>BSWB01000007.1:9031000-10385500 GCA_033239125.1 Fagopyrum homotropicum | reverse complement strand
CCGTGATACAAAACTTTCCTCGTATATTATAACTTATTTGTCTTCATAATCTCCGCTAGGGCACCCGATACATCAGTAGTGAGGATGAAGATGGTGTACGCAAGCTCTAAAGACAGATTCAAGAGAGAACTTGACGGCATTCAGGTTGAGTTGCAGGCAACTGACCCAAGCGAGATGAGCCTCGACATCGTCAAAGACCGAGCCCATTAAGATATATTATATATGATCTTTTACTTCAATTCATAATCATAGTATTTATTATTTGCAAAAGTATTTCATGGAAATTATTTCATGAGTTTTTTTTATAATTATTTTGGATTAATATAATTGTATTTATATATAACTTTGAAGGCTTCCATGACCCACATTACCAAAAAAAGTGGATGACATGGATGCTGCAGAGTAGTGTATAATATCATGCATTTTTTGTTTTTGGCATATATTTACCTCTTTTTCTTCTTATTAACTGTTAAATATTACAAGGATTTTGGTTTATCTTCATTGACCATCACTATTTTCTTTGATGAACATGTTATTTTGGAAATTGGGAGGCATACATAAACAATTTATCTGAACTGAGGTGGGTTAGGCAAAAAAATTTATCATAAATAATTTTGTGCAAATAAGGAGAAATAAGAATTGTGCATTTTTTTTATAGAATAAATCCAGCAATTTCCTCAATGAGATAGAGAGATCTCAAGTTTGAGCAAATAATAGTAGAAAAAATAGGTTATGACATCTTGCTATTAGTAGGGGTGAGCAAAAATATTCGATCCGACTAATCCGATCCGCTAATCCGAAGTAGTGGTGGGTCGCAAACCTAAACCTAAACCGGCCCAACTCAAACCGCCAAACCGCCGGTTTGGCAGTTTGACACACTATTTTTTTTTTTTTTTTTTAAAAATTTAAAATGCAACGTCTTTTTTGACTAACCGTCGGTTAAACCGACGGTTGAGTCAAAAAAATTTAAAAAAAAATAAAAAAAGGTTCAAACCGTCGGTTAAACTGGCGGTTTAACCGCCGGTTTGAACCGTTAGTTTAGGTTTGGCCAAGAGCCAAACCTAAACCTAAACCGTAAACCTCCAGTTCGACCAAACCGGCGAACCTAAACCGGCGGTTTGGTCAAACCAGCTGTTTACGCCGGTTCACAAACCGCCGGTTCGGCGGTTTGGTTTGAACCGGGCCCAACTCTAATCCGAAAAAATTTGAACCCGAAAATATCCGACAATTGGTGATCCGAGTCCGATCCGAATTCCGGGCATATTTCGGATCATCGGATCGGAGTTTAGATAGAAAAGTCGGATCGGATCAGATATATCCGATTAGTCTAAGAATAAATGTCCGGATCGGATATCCGGACCGAATACCCGTCCGAATAAAACTGTCGGATATCCTGTGTTTTCGGATCGGACTTTTTAAAGTTTGTCGGATCGGATATCCGAATCTTCGGTCGGATATCCGGAGATGCTCACCCTTGCTATTAGTAAGAAAGTTAAAGATGTCGAGTAAGAAAAAAAGAATTGTCTCTTGGTCTTAATTTTTTGGAAAAAAACATAATAAACGATGAGGTTTCTATTAACCACATCAAATACTTCTATTAGTTCCCACATGATTGTAGGAGAATGATTCAACACATTTAAAATTTTACATCGTTGAATCTAATAAGGGTTTATCAACTGTTCAAAACATTTTTTTAAGTGTTTTCAATTACAATTAATTTGGTATATTGGCTAATATAAATATATTTTGACATTTTTTTTAATATTCACAATTTATTTTTTCTCTACACATAAAACCCAATGATAAACATATTAATAGTAAGTAGTTGTTGATGAAAAATATGTATAATATTTTTCACGACGATGTTGACATATTTATAAACTTAATTTATTTAATCCAGATAAATTATTACAATACTTAATATTATAAGACATTATACATGAAATTTAATTATTGTAACACATCTCACATAAAATATAATATATTATAAGACACTCAATATAAAACTAATATATTATAAGACATTACAAGTAAACTAATAATAATTAATGTATGACGTCTATTTTTCAAATGGATTTATATATATATATATATATATATATATTTCATGAAGAGTTTTATCATAAATTAGTTTGTGTTATCGATAATTTAATTGTACATTTTACTATGTAATTTTTGACACTAAAATAAATATAATCATAAATTAAAATTATAACACAGAAAAATAAAAGTATATAAGTTATATTGTGTAAACAAACATGGGCTTCGTATCCTTAAACCACCATATATCGAACAAGATCATTGTCTTTTGCTCAAACAAAAGTTAACCCTTCGGATTGCAAATTATAACGGATGTGAAATTTGTTAATTTTGACGATATTATGAATCTTTCCAATCATGAATTTGGACCACTATTGTCCAAATGCAGAAAAAAAAATTATTTTCATTTTTCATTTTTCATCTTTTTACAAAAAATATTTTTTAAAAATATATATTGATAATAAATAACCGTTTCACACATATTAAAATATATTACAAAGTTGAAGTTGTGGTAATTTTTCACATTTTACTCATCACAAAAGATTCGTATTTTTCCTTATAAGAAATCGAAAATTTGGAAGTGGTTGTAAGAGTAAACGTATAAAGATATAACGTCAATCGATAATTATTATCCAATTATTCTTCCTCGGTGAACTTTTGTAAGTGTTCAGACCTTCGAATAGGAGAGATAGTAGTTCAGGGAGTAGAAAGTCTATTCAACAGCAGCGGATCATGCAATCTCTGGCTTTGTGGGAGGAGGACGGCGGTATCGACAAGCTAGTGCGGGGTTTGTTAGACCATTCCGAGCATGGGTTTTCGGGGTGTTCTAGGCGCCTTAGCGGATGGTATAGACAAAGAGTGGGACCTAATATCAAGTAGTGTTTTCGCAAGGTCTCTGATGAACATTTCGCGGCGGTTGTTAAGGTTTTGTCCTCTTTTGGTGTGGCTTCGTTTGGTGATGAGACTATGAAGGCTTTGGAGGCTAAGCACCCCTTCAAGTCTCCACCTTCTCGGGTATGTGAGGTTCTGGAATCTCCCTTTGTTGCTGATGTTGATTTGATTATTAGGTGTATTAAGTCCTTTCCCAAAGGTACTTCTTGCCGAAGGGGTGGTCTGAGGGCACAACACGTGTTAGATGCTATGTGTGAGGATGATTCTGCTATTGCTGTCGATCTTCTACGAGTGATCTCATCTATTGTACGTTAATCTGTGGTTGGGAGGCAGATGTCCGGCGAGTTTGGCGGAGTTTCTGGCTTCTGCTCTTCTTATGCCATTATTGAAGCCTGACAATGGGATTCGACCCATTGTAGTTGGCACTATTTGGAGGCGGTTGGTTTCTAAGGTTGTCATGAAAGGGGTGAGTAAAGATATGACAACCTATCTAGCGGGTTTTCAGTTTGGAGTAGGCGTCTCTGGTGGAGAGGCTATTTTGCATAGTGTCATCAAGTTTTGAGCGAGCGGCATGATGATGGTTTGCTTGCTAAGCTTGCAGTGGATTTTTCGAATGCTTTTAATCTTGTTGATAGGACAGTATTGCTTCGTGAGGTGAGGAGGAGATGTCCATCTATTTCTTTACAGGTTGAGTTTTTGTATGGTCAGCCTGCTCGATTGTATTTGGGAGATAAATTTTTCTGGTCATCTACATGAGTTCAGCAAGGTGACCCCTTGGGCCACTCCTTTTTGCACTTGTCTTGCATCCACTTGTGCACACTATCCGTGACAACTGTAAGCCTCTTCTTCATGCTTGGTATTTAGATGATGGGACAATCATTGGTCAATCGGAGGATGTGACTAAGGCACTTGGTATTATTTTGGAGGTTGGTCTGAATTTTGGACTTGAGTTGAATGTTAAAAAAACTGAGTTATTTTGGCCTTCATGCGATGGTTCAAAGCTTCGAGACTAGTTATTCCCTAAAGACATTGCGAGACCATCTTTGGGGTTGAAGTTGTTGGGAGGGTTTGTGAGTAGAGATAGTGGTTTTATTAATGAATTGGTTATGAAGAGAGTTGATAAAGCATTGGAGCTTATGCGTCTTCTCCCGCAGCTTAGGAACCCGCAAAGTGAGCTTCTCTTACTTCGTTCGTGTTTGGGTGTTGCGAAGATGTTTTTTGGCCTGAGCACTTGTCAGCCAGAGCATGTGAAGGACGCGGCATCTTGTTTTGACGCGGGACTTCGTGGGTTGATTGAGGATATTGTGTTTTGTGGGGGTCCTTTTTTCGGGGGTCTTCAATGGATGTTGGCTTCCTTGCCTATTCGTCGTGGAGGGCTCGGTTTGTACTCTGCTATGGAGGCGTCTTCTTACGCTTTTGTAGCCTCCAGAGCTCAGTCTTGGGTGCGCCAAGACCATATCTTGCGTGACAGTGGGCTATTCGGTATGGATTCAGATTTTTACAAAGCTTTAGATGACCTGCATGTGGCTATCCCGGAGTTCGACCTTTCCAACTTTACTAGTAAGGACACCGTCCCTCCTAAGTCCCAACATATTTTGGCGGATGCTCTTTTTGGTAAAATTGTTCAGGAGATGGTTGAGAGATTTGATATGACTAATAGACAAAAAAATAGTTTTCGGATGTCTGCAAGAGCCGCATAGCCAAGATTTTCTTCTTGTCACTCCCATTGATGGACTTGGTCAATGAATGTCCCCAGTGGAGTACCGCTCCATTCTCAAATACCGACTTATGATTCCACTTTTCTCAGCTGGTGAGGTTTGCCCCATTCCTAATTGTAAGAGGGTGTTGGATGCTTTTGGGGAGCATGTTGTACATTGTAAGGAGCTTCCTGGCTTCAAGTATAGGCATGATCTGGTTCGTGATATTCTTTGTGATACCTTTAGACGGGCCAAAATTTTTGTAAAGAAAGAAGCACTTGTGAACTTCTTGATTGATCCGCGAGATGGAAGGTCGACATTGCGGCCGACGGATGTTTTGGTGTTTGGTTGAAGTGGAGGGAAGCATGCATGTATTGATTTGATGGGGGTCTCACCGCTTGTGGGATTAGAAAACGGACCTTTTGTTGTGGGCCAAATAGCTTGTAGAGCGGCATCAGCTAAGGTGGCCAAGCATGGAAGGACATGTGTCGAAAATCAACACGTATTTCTTCCATTTGCTTTTGACACGTTTGGATTTTTTGCACCCGATGCTGTTGATATTCTCAAGAGGGTGCAAATAGTTATGCATAGTAATATTATTTCCTCTAGATTTGTAGATGTTGTTTTTAAACGGTTAGGTTTTGCCATCCAAAAAGGGGTAGCGGCGCAACTTGGTGCTCACTTACCTTTACTTCTATGTAAATAGACTGCCTTCAAAGAATGTCCTATCTTGCGTGTTACTTACGTCATATTGCTTACACTTTTTCTTCACTTTCCCTAATATACCAGTTCATATCCCGCAGCTTGTGCGGGAATATTCAAATTATCACCACCCTGAAAAATATGAAAAAATATGATCAATATTGGAAGACAAAAACTGTAAAAAAAAAAAAAAGAATGAGGTATTATCTACACATATAGTGTGAGAGATAAAATGTGGAGGAGAAGTAAAACGTATAGGAGAAGTTTAGAACGTGATATACTTAACTTTGTTAGATTTTGATATTTTTTTAATTTGATAAACCTACAAGAGAAGTCTAAAACGTGATATACTTAACTTTTTGTATTAATGTTTTAAAAGATTAGTTAAAAAAAGATTTGTTTTAGATTTTGTTTTAGTAAAAAATATTTATTGGCTTAATTTTTGATTTTGTAAAAGATTTAATTCGAGAAAAATTGTGGGTGCCACGTCTGCATTAGTGTAGTGTATTTTAATAGTATATAGATAATATTATATGGTATTTTTTGAGCTACATGTATGATGTTCTAATCGGATTTAGTTACGGTGATGTTCTATAAAAAAAACTTCATCTATAATTAAATGAATTTCGATCATTAAATAATAATTCAATGATTTGATTAAGCTTATCCTCTCCACAAATCTTTTTAATTTTCAATTATCTTTTTCTAGAGTGAGATTTTTTCAATAGGATCTTTTGAATGTAAGAATATTTATAATATATATTCTATGTGGCAAATGTGTCTAGGTTTAATGTTAAAAGATGAGTCCAATTTCTAGTTTGTAGTTTTAATATAAAGTCGAAACCGTAATGGATCGGTATCGGTTAAAGACGTCAAAATTACGGGATTAATTATAATCCCTCCTTCCTTTCCTAATAATTAACATATACTTATCTCATTAAATAATTTATATATATATATATATATATATATATATATATATATATATATATTTGTAAATGACAGTTAGAATGAATGGGTAAGCGGTTGTTTTCTGTCAAAAGAAAACACCAAGTCACAAATGAAAGAACAGCAATGGAACTTCCGCATAAAAGCACTGGACATTGAAAGTGATTAGAGATAAGTAAAAGATTAAGGATTAATCTCATCCATTAGAGATTAATTAAAAGCAAAGGATAAAGGAAGGAGAAGACTACTACTCGCTTTCGCATACGCTTACGATCGATTCGGATTCATTTGGTTTGTGATGAAGACTCAAACGGATAAAGGTTAGTCTTCGATTCATATACGGATATATCGGTTGATTCATGTTTAAATCTAGATCAATTACAGTGTTTTGATTTCGAAACGGAATCGTAAATAATCTTTCAATTGGTATCAGAGCATTGGTTTTAGACTTGCATGATTCACCGTTTTGTCATATTCGAATCCAGTTTTGTATATGCATGTTTCGGCACTTTGTGGTGTAAATGCATGAATGGTCTGATCATTAACAAAACCAAATTAGTGGTTTACAGTTTTGATATTTTATATATTAATGTTCTGTTTAGTTATGATCTGTGAATAAAGAAATTAGTTTAGAATTTATAAACATCATGTTCATTGCTTTACAACAGTGCGTAGATTTATAGTGGATTATTACTGTTTTGCACATTATAATAGAATAAATATGTTTTTTTAATGTTTCTTTAGGGATCATGCTTTTGATTTCCCTTGTTGAATCATATAATATATATATACATGCAGTAATACGGTTAAACACTATTTATATACAGATATTATGTGCAAGGTACATGTAATCGAATGATAAATGTATGATTCGTTAAATTAAGATACATGAAAATGCATCATTATAATACGTGCTGCTATGATAAGTAATTAAATTTAAATGTTAAAATTATATATAACTTGTTAGTCACCAAAGTGACCTAGTTGTATTTAAGTTTAACCTTTAAATTTTAGTATATGATCAATTGTTCATGATTAAATAGATGCTATGAAATGATTTGATTGAACAATTGATTTATTGGTTATGATTCTAGGAGATCACCCAAAGGTGGATCATTGAAAATAGTCAATAATATTAAAAGAGATTAATCATGGTACTTAGGTTGAATAGTGTGTATATCCAAAGATAGCATGCTTATTTGATTTATGTATGTCATGATAATCTACTAAATGTACTTTTTAGCATCAATGATAGTATGTGTGTTTTTAAGTATTGCCCAAAGGTTGCTTGAATACATGTTTTAAATTTTACATATATGATTTGAATCTGTATTATAGTCAAAGCACTAATAGGTAAGCATGTATAAATTATTGCAGCTTCGTCAAATTTATCTGCATCTGCAAACTCTGTTGTCAAGTTCAATGGGCAAAACTATGATGATTGGTCTGAACAAGTCCGATTTACTTTGGGCATTATGTCGTTGGACCTTGCTATACTCATGGATAATATACCAACAGCCATTACAGAGGATAGCTCCGAAGCTGAAAAGTCTCTTTATGAGGATTGGGAGCGTTCTAACAGGCTGAGTTTGAATCTCATGAGGATGAGTATGGCTGAAAGTATTAAGCCATCAATGCCTAAGACAGAGAATGCAAAGGAATTCTTTCTGAAAGTGAAGGAGTATTCACAGTCGGATTTGGCGGACAAGTCAATTGTAGGAAGCCTCATGAGTGAGCTGACTACGAAAAAGTTTGACTGGTCTCAGCCTATCCATGATCATGTGACGTATATGTCTAATTTGGCAGCAAAGTTAAAGACCTTGGGAATGGACGTTAATGAAACATTATTGGTCCAATTTATCATTAACTCTCTACCTTTTGAGTTTGGTCAGTTCCAAGTGAACTATAACACCATTAAAGACAAATGGAACTTTCAGGAATTAAAGGCCATGCTTGTTCAAGAGGAAGGGAGATTAAGGAAGATAAAGGATCAAGTTGTCCATTTTACAAGTCATGATGGTGCCAGCAGCAGTAAGGGTAAGTCAGGTAAAAAGGACAAGAGGAACAAGAACCCTTTGAAAGTCAATGAGGGTCATGTTAAGAAGGAAGTGAAGTGTTTCTTTTGCAAGAAAACGGGACACTTCAAGAAGGATTGTCCTAGAAGGAAGGCTTGGTTTGAGAAGAAAGGTATACATTATAGTTTTGTTTCCTTTGAATCAAATCTTATAGAAGTGCCTAATAATACTTGGTGGATAGATTCTGGTGCTACTACTCACGTGTCTCATATTAAACAGGGATTCAGTATGATCCGGCCCATAAGAGGAGCTGAACAGTATTTGTTCATGGGAAACAGGATGAAGGCAAAGATAGAGGGCATCGGGACTTACAGATTGATCTTGGACACTGGTTGTTATATAGATCTTGAAGGATGTCTTTATGTACCTGAATGTGCTAGAAATCTTGTTTCCATTAGTAGATTGGACAACTTAGGTTTTATTATTAAATTTGGACATGGTGAATTTTCATTGTACAAACATAATATCTTTTATGGTAGTGGTACATTGATTGATTCACTTTACAAGTTTAATCTTGATATTAAATTTACTGAATCTTTGCTTCATGTTGAAGCTAATGTGGGCATCAAACGTAGTACATCTAATGAAAATTCAGCTTTCTTATGGCATCAAAGATTAGGTCACATATCTAAGGAAAGGTTAATGAGGTTGGTAAAAAATGATATCCTACCTCACTTGGATTTTAGTGACTTAGATGTGTGTATAGAATGCATTAAAGGAAAGCAAACTAAACACACTACAAAGAAAGCCGCCACAAGAAGCACTCAACTTCTTGAGTTAATTCACACTGATATTTGTGGTCCTTTTGACGTTCCTTCATGGAGCGGTGAAAAGTATTTCATCACTTTTATTGATGATTTCTCACGTTATGGATATATTTATCTATTGCATGAAAAGTCTCATTCTATAAATGCCTTAGAGGTATTTGTTACTGAGGTGGAAAGGCAATTAGATAGAAAAATAAAAGTTGTGAGATCCGATAGAGGTGGAGAATTTTATGGGAAATATAATGAAAATGGACAGTGTCCAGGTCCATTTGCAAAGTTCCTTGAAAATAGAGGCATTTGTGCACAGTATACAATGCCCGGTACACCTCAGCAAAATGGTGTAGCTGAGAGGCGGAACCGTACATTAATTAATATGGTTAGGAGCATGCTAAGTAATTGCTCTTTGCCCTTATCATTGTGGATACACGCATTAAAGACTGCAACATATTTATTGAACCGGGTTCCTAGTAAGGCAGTTCCTAAGACCCCTTATGAACTGTGGACGGGAAGGAAACCTAGTTTGAGACATCTCCGTGTTTGGGGTTGTCCTGCAGAAGTGAGGGTGTATAATCCACATGAAAAGAAGCTTGATCCAAGAACAGTTAGTGGATTCTTCATTGGCTACCCTGATAAGTCAAAGGGGTATAAATTTTATTGCCCTAACCATAGTACGAGAATCATAGAAACTGGCAATGCTAGGTTCATTGAGAATGGTCAAACTAGTGGGAGTGGTGATCCACGAAAAGTGGACATTCAAGAAATTCAGGTTGAAGATCTTTCACCTGTGGTTTCTTCTGAGGTTGTTGTACCAATTGTCATATCACAATTACATGACAACTTGGAACAACAAAATGATGTCCAAAATCCATCAGTTGAAAATGAAATAAATGAACCGGTCATAGTACAAGAAGAGATAACTGAACCACGTGAATCATTAAGGCGGTCTATAAGAGAAAGAAGATCTGCCATTCCAAATGATTATGTGGTTTATTCTCTTGAAAGTGAATGTGACTTAAGCATTGATGAAGATCCAGTTTCATTTAAGAAAGCCATGGGAAGTGACAATTCTGAAAATTGGTTAATTGCCATGAAAGAAGAAATGAAATCGATGAGTGACAACCAAGTATGGGATTTAGTTGAGTTGCCTGAGGGTTCCAAGACAGTTGGGTCCAAGTGGGTCTTTAAGACCAAACGGGACTCCAAGGGCAACATTGAAAGGTATAAGGCTAGATTGGTTGCTAAAGGATACACTAAAAAAGATGGCATTGACTACACCGAGACTTTCGCACCGGTGTCAAAGAAAGACTCTTTGAGAATTGTTTTGGCTTTGGTGGCTCATTATGACCTTGAGCTTCACCAAATGGATGTAAAAACCGCTTTTCTAAATGGAGATTTAGAGGAGGAAGTATATATGGACCAACCTGAAGGGTTCTTGACCACAAACAAAGAACATATGGTCTGTAAGTTGAGAAAATCAATATATGGACTGAAACAAGCTTCCCGACAATGGTATCTTAAGTTTAATGATATCATCACGTCTTATGGTTTTGTAGAGATCACCGTTGATCGGTGTATCTACATAAAGGTCAGTGGGAGTAAATTTGCTATTTTAGTCCTATATGTTGATGATATCTTGCTTGCTGCAAATAACATAGGCATGTTACATGATATAAAGAAATATCTCTCTAAGCACTTTGAAATGAAAGATATGGGTGAGGCATCCTATGTGATTGGAATAGAAATATTTCGGGATAGATCACAAGGATTGTTAGGTTTGTCTCAAAAAGCTTATGTCAATAAAGTCTTAGAGAAATATAGAATGGATAAATGCTCTGCAGGGATAGTTCCAATTCAGAAGGGAGATAAGTTTAGTAAACTGCAAGGTCCTAAAAATGAATTGGAACGAAAGGAAATGGAAAATATTCCTTATGCATCAGTGGTTGGGAGTTTGAATTATCTTCAAACATGTACTCGGCCTGACATTAGTTTCGCTGTAGGCATGTTGGGTAGATATCAAAGTAATCCCGGAATGAACCACTGGAAAGCTGCTAAAAAGGTTCTCAGGTACTTGCAAGGCACCAAAGAGCACATGCTTACATATAGGAGATCCGATCATCTAGAGGTCATTGGATATTCAGATTCAGACTTTGCCGGATGTGTGGATAGTAGGAAATCTACGTTCGGATATGTGTTTCAATTAGTGGGAGGAGCTGTTTCATGGAGGTGTGGGAAGCAGTCTATCATTGCTACTTCTACTATGGAGGCTGAGTTTGTGGCATGCTTTGAGGCCACTAACCATGCATTGTGGATGCGGAATTTTATCTTGGGGCTTGGAATTGTTGACAGTATAGCTAGACCGCTGAGAATTTATTGTGATAACTCCGCAGCCGTGTTCTTTTCGAAGAACGACAAGTACTCTAAGGGTGCTAAGCACATGGAGTTAAAGTACTTGTCAGTTAAAGATGAAGTGAAGAAACATAGAGTATTTTTTGAGCATATTAGAACGGACATGATGGTTGCAGATCCGTTAACTAAAGGTTTACCACCTAAGGCGTTCAATGATCATGTAGAACGTATGGGTGTTATAGATAAGACCTTGCTATTATAATTATATTTCGCTCATCAGTTTATAACACTTTGAATTCACTTATTGATATGTTTCTGCTTTACAATACTTGTCATCATTATCGTATTTGTATACAATTATTGTTCTTTTGATGACACGTAATTTGAGACTTATAGTGCATCTCAAACTTAAAAAGCAATATTGAGTTTTGAATTGATTTGTGATACTTGGAAGGAATCATGTCGCTAAATGACATGTGACCGCCATGATCCAATCGGTTCCGATTCAATTATAGAATATTGATATTTCATGGACTTATATAAGTTTCCGCATTACAGATATTGAATCATTAAGCTGACACACATGCCAAGTGGGAGAATGTAAGAATATTTATAATATATATTCTATGTGGCAAATGTGTCTAGGTTTAATGTTAAAAGATGAGTCCAATTTCTAGTTTGTAGTTTTAATATAAAGTCGAAACCGTAATGGATCGGTATCGGTTAAAGACGTTAAAATTACGGGATTAATTATAATCCCTCCTTCCTTTCCTAATAATTAACATATACTTATCTCATTAAATAATTTATATATATATATATATATATATATATATATATTTGTAAATGACAGTTAGAATGAATGGGTAAGCGGTTGTTTTCTGTCAAAAGAAAACACCAAGTCACAAATGAAAGAACAGCAATGGAACTTCCGCATAAAAGCACTGGACATTGAAAGTGATTAGAGATAAGTAAAAGATTAAGGATTAATCTCATCCATTAGAGATTAATTAAAAGCAAAGGATAAAGGAAGGAGAAGACTACTACTCGCTTTCGCATACGCTTACGATCGATTCGGATTCATTTGGTTTGTGATGAAGACTCAAACGGATAAAGGTTAGTCTTCGATTCATATACGGATATATCGGTTGATTCATGTTTAAATCTAGATCAATTACAGTGTTTTGATTTCGAAACGGAATTGTAAATAATCTTTCATTGAACTCCACCTAAAGTAATTGTAGGTAAACAAGACCCAATATAATCATATTCGATATCCAACTATTGATAGAACCAAAAATTATCCGATGTTATCACCCGATCCACCAAAACGGATAATAAAACCACAGACGACACAAGACTACCACGAGTCGCACTCATACGGCACCAAATAGCGGACTATAAAATTTGGCTTTACATTCCCAGCAGTCTCCTCCTCATCCGGAGCCAGAAATATCCTGCCTCTGCGTCTTTCTCTCTTTCTTCTATCGGCGATTACGCTTCCCAAACCCTAACTCGATCTCACCGCCGATTCCGGTCTCCGATCTCTCATCTTCTTCTCCGTTCTATCGATTTGATATTCGATCGGTGTACCGAAACCCTAACTTCTTAGTCTGTCGTCGGATTGCTTTGTTCATCGTTGAACTAGTTCGAATTCTCCTGTTAAATACTGGTCAGTTCTGTTCTTTCGTTTCGTTTCGTTTATCATCTCGACTGTTTTTTATTAGTTTTTTGGTATTCTGATCTTTATGTTTGTAGGAATTTGAGCTTTATGTTTTTGATTATTTTGTTTTGCTAATCCTGTTATCGATGAATTTTGGTTTTGTCCGAAATTCATTTGCTTGTGGTTTTGATGATCCTGAGAACTTGAGTATTTCTAATACAATTTGATTTTATTTTATTTTAGCTAGGGGTTTGTCTGATTTGGTGTGGAGATGGTGGGTAGTAGTGTGAGAAGAGATGAAGGCTCTTTCACTATCAGCAACAGTAATGTCTTCTCAGCTCTTGAATCTCTCCGTAAGAAGAAGAAGTCAGACAAGGAAAAGAAGAACAAGGGTTCTTCAAAAACTACGGCTAAGGAGCCAGAGCCACACGTATTCTGGGCTCCTACTCCATTGGCTTCAAAATCATGGGCTGATGTTGATGACGAGGATGATGATGATTACTATGCTACAAACGCTCCCCCTCAGGCTGTTTGGGCTAATCAGGACTCTCAGCCGAGCAAGGAAGCCGCTGATGTAGCTGAGGTTGGTGACGTACTTGCTTATTAATCCTTGTTGATGCTTGATTGGTTTTGCTTGGTGATGATTTCAGTTTTGGTTATTCTATTGATTCCTATTAGGGTATTTTTCTGATCTTATCTAACTCTGATGTTTTTATTAATCTTCATCAAGAGAGAGAGAGAGAGAGAATGGTCCAATGAAGATTAACGGAATGAAATTTTACTAATGAATTCCCTTTGTGGGAATTCATGTAGAACTCTAACAATCATGGATGATTGAAGAGAGGAAGTTTGGAAGTAACTCTTCATTTCATTGAATTGTGTGTCACAAATTACCTGATGAATGAGAGTAGCCAAGCCAATTTATATGAGCAAATAACAAATGCTACCTAACTGTACACGCAAGCTAACGACAAACCCAATTCCTAACTGAAAGTGGTTGTGAATTGACACTTGCTGGCTGTCTATTAATTGCTCATGAACCACACACAAGGTGTAAGCTAGCCACTTGATCAAGTCCTCTTCAATATTTATCCGGTCATAAATTTCTTGATTACTACCCCCGTTTCCTCAGTGGAGACCTTTCTACAAGTTGTTTGTAGTTGAGTTTTAACCTATTCTATTCGGAAATACTATTGTCGTTTGTGCAATTACTCCTATATTGTTGTATTTCACTTCCACTCTTTGTGAAATCTGTCAATAACTTAATTGTGATTGTGATGGTGTATTTCCCCTGTATCTTGGACTGCTCACTAATTGTCTCATTTGAGGCGCTGTGAAGATTGGATTTCGCCAGCTTGTCTATGAATGATTGCATTTTTATTGAAGTCAATTTTCCGTTCTTCAAAATTTTTTTTTTGACATTCTGTGCATTAATGATAATGTATCAAATTACAGGAGAGTGAAAGTGAAGACGACATGCTTGATTTAGGTGATGAGGATGTAGAAGAGGAACATGAACATGAAGAGGAGGTTATTCATCCTGAGCCAGCTGTGACAAAGGTGCCTGAAATTTCTTTACCAGTCAAAGAAACCGAGAGACAGCTAACAAAGAAGGAACGCAAGAAAAAGGAGCTTGAAGAACTCGAGGCTCTTCTGGCTGATTTTGGAGTTGGCCAAAAGGAGAGTGGTGGCAAGAGTAAGTATATCTGTATATGATGCTCTCACTCTTAGTAATTCATGACTTATTGTTGAAAGGAAAAAGTATACTATAAAATTATAGTAAGCTCTCATCAGAAAATAGTCAACTCTAGGTTTGATCACGTTTTTATTCCCAACATGACACAATCGATCAATGTGCTTGTGATTAACTTCCCTGACTTAATCAGGAAATAGTTTAATGTTAGGTTTGATCACTTGTATTGTGTTAAGAATATGACTATGTGACGTAATCAAGCACTGGACTTGTGTTTTGTCAACCTCACGTTATCAGAAAATAATTTATTACTCCTTCAGATGTAGATAGAAATTCGATGGCATTCTGCAATAAATTTTACATACATACCTAAATGATAGGAAAACTCCTTTACCTTTCAGACTTCTAGCTGAGTTATGCATTTCATGTTTCATGTAAAATATGTTTTCATTGTCTTTGGAAAATTTGAACTTCGGTACAATGAAACTTTTGAGCAAATCTCTCATAAGGGCCTTGTGGTCTGAGAAATCTCACTTTTCTTAAAAGACGTTTGAAACTTTGAATCTTCTATCACTTTTGTGACAAATAATACTGATGTGCACTTAATATTAAAAAAACATGTATGGATCAGAAAGCATCAAATACTTCTTCATATGTAAAACTTTCATCTGGAGGCTTTTGCCACTCAAGTTGAACAAGATTCAAACTTGATATTTCCTGAATGAGGATATGCCACCTAGGGGAGATATTTTCCTTTCTGATTTTATGGAAATTGAGTGTGCTTTCTGTTGTTAATATATATGATGAATGGGCAATTGTTTTCTGTACAATTTGGAAGTCTATGAATATATAATGTGGCTGATGAAGACAAGAAATAACTTACAGGTGACGAACAAGAGAAGAAAGAAACCGAGCTACAAAAAGGGGAGATTGCTGATAATGGAGATAAGAAGGAGGTTGTCCCTTGTGAGTCCAAGACTTCAAAGAAGAAGAAGAAGAAGTCTTCAAAGGAAGCAAAGGAAACTCAAGACCAGCCAAACAGTTCCGATGCCAATGGTGAACCGGAACAGGCTGATGAGGATGCATCTGCAATAGACATGAAGGAGCGTCTAAAGAAGGTAGCATCTATGAAGAAGAAGAAATCAGGCAAAGAGTTGGATGGCGCATCCAAAGCCGCTGCCCTAGAGGCTGCTGCAAGGAGTGCAAGACTGGCTGCTGCAAAAAAGAAAGAAAAGAACCACTATAATCAACAACCTGTCAGGTAAGGGTGTTCCCATAATGTGTTGGACAATTGGAGAGTGTATCCTTTGTGGTCCATTTTGACAATGTCGAATAAGCGTTTCTCTCGGATGTCCTTTTGCTTCTTCATGCAAGTTTCTCTTAGGAGGTTAGTAAGGAAATTTTTGTTATAGCTATCTTTGTTAGACTTTGTTGCTGATGCTTTTATACCAACATGACATCCATATCTAAGATATGTTTATCTTAAATTTCCTTCTCCATGGTTTTTGAACCAACATGGCCTGTAAATGCTTGTTCTTCTGTTATAAGGAAACGGGTCTTTTTACAGAAAATGTATGACTTCCTTTGTCTCTTGTTTCATTGGAATTATTTTTAGGCAAGCACAACACGAAGAACTTCGTTTAGTAAGAGGTCTTTTTGGCGGAATTAATACTGACCAACTCGAACACAAGCACACCCCATCCGGAAAATCGCATCTAATGATGCCCCGCCTCCAAAAACCGAATCTGAATCACTTGAATCACAACTTGACATAAGATATTTTATGCAAATTATACACTTTTTTGTATTCATACATGTGAATTATTCATGAACTATCAATGACCTACCTAAATTTGAATGTTTGAAGTCCAAATGCTGGAAAAAATGCAACCCGAACTAGATGGATCTTAAGCTTGGACTGGGTTAAAATCCTGAGCCAACCCAACTCAAACTGAATCCAACCAGATTTGTCAAATGGTCGAAGTTAAATTAACCCGAATGACTTGACCCAATTTGTCGAATTAACACGCCGAGCTGGAGATACAAAGCATTTGGTATATACAAGCAAAACAAAGTAAGCAATGGGTCTGTCAAAGTGATTGAGAGAATTAGGTACAGTCCACTTTCAAAACGTAATTCAACATTCCAAACACTAATTTTTCAAAACGTTACTTTCAAAACGTCACTAAGGCTTAGGATTTCACCAAATTTTAATTAACATTGTCACCAACCTCAGCCTTAGGATTTTTATCAAGCTTTAACTAATGTTTCATAGTAATGTTTTTGAAATAGCTATCTAAAAAAACAATTGAAATTGGATGAAAAGGTCCTTTTATGATATAAGTTGACAAAAAAGACTACTAATATGTTTTGGGTATTAAAGCTCGGTTATAGGATTTCACGTATTAGATTCGGTATATATTTTTGGGTAAAATGGGGGAGTAGGTATGTTTTGTAACAATGAGCATATAAAGGGCCCCAAGTTAATAATGAGTACAAAATAGGCCCCTCTATATTGCACAAAAAAAATTTATTAAAATAAGGAGAGTATTTTAAGGAAGTTAGAAGATTCTTCTCTCTTCTCTCTCCTCTTAATTAAATAAATAAAAGATTGCGTCAGGTAGGATTCGAACCGTGGATGACAACCCCTCCCTCCCACCCTTATACCATATTAATACACAATTTTAAACTTTGTGTATTCTTTTGATGATACACAATATTAATACACAATTTTAGTTACATAATGTTAATACATAATTTTAATTACATAAGTTTTGTTTGTTTATATTGTGTCTGGCTACACAAAATTCGTCATTTACACATGGTTTGTTTACATAAAGTCCGTCATTTACACATGGTTTGGTTACATAAGTCCGTTGTTTACACAAGATTTGGTTACATCAGTCCGTCGTTTACACAATATCTGGTTACACAAGTCCGACATTTACATATGGTTTGTTACATAAGTCTATCGTTTACATAAGTTTGGTTACATAAGTTTGTCATTTACACATGGTTTGTTTACATAATTCCGTCATTTACACATGGTTTGGTTACATAAGTCCGTCGTGTACACAAGATTTTGTTACATAAGTCCGTCGTTTACAAACATCGTAGTAGTTCGTAGAACTGATTTCAATTTGCCAATATCAATCAAGCAACAAGCAATTATGCAGTGGGAGTAATTTACACAAGAAAGTTCTTAATTCAATAAAAGACGGATATATTGTGTAAACATGAGAATCAGATCACGGTAGAAAATGGAGAAGATTTGTACCCCAGATATGCACTTTAGTTCGCCGGAGATCCCTCGGAGGCAGGAGGGTGGGAGACGCACACTCCCACAACCGTAGAAAGTTGTAGATAATCCTCGTCTCCTTTGATTTTCAAGAAGCAATAGAAATAACATCATCTGGTTCGTTTGTTTTTGAGAAAAAAATGAATTTTGTCATAATCACTTGGTTCCAACTCATCAAGTACATCATCTGGGCGGCGGCGAGTCTTCTTCCTCGATGGTCCTCGCGGCGGGGTTCCTTCAACAATGGCGTCTTAGTTCCGGTCGAAGGCTGGTGGATTTGGGTAGTGGCTCAATGGCGTCTCAGATCCAAATCCACCACGATTCCGTCGGAATCACCCTCGCCTGCATCGTCTGTCGCCATTCGAATCCGTCCTCTTCTCCCGATGAAAAGCCTAGATTCCCGATCTCATGGCCTCTCGATGGTGCGATCTCTCTCGATTGGATCTTAAATATCATGGAAGCCTTCGACCGGTCCTCTCGCAACCTCTCCCCATCCGAATTTCCCTTTGTCTCGCAACCCCTCCCCATCCGATTTTGTTGAAAATTTATGATGATTGATGGGATATTGGAAGATCTTTTAACTGTTACCAAATTCCATTAACAGTTTCCTTATTTTTAGGCTAATTAATATTTCTTTTAACTATTACCTTAAATACTTAATTAAGATTCTTTTCACATCTTATTTATCTTTTTTATTTTAATTGTTAATATTAGGGGCCTAGTTTGTTTTTTAGAAAATAAAGTTACCCTACTACCTTAATCTTCTCTATATTTTTTTATGTAGTCTTTGATATAGAATTTCAAGTATAATAATTAAATTACTACGTTTCAGATATTGAAATTAATGTCTTAAAATTCGGATATAAGGCTTCACATATTGTAGTTGATATATAATTATAATTATTTCATTATAATTTACTAAACACAAAACTAGAAAAAGCCTAGTAAATCAAATTGTTTCATTATAATTTTTAAAAAAAAAGATTTGTTTGGTGCCCTCGAGATTCTGGATTTTCCGGTTGGTGTTCACTAATTTTTTTTTTTTTTTTTTTCCGGTTGGTGCCCTAAGGATTTTTCTTTTTTCCGATTGATCCCTATTTTTAACAAAACTGTTAGTTGCTAAAATATAAACTAACGGAATAGTCAAAGCAACTAACAATTTTGATTAGAATGATCATCAACGGGTAAAAAGGAAACCCTAAAAACACAAATCGAAAATGTAAAATTAGTGGACACCGACCAAAAAAGTCAAAAACTTTTACGACACCAAACGAAAATTTTCAAAATAGAATCATGAAATCCAATTTAGTCAACTGAAAATAGGGGGCTTTATTGAAAAATTAGCCCTTAAAATTACTTGCAAGTCAAGATGTTGAAGTTTCAGCAACTAAGAAAAATCAAACTGATATGCCTATAAATATATATAATGAACAAGTGTGATCTAACTCTTCAACTACAATTTGAATAGTCTAGTTAGGAATCGTAAGACTCGATCAACAATCAATGGTGAGGATGAAGGCCTGGATGGTGGCGTTGCTCATTCTTTCAATTGCACACAAGACGACTCTCTTGGCTCAGAAATCTCCGGGTTCAGCTTCGGACGGTGAAAATGAAGGTACTCGGGGAGGTGTTAGGGCCATAGCTCGTGTACTACTTAACGATCCACGTCCAACTCCTTGTACACCACAGGATTGTCCATCACCACATCGACCGCCGCCGCCATGACCACCGGAAAAGACTCTAATCGATCTTGGAAGTAATAAACTGGAAGGTATTGTAATCGAGTATTCGATCTTGGAAGTAATAAACTGGAAATGCTCTTCTTATAAAGCCATATGCATGCATACATATCCCAGGCTTGATTTCATATTGTAGTTCTGTAATACTCTACTTGATTGAATTTATATAAAATTATAAAGTATAATATTTTGAAGTTGACATAGTGCACAGTTTATAGACATTGCTACTTGAGGACTGTCAATATATAGTTGGTTGCGAGTTTGTTACAATATTTTAGTCCTTTGTATTGGTAAGGATATACATGCATTGTGTTGACTAGTGAGTAATACATATATGTGAAAAATTCTCTTCAATTAGCTGATAGACATAATAACATGGTAACGGACGGAAAATAGGTGATCCAGTCAACAGAGAGCGGCGAGCACAACGTTCGTTTTCGAAGAAAGTACATTACGAAATTACACATGTAGGAAGTATGAAGAACAACACTGAACCCCTCATATTTGGGTTTGCAACAGAGCCATCAGAAATCGATCACAAATTCACGCCCCCTCCTTGACAAAACACTCTAGACGACACAAAAAATCAACGTCAAACTAAGAAGATATACTGCAAAGCAATTAGACTTGATATATAAAAGTGTATAATTTGATGGTTAATGATTAGAAGGAGAAAATTGTTCATACAAATGTTACCAGAGAGATCGGATGTCATCAGAGTTCACAGGGATGGCCTCATCCTTTTGGGATTTTGCTACAATAGAGATATTTCGACTAGGGTTTTTACCCGATTTGGATTATTGTCCGATACGGTTTACCTAGATGATAATTGTTATTCTTGTAATGAAATTGTATAAACATTTTCTTTTACTTTTTCCTTTTTTTTTTCCTTTATGCTTTAGATTTAAATTATGAAGTAAACAAGCGTTGTGGTTGAACGAGTCTAACAATTTTCAATACGTCAACTAAAACAAAATTCTTGGTCTGGACGAAGTGGAGATTACCAAGAAACATTTGGATGATCAAATGGGACCAATTTGTTTTTCTTTTTCATAAAAGAGAAGAAAGAACTCAATCATTCAAAAAAATAAGAACAAACATGTATAGGGCACGACATATGCACTAGTTGCTTTTTTTTGGGTATGAAGAAAGGAGAGGCAATCAGCACTCCCTGTACCGCAAAGGGTGATCAAATAACAAAACAAAATTAAACCAAAGTTATGCGGGAAAAAGGAACACCCCGTAAATCATCGGAAAGAAAGCTAACAATATCCGAAGGAACATAAGAACACCTAAAGAAAAAGAAGAGGCGATATTCTCGCAAGCGAATCCGCTACTCGAGCTCAACTCATAACATCCTACCGAAGTATGACTTATATTCGTCCAAATGTTGACGCCTACAAAAGGCGGACTAATTGTTTCACAACCAAAACATGAACTGTCGGACCGTGTGAATATTATGAATCCTGCATAAGATTCACAACTGTTTGTCAAACGACCCCAACCCCTAGTATTTTCATTTCAGTTCTTGTGGAATGAGTCAAACCTAATTTTTAATCGAATTTAAAAATATGTTCATCCAAAGATTGTTTAAAAAGCGAAGCTAGAGCCGAGAATTCTCAGACTCAAGCTCAACTCATAACAATCCTACCGAAGTATGACTCAAGTCATCCTGATTTAGTGAATCAGCTAAACTAGAATCAAACCTATGCTGATTTTTAACCGAGTATAAGAAATATACTCATACTAAACCCGATTTAGTGAATGAGCTTGAACTGAACTTTTTAAGCCGAGCGCCACAATATAACATGCCTATATATTCTATAGAGATATGGCCAACTTGGAACTGAAGAGATGCGAGATCAGCTGAAGCACATTGCCCAAAAATAAACAAATGGTACTAGTGAGAAATTTAGGTGACATTTGAAAGAAAAGACATTCAAGGTTTTGACTTTTTTTATGAGAAAGAATCATCAGAGCCCTATTCAGAAAAAACAACAGCTGCCAGTGTGATGTACACAAGGTGCCTAGGAGTGTAGTAGTACAATTGCCATGTTTTTTTGCAGATGATATTCGCATGAGAGACAACAGCACAAGCTTCGACATCCTTCAGGTCACTGTTATAAGCACAAGGTCAAATTCCTATTGTTTTCTTGGCTTCTGTAAATCTACACACCTTCATTGACACTCTCTGCTTTCTGAGCCTCGTCAGTGCTGCCTGCCGTCTCTTCACTCGGCTTTGGTTGATCGACAGGCTTTGGCTGGTTGACACTAGTATCATTGCCAGTTGGAATTGGCTCGATCTTGGCTGGTGTTTCTAATTGCTCTTCAGGTACACCATTTGGCAAGGATGAAGGTTGGTCCGGTTCTGGGACGTCACTAGAACTTGAAGTTTCTCTCCATTCAACCCACTCACGGGGCTTATCATCTGTTTCATTTGCAATGTCTGTTGGTTTTGTGTCATCCGAAGAGGTCTCAGCCGTAGTTGATTTCTCCTCGGGTGCAATGGAAGATGTCACTGTTTCGAGTTCATTGTTGTCAGGATTCTCCTTACCACCAGTTTCTTCCACAGTGCCAGGCGATGCAGAAGCTACCGTGTCGGTCAAACGGTCATTGTTGATTTTTTCATCCTCAAACGCAAACCAATTTGAATTCGTGAAGAGCGAATTGCTGCATAAAAGTGGCAAACATTAGTAAAATGTAATGATAAGATACAAATCTCTCCATTCAACTCCTAGCCCTAGGATGTTTCCTGTGTTGCGAATAACTTCAACGAAGACAAGAGGAAATTGCATAGAAGAATATAACATTTGATCATTCCAGGAGATGTTTTGGCATCAAAGCAGCTCAATCCAACCTAACACTAATAAATAGATTAAGAAAGACAACTAAATAGCCTACCTTTCTTGATCTTCCCCAAGACGCAAGGATGAAATGACCACCTCAGCAGACTCATCGTCAAAGTAGACGTCCTGCCAAAAGTTAACCATAATTAGGAGCCTTTGGTCATAAATCATGTATTTGCAGCATATGTCCTTGAACAAGGGTCCTAAACAAGCCGGCAAATCCACCATGTGTGTTTGTTTACATGTATTCACTATCTAATTCATAGAATGAATATTATTCATCATGGGGTGGTGGAGCTTTGGATCATGGAGCTTACCATGAAAGTGAAATCACAAGGCTATTATTTTACTACAGATTTAATAAACAAGCCACAGAAAACAGTTGTGAAATGATCTTATTTGCACTACTTTTTACTTGCAGCTTTATACATAACATTGCATGTTTTCAGGATTATCCTTTTCAGTCAAAGACTGGGCTTGGTTCTTGGTGCACTTCCACTATCATATAAATTGACAAAGTACCTCATCGTCTCGTTCTAGTGATCCATGACCCTGCATTCATAGAGAAATTATTAGAATGGTTGACTCAACATATAACTATAAAATAACATCCAAAAAAGTTTTATTTGCTTAGAATTTTTCTCTAATAATTTACTCACTGACTGATCTATTTTCATTTTTCTTATTGTGTCTTCTTAGTGTATGTTTAACAATACCAAAAAAGTAGTAGTAGAGGTAGAGTTTAGCGTTTTGGTGATTACAAGGGCGTTTGAGAACTAGCAGTAGCTTCTAGCATTTCCAACGCTACTTTCCGGAAGCTATTTCTCGCTAACTTTTAGATTTACTTCTGCCGCTACCTCTATCTCAACCTCTACCCCCACCACTTGAGACGCCCTTAATCATTGAATTGATAATTTCTCCAAAACTGATTTATAATTGACTTCCATGTTTCATACACACCTAACTCATCATTAGCTACATGAACTAATATGAATCTCGATAAACATTGATCAATTAATGACTGTACCATGAAGATTTATCCCATACTTTTAGTACAACACAAAGGATTAACCAGGATGAACCTGATGCCTATATTCAAGTTGAATCTGCAAGTGGAAGGCCGATTAAATTCCCAAGTGGTCATTTCCTAAGCATGTTAAACCTTGCTATTACATTATGTGTTTGTAAAAGTATGGATTTTCAAAGTATTTTTATGTTGCCCATAATTGAAGAAAGAGCATTGGAAAAATCCAAACATGAGGATTAAGAAACACATTACCTCTTCCATTTCGTTTGTGTAAATGTCATATCGGAAAGCCTGGCTTAGGTTGTTTGCCAAGGCAGCAACATCATAGTCTCTATCTTGGTAATCTTCCTCATCGCTGTCTCTAGTGCGTTCCTGATGTGCAGTTGGCCTCCTGTAGCATATGAAATAGAGAAAGCAATAAAGAACCAAGATACAAAGAAAAGTTAGTGTATATTCCTTTCATCCACTCTTTTTGGGTGGCCATCTTGAAGGTAAAAGCAAAATAACCGTCTTGAGAATGCATAACGTACATCTTCTCCATCTAAAACTTGGCAATGTAGTTTATACTCAATATTGCATTTCTTTAAATCTTCAATTCTTTTCCATTTCATTCCTAGCTCTATTTATATAGTTCTTCAATTGTGATAAGTTATTTGTTAATATTTGTCTTGTGCTATTTGCTGCGAATATTAAGGCAGCACATCGTTTTTCATGATTATATTAACTGATAACTTGTATAATAGTCGAGGCCTCCGCTAAAATTTGGCCACGCCCTAGAACCCAAGCAAAGCAATTGACGTAGCCTCTAACAATTTATGTAACTCGCATAGTAAGTCACACCTACCCGCACGTCCACTGGTGAACATTTTCAACGGCATTACGCTTTGAAAGAATGGTGGAACTCCACTCAACCCACTCATTGTTTTCCTACATCAAACGAATGGAGAATTTGCATGTTAGCATGCGTCTACACTGTTGAAATCTACCATTATACAGATTCCATTCAAATAATAGAAAAACGAATGTCATCCTTCAAGGAATGAAAAGATTAAAAGCATAACATTTCACTTCTTGAAACAGAAAAACAAAGTTAAGTACGAAAAATGAGGAATGTATATCAACCTGCAAAAATATCTGAATTTCACTTTTAGAATTCCCGTGATGAATAAGCTTATTGCAAATCCGAGTAAGATGTCCTATGTTTCCAATTCTCGGAGCTTGCTTCCCATCACCAGGAATTGTAGGCTGCAGAAGTAGAAAATAAGTTATTCTGGCCCCATTGAACAAATATTAGAAGTACATAAGAAGTAATAATAATGCATGAAGCTAAGTGAGCAAGTAGTCAAGCATCTGTAGATATTTATATCATATAGTTTGTGTATATAGTATATGTACGTATGTACAAAGACTGTATGATGACAATGAGTGTGTAAATATATTATCTTAACAAGGATATATATTGACAAGTCACAAGATATTCCAGTGGTCTGAATAACAACCTTTTTAGGATCAACGGTCAAAGTGAAATTCTTTTCAGCTTCGAGTATCTTTTGAACAATATTACAATCTTGAAGAACATGTTCCACAAGAGAGGGGCTTTTGCTTTCCAAGCAATACAAAATGATGGACTCCACATGATGATGCAAAAAGTTGTTGAACGGATACCTGTATCAGTTAGCAGATCAACAATTAGAAGGCACAAAATGTTAATAGCTCAATTGATTTACCCATGCTCTTACTTACTCAAAGAATAAATCCAAGATTCGCTGCACAAATCCAAGCCTTATCAGTTCCTTTTCTGTTGCTTCATTGCCAACAGAAAGCAGGACTGCAGCAAACTCAACAATCTGCACGGTTTCAAAATTATAAACTATATAACGAAAAGAAACTGACACAGCAGTCTAGCACACCTAGCAGCATTAACCACATGCATCTTTCTTGAAAAAAAAGTCCATATACGATAGTACTTCATAATTGATAATTGCAAGTTTGGGAGAGGATAAGATGTCCTGTAAATCCAAATAGTAAAATAACCATCTTAAGTTGCAAGAAAGAAAAGTGCAGGTCCCTCGTAGTTAAAAATATACTAAGACCTATTGAACAAGGTCTGGATACCATGGCAGACAAACTTAAGCTATAATCTCAGCATTTATCTCAGGTCGTAGGATCCATAAGAAAAGTAAAAGGCGCAGTTCTGCAAATTGAAGCAATCTTAAACAATTAATCAAAGGCATTATATGCTTTAGGAAAAAAAAATTTATACAGGCAAACAAAATTTCTTTTAGTTTTTGTCGGGGTCTTATGCAACTAATATTTTTGGCCCAACGCAACCACTGGTAAGTAGTAATCAAGAGATATGAACAGATTATGAACAAAGAACAACCTTTAAACGATGCTTTCCAAGAGGTGGCTGCAGCTTCCCATAAGTGGTGGGCAAAACACTATCATCAGATGATATATCCAACAACTTTAGTAAATGATCTGCAGGAAAATGGAAAGTTAGAGTTGCTCCATTAGAGTAAAATATCTCATTCAACATAACTCAAGTCTCAAAGAGAGAACTTGGGATGATAACAATCACTTTGAAGGAGCGTGCACATTCTATAACGGATACCAAACTTACAGTAGAACACAAAACATTTTATGTTTGTTCACTGTAAAATTGCTCTGCACTTCAAAATGAATAATTAGGTCATATTCTGGCATTCCATTATAGAAACATAATGACAACAAGTTTTGTAAAGGAGCATAAGTCACAATGTACTCATATGCTGAGTGAATTCAATTCCAAACACGATGAAAATAAATTCCTGAAAAGATATTTCGCCGGCACCATATTTTCAGAATATAACCACTAGATAAGAGAGGACATAGATCAAGGGTAAACAATTTGACAACAAAATAGATGCATCTTACCAAGGCTCTCAAGCATTCCCTCGACTGTCTCAGGATTGGAAGTTATGGCAGACCCTTGAGCATATTGGCGATTGTATGCATGATAACTACCAAATGTCATACGCTTTGGGTCTAATAAACAAATACACACTGACAAGCAGCAAACCAGAACTGATCTTGGGCGTGATTCCTCAAAAGCATTACGGAATAGCCTTCCTATAAAACTGAATGGAAGAAGAGCAGGTGACATGAGGGAACAATTTCATAATAAGATCTCTAAAAGAGGGCGCAAACGTGTAAACATGTTCCTTTAAATAAATTTCACAAGCAAGATCCGAGCTGGCACTACCTTGGGCTAGCAACTTTGGTAGCAAGACCAGGGGGTGCATATCTCGTAATGGAACACAGTGCCTCTGCAACATTAGCATGCACTTCAGGGCAGTCCTACAATTACAATTAGAACAAGTCAGAATACAGGATCCTAATTATCTTGCAAAAAACGTGTTTACTTGCATAGTCTTAACAAGCTGAACTTTCTAATAAGAAATAAACGTAGATAAGATAAAAAGATACACTAGCATCCTCCATAGAGGACAAAAAAGACTGGCAACACAAGACATTTAGGAAAAGGTTTCAGAACTGCATAACTATTCCTTAAAAATTGCAGCTGCAAAATCTAAAATTATATCATACACAATCATCCTTCAATAAACAGACAACTATTAACTTCATAAAACTATCTTCACATAACATAATCTAAATATTGAAAACAAAAGCAATGTCAAGACTGTAATTTAGTTACATTAGGGTCCTTCGTGGCTAACAACTCGGGAAAGACAATGTCTAGCAGGAGAAGGGGTTTCCTTCTTAAACCAAGCCACCAAGGTGGGTCCAAGAAAGTGATCTACTGGTAGAGTAGTAGTATATCTCCAGGCTTTGTTATTTTCTTTCTATAATGCATATCTTCATTTGTTTATAATTCCAAGTTCCAATGACATGGTCCCAATGGAGTTCCTAACTCGATCATATGAAAGCAGTAAAGTGAGTAGAAGACCGAATTGCAATCATACGAAGATATTTATGACCATAATGCCAACCAAATCATTTGTTGAAGACCAAGAAATACAAGTACACAGACCAGATCCAAGCATTCATAAGTGGAAAGAGATCAAAACCACTAGTGTTCTTGCTTATGTAAACAACTTGATAGAGAGGGAGGGATATTTGCAGGGAACAAACTACAACTTACAGAGGAGCTAAACTTATCAACAATCATCTCCAAAACATCAGTATCTTCCAACCACTTCATTGATTCAGAGTGGTTTGCATAAATATGCTCATCAACAGCAATCAGGCGTACCAAAACCTGGAGGAAGAAGAAAGAAACTTCAAAGATTACTTCAGACAATCAAAACACAGGAGGGATATGTATATTTTAGAATGCTTTGATAGGTGGAAGCATATACAGTCACATAATGTGTTTTACAGTGTATAGATAAGTTCATCTATTACTATTTTATGCAGAGTACCTGTTTCCACAAACATCAGTCAGGCAGTATGTAAGAAAGGGATAGATTGAATCTTTTAGGCACTATAACGCTGAATGTGTTTTACAGTGTACAAGTTCGCCTAATACTATTTTTCTGCGAAGAATGTTCCAACAAACACCGGTCAGACAGTACATAATTTAGAATGCCTAGATGGGTTATAGCTTATAGGCACTTTCTCATTAAGTGTTTTACACTATACAATTAAGTTCGCCTCTTACTATTTTTCTACAAAGTACAAAAGATCAGTCAGTGCAATTCGAAAAGAAAACAAGGAGTTAACTAGGGCAACCACAGGGGAATAATATGAAGCAGACATAAAAAAGGATCCAAAAAATGTGTAAATTTAAAAAATAATAAAGGAGGCAAGATCCATCAGAATCTTAAGGGCTAAAGCCAAAACATGCTATAGGAAAATACATGAAATAGATAAGGGGCTCCAGAAAAATCAGTTGTAAATCCACGAATGAGTAAACCGCAGACTAAATATCAATTTTACAGACAGAATATCCACTTGCAGAGAGATTAGAGTTAAGTTAAAAGCCCAGTGCACAGATATTCATGACTCGTGAATTATATATGATAGATACAAAATGAAGAAGAGAAGTAGAGGTCCCAACTCAAAAAACAATGACATCCCTAATATAGTAATGTATGTTACAACCATTAGTGGATACTGATGAGAATTCGAAGTCCCCGCTCACAAAATAATGACAGCCCTAATTATGATGGAATCGAATGACTAAGAGAATTTCAAATACAAGTTATAGGGAGAACATGGCCGTGTAAGCATAGAACAGCCAATAATGTAGCAGCAACAACAAAAGAAAAAAATCAGCTCCAACCAACCTCCATTATTGATGTGATTCCGATAAGGTCAACAATTGGCCTGAGGATTTCTTGATGAGCCTGGATGATTTAAAAATGACAGAAACAAACATTCAGAAGAAAAGTTTTTTACAGGTGTGAAAGGGCATAACGAAAATACTGTTCCCTCTGTTTAAACACTATTTCAAATCTTGGGAGGAATCGAAGTGCAAGGACAAGTGTAAAAATGATATATAAAACCATGTGAGCTTTCTCCGTTTACGTACCACACTGGCTTCTACTTGTCTTTTTTTTATTGGCTGATTCGCACTTTATAAACAAATTGAGGTGGTGATTGTTTCCGGGACAACCAAAAAAAGGTGCATATACAAGCTAGGAGCCAAAGAATGCACTTGATCTAAAGCAAGAAACAGCATAAACTAACACCCAAAGCATCTAGCATTGAGTTAAACTACTAAAAGAAAACCCAGATTTTAGTAATTACATATTGCTTTGGAAGTCGCAAGAAACGAAACTAACCAAATCACAATTAGATTAAACTAAGGCTCATTCTTTAAGAAGCCCCCATTACTTAGTTTGGAAACAATGGAAAGTTGGAAAAAAATTGCCCTCCCCCTACTCTTCGGTCTTCCCCCTTGGTTTCAATCACCTCCGAAGAACACCGACTGTGTATGAAAGCAATTTGAAGGTGGTTGTTGGCAATTTTTGTTTTTGACAACCAAATAATAGACATTTGGCAATTATCGAGTTTTGAGACAAATTTGGGAGAGTGGGTGGTTTGGTATATTTGGGAGTTCAGATGTGGCACTTTCACTTGTTTTCTTCATCGTTTTTTATTCTTGCATGGCTTTACTCCTTACCCTTTCTCCTCAAGCTAGCATGCTAAGAGAAATAGGGGAAAGAATAAATGAAATCAATACCGCCACCTTATAACACACACCTCTACTTGCTGCATCACTAAAACCATTATGTTATTTATTATTCTATTCTCATATACTCGGTCCTTACTAAAAACTCCCATATGTCACTTTCTTAAACAAAAAGACTTACTTGGAGGTAATTCATAAGGGGAACAGTCTTGCGCAACAGAAGACAAACCACAACCTGATAAAAAAAAATCAACAATAACAAAAGTGCTCATTGTCTGGCTAAACAGTGCCTGATGAGCAATGACATAAAGGAGGCAGATAGAAAACAAATAAAATAAAATGCTGAGTTGATAGTGTAGTCAATAAAAAAAGTACAGCATAGGTGACATATTTATCTAGCAAAAACTTCAATATACCTTGCCAAAGTATCCAGCGAGTAAGGCACTGTGTGGCAGGTTTGGATCCAAGAAAGAGAACAACAAAGCCAGCAACTATTCAATCCAATGAAATATTTTAACAAAATGTATCAGAACTGTTAAAGATAGAGGAGATTATTACAAAAAAAAGACTTAATTATAGAATTCCTTACCTCTTCATCCTCTGCCAACGTTCTCAATATAATATCAACTTCACATGTAAAGATCTCACATGAAACGAAAGGAAACCTCCACACGGCAAGAAAAGTAAACATGGATAAGCATACGAACTACGATACAATGAGATTTTAAACAAACCAAATCAAAAGGTTCAGGAATTTTACTTAAAAATCCTCCTTTTTTCGGCATCTTCGGGAGCTTCTTCCACAACATAGCGTATAAGTTGCTGAACCTGTTGTTTCTCCTGCAAACTACACAAGATAATAGCATAACATTTATTTAACAAAAATATTAGTCAGCAAGTATGTGATAGAAAATAGAGGGGGAGAAACTCAATTCTAAAAGATACGATAAAACAAAGGGAAATTTCCAGCATTAATCAATATACCATATATGTATCTGAAATAAGAAAGAATAGAACAACTAGCCCAAAAGGAATGACATGGTAAAGTTCTGAACTGGAAAAGTAGATAGAAAGAAAGAAGATGAACTCAAATGACAAGCGAGTAACCAATCAAAAAATTACTGAACTTACAAATTGATTAGGCGAGCATTCAGAGCTTTGCACTCTTGGATGATTTCATCTTCATCGAGAAGTTCCTCTAGCGTAAAATTGTCTTTATCCAAAATAGTCTCCACCTAAAAGCCCATAATTATCCAAAATAAGATCATGCCACGTAAGAAGCCTATAAGAGTTAAAATTCATCATGGAAAATTTGGATTTAAAATACACGATATGTGTGGATTTCTTTATTCAACCACAGTAGCAATGCAATATACATTAAAAGGTGACAAATGTTCTGTAGAATTAAAATTATCGTAAGTAGATCATCATAGCTTTTTTAAACTAAGCGACCATATCAGAGCGCCATGAACAGAAAAGGCTCGAGACAATGAAGAGCTCACCGGGTTCACTTAGACATCATTCCCTTTTCCAAATTCAAAACTACTATTTACAAATTTGATCATCAACTTAGGTCAAGAAGCCTTAAAACCTCATGAAATCACTATTAGCCCCATTATCATAAGCTCTTCTGCCTACAAAGAGAGGTTCAACCAGAATCCCATACAATAAAGATAATATCAAACATGCACAATTTTTCCATTGGCAGTGCATCTGCCTCCAAGCTACCCAGGCACAATTGTACAAACACGTATACAAACGCCTTAGGTACAAAAGGTGCAAACTTCATAGGTAAAATGTGAGTATGTGACTGATAGAAAAGAAAATATAGCACGTCTCTTAACAAAAGTAATATACAGTGAATCATTTAAGTCCCGATGTACAGAGCAACTATGAAAAGAGCAATTCAAGTGCAGGTAATTTAAAAATCTTTTTATTAATTAAATGAACCTAAGAAGGAAATTAAGATCATTGCTTGGTTATACAAAAATCCATGCAAGAGAATCCCACCAACCCGGAAAAATGCAAGTGAATGTGAATGCAGCTGTGACACTGGCAAACAAAATATGCGAATAGTTCGTCAAAACTAAGGTTCTGCATTCATCAAACAAGAAACAGGAGTCTATTGAACACATAAAACCAGCAAACTTCAACTTCAACTGCTTGACAGAATGACAAATTAACACTATGAGCCATAAAACAGAACATTTAATAGAATTTTTACATCCACCAGAAAATTAAGCATGACATATTAATGCACAGTTGCACACACAATCAAACCAAATAAAGGAAAAGATGATGCAAAGTTTGACTTTGATGAAGTAATACAAGTGGATCGAAGATAGAAGGGAGAAAGCTCACAGGAGAAGCAGTGGACAAGCCAGCCATACGCCAAAACATGGTTAAAATCAACCACAGAACCCTAGCTCCACAAGTTCAGATCTACAAGACACATTATACAATTAACGCATCAAAACAACAATCGGAGCATCAAGAAACCCTAAAACGCCCTCGAAACAACATCAATAACTCAACATCGAAAAATTAATCCAATTCCTAAAAGCTGGAATTGACGAGCATCTACAAGAACATGAGATTGAACAATTAATCAAATTTTACAGGTACCTACCAAACCTAGATGCCGAGACGAAGAACAGATTGCAAAAACTGCAATCTGAAATGAGAGAAAACTCTGACAGACGAAGAGTATTAGAGCAGGATTGGATGGAGATCCTGGGCAGGAAGCTGGAAAGGGCTGCGATTACGGATTTATGGGTATCAATTTCTTGTATCTACCACAAAAGGAAGTAGGAAATTTGGGGGAATTTGGATTTTAGTATGGAAGTGGAATTGATTTTGAAAAATGAATTGGGAATTTTGGGGGGTTTGATAAAGCAGGATTAATGAATCTGGAATCTGGATTAGGGATTGTTGTTAATCGTCTTTGATTGGATTTCAAGTCCCACCACCCTAGGGTTAGAGATTGGTTTTGTCACTTGCTTGCAATGGGTCACTTTCACCATCTTTTTTTATTATTCGTATTATATTTTTATTTATGGGTTAGTTTTGTTCAATTTTATGAGGTGCAAATAGGAACACCAAAACGCTGAGTATCGTTCTCAACCACTTTCCGAGTATGAATTTATATTCTCAATTCATTTCAGTATTCATTAATCATTTCCCCTCAATTTGAGGTCCCGTTTGGTTTTAACTCCGGAATCAAAAACGGAATGAAAACGAATTTATTCCATATGTAAACTATTATTCATGAAAGTTTATTCCTTATTGTTTGAAGGAATTGGAGTAGAGTTTGATTACTTTTGATACCTATAGGGTAACAAAATGTGGGGAACCAAATGCATCATACATTAATCCACAAGGAATGTAACCACAAAATTTCATAAATAAAGATATACATATGGACTAAATTCGTTTACATTCCATTTTCGTTTCCAGAGTTGGAACCAAACGGGCCCTGAATGTAGATCTAGAATGAACAATTGGAATTTTTGTATATTTCAATCAAGTTAAATGAAATCTATTATACTTACTAAAACAGAGCACGGGTTGATGACGTGGCGCGCTGTGGACGCAGGATTTTTGAAATTGAGCTCCCACAATTAAAGCTAATAAATCTTTATTTTTTACACTATTTTTTAAACCATAAAATATTTTATTATTAAAATAATAATTTTATAGAAACCAAATCTATTATACTTACTAAAACAGAGCACGGGTTGATGACGTGACGCGCTGTGGACGCAGGATTTTTGAAATTGAGCTCCCACAATTAAAGCCAATAAATCTTTATTTTTTACACTATTTTTTAAACCATAAAATCTTTTATTATTAAAATAATAATTTTATAGAAACCAAATCTATTATCTATTATACTTACTAAAACAGAGCACGGTTTGATGACGTGGCGCGCTGTGGACGCAGAATTTTTGAAATTGAGCTCCCACAATTAAAGTCAATAAATCTTTATTTTTTACACTATTTTTTAAACCATAAAATCTTTTATTATTAAAATAATAATTTTATAGAAACCAAATCTATTATACTTACTAAAACAGAGCACGGGTTGATGACGTGGCGCGCTGTGGACGCAGGATTAGATTAGAGAAGTATACAAAACAAAAGCACGTAAAAAAAATCTATTTCACAATATTCTTTCTCATTTTTTTCAAAACCCGCACAAGGTGCGGGTATTATACTAGTATGATGAATCAAACAAGCTACAATAATGCCTTTTTTCTATAAAAGGTGTTTAGGTTGTTGAATATAGAATATAATAGTGTTTATTTACACGACGGTGAATTTATTAGATATTAATTTGACGCGTTGTGCGGTGATAAATTGGGGTTTTTTAATTGGATTTTAGAAAAATGTAAGACGTGAATGCGCATTTGCAATGCGCGTCAGTGGTGGTATCAAGTAAATTAATCGTTATGTACTCAACAATTCAAAAAATATAAATACCATTTGATGTAAAATATAAGGTGTTTTAGCTTTCAAATTATAATTAAATCTACAAAATATTTTACATTTTCTGGATGGTGAGTTACGAGAATTGTCAAATTATGTATTTTTTTTTTACTTTTCATCTTATTTTGATCGGTTGTGAAAGGATATGTTAATTAATAAGTGGTAAAATTAGGAGTGAGCATGAGACGGGATTGATTTCATCTCAATCTCGTCCCGTCTATTTTACATGAGATGGGGGTTTTAGAATTAAATCTCACCAGGTCCTATTCGGATTGGGATTGGGACTGGACGGGCTCAATCCCGTTTGTCCATTGATTTGTTTAGTTGTTTAAATTTTACGCTTTATCCACAAAAATATTCGAATATACCGTATTTAAATGCAAGAACGTTAAGGATTCCAAATATCCATAATAATGTATTACAATTTACATTAAAGTTTTTAAATATCCATAACGTATTACAGATCCAAGTAAAAAGTCCAAAATACTGGGGGAAATCATACAGATTGGAGATCATTGGATATTTTGATTCTGATTTTGCCGGTTGTATTGATGGTAGACGATCCACCTCAGGCTATGTCTTTATGTTGGTTGAAGGAGCTATGTCTTAGAAAAGTGTCAAACAAACACTTGTAACTACCTCTACTATGGCTGCAGAGTTCATGGCTTGCTTCGGAGCATCCATTCATGGGATATGGTTGCGTAACTTTGTCACGGGCCTAAGTGTGATTACTATAATTGAAAGGCCATTGAAGTTATTTTGTGACAATAAGGCTGCAGTTTTGTTCTCCAATAACAACAGAAGCTCTGTAAAGGAGAAACACATTGACATCAAGTTCTTATCACTGAAGCAAAAAGTTCAAAGTGGGCAGATTTGTATAGAACACATAAGCACAAACTCCATGATTGCGGATCCGTTAGCTAAGGGGTTACCTCCTAAGGTTTTTCATGAGCACACTGCTCGTATGGGGCTTGACAGTTTTGTAATCCCTTGACCTAGTGGGAGTTTGATTAGATGTTCAATGTTTATGGTTTATGCATAATAAAGTTGCCGTGGTTTACATTTTGAACTAAAGGTTGTTTTGGATTGATCTCCGAATAAAGAAGGACCAGTTGAAAATAGAAATGTTTGTGAGATCACATTTCATGCAATTTTCATGTCACTCATTCATACTTGATCTATGTCATCGAATATACTAATGTGGTGAACATGAAAGGATTAGTCACAATGAATGTGATGAATGCCGCCGTGATCTCATATTAATATATGAGATGGACCATATTGATAGGGAATAAGTCTACATAAAATTAGTCAATACGTGTACACATAAAGAATTTAGATAATATAGTTGTTTGTTTAGCATGTAGTCCAAGTGGGAGATTGTAAGATTAATAATCTTATTTATTATTAGTGGGCTTACATATTATAATAACCAATTATATTATATGACTAAATATCAGCAGGCTAATAAAAGTGATTCAATCAAGTAAAACCCGTAGATTTTAATTAAGTGGTATAAACTTAATTGGTGGATATCAGATTTTGGCCCAATAGGCACAATGAGATTCTATTAGGTCATTATATAAACGTTATTAGGTTATGGTCCCCAATACGTCAAATCGATCAACAATTTTCTATTCGTTCCCATCAAAGAGAAAGCTGAAGAAACCCTAAGGAGGTCTGATTGAGGAATACTATATACCTACGCCGCTCATTCGGATCGTAGATTCCGCGTTAAGGCTTGATCTAATTGCTACTATGGAACCATGTATGTAATTTTAGATTCCTTAATAACCCTAGCATGATTGATCCTTGCGTTTACGGTTTAGGAAAATTAATTATTCAAACATCATACCCTTCCAAAATAACAAAGGGAATAACCAATTTTAATCTGCTAGGAATCTTGATAAAGTCTCATACAACATATAAACTAATGGGCCGAAAATCAATACCTATTAATGATTTGTCAGCCTTTGGGGTAAGAGTATATCAATGTCTTACTTACCTCAACTATGCTAATTGTCTTTCCACCATTTTTCACAAATCTAGTAATTTTGTTACCGACTATTTTTTCAAGGGTGCATGTGTTTCACCACTAACCAAAAATTTTCATCTTCTTATTCCTACACCAAACCTTTATTAATCTTAAAGTCTACTCTTTACTGTATGTCATCTGAAATATCATATGTGTTGGTTCCCTCAAATCTACAATGAACAAATTTTGGTAATAGTCAACCACTACCATAATAATTCCTCTTATTATTATTATTATGTTGTTGTTGTTGTTATCTTCTGATAGAAATACTTTTTGTTTATATCTCCCTTTAACATAAATGTAATATGATTCCTCTATTTATGGAGTCGAACAAGCTCGATTAAGCTGCAACATTAACTATTTTCCTCTGAAATGAAAGTCTCTTGTGAAGGGGAGCTTATGAATTCCCTTAAGCTCCATTTTCCGTGTCCAGTCTTCTTTTTAGATTATTTTTTCCCATACTATGAGATCGTCGATTACTACCTTCAACCTTTTTGGTATAGTCCACCCTATTAAAACCCACAATCGATGTTCACCACTCCACGATAATCATCTCCTTTGTGTTTACCACCGTGTATCAAACCTTCATAGATTTCCACTCCCTACTCGCCACTCTTTTCCTTTTGTTTCCAACGTTAACGGACAATGAAATAAGTAGTAACGAGAAAGATGGTTTACCTTGTAAAGGCATATGCCACACACTAGTCATTTGTGGCCAAGAATATGTCTAGTCAATCATGACTAATAATGTCTTCATGGATATACTCGATCATGTACCCCGTTGTCACGTAAATTTTGTCTCATTCCACCCTAAATCACGAAGCACACAATAACCCATCACCTTACTAGAAGCCTCCATCTCAACATTCCTCCTAATACAATCCCCAACAATTTCATTTTGATGCGTACATTATCTTAGTGAAGTCCCCAAAGACAAACCATATGCCCACCAAATCCCTTTATCAAACTATAAAATCACTAATTACCACATACTTTTGGTACAATATACCCTATTAATAAACCCAAGTGATTTTCAACACTTCACGACAACCATCTTTGTATGACCACCATGTCTCAAACTTTTGTAGCTTGTTGAGATGTGTGCATTGTCCTATACAGATTATACTAAAGTTTGTGAGTTTAATATATTATTGTCAATTGGTTATATGATGGAAACCAGTGAACTTAAGTGTGTGTGGCTCATCGGACGTGTGTCCTCGATGTACGTCATTTGGTTTGTGACGGATAGAAGAAAATTAACATGGTAACGTAGCACGACCCGAAAAAAACGTGTCAAGTGTGAACTAGTTTAGGCAGTGAACACTTGAGGGGGAATGTACACTTGAACCTTACCTTGAGGTCTCAAGTCCAATGGATGAGCTTGAACCCTTGCCCGTACCCGCCCGAGCAGACCTATACCCTTGTTCATACTCGTCCGTTTATCCGGTATACGAACTTACACAACTTTATTGTCAATTGGTTTTATGATGAAACTCTATAGACTTATGTGTGTGGTTCATCAGACGTGTTCCCTCCACGTCCTTTGTTCTGAAACGAATATAAGAAAATTAACATAGCTTGCCACTCCCTACTCGCCGCTCCTTCCCTTTCGTGTCCAACATTATCGGGCAACAATATGAGTAGTATCAGGAAAATTATTTACCTTATGAAGGCATAAGGTAAAACATCTTCCTCGTTACATCAGGAAGCACACAATCATCAATCACCTCACAGAAAGCGTCCATCTCAACATTTCTTCTAAAACAATCCTCATGTTTATCCGTACATTATTTCTACTTGAAGTCCTCACAGAAAAGGCATAAGGTAAAACATCTTCCTCGATATATCAGGAAGCACACAATCATCAACCACCTCACATAAAGCGTTCATCTCAACATTTCTTCTAAAACAATCCCCAATATTTTCATGTTTATCCGTACACTATCTCTAATTGAAGTCCTCATAGAAAACATATGCCCGTTTAATTTTTCTTATAACATTCTCATACGCTCGTATCACAACTTTGTTTACTTGTTCTGGCTAAACGTAGATACTCACGCGGGCCAATTTTATTTATTTCCTAATGCTTTGAACTTTATTCATTGCATGATGGGATGAAAAAGAAAATAAATGAGACGTTTATATCCCACGAATATAAAACTCATCCCTTCAAACCGTCTATATATACTATCAACATTGAACCCTTTAACAAAGTCACATTTCACATCTTACCTTCCGTCTCCTAATACTTTTTTCATCTTCGTCTCCTACATAATCTCACAACCGAACAAAATCTCAAAGACTAACCTTAAAGATCACTTTTTATCAGGGAGTTAGACTAGTTAGTTACAACCTATAAAACTGTCTTTATTATGACTTGGTAATATGTAAGACAATCCATATTCATTAATTTATTATACTATACTTGAATTTATGGTTAGAAACTTATAACATCATTGACCGTCAGATCATAAGCACTGAAAAGAAAATTCAGACTAATCTGACGTTTAAAATCGATGCTTTTCATGACCATATTGTTTAAAAATCATTAGTAAAAAGCTGATATCACGTTGATTAATGACTACAAATTAGAGTCAAAAGTCGATCCAAAGACAATAGAGTAATTGACTTAAACTCAAGTTTGATGAGCACGAATGGTCGATCTTTGAGAGACGCCGCCTGGAGGACCACATGCTTTTACATTTCAAATTTGTTAATCAGGTTCAACAATTTAGCCGGTTGCCCACCACCAGATTAAAGTCAATTTATTAATCAAAAGTCGTCAAATCAAATATAGTTAAAACTTATGAGAAATAGGCTACTTGATTGAGTACACTTGAGTTTTCATGAAATATATACAGTCCGAGAATTACAAAACAATCAATTTCATTCATTCCCGATAACATAAATCAACTCCTTATAACAATATTATCTCTACAAATCACCTTTCTTTTATCCATTAAGTTCTACTTTTTTTTCATCAAGATACCCGTCTTCTGCAATCTCGTCTTCTGAGATTTGATGCAGTCATTTGCTGGCGATTTCGTGCGTTTATCGAGAAGGAGGCGTGGATTTGTGATCGAGTTCTGACGGCTCTGTTGCAGTCCAAATCCTGTTTTCCCCTTGAAGACCTTTTTGCTTTCGGTTTCATTTTGATGTAATATTATGTATTTCTTTTCGCTTATTTTGTGTCATGACGATTAGTCCGTCTGCCGATTTTTTCGGTATTTCGATCCACTAGACGGCGTGCCGTCTATTAATTTCGAACCAATTTCCATTTGTTTTTTAAAAACGAAAATCATGAAAAATATACAACACAACGTTGTAATACTGGTATACGGTCTCATGAAACTCATTTCATTGATGACGTCAAATTCCTGCAATATTAGCTAACTCAATTGCTCGATCATACAAAAAGTCCACGTCACCAATGTACAATACACGTTATTCATGCCATTTTGACATATTGTCACAATTTTATAATATAGTCTAAGCTATCTCTATGTGGCACCATCCACACCATTAATTAAGAGCTAAGAAGTTAAGTCAAATAATCTAAGTTATATTATAAGAAGAGAAAAAAAAAAAGTTTATCCTCGCACATAATCACATTCGGATCTTCGTGTGCTAGTCCTAGAAGGATCTGCAAACCTAGCTGAAAAAGATCTACACAAATTCTCTGGTTCCGCGCACCCTAATCCGTCATCAAAGTTTCTCGAATACGTGTCAGGGTCATATTGGCTAGAAGACCAAGTGTTATTACCATGGAAGAACTTCTGCTTCTCCTTCTTGATCTTCCTCCACAATGCCTTCCATTTGGAGTCACAATGGTGATAGTACAAATGGTTGTCTTCGTGCCCTTGACTACATTGACTCGAGCGGGTTCGCCCTAGTTGGATGCTTTGGCTCCTTGAATTGCTCCAATTCTTGATCCCCATTTTTGTTATAAGGAAAGGGAGTTTAGAGGGAAGATGACAATGAAAAAAGATGTATTGTGTAGGCTTGGAAATGAGAGCTTTATATATGTGTTGAGGTAGATTATTCTATAGGTGGCTCTCACTTTGATTAAATTATGATTATTCTCTTATTTTATTTGAAGGGTTTTTAGCTTTTGTAAGTTCTTTTATTTATTCAATCTTTATTGGATTCCTGATGGGATTATGTTATTCATATGTTGATGATTATGGGCTAACTATTAACATAATCTTCAAGTTTTATTTTTTAAACTTTCAACCTATATCGAGTTGGGAGTAACTTAGTGTTAGATTTTTAGTTGATGTGGGTGTGATGATAAATTAATTAGTATTCCCTCTATATTTTTATATTTGACGTTTTAGTGTTTGAGTTATGATATAAATATTTGACGTTTTACGTATTTTTGCCATTCCCTTTGCAATTTTACCCATGATGTTAGTACAAAAGTAACATCATTTTTCTGAGCACTAACCAACACGTTTATGTGTATACAGGGTTAACAGAGAATGAATCAATTAAAATTCTCCTTTTGTCAGGTTTTTCAATTTAATGATAAGGGTAGTTTAGCCTAAATTTTGATTCCTAAATACTTGTGCAAAAGGCCAGAACGTCAAGTATTCACCAATAGAGGGAGTAATGTTTTGTTTGATGCATACAACTCAAAGCTGCAATAAAATTAAACCGACTCGAAAATCGATTTTTAGTTGATGTGCATATGGGTTATATTGCTAACCTAGGTATATGCACCGTTCCCATGGCGGAATTGTGGGGCATATATTATGGGTTGAAGCTGGCTTTAGAGGGTGGTAGTCGGGTTGTGATCCTAGAATCAGACTCACAACTTGCTATCAACCTCCTAAGCAAAAACATACCTAGGTACCACCCCCTTGCAAGTCTGGTAAGTTCTTGCCAAGACTATATTAGAAGGGGCTGTAATGTCCAGTACCGACATGCCTACCGCGAGGCGAATAATGTCGCGGACTCTTTAGCAACTCTAGCTTTTGGTTTTCCCTCTTGGCTTAATGTATTTGTGTGACCCTCCCGAGAGTATAGTTAATCATTTACTTATTAATGTAAGGGGTCGGGTTATCCCCGTGTGCGTACTACTTAACTTTTTTTTATTTATATAACAAGTGTGACTAGATTCGCCGGAGACCATAGACTCTCCTTTTCACAAAAAAAAAGAGTCTTATTATATCTAATTAGACTGATTAAAATGACTTGAAAATTCAAAGTAATCCAGTACATGACCCATACCAATTCAACCGAGATGGTCCAAGAATTCAAAAGTTTCAAATGAGTTTGACGAATAAACTATTTTATTTTTCGTTTAGGTAACAATACTTAATATATATAGTTTACTAAAAATATATTTAAGGCCGATTCGACGAAACCGATATAAAATCACAACTATTCAAGATAACCAAATTCAATTATATTTATTTTTAGGTAAAATCAATCAAGCTTTAATGATACAAGTGTACAAGGTATAGTTTTAGGTGAGAAATGTGACCAATGTACCATATGCCTATAGGTAACTAGCTTTAATCATTCCATACATTTGTGTATATGAAAGGAATTGCATTAAAATATATTGTACAAAGGGTCACTTATTTAAGTGATTTGTTTACTAATGAATAATTAATATAAAAGTCTAAGCCTAATGATCTCATGATGTGCTTCCATCTTTTGTTATGATGAAGATTGTACTTGTAATTTATGTCACTAATGATGGAAATTAAGAGGGTAATATACTTTCTTGGCTACTAGATGATAACATAGTGCACTAAATTACGCAATACGCTTAATCATCACAACCAACTAATTATTGATCGGCTACGTGAGTATTTTATAATTACACAAATATAATATCGATATGGTTTAGGTACAGAGTAAAATTACAGGTAGTGTTTATAAAACATTTTCATTGTTGATGCACTTATCGAACGGTCTAAATTAGTTCATGCCATTTAATGATTTATGGACAATGCGGTGAAATTTTTGTAATTATACGAAGTTTAAACGGTAATTTTGTCCTTTTTGAAAATTTGTTTTTGAAAATTGTGACAGTTTTGATAATTTTATAAATTTTAAAATGTGTAGTGAGAATTTGTTAGTTCAAATTGTTTGTTTTAATCATTTATATTTTTGTTCAATTATTTTAAAACTGTGCTCGAGTAGAATGCGTCAAGCACGTATTCTCAAATCCAACCAACAACCTTCTTAAGTCATTCTGCACAATCCCAACATTCGGTGTTTTGTCGTATAATCGGAGATTTCTATGTGTCCAAGTAATTCAAGCGTTATCTTCTAATAACAGATAGTATTATTCATGAAATAATTATATCCACAAGCAATATAAAAGACGTTTTTTGTAAAAAAAAATCCGAACCACAAATTAGACCTTTTATCTTTTACCTATCGGTTACATATAAAAGACGTTTTTTATATAAAAGACTTTTTTTTAAAAAAAAATCCCAACATTGATGTTTTTTTTTGTCTTGTTTCAAAATGAAACAATAAATTGCTTTTGCAATTAATTCTAAAATGTATTAAGGCTCACTTTTTTTTTTGAGCCTCTCATTAGCGATATATGTATTGCTAATTGATTGTTATTAGAAGAGAGTTGTCTCACCCCTCCAATCTCTTTTGTTTCCGCTTTCGATCCTTGCCCTAGTATACAAAATTTAAGACAATTCAAGCGTCAAGAGGTATTTCTTTTCACATATTATATCTAATTGACTATACATGCGAACTTGTTTAAATGTTTAGATAAACTTATTTACTAAAATTTCGCGTTTACATATCTAAAATGCCGACATATCCAAATTTGTCACAAAGTCCTATTGCGACTCACCTACATTACCGCTCCATCAAAGCTGAGCCTTTTTTTTTTCTCATGACTCCTGTTACCGTAGCATGGCCGTTGTTGATCTTCGTCCAACCTTCTTCCTAATGACTCTCGTTGCCGTAACATGGCCATTGTTATGTTCTGCTTCATCAGAATTGATCTTTCATCCGACCTTCCACTAGGACTTCCGAACATGTGCTACTCTGAGTGTTCTGCTTTTCTTTTGATCCTTCCTTGCTTTCCAAGCTCTTGCATAACGAAATGCTTAATGTCTTTCTTTACTCATTTTGTGTCTTTTACTCGAAGTGGGTTAGTTACAACAAAGAATGAGAGTCCATTACTTACAAGTTACAAAAAAGAGAAAGAAGCACAATTTCTTCTTTCCCAAGATTAACAAATATGGGATGTCACAAAGGGTCACTGTTAATATTTGCAGGGTTTTTGGATTGAGCAATGCACATTAGTCTACTGTAAGTATAAGCACAAGTATATCCATAATCCGACATGGCCTTGAGAAGCTCCGGCAATGACGTTTTCAGGGTCCAGATCATCTTCGTTTGTACTCGTAAGTAATGCTTTCGGTGAACCTCCGTCTCCTTCTCCAACCGTTTTTTCAAGCTCTCAACTACAAACCGTTTCTCTGAAACCAGAACCTTGTCAACCATGATCCAATCCCCAGCTCCTTGACCGTCTCCCGTGTCAACCCGAGCACTACGCTTGTTGTGCTTGCGGAGCCAATCATCAAACGCTTGCTTTTTTCGTAAATACTCCCTCCTCGTTTCCTCCCTTTTGTCCTTCAGTTTCGTCGTCTCCTCTTGAAGGAGTTTGATCGTCTTTATCATAGCTAAAAATGAGGATATAGCCATCTTCACAGGTTCATCCTGAAGCTTTCCAATGAATTCATGCCAGGCATAGAGCAGGGACTGGATTGGAAGATTCGGTTTTTTTGAAGAGGATGAGAGCTTTTCCTTTAGATTGCTCCTAACTGGAATGAGGTTAAGCTTTAACCAAATGTTGAGGGTGTTGACGAAGCTCTTTTGATTGGCCACAAGCTTCTCGAATTGTATTAGCCACTCTTCAATAGCACACAAGAAGTTGGTTGTTTGCTCATCCCGTGTGGTTTCTCTTCGAACTGCTGAGATGTTGACGTATTTGAGATTTGTTGCCGTCGTAACTTGGTTCTCGTGGCAAGTTGACACATTTTTCCACATATTTTCCATCCTGCAGTAAGAGAAGTTTTATTTAGAACCAATGAAGGTTTTTAATGTCAGCAATCTATTCATGGAAATCAGCCAGAAGTTCTAAAAGTTCGGTAACTACACATATCATCAACTGGATCAGGTAATTTTAGTTACTGCCGGACAATTATAGATTTCATATCAGTTAAGGTCGAATTGCAATTACGGATTTGGGTTATGGCTTGTAAGTTCATCAACTTAAGATATGGCTGTGTTTGGTAGAGGTTTGAGAGGGATTTTGAATAAGAACTCTACCTAACAAAAATTATTTGGTAAACCAAGACTTTTGGGTTCTGAGGATAAAAGTTTGATTGGATTGAGGGTGCGTTCGGCTGTATTTTTTATGTTGTACTCAGATTATTTTTTGGATTATTTTGACCCAAAAAAGTATCCAAATACAAGTATATTATCAGATTATTGGGAGATTTTTGAAAATAATAATCCCTCAAAATAATCTCACTGTCATGCCGAACAGACCCTGAATTTTTACACAAATTTCGGAAGTACATAATATACAAATCCCTCTAAAAAGCTACAACTAGAAAACACTAGAGCTTTTTAACTAGTTTTTAAAAATTAAAAAGCTCCCTAAATAACCACCTAAACACTACCAACACAAAGCTCTCAAATTAAGCAAATGAACTTATATCAGGAAGCAACTGGCTGCAATCAGAACCACATATCCTTTCTCAAATCAAATTTAAATTGAAAATACAAACTTACCCGTCAACCAGTTCAATAAGTTTCTGGTAGAGCTGGTGATCACGGAGATTGCTTATTTCTGAAACGATTGAATCGATTGACTGTACGTTGATTCTGTATTTGTTCTGCAGATAACGAACAGCTGCCTTTGTTTTCATCAACAATTCAGAGCTAGCACCACGTCTCTTCTGCTTTGTCAGCAGAATGACTTTTCTCAGGTACTCCAGCTTCATAAGTTCACCACCCTATCCCAAGACATGAATTTACTATTGATTAAGTCCATTTAAAGATTGAGGTAAACAAAAGCTAGAATACCAGTCCATTAATTTCTGACCATTCACAAAAGATCATACTCGTATCATATTCAAAATGTGTACCATAACCAAATTGCTTAGCTACAAAGAAAAGATCCAAAAATGGTTGCACACTACATCAACACGAATTGCCTCTTAGGAAGTTGTATTAAAATTATTTTAAATATAATTTGGAACCTCTGAAATCTATTTTGGGCAAACACTGTCAAATGTGAATGCATACATACTGCCATAGAAAGGTTCCAGAAATGACTAGTTCTAATGTACGTTTCTAGTTTCTACAATTAAACTTGGTAAGCCATTAGTGTGGTCATTGGAACAAAAAATTTGATAGGCAATCCAAAGATAATTACAATAATAACAAGCAAGTTCGTTTTTTTCGTCTGTATATAAGTAGAATAGAAAAGCACAATAAAGATGAGAAGATAATGAACTACACCTTCATTTCAACATAAAGCTTTTTCTCCCATGCCAGCAATGTATCCAAAACAATTGGTAGAGGTTCGTTCTCTTTAGGATAAACATCACCGGCTTCATTAACAGCATCGCCTGTCTGGTTCCACATAATCACACGCCTCACTGTCGCAGCATAATCAACTGTCACTGCAGAAGCAAGCTCAGCATCAGGAATGCATATTCACACGAGAGTACAGATGGATCAGTCCTTAGGAAGTAAAACTGATAATCCAAAGAGACTAGGCTCTAGATTTACGACATAGAGATTTCTTCTTCACTAACAATGTAACAAAATTTCAAATTGATTTAAATGAATGACACTGATTTAGCATAGTTATCAAGAAATATTGTTAGGGTTCGACATTTCATCAAAATCAAGCATCACTTGAGTATCAAATTTCTTGCATTTGTGCTCGCCATTCATCAAAATTAATGTAATGAGTAAATATCAAGCAATCTATTTCAAACAAAGGCGAACAGATTGATACTAAAAACAGTAAGCAAATAATGAAAGAGAAACAAAGAAGTAAAGAACAACCTCTGGTATCCGCGGCATAACGAGGATATCGATACCGATTGGGCTTAAGCAACCTCGAAACATCTTGCGCGCACTCGGAAGCCTTGATAAACTGGTCAGCAATCTCTCTTAAGGCCTTAAACACATTCACGTTGTCTTTCTTCCTAATCTCGTCAGAGGCGGTTTTCGGAAGCACAAACGGCTTGGGCAATGGAATTTCCACCTCCTCATCATCAGAAGCCTCCCTTCTCGACACATTATCTGGAGTTCGGAACTTCAAATCTTCGACTTCACTATCATCGGAAAACTCCTCTATCGACGCATTATCTGGGGTTAGGAACTCCAAATCATCGTCTTCGTCAGTAATTTCCAAATCTTCGTCGTCGTTTTCCGGGATGGAACCAGAATTCAACTTCAAAACGCGGCGTTTTTGCTTGATTTCCTTGGCTTTCAACGATTTTTCATAAACGGCGTCGTTCTTTGCCAATGAGAAAGAATACAACTCCGAAACGCTTCGCTTTGGCTTGGTTTCTCTGACCGAATCTTTCAAAACGCCATCGCCTTTTGCGGTCGGGGCAGAATCCTTTGAAACGCGACGTTTCTGCTTGGGTTCCCTGGATTTCAACGATTTTTCATAAATGACATCGGAATCCATCTTCGAAACGCTGCGTTTTCTCTTGGTTTCCTTGGCTTTCACTGATTCAACCAAAGCGGCGGCGTCTTCCGGAATCGAGATGGAACCAAGCTTCCAAACGCCGCGTTCCGAAGCAGAGAGCTCAGGCATTGCGATGGTCTCGGCGACATGGGCGTATCTATTGAGAGCAAAGCCAGACCTCATGAGAGCTGCGGCGTAGGCGGGGTGCGAGGTGGATAAGGAGGCCCCGGCGATGACAGCTTGCTTCATTAGCAGCCTCCGCTCTTTGCATCGTGACACTGACTCCTGGCCGATCGTTGATTGGGAACACCCCATTCACACCCAGCTTACAGGTGGAAGGGGATTTTGGCGGTTTCACTAGTAGAATTGAACTTCTATGGGATACAGAAAATCAATTTCTTCGAATTCGATGGAACGAATTCGTTAAGAGCAATAAGTTTATTTTCTACTTGAACAGAACTTGCATGGAAAAGGTCAACAATTTTTTGACTTTTTTTTTTTTTTTTTTTTTTATTTTTATTTTGATGGAAGACTTTATTTTCTTGTATTTAAAAATGCCAGCAACCATGGGAGATTGGGAGGGGTTCAGTTAGAAGAAGAAGAAGAAGAATGTACGTGAAAGGTTGATAATGATATTCAACTCTAACGCCCCATTTTAGTTTTTTATAAGTTAGATGTGAGCTATGGCTGACTTTTTTTTTTTTATAAGTTAGATGAAGGAATTATCAAAACTTGACATAAATGTAAAATTAAGATTTTATTATTATTCATAGTAAATAATTTTTTTTTAAAAATAAAGAAATTACATTTGTACAGTGCAACGCATACCCGATTGCGTTAAAAAATTTCAAATTCAATGCAGACCGACTACGTTGAATCCGGATCAGCTTCAACGCAAGCCTATTGCGTTGAAGTTGATGTTTCTTTTGTAAATTTTATGATGATTCAAAATTATTTAGATGTATTTTAATATTATACAAACGGGACGAGATGAGTCTAACGGGATGAAGTTAAGACCCGTATTCCATCCCGAATATTTATTGACGGACGGGATTGTTATTTTATGAAATTTTGTCTGGATTGGGACGAATTCGGGATGGAGAAAATATCTGGATTTGTTCTCATTTCTATTGATATGTATTCAAAATACTTATATACGACACGAGTGCTAAACTAGTTAAGATTAGAATAGTCACAAATCAACCAAACAAAGACGAATTTTTGTCAAAGAGAAAACGAGGACAAAGTCAATCATATCATAATCCGAAGGCCAGTTAACACTGTGATAGGAGGCCATTGTTTGAAAAAAAAAGTCAAGTAGTGTGTTAAAGGATCATTTCTCAAAAACTGATAATATAAATATATGATCAGTACAAATTTAAAGCATAAAATTTAACAATTTGTTTGCCCTCTATACTATAATTATTTGATCATTATGAGGATATACTATTTTTTGTCATATTTAACCATTCAACCAAACACACCCTAATTTTATTTTGAAATGTGGTTACCACTAAGAATTTAGAGTCCCTTACTAATTTATAATCTCTATGGACAATTCTCAAACATTGTTGAGAGGCATTTACAGCTGCGCAAGTGACATTTTGTTGATAAAAAAATTGAACTTGTGACGTCATTTATAATAAGAAACCTTATTTATTAAACGAAGACACAAATAATCTAATATTTAAATCAACTAAAAAAATTACAATTTGGTTTGTCAACGGCAAGCTAAGCAAAAAGTCAATGGGCTACAGGCCCAAATGTTACCAAAAAGCCCAAACCAGAAACCCGAAATGAAAAATGAGAGGCCCGTATTTTTCAACAAAACCCTAGTAAGACAATTCACCGGCATATAACTTCAAGGCGTTTAACCATCTAAAGCCTTTGAAGAATTTAGAAGAACCGAGCTGCAAGTGCAACAATGGTACGTGCTTCTCTCAATCCAGTTTGATTTTTCCATTTGCTTTGAAATTCATGCTCTTGATTCACAACCTGTGATGTTCTGCTGTTGAAATTTTGCAGGGGAAGGGAACAGGCAGTTTTGGTAAGAGGAGGAACAAGACGCACACACTTTGCGTCCGTTGTGGACGCCGGAGTTTCCACCTTCAAAAGAGCCGTTGCTCTGCTTGCGCCTACCCTGCCGCTCGTCTCAGGAAGTGTGAGTTTTATATGTTTTTGTTACACTATTTTTACGCCGTAGGTTGGATTTCGTTCCTCAGTTTTGTTGCAGATCTAAACAATTTTAGTTGATCTGTTCGTTTATGCATTTTATTGGTGTGGTTGTTACCATAAGAAATATAATCTTAACTTTTTACAGATGTGACGACGCTGCGCATTGTGAAATTAGCCATAATTTTACTTTATAAATGTATATTCTAAATGGAATCATGGATTTGATCGATTATATTGGAGAATTGTGAAGTGTTTCGAGTGTATACTGAAAGAGCTGATTGGAATTGCAAAGATCACTGTCTTAGTCTTCACATTATTGATCACAAACTAGTTCATGAAGCATTTTCATTGTTTGATGTGTATTTACTTTGATGCAGCTCTCTGCTTGTCTAAAGTTATAATTTTCTCTAGGTGTTTATGTATCTAGTTACAGCTGAATTTGTCGATTTAGTAGGTCATTAGTTGCAAATTAGATAGATATAAAATAATGAAGCTCTGGGTGGGAACTTTTGGTGATTGTACAGTTATGGACACACAATCGAAGTTCTATGCTTATCTGGTTACAGCTGAATTTGTTGTTTGTGTTTAATTTGTGATAAGAAAGTTTTCAGATGAATGAGATTTGCCTATGTATTCAATAATGATTATAGATAAAGAGATGATACAAAGATATCATGATGATACAAATTGAATATGAGAAGATAAGAGCAACATTTTGCAGTTAAACAACCTGATAGTATGTGAATGTACTTCAATGATACTGATTTTAAATGAAGCAAACTTAACTTGATTTGTTATATTCTGCTTGTACAGATAACTGGAGTGTCAAAGCAATCAGAAGAAAGACTACGGGAACTGGGCGGATGAGGTATCTCCGCAATGTTCCAAGGCGATTCAAGACTGGTTTTAGAGAAGGTATCTCTTTGGGTCTTTATATATTGCAACTCCATATAGATTTTTCAGTTTCTGTATTAGATACTCTGCCATAAGAAAGACTATTGATTATTCCTCATTCAATCCGCAGGAACTCAAGCAACTCCCAGGAAGCAAGTGACAGCCTCATCTTAAAAATTTTAAGGCGACATTTTGTGTAATCCATTCAGTTTTTGTTACCTTCTCTTGAACATTGCTAAATCAAGTTTCAGATATTCTATTAGAGTTTTTTATTCTCAAAGTTTCATTGTAGTCAGATGTTCAAGATAATCCTTATTGTGGTATGTCATTGGCTTGATGAAGTTTATGATTTTGGATGTTACTATGTTGTTAGGCTGCTATTATATGCGGTTATTAGACTGCTACTATAGGCGGTTGTTAGACGTACCGGCGAAAACCAATGCATGTTATGTTTGGTGTGCGTAGTTGATCTGAGGTGAAGCCGATAGGAGCCGATGTCCTACGCATCTAATAAGTGTAGTTGGATCTGAGGGAAAGCTGATAAGTTTCTAAAATTATAAGCTATCACAACCATCACTACTTATATTAACCCGGTGATTCTTCTTTAACACATGATCACATCTAATTTTTAATCTTACTTTATATAGGAAAAGGACAACTTGTCCCATTGAAAATCTATTTTTAGAAGAATCTTACTTTATATAGGGAAAGGGCAACTTGTCCCATTGAAAATCTATTTTTAGGAGGATTCAATGATAATATTGTAATTTTTAGGAGGATTCAATGATAATATTGTAATTTTTATGAGAAAACTGTAATAGTTATTATTTTAGTTCATAATTTTAATTCAATTCGTTCAAAATTACCCTATCAGTTTTGATATTTTTTTTAGTTAGTTTAAATATTATTTTGTTAATTTGGCAGTTATGTTTTTATTCATTTTGTTACTTGTACGTGTTTAAACTAATAAAACACAATGTTTGAAATAAGAATACACAATAATCAAACTATTGATACAAAAATTTTGAAATATTATTATAAAAGTTCATGTTTTAATAATTAAGGTTATTAGAAGACTTTTAGTATGATATTGTTAGTTCAAAATATTTATACTATTAGCTCAAATTGAGTAATATATTAGTTTAAACATTTTATATTATCATTACATTCATTATCTTGAACTTATGGAAACAATTTTTTAAAATGTATGAACTATTAATACAATATAATTTGAACTAATAAAACAAAAACTTTGAATGAAAAAAAGGCCCGCTAGAAAAAGAAGAAGGAAAAAAAGCTAGAAAATAAAAGGTTTACAATCTATATATCTATATCTATATAACATACTAAAACAGAACCCTTAAGGCCACATGTCGATCACTAAGGTATGCCACCTAGGACTTTTTTCAATATATTTACTGATATGCCACAAGATATTTACAGATTTGCCATTTTTTCTTTTATAAAAAAATTCTAAAAATACTAATAAACAATCAGCAATGCCAAATCACATTTTAAAATTGCCACGTAAGAATTTGTTTGGCTTATTAACAAATTTGTTATATATATCTAACAAAATTTTAAAATAAAAAAAACATAAGATATTGCTAAGAAGCTAGATCTTCACAATTTTAACAAACAAGATTTTGAAATCTTCTTCAAATTTTTAAAACTCGGTTTTTATAATATTTCAAAAAAAAATAATATATGCGCTTTTAAAAATTTTATTTCAATTTCTTCACCTTATTTTTAATTTTCAATATATAATTTGTTAAGTTAATTATTGTATTTAATTTTTAATTTCGAAATTTATTTCACAATTTTTTTTATTATTTCTTTTTTTTAAAAATTTTTGAATGGTTTTTTTAATTTTTAATTTTTCAGTAAATTTATATACTATAATAAAACAACCTCATTTTGCCCACATGTCAATTTCTAAAGTTATCAATTATCATTTTTTCAATTTATTTACATATTTGTCACACTATATTTACAAATTTGTCATTAATTATTTGATAACATGATTTTTATTAATCCAATCCAAATAAATAAATTCGTCTATTATAATTCAACAAAATTGTTGTTGATACATCCCGTATGTTTTTATATATCCTAACATAATTTATTTTAGTTTATAAATGTTATCCAACAAAATTGTTGGTGATACTTCCCGCATGCTACAAATTTTCCAACGTACATTTATAATTTTTTAACAATAAATATTATAAGTAATTATTTTGACTTAATTATTTAGTTATATGTACCATCTTTTAATGATTAAAAAATTTATACGTTATTTTTAAAATCTATCCAATCTTTTCTATATAATTTTTTAAAAAATAAATAAGTTTTAAAAAATATATTGAGGTATAAATATGATACTCTAAAAATAACTTTTTTATATGTTTTTATTTATGTCATTTTATTTTTATAATCTTTTTTAATTTAATGTTCACAACATGATGTTAGTCGTATTAGTTAATAAAAAATTACTAAGTTTGAATGAAATGGTTTTTTTAGTCTTAAATATTTTTTGTAGATTAATATTCAATACATAATGTATAAAATTAAAAATATAATATTTTTTATTTAAACAAAGCCGCACAAGGTGCGGGCACTGAACTAGTTTTTTATACTATAAGTTCATCTGAACCATTAGTATATTATAATTTGAATAAAATTTATAAAAATTTTGTAGAAAAAAGTCTCCGTCGATATTTTTTAAAAATGAAAATTTGAACTAATAGTGTGTTCTATTTGTTAACACATATTATATTGTTGGTTTATTATTATTTTGAACCTAAAAAAAATTTGAACCAACAAAAAAAAATTGAAAATGTAACGATTGATACATTTGAGCTAACTGAACAAAAATTTGAACGAAAAAATGGTAACAAAGAAGAACTGTAAATTAGATTTTGAAAATTTTGAACTAACAAAACAAAATTGATTATCACTACACTTTTTAAATATTACAAGATTGTTCTCGTGTCACAACCTTTTAAGACAAAATTTGAGAATTACAAAATTATTGTCTGAACTTCAAATAATTACAAAAAATGTCATCGCGTTGCCCAAAAATCATTAAATGATGTGGCTTAATCTGAACTATTGGATCAAGTAGTGAATCAACTATGAAAAATGCTCCGTAACTCCATACTGGAAATTATGCTCCGTACTTGAACCGGATCGATAAAAAAAACTAGGACTTTAAAAAATATTATTATAGTATGTAATATGCATAATGATCCATAATTTTATTTCTGTAGAATTGAAGTTGAAAAGTAAAATGTTATTTGGACAGAAAGCTACAAACAAACCTTTTGATAGGTGATGGAATCACTATCATTTAGGATAGTTTTTAGAGTCTTTTTATTGCATTTGTGTAGGTTTATGCTACTAACTCCTTGGTCCAGAAGAAGAAGACTAAAAGAAGCTAAGGAAGGAGTTATAAGCACTTAGGAGTGAAGATCGTTCACGATGCAAAGCTTCTGTTGCCTCACCGACCCTGCGGAGCCTTGCCACCGTCCCTGCGGGTGACGCCTTACACCGGAGCGCTCCCTGCGCCTTCACCAGCGCCAGCCATGAAGTGTGTCACCGCCCCTGCGCCAATCCTTGGCGCCCCTGCAGTGACCTGCCCTGAAGAGACGAAGACCAGCTCCCCTGCGCCTTCCCTTGCGCCCCTGCCTGCGCCTCAACCTGGGAGATGGAAGACGAAAAGGCTGTGTTACCGCCCCTGCGTCGACATAGGGACGTCCCGGCGGCTTGGCATCAGAAACGTCAGGAAGTCGAAGGGTCAGACGTTTGAAGAGCATTGAAGATCCGCCCCAACAGAATTGCCTAGCCGCCCCTGCGGCCATGAAGAAGATCAAGCGTTTTTGCCTTCACCGCCCCTGCGGAGCTGAAGGCCGCCCCTGCGGCTAACGTCAGAAGCTTTACTCCGGCTGTTTACACCACCTTTATGACATTAAAGGTGGCTGTTTTGGGCCGGCCATTTACTCCTATTTAGTGTCTTTTGTAGTATAAATAGTCCTTGGTTGATTGCTAGAAGGATCCATCTTATCATCTTGTTAGCCAACAAATTATCCACCTAGATTGTCTTGCTACCTTTGTAATGAGTTGCTAACTCCCTTGCTACATTGGGTTGGTTTGAAGCTGCATTGTTACTTTGGTTGTAAGTTCTTTATAATTTAAGTTTTCATTCAGTAATACTTTGTGTCTCCTTGATCTCCATTGTCTAATTGCATGTTTACTATTGCTTGAGATTGATCACCTTAGGTTCTAAAGTGCATGTAAACAACTAGGATTAATAGGTTCCGGGTTCGGGTCTTTAATCTAGTAGCAACTTTAAGTAATAACGGGTTGTGATTACTTAAAGAAAAGGAACACAAATATAAAGATAAGTTTAACGGTTTTAATCTTCTCTTTATATCCCTTAGTCTTTGTTTGAAAGCTAACTTGTTATTTGTTCTTGTAGGTTTACGGAACACTAACCTGTTAAGTTGTGTTGATGCCGGTTGGCTCAACACATATATATGATCGAGACGGGAGATTACTTGAAAACTTGTAAAAGGAACTCACTAAAGTAGCAATTGTATGCTTAGAATCAACATAGTGTAGATTCATCCATCATTGTCTTACTTGTCGCATTAATTGTTTTCATAAGTTTTTGTGTGCATCAATTCAACCAAACTCCCCCCCCTTGTGTTACTTGTCACTATAATCGATAATCGCATCTAAAACACCTTAACTCTCTTGGGTTCGACCCTTACTTAATCACTATACTTGTTCTTAGTGCTAAGTCGGGATTTACTTTTGATTCGGTATAGACGACCATGGAAATACCGTCGGTCAAATTTTGGCGCCGTTGTCGGGGAGTTTTAGTATTTTATTGTTATTATTGATTTGAACCATTTTTATGGTTCAAACCCGTGCTACTAACTCCGGCTTTGCTTCTTTTAATCCAGAAATTGAGAGGACGCACATCCGGCAACGAAGACAACAACAACTTCAACAAGAGATGGCTGACCGTACTCTTCGTCAACTTACGCAACCCACCTTGGCTCAGAACCCGCTTGCGGTCACTATACCGGCACTAGGGGAAGGAGTCAATTTTGAGCTCAAGCCGGGCCTCATTCACTTGCTCCCATTCTTCCATAGGCTAAGTGGTGAAGACCCCATCAAGCACCTTGGGAAGTTCCACACCGTATGTATGAGCATGAAGCCGGCCAACATTACCGAAGAACAAATCAAGATGAGGGCATTCAGCTTCACACTCAAAGATTCGGCGGATGATTGGTATTACCACCTTCCATCCGGGAGTATCGACACTTGGGAGAACCTTCACAAGGCGTTCTTGGGGAAATACTTTCCAGCTAAGAAGGCCAATAGCTTGAAGAAAGCTATAAGCAACATAGAGCATGAAGCGAATGAAACTCTCTTCGAGTACTTCGAAAGGTTTGCACGCCTCCGATCCAGCTGCCCTTTTCACGGATATTCAACTCAAGATCTAGTCTTGTACTTGTACAATGGCTTGCTAGACAATGAAAGGAGGATCGTCGATACGGCTTGCGGAGGTAATATTCTTAACTCTAATCCTGACCTTGCTTTGGAAAAGATACAAGAACTAGCGGAAGGTACTCGGAACTTTGAAAGGACCCCGGCTAAGAAAGGAGTTCATGATGTGAGTTCCGGGAAGAGTGAGATTTCCACCGAGCTTGCGGAATTGAAGGAAATGGTGAAGATGCTAACACTTATGGGAACGCCGCAGCAGCTCAAAGCTTGTGGAGTTTGTGCTGACCGATACCATCCAACGAACATGTGTCCACAAGTCCAGGATGACGATGCTGAGGTGAACGCAATGGGTTATGGACAACCACAACAGAAAAGGCCTAGGAACGATCCCTATGCACAAAATTTCATGCCAAACTGGCGTGACCTACAGAACTTTCGTTGGAGGGATCAACAAAACCAACAACAGCAACCCCGTCAAGGTAAGTATCACTCAACTGAAGATATGTTGCAGGTTTTAACTAAACATTTTACTACTCATGTCCAAACAACAGAATCTAGCATCAAGAACCTTGAAAAACAGGTTGGTCAAATGGCGGAAGCCATTTCTAGGACAGAATCAAGACTTTCCGGAGGATCGCCTTCCCAGACGTTTATAAACCCCAAGTAAAATGTTAGTGCCCTAACATTAAGGAGTGAGAAGCAAATCCAACAAAAACCAGCAAAAAAATCACAAAGCAAACCTTCTGTTAATTTTTCCGCACCCACAACCGCCCCTGCGGCTACAACTACGCCCAACACAGAGCAGACGACGCCCCTGCGGCTGGATGTCCCCGCCCCTGCGGTGACAACCCCTGAGCCACCCCTGCGCTTTCAAGCTGACGCCCCTGCGGAAATCACACCAGAAGGTTCTGCTGAAAAGGATACTTATGTCCGGCCTAACTTCCCGCCATTGTACTCTGAGAAACCACCAGCTCCGTTTCCTGAGGCTTTGAAGGAGAGAAGAATCATTGAGGACAAGGACCTCTTTGATACCTTCTCCAAATGCGAGGTAAACATTCCCCTCCTTAAGTTGGTGAAAAGTATTCCTAAGTATGCTCGTTTTTTGAAGGAACTTTGCACTATCAAGAGGAATCAGAAGCTAAAGGGAAAACAAAAAGTGCAAGTGAGTTAGCATGTGTCGGCAGTTTTTCAAAGGAGAATGCCCAAGAAGTGCAGCGATCCGGGCATGGTAAGCATTCCTTGTGTTATAGGGGAAACCCGCTTTGACAAAGCAATGCTTGATCTCGGTGCTTCTATCAATGTTTTACCATATTCGATTTACAAATCACTTGGCCTTGGGCCATTAATGGAAACTAGGATTGTAGTACAACTTGCTGATAGATCTAATGTGTACCCGAAAGGGATAATTGAAGATGTATTGGTAATGGTAGACAACCTAATATTTCCTGATGATTTCTTTGTAATGGATATGGAAAATGATTCACATGCTGCACCCATTCTGTTAGGTAGGCCATTTCTGAAAATGGCTAGGACTAAAATTGATTATGTTAGTGGTAAATTGACCATGGAGTTTGATGGAGAAGTAGTGGAATTTGACATCTATGATGCAATGAGATTTCCTAGAGATGATCATTCTTTGTGTGCTATTGACATTGTTGAACCTTTTGTGCAAGATGTTTTTGATAACTCTGACGTTGATGAATTGAGAAATGTGATTGAGCATGACATTGATGGTTTCAAATCAGATTATGTATTAACATCTAGCATGAAAGAGGTCCTAGCCCAATTAGATGGGCATAAAAGGCTACCTATCTCCAATTTGGCCATTGTGCCCACTTTACTAACCTCAAGCGAGAAGCTTGTTCCGTCCATAGTGCATGCACCTGAAATAGAATTGAAGGACCTTCCGTCACACCTCAAGTGCATTTTCCTTGGAGAACACAATACCTTGCCGGTGATCATCTCCAACAAGTTGACTACCGGACAAGAAAACAAGTTGGTGAAGGTACTAAAAGAGCACAAGACGGCCCTTGGATGGACTATTGCGGACATCAAAGGGATAAGCCCTTCCACTTGCATGCATAGGATTCTACTTGAGGACAAAGCCAAGCCCTCTAGGCAACCTCAAAGGAGGTTGAACCCGCCAATGATGGATGTGGTCAAAAAGGAAGTGTTGAAGCTCCTCCTAGCGGATATGATCTTTCCTATCTCGGTGAGATGATCCCAACCCAAGTAGTTCCAAGGAAGGGAGGCATTACTATGGTGGAAAATCAACACGGTGAGATGATTCCAAGCAAAACACAAAACGGATGGAGAGTTTTCATTGACTACCGCAAGCTCAATAAGGTAACACGAAAAGACCATTTCCCATTACCTTTTATTGATCAAATGTTGGAACGTCTTGCAGGTCATCAATACTACTGTTTCCTGGATGGATATTCGGGCTATTTCCATATAGCCATCACACCAGAGGATCAAGAGAAGACGACATTCACTTGCCCATTTGACACTTTTGCATATCGCAGAATGCCATTTGGACTTTGCAACGCACCAGGCACTTTCCAACGGTGCATGATAAGTATTTTCTCCGAATACATAAAAAATTTCATTGAAGTCTTCATGGATAATTTTACCATCCATGGAGATAGTTTTGACGCATGTTTAGGGCATTTGAAACTTGTTCTTGAAAAATGTGTTGAAATCAATTTAGTTCTTAATTCGGAAAAATGTCATTTCATGGTCGAACAAGGAATTGTGCTAGGACATGTAATATCCTCAAAAAGGATAGAAGTGTATAAGGCAAAGGTTGATGTTATTCAAAATTTACCTTATCCTACTAATGTTCGGGAAATCCGTTCTTTTCTTGGTCATGCAGGTTTCTACCGACGTTTCATCAAAGATTTTTCAAAGATCTTGACACCCCTATGTGAATTGCTCAAGAAAGATGTCATCTTCATAGTGGATGAGGATTGCAAGAAAGCTTTTGACACTTTGAAGGCATGTCTCATCACCGCACCAATCATCCGTTCCCCGGATTGGGAGAAACCTTTTGAAATCATGTGTGACGCCAGTGACTACGCCGTCGGAGCTGTCTTAGGACAAAAAGACGGACGAGCCTCCCATGTAATCCATTATGCGTCTATGACACTCAACGGAGCACAAAGGAATTACTCTACCACCGAGAAGGAAATGTTGGTGGTGGTTTTTGCCCTTGAGAAATTCCGTCAGTACCTACTTGGGGTAAAGGTAATTATCTTCACTAACCATGCAGCTCTTAGGTAACTCGTGGCAAAGAAGGAGGCAAAGCCGCGATTGATCCGATGGGTGCTTCTTCTAAGTGAGTTTAACCTAGAGATAAGGGACAAGAAGGGGGTTGAGAACTTGGTGGCCGATCATTTGAGCAGACTAGTGCAAGAGGAGGAAGATCCAGGAAAAGGAAGAGAGATAGCTGGAAGTCTTCCACACAATACATTTTACACAACTCTCTGTTGTGTAACCGCCCCCGCGCCTTACACCAGCCGCCCCTGCGGCTCAGTCTAGGCGCCCCTGCGAAATTGTCGACAGAGGTTTGTCTTAAGCTCCAAACTTTTAAGCCTTGGTTTGCTGACATTGTGAACTTTATTGTCAGGAAGGAGTATCCTCCAGACTTCACCAAGGCACAACGAGAGAAGGTAAAGGCTGAAGCTCGACACTACGTTTGGGACGATCCTTACCTTTGGAAGCATTGTAGCGACCATGTGATCCGGCGTTGCATTCCGGACAATGAGGTACAATCCGTCCTAACTTTCTGTCATTCTGAAGCATGTGGGGGGCACTTTGGGGCAAACAAAACTACAAGAAAGGTTTTGGATGCTGGGTTCTTTTAGCCACACATTTTTCGAGATGCTTTTGCGTTTTGCAAAGTGTGTGATAAATGCCAAAGAGTAGGAAATCTTTCAAGGAGACATGAAATGTCCCAATCCTCTCTTTTATTTTGTGAAATATTTGACATTTGAGGAATTGATTTCATGGGGCCGTTTCCTACTTCATTCGAAAACACATATATTTTGCTTGCGGTGGACTATGTTTCCAAGTGGGTGGAAGCAAAGGCCACCAAAACTGATGATTCAAAAGTAGTTGCAGCTTTTCTTAAGGAAAATATCTGATACGCCCCCGGATGGCGATGCCATCCGTGTTTCCGGCTAGAAGGAGCCGCACATTTTGAAGACAGTTATTATTATTCGGCTATTTAATAATAAGTCTTTTTGTATTTGGAACTTAAATTCCGGAACTTATTTCCGTGAATTAACTTTCGACCTTTCATATTTTAGGCTTTTCATATTCGGAGCTTAATTCCGACTTTTAATTCCGTCATTTATGTTGAACTCTTTGTATGCCCTCCATCCACTATATAAGGATGGCTTGACTCATTTGTAATTCATGTCTAAGTTGAAATCTAAGTATTGAGAAGAAAAACCCTCTTACTTAGTTTAGGCATCACTTCCTCTCCCATCATCTTAGAGTTCTTGCTTGGGTCTAGTCTTCGATCCAAGCCTCCACATTCGAGGATCCTTTTGATCCAACACGAACGATCAAGAAGAAGTAGTTGAAGTTTCTCCTCGATCTAGATCGCCCGTATTTCGATCATTGGTATCAGAGCTCGGGATCGAGGTCAAGTTCTTTACTTGTGTTCTTGATTATTCATCAAAATTTTTTTATCTCTCTTTGGTGTTCTTCAAAGTTATTCAAGTGTTCTTTGAAGTTCTTCATTGTTCTTCAAGTGTTCTTCATCGTTCATCATGTTCTATGACGATGATGATCAGTTTGACTTGTATGGAGAATGATTGCCTTCTCCTTAGGAACTAAAGCTCAAAACGGCCCGACAAACCAGCCGGAGGTACCAACGGAGAGAATACTTTAAGGATGAGGTATGGTTGCCTCCTCCGGACCCACCAAGGCCCCACCGACGGCGTCCTAGTCTCCAAGAGGAGTGGTTGCCTCCTCCAAATACACCAAGGCCTAAAGAGAGCATCCATGGGTATCCACATGAACACCTACAACGTGTTGCCGTCTTAGCCAAAGAGAATGGCGCTCTAAAGCATGAGATAGAAGCTTTGAAGGCACAAATGGCCTCCCTCATGACGGCCGCCCAACAAGAAGAACCGTTGTGTGATGATCCATTAGAAGAGGCCAAGGAAGAAATCATCATTCCAGAGGTATCCCCGATTATTCCAATTCATCTTGTCAATCCGCTATGTGGAGAGTACTTTCAAGATGACAAAGATGAAGCCCTCATTGAGAAAGAAGAAATCATCGACTTCGACAACGGCACAATCGTGTTGATGGAATACAAATCCGAGTCGTATGATCCGAGGTTTGTCTTCACATTGCCAACTGACTTCCAACTTGGCTTGTCCGTCAAAATTTTCAGCATGCCTCCACCATTCAAAGTCAAGACCATTTATGGCATGATGGACAAACTCCATAGCACCGCCACCTTGAGGGATTACATATTCAACAAAAGCCGCAAAGCCACAATGTTGAAGGACTACAAGTCCAGGCCTCCCTACAATATGCATTCGGTGTTGATTTTCAAGGGCCGAGTTCCTCATGTGACTCCTTTCTTTTTTGACGGTGAAACGAGGACGTTTCACATTTAAGAGGAGGAGAATGATACGCCCCCGAATGGCGATGCCATCCGTGTTTCCGGCTAGAAGGACCCGCACATTTTGAAGACAGTTATTATTATTCGGCTATTTAATAATAAGTCTTTTTATATTCGGAACTTTAATTCCGGAACTTAATTCCGTGAATTAAATTCCGACCTTTCATATTTTAGGCTTTTCATATTCGGAACTTAATTCCGACTTTTAATTCCGTCATTTATGTTGAACTCTTTGTATGACCTCCATCCACTATATAAGGATGGCTTGACTCATTTGTAATTCATGTCTAAGTTAAAATCTAAGTATTGAGAAGGAAAACCCTCTTACTTAGTTTATGCATCACTTCCTCTCCCATCATCTTAGAGTTCTTGCTTGGGTCTAGTCTTTGATCCAAGCCTCCAAATTCGAAGATATTTTTGAAGGATCAACCAAACGCTTCCGCCACCTAAACTCATAGTTTGATCCAACACGAACGATCAAGAAGAAGTAGTTGAAGTTTCTCCTCGATCTAGATCGCCCCTTTTTTTTCTATCATTGGTATCAGAGCTCGGGATCGAGGTCAAGTTCTTTACTTGTGTTCTTGATTATTCATCAAAAAATTTTTTCTCTCTCTTTGGTGTTCTTCAAAGTTATTCAAGTGTTCTTTGAAGTTCTTCATTGTTCTTCAAGTGTTCTTCATCGTTCATCATGTTCTATGACGATGATGATCAGTTTGACTTGTATGGAGAATGGTTGCCTTCTCCTCAAGAACTAAAGCTCAAAACGGCCCGACAAACCAGCCGGAGGTACCAACGGAGAGAATACTTTAAGGAGGAGGTGTGGTTGCCTCCTCCGGACCCACCAAGGCCCCACCGACGGCGTCCTAGTCTCCAAGAGGAGTGGTTGCCTCCTCCAAATACACCAAGGCCTAAAGAGAGCATCCATGGGTATCCACATGAACACCTACAACGTATTGCCGTCTTAGCCAAAGAGTATGTCACTCTAAATCATGAGATAGAAGCTTTGAAGGCACAAATGGCCTCCCTCACGACGGCCGCCCAACAAGAAGAACCGTTGCGTGATGATCCATTAGAAGAGGCCAAGGAAGAAATCATCATTCCAGAGTTATCCCCGATTATTCCAATTCATCTTGTCAATCCGCTATGTGGAGAGTACTTTCAAGATGACAAAGATGAAGCCCTCATTGAGAAAGAAGAAATCATCAACTTCGACAACGGCATAATCGTGTTGATGGAATACAAATCCGAGTCGTATGATCCGAGGTTTGTCTTTACATTGCCAACTGACTTCCAACTTGGCTTGTCCGTCAAAATTTTCAGCATGCCTCCACCATTCAAAGTCAAGACCATTTATGGCATGATGGACAAACTCCATAGCACCGCCACCTTGAGGGATTACATATTCAACAAAAGCCGCAAAGCCACAATGTTGAAGGACTACAAGTCCAAGCCTCCGGACAATGTGCATTCGGTGTTGATTTTCAAGGGTCGAGTTCCTCATGTGACTCCTTTCTTTTTTGACGGTGAAACGAGGACGTTTCACATTTAATAGGAGGAGAATGATACGCCCCCGGATGGCGATGCCATCCGTGTTTCCGGCTAGAAGGACCCGAACATTTTGAAGACAGTTATTATTATTTGGCTATTTAATAATAAGTCTTTTTGTATTCGGAACTTTAATTCCGGAACTTAATTCCGTGAATTAAATTCCGACCTTTCATATTTTAGGCTTTTCATATTCGGAACTTAATTCCGACTTTTAATTCCGTCATTTATGTTGAACTCTATGTATGACCTCCATCCACTATATAAGGATGGCTTGACTCATTTGTAATTCATGTCTAAGTTGAAATCTAAGTATTGAGAAGGAAAACCCTCTTACTTAGTTTAGGCATCACTTCCTCTCTCATCATCTTAGAGTTCTTGCTTGGGTCTAGTCTTTGATCCAAGCCTCCACATTCGAGGATCCTTTTGAAAGATCAACCAAACGCTTCCGCCACCCAAACTCATAGTTTGATCCAACACGAACGATCAAGAAGAAGTAGTTGAAGTTCCTCCTCGATCTAGATTGCCCCTTTTATTTCTATCAATATCTTTGCAAGATTCGGAATCCCAAAAGTCTTAATCAGTGATAGGGGTACCCATTTTTGCAACAAGACGATCACGACCCTCCTTAAGAAGTACCACGTTCACCAAAGAGTATCAACAACTTATCATCCACAAACAAACGGCCAAGCTGAGGTGTCCAACCGGGAAATAAAGACCATCTTTGAAAAGACGGTTTCCCCCGGGCGGAAGGATTGGAGTGCAAGGCTAAATGACGCCCTATGGGCATATCGGACAGCCTACAAAACTCCTATCGGGATGTCCCCTTTTAGGCTCGTATTTGGGAAAGCTTGCCACCTACCGGTGGAGTTAGAGCACAAAGCTTGGTGGGCGGTAAAGAAGTGCAACATGAACATAGAGGAAGTGGGAGAATTCCGGAAGCTCCAATTGCAGGAGTTGGAGGAACTGAGGCTGGATGCATATGACCATGCTACCGCATACAAAGAAAAGACCAAAGCATGGCATGACCGGAACATTCTCCGGAAGGACTTCAAGGTAGGTAATAAGGTACTTCTCTTTCAATCACGTTTGAAACTCTTTGTAGGTAAGTTGCTTTCGAGATGGACATGGCCGTTCATAGTAGCCGAAGTATACCCTCACGGAGCTGTAGATCTCTATGATCCCCAAACACACAAGGTGTTCAAGGTAAACGGACAAAGGCTAAAGCTCTACCTTGAAGGAGTCAAGTTCGATCCAATCGACGAGATGGTGCTGGAGGAAGCACAGTCAGAGAAGTAGAGATCTTACGTCGAGCCAACGACGTAAGACAAAGGCGCTTCTCGGGAGGCAACCCGAAAGAATAAGAAGAGGAGCCTCTGTCAAGAAACCGCCCCTGCGGTATTGTGTCCCCGCCCCTGCGGTGACACTCATGCCCAGTGCCGCCCCCGGCGCTGGGCCTGAGCCGGCAACATGTCTGTCACCGCCCCCGCGGTGACATCCCTACGCCCCTGCGGCGGCCATCCTTGACACGAATTCTCGGCGCCGCCCCCGGCGCTGAGCCTGCGTGCCCCTCTCCCTTGTCGCCGCGGAGGCGGCGACAAACTCCCGTCTCTGCGGGTTTACCTAGAAAAGAAAAAAAAAGTGGATCTCGAAAATGCCTACACCTACCACACACCACCCACCAATCTTCTTCACCAAACACACAAACCCTCCAAAACCCCTCTCCTCCAAAAACACTCTCACGCCCCTGCGCCCTTTGCCCACCAACACTCTCGCCGACGCCCCTGCGCGGCTGCGCCGCCTCCAACAGCCAGCCACCAGACACAACGCCCCTGCGCCACCCTCTCCTACTGCCCCCTTACTCTCACACATCCCTACAACCCTTCATCCTCACCCACTTCACATATTCCACACTAGCTGCACCTTCGACAATGCCTAAACCACCAAGGAAGTCACCGGAGCGGCCAAGCAACACCCCTTCCATCGCTCCCCGAAAATCGCCTCTACACTTCTCCCGCACATGCGGCTGCAAACACCCGCCCCTGCGCCTTACCGCCCCTGCGCCTGCACAACCGCCCCTACGGAAATCACACGAGAAAGGTCGTTTTCTTTTCCCTATTTCGACATTTGCTAATCTTTTCTTCAATCACTTTCAAGAATGGAAGCCCCAAGGAAATACAAGATGACCGAAGCAGAGAAGGAGCGTTACAGGATTGTGCAGGATCGAGTTGTGTATGCAACTCGATTTCTGCATATTCCTACTTTGGAGAAACTAGGCATGCTAGAGAGCATGCAAGCTTTTTTGGCGAATGCCGGGCTCGAAGACTTTCTCCAAAAGAGTGCTCCAACATATCCCGAGCTCAGCAGACAGTTTATCTCCACTTTCACAATGGAGAAGGAAGATCACGTGTGTATCGGCCTCACCTTCAAGTTCAACAAGGTGAAATACACACTTGACTACGCCGATCTACAGGAGGCCTTTGGGGTGACTCTAAACCCCTCTGCAAACTGGTGGGATCCAGTCCCGACCCCGGACCTGTGCGAGTTTTGGCAGGCAGCTACCGGGTCAGAATTCCATGCTAGGGGGTGAGTACTCCAACAAACTCACTCACCCCAGCTTGAGGCTCATCTCAAAGATCCTCATGAGTGTCTTCTATGGACACAAAGAGGAAAACAAGGTCGCCCTCAAGGACCTCCCACTACTCTACTCCTGCCTTCCACAGAGCGAGAAGGTGATGGATTGGCCCTCTCTCTTCCTTGCCACTTTGAAGCGGATCAGGAGGGACGAGCCGAGGAATATTGTCGGCGGTGGGGTGATCTCTTTGATCGCCTCACAGGTGATAGACCTGTCCGAGTTAGAGGACGGGATGACGGCTCCTCTCTACACTGAGGGGATGCTTAGGAGGTGCAAGCTCCTCCGGCGGGACGGGAAGAACCTATTTTGGATCTCCCTTGTAGATGGGAGCCACCTCACCTACCTCCCCCGGCCTTTACCATTAGGAGGTGAGCTCTCCGAGCTCTACATTCCGGCAGATCCTTTCGTGCCGAGGAGGCCACTAGTGGCCATTGTGGAGAGGCATGCTGCCAGCTCCAGCCGGGCTCATCAGGAGGAGCACCTGCCCATCCCAGATGACGAGGAGATGCCCACTGTGGCACCAGAGGAGGACCCGGCCCTTGCGAGCCTTCAGGCTCAGATGGCGGCTATGACCACCCAGCATCGGAGCTGGCAGTCCGACTACCAAAAGACTATGCTGGAGCAACAGTAGAGCTGGCAGACGAGCTTTGCCGCCTCCATGTCCTCGCACTTCGACCAGAGGCAGGAGGCCTGGCAGGCAGCCCAGCAGCAGCAGCTGGAGGCTCAGCAGCTGGCTTGACAGGCTAGCTTTGAGTCCTCTTTTGGCCCCTGGATGACAGCCCAGTAAGATCGCATCGATGACATCTACCGCCGGCAGGAGCATTTTTTCCGCCACTTCCCTTACCCGCCGGAGGAGGGTCCAGGTGGTCCATCCGGACCACTCCACTGAGAGGTACATTTCTCTTCCCTTCTCCCACATTTATCTTTGACTCATTTCCACTTTGAGGACAAAGTGTACTTCAAGTATGGGGGAGGGATATATCATTGCTTGTACAATTCATTGAGTTGTTTTGAGTTTGTTTTGCATCTTTTGAATTCAGATTGAAATTCACAAAAAAAAAAAGCCAAAGAAAATGAAAAAAGGCATGAAAATCCTTGGATAAACCGAAAATCCGAAAAGGCGGTTTAGGCAAAAAGAAGGTAGTCCGAGCAACCTTAGGTTGATGCAAAATTGGACTTGAGGGATATGCGTTCAAGTGAGAAAAGAAGAAGAGTGGCAAGGTGAAAACCCGAAAGGGCGCCTTGGCAAAATGAGCGACACCGAGTGTAGGTTTCCCTTCCGGCGTTTGGCGATATAAGAAGGGGAGTCATAAGGAGATTGTCCGGGTAGAACACTCTTGGAGCAATAAGGATGGTAGTTTCTCTCTTCTTCTCACATTTCCCCTCTTTTCATTCTTTTTCTTTCTTGGCTTTTCTCTTGTTTTTATTGTCTTTTCTTACTTACCCATGCTTCCTGAGGCCTTTGAGTCTAGTTGTTGTCATTTGTTTTACTCAGGACGAGTAAAAGGTCTAAGTATGAGGGAGTTTGATAGATGATGGAATCACTATCATTTAGGATAGTTTTTGGAGTCTTTTTATTGCATTTGTGTCGGTTTATGCTACTAACTTCTTGGTCCAAAAGAAGAAGACTAAAAGAAGCTAAGGAAGGAGTTATAAACACTTAGAAGTGAAGATCGTTTACGAAGCAAAGCTTCTGTTGCCTCACCGCCCCTGCGGAGCCTTGCCACCGCCCCAGCGGGTGGCGCCTTACACCGGAGCGCTCCCTGCGCCTTCACCAGCGCCAGCCATGAAGTGTGTCACCGCCCCTGCGCCAATCCTTGGCGCCCCTGCGGTGACCTGCCCTGAAGAGACGAAGACCAGCTCCCCTGCGCCTTCCCCTGCCTGTGCCTCAACCTGGGAGTTGGAAGACGAAAAGGCTGTGTCACCACCCCTGCGTCGACATAGGGACGCCCCGGCGGCTTGGCATCAGAAACATTAGGAAGTCGAAGGGTCAGACGTTTGAAGAGCATTGAAGATCCGCCCTAGCTAGGGCTGAGCAGATTGCGGTTCGGTTCACCGAACCGCAAATTGCGGTCCAAACCGCAACCGAACCGCACTTAATCGGTTCGGTTTGCGGTCCGCAAGTTTTTGTTTTGCGGTTTGCGGTTCGGTTTGCGGTTCAAACCGCAAAACCGCAAAAAAAACCGCAAAAAAAACCGCAAAACCGCAACCAAACCGCAAATAAAAAACCACAAAACCGCAAAACCGCAAGCAAACCGCAAATTGCGGTTCATTTGCGGTTCGAACCGCAACCGAACCGCAACCGTGCGGTTCAAACCGCAAACCAAACCGCAAATTTGCGGTTCGGTTTGCGGTCCATGTTTTTCAGGTTTGCGGTTCGGTTGCGGTTCGGTTTGCGGTTTGCGGTTTTGGACCGATGCTCAACCCTACCCCCAGCGGAATTGCCTAGCCGCCCCTGCGGCCATGAAGAAGATCAAGCGTTTTTGCCTTCACCGCCCCTGCGGAGCTGAAGGCCGCCCCTGCGGCTAACGTCAGAAGCTTTACTCCGGTTGTTTACACCACCTTTATGACATTAAAGGTGATTGTTTTAGGCCGGCCATTTACTCCTATTTAGTGTCTTTTGTAGTATAAATAGTCCTTGGTTGATTGCTAGAAGGATCCATCTTATCATCTTGTTAGCCAACAAATTATCCACTTAGATTGTCTTGCTACCTTTGTAATGAGTTGCTAACTCCCTTGCTACATTGGGTTGGTTTGAAGCTGCATTGTTACTTTGGTTGTAAGTTCTTTATAATTTAAGTTTTCATTCAGTAATACTTTGTGTCCCCTTGATCTCCATTGTCTAATTGCATGTTTACTATTGCTTGAGATTGATCACCTTAGGTTCTAAAGTGCATGTAAACAACTAGGATTAATAGGTTCCGGGTTCGGGTCTTTAATCTAGTAGCAACTTTAAGTAATAACGGGTTGTGATTACTTAAAGAAAAGGAACACAAATATAAAGATAAGTTTAACGGTTTTAATCTTCTCTTTATATCCCTTAGTCTTTGTTTGAAAGCTAACTTGTTATTTGTTCTTGTAGGTTTACGGAACACTAACCTGTTAAGTTGTGTTGATGCCGATTGGCTCAACACATATATATGATCGAGACAGGAGATTACTTAAAAACTTGTAAAAGGAACTCACTAAAGTAGCAATTGTATGCTTAGAATCAACATAGTGTAAATTCATCCATCATTGTCTTACTTGTCGCATTAATTGTTTTCATAAGTTTTTGTGTGCATCAATTCAACCAAACTCCCCCCTTGTGTTACTTGTCACTATAATCGATAATCGCATCTAAAACACCTTAACTCTCTTGGGTTCGACCCTTACTTAATCACTATACTTGTTCTTAGTGCTAAGTCGGGATTTACTTTTGATTGGGTATAGACGACCATAGAAATACCGTCGGTCACCTTTCAATTTGATTATTTACGTTCATTTTATATGTGATACGTAAATGCTTTTTGTAAAAAGTCAATTCCTAAAAGTTATTGGTTGAACATTTTTTAAAAAACATTTTTTTATAAATAATAAGAATTTTAAATAATCGTGGATATATCCGAATATCTTCAGATATTTGGATTCTCTCGGATATTCAGATATCGTAAATATCTGGATACTTGTGGGTATCTATATTTTATCCGCATATATGAATGTCTAAAATTCCGAACCGGATCGATTGACTTTTCCCATCCCTACCGCACAGTACCAAATTAACATTTCTAAAACAAACCTTTCCAAACTTTTATTTCGAATGAACTTATTGAAAATATATCAACTCATCTACTCATATTTTTAATGATTATATTGAACAACTAAATAATTGAATTGTTAACTAAATCATAATTTGTAATTACTATTGAAGAAAAGTAAATCGATATTGAACGCGTACAAAGACCAAATATAAAAACTATACGGGATGAGAAATGAAAAATATAAGGGAAAGTTAATGTAGTTTTACTTGAAGTGTTATTTTGTATCCCACATCTCTTATGAGTTGAAGTTGAAACTTTAAAAGTTTATATAAATAGATAACTTGAAAGTTAGACAATCACACGTCTCTCAATTATTTTGGCTAAAACAAAATGTATCATATATTTTTATCGTTTTAAAATACCTAATTTTAGGGTTTTAATGTCTATGTTTATTTATAGGGTTGTAGTTAAGTTCCGTCCACATCCTCAACTTCTCGTACCTTGTCCCTCATAGAAATGATTAAATATTAAATATTGTTTTCCGTCTTGAGTGCTTTTTAGGAAAAACTTTCTCGATTTAATTATTTTCTTCTTCTTCGATTCATTTCGATCGTCAATATTTTTCTTCAATATTCTCTAAAGCATGAAACTTACCTATCTTCAATTGCATTTTGCAGACATTTTTAAGGTTTTCCAATTTTGTGCAACACTCTAATCCCGTAAAAAGTCCGGGTTACTCCTAACTCCAACACGAGGAGGAATAACAACACTATTCCACCTTCCCACATGCCACCGACAAGGGGTGCCAAGTGTAACACTTAAATTTTCTCAATATTCTTTTCAATTACCAAGATGGTCGGGTGTAAATAATCATACATAACGAACTTTAAAACGGTCATCGTTTGAATTTAGTTCAAAATTAATTTGATGTAAGTTAAAGTGTGAATATATATATGAAACTTCATTCAGCTTGGAGTCGAAGTTAAAGAAAGTGTTATTCTACTTATCGAAAAACTATCTACGTGACCCGACACCATATATATATATAAATTTTGGGAGATAGACTATTTTTATTTCAAAAATTCTTTTACTTCTCCAATTTTTCTTGCTCCGATGGCATATATATTTTTTACTTTGATGCGAGTGATAACACGATTTATGACTTAGTTTTAGGTAATCATTTAGATAGATTTCTCACTCATTCATTGCATGGTTTAGCACTAGTTCACGACGTTTGCACTCAATTCACGTACTTTGTCGAGATAGACGTCTACACGGACTTGTGCGTTGCTTTGTAGGTATTTTGGGAGATTTAGGAGCTAAAACGATACGTTTGAGGATCGTCCACCTAGATGACACACCCTCGGACTCATCAGGATGCAAGCTAAAGGCTAGGGAGGACTCATGGAACCTTGCCAACACAAGCCATGCACCAAATCGAAGCTTAATGATCAAAAGCAATGCTGAAGCACAGAATCACGGTTCTCTGACAGATCACGACCGTGATTCTGGCCGTGGTTTTTGCCAGGTTTTCGTGACAGCTGTGCCACGATCTCTTGGCCAGCTCTTGCAAAGTTGTAGTATAAAAGTGGTCCTGCATTGACTGTGGAAGGCATCTTGAAGCAGCTCTCCATTATCCACTATCATCCAATATATTCTCTCAACAAGAAGGTTCTGGGGAAGGAGGAGGAAAAAGGAAACCACCATTGGAGAAGAGCTTGATTGGAGGAGGAGAAGACACACCATTGATAGACCTAGAGAGTTTTTGTAGTGAAGAGTTTCGGATTCAATTTCTAGAGTTGTGTGAACTATTTGAACCTTCTTTAAGAAGGATTGTGAGTTATTCTAATTCCATTTTCAGCTTGGTTTTGTTTTAGTTCACTTGTTCATCTCTTTCTCTTCATTATCTTGTAAATGGATGCCATGATTTTATGTTTGATTGTTTCGATTTCTATTATGAATGTCTTAGGCTAAATAGATGTGGTTCTAGGGTAAGGAAAGGATGGTCATGGCTAGGGCTATGATAGGATGGACTTAGATTCACCTTTGGATGACTTGTGTGCATGAACGTAGTTTTTGTTAGAAATCACGGCTAGTTCTTGCCAAACCACGGCCGTGGAAAGGTAGAACAAACCGTGATCTTACCTGGTTCGATGGATCTAGCTTTAGTTAGTTAGAGTGTTGAAATCCTAAGAGTTTGTTGAGCTAAATCTATCCTAAGGTGACCTAGTGTTAGTAACTAAGTGTTATGAGAGACTTACTCGGTAATCCTTACTCTTAGATTCCAAAGATGACAAACCTTAGGTAGTGGTGAGCCTCATAAGCCGCCATTGGATTCAGTGTGCTAGGATAATTGTTTAGGACTAACCCTTTCGAGACTTACCCGGTGAGGATAGGTTGGATCCCTAGGTAACAATCCGGTTTGTGTAGAATTCCGTCCCTAGGGTTCTTAGAGACTTACCCGGTGATAAGACCTTAGTGAACGGATTAGTGGACCATGAGACTTACCCGGTGATTGATCCCAATCTAGAAACACTCCTTCCCAACATATCATAGTTAATCCAAGGAACGATTAGATAGCTTGAGTTTTATGCCATAACCGGAACTTCCAACCCCTAGAATCCACCTTTCTACCTTTGATCTATATCTCGTTTTTAGCTTGTTTGTTTGCGTTGATTTGTTAGCTTAGTTGATTATTATATTTCGCATGATTTGTGATCTTTGATTGATCACCGAAAAACCAACCAAAAACAATTGCGATTTTCATTTCTTTATTTCTTTCTCTTTTCTTAACCAAGATTTTCACTAGACTCGATCATAAATTGAATCAATCTCACCTTAATCTTTGTGTTCGACCTCGGAATACTATCCCTACTACAAACGACCCGTACACTGCGGGTTCGCTAGGAGTTAGGATAAATATAACGAGAATATAAATTTAAAACCCATTGCGTATCACACATCCTGAGCGTAACAAGTTTTTGGCGCCGTTGCCGGGGATTAGGTCTAGATTGAGTCATTTTGTGACTGTTTATAGTGTAGATCTTTCTTGTTGCTTTTGATCTCTTTTTGGTTTGTGTCTTTGCTTTTCAGGACATCTTTTACTCTTTAGGTGTATGCGAAGATCTCGTGGCAAGGATTTAGCTCCATTCGATCCCGAACCGGAGAAAACCCTTAGATCTAGGTCCAAGAGTATTAAAAAGGGAAAAGAGATGGCCGGAAGAGACCTCCAAGCTTAATTGGATGAGGCCTTAGAGCAAATAAGGATAAGGGATGAAGCTTTGGAGAATGAGAGGAGACTTGCCAATGAGAGGCAAGAGGCAACTAGGAGGGAGATTGAGGAGATTAGGCAAGCTCTTGTGCAAAGAGAGCTTAACCGTCAACAACCTCCTCCACCTCCACCACAACCGCACACCGACCGGGTGTGAACTTAGGAGATCCCGCAGCCCATGATTACGAACTCCGCCCTCAAGTTCTACAAATGATCCGGCATAATCAATTTGGAGGGATGGAAGGAGAGTCTCCTCATCAACATTTGATGAATTATGAGATTTTGATGGAGACTCTTAGACCGCCAAGATTGGAGAGCAACAACCATAAGCTTAGAGCTTTTTCCTTCTCTCTTAAGGATAAAGCCTTGGCTTGGTATCAATCTATTCCACAAGGGCGAGTTGGTACTCGGGAGGAGATGACAACCGAGTTTTTGACTAAGTTCTTCCCACCTTCCAAGACTACCGAATTAAGAGGGAAGATCAATGCCTTCGTGATGAAGGATAGAGAGAGTTTGTTCAAGTCTTGGGAGAGATTCAAAGACCTTCTCCTAGATTGTCCACACCATGGCATACCGAAAATTGAGCTATTGGAGATCTACTTCAAGGGACATGATGAAGATAGCCAATTCAAGCTTCAATCCCTTTCCGGTGGGACTTTCATGGAGAAACATGTGGATGATGCTTGGGAGTTTGTAGAGAAACAAGCTCTTGTGATTGAGAAATACTCCCATAGGAAGAGTGAAGGGAGAAAGGCGGGAGCTTATGAGGTGAGTGAAGTCACCATGAGCAATTTCAAGTTTGACGCTATCAACAATGAATTGAAGTCCTTGAGGGAGTTGTGTGCTACAACTTTGAAGAACCAAGCAACTCCTCAAGTGCTTCCACAAGCTAACCTACCTTCCAAGGAGGAGGATGTGAATTACATGGGAAGGGGCAATTACAACAACTACCAAGGCCCAAGGAACTTCAACAACAACCGGCAATTCAACAATTACCGGCCCAACTACAACCATCCCGGGTTTTCCTACTCTAACCCGGATGGAGCCTTGAACCCTCCCGCTTCCACAAGCACAACTCCACCACCAAGAGCTTCACAAGAACCTCCACCCGGATTTGCTCAACCTCCAAAGGATAGGACCGAATTGATGTTTGAGCAATTGCTTGGAAGGTTGAGTGGTCTTGAAAGCACCGTGACTTCAATTTCTAAGGCTCAAAAAGTGTTGGAAGCACAAGTGTTCCAAAAGGCGGGTGAAGCCCATAGAGATCCGGGAAAGCTTCCCGGAAGAACCGAAGACAACCCAAGAGGCCAAGTGTTGGCCATTACAACGAGGAGCGGGTTGAGCATGAAAGATCCTTTGCCCAAGGACAATGCTAAAGGGAAACAAGTGGTGATAGAGGAAGAAACTTTGCAAGGACATGGAGGCAAAAGCAAGGATGTAGAGCCAACCTATGTGGCACCGCCTCCATACAAGCCACCACTACCATTCCCGCAATCACGAGCAAGAGCTCGTTTGGACAATCATTTTGGTAAGTTCCTTGAACTAATGTCTAAATTGCATATTAACATTCCGTTCATGGATGCTATTTTAGGAATGCCGGCATATGGCAAGTTTTTGAAAGAGATACTCTCCAACAAAAGGAAATTGGAGGAGTATGGGGAGATAAGAATGACCAAGAGATCCTCGGAATTGATCCAAACAATGAAGGAAGAGATGCCTCCCAAGCTAAGAGATCCGGGTTCTTTTTGCGTCCCAATTGGAGTGGGAGATGTGAAGTATGAAGCCCTTTGTGATCTTGGGGCGAGTGTAAGCATCATACCGCTTGCACTTTGCAACAAGGTTGGGCTAGGAGAGCCAAAACCGGTCAAGATGACCCTCTATATGGCGGACCGTTCTATCACTCATCCGGTGGGGATCTTAGAAGATATCCCGGTGCAATTAGAAGGATTCTATGTGCCAATCGATTTTGTGGTCTTGGACATTCCGGCGGACTATCCGGTTCCCATCATCCTAGGAAGACCTTTCCTAGCCACTTCCGGATGCCTAGTGGATTGCAAGAATGGAACTCTCTCCTTCAACATTGGAGAAGAGAACATCCAGTTCAAGTTGTCCACAATGATGAAAGGGCCAACCCTTGATGAGGATGTCTTCAACATAGTCGAGCAAGAAGAATCTAGAGAAGTTATGAGCTCGATCTTGATCAAGGATCCCTTGGAGAAGGTTCTTACCTTAAGTATGATGGAGGAAGGTGTTGAGGAGGCTTGCAATGAAGAGATCAAGGCCTTGGAAGCATTAGAAGAGGAGACAAGTGCTCAAGATGAAGGCTACGAAGAAGAGCTGAACAGCTGTAGGTTCCACGGTCGAGATTTGTGTTCCACGGCCGTCAAACTCTCTGTAAAGCCACAGAAAATGAGCCAGGCAACTTCCACGGCCGTGGACTTGGAGCAAACCGTGGAGTTGGCCGTGGTTTCCCCTGAATCAGCCCTTAATGATGATCAAGCTTCTAGGAGCCATGGAGAGCCTTCATTTGCTTTGGATTCATCTCATCCAACCTTATTTGGATCGTCTACACTCGATAAAGGTCCTCCTAAACTTGAACTCAAACCCCTCCCCTCTCATTTAAAGTATGCTTTCCTTGGTGTTGATTCTACATATCCGGTGATTGTGAATGCGTTGAGTAATGATGAACTTGCTAAGTTGTTGCATGAGCTAAGGTTGCATAGGAAAGCCATTGGCTATACTATTAATGATTTGGTTGGCATTAAGCCTTCTTTGTGCATGAATAAGATAATGATGGAAGATAACCACAAACCCTCTATTGAACATCAAAGGAGATTGAATCCTATAATGAAAGAGGTAGTCAAAAAGGAAATCATTAAGTTGCTAGATGCGGGGATTATCTATCCTATCTCGGATAGTAAGTGGGTTAGTCCCGTTCATGTAGTTCCTAAAAAGGGTGGGATGACCGTAGTGACCAATGAGAACAATGAACTAATACCAACTAGGACGGTTACGGGGTGGAGGATGTGCATTGATTATAGGAAGTTGAACATGGCCTCTAGGAAAGATCACTTCCCTCTCCCCTTCATTGACCAAATGCTAGAGAGGTTAGCTCAACACTCTCATTTTTGCTACCTAGATGGTTATAGTGGATTCTTCCAAATCCCTATCCACCCCGATGACCAAGAGAAAACAACCTTTACATGTCCATGGGGTACTTTTGCATATAGGAGGATGCCATTTGGGTTGTGTAATGCACCCGCCACCTTCCAAAGGTGTATGATGGCTATCTTTTCGGAATACATAGAAAATATCATGGAAGTGTTTATGAATGATTTCTCTGTTTATGGTTCTTCCTTTGATAATTGCTTGGCTAACTTGTCATTAGTATTGAAAAGATGTGAGGAGACAAATCTTGTCTTGAATTGGGAAAAATGCCACTTCATGGTAAGTGAAGGCATTGTGTTAGGACACTTGGTGTCTAACCGTGGCATTGAGGTTGATAGAGCCAAGATTGAAACGATAGAGAAGTTGTCACCACCTACCTCGGTGAAAGGGGTAAGGAGTTTCTTAAGGCATGCCGGTTTTTACCGGAGGTTTATTCAAGATTTCTCTAAAATTTCTAAGCCTCTCACTAACCTACTAATGAAGGATGTTGATTTTGTCTTTTCCAAAGATTGTCTTGAAGCTTTTTGTAGGTTGAAGAACGCCTTGATCTCCGCACCTATCATGCAACCTCCGGATTGGAGTTTACCATTTGAGATCATGTGTGATGCAAGCGATGTAGCCGTTGGAGCCGTTTTGGGGCAAAGGAAAGATGGGCACACTCATGCCATTTATTATGCTAGCAAGACGCTAGATGATGCCCAACTCAATTATGCTACCACCGAGAAGGAGTTGCTCGCGGTTGTGTATGCATTTGAGAAGTTCCGCTCATACCTTGTTGGAGCGAAGGTCATAGTCTATACGGATCATGCTGCGATCCGTTATCTACTTACCAAGAAGGATGCCAAGCCTAGGTTGATTCGGTGGATCCTTCTTCTTCAAGAGTTTGACTTGGAAATCCGGGACAAGAAGGGATCCGAGAACTCCGTGGCGGATCACCTTAGTAGACTACCTCCTTTAGAGATTGAGAGAGATGACATCCCGATTGATGATTCGTTCCGGGATGAGCAATTGCAAATGGTGGAGGAGTGCTTGTTCCAAGTGTCTAGAGGAAGCGAGCCATGGTTTGCCGACATTGTGAACTATTTAGTGTGTGAGGAAGTGCCTTCCGGCTTGACATATGCCCAAAGGAAGAAGTTCTTCAAGGATGTGAGGCATTACTATTGGAGCGAGCCGCTTTTGTTCAAGAGAGGGCCGGATGGAATGTTTAGAAGATGCATACCGGAGGATGAGGTGGAGAGTGTGATCCGCCATTGTCATTCCTTGCCATGTGGAGGGCATGCTAGCTCCCACAAGACATGTACGAAGGTGTTGCAATCGGGCTTCTTTTGGCCAAGTTTGTTCAAGGATGTGCAAAGCTTTGTGGTAGCTTGTGATGCTTGCCAAAGGACGGGCAACATCTCAAGGAGAAACGAGATGCCCTTGAACAACATTCAAGAAGTGGAAATATTTGATGTGTGGGGTGTGGACTTTATGGGACCATTCCCTTCTTCATGTGGCAACCTCTATATCCTATTGGCGGTTGATTATGTATCAAGATGGGTGGAGGCAATCGCTTCTCCTACAAATGACGCCAAGGTTGTGGTGCGGTTCTTCAACCGAGTGATCTTCCCTAGGTTTGGAACACCAAGGGTGATCATAAGTGATGGAGGAAAGCACTTCACCAATCGGAACTTTGGGGCACTTTTGGCTAAGTATGGGGTGACTCATAGGGTGGCAACACCTTACCATCCCCAAACTAGTGGCCAAGTGGAGATCTCCAACCGGGAGATAAAGGCCATTCTCGAGAAGACGGTGTCTAGAACTAGAAAGGATTGGGCTATGAAGCTCAATGATGCCTTGTGGGCATATAGGACCGCTTTCAAGACACCAATAGGCACCACTCCTTACAAGTTGGTCTATGGCAAGTCTTGCCACCTTCCGGTAGAAATAGAGCATAGAGCGCATTGGGCCATCAAGTGGCTAAATTTTGACCTCAAGGAGGCGGGAGAGAAGAGGTTGCTTGACATGAACGCCCTTGAGGAGATCCGTTTGGATGCATACGAGAATGCCCGGATCTACAAGGAGAGGACCAAGCGGTGGCATGACAAGAGGATCATCCCCAAGGAGTTGAGTGAAGGAGACCTTGTCCTTCTCTTCAACTCAAGGCTGCGGCTCTTTCCCGGAAAGCTCAAATCAAGATGGACCGGGCCATATGTGGTGAAGAAGATCTTTCCCCATGGAGCTATTGAGATTGGAGGGGAGCATTGTGAAAACTTTAAGGTGAATGGGCACCGGTTGAAGAGGTATATCTCGGGAGCTCCGGTGGATATGATTGCCCCACTTTACCTTGAGTAGACGCCCCGAGTTTTGTCAAGCTAATGACCTTAAAGAAGCGCTTGGTGGGAGGCAACCCATTGGTAACGTTTTTCCTTTCTCGTTTTGCTTTTGTTTTAGATTTTTCTGTTTTTGTGTGTGTTTTGTCTACTTTGCGTGTGTGCTAGAACATTAGTGGCATTGGAAGCCTTGCTTGACATAGGAATGATGATGATGAACCCCCCATCAATTATGGGTGGAGCGGACGCGGAACTTGGACGGCTAGCGGTGCCTAGCGCGGGTCCCGACGCCTTGATGAACACTTAGAGCTCTCTACCATGGTTGATAGGATCATCCAACATCAATTCCACTTGAAAATCCCAAATACCATAGCAATCCATTTTTACATTGTGAGAACCTTCTTTCACTCTTCTTTACTTCATTTACACATTGGGGACAATGTGTTTCAAAGTATGGGGTGGGGTTTGCATGATCCTTTGCATGATGAGCATCTAGGGTAGTTTAACACTTTCACATGTCTTGCATTGTATATATTCATTTCGAAAATCCCCTAAAAATTCAGAAAATTAAAAAAAAAATTGTGCTTTCTAGGCTTGGATATGACCCTAATGATGAATCTTGTCTTGTGGATTGGCTATGGATGGCCTCATATGTTAAATTGATGAATGCATATGTGGACTTAAAGTACTTCTCTTGAATTCTATGAATGATTTGTGATCATGATGTTTGCCTAGAATGGATTGAGTATTGAAGATCGAAATTACATAATAGTTCTTGCATACCATCTAGGAATGAATGAGGCAATTCATCTTTCTCTACTTCTCATCTTGATCATGATTGTTTGAGCACCTCAATTGAGATAAAATTGACCTCTTTTGACCCATCCGGGAATAGGAGCATGTTAGTGTGTTGATGTGTGTGAAAAACAAGTGTGGGGTGAAGATGTTGATGAAAGAATGTCATGAATAAAATGCTGAATTTGTTGTGAAAGTGTGGCCAAAAATATAGGTTTGGGGACGTTGGTTTAAATGACAAGTAACTCGGTACACTTCACATAATCGGGTGTTGGTGCCTTGCCAAAGTCAAATAAACCGATAGTCTTAACGAGCTTTGGTATGTGTGCCCGGTGTGGATACACCTCGAAAAATAGAAAAAGCCCGAGGATGGCTAATCACCAAGGTTTCGGCTTTTGTACACCAATGTCATTGTCTCAAAAATAAGTCAAAGAAAAAGAAAAGAAAGGAAAGATAGAGAAAAATATACACTTGAGGGAAGTTGATCGAGGACAAGATTGTGGAGTTAGTTCCATTCCCGGATTAGCATCACATAGCCTAGAAAAATCCCCGCCTAGTCACAACGTTTCTTGGCCCTTGAGTTCATAAGACCTTATGACCTATTTGCATGTTTGTAAGACTTAGTAATCTAGATTGGATATGCTCTAGATCTTCTTGACTTCTTCATCTTTACATTTCATGCATACTTTCAAGTTGAGTGCAATTGTCTTTCCATGCTTTCATTTATTTGATACATGATTGCTTATCCTTTGCCATGAAACATGACTATGAAGGTGATCCAATAGTAGAAGCACAAAACCCAAAAAGATTTTGCCATTTTTCTGCATACATAAATCATGTTATCTTGTAGTCTATAGTAGAGAATTTGCTCGGGGACGAGCAAACCTTAAGTATGGGGTATTTTGATAACACGATTTATGACTTAGTTTTAGGTAATCATTTAGATAGAATTCTCACTCATTCATTGCATGGTTTAGCACTAGTTCACGCCGTTTGCACTCAATTCACGTACTTTGTCGAGATAGACGTCTACACGGACTTGTGCGTTGCTTTGTAGGTATTTTGGGAGATTTAGGAGCTAAAACGATACGTTTGAGGATCATCCACCTAGATGACACACCCTCGGACTCATCAAGATGCAAGCTAAAGGCTAGGGAGGACTCATGGAACCTTGCCAACACAAGCCATGCACCAAATCGAAGCTTAATGATCAAAAGCAATGCTGAAGCACAGAATCACGGTTCTCTGACAGATCACGGCCGTGATTCTGGCCGTGGTTTTTGCCAGGTTTTCGTGACAGCTGTGCCACGATCTCTTGGCCAGCTCTTGCAAAGTTGTAGTATAAAAGTGGTCCTGCATTGGCTGTGGAAGGCATCTTGGAGCAGCTCTCCATTATCCACTATCATCCAATATATTCTCTCAACAAGAAGATTCTGGGGAAGGAGGAGGAAAAAGGAAACCACCATTGGAGAAGAGCTTGATTGAAGGAGGAGAAGACACATCATTGATAGACCTAGAGAGTTTTTGTAGTGAAGAGTTTCGGATTCAATTTCTAGAGTTGTGTGAACCATTTGAACCTTCTTTAAGAAGGATTGTGAGTTATTCTAATTCCATTTTCAGCTTGGTTTTGTTTTAGTTCACTTGTTCATCTCTTTCTCTTCATTATCTTGTAAATGGATGCCATGATTTTATGTTTGATTGTTTCGATTTCTATTATGAATGTCTTAGGCTAAATAGATGTGGTTCTAGGGTAAGGAAAGGATGGTTATGGCTAGGGCTATGATAGGATGGACTTAGATTCACCTTTGGATGACTTGTGTGCATGAACGTAGTTTCTGTTAGGAATCACGGCCAGTTCTTGCCAAACCACGGCCGTGGAAAGGTAGAACAAACCGTGATCTTACCTGGTTCGATGGATCTAGCTTTAGTTAGTTAGAGTGTTGAAATCCTAAGAGTTTGTTGAGCTAAATCTATCCTAAGGTGACCTAGTGTTAGTAACTAAGTGTTAGGAGAGACTTACTCGGTAATCCTTACTCTTAGATTCCAAAGATGACAAACCTTAGGTAGTGGTGAGCCTCATAAGCCGTCATTGGATTGAGTGTGCTAGGATAGTTGTTTAGGACTAACCCTTTCGAGACTTATCCGGTGAGGATAGGTTGGATCCCTAGGTAACAATCCGGTTTGTGTAGAATTCCATCCCTAGGGTTCTTAGAGACTTACCCGGTGCTAAGACCTTAGTGAACGGATTAGTGGACCATGAGACTTACCCGGTGATTGATCCCAATCTAGAAACACTCCTTCCCAACATATCATAGTTAATCCAAGGAACGATTAGATAGCTTGAGTTCTATGTCATAACCGGAACTTCCAACCCCTAGAATCCACCTTTCTACCTTTGATCTATATCTCGTTTTTAGCTTGTTTGTTTGCGTTGATTTGTTAGCTTAGTTGATTATTATATTTCGCATGATTTGTGATCTTTGATTGATTACCGAAAAACCAACCAAAAACAATTGCGATTTTCATTTCTTTATTTCTTTCTCTTTTCTTAACCTAGATTTTCACTAGACTCGATCATAAATTGAATCAATCTCACCTTAGTCTTTGTGTTCGACCTCGGAATACTATCCCTACTACAAACGACCCGTACACTGCGGGTTCGCTAGGAGTTAGGATAAATATAATGAGAATATAAATTTAAAACCCATTGCGTATCACACATCCTGAGCGTAACAGCGAGATATGCTTTGATGGAAGATCTTGACTTCTCATTCTCTTTACTTTTTGCTTTGATGAGATATCTACTCCATTGCTTCTCCACTTCTTCGGCTCTACTTCTTTGTCTACTTACGCCATCTTGAAGGACGAAAATAGGTTCGGATATATGTCTTAGGTTTTCCATCAACGAAGACAAGCAAATCATGATTTTTCTCTCTATTAATTTCTCATTAATTTTTTGTAAATCAAAATTTGTTATGCTTCCTTTGAAGTTGTTTGATGACATTATTTGTATTGAAAATCAAACTTTTGTTTTCTTTACCATGAAAATATCTTATTATGATTATTGAACATAAGTTCATTTACGCTTGTACTTGTTAGTAAAACATGAGCCCAACGAGCTAAACGAAGACCATATGAACCCGGGTCCGAACGAGCGTAAGCTCGGCTTTGCCAAACAACGAGCTAAACGAGCCTAAACACGATTTTTATACGAGGCTCGCGAGCCTGAGCACGACTTTAAAAATTGGAATCTACTTTGATAATATCCCTTGTAGCGTATTTTTCCACCATCATTATTATCCATTTATTAACCTTTTTGGGTATAAGTGCATAGTTTATAGGCATATCTTCTTCCTTTTGTGTTTAAAACATATTGAACATTTTTATTCTCCATTTGAGTAGCTATTTTTTTGAAAATCTCTACATAATTTATTTTTTATTGGAAAAATCTTTACATACCATAGTATCGAAGGAACTTATTAAAATGTGATTTTCCCCCCTTTTTAATTATAACTTATTTCTCACAGTTTCACACACATTTATATTAATACAACCTAGTCTAATTGAACACAACAAAATCTAAAAAATTATGTGATGTCTTCCAGTTTTACAAACAAATTTGTTTGAGTGACATTGGGGAGGAGGAAGAGAAGAGTCAGCGGCCGATTTCACCTTATATAGGGTTTCAATTTTAACGTTATCCTCGACACTGAAGTTGAAACCTTCACTATCGTCACTATGATTGCACACCCAAGTATCTAACAACTCCATAAAAATAGTGTTGCAAAAACAAATGTTCAAAAACATAATCTTAAAAATTGATTATCCAATTGCAAAAGCATCTTAATTATAAAATTACAAGGGTAAAATGGTTAACTAGGCACTTTTTGCATCATTGTGTACAAAGTAGGCAGTTTTGTGTTTTAGTTAACAAACTAGGCCCCTCATTTTATTAATAAAAATTTATTGAAAGGGTTAATTGGTAATTTCAATTTATTTAAGTCCAAGCCCAATCAAATAAATAAAGCCCAAATTTAATTCTGGTCCAATAGGCCCACACGAATTACACAAGCCCAAGCCCAAGCCCAAGCCCAAGCCCAAGCCCAAGCCCAAGCCCAAATTCAATCTAAAAATACAAATTCAATCTAAAAATCTAAAAATACCCTCCCTCCCACCCTTACACCAGCTGGATTAATTAAACATTGTGTCTTATCTTGTTGATACACGATGTTAATATATAAGTTTTCATACACAAATTTGATACATAATTTGACTTACAAATGTCAATTACACAAATATAAGTAAAATTTCGACCCCTAATTTATGTATTGCGTCTTTTTGTATTGTATAGCTGATACATAGTATTCATACACAATTTTGTCATTTTCCATTACACAAGTCCGATCTTTTTTTACGTAAGGTTTAGTTACACAAGTTCAAATGAGTTGCGCAAGCCCACAATCCCGACATTTACACAATCAAGGCATTTACACAATCAAGGCATTTACACAATCAAGGCATTTACACAAATATAATGTATGGAGAAATTATGTAATTACTCAAAAAATATATAAATTGGAAAAAAATAAAAAAATCTGTCATTTACACAACCCCGCCATTTATAAAAGTTCGTCATTTACACAAGCCCGCCATTTACACAAGCCCGTCATTTACACAAGCCCGCCATTTACACAAGCCCGCCATTTACACAAGCCCGCCATTTACACAAGCCCGCCATTTACACAAGCCCGCCATTTACACAAGCCCGCCATTTACACAAGCCCGCCATTTACACAAGCCCGCCATTTACACAAGCCCGCCATTTACACAAGCCCGCCATTTACACAAGCCCGCCATTTTAGTGATACACGATTTCTAATTACCAAAATTATAAATCTAAAAAGTAGGGGTTATTTTTTCAAATTAAAATTATGGGACAAACTTAGTAATTTATCAAAATAATGGACAACAATTGTAATTAACTTTAAACTCTTCTACGCGTAGGTTTAACAGTTTCTCGCCGCCTCCATGGAAGAAAACATCTGTTGAAGTCCGCTCCTATAATGTAAACTTCTACAAATTTTCATTACACACTTCCACTTGCACACATACCATTCTAAAATTCCTTTTAATCAAAGTAAAACAAAAGTTTGCATTCCAGACTTCCACTTACTTACCATTCTGGATTTCCTTTTAATCAAAGTAAAACAAATATAATAAACAGGAGGGTTGAGGTTAGAGTGAAGAAGAGGAACAGCGAAAATACATACGCTTAGTTGGATCTGTAAACCGTGGCTTCGCTTAGCGGATCTTGGCTCGAAAGACGCCGGAGAAAACGAAGATCTAGGTTTGCAATGTCGATGACGCGCGGCTGCCCCTTCGAAGACAACAACGAGGAAACTTAGAAAAACGCAGAAAATGTCTGAGAGGTTCCAAAGAGAAAACGCATAAAATGCAGAAACCGCCAGAAACCGCTGGCGATTGGACGGGACGGCTCTTCCAGGCAGGCGAGGCGGCTTCTCCAGGCGTGCGACTGGACGGCTTCTTCAGGCGGGCGACTCCTCTAGGCGTGCGAGGCGGCTTCTCCTTGCGACTGGGCAGCTACACCAGCCATTGATTGAGAGGATTTATCGAGCGAGTTCATATATGAAATATGGAACTGACGGAAAAAAAAAACCCTAGCTGAGATGGTTATATAGGATTCATATTTTATTTTTACCCTTATACCCCTTAAATTAATTTATTTTAGATTTAAAATTTATGAAAAAAATAGAGGGGCCTAGTTAGTATATTAGAAACAAAAAGTGCCTTATTTACTAAATTTTCTCAAATTACAATTCTAACAATTACTCGCTCTGCTCCTAACACAATCTAATGATAAAGGAGACCCCTACAAAGAAAGAATTAAAGTTCATTTAAAGAGTGTTCTAAAAAAAATAACAATCTATCATACATAGAGTGTATATGTTTCACGTCATAGGGCAGATGATATGTGACTCGTCTTGTTTTGTGAGCTTCGTCTGGAAGAAGTGTTGAATTTGTTCGTGAGAAGGAGTCGAGGATAGGTGATCGAAATCTGAAGCTCAAAAAAATAGTCCAAATTAGAGGTTTACACTGGTGTTCCTTGGGAGTTGTACTCTCCCCGCTCTGCAAACTTGTTCTTGTCGCCTTTTTTCTCACTTTGCTTGCCTTGAGCTTCCTTTGGTGTTCCTTCTTGATCGGCTTGTTGTGATCAAAAATCTCTTTGATGTTTTTCTTTTTTTATATGTTTTGGTTCCTTCATGACGGTTAGTTCATCTGCCGATATGGTCGGTCTTTCAGTCCAATAGACGGTGTGTCGTCTAGTGTATCGAATCACTTTCTTTTATTACAAAAATCTAAATTGGTAGAATTTTTTTTTTGAATTGTTTTAATAAGAAACTTAACTTTGTGAAATAAATATATAAATGTTAGTGGTTTAAACCGTTTAAATGTTCTACAAATATTTAAAAAATTAAGTAGTTTTTTTAAAATATTTTTATTATTTTACAAACATTTAATTTTTTTTTAAACTTTTTTATACCGGAATAATCTCTCTCACAAGAACGACCTCTTGTTATAAATGCAATTTTTTTCTAGTGAGTTCAAATTCAACGAACAATATATTATAAATGTATTATGTACACAAACAAATATAAAATAAAAAAAAATCAAAACTTTCTATATACTTTTATATAGTACCTATCCAAAAGAAATCGCCATAATACTCAGCTTAGATACATCATGTATATACACGCTCCTTACGGTATGACATCAAAACATAATGAGGAAAATCAAATATAATTTTATTTTTACATATAAGTTAACTAAATATAATAAAATAATATTTTACTTAATTAATATAATTAGAAAAAATCAACATTTAATAAAAAAAGATCCTATTTTATTTTGGAAATTATTCACGCTCCTCAACGACCCCACTCCATAAACTTGATTAGAATAGCAATCCGTTAACTCTTGAAGTTTTCGCATGCAATAGCCGTCCCAACGAACTTGCTTCTCGCCGGTGAGTACAAACTGAGTCGCAGATCCATCATTTGATTTCAATTTTAGGTTTAATCATCGTTTTCTTTGTTTTTCTTCCAAACCCTAGATTGAATCAATTTGTATTTTTGAGGAAAGTTCAAGTTGATCTTTTTAGGTTTTTGGTTGGTTTCTTATATTTCCATTGTCTGTATGATCTTCTTTGCTGTTATGGTGATAAGCAATTGCTTTTAATCTGTAACTGTTAAGCTGCACTATTTCGCTTGGTAATATTCTATGCTTGCACAGAAATGGTAAAATGTGATAGTTTCAGGATTTATGCAGGCAGCAGGGAAGCAAAATATAAGGTTCAGCAAATCGAACGCTTATGGGTCCCGACTTCGGAAAAGAACGCATGTTCATGCGAGATCAAATGTAAGATTTAGGTTTTGAAGTGAGTTTGGTCTATGGTGTCGTATATTTTTGAGATTAATCAGCAAATCTAAACATGCATTTCCTGAACATTATTTCGCTTTGTTTTTTTGTCGATTTAGATTTTCTGTAAACAGTTTCTTTGGTTTTGATACATATAAGTGATAACTACTCCTCCTATTGTTCATTGGTTTTAAAATGGAACCCGAAGTAAGCCACGTATTAGAGTCGCTGAATATAAAAAATAAATTAAAATTGTATGATCTGATCCGGGTTTCATTATCGTTTGTTTGTATATATTATGATTAGCGATCTATGTTATCTGCACGTTTGACTAAGTCGGCCTTAAGATTGTCTGCCAAATGTCAAATAGTCCGGATAGTTGCACTTGAAAGGAGAGTGTTGACTCTAGTAAATGTCCCACATCGACAATATAACAATACATGAACCTAACATATGTAAGTGTAGTAGTACGTTCATCTAAATTAACAAAAAATTAGTCGGGATTTTATTTTTATTTTTTTTTTAAATGGTGGGTTGTAAATGTCAGCATAGGCTGTCTTAGGGTATTGCTATTCGTACCACGGTTTCGTGCTATATGTACCAGGGGTACGGCTATACAACGCGTAGCCGGATCACGGCTATGAATAACACGAAACATGGTACGAATAGCAATCCTGATGTATTAGTTACACTAAAATGATTTTCTATGTTTCAGATTTCAGTTCCTTGTTGAAAGGCAGCCACGATCATATGACAAGCCTGAATGGTGGTTGATTGATATTGCAAGGCGGCTTGAGCTTGGTTTATTCAAGGCAGCAGAATCAAAGGTTGTTAAACTATAGAAATTGTGCCTTGATGATTTTTGCTGATGTTTTATTTTACTGATGTACGATTTGAATCCTAATATTTACAGGAGGAATATATGAACCTGGATACTCTAAAGAGTCGTATGATTGATGTTGTCAACAAGTCAGGAAGCAGTGATCCTTAAAACAATTCAAGCTACAAGATGCGTCACATTACGGACAAAAGCTAGTTTTTTTCTGAAGATTTTCATAGTATTTTCCTTTACATTGTATTCTATCATAGTTACTGAACTATCTACTCTAAAATAACAAACATTACACACCTGAATTTTATGTGCTAGGTTGAGTATTTAGTTGGCTTACTGAATACTATGATATTTTATCGGATTAACTCTTTGTGTTTTATTTATTTATTTAATGTAAGAAACATTTAGGGTCCGTTTGGTTTTAACTCCGGAATCGGAAACGGAATGGAAACGAATCTAGTTCATACGTATACCATTGTTCATGAAAGTTTGTGGAATCATTCCTGGTGGTTTGAAGGAATTGGAGTAGAGTTTGATTACATTTGATACCTTATAGGGAAACAAAATGTGGGGAAGCATTAATCCACAAGAAATGATTCCATAAAATTTCATGAATAAGGATATACATATAGACTAAATTCGTTTTCATCTGTTTTCGTTTCAGGAGTTGGAACCAAACGGGCCCTTAGTTTGAATCTCTTTTTAAAAGTGAATTATCATAAATTATTTACACATGAAAACACAAAGTTTAGGTCGGTAAAAAATTAAGGTCAGATGTTGAGTTTTTCATTCAGGGTCAAATGATCGGCTCATAGTTAGTTTTCTTGTAAGGTGCATAATTCATACTTTGTTTAGAGACGATGATTCAACATAGAATCGGTATATAATTTATCTACTTATTCTTGTATAATATGTTTTTTTACATATCGCGAGTTTTGTATTAAGTGATAGACACGTACACGTACACGTGTTAGACCCAACCAAAGAAACACATATGTGGTAGAAACTTGTGTTACGAGCTTTGCACTTAAGTTATAGGTACCTCAACGGATGGATTGAGCTTGATTTTATTCGGTCAGACAAACTATTACGAAATAGTTAGTTTGGGCGCGGTGCGTGTCATGAGCGCAACACGACTATGTTCTATTTTTTAAAAAATAACTTTTCAAGAAAAATAAAATAAATATTGGGGTAGTCGTGTTGAGACCGGGACGCGTGGTCCCACTGCAATTGCGTCCAAAGTTTTACCTACTTGAACATCGCTAAATCAGTCCTCCGCCTCATTTTAACATATGGAAGCTCGCGAAGCGAGTGTGGTGCTCCCTTTCGTCTAACCGAATATCAATCCCGTTCTTTTATTCACGTGGTAACAAGTTAAGATGAAAGTCAACTGGATTTGAATCAGTAACCTATGTGTCAGATGGAATATTTGTCAAAGAAATGAATCTTATAAATTTTATTATAAATAATTAATAGAAAGTAATATCCTTAGTGGTATGAATAAAATAAATAAATTCTGAAAAGAAACGGATATATTTTTTTAATAAAATATACAATAGATATCCATGATTTTTGTAAGAATAAATGGAGTATAAAAAATTAGAATTAATTAGGGAAATAGGACCCCTTGAAATTCTCTTTTGCAAACTAGGTCTCTATAAAAAGGAAGAAAAATAGGTATGGAAACTAAAAAATAGGGGTAATAATTTCTCTAATTGAAATGATGGTGATTAGATGTTTACTTTTGATTTAAGTATCTTTTTTACATGGATTGGTTTTGTAGTATATTTCTTGGGTATGGTTTTGGGTATGATTGTGAAAATAGAGGCAATATTTCTTGACAAATTTATTTTTGGGTATGATTATGACATTATTTGGGTAAACGGGTTTTTGGGTATGCTTTTATATGTGTATTGGCTTTGTAGTATATTTCTTATTATTAAGTATATTTTTAAAGTGATATCGTGGGTATGTTTTATGGTTACCCAAACTGTGTTATAATAATCAAATTCAAGTGAATTTTTGGGTAATGATCAAATGTCATTTGATATTGATGTTTGTGTATAATATCGAGTTTTGAAAATTTTGGGTATGACAAATTTAAATTGGGTATGGTTTTTGTATTAAGTGATATTTAAATTGGGTATAAATATAAAATATTATCCAATTTATGGATATGATTTTATTTTGATATTTGATTTTTTGGGTATGTTGTTTTCGAGTATGTTTATGTACTTTGACAAATTTATTTTTGGGTATGATTGTAACATTATTTGGGTAAGCGGATTTTTGGGTAATAGGTGATAAAGTAAGAACGTTGGAAATTCTTTTTTCTGATTGATGTGACATGTGAGATAATACAACATGTCACATCCGATGGGTTGTCAAACTTTGTCCTCTTTTGTACTCTATTTCCTCTATTCTATTTTATAGGGGGTCAAAATACCAATCCAAATAGTATGAGTCTTCTTTCTCAATAGATTTGCTTAAAAGACTAGTTTGCCAATTTTGCCAAAAAATTACACGATTAACCGTCATTTTGATGCACACAAAGAGAAATGAACTACCTCTGTCACGACGTTTTTTTTTTTTTTTTAAATTCCAAACAGCTATTAAAATAACTCAGTAATTGTTTTGTCAGAAATTTGGATAATTGGATAGGCACAAAAATCCGACGTGGATCCTTGTTGGATCTCTCTCATATCATTTCTAACTCTGCCGGGTCAATCTTACTATTTTTTTTTTCTTATTTATATCTTCCGACAATATTATACGTAGGATTAAATCATTTTGAAAAAATCATTTGACAAGCATTTCACTTAAATAAATAAAAAATATTCAATCTATATTTTATATCCTCCTCTTTATAATTATAAATTCAAGTAGTTAAGAGTTTACATTTCATGTAGCCTTTTCAAGGATTTGAACTTTGAAGTGTTATATTTGCTACATATTGTCTTTGACTTTAAAATTTATTGGCATACATTTGTGAAAAGTTTGAGGGTTTGTATATGGACAGCAGCCTTGCTGGCTATCAGTCCACAGCTTACTGTTCAACGATCAAGCCTTTGGCGTAGCCAACTCACAGCAACGTGAACAGAATGGGAAAAACTCGTCAATTTTAGATTGTGAGGCTGTAATGTTGTTTCTGCTGTCTATATTTGATCAAACATCCCGTACAGGATTGTGCATTCATCAAAATCACAAACTTAAAGCAAAACAGTGAGAGGTAGACAGCAACACGGTGAGGCCTCGGAAATTCCCAAACAAAATTTGGTTCCGAAAATAGATGATGAAACCCTAACCTTTTCAACAGGTCTAGTCGGGATTTGTTTCTTCCAACAAACTTTGCATAAGTTGTCAAAGTCCGATACATACGGGCAGGTAGAGAGCGAGGGTCGTGTGCGTACGAGCACATATGCGCATTAGTTCCAAGCTCAGCACATAAACCGACGAGGTTCTATCCTAAAACCAATTGATAATAGAAGGAGTAGTCCGCTGACCTTATATACTAGACTCAAGTGCAATCCGAGTTGCACTTGTACACAGGTTAGGATCGCGAGCCGAATTGAGGCTAATCGTGTGCATACGAGCGCACATGCGCATTAGGCTCAAGCCCAGCATATAAACCCGGCGAGCTTCCATCCTAAAACCAATTGACAATAGGAGGAGTAGCTCACCGAGCTTATATACTAGGCTCTGAGTGTCCCCATCTTTCGATGTGGGACCTTATTATCTCCAACATAAGTCATAGGAGGAGAATCCATTTTGAATCTCGTCGACGAGAGTGTGTAGGGATTTGTGAACGAAAGTGTTGTTTAATGTGTACATAGACAAATATAAGGGGATAAACTAACTAATAAAAAATAAGTCCAACGTATGGTCCATTATACTGAGCTCCATACTTCAATACTCCGCCTCACGTGGGAGTTGTGATTCAACAACTCCAAGCTTGAACGGTGTTAGGTTGAATCCTAACACGCTGGTAGATTAGCGTACTAGGGTAGATTTTGGTGTTAGGACGTAAGTTGATTAGTGTCCTAGGTAAGTTTTGGGTCCTATGACGCAAGTTGAGTTAATTAGCGTCTTAGGGTAAGTTTTGGGCCCTAGAACACATGTTGATTAGCGTTCTAAGGTAGGGTTTATTAGCGTATAGTTTTTTGGGTGTATAGTTTTTAGCGTCTAGGGTAGGTTTTTGGACTAAGACGCACGTAGACGCCGGTAGAGTCGGCTCTAGGGTTCCTGTAGGTTGGCGTGATAAATGCCGTCACCATCACCGGCGGTGATGACGGCGCAAATATTTAGAGTTTGTTTAGGCGGAAGCATGTTTAAGGATCGTAGGCTTTGATCCATGTATATATTTGTGAACTGACATGTTTATTTCATTGATAAAATATTGTTTATATAGACAAATATATAAAATAAACTAACAAATAAAGGAAGAACCCAATATATTGTCCCATACTCTTACAGAAATGAGAGGAGAAGTGCGAGCAGAGGAAAAGCGAGAGATACTCACGGTATCACATGCGATGGAAATTTTTTCACGATAATAGTCTCCAATAATCATGAGCCGGAAATTATTTTTTGGGGTTATTTTTCACAAATAATCTCTTTAAATAATATAATCCCTAATACCAAACATATACCTAATGTAATCCCCTCCCAAATAATCTAAATGAATATCCTGTGATACCAACTATGCCCTTGATGTTCCGATCCCGAAAGGATTACATCCAAAAATCGCAATTCCTTCCCGAACTCATCCTGCCAAAATATACTGGACGAAATATGAGTCTTAACTTCTTCATCCCGCTAGATTATTGTAAACTTTAATGTCTTTTGTTTTAAGTATGATATACACGAATATTTTTGTGTGGAAATCGTAAAATTTAAACACTATAAATAATTATAGATCAAGTGAGATTAATTGGTCCTATGCCATACCATTCCGGTCCCAACCGGGATAGGTCCAGGAAGGATTCATTTAAAAAACATAATGCCCGTCCCATGTGTAATAGCCGGGATGCGATGTGTAATGACCTCAATCCAGTTTCTTGTCCACCCCTAAATTTAATGATCACATTTGGTACATTTTCTGGAAAATATAATTATATTTTTTGTTTTACTTGTATTATATATGCATATAAACATATCCAACCACACTATATTTTAGTATTTTTTAACAATAAATGCATAAATTTTTTTTTTTGTCAAAGGAGAGGTAGTGATTTTCGGCGCTTCGAAGTGCGTTTTTTATTAATAGGAAAAAGGCTAAGTAGTAATCACTCGGGGATAGTGTGACCCCTAACATCGCAACGTAAAAGATCCACTATACCATCGGGAGGGTCAAGCAATACATTTAGCTCAATGGGAAAGTTAAAAGCAATTTTAACAAGATAGTCCGCAATAGTGTTCGCCTCGCGGTAGGCATGACGGTACTGGATATCACAGTCCATTTTGATAAAGTCTTGGCACTTACTGATCAGACTAGTGAGTGGGTGACAACGAAGAATCGTTCTACCAATCAATGTGATTGCTAACTGAGAATTAGTTTCCACAATCACCTTGCGGTATCCACTCTCCCATACGAGTTTTAAACCATGGTATATACCCACAACTCAGCCATTGGAACAGTGTACATTCCCAGGTTAGCTACGAACCCTCGTTGCCACTCACCCACGTTATTCCTAGTGATACCCGGTGCAGTCGCATGGCCATCTCCTCTAACCGATCCATCCGAGTTGATCTTCATCGCGCTCAATGGTGGATGTTCCCATTTGATCTGTTCAATTTTTTAGTTGGGCTTATGGTTATTTTGCGCATCTTCCATGCCCTTACATACTCCATAGTTTTGTTGACAACGAAGTTGTGGTTGTCTTTCCTTACCGGAACCGAGTTGAAGACCTTATCGTATCTCCATTTCCAAAGTCACCATATACCTACAACAAAGATAGAACTCCAAATGCAATCGATATTACAATGAACCGAATATATGATATTACCTCTAATCCAAGCGGCGAAAGGGAGCTCGAAAAATCCCTCGAGACGATGTTGAGCTTGCAGCTTGTGTCAAAGCCTTCAACTGTGCCTACACCCTCTAAAGATGTGATCCATGGAGTCATGGACTCAGTTTGTATTAAGCAGAAGGGGCACTTATCATGGCTTGCAAGATGCTGTCTGTTAATTTTCATTCGTCAGGATGCCTCCTCTTAATATATATTTTTGTTTATTTTTTTGTTATATATGAAACTAAACATATAATATATTGTATAAACTATTTTTATTATATATGAAATAAATGCATAATTTAAGAAACCTATGCGCATTAAGTTGTCTATTTTTATAAGTTACAATTTGGCGAGCATATTTTCTAAAACATCTGTTTCACAACTATATTTATATCTTTTTGTTTATTTTTTTTATTATATATGAACTAAACATATAATACAGTGTATAAACTATTTTCTATCGGTGAATGATCAGAAATTTAAATCATAACGGAAACTTTTTGTGATGTAAAAATTATTTTAAAATTTTATTTTAATATAATAAATTAAAGTATTAAACAACATTTTAATCTATTGAATTGTAAAGATATCAAATAAATTTTTTTAAGAAAAGATAACAATTTTTAATCTATTGAATTGTAATGATGTCAAATAAACTTGTAAAAAGGCATATTATATATATATATATATATATATGAAATTATCTATACAATTTATAAAACTTTGATTCAATTTTTTAAAAAAATATTAAATAACATATATTTTGTAAAATTTTTCTAAATCTTATCATTTATTTAATATTCAAACTTCTTTTAACCAATAAGAAAGATTTTAGAAGTAAAATTAATCATTTACACCAATTTTCAAGAACATTTATTATAATTATTGTTTATTTATTAACCTAAAAAATTTAAAACGACAAATAATTATGATCAAAATTACAATACTAAAACGTTATTTATTTATGATCGGATGAGTTATTATTTTTACGGTTAATTATTATTAAATAAAAAAAATAATAAAAAGAAGAAGAAAATCAACGCAGTTTTGATTCTTGCTTAGCCGAAAGCTTACGCAGCGGCGTCAAGAAAAAGGCAATAGAGAAAGGTTAGGGAAATTGCGAGCCTCTCGTTCTCCTTCGACCTTCTCTTCTCTCCCCAAAGCCACAAAGAGAATACAAGAGAATCGAAGAGAGAAGATTCAGAGAGACAAAATGGTTTTCTACTTCAAAGCGAGGCCCGAGGCAGGCGACTACACCATTTTCATGGGGCTCGACAAGTATGAGAACGAAGAGCTCATCAAATATGGCTTCCCCGAAGACATCTGGTACTTTCTCGTTCTTTTCTGGGATTTAGGCTTTCGATGGTCTGATTTGTAGATAGGGAACTTTTCAACTTTTGGTGTTGACCATTGCCGGCGAGGGTTGAATTATGGTTTTGCTTTGTTTCATGTCTTCATTGAGAATTTGCATTTTTTTATATTGATATTGATTGGAAAAGACGTGTTAGGTTGTAACGAGTCGTAATTGGTTCTGGATCTCGTGATTATTGCGAAGGTCTTCAATTATCTCATAGACAGGTTGACGGTGTTCGTTGAGATTTTGATCGATATCCAATTGAATTTTGGATAGTTCGATGATGAACAACCAACGAGATAAGTTAGTTTTTTGGTTGGACGGAGGGCTTTGTACATTCCGTAAGACAATATATGCAATTTACACTCGTCAAGGTTATCAGCTGCGCTTCCTCTTTACATCTTTCGGACTGGTTTCTACTCTGCTTTCCCTTTCTGCAGATTTGGAGAATCTTATTGGGGGTTTTATTAGGAAATATTGAATTTGATCGATTTATGGGAGTTATGTTAGTACTTGGGATGATAGAGATATGTTTAGGACTTGTTTTCTTTAACAGATTGTTATCTGGTTCAACTTGGAGTTTGCTGTTTGAGTAGCTTTTCTGAAATTTCAAGATTGAATTTTCATGGATAAAAAATTTGAAAAACAAAGAACACTTTAGGTACTAAAATTTATTAGTTCACACAAATTACGTAACTGAACGATGGTCTAGTTCTCAACAATATCATATAATTACACATGATTTTAAGTTGATTTGTATAGAGTTGCTTCCTTTCACCTGAAAGAAGAATGAATGGACCAACCAGCATACATTTGATAGTCACAAGTGAGTGAACCAACCTACATGGCAGCTGAAAACACTGACCTTTGACATCTATATATTAGGAAAGTATTGTCACTTAGGTGTCTCCTATATACATTTTGATCTGGACTTGTAAACTGTCTCACTGTTTTATTAATGTTGTGTTAATGGAGTTGTGTAAGATTGGGCAACTATGATATGTATTTAAACCTCTCCAGACCTTCTACGGAGTGTTCTATCTTTCATGACATTGTGATTTGTGAGTGAAAATCAGTGATGTGGAACTTCAAATGATAACACTCGAGTTGGATTTCTTCAGATCAGTCAAGATATAAATCCCTTCTGCTGTGATTAGCCTTATTGCTGAGGCGTCTGATAACTTTGAAGGTTTTAGAAACTGCTGTATGCTCAATTTATTAGCTTTTCTTGTTGGAGAACCCACTCTCGTTTCCTCTCTCCATTAGAACATGGATATAGGGTTTGTCCATACAATGTCCACATTATTTGGTTGTTTCACTTCGTGTCATCAAGTATAACTTTTTTTTCTATCTTAAGTACATCTGTTGAAGGAAGTGATCTCTGACTTCTTTTAATCTCCTGCATTTCCAGTTCTGAGTTAGTGAGGTTTTCCCCTCCATATCTTGGTTTGGTTTTGAATCATGTAATTTAAGTCTTAGGGTTATGTATTGTATTCCAAAACACATATGAAAAGCATCACAGCTTATCATTCGCTGCATGTTTCAGCTAAAAGGTTATTAGATCTTTGCTTTTTAGAAAATTCTCTTTTAGACTCATTTCTAAGTGCATTGCTTCGAGTTTGAAGGAACTTGTGGGTATTTGTGCCCTTCGTCTTCCCTAAGTTATTCCAAATACGTTCATAAAAGGGGGCTCACACTCCCCAAATTAAGATTTCATCTTACTTGCAGATGTTTCGATATTCAGGTTTCATGTAGACAAGATGTCGTCTGCTCATGTTTATCTAAGATTGCAAAAATATCAGTCGATGGATGATATACCTGAAGGAGTGTTGGAGGATTGTGTTCAACTGGTGAAAGCAAATTCTATTCAAGGTATGCATACATCATACTCTACTCTATTCTGTTCCATCAAAGAAATTGCAATATTGTCAAAATTTGTTTGTGTAGGAGAGCTTGATAATGCAAAACTACATGAACTGAGTGTGTTTAATTTGCAATCGTAACATAATTGACACCACAAGAACTTTCAAAATTTTCACTTCTAGTGGAGAGCCATAAATACTGACCTTGTGTTTATAATGAAATTCTTGAGGTAGCAATGTAGTTCACTTTCTCTTTGTTTCTTATTTCAAAGATTTTTCTATATTGGCTGTATTTACAGGAAACAAGGTGAACAACATTGATGTTGTTTACACTCCATGGTCAAATCTAAAGAAAACCCCGTCTATGGATGTTGGCCAAGTTGGGTTCTACAATTCGAAAATGGTACATAATTCATCTGGTTTCATTCTTTGTACTCAGGTAGAGCATGGATTTTGACAAGCATGTTGATTCTGGTTTTCTACTTTGCTTTTGTAGGTGCGTACCGTGAGAGTAGAAAAGAGAATAAATGAGATCGTTAATAGATTAAACCGCACTAAGGTGGAAAGGAAGCCAGACTTGAAAGGTAGAGTTTGGTTTCTAGATTTTTTTTCTTGCTTCTTGTTGCCTCTTATTTTATTGTACTTGGTCTTAAACATGATTGTAAGGAACTGTACACTATTCTATGCTATTATTTATAGTCTATTACGTGAAAATTTGTTTTTGTTTGTGGTGGATGATTAAGATATATTGCACACAGAAAATAAATTTGTACAGGCACGAGATTACACAGAAATCACCTTGTACCTACCTTATGTCAATACAGAAATATCAAGTGTATAAATGGTTCAATAGAAGAAGATCTCCCCTCTTCAAGGTGAGTGTGGTGTGCTATCATTTGAAATCTTACTCAGTGCATCCTGAGAGTGCATAATGAAGCTCTCTAGGAGGAATTCGGTCCAAACGTAGAGATGGTTTCCGAAAGGTGTAAGTGAAATAGAATTGAAATGGTAAATGGGGATGATGTGACATAGAGACTTGGGTACTTTATTTGGAGTGATTGTGTGTTTACTTTTGCTCTCATTCACTGGTATAAATCTGTCTTTGCTTTTTATGTAGCAAGTTAACCCAAGCTAGGAAGCATCTGATCCGATTAATGGTTTCTGTGTTCGTTTATATTTAGTATTTTGATTTATTAGGAGTGTTTGATTTTCCAACATTTTTTATTTGACGTTGCTATATACTTGTGTGTAGCGGAGCGAGAAGCTTATGGCAATGCTGAAAAGGCTGAAAGAAAAGCTCAGCTGAGAGACAAGGTTAGTCTACCATTTTTTTCACAGTAAATTGTAGTTGTGTTTGAATGTTTAGTGTGTAGCATTATGTCAATGTTCATCCATAGTAGACACACTAGGAGCAGCTAGTGAATAGTGTCATGCCACTTCTGATTTTCAAAATGCAAATATGTATCTGTATGAGAACTGATTCACCCAATCTAGGGATCTCAATTCTAAGGTTGGCACATACCTCTCCTACTCATAACTAAAAACTATCCAATGTAGAACTAACCAAACATAAAAATAACTTGAAGCCTGAAATACTTGAAACTACAAAAGGCATTATTTTTGTGAAATCTGACAAACCAAACCTGCTTAACTTGAGAAGAATTTAGATAGAGTTTAACAATAAAGTGTAAATTACCAGAATATGCGATTGACAAACATCCAAATCTTAAGTTACCACCCACCCAACCTGATTTATAGGTCTATTTTTGTCTAATCAGGTATGCATGGATACAATTCGATGGAAAGTGAAATCTAGGAGGTGTTTGGTAAAAACAATTTTTTTTTGAAGAGTTGAGTAAAATACGAAAATCTAATGAAAATTCTAATTGATTGTTAGTGTTTGTGTTGGAATTAGCTATTCTACTGTATTTATTCTTTGGCTCTTGTCATTATAATAGGCACACAAAATTATTACATTTTCCTCTCTTGTTGATTAATAGTTTGGTAGAAGGAGATTTGTAATCGGGTGTAGAATTTTCAGGAGATTTGTAATCGTGTGCAGAATTTTCAGTCAAATTACCGGAAGGGGCAAATATCTATATGACATGATTTTCGGAGTAGCTTTTAAAACCTCCCTAAAAAGCTCCGCTTCTTCAAAACCTATTTTTTGCCAAACAACTTAACTAACTTCGATTTTTTTTTTGCTGATTTCCCAAAGCTACCAAGTAATCCCACCTGCCACCGCTCACAACCCAAGTTTTTTATGATTGTTTGCTATGAATTTTCAGAAACGCCGAGAGGATATGGATAGACTTGAAAAGGAGCGGCAGGCTGAAATGAGGAGCTATAAGAATTTGATGGTATCTGATAAGATGACTTCAAACAAACAGATTGCTTCTGAGAACAAGTCGCTGCAAGAGCTTGAAGAAGACTTCATGTAAGCCTTACCCATGCATGCTTGCATTCCTCCACCAGACACCTGACTAGCTTCACGTTCAGTCTATAAAGACTGTGATGAAGCGAGTTATTGTGGTGATTGTGTGATTCTATAACTTAAATCTATTGAGGATGAGCTTCAGAGAAGTAAGCTGAAGAGTCTTAGTAGTATGTGATGATGATGATGATGTGTTGTTTGCAATCTCCGGGTAAGTCGCAATCTGTGTCGAATGCATCAATTACTTGGAAAAAGACAATCTTTCCTTTATTTAATTGGCAGTGTAAAATGAATTAGTTTGTGAGTCATCTTCTTTGTTGATTGTGGTCTTCATGTTTATTCTAGGGGTAGGGGTGTGTTTGGTGGCATATTTAGTTATATAGTAGCGGTTTGTTATTTTGAAAAACTATGAGCACAAATAATGACTTAAATTGAACTCATTAAAATATTTAAGAAAAAATAAACCAAAATAATACCAACTATCAACATTAAACCGAAAATAATACCAACTTTGAAAAATACTAGGAGCGATATGAACTATCAATGTATTTACCAAAAATAATATGTCATACTTTTCCGACAAAAACCAAAGCTCAGGTGATGACGTAGCTGCTGGAATGTTACGTGTCATCAAATATTTTTTTAGAAAAACTTTTTTGTAAATTTAAAAGTGTAATATGGGTTTAAAAAAAAAAGTCAATTTAATAATATTAAAAATATTAAAAAATAAAATAAAACTTATTATTTTAAAAAAGTTTTTTTTTTTTTTGTAATTTTGAAATAATGTTTGATAGTTTTTTTTTTTAAATAAACCGTTTTCTTGTGAATTTTTTGAAAAATGTTTTTTTTGGAGGTTTATTTTTATTATATATTTTAAATAATTATTAATAAATATTTCTTAAAAAAAATTGGGAAAAAATTTCTCTATAGATTAGGTTAAAAGATAAGATTTAAAAAAAAAATTGAATATTTTTTACACAATATTTTTTAGAATTAAAATTTCATTTTATACAAAAATTCAAAAATCAATTTGATAAAAAAAATGAAAAATTATTTTTTGGAAAAATCAATTTTAATTATTAAATTAATATGTTTTTTGGAAATATAAATATTTAAATTACATATTTTTACATTTTCTTACAAACCTATTTAAAAATTATGTTCAAACTTTATATAATTTTTGTTTTATTACAACTTTTTAAAAAATATTTGTACATTTTTTTAAAAAATTATTATTTAAAATTTAAAAATAATAATTTTTTAAAATTTTTAATATTTAAATATTATTAAATTATTTAAAAAAAAATAAAATCCACATTACACATTTTAATCCATTTATTTGATGACATGTAACATTCCGGCTACCACGTCATCGCCGGAGTTAGGGTTTTTTGCCGAAAAAGTATGACGTATTATTTTTGGTAAATACATTGATAGTTTGTATTATTCCTAATAATTTTCAAACTTCGTATTATTTTCGATTCAATATTGATAGTTGGTATTATTTTGAGTTATTTTTCCAATATTTAATGACCTAAATTGAATATATATTTTTCCCACCGTTATAAAGGTTCCGTGAACAAATGTCGGCATGAAACGAGTAGAACTCCCAAATGTTGCCTTGAGCAACTTTAAGTGTAGGTCGACGCGAACAGTGTATATCGAGTTTGACGTTATGTAAGATAAGTACGTTGATGTTGGACAAAGTTGATGTTGGGCAAGATAAATAAGGGCGGGTGATTGTTGGCCATAGAAGGAGGGGTTGGAGAATCGTGGGTTTGGGTTGGCGGGTTTAAGAGTGGGCCGGTTACAAGCTTGGTTGGGGTATAAATAGGGCTGGCGGGTGGTAGTGAATCGGGTGGGTTTCCGATCTTCTGGGATCGGAGGTTGTATGTAGGGCCAAGATTTTAGGCCGCGTTAATGGTGAGAAATTTTAAAATTGCAGAACCACTATCGTCTGTAGCGGCGGTGGAAGCGGGTGTTGAGCAGAGTGACCGGAATAGAAAATTATTCTCGTCAAAAATAACATGGCGGGATAAAATAACTTTGAAGTTATCTAGCCTTGAGCATTGATACCCATAGAAAATTATTCTCGTAAAAAATAACATGGCGGGATAAAATGACTTTGCCGTTATCTAACCTTAAGCAATGATACCCTCTATCAGTAGGGAATATCCAATGAAAACACACACTATGGATCGAGAAGAAAGTTTGTAAGGAGATTTAGCACTTAAGTAAAGAAAGCATAAGCACCCAAAGACTCGTAAGTGATCGTAAGTAAGAACCTGATTATAGATGCGAAAAGTAGGCGTAAGGTTGGAAATTGCTTTGGAGGGAATAATATTATGAGCATAACATGCCAAATTAAGAGCCTTAACCCAATAAGATGGTGGCATATGAGCGTGAATTAAGAGACTTCTAGTTTTGTCATTAAGGGTACGCAAAATTCATTCCGCTTTTCCATTTTGAGGTGAGGTTTGCGGACATGAAAACTAGACCTATGAGAGGAAAAATCATCCAAAGCAACCAAGTAATACTTAAATCCACACACACTAGAAACGAGAGATGTCCAAAGATCACTATGTAAAATATCAAAAATATCTTGAATACTAGAATTGGAAGAATGAAAAAGGAAGGCATTGATGTTTTCCCAATTGACACAGCGAACACAAAGACCTTATAGTTTTATTGGAATACCCTAATGTGGGACGAAGAGTACGGAGAGCGTGATCTCCCAGATGGCCTAAACATCCATGCCATTGGGTGGAAGCGACAACTATATGGGTAGATTGACGATGATTATTGGAGACTGACGTGGAAGAAACTAGATAGAGATCACCGGTGCTATCACATCGCTGAAGAATTGCCCCCGTTTGAAGGTCCTTCACAAAAAAGCCGAAGGTGTCAAATTGTACATCCATATTATTATCATACGATAATTTTTGAATAGAGATAAGGTTTTTGACAATGTTTGGGGCGTGTAGGACATGACAAAGTTGTAGGTCAAGTGAGGTAGATTAACATGCATTTCTCGAACCATCAATTGGTATCGTAGCACCATTTTCAACAATAATATAATTGAAAGGGCGAGAATTAAAATAAGAAGATAGAAAACATACCAAGTTGGTCATGTGAGAAGTAGACCCGGTGTCCATGTACCATTCGTCGGTTGGAGACTAGAGATGCATTGTGTTGAAAGCCTTAGATAATTAAAACAGAGAGTAAAATGCAGTGTGCGGGTCGGAGCTCTTGTTGCCGCGGGAATACTAGTGTGATGCCGACATGGGGTACCGGTGGGGAGATGGCGGCGGCATCGAAAGGGTAGGGGCACAATGGAGCTGGCTACTAGTGTCGCCAATACTGTTGATGCTCCCGGTGTTGCGGTAGCAACGCAGACAAGTAGGGCTCTCGGTGCGGCTGTTGTCGGCCGCCGTTGTTCCGATGAACATTGCCGCATCGGTTTTGGCAGCCACGACAACGCTGTTGTCCGTCAAAACGCGATCTAGAGCATGCTGGAAAGGGCAACGTCGGTAGGAGGTCGGAGGAGGAGATCAACGCTTGTTGGTTCCTCAGTAGATTGCATGAGGCGGGCTTCCTCCCGACTGAGCACACTACGAGCCGTCATAAACGTGGGGAGTGGTTCCGTCTGAATGATAATGCTTCCTATCACAACATACTTATTAGATAGTTCATTGATGAGTTGCAAATCTTTTGTTTCCAAAATCACAAAACCTTGAACCTAAGTTTTTTTAAGTTGTTTCAAGATCCTTGTTTACAAACCTTCACATCCATTCACATGTAAGCTCTACCTTGACATCCTTTCCTTCAAGATATATCATCTTCTTTGCCATATCCGCGAGCCGATCAAACAATCGGTTCCTCAATCATTTTGTAATTTGCTAGGTTACTGGATTTAATCCCTCTATGATATTGTGTTTGATGCGGGACCATCCTTGATAGCATCTACACCTGCATTACATGGACCTTTCACTAAGTCAAGAGCAGGAGACACACAAGAAAAGGTTGCTTGCAAGCTGCCAACATGGGAGGATTCGAGAGAATTGAAGATTGCATGGAAGATGCAAAACCTCGGTCAACAACCCGAAATCTCGCCCAAGATTTCATCCGAGATTTGGAGCCTGACGCGAGCTAGAAGATCCGACCAAGATCATCTATTTTTGAAGAACTATCTTTATTATTTTATTACCTTAAAAGCTCTTAAACATTCTTTAAGCTAATTGTTAGTTTTATCTTTTAGGAATATTTTTTAGATTATCTTTTAGATATCTTTCCTAGATTATCTTTTAAAGATTTTTTTTCCTAGATTATCTTTTAAAGATATATTTCCTAGATTATCTTTTAAAGATATATTTTCTAGATTATCTTTTAATGATATTTTTTCTAAGTTATCTTTTAAAGATATCTTTCCTAGATTATCTTATAAAGATATCTTTCCTAGTTTAAATAAGGAAAGTTTCCCTTATAAATAGCCTTAGAGGGAGAGATTTTTAGGAAGATTTGATTTGATTATTTTTCGCAATATTGTGTGAACTCGCAGCTTCGCTTATGAAGTTTGTGTTATATTCATTCCTATTTAATCAAAGAGAGAGCCTTGATTAAATCGTTGTATAGTCCTTGCCAGATTGTGCTTGTATGTGTTAATTTTTTTAAGGTTGGTGCTTTTGGTCAATATTAGTCCCTCGTTGTGCTTGTCTTACCTAGAAGACTTGTGTAAGGTTAAAGAAGTGAGGGTTAAGGTAAGCTTTTCGTTGAGGAGTTTTGACACATCATTGGTCAAGATTCTTTGTGGGAATATCTTGGTTCATATCTTCCTATACCTATCATATACTATTCCATTATTCATTTTCTTGTCTTTTCATATCATTTATTAATCCGTTTTCTGAGTTTCCAAAAATCTTGACCTCTTCTTTCCAAAATCTCGTCCGAGATTTTGTATGAATTAACTGAGATTTGCTTCAGTTAAGGGCTTTCAATCTAGATCAGAAACTGCCGACATTAACCCCGCATCAGTGTTCCTCGAAGTCAAAAAGTTGTGAGCCTTTTCACCCTTGAAATTAGTTATATGGTATTGATACAAACGTGATAATGTAATTTAGGGTTTTGAATATGATTTTGTGCTCTCAATTATTCTCTTTTCTCGTTACGGTATTATGTTCCAATGCGAAATTTGTATTTAGTTCTAGTTTTTGTGTCGATGAATTGTAGATGGTTCAAATTGAAATATGCTTCAATTTATTTATTTCTACACGAGCTACCTCATGGAACAGAACCCGTATAACAAACTACTACTAGTACTTTCATGTGATGTGTCACATTTTTTGCTCAATTTCACATCTTTTTTTGTATGAAGGAGAGTCAGTGGTCTCCGTCGCATATGAACGCGCTTCTTATAAATGAAAAGAAGGCTAAGTGGTCATCACTCGGGGGATAGCCTGACCCCTTACATCAAAACGTAAAAGATTAACTATACCCCCAGGAGGGTCACACAATACACTTAATCCAACAGGAAAATTGAAAGCAATCCTAGTAAGTAGTCTGCAACATTATTTGCCTCGCGGAAGGCATGGTGGTACTGGATTTTTCAGTCCCTTTTGATAAAGTCGTGGCATTTACTAACCATAGTAGATAGAGGGTGGCAATGAGGGACTGCCTTGCCTACTATCGAAATAGCTAATGATACCTACTGTCGTAGCATGACCATCGCCTCTCACAACTCCATTAGAGTTGATCTTCATGACACTCTGTTGAGGTGGATCCCACTTGATATACTTCACTCTCCTAGTTGCCATGAAGTGAGGAGCCGTATTATTATTCCAAGCTTTGATGTACTCCGCTGTCTTCTCGATAATGAATGTCTTGATATCTTCCCTAACCGGTGCCGCTCTAAAAATTCTGTCATTTCTCCACTTTCAGAGCCACCAGATACCTACAACAAAAACAACACTCCAACTACATGCACTATTGTAATTAAGCGGAGTAGAGAAATTACCTCGTATCCAGGCGGCAAAATGAAGGGCGAAAAGCCATCGAACCAGATATGAGCTTTGAGGTTTCACCAAAGATTTTTACTGTTCGAGCCCACCCTAAACAAATGAATCAGAGATTCATTCTCAGTCATGTAGAAAGGACACACTGCAACGTCAGTGATGTGGCACCTACATCTCTCCTCATTGGCCAACACCCCTCCTTGTAGCAATTTCCACGCAAACACTCTGATTCTCTCTTGTACCTACAAACTCTAGACTTTCTGAAACATAATTGTATCCACGTTAGGGTTGGCATCACCTCCCTTGAGCATCCTATACGTTGAATTGACCGAGAAGTTGCCATATGGGTTGTGAATCCAACTCAACTCACCTCTGTTTGTTGTAGAGTAGATGTCTGACTTTAAGGCATTCAATTCTGGACCTGGCTCCAAAGTTGCTAGTCTTAGCAGCGAATCAGAAGACAAGGATTTACTTAGGACGTTCCAGTTCCAACCCTTCTCCCGGCTCCATAAATCACGAACTCTCCGTTGTTGAAGCTCGACATCAACAGACCCCAACGTGTTTTCCATCAACGGTTTGTCCCAAGTCCATACGTCCTCCCAGAAGGATATCGTGTTACCATCCCCCAAAGACCATTTATGACCCGGATAGACCACATCTCTCACCTCTTTTTGAATACTTTTCCACACATGAGACGACATAGAATGTAGGCTCCCATTAGTCCTAACGTACTTGCTTCTGATGGCTCTAGACCAAAGGCTCACATCATCCTTCAAAAAATGCCATCCTAATTTACCTACAAGAGCAAGATTGAGATCACTAATAGATTTTAGCCCAAGACCACCACAATTCTTAGGGAGGCATATATTCTTCCATGTAATAGTATGCATGGACCTTCTACCCTCATTATGGCCCACACGAACTCTCGACATATCTTGTCTACTTCCGAACACACACTATTCGGTAAAATCATGGAGGCCATCGAATAAATGGGGAGAGCAACAAGAGCTGATCTGGTGAGGATAATTCATCTTGCAAAGCTAAGGGTTCTACCTCTCCACCCACAAAGCTTCCCATTGATCTTATCCAGTAGACCCGCAAATGTACTCTTCTTAATACGTCCTTGGATAAGAGGCATACCAAGTTAGTTGCCTAAGTTGTTAGTGACTTCAATGCCACTCATGCTATGGAGTCTATCTTGTATCTCCTGGGTGACGTTGGGAGACACAAAGATTTTAGACTTTTGAACACTCACTTTTTTGCCGGACGCTTTGCAGAAAATATCCAAGCAACTCAATACAACTCTCATTTGATTAGTAGATGCCTCAACGAAGAGAGTGAGGACATTCACAAAGAACAAGTGTGAGAGCTTGGGCCCCTCCCTCGATAACAGGATGGGTTTTTATCTCCCTTCCTCCACAACATCGAGGATGATATGACTGAGTCTTTCTACACACAACACAAAGAGATATGGCGATATCGAGTCCCCTTGTCTCAACCCTCTCTCAAGAGTAAAATGCTTCGTGAGATCACCACTCCAGAGAACCTACATTCTAAGAGTAGTAATACACTCCTTAACCATACGACTCTACTCACTCGGGAATCCAGTTGCCTCTAAGGAATCTGAGACAAAATCCCATCTTATTCTATCGTAAGCTTTCTCGAGATCGAGCTTGAGAATCATCCATTTTCTCCTGGATCTCTTCTTCCTCGTGGAATGCACTATTTCTTGCATGAGCGCAATGTTATCTTGGATGTACCTGTCTGGAATAATAATTCCCTGTGTAGGCCTTACTAAGTAGTTGATGACTCCTTGGAACTGTTGCACTAGCACCTTTGTGATAACATTATACAAAACATTATAGAGGGCTATGGGACGGAGCTGACTTACTTGTTCTAAAGTTCCCACCTTGGCGATCAAACAAATAAGAATATCATTCAGTCCTCCAGGAAGTTTCTGAGGCTCGAAGAACTTAGTGACCTCCTTCTTCACCGACTCACCAACAATATTCCAACACTTTTGGTAGAATATAGGTTGAAATCCATCAACGTCAAGGGGTTTGAAGACTCGCATGTCCTTAATATCCTTCCACACTTCCTCATCATTAATAGGTTATATCAAACCCTCCTTATCCCTTTCTTCGATTGCCGGTTATCCGTTGTTAATGATGGTCACGTCCAAGATATTACTCACGTCCCTCATAGTGTAGAGTTGAGTGAAATAATCCGTCACCACTTCCACCATACGACTTGCATCTTCCTCTCAATTGCCTTCCGGGGTCCTGAAACCATCAACCTTATTCCTTCTTCTCGTGATGACACTCCTGATTAGATAACACTCTATCAAGCCTTTTTCGAATACCCTTGTTCTTGTCTTACTATCGTTCCATGTGAACTCAGTCCCCGAGAAGCCTAGGCCCAAGAGACCAAGCTTGTTTATCAGCTCACTGAACTCACTCGAATCACCATGAAGACGTCTTGTACCACCCCTTTTTTCACGGTCGAAAAGAATGCAGTTAAAATCTCTCCAACCATATACGGTTAAGTTATCCCTTCCAGTTCCCTTTCTAAGGCAGCCCAAAACGAAACTCTTCTCGTAATAATAGGTGGGCCGTACACCACAAAAAAATTTAGTGTCTTGCCAGTTTGCCTGATACAAGCATGAACAAAGTATTCAAATGAACTTACAATAGAAACTTAGATAGGGTGGTCCTTCCAAAGGAGTCATACCCCACCCTCAAAACCTCTAAGTTCAACTCGGAAGCATCCGTCAAACTTCAGCCGATCACACACCTTTTGATCTTGCTCGCTCGAGATACGCGGTTCTAGAACAACTAATAGACCCATTTTATGATGCTTACAAAGGTAATTTATGGTTCGTCGGAAACTACTCTTAGCAGCTCCGTGGACATTCCAAAGAATACAATTCATAGGAACAAAAAGAAAGGTGAGGCTACACACTAAAGATAAGGAGGAAATGGGTCAATGTTTCACCTCGTCCTCAAAGGACGTGCTTTTCATTTCAACATATTGTAACTCACTATTACTTCCCATCTCCTTAGTTTTACTAGGGTTTTGGAATGACACCGAAGGGACTCATAATTCTCCCCTTCCCACTGCATGGTGGTGTCTGCATGTTCTCTGTCTTTACCAATGAGCTCACCCATATTTACATGAGATTGCCCACTGGATTCTGGCTTAAACCTATCTTCCTCGCTGAGTTGGGGCATTTCTGCCTTCCCTTCGCTAGGTGTCCGATCCAATCCTTCTCTGAGAACTTGGTCAGACTTCGAACAACTATCTACGTCCTTTCTACCGTTGCCAATACTACCACACTCCATCGAAATCCCACTCTTCTCCGCTTCACTTACTCCATAGCCCTTATCAATCCAGTTTCTTCCTCCATCATCAACGTGGCCTTGTCGGGTAAGATTGTCGTTCTTTTGTCTTTGTCTCTTCAAGGATATCTCTCCGCTTCTAACTTCCTCCACAACTTCATATTTCCTAATAATTCTACGCCTCTCATCGCCTAGTTTAATCCGTTTTTCTTCTTTTCTAACTCTGCTTCTTTCTTGAGACGAGCCTCTTATTCAAAAATCATACCCCTTTCTTTCAAGCTCTCCTTGCTTGAACGTACCACATTACTTCCTTTGCTTTGGGCCTTAACAGGACTTGGTATGGTAGCTACCTCCTTTTGTCCCATCTGTCCTTGTGTAGACTGAATAGAACCACCCGCAATGGACTTATCTTTACCATGCAACACTACATCCTTATCTTTATGTTGAGCATTCCTTCCTTGTGGAGGAATATTATGTGACCTAAATTTGTTAGGCAATAATTCTTGGGATGTATCTGACTGATTTCTTCCTTTCAAAAACTTGTTTTTTCTTGAAACCAACATCCATGGCCCGTAGCCTGATGGATCTTCCTCGTTGATCGGTGGGACGCGCTCTATGATCTCTCCTCCTGTTTGCGCTCCGACTGCCACCTCTTCATTCATTTCTGCGCTTTCCTTGGACTCACTCTCCTTTTCAATTGGACTTACACTGAAATCACAATGGGATGTGTAATGTCCGTTTCGCCCGCACTTAAAACAAATGATATCAAGTCCGTCGTATTCTATGGGGCTTCTCTTACCATTAATTAATATGACATTTTTCAACGGTCTTCCTATATTAAATTCCACGCAGACCCAAATGACTCTTCCTCGGTTAAAGTGCAACGTCTACGGATCTATGGTAATTGATACTCCGATGCCTTCGGCCATATTCCATATAATAACTTTGGTACTGGAACTCCCGTAATTCAAACCCAAATAGGCATTGAGTTAATCAGAACAAACGTAACAAACTCCGGGGTCCATTTCTTCATTATCAAGCAACGTTTGAAGGCCGCCCATGGCCCTCCTGTAAACGTCATCATTAATTCGTTCTCACTCTTAAATCTGGCCAAGAAGTAGTTGTTGTTGAGATCAATGAGTTGAACGTTGCTCCCACACTTCCGAAGTTCCCTAATCTTCCTTTCCATCACTGAAAACGCTACCGGAAACCCTAGAACTTTGAACACTATTCATTCCATTTGACTTCTAGATCGGCCGTAACCTCCTTGTCCACCTCAATAACCGGATCTCCATCACTACCAAACGGAAAACTCGCCTTGACTCTACCGCGTAAAGTATCCTTCGTTATTTTATCCTTGCTTCCTGGAGTGCTTTTAGTGCATCCAAGTACTTCACTCCAAGATCTGACCACATTCTCACCCTTCTCTATTGTCGACACCATTTGTTTTCCTCTTGGGTCCTTAGAAACTGAAGGAGGTGGAATAGCAGGCTCCATGGCTAGACTTTCTGTAAGTGCAACCCCATTAGATCCCTCTTCTTTATTCTGGATTGCACCATTGTTGCTTGTTTTCAGCTCCACAATCGCTCCCTCTTTCAGATTCACCATAGTTCCTATGGTCCCATCCAATTCCTTGGTAGTTAGATCTATCACTTCAGTCATATCCACATCACCTTCCTTTTTGTCTTTCATGTTCACCACTGCCTTCCCATCCGCTGGTGAAGACTCCCCCTCCATTCCGTCGAAACAAACACTAGTCTAATGCCTTACCTAGACTTTTGATTGGAACTTGGTTAAAAGAGAGCGTTTTTTCCAAAAAGACAAAAAGTTCATACACGAACGTTGTCAATCTCATATCTTAGTTAGCTTCTAAAGGAACTTGGTAGGGTTGATTGGAACGGTGAAAGGAAAAGGATGAGTGTGCTAAAAAGAAACTCGGTAGGGTCTATGCACAACATCACGGGGGATAACAACGGGAGTTTGCTTTACAAAGGAGGGAGAAGGAAAGACATATTTGGCGTTTTAATAAACTTGTACAATTTATAAGGCGCATAAATTGTATTATGTTTTATAAAATACGTATATATTTAGATGTGAATTTGGGAAATTTTGGCATGTATATGACCATTGGATTTGCAAATTCAAATTTTATCAGGTAGATAATTTTTTTTATAATTTTGCACATTAGCCTAACTTTTTATACGAGTTCATGTTTTCTTAAACCATATGGTATGATTTTAGTTAAACCGCTAAAAACTGAAATATACTGGCTTGTAATATGAAAATTACGATGAACTAATTTCCGTTGAGCAACGAGCTAGTTCACTGGCTTCGGCTGATGCAACAAGTTGGACTTGCTAAATTAGATAAATTTTAACAAGCCACAAGTTAAGATTTTGAGGGTTAGAACAATATCAGTAGTCACTCGACGGCCAACTTAAAAAGTGCAATCATATCTGTAAATTTTCTGAAATTTGCACAGAAAAGATAAACAATTTCAGGGCCTGGTTTCAACTCCAAAAACAGAAATGGAATGGAAACGAATTTAGTCAATATGTATACCATTATTCATGAAATTTTATGGAATCATTCCTTGTGAGTTTAAGTACTTGTAGTAAAATTTGATTAGTGTTGATACCCTACAGAGAAACAAAATGGGGGAAAAACAATACAACCACAAAGAATGATTCCAAAAAATATTTAAGAATAAACATATGGACTAGATTCATTTCCATTCTGTTTCCGTTTCCGGACTTCTAACCAAACGAGAGGTCAATGTAAAACTAAACCGGAAGAGCAAATGGATAAAACGACAAAATCACAAGTTCACGACAAGAACAAGCAATAACAACAACAAAACTGGATTTGAAGAAGAGGAGACCATCAATAATAGATGTTTATAAGAATGCACGAAAAGAAAAAAAATGATGGGAGATTCTCCATACAGCTCGTTCAAACTAATATTACCTAAATCTGAAAATTTTGCAATTGTCCTATTCAACCATCAAAAGTTCCCGGAACTATAAGTTAGATAGGCGTTCTAATATCCCAACACTAATGCAGTTACGCCATGTCTACAAGTTTTCAAAAAAATTACAAGTGTACCTTTCAGTTGATCAAAGGCATTCCGAGTTTCCGACTTCTGTTGACCGGTGTAGGTGTAAAGAGAGGGGAAGGGACGAAGGATTTACCTCCACTTGTCGTTCAACTCTTTCTTCTCCGACAAGACCCAAGTCACAAAGATTGCAACCACTAGGGCAACAATTGTCAGGAGGAGGAGGGCGTAGCTGAAGTCCTCGGTTAGCGAATCATAAGTCCTTGACGGTGCAAGATGAGTGAAGAACAAATCTACTCCGTGAGCAAACATGAGTGTGGTTGACTCGAGTTTTGAAGGTACGGTGATTACGCCTCTAAGATTTTCTACTTTCAGCGCATGGGTTACATAAGACTGCAAAAATAAAACATATGAGTAATTTTGCATATTATCATGTAAACAAAATATGGAAAGTTCTTGTGTATGATGATTTTGTATATTATCAAGACTGAATCTGAAAATTGATCTTTTTTTGCTTTTTTTTTTTTAACTTCTCGAAGGTTTAAGTTATAGCAACGCAGTGCAAAGCAATGCAAACACTATCTATCCCCTACAAAACTAGAACAATATTCTGATAAAATATCACAAAACCAAAGATGACACAAAAGATGTATGTGACAGCCTTTGTTTGCATGTTCCTATCACATTTGGCTACTGCGTTCCACAATTACCATTAAGTTCAAATTCTTTGAATCAAATGATTCCCTTTTATAACAAATTTTACTACAGAAACTTCTCAATGATTCAATTTCCAAAAAATTATGGTAAGAATTAATCAAACAATGTACATTCTGGGGGCATTAATCTAATTTCTGAAGTGAAATAAATTGTATACATGATAAGACTAAAAGGACCAACTATAGATAAGGAAGAGGTAAAGTGATTGCATCACTTGCAGAAATGTGGAAAATAGAGGCTAGACCAAAATAAGGAGAAAAAAATAAAAAGAAATAAAGATTTCATATTCAAAACACTGAAGCAGGGGTAGGGGACAACCCGGACAAGGAGTATCCATCCATCTGAGAGTACACAAAACGACATCAAAACTAAATAAACAAAAAAAAAGCACCCTGACTAGAAACCTAAAGGCATTACAAGTTTACAAACTCCAGATAGCACCTTTATAAAGGAACTTAAGACAAGACCAAATCGCCAACTCAATCCCACGAAAAGCTCAAAGCATAGATCTATTTATTACGGAAATATATTTCTCCAGAAGCGTATAAAAAACAGCTAAAAAATACTGATGGGGATCTTTTAAAAAAATGCTTAGAGAATGTGTAAATGTTCAGTAGAAGACATTGCACACGTGTAAATTTAAAAGATGAGATACAACTGCCGCTTTGCTAATATAGAGAATAGACGTAGTAATTTGAAGCTTAATTACAGTAAATCATACCTGAGGGATGATAGGCAAGGTATCAGTAAGAGGAATGATTCCTTCTTCCTTCTCAGCCTGTGTTGGGTTGATAGAACGGCGAGGATCCAGATATCGTTTATCAAGTGCCAAAATCTAAAGTATACTTGAAAAGAATTAGCATAAATGCATAATAGTACTGCAGGCAGTACAAATAATCAATAGTTAAAGTTCACAACTGACCTGATCCCCAATTGTGCCGATCAGAACTTGCTTTGAGGTTATACCCTTTGCAGTCAATGTTACCGCAATTTCCTTTACAGAATGGGTGAAGAAATACGACTGTGACTTTGCTGTAACTTCAGGTCGAGAATATGAAGACACGGGGGATGAAAGATTATGCTTTCCAACAATAAGCTTCACAATGTCTTTATTGTCCTGAGATGGCATTAACAAACATTCAGACTAATCCTAAGCATCAAGAGAGCATGATAAATACAACGTAACAAGAGAAACTCATACCGCCCGGGATTCATCATATAACTCAATGACAGACATCTCATATCTGTGTGCTCTGAGATTGAAGTAGTGATAGACAACCCAATTCTCACTGACGGCCTACAGAAATGAAATAATGATGAGAGTGTAAAGGTTTGCATTCAAAAGGAAAATTCAGTGGAAGCTGGCCAGGATGAATACAAAAGTCTACTTACTGCACGGACAGGGCCTTGTGCACCATGATGAGTCACACGGTGGAGTATCCGACCAGTTATGGTATCAATAAGATAAACAACCAACCATGATTCATCTGGTGTGGCAGTGCCAATATCACCAGCACCTTTAGGTGCAACAGTGGCCACAAACAATATATTCTTTGATATATATTTGTATATCACATCTCGGTCAGGCATCACTTTTCCTTGTGTATGCACTACCTGCAGGAAAGAAATCAAGCAAACAAAATTCAAAATATGTGGTTCACAAGCATGGATCACATGATCTCATGAAATTCTGGAAAGAGCTGTTTCTATATAAGAGAATTTAGAACAATTGTGCAATCCAAGTTAGATACCATACACAAGTATGAACCAACATTATAAAAAAAAGCTACAAAAAATATTTGAATTTGAATACCTCATTAGCTCTTCTAGTAGTGGTGGTGATAATCTTTTCTGCATCTGCTGGAAAAACAATTGACCACATATTTCTTGAATCAAAAGAAAATTCATCTCCTTCATTAGTGATGGAGTTACTCTTTAATGCATGCCCTGTAATAATGCTGTTTTTAACATCAACTGAGTACCAATAAAAGTTTGGAAGCACACGCTGAAAGATAGCAGCAGCTTCAGGAGTTCTAGGGTACACGTGTGAAACCCCTCTTGCATCTACTACTAAATGAAGCTTCCTTTCTGTTGAATCGGTGTACTGCAATGGAATGACTTGCGCAACAGAGTGAGTAAGACTTGCAGACTCAATCTCCTTTCCAGTGTAGGCATCAACAAAAGATAGAACGCCAGTTGATTCTTCGCTTAAACCGCAACGCCCAACAACAAGTACAGATGGATTCTCATCCAATGCATGATGGTGAGGCACCTGCCACTGATAGAGATTGAGTGCACTAGGGCTTTTACATGTTTCAGATTCACGCAAAGAAGGCAGCAAGAGCGACCAAATAATTCGGCCATCCCCAGTATGCAAGGCAAAAAGTTTCCTTGCTTTGGTGAGTACTATCAGTAATTTCCTAAAGCCATTGTGATCACGGGTCATCTTGCTTTTCTCAGAGCTTTTCAACCTTAAAGCTTGAATGGCAACTACATCTTCGGGGCTTGTGAGCATCAGAGTTCCTTTGAGTTTCAATATGTGCCCCTTTACACAACAAAATACATAAAAGAAGAATGGAAGCACTTCAGCAAAGAAAGTAACAAAGGAAAGGTTACTAGTAAATGAACAGAGAAGATACTATGTGGAATCATAAACTCGTAATGGCACACAAACGTGACATACTATCAGTGAACAGAAAGACACTAGATTTTACAAACAGGAGACCAATTAGTCGTAAGAAAATGATCAGTTCTTAAGTCCAAAAATATACATATTTAATTGCTCAAGGTTTGGAAGTATATTAGGAAAGAAAGTAAAAAAAGGATAGGTAACTAGTAAATGAACAGAGAAGATTCTATATGGAATCATAAACTTGTAATGGTACACAAATGTGGCATACTATCAGTAAACAAAAAGGCACATATATTTTACAAGCAGGGAATCAATTAGGCTTAAGAAAATGATCTGTTCTTAAGTCCAAAAATATACAGATTCAACTGCTCGAGGTCTGGATGTCCTACATCATATAGATGCACTCCATGATACGATGGAGGTGCAGGGATAGCTTACTTGTACTAAATTATATAAGCTCATTCAATGGACAAGTGGCCTCGCGATGAATTTGACAAAGATTAAAAAAAATGTTCTCATGTTGAAGCAGATACTATCTTGCTAAGGATGAACATTTTACTGATCAAAATATCCATTATAAAGGAAAAAGATTCCATCTGGACAGATCTATATCATGGCATACTGCACATTCAGTATAATGTGATTCCTCAAATTCATGCCAAATGAATAAACTAATATATACCTTTCAGAAAAAGAAAACTAATTTATAAAAAAGAACTATTTACTTCTTTACAGAAAATATTTTGTTAACCACAGATAAAACAGCTGAAACTTATCCCCATAAAGTGGCAATTTCACTGATCATACCTTAAGCCATTCAAGAAGGCTGTCCTCTACTTTGGCTACTGACACACCTTTCCTCTCCACAGGCAATTCAGCTGTTGTTACATCAATAACTGAAGCAAGTCCATCTTCTCTCTTCCATACAATTACACCTTGTTGTAATAACAAAAGAGAGTGATCTTCCATGACAACCAAGGCCCTAAATCCCTGAGATCTATCCGTCCTGATGTAATTGTTGATGAAAACCTTTTGAACGGATCCATGGTGTTGATCCATTATAACGCTTTCCTTCAACAATTCACCACTCCAGTCATGACCAAGTTTCACAGAGAGGTGAATATTTCCATTCCCGTGTTGAACGAGGCCAAAAACCTGTTGGTCTTCCTTATATGAAAGAAAATCACTAATAGCAGCTGGGTGATTGATTTTATCCAAAACCTCTATCAAGCCATTGTCCTTTACCCTTGCAAACACAATATAGGAATTGACCTTGATGGCGAACATTCCTATAAGTTTTGAAGGTAGAATAGTAGCCGTGCCAGAAAATTCAGGGACAAGATCGGGTATATATTTCTTCTGGAAGCTGATTCCATTTTTCAGGTGCACCACCACCAGGTTTGTAGTAGTAGCATCCAAAGCTACCAACGTGTCACTAGAAATTGCTGATATTTCTCCAGAGAAGCCACCGGAAAATTCTGCCACTTCATGTTTCACCAAATCGCCATTCTTAACACTAAATTCATGTACATGAAGATGGGATGAACCAGAAAATCCTACAGCATATATCGCATCCCCACCAACCGGCTGGATTAACTGTTGAACCTCGACACTGCAGACAGAAAATAAGCCATATTAGAGGTAGATTGAGAAGAATTATTCAAAAGAACAAAAAGAAGCAGCAGCAGATTCATATTGCCTAACCTGTCAGCCACTAACTCCACATTCCAAAGAATGCTTCCATCTACACTTGAAACAGCATGAAGGCATCCATTACCATAAACAAGGATCACATCCCCCAATTTCTGGTCAGGCTGCAAATCACAAAGTAGAAAGTACTATTTACTGAGAAAAATCGGTGCAAATCACAAAGTAGAAAGTACTATTTACTGAAACAGCATGAAGGCATTCAATATATGCATTTTAAGTTGTAATATGCATGAAAAACACTAGTTTCACAAATGTAGTTACCCATGCTTTGCTTGAATGTTATATCGATTTAAGATATGGGTAGTAAAGAATATAGATCAAGAATATGAATTAGAAAGAGAGAGCTTATAAAATCCAAGTAAAATGCAAAGTAGCGAACAAAGCAACACAGGCTAGCCCCATTATTTTGATAAATGAAAAATTAGTCAACCTACCACAATCAATAATAGGGACTTTGAGGGTTCTTTCCCTGCAAGGGAAGTCTCCCATACCATCTGGCCATCAGGAAGGTTCCATGCTCTTAAAATTCTTCCCTTCGATGATAGCGTAATGACATCTGATAGAAAATAAAGGAAGTCAAATTTCAAGATTCTTGGTTGGTTCTAATTCAAATTGATATCCAAACAAAATGAGATTTGTGCTTCTTAGTACATATACTGATTATTTAGTTGAATTCTTCAATTATAAACTTATTCACAGCCAGCAGAAGGAAGACTCAAAAGGCTCTTTGCCGCCACCAGACATATATCGTACAAAATCTCATGGCCGAATATATGATATTTACGCTAATCTAACAAAGTACATGGAAACATATGCCACAAGTTCAATGTTGCCTCGCTTGTGTACATCGTATGGATATATTACAAGAATGTTTGCTAACTTCAAAAGAATAGGAACCATAAGAGATTATATAGAGTTTTGGAGAAACCAGAGATCAAAGATCATATAGGATTTTGGAGAAACCATAGTACAAATTGTACACATTAGGCATACAATAACTTTATATAAAAAATCAAATAACCACAAAGTCAACATCATAACAGAGTGACTCAATTGAGGCATAATGACTCATGATGAAGGCCAAACCTATCAGTACATGGTCATTTTGATACTTACACCAAAGAAGACTTCTTCAAATCTACAAGGGCTCATTTGGTGTGGTTCCTATGAAATCAAGGATTGGTTTCATAATCCCTCAAACCAATTCCCGTGTTTGATAGCAAAAAATGTATTGGAATGAGTGGCTCCTTGATTTTACATTCCTTGATTCATAAATTTTTTATGGTTTTGGGGCATTCCAACTTGGATTCGCTCATTAGTCGCATCCTCCCATATTTTCTTCACTAAATTGTCTCTTATATCATTTATATCCATTCTATCCCATTCCTGCACCACCAAATGAGTCCTAACAGGTCTTATTTTTATGATAATTTATCTTATACCAAAAGACAGAACATATAACAAAGAAAAATTAACCTTAAAGAAAGAAAATAATGAAGATAATCAAATAAGCTAATGTGTTGAACTTAGAAGGGCTACTGCAACAATGCCTAAAAGCTCCAACAAGAATGACTAAACATACATTCTCAAAAATACAACCTACAAGTGGCCAGAGATCTATTCCTATAATTTTCTTATCAAAAGATTACTCATAGGGAGCAACATAGGGAGTGCCACAAAAATTCTCCTCTTTGTTATTTCAAAAATCTATATCAGACATGTTAAATTTTGATGTCTAGAGCTACATTTTGAAACTTTTAGCATATAAAAGTTGAAGCAAAGATTAGGCAACATTCATATGAGGATATTTCAACACTGTAGGAGCACATTTGGCTTGGCTTTCAGGGAAGCTATCTCAGTTTGTGAAATTGTGACAGAAATGACTCATCATTTCATTGAAATTGCTTTCAAATCAAGAAACAAGTTTCAGGACACCTTCGCCTAAACCCTGAAATCACCTTCTTATGGACTTATAAAGTCTGTGTTTTAAGACTATTGAAGATGAGAACTAGAATTCATGTCCCCATATTGTAAAGAAGGTTGTTTCAGGGTTTAGAAGAATTTAGTTCTCAACTTCAACATCCTAAAATACAGACACCGTATACGTCCTTAAAACACAAGAATTTATGATATGAAACTCAACTTATCATTCTTGTGAATAGATCCAGGCATATATAATCTTACACTTTCCAAGGGCAACATCAAGCTGGTCAACAGAATCCTTATCTCCTAGCACGTGACGCCAAACTGCACGCATCCAATGCCAACGTTAACAAGAAAAACTCAATTCGTCAAAACAATCATCGAGCTAAAAAACAGATCGCTAGTCTTCCTCGATAACAGGAGAAAAAAAGAGAACAGCTCTACAACCAGTTTAATCAAATTATTATAACTTACAAATATCGCCCCTTCGAAGATCGAGAGAAGCAAGGACATTCTCTTCCGTGGAAACCACAACGCGCTTCCTACCAGCCTTTTGAGTTTGAAACACCGCATGCTTCACTTTGCCTATGTACTGCTGATGCCTGCATATCAAATTAACAAACCTTAGATTTCAATTCTTAATCCGACTTAATTCATCCAGTAAAAAAGCAAACTGAAATTCGAATGTGATTGACTGATTGAACAATTGTTCGAGGAGAGAAAAAAATAGTATCACCAGTCGACAAGGCCGATTTGATCTTCATAGAGAGAGAATACGGAAGAAAAGGAAGCGAAGAAGAAGATGAGAAGAATAAAAGCTCTGATCGCCATGGTCATGGCGAGCAGTTCCTCTCTAACTCCGATGAGAGAGCAGAGAGATGGATCTGAATTGTGAAGTGTAAGGGCAGAGCTCGTCTTCGAATGAATCTCTTCAAGTCTTCGATCGTGCTCGGGGAGTTCAACCGGATCCGCCAGAACAAGGCCGGACCGGGTTTGACCCTAACTCGTATTCTGAATTAAGTAATGGGCCGTATTTTGGGTTATGAGCAGGCCCGTAATACGTTTTCTCTATCTGTTTTTTTTGGTAAATAAGTAGACCTTATTCCTATTTTATTTTAATAGGGTTTGAACCTAACTCGTAGCCTGGTAAATTCTTGTCAGGACTATATTAAAAAGGGACTGGAATATCCAGTACCGACATGTCTTCCGTGAGACGAATAATGTTGTGGACTCTTTAGTAACTCTAACTTTTGGTTTTTCTCTTGGAGTTAATGTATTGTGTGACCCTCCCGAAGGTCTAATTGATCTTTACTTCATCCCGTGTACGTATTACTTAGCCTTTTTCATATATTATAAATGTGACTAGATGCGCCAGAGATCACCGACTCTCCTTCCTACAAAAAAAAAAAAAACATGAATAACGTTAACAAGGGCACCAGCGGGTGATACACTAGCATAAAATCACCCGGCATGTCCAAGCTCACATTGGCAAGCTAATCAGCCGCTCTGTTTGCCGATCGGGGATATGTTTGATCTCTATTAGTCCATCGTGTTCTTCGATCTTTTGCGACCAGTAGACCCCTCATCACTCCGCCTTCATTGAATCATTGTACCCCAACCACTTCCTTTAGCTGGGAACCCCTTGATAAAACGTCCCTCTGTATCTCACAAAATACCATTTGCCTCTATTCCCTCGCTTATAGACCGGAAGGCTCCATCGGTATTGAAGTTCATATTTTTTTTTTTATAAAATTAATATTTATTACTCTAAGTGAATCTCAAAAAATCCGATACATTAAATCAAACTCAAAAAAAAATGAAAATACAGGAGATTAGAGAGAGAGAGGATAAACTTAATTGATTGTCAACAAATATATTTTCATAGATTTTTTTTGTGTTGTCAACAAGTGTAAAATAGATTGTCTAAAATGGATTATCAACAAGTATAAAATAGATTGTCACCAAATATAAAACGCACAGTATAAAATATACTGTCAAAAAATATAAAATAAATTGTCAACACATGTAAAATGTATTGTCAATACATGTTGTATTCGACATTTTCTATCACTTTATGGTGCTTAATCATCTCAACGCTCCATAACTACAAAAACCGTTAAAAAGAGAATGAAATCAATTAGGAAAAGGGGAACCATAAATAAACCTTAACAAATTAGGGTTAAGGATAGTAGTTCTTACTTGGGAAGGCCGATGGCGAAAATTTTTGGATTGATTTGAGTCGAAGCCATTGAAATTATGTATGAAAGAAACATATTGAAGTCCTTTGTCATTGTCAATGTATATAGTTTACTTCGACTCACTTTTGAGAACTTCACAACTTCTCTATCATCTTCATGAGGAGAAAGCAAACAAAATAAGAAAGAGCCGGAAACAACATACTTTGAGGAGGGAGTCAAGATTCGAAAGTGGAAAACCCATACCGAAACGAAAAAGGGCAGCCTCTAATACCCTAGCGAGCGTGTTTCCTTATAGGAACGTCCATGGATTTGATCAATTACACGTCTTACATTGAAGCATGTGTACAGACATTGGTTGTGATGTTGTCAACGAAGTTGGAGAGTATGTCTTCCTAATTAGGAACTACGATAAAAGTCAACGAGTTATGTTCTTTTTCAAAAGAGAAAGAGTAAGAACAAAAAATTAAATAGGGGTTAATTTTTAAAATACTACAAAAAATACTATAGTTTTAAAAAAATATATCGTCTACAGAATTATTTTCCTTCCAAAATTTGGTTCAAACTGATTTTTTTTCTTAAGAAAGTTTACACATTTTTAGATTCAACTTTGGAAATTGAGTTACTATATACATGACGTTATTAAGCTCATATAACTATAGATTTCAGGCTTTTTATATTTAAAAAATATAAAATATGCATATGTATATGAGAAAATTGGCTAAATAGTACCCCATCTTTTAGGCTGACTAAACTTTAGTACATCATCGTTTAAACTATCAGAACGGTACCTCATCTATTGAGTCCGGCCAAAGATTAGTATCTGAATTACTGTTCACACGTTAAGTTAACAGATCGGCGTTGAAAATCTGGAGTAATATAAGCTTTATGTCTAAGGTAGGTGAACAATTTTGCCCCGAATATTCAACACCGATATGTTAACTTAACGTGTGTAAAGTGATCTAGATACTAATCTTTGGTCGGACTCAATAAGTGATGTACCGTTCTGATAGTTTAAACGACGAGGTACTAAAGTTTAGTCAGCCTTAAAGATAAGGTATTGTTTAGACAATTCTCTCTATGTATATTTGAGTTGAAAGACTTTTTTTTTATGTAAATTTGAAACTCTTTTATAAAACCCATTATTATCGTGTTGAATTGGAATCAGATGCACGTTTTCAAGTTGATCGGTCATACAAGTATATCTCGTTGATACGGGACAAAGATGACCACTGTAACTATAGCATTAAGAGGATATTTATAGTTTTTTATACATCTCATTTTTAAACAATCAATTCTTATATTTTACTTGTCATTGTTTATTATTTATATACTCCATTTTCCAAATAGTTGCATTACTTGAATCTTGTATTTCGACTTTTTATTTAACAATCAGTAACTTTTATTTTGGGAAGCGCAAACCGAATCATATGGTTGCGGTTCGGTTGCAGAACCGTCAATGAACCGCATTTTGCAGTTTGTTTGCGGTTTTTGTGGTTTTGCGATTTTTGCAGTTCGGTTAATGTTTGGACCGCATTTTGCGGTTTGGTTCATCAAGCGAACCACAAACCGCAACGCAGAATATGTTGAACCGTAAACCCTAACCGATTAGTTGCGGTTAGGTTGTGGTTCGAACCGCAATTTGCGGTTTTGGTTCGGTTTTGTGAACCAAGCCACAATCTGCTATGCCCTAATTTTTATTATTCTCCCCTAACCCTATAAATAGGATGATAATAAACTCACTATCAGTGTGGTTCTATTTCCATATTAATGGTTTTCCACCATAAATCTATCCGGGTATCAGAGCGGGTTTGATTCGGGACCTCAACCTACCAATCCTCGTCAACTTATCGGCGTCTAAATCTACCTGTCACTAATTTACTGGTGGTACTATCTTTTTAATGTTGTCACCGATTCCTGTTGACACCGATCTACACATACCTCTTTCTTGTTATCAATGAAATGTTCCAGTCTTCAACGTCTATACTCTACCGTCGAATCGACTGCGGGAGCATATTGGAAGATATGGTATATTATAATTAGATAACTTGTCTTATAATTTTAAATTAGTTTTTATTTTATATTATCTTGTATAATCATTATTATTCTCCTAAATCTATAAATAGGGTGATAATAGAATCAGTATAAGTGTGGTTCTATTTTCACCATTCGTGGTTTTCCACCATAAATCTATCAAATATGTTTGAAATGGATGCATATTATTCCCGCATGAGAATAAAGACGGGTTTTTTATTCCCGCCATATTTCCGTCGAGTTGATTGATATTTCTTGATTTTATCTTTTACATATATATTATTTATGTCAATAAGTTCATACGGTCAAGGAAACTAATTTTTTCACATATAGATATCATTTATATGTGTAATATAGGGTGTATTTTGGAATAAGCATGTCCACGGGTCGGACCCGCCGGATCGACGGGTCCGGGAAGGGTGACCCGGACCCGGATGAATGGTCAACCCGCCGGGTCACGGGTTGGCCACCTCAACTTAAAAAAAAATATTAGATATTAAATTAAAAAGGAAGAAAATAAAGAAAGGAGAAAAACTGAACTTAAACTTAAAAAAGAAGAAAATAAAGAGAGGACTTAAACTTAAAAAATTGGACTTAAACTTAAAAAAACAAAAGGAAGAATTGGGCTTGAACCGGAATCCCGGTTGCCTACGTATCCTCTTGGGGAGGAGGAATCAAAACCCACGTAGTTATCTTATCTTTGTTTATATCCCCGATTGGCCCTTACCTTAGCCGTCGGACTCTCCCGCCGATACATCCGATGGCGTTTGTTGTCGCTCGTCGTCATCTTCGTCGCCTTCCTCCACCGAGAGGTTGTTTTTTGTGTTCGCATTTCCGCTTTCCTCCAATCGGCTAGTAGGACTTGTGCCTCCAACGTCTCGGGCAACATGTGATACGCCCCCGGATGGCGATGCCATCCGTGTTCCGGCTAGAAGGACCCGCACATTTTGGAAGACCGTTATTATTATTCGGCTATTTAATAATAAGTCTTTTTGTATTCGGAACTTTAATTCCAGAACTTAATTCCGTGAATTAAATTCCGACCTTTCATATTTTAGGCTTTTCATATTCGGAACTTAATTCCGACTTTTAATTCCGTCATTTATGTTAAGACTCTTTGTATGGGCTCCATCCACTATATAAGGATGGCTTGGTTCATTTGTAAAAGGATGTCTAAGTTGAATACTAAGTATTAAGAAGGAAAACCCTCTTACTTGGTTTAGGCATCACATCTTCTTCCACCCTCTAAATATTCTATCTTGGATCTAGTCTTTGATCCAAGCCTTCATACTCGAGGATCCTATTGAAGGATCAAACCAAACGCTTCCGCCACCCAAATCCTACATTTGATCCAATACGAACAATCAAGAAGGAGTAGTTGAAGTTTCTCCTCGATCTAGATCGCCCGTATATTTCTATCATTGGTATCAGAGCTCGGGATCGAGGTCAAGTTCTTTACTAAAGTTCTTGATTGTTCTTCACAAAATTTTTTTCTCTTCAGTGTTCTTGAAGATCTTCAAGTTTTCTTGGTGTTCTTCGAAGATCTTCAACCGTTCTTCGGTGTTCTTCATTGTGTTCTTTAGTGTTCTTCATCATTCATCATGTTCTATGATGATGAAGATCAATTTGATTTATATGGAGAATGGTTGCCTTCTCCCCATGAACTAAAGCTCAAAGCGGCCACAAAGAGACAACGGCGGCTTCAACAAAACCGTTGGAGTTCCCATTATAATGACGAGGAGTGGTTGCCTCCTTCGGACCCACCTAGACCGACTTATTCCATGGAAGGGCACCAACGGTATCCACACCGACAAACTTATTTGGAGGATACCTATAGCGTCCCAAGACGGCGTGCTAATCATGAACACGTTGTCAATGTTGTTCCCCAACAGCGTGCTCAAGTTGATGACAATGCCCAAGAAGAGTTGGTTGTGCTCAAGGCAACAAATGATGATCTAAAGCGTGAGTTAAAAGCTTTGAAGGCACAAGTTCTTGCCCTAACAATGGTTGCCAAACAAGAAGAACCACAAGCGGTGTCACACCCACGGTGTGAGTTGGTGGTTCAACCGTTGTGTGATGACGTTGAAGATGTCGTCATTACAACTTGTGCCCCGGTTATTCCAGTTCATCTTGTCAATCCGTTATGTGGAGACTATTTTCAAGATGACAAAGATGAGATCATCATCAAGGGTGAAGAAGCCATCAGTCATGACAATGACACCATTATGTTGTTGGCCTACAAATTCGAGCCGGTTGACCCGAGGTTTGATTTTGTTTTGTCTCATGACGTATTTACCGGCTTACCCTTGCTTCTTTCCGGCATGCCTCCGACGTACAATGTCATAAGCTTAAAGGGCATGGAAGACAAACTCACCGGCGAGGCCATCCTCATGTACTACAAGTTTGAGCCTCCCGATTTCAACAAGCTTGGCGGCCCCAACATCCTTGTGAAAGACTACAAGTCGAAGCCGCCCGACTCCGACATTATGCATCCAAGGTTGATTTTCAAGGGTCTTGTTCTTCAAGTGACTCATTTCTTTTTTTACGGTGAAACGAGGACGTTTCACATTTAAGAGGAGGAGAATGATACGCCCCCGGATGGCGATACCATCCGTGTTCCGGCTAGAAGAACCCGCACATTTTGGAAGACCGTTATTATTATTCGGCTATTTAATAATAAGTCTTTTTGTATTCGGAACTTTAACTCCGGAACTTAATTCCGTGAATTAAATTCGGACCTTTCATATTTTAGGCTTTTCATATTCGGAACTTAATTCCGACTTTTAATTCCGTCATTTATGTTAAGACTCTTTGTATGGGCTCCATCCACTATATAAGGATGGCTTGGTTCATTTGTAAAAGGATGTCTAAGTTGAATACTAAGTATTAAGAAGAAAAACCCTCTTACTTGGTTTAGGCATCACATCTTCTTCCACCCTCTAAATATTCTATCTTGGATCTAGTCTTTGATCCAAGCCTTCATACTCGAGGATCCTATTGAAGGATCAAACCAAACGCTTCCGCCACCCAAATCCTACATTTGATCCAATACGAACAATCAAGAAGGAGTAGTTGAAGTTTCTCCTCGATCTAGATCGCCCCCATATTTGTATCAACATGTTTGATCTCGTCGGATCGAGCACCTTTCCACTCCGGCTAAAGGTTTGCTCAACCGCTACCGTTGAGGCGGGAACGGCGAGAATTTGTGCCACGATCCTTGAGAGGGTAGGGAACCTCATTCTCTTCGGTCACCTCCACCATTCTAATATATTGAAATCCTCTTCTTCTTCATTATTGGCAAACTCAAAAGAAATGGTTAGATATTCGTCGAGTTCTGAATGGGAACTCGACGTGGTTTTTGCCTTTTCGGGCCAAACAAATCTCTAGCAATTTATTTAAATTTAGATGAACTTGAAGATGAAGAACGAGGAGGGGTTGAGATGATTGACCTTGATCGGAAACACGATATTGAACCAATAATTTATCAAATAATTTTCTAATTCTAGCAATTATAGTAGAAACATGGCAATCGGGATGTTGTTCTAAATTTAAAAATTCATAATAACTTTCTAAAAATTGTTTTAAACCATCCATTTTACGTCTAGGATCTAACACAAATACAACAAGAAAAACTCGAAAATAGTTGTATAATAATCTAACCATTTACTTCGCATTGAATAAATAGCTTGTGAAATATTATCAACTAAAAGACCTTGTTGAATTGAAAATGCAATATTAATTACTACATAACAAAATATTTTTGAAGTTGGTGTATAAACATAACTAAAAGTGTTAGTAGCATCATAAAAATATTTAAAAACCTCCATTACATCTCTTGCTAAAACCCAAGATTCACCGAAAACAAAATCACCGTCAATATGTTGTGCGGCAAAACCACTTAAAAGTTCTCGATATTCATATGATTCGGAAATCATTTTGTAAGTAGAGTTCCATCTTGTACAAACATCTTTTGAAATTTTTTTAGGATAAACGCCATTTTGTTTACAATATGCATACCATTTAGTACGTACACTTTTTTTAGACCAAAGTTCATTAAGAATTTTTTGAATGGGTTGTTCGAAATTTCCAACATATGCTAAACTGTTGTAACATCCCATAAAAATTGTCATCCCGCATCATTTGAATGGGGATTTGTGATTGGCTTATAAGGATGGGTTGCTACCCATGTCAACAAGAATTCTTCTTTTCTAGTGGTAGAGTGAGGACAAATAACTCTGGAGTTAAGCGTGCTCGTGCGGGAGCAATTTCAGGATGGGTGACCTCTTGGAAAGTTTTTTGCGCGAGCACGGTTGGCATGGGGACATCGTACCTAAGACCTTGGGTCTTGCAGATGGTATCAGAGCTAAACCTGAGTTACGAGTGTGCTTACCCTAGTACGCTGTCACTCGGCTCGGTGGACGGTCCTTGGCTTGACGTGGGCATAAGGATGGGTTGTTACCCATGTCAAAAAGAATTTTTCAGTGGTAGAGTGAGGACAAATAACTCTGGAGTTAAGCGTGCTCGTGCAGGAGCAATTTCAAGATGGGTGACCTCCTGGGAAGTTTTCTGCTCGAGCATGGTTGGCATGGAGACAGCGTCCCTACGACCTTGGGTCTTACAACCGTCTTGAACACACAAGTTTAAAATATGAGCGGCACACCTAATGTGAAAAAATTTACCTTCAACCGTCGGCTTACAATAGTTGGTTAAATCTCTAATGGAAGCCGTGTTAGCGGAAGTGTTGTCAAAACCGATTGAAAAAACTCGTGAAAGTATTCTATATTCTTCCAAAACATTTGCAATCAAACGGGCAATGTTTTGGGCGATGTGTTGTTCGTTGAAAACTCGTAATGCTAAAACTCTTTTGTGTAAAATCCAAAATTTATCAACAAAATGACAAGTAATACCCATATATGAATTTTTTTGAAAACCGTCGGTCCAAATATCACTACAAATAGAAACTTGAATATCACCGTTTTTCATAAAATATTTAATCAATTCTTTTTTACGAATTTTATATTTATGCATCATTTTTCTTTTAGCGGTTTGGCGAGAAATCGGTTTATATGCGGGTTGAGCATGATTTTGCATCCAATCATTAAAACCAACATTTTGTGCAAAACTAAATGCCAAAGAATCTACAACTAACATTTCCGAAAATGCATCCATAGAAGAAGCATGATTATATGTAAATAAAGGAGGTTGGTTAGAAGTAGATGTGTACCCGGTAAGTTGTGTTTGCCCTCGTGCCAATCCCATTTTTTCGGGATGCTTGTTCTGAATATGCATCTTGTAGTTCCCGTAGCCTTCTCCCTTTTTATGCTTGTATTGTGCCGAACAAAAAGTGCATTTGGCATAGTAAACCCCGTTGGCATCGGGAGCACCTTTTGTGAACCAAAATCGGAAGACCGCCGCCGTTAGTTGAGTGTTGTTCCACGGCGGCTCCTCCAACTCCTACGGGAATTGGGTCTCGGATTCTTGGGTGTGGGGAAGGAGGTGATTCCATGTTGATATCCTCCTCATCGAGGATCTTGTGATCTCCACTTAATTAGCCCCGCCTTAAATCCGAACCGGTTGGAGGACCGCTAACGGAATGACGTCCTCGGCTAAATCCGAACCGGTTGGAGGACCGCTAACGAAATGAAGGACCGACACCACTAACGGAACGTCTTCCTCGGCTAGACATTTTTTTTTGAGTAATAGGATGTAGTAGTAAGAGTAGTAAAATGAAAAATTAATAAAAAAAAATAAGAGAATGAGAAATTGAGAATATGATATTAGGAGAGTAATTGATGTAAGAGTTGGAAATTATGGAGATATTGAGAGAGTGAATATATGATTGAATGAGAATTGACGTGAGATGAAATGAATTGGGTTTGGGGTATTTATAGGAAATGTTTTTTTTGGTTAGATTTATTATAATTTATTTATTTATTTATTATTTTTTTTAAATTTGACCGTTACACGGGTCGACCCGGCTGGTCGACGGGTAAAGATCTCATGACCCTTACCCGTACCCGCCGGGTCGGTGACCCGTGGACATGCTTATTTTGGAAGCCTTAATTTTATGGATAAAATGACTAATTAGACCTTTTATCACTATTACTTTATTAAAAGTACACATATCACAAACTCATTTAGTAAATATATCCTTATTTAACTCAATTTTTTCATAGGGGGAATTATATTTAGGTATAAAAGAGGTTTACAAAAAAAAAGTCTATTTAATCTTTCTTTTAAATTTTTTTTTAGTAGTTTATGGAATTTATCAAACTTATGAAGTTTATGGGAAGAGAAAAAAAAAAAGATAGAAGGTGGACGTTTGAGAAAACGAGTTTACGGAGAAGGTTATGGTAAATTATTGTAACTTACATTCTTTTCATTTCATGAGCCACGTGAAAAAACTTACAAATATTATAGTAGCTTATTGAATGATATATTATAAATATAATCATATGAATAGTTATATCTCATCAAAAAATAAACATTTTTTTAATATAATTTTACACCAACATCAATTTCAATAAATTTCGTTCTTACAAATACTCATCAAACTTATATTTTTTTTTATTTCAATCAACTAGCTATTTCAGCTATTCAATAAAGCTTCAACTCCGGTTACAATAATTCAGCTTTAACTCCAATAAGCTTTGTGTTACCAAACAAACCCATACTAGATCAAGTAATTATACATGAGTTATGATATACTCTCAAAGTAGCGGAATTCATATTCTTCCAAGATATTTATGCTCATATGTCACTTATATAAAAACTTTGTATCTCGTATATCATACCGGTTTATGTCACACACAATGCAATAATATCGATATCAAACAAACCCTAAATCAATTTAGCTGATACAAAACCTTATTTATCATCATAGATCCAGATTTAATTAATCATATAAATAATGAATTTCCCTCTTATTAAAAATAAATAAAGAAAATATTACCTATTTATAGATAGATGAAAAATGAAATATCATACAATGATATGGAAAAACATGATTATTCAAATGAACCACCCAAAATAAAGATTCTGCCTCCACTAAAAGGATACAATCAATATACACATTGAATAAAATCATTTGACTTGCATCTTCTCATGTAAAAGAAAGAAAAAAAAAAAGAAAAAGTATAAGCTAAACCTAGAATCTCCCATCACAATCAAGCAACTAATTAAGTGTGATTAATGACTCAAATTAACATATAAAACAATCAAGTTATGTCATGGTGACATGTTGATTTGTAAATAGCCCACAGACTTGGGATTGTAATCAACAAAATTATCATATTTTGTAAGCCCCTCATTTGTCCACTAATTATATTGCTTTAGTTGATAAAGAATTAATAAAATAATTTTGTGCTTGTTTATATGGGAGAAGTTGATGTTGTCTGCCACATTTGAGGGATTTCCTAAGGCTTCAATCAACTTTTGTGGGAATCAAATAGGGCAATGAAGGGACAATTGGCAACTTAATCATAATGGGTCAATTTGTTTTACTATTTCTTACCCCCACATATTTTAAAAAATAAAATGTTAAATTTTAAGAGTATATTTGTTGAAAAAAATAAAATCTTATTGGTCTAAGAAGTCATTTGTTTTGCTCCAAATTATCATGGAAAATAAATATTATGGGATTAGTACATTAAATAGTATATTGTTAGTCACAATTAGATCTAGATAAAGCCGGACCGGTCCATTCGGATAAACGGATAGGACATCTAGGCTTGTTCGGACATGACATCAAGGAGCCATATGTAACGGGCTCGGTCTGAAAACCGGACAAAAAAATTCGAAAAGTAAGGCTCTGAGTCTAGTCTAGTTTGTCCAGGTATGGCTCCAATAATGACGTATTAAAGATTATTTTAAACATAACAGGTCAATATCACTAACTAAACAATATTGTTCTATTAAGTAGGTCTATAGTACAATCTCCTCTAGTAAATGTACCCCTTATAGAATAATAATGGTTGGTCAATTAGAATCTAAAAAATAGAGGGGAACAAAATAGAAGCCAATAAAAAGAGCATATTTCACCAAATTCTTTCAATATAAAAAGAACTGGAGTAAAAGGGTAAGTAGGCTTTTTATTGTATAAATGTAGATTAAGTAAGCTTTTATGTTTTAATGTGTATTAACTAGGCCCCTTGTAATTTTGAAAAAAAGATAAAATTTAAAAAAATTTAAGATACTTTCAAAATTAAAAAGGAAAATGAGAGTGGTCCCTTACAATTATTCAAAATTAAAAATATTCTCTCCCTTAATTTTTTAAAATAAAAAAGGAAAATGAAAGTGATCCCCTACAATTAAGGAATTAGTTTTAACATTAAAAATATTATCTCCCTTAATTAATATTGCTTATTTTTTTTTCAAAGAGTCGCTTACGTGCGAAATTATGTACATAATCTGCGTGCGAAGTGCGAAATTATGTACATAAAACTATGTACAGAATTTGTGGGGACCACTCTCATTTTTTTTATTTAATTAAAAAATAGATATATTAATTAAGGAAGAGAATTTTTTTAATGAGAGTAGTCCCCACAATAATATTCACTTATTTTTTAATTTAGTTTATCTTTTTAATTTTTAATAGTTATTTATCCTCCTTAATTAAGAGAGATAATCTTTTTAATTAGAGTGATCCCTAGTTAATAGCCTCTTTATAATTTAATTTAGTTTTATTTTTAGGGAAAAAATTGGAAGGGTCTATATTGTATCATGGATACAAAAAGAGCTTCCCTACGGGCTTACACCAGTTTTCTCAAAGAACTAAAATAAATTTTATTTTATTTCCTTCTTAATTGTTATGTTTCTATTTTTAATAGTTACAAACTAGCAAATAAATAAACATAAATGACACAAGTTTCTTATTTTATGGTAAAATACTTTGATAACGTTGTTTTCTTTCTGAAAAAAAATATTACAATGAAAGTATATCACGTTTTTAGTTTTACTAATTTGATATATATTAAACTAAAAACTCATTCAAATTCCCAAGCTTCTCCATGTCGATACTCATACTCAAATATAAAATGTATTATGTAAGTGACTTTTTTTAGAAGAGAAAAACACATGAATACATGAAATGGTGCTACTTATGCTCAATTGATAAATTTGATATAATTGCGAGTCACAAAAATAATTGCGAGTCAGTTTTTAAGTTTGGAGAAAGTGAATTCTCAATAAGAAGATTGACTTAATAGCTAGCTACTCGGGCTCGGCTCGAGATCGTTCACTTTCTAAACGAGCCAAGCTTGAGTCCATTTTAAAGCTCGTATAAATTTTAGGCTCGGCTCGGGTTCGACTCGTTTATAAGCGAGCCGAGTTTGAGCATGTCAATGCTCGGCTCGTTCGGATAAAGCTCAGCTCGTTTGGCTAAAATAACACTATAGGAGCATTATTTTGGCCGAGCTACTGGGGCTCGGCTCGGGCTCGGCTCGTCAAAAGCTCGGCTCGAGCTCGTTCACTTTCTAAACGAGCCAAGCTTGAGCACAGTTTAAAGCTCGTATAAATTTTAAGCTCGGCTCGTTTAGAACTAAAATAACACTATAGGAGCATTATTTTGGCCGAGCTACTGGGGGCTCGGCTCGGGCTCGGCTCGTCAAAAGCTCGGCTCGAGCTCGTTCACTTTCTAAACGAGCCAAGCTTGAGCACAGTTTAAAGCTCGTATAAATTTTAGGCTCGGCTCGTTTCTAAACGAGCCGAGCTTGAGCATGCCGATGCTCGGCTCGTATTACACCCCTATTAATAGCGCTTACAATATAAAGTAGGTCCTTGATTTTTTAGATTATTTTTAGAAGAAAAATAAGAGCGTTTAATATGTAATATGATGTTAGTTAAGGGTTAAAAGAGTAATTGACATTGGCTGAAATACAACCTCAACAAAAAAAAATTGCCCCTCTATCTTCTCCATACCTACCATGAAGAAACTCGAACGGCGAATCCTGGGAAGCGAGCAAGAGTTGCAAAATCCTAACGACGACTTATTCCGACGGCGGCGTAACGCTTTGACAGAGAAACCATTCAGTGGTGGAAGTAGACGGTGGCGGCAAAACCCTTTTGACGTTAGAATCAAACGGCATAACCCTTTGGCCGCTAATACCCACCTTTGTTGGCGGCACACTCCTCCTATATTGGCTTCGTCGGCGCTCCTTCTCCACCGCCGCTCCTCCCCAGCCGTTGCGCTCAAACCTGGAATCATCCTCTCACATGCATTTCACATCATGAGAGATTCAGTTTCCAAGCCCGTTTTGAATGATAGAAGCAACCTCCTTGTTTTCGTCAATTAATCAAATACCTAAATTGGCAATCAGTCTCCATGGTTCTTAAGATTGTTTGAATTAGTTAGGTATGGTTCCGTGATACGCGTCCGGATGGCGATGCTATTCGTGTTTCCGGCTAAAAGGAACTGGCAACTAACCATCGCACGAATCTAGCCAGTTTTGAAGATATTTCGGCTATTTAATAATAGACTCTTTATATTCAGAACTTTAATTTCGGAACTTAATTCCGTGACTTAAATTCCGACCTTTCGTATTTTTATACCTTTTGTTTCGGAACCTTAAATTCTAACTGTTATTTTGTCATTTATGTTTCAACCTTTGGTTTGTCTCATTTGTAAGAGGTGTCTAAACTTAATCCAAGTATTGTGAAGGAAAACTTCTTACTTGGTTTGGGCATCACCACTTCTTCTTACGTCCTCTTAAAGTTTTATCTTGAATATAGTCTTTGATCTAAACCTTCATACTCGATGATCCCTTTACAGGATCAACTCTATTATTAATAGAGTTGATCACACTTAATTAGTTGCTTGTTGGTGATGGGAGACATGTTGATCCAATCAAGTTATGTCATGACGACATGTTGATTTGTAAATACTTCGGCTATTTAATAATAGACTTTTTATATTCGGAACTTAAATGACGTGTAATACCCAAATATTTTCGTCACGATTTACACAAAATCATTTAAATGTATTCAAATATGCAATGAACGTACATATATTTAACTTGTGTATATGCTTTTATTGTGTATTTGCTTTGTGTAATAACATTTTAATGTTTGTATTTGTTATTCAACTATCACATTGGTCGTGTAACTGATTTGTGTAATAACATATAACTTGTGTGATATATGTTCATACCTATAATGAATTACACAAGCAATTTCGTAATTAAGAACACAAAGTAATTATTCAAGTAGTTTTGAAATAACAAATTTTTGTAGGAAGAACGACGTGTTATCAATGTATTAATAAGAAATACCCAAACATATATATTCAAAAATATATGTCATAATATTCAATTTAACAAAACAAAAACAAGATTATGGTTTCTACTTTGGTTGATTGAGACAAGTCTTCTTGGTATGTCCACAAGGACCCCAATAATTGCATTTCCTCTTACTCCTTTGTTCTCATGAAACACATATCCTAGATTTCGGAAATCTTCCACACCTTCTATACTTCTTTGGAGGCTCACATGAAAACTATGATATCTTTGTCGGAATATTCCGACCGACTTGTTAGTTACACATATCATAATATACACAAAGCAATTTCGAAAGTTTCAAAAGTCTAGTTACACAAGCAACATATACTGAGAAAATACACAAAACATATATTTCATTTAAAACCAATAGAAATTACACAAGTTATTTCAAAATTTTAGTTACAAAAGCAACAGATACACAAAACAACATATACGTAAAGCATTTTCGAAAGTTTTTCAATTCTAGTTACATAATCAATATTGTTAGAGTATAGGCCTAATGTATTAGAGCTGATATATTAGATCATATGTGGGGATTATCCTTTATTTTTTAGTTTATCTTTTTATCTTATCTTATCTTTTAGTATTAGTTTATATTTTATCTCTTTATATTTTCCTATATAAACATTGTTTGACCGATGGAATAAGACAAGCTTTTAGTTCACAAATATCTTCAAATATATACACAAATCAATTACACAAAATGTATATGCGAGAGTTGTGAAGAAAACATTTGGTGAAACCTATATAACACTTGCGTATAAGCAGCAATTACAAAAAGTAGTTTCGTTTAAAACCCATAGTAATTACACAAGTTATTTCAGTAGTTTAGTTACATAATCAATAGTTATACGAGACCAAAATTACACAAAATAACAGGTACACAAATCATTTTCGTAAATTTAGTTACAAAAGCAACATATACACAAAGCAATTTTGAAAATTTAGTTACAAAAGCAACAAGTAAACAGTTACATAAGCAACAAATAAACAAAGTAGTTTCGAGCCTTTTTGACAAAGACTTGTAACAAATTTTCGCAAATTTGATATCCGATATGTAAGAAGTAAAAGATCCAATTTAAAATTTGAATAATGTGGAGTTTCGATCTAAAGAAGATGAACCGCACATTAGGGGGGGGAGAGAGAGAGATATGTTAACGGAAACAACAAATTAGGATAGAGAGTAATTTACTAAAGGAAACGCAAATTATGAAAGAGGGTAATATATAAAAGAAAATCACAAATTAGGAGAAAGAGTGTAATATAGACACAAACTGTAAATGTTACTAAATTAATTTTCTTTTTTAAAATAAGAGGGGTGTAATTTATCACCTAATAAACAAATGAGCTTAGATAGTGCTCGTATAAGAAATAGGAGCCCACTAGCTCATTTCATCCATTCCGAATCAATATGCTAAATTAACGAGTAAAAAGTATTTCAAATTCATTACGTAGTGATACAATTTACTATAGGATGAAGGTGAAATACTTTAACTATTGCTAAATTGATTTTATAATAAAATTAAAACAAATTATATATAAGCCTTTTATTGTTTTTCTCTTCACTTATTTGACCTAATTATGGGGTTCTATGTGTTTTTAAAGGGTTTCGTTATTACATATTATATCGTTCTCTCTATCTGATCTATTTTATCTAGAACTTGAAACTCCTTAATCAAATAATTTAAGATAACACAAGCAATATTAGAACGATGAACCACTATGATAAAATATGTCTAGCGTTTATTTTCTAACTATTGAATTATAGTTCTTTTCAATGATCAACACAACAAGTACATCATGCTTTCAATTATCACATAGTATGACAATAGTTACCCAAATGGTTGAAATTTCAATCGCGGACAACCTATAAAGAGAATGAGATGTTAGACCGCTTGTCTAAATGAAATTAGGTGGAAGTCTATTAAGATGACAAACACATATATCCAACAAAGTTTAGTATATAACCCGGGCATATCATTCCTCCTAATACAACAATTGATTTCAGATCCGTTTGGAGACTAATAACTTATTGAACGAGAATTTTTTTTTTATAGATTTGATGAGTATTTGAAAAAAAAAAAATTTTAATTTACTCATACAAGCTTAATGAACTTTCATAAACCAACACTAACTCTCTTAAACTTAGGCTTCTAAACACTTATCATCTCTTATCTACTCCCTATTACATAGGGTCCGTTTGGCGGCCCTTGTTTTAGGATCTCATATAACTTACGTGAAAAAAATAAGCTAGGAAGTGAGCATTTGGGAGCACAAGCTTACGAAGATTATAGTAGCTTATATTTCTATTATAGTTGTGGTTGTAGTACGAGTTTTTGGTAGATTACGGTTTTTTTTACAAAACTTCTTGACGCATTTATTTAGGTGGTTTACACTAGTTTTCGATATGATAAAAAGACGTATATACCCCCCGTTAAAAATAACAAATTACAATCTGAGATTGTTTGTTAATTTTACCCTTTTCTCTTCTCTCTGCTTCTCATTCTTTTCTCTCTGCTTCTCATCTCTCACCAGTCGAACATCCGAAGAACCCTAGACAAGCACACGAGCTGCTCTTCTGAGATCTGTTGTTCATCCGTTCGATTGTGCACAGTACGGGATCGAATATGAGGTTGTTTGTTAACTTTATCCTTTCTCTTCTCTCTTCTTCTCATTCTTTTCTCTTTGCTTTTCATCTCTCACCAATCGAACATCCGAAGAACCCTAGGCGACCACACGAGCTGCGCTTCTGAGATCTGTTGTTCATCTGTTCGATTGTGCACAGTAAGGGATCGAATGGGAAAACTCTCGATAAAACTCCCCAAAGCTGTTGTGTGAGTGCTGAGTGTGGAGGAGATGTGCGAGTGCTGAGTGAGTGCTAAGTGTGGAGGAGAAGAATCGCCAAGCTGCTGTGCGAGTGCTGAGTGTGGAGGATATGTGTGAGTGTTGAGTGAGTGCTGAGTGTGGAGGAGAAGAACCACCAAGCTGTTGTGCGAGTGCTGAGTGTGGAGGAGATCTGAAACTGGAGGGTTGAAACCCTATGTAACCACAACTACAAACATCTGCCCAACGCAAAAACTGTAACTAAACGCCTCTTTCATTTTTTTTATTGAAAACTGAAACTAAACGATGAGGCAAAAACTGTTATTGAATAGAACCTTCGTCTTCAACTTTAACTCCAATAAACTCATGGTTCCCAACAAACTCGTAACGTAACTCTTTACGTAAAACATCATTAAGTTTTAAGTGTTAAATTTTCCTTGCATGTACGTTCATACACGTATCATCCCCATTCATATTAATGTGAATGAAATGAAAGCACCAATGCCCAAAGTTAAAACGGATGCATTAGTGAAGGAGAAAATAAATAAGTCTTACTGTATGTTTTACTAATTTGGTGCGCTTATTGGCACTTGATGTTCACCGGGAAGGAACATTAGTTTAAAAATAATAATAATTTAATATAATGCACATTTGATTTGTTCGTATATAATAGGAGTACATTAACTTGAATAAACAATTTGATTTGGTTATATAACGCAGAAATAATTGCATTGGTGCACTTTGATTAGAAAGTCAATGACTTCATCAAGTAAACAAATAACAACGCAACATTGTCCCCCCCCATCATCTTCCTAAGGCTGCTGACTGTTGATTCTTGGATATCCGAATTGCTTCACTCAAGTACTCAATCACAGTCCAATCTGTCGGATCAGTCATTGGTTAACCGGCTAGCAATTGCTTGTTCCTTTGTGTATTCGGCGGATCCAACGATGTAGAGGGTGTATGTCTGGTGATCATAGACAAGTCCACGATATTTCATGACAATTGAAGAGTAATCATGAAAGTTACATATCTGACTTACATATCATGTGTTATCGGAACAAAACAACTTATTCTTAACATTTCAAGAGTATATAAGGTTGGTGGAGTAGACTACTTCCTCCGTTGTCAAATGATTTTAAGATGGAATCTCGGTGGGTTTGTATGGGACTCATACCAAATGTGAATGTATGTCTAAATGTTCAAACTCTTCACGTTATATTGGTCCAATGAAATTTGATGTAGCATTAGAGTAATTCGATCTTAGGATCCTAGCTTATTTGGGTTTTCGGCCTTAAGTGATCATTTGCGGACTTGAGCAAATATTGTCCCACCCGATTAGGCTCGCCTATCTTAAGACATATCAGTAGATGTCAACCGACTCATATAGTTGCACTTGAGGGGATGTGTGAAGATAAAACCATATCAATTACAAACAAATACACAATCTAGTATATAAGGTCAATAAACACTTGTTTGTTGAGCTAAGACCTAAAAAAATGCAAAACTCTCCACATTATGGATTGTTTCGTAGCTGTGTTTGGTGAAAAGATTATCACGAGATTATTGGGAGAAGATTGAATTGAGGGAAGTTGATATTTTGTAATCCTCCTAAACTTGGATTGTGAGATTATTGTAGAATTATCGTGGATTATAATTATAATCCCTCGGACTATGAAACATAGCCTAGTAGATTATTTGTGAGATTATAATCCCAAAATAATCAATAACTCATGTTCGACCAGATTAGAAAGAAATTCAAATTTAACCCAACTTACATCCATCTATAATAAACTCAAAATAATTCATACTAGTGTTCGAGCCCGTGCTACACACTAGCTTTTTCTAATAAAATTCAAATAATGTTATAACTATTTGCTCAAAATCAAATCATTTTTCTCGGACTTTTAATAGTGTTATATTTAATGTAAATGTTTATTATTATTGTAATAAACAATACATTTTTTCATCTACAAAAAATATATTTTCGATATTAAAAAAATAAATTTTATTATTAATCAATTAATACTATCTCAAAAAGCTAAAACTGTAGGATAAAAAGATAATTCAAGTTCACCAAACACAGATATCAAGTTATATTAGCTATCTAAATTTTGCAAATAAAAGAGATCTAAGCAATAGATTCAGCACAAGCTAGTTTAACCTATCATGCCTCATACGAATATTTTTTTTACATTACCAATTTATAGAAATAATACTTTTTATTTAATATGGATAACTGTGATAATAATCATACTAAAACCTTGAGATAAAATTATTAAAATAAACAAATATTTTAAAATATATTATCCTCATATTATAAAAAATGTATCAAAAGATTTAAGATACTCGAAAATATAAATAATTAAAGTTTAAATAAAACTTTGTAGGAAACATAAAAAATTATCTATGTTAGATAAGATTTGAAAACTTAATATATCAACTAATAAATAGATAATTTTTAAGAAATTTTTAAAAACAAGTAATTAATTAAAAATTATAGTACGACTCATTTTATATTTTAATATAATACTTACCCATTTAATTAACTAATGTGATTTGGTTGAAAATGATACTTAATTAAAGAAAATTAGAGAGATTTTTTTTGTTTGTTATTTTGGAGATAAAACAAAACTATTAAATTTATATAAAATTTACTTAAAATTAAATTTGATAGATCGAAGTAATTGAAAATTATAACAAAGTAAAAGAATCGGTTAAAGATGATTTCTTAAATAAAAATTAAAATATAACTAATTTAGTAATAGCAGATAACGTAAATACTCAAAGCACATGACGCCAAGAGAGGTGTGTAGTCTACTTTGAGCCGGAGCCCTATAGTTATACATTTAGTTCTCTTCATAGCCCTTACCAATGGATGATCCCCTCGATAGTTGGACATTCACAACTCCATTTATCAATGGATTCATGAACAAGTGTTAATGGAACAACCATCAAACTTTATTACCGTTTGGGAGGCCTACGCTCCATAGAAACTGTCTACCTGAGACTGTCCTTTGGCCCGTGGGTCCTGACACAAGGTTAGAATTCTACCTCTTCCAAAGTGGTATCCCCCCCCCGGAAGGGGGCCTTCTTCGCCCTCCACCTAAGCTGCGCAGGAAGGGCCCAAAGCCAATCCCGAGAACAGTGAAGCTTCATAGGGTCTTTCCGAGCAAGGTTTTTCTCACTATTGGCAAGAAGCCTAAAGCAAATTTGTTTTGTGGAATAGGTTGGGACCTAGCCTTCTCTTCTTGGATCTCACTTGAATTGGAAGTTGGATCTACATTGGATCTCACCTGAATCACCCCATCTATCCTCTTGAGGAGGAGTTTGGTTTCAAACCCCGGTTCGAACAGGAGGAGTACGCCATGCTAATGTGCCTTGGATGATCCACATCTCAAGGTCAGGCGCGGATGGGCACATTGAACTATCCATGTGGTTAAGAGCCCTCACAGCCCAGGCACAACGACGCAATTATCAGGGGCGCACTCTACCGCATAGATTCTAATAATCCTTCTTAATTGTATAGGTTACACAAAGTTGTTTACAAACTCGACCAAGCACCAAGGACATGATTCAACAAGCGTTGCATTTTTCTCCTAACGCTTGGTTTTGCGGCTTGCAAGAGCGACAATTCCCTTTTGTTTGTCACTCTTTTGCAGGCTTTCTCTATGTCCTAGTGTACGTTGATGATCTTATTGTCACCATTTCAGTTCTTTGGCTATCGTTCACTTTACTCATGTGTTGCATGAAAAGTTCTTCCTTCGTGATCTTAGCAATTTTCATTACTTTCTCGGCATCATTGCTACCCGTCAAACTGACTCAATCCATCTTTGACAACAATACATTAGAGATATTTTTGCGCCAAGATAGAATAAGGCAAGCCCATTAGTACACATGTTGAGCTCGTTCACGTGTAACCAACAAATGTGATCCCTTTAATAACCCTTTTATTATTGCAGCATTATGGGTGCTTTGTAATACATAACCATTACCCATCCAAAAATCTCATATGTCGTCAATCAGGTGTGTAAATATATCCATCAACCTTCCAAATGAAATTGTGATGTTTTCAAGCGCATTCTTCGATACCTTAAAGGCACCTTGACTCGCGGTCTACACCTCACTACTTCTTCATCTACAACACTTACTAGATTTACGAATATTTGTTGGATGTCTGACTCTGATAACAGTCATTCTCAACAAGGGTAAGTTGTATGTTCTCGGGTTTCTCGAAAATAGAAATTGGCATCTCGTTTAAGCCCAGTATCGAGCTCTTGCTTATTACATGAACTTCACCAGCCTCTAACCCATAGTCCCATCCTTGTATGTGATAGTGTTAGTGTCACTATTAATCTTTTGTCGGTACAGGGACATGAATGGAGACTATTGAATCGTACGAGTTGCATGTTTCAAATTGACTATAAGTAAGCAAGTTGGCAATGAAATGGTCCGGTGGCAAACATGTGGACCGAATATACATACCAATTTCCAAATCTGTTATGTTTTAATCATAATTGTAGTTATTTTAAAGTGAGGAAATGGGTCCATATCTTCCCTAAGTGGAATAAACTAGGATTGCAAATGGACCAATCATATTCATACACTATTAACTCCATGTAAATATGACTATGTATGCCTTCTTATGAGATCGTAATTGTTGTTAAGTAGTATCGTTCACCAATCTAAAGCGGATCCGATCCGGTATAGACCTAATCCGATCAAGATCCAACTCGGGTTTGAAATTCCTTGGACCGGTGGAGTCGCTGTGGGCTTGGTTCAAATAGGGGTGGGTTCGGGCTCGACCCTGTATGTACCGAATTTTTGAGTTTTAAACTTTTAGTTTCTCGTTTTTAATTTTGATACCTTTAGTTTTAGTTTTCTTAATTGTACATTTTCGTATCATAAACTCAAAGTGTAAGCAAAATTTTAAAAACTTAAACACATTCTATTCAGAGTAAATTCAAATATTATTAAAACCTAAAAAAAACTTAAATATGCTCTTTTAAGTTGTCATCCTAACATATAAATCTTATTTTTAAGAGTTATTGATATTTATGTTCAAAATAGAATTATTAATTTGTTTCAAAATGTTAGGTCCATATCATCTCCAAACCTAGTTATTGATATTTATCTTTGATAATGACATGTTTCATTCGTTTGCAAACGCCTGTGGATAATTATCCGGTTTTCTCATCTCAAAATGACAAGTCCAAATGCATCATTCACAACTTAAATGACATGATGCGATTGCTTCTTACTCATATTTCTATGCCTCGTAAGTATTGGGTAGATGTCTTAAATATACCTCCACAACATTTAACTAGTCAAATCTTTGAGATAAGATACTCCAACCCATAAGGTGTATATTTCTAGACATGTTACATTTGATGAATGACGCTTTCCATTTACAAATAGATCCAAACAAGGTATTAATCAAGGTCCTTCACCGCAACACCGAGTACTCATGACTTTATCCTCGATTGTCTCAACTTATCCTCTTGAAATAATTTACTCGGATGTATAGAGTTCCTCGGTTCAATTTTATGATGGTTTAAAATACTATGTGTTATTTGTTGATCATTTCACCAAGTACTCATGATTTTACCTCTCAAAAAAAATCTGACACTAAACAAGTTTTCATTAAGTTCAAAGCCCTTGTTGAGAACTACTACAAACACAACATCAAGATACTCTACTCTGACAATGGAGATGAGTATCTTGTCCTTCGTCCCTTCTTAGGTTATGTAGGAATCACACATCTCGCATCACCCCCTCATACGATGGAACATATGGCACCTCCGAAAGAAAGCATCGACACACTGTCAAAGTTGGTCTTGCTCTCCAAACCCACTCTAACATCCCACTCGGTCATTAGCCTCATGCCATTACCAATGTTACCTACCTCATCAACCGTCTTCAAACACAACCTACAAAATGAATCTCCCTTCTATCACCTCCTTCACACCTCTCCCAACTATGCAAACTCAAAAGCTTTGGATGCTTATACTTCCCTTGACTTCGTTTGTATACTCATCATAAAGTAGAACCTAAATCCATAGCTTGTGTGTTCGTTGGCTACTCGTCGACACAAAGTGCCTATCAATGTCTTGATCCGAAAACTAGTAAAATTTATACCTCAAGGCATGTCAAATTCATTGATACCGAATTTCCTTATCATAAAATGAAGCCTATATCGCAATCTGCCAATCCAATCACAACATCATGGGCCACTATATCGCTTTCTATTTTAAATGAGTAACTCGGGCCCAATATCATACCCATACCATCAATGACAAGCTACCTAGGTTTTCCCTCAAACCCTAATCCAACGGGTCCCACACATCTTCTCTTTTATCCCAATGACGTAATCGATACCACTCCCCCTCCCCCTCCCCTAAACCATAATTCGCCTCAACCTGCCACTGGCTTCAACCCAACCACATCTTTCCATAAGCTTCCGCTACACTGCTAACTCCACCATCACAACCTCAACGAGGTATTGTAACTAGGTCCAAAAACAAAATCAATAAATTAAACCTTCTTCTTCAACGAGAAACACCCTTTCCTTTCGAACCCAAAACCATTATCCAAGCTCTCAAATCACCCAAGTGAAGGCAAGCCATGCAACTTGAGTTCAATGCTCTTCAGAACAAAAGCACATGGGTTTTGGTCCCATCATCACAAGCACCTAACCAGGTTGGATGCAAATGGATCTATCGGACCAAATACAAATTAAATGGGTTTGTCGACAAACTCAAGGCTCGTCTAGTGACAAAAGGCTTTCATTAAGTAAATGGCCTCAACTACACTAAGACCTTTAGTCCGGTGGTGAAGCCATTCTCTATAAGATTCATTCTTACTCTTGTTTCCAATGGTTGGCCGTTGAAGCAACTAGATGTTAACAATGAATTTCTACAAGGCTCACTTCGTGAGGAAGTTTTCATGATTCAACCTCTGGGGTTTGTTGACAAGCACCACCCGACTCATTTGTGTAAACTAAACAAGACCATTTATGGCCTAAAACAAGCACCTCGAGCTTGGTACATGAACTCAAAGTCTGCTTAACAGGCATTGGTTTTGCAAACTCTGTTGCCGATGCATCGTTTTTCATTCTCCGACAAGCTCAGATCCAAGTATATCTCCTAGCGTATGTGGATGACATCATAGTCACTGGAACTCCCTCTCTAGTCCTTGATTGTCTGGTTTATCATTTGGGAAACAAATTCTCACTCAAGAAGGTACATCTTGGATCTACTAGTGTATGTGCTTCCCATACCATCTAGCTTGTTTATGTCTCAAAGATACATCTTGGATCTACTTCACAAAGAGGGAATGGACATCTCCAAACTAGTAACCACTCCAATAACAACCATAACTCTGCTCCGAGACGCATGATCCCTACTACCTTTCCCTACAGACTATAGAGTCATCGTCGGAAGCTTGCAATATATGAGACTCACTCGGCCTAACATTGGGTTCTCTATTGGTAAGTTATCCCAGTTCACTCTCCCACCTTTAATCATTGGATATCACTTAAGTATCTCCTACGCTACCTAGAAGAACACTTCACTTGGGCATCAACATCCTACCATCTCCTCGACTCAACCTTCATATGTCGGTTGACGTTGATTGGGCAGGAAACAAAGATGACTTCGTCTCCACCACCGATTACATTCTTCACATAGGAAGAACTCCCATCTCTTGGAGCTCACTCCTCTACGGAGGGTGAGTACAAAGTCATAGTTGACACTAACTCCTCTAGTTATGCCGATTGTTAACCGAGTGGGGTCAGTCCACCTCTTCCCCTCACAATCTATTGTAATAAATTAGGAGCCAGAAGTTTCAGTGCAAATCTTGTCTTCCACTCCTGCATGAAGCACGTTGCACTAGCATACCACTTTGTCCGTGAGCACGTCCAACGCCACAAGGTTCGGATAGTTCATGTTTTCACCAAAGATCAACTAGTTGAGATCCTCACACAGTCACTCCTGATTCCGAGATCCAAGAACTAGTCTCCAAGTTGGGACTTTTCCGCATGCGTCCAACTTGAGAGGAATATAAGAAATATACAATAGAGATTCTCATAATCTTTAAGATCATAATTTTTTTAATCACAATTCCTTTAACGTAGGCTAGTGAGTCCTTCATTATTGACAACAACTCTTGTATAAACACCCTCTTCTTCTATGAATAATATCATGATTCATAATACCTTTCTCTATATGTTCATCCTATTGTCAAATGATTTTAGAATGAAGCCCCAAAGAACTAAAGAGTTGGACATGAACCCAACACGCACATACGATCGAACGTTTGATGAATCCACACTCAAATTTAACGTAGCGAAATTTGTGATATCATGATAAGAACAATTCGGGATCCAGGCTTGTCGACCTTAAAACTCTAATTACGAACATAATCAAAATTACAAATTTCTTACCTAGATATACCATACCTACTTATTAGCCTAGACATTATACTTATATATGCATAATGACACACCATTTATGTGGCTCCCAATAATAAAAGTAAGGCAAAAATGGTTGGTTCCACGATCGATTACTTACCTAGCTACCAAACAAGGTAATTTAAAAATACTTTTGCACAATCCAAAGTGTCATGATTTAACTATTGTAATTTAAAAATATTATTATTTACTATTTGTTTAAACTCTTTTTGATATTTATAATAATTTTATAATAAAAAAAATGATCAAATGAGCTCAAATAGTATGTTTTAATAATCAAAGTGAAGAGGATGTAATAATTGATTAAGCACAATCACTCATTTTCAACTTATATTTAAGTGTATTTTGACGTCAAACCAAATCTTATATATTGTCACACAAGTATTAGGCCACCATTTGTCGGGTTTTTGGCGGATGTTACTATTTTTGTTTGTTTGTTTAGTTGATTAATGTAGATGATATTTTATATGAAAATGGAATAAATCTACATATTGAAACAATAGGGATGAGCTCTAATGGCTTAGCTTTAGATCCTATATGGTCTCGAGTTTGTTTGGGAGAGTTGTATTAGGAATATGATCTTGAAAACGGACTCTCAGCTACCTACCATTCTCCTAAACAAAAATATTCCTCGTTGTCACCCACTCTCTAGCCTAACACATAAGTGTCAAGCTTCATGCGTAGATCTTGGAATATCCAAGTTCCTCGTGTTTTTCGGGAATTCGATTGTGCGGCGGATTTTTTTAGTTATTGTTGCTTGTGATTTTCAGACGGGTTTTCATGTATTGTTTGACCCTCCTGAGGGTGTTAGCCCAGGTTTATAATAGCCTTGGGGCTAAATTTTAACCCTAAAAAATTTAGTATTTTTTATTAGTTCAATGGTCACCAATAATATATGGCTAATTTAGTTCTTTATTAATTAAATATTACAAAAAAATTACTTTTTTTCTCTTCTTTTCCAAAAAAGAGGGAGTATGTGAATTTAATATGGTCCCACTTGAAGAGTTAAAGGGTGATATTTGGGGTTATATTTAGCCATTTGCACCACCTTTAACCCTTTAGCCCTATAACTTTTTTTTATTGGAGACCATTTTATAATAAAGTAGGGCTAAAAAGGGGAAATAACTCCCTTTATTGGAGATGGTCTTACTAGTATTACTATTTCTGATTTTAGTCCCGTTTGATGACTACTTAAAACCTTTTTCCTATATGTGATAGATGTGCCGGAGATCACTGACTTTCATTTCCTAAAAAAAACAAAAAAAAAAAGTTTCGACAACTTAAAGTTTATTTATAACGTCGGGTTTTACACTTGTGCATATAAGGCGTGTTGAGATGGAGTTTCATCCGATTTTTTTTTATATAGATTTGATTTTGGAATACGCTTCTTTTTTTTAAAATGTTAGTATCGGAATTAGGGTCGACGATTGTCATTTAAAACTAGTTTTTTTTTTGCCAAGGCTCCAAAGAACACGTGATTTCCCAAATGAAGGAGCTTTTTTGTCATTTATCGAAACAATTTTTTTACTTAAATCTAATTTTACTAACCACTCTACTAATTTTTTAAGACTCTTTTATAACGATAACACAAATTTAATATTATTGAACACGAGATACAACACATAAGTCTAATGGAATCCTGTTTTTAAACATTTTACAATAAGAAGATTAACTCAATAACCTTACATATTATGCTTATTATCATTTTATATTCAATGTGAAAATTTTTAATTCTTTGTGTGCCTCTTAAGTGTTCTCTTAACCCTCAATGTTTTGTTTTAAAACTGACTAGTCCAATTAGATGGGAGTTGAGGTTCATGATCAATGTGGTAAGATTGGCAAAACCGATTATCTAAGGTTAAGATCGAATACTCTAAAATTCTGATGGACCAATATAATACGAGAGTTTTGCAATTTGATCGAACATATGTGTTATCTCCACTCCGTCACATAATATTAGTGATTTCATCATAAAATCAATGAATATAATAGTCCATTAATCTTATATATCTTTACTTTTTTTTTTTTTTTTATCGATATTACGAATAAAAAGCAATAACAAATCTACCTTACAAAATATTTATAATTTAAAAAAAATGCATTAAAATGTGAGTAGGCTGTAAACGACAAATAACAAGTGATCACAAAATTAACCTATGAACACGATCACACAGTAATTACGTAGTGAGGAAACCAAAACATGATTACATGAACATGACTATGCGTTTGCATATTTGCTCTTGAATTTTGAAATTTAGTGTTTAGTGCTAACTACAGAAATACTCCATTATTGCTCTGATGCACCTGCGTATTTTTGTTAGAGTCCAACACATATGAATAATAAAGTAACGAAAGAATTGACGTTTTAGGCCCTTGAAAATACATTTTTGTGTAACGAATTCCTATACAAATTAATTTGGTAAAATTGGCAAACTAGCCCTTTTAAGCAAATCAATTGAAAAACAAAACTCATAGTATTTGGGGTTGGTATTTTGACCCCCTATAAAATAGACTAGAGAAAACATAGTACAAAAAGAGGACAAAGTTTGACAACCCATCGGATGTGACATGTTGTATAATCTCACATGTCACATCAATCAGTAAAAGGAATTCTCATCATCCTCACTTTCTCACCTATTACCCAAAAATTCGCTTACCCAAATAATGTCACAATTATACCCAAAATAAAATTTTCAAAGTACATAAACATACTCGAAAACAACATACCCAAAAATCAAATGTCAAAATAAAACCATATTCATAAATTGGATAATATTTTATATTTATACCCAATTTAAACATCACTTAATACAAAAACCATACCCAATTTAAATTTATCATACCCAAAATTTTAAAGCTTGATATTGTACACAAACATCAATATCAAATGATATTTGGTCATTACCCAAAAAATCCGCTTGACATTTGATCATTATAACACACTTTGAGTAACCATAAAACATACCCACGATATCACTTTAAATATACTTAATAATAAAAAATATATTACAAAGTCAATACACGTATATTAAGCATACCCAAATAATGTTACAATCATACCCAAAAATAAATTTGTAAAATACATAAACATACTCGAAAATAACATACCCAAAAAATCAAATATCAAAATAAAACCATATCCATTAACTTGATAATATTTTATATTTATACCCAATGTAAACATCACTTAATACAAAAACCATACCCAATTTAAAATTTTCAAAACTCGATATTGTACACAAACATCAATATCAAATGACATTTGGTCATTACCCAAAAATTCGCTTGATATTTGATCATTATAACACAGTTTGGGTAACCATAAAACATACTCGCGATATTACTTTAAATATATACTTAATAAAAAGAAATATACTATAAAGCCAATACATGTATAAAGCATACCCAATTTGAATTTGTCATATCCAAATTTTACACAAATCGATATTGTACACAAACACCAATACCAAATGACATTTGGTCATTGTAACACAGTTTGGGTAACCATAAAACATACCCAAAAAATATCACTTTAAACATACTCAACAATAAGAAACATACAACAAAAACAATAAACATATACTCAATAATTAATAAAAATACTACAATTCATACTTGGGTAACGAAAACAATGTGACTCAAAAAAATTAAACATTCATGGACTTGAAAATTTCATCAAACTAGCTACATTAACCAAAATTTTTTAGTAAACATGTAAAAAAAGTACTTAAATTAAAAGTAAACATCTAATCACCATCATTTCAATTAGAGAAATTATTGCCCCTACTTTCTAGTTCTCATACCTACTTTTTCTTTCTTTTGTATAGAAGCCTAATTTGTAAAAGAGAATTTTAAGGAGTACTATTCCCCTAATTAAGTTAATTAATTTTTTAAAAAAAATAGAATAGCTGTACTTGTGTCATAAAAACTGATGGATGGGTGGGTACAAAATTTGAAATTTGATTTGAAGTTTTTTGTTTGGTTTTTTAAATGGAAAGAGGGAAAAGTAGAACTATTTTTTGGTGGTGAAGAACTTCTCTCCCAAAAACAAGAATCAAACCCATTTTTTCAATCTTTGAATAAAAAAATGGTGGATCTTCCTTCTAAGTTTGCATCTCAGATTCCGTTATCGTCCTTCATTTTAGGGTTTACTCAGGACGTAATTGAGGCGGAGGATCGTAAGATTGCCGGCGAGACTATCATGGCGGAGGATGCTAGGGTTTTCGCCGTCCTTCAATGTGGAGTTCGTCATTGATACTCCGTCGCTGCCGGGAACTAGATCTATATTTTTTGGTAGGCTATTTCTACTAGATTTTGGGTAGGCTATTTCTACTAGATTTTGGGTATGCTTTTGTTTCGTTTTGTTAAGTAGTATTTGTGTATGTGTTTGATGAATTGAGTATATTGTTAGAGGATTATTGGTATGTTTGAGCATGTGGATTTAATCTTACAACATTATTTAAGTTTGATAAAAAAATGTTACCCAATTTATGGGTATGAATATTTGTATGGGGTCTATGTTTATTATTTTTGTGGTATGTTTCTTATTGTTATGTATGTTTAAAGTGACTTAAATTGAAGAGAAAAAAAATGGATTGAGTATGTATACATTGATATTGATGTTTGTGTACAATATCGATTTGTGCAAACTTTGGGTACGACAAATTCAAATTGGGTATGATTTTGTTATTAAATGCGACTTAAATTGAAGAAAAAAATGGATTGAGTATGTATACATTGGGTATGAATATTTTACAAAACAAAATACTACCCAATTTATGGCATTTTAGAGGGATGAAAAGGTCATCATTTGTTACAGAGGAGTCACATCGGACTGCTGCACCAGTGTACTTTGCTCAACATTAGTTACAAAACAAAAGGTACAAACTAGTTATGAGCAATGATGATCTTTGGGGCCTAATTTTCAAAGATGGAAAGGGGGGGCTTACATTATTAAGTGTTATATCAAAAAGGGTTCTTTTCATCAAAAACGCCTAAAGTAACTTATCATGTTAAACTCTGACAAACACGAATAGTAAAAGAGAGTCGTGTGTATAGAGTGTATATACGGTCTATCTTAAAACAAATGATAATAAGAGCAAATTTACTTGTTAGGTCAAAATAACAAAATTTATAAGTTTAAATGTCATTTGAGTCAAATATTATTCATTATCATTTGATATGTGTTGTCAATGGTTTTGTTTTTTAATCAGCTAAATCAACGTGGTTGCATTTATTTGTTGATGTTTAGTGATGTAATTTAAAATTTTGAATGTTTTTTTTAAAAAAACACTTTTAATTTTTTTATAATAAAAAACACAATTATATTATAACAAAGTAAATTGTAAATAAGTTGTTTATACAAATAAAATTTTAGAAACAATTTATTAAAATAAAATAAGACACCGATCTTCTTCTTTTTCTTTTGTTCTATTGTTCGGCACTATTCTCTCCATTTCTTCCACTCTTCTTATGTAGAAAATTTCAAAATTTATTTTTGTACCTTTATTACTAATTTAATAAATGTAATTTATGTTAAAGGTTCAATGTGTTATTCCAACTCTTTTATTTTTTCCGATTCGCAAACTTTTATTATTGTTTTCTTTGGTTGATTATGTTGATCGGTCTGTTGTCGACTTTGTCGTTAATTTGTAAAATATATTATTCGTTCTTTAGTTTTAAAACTAAGTATGTTTATTTGAGATCGTAAGACTAACTATATTTATGTTTTCACAAGCCTGAAAATGTCTGTTTCTAAGCTTTTATTTCGGTTATTTTGTTACCGTGTTAATATATTTATGTATTCATATATCATTAGATTTTTCATATACATGTCCCTCGTTATAATATATGGATTCTTTATTTCAATAGCTTAAAAATGATATATTATCCGTATCGCCGTGTCCCTATTTCCTATAATTTTGAGGATTGTCGCTTCCTCGTTTCTCGCCGTATTTGTTTCCCGTATCCTTGCATCATAAGATGTGCATAAAACCACCATATTGTCCGATCCGCTCAATTTCATATCAATAATGAAAATTTTCTCACAAGTCATCAATGGCTATAGGTATAAAAGTGTCATTCATATTTTTTCTAAGTTATAAGAAAATAGTCTTCATGTATTTGTGAGTCATGATTCACGCCCATTTAGTTAGAATGGTGGATCTGTTAAGTGAAAGAAATGAAATGAAAATGATCACGCTATTTTCGTACGTTTAAAAAACCTCTATCATATCATTTCATATTAATCGTTAAAAATATATATATTCTTTGATTGATTCGGTATTATTCTGTTTTCGGAAATGATTTGTACCGATTAGAATGTACTTGATCGAAGAATAGAGAATATACTGTATCATATTCCCCAATTTTCCAAATTGGCAAGCCATTGCCTACGTTGGTACATTATTGATTTTCAATTCAACACTCGATCGATGCAGACTTTAAGATGATGAGAATGATATGGTAAAAGTAGAGAATGATTGCGTCACCTGGGTGGGTTTCAAATGAAATATAGAGGGAGGCAGGAGAGTAAACCAAGGGAGGGGCTCCTCACCATCGGCCATGCACAGGAAACCAATCGAATCATGTAGGCCACCTTCCCTATTATGGAGGCCGTCGGCCATGGGCAACACATCAATCCAAACTTGTAGGCCGTTGTCCATGAGATTTTAGGGTACCATCAAACACTTTTTAGTTGCTAACATGATATATGGTTTTGAGGTTGGAGGTGGTTGGTCAGGGGAAAATGAATAATGTTGGGATCGCTTGGGGATTTTGTGTGGGGAGCAAAGATTACAACCATTATTTTGAATGATGAGTGAATTCGATAAAGTTTAGTCGTATGTTCGAACACACGTGTACGTTAAGTTCGAATTTAGCATATAAGACAATAAGGAAGTAACTCGGTGGTTTGGATTCAAGGTATCAACGGTTTGGATGATGATTTTAGGTCTAGCACATCCGAACAAACGTGCATGTTAAAACCGATGATGATTCTAGGTCTCGGCAGTTTGGATCGAATGTTGGAATTTCGTCGCACATCCGAACACACATGTGTGTTACATCAGAGCTCGGCACATAAAGTAATAGGGAGTAACTTGTCAACTTTATATACTAGACCTGTTATCCTTTACTATCGATGTGAGAGCATTTCATTCTCTACACTCCACTTAAGTGTACCATCTAGCTCGATTTACAGTTCACATTTGACGACATGCCTTAAGATCGGTTTGTTACTTCGGACTATCATTGTGCATCCCACAATCAGCGTCTTAATGCCAAGCCAGAACCCGAGAATGAATCATTATAATACCATGTGAAATTTCAGGAGGTCATATCTAACGTGGTGTTTTTGTCTCACATCCAAACGCACATGTGTGTTAAGCTCGAGGATCACATAAGCGTAATGAGGTACGCTTTCATCCTAAAATGTATTGACAATAGAAGTAGCTCAGCAACCTTATATACTAGGCTCGTTTTTGAACATTTCATCATCCACAACTTAAGACTCACACGCTCGAGGATCACATAAGTGTAATGAGGTACGGTTTCATCCTAAAATGTATTGACAATAGAAGTAGCTCAGCAACCTTATATACTACTAGGCTCGTTTTTTAACATTTCATCATCCACAACTTAAGACTCACACGCTCGAGGATCACATAAGTGTAATGAGGTACGGTTTCATCCTAAAATGTATTGACAATAGAAGTAGCTCAGCAACCTTATATACTAGGCTCGTTTTTGAACATTTCATCATCCACAACTTAAGACTCGTTTGGTATGACTTTGAGGTGGAGTTAGAATAAATAATTGAAATTAGTCATACGGATACTTATCGTCATATATACTATTGAAAAGAAGGATTCCTAAAATAATTTTTGGGAAATTTCGGATGGTACCCTCGTGGTTTGGGGTTTTTCGGATTTTGCCCAACAGTTTTTTCGAGTTCGGATGATACCCTTAAGTTTTCGTTGTTTTCCGGATTTTGCCCAAAGTCATTAAAAATTTCAAACTCGATTAAAAAATATAAAAGAAAATAAAGTAAAATTAAAAAATAAATCAAAATATAAAAAATAATTTATTTATTTTAAAAATAAAGTAAACAGTAATTTTTTTTAAAAATCAGTATTTTATATTCATTTAAAAATAAATCAATTAGATAATTTTTACAAAATTAAAAAAATTAGTGTTTTATTTTATTTTAAAACTAAATAAATTGGATTAGCATTTTTTTAACAAAATTTAAAACATAAGTGTTATACTTTATTCAAAAAAAATTCCACCAAAAAAAAAAATACTTTATTCAAAAAATAAATAAAATAAGGATTCTTTTTAAAAAAAAATTTAAAAATCACTATTTTAATTTGTTATTAAAATAAATAAATCAGTATTTATAATTTATTTATTTTTCAATTTTACTTTATTTTCTTTTATATTTTTAATGGAATTTGAAAATTTTTAATGAATTTGGGCAAAATCCGGAAAACAACGTAAACTTAAGGGTACCATCCGAACTCGAAAAAACTGTTGGGCAAAATCCGGAAAACCCCAAATCACGAGTGTACCATCCGGAATTTTCCATAATTTTTTTATTTTCGATAATCTTTTAGTGATGTTAATCGTTATTATAGTTAATTATTGAATTTAATTCGTTGGAATGAATGGTACCCTCATTAATAAAACTAAAAGTTTTCATTCATGTTGGAATGAGATATTCAAAAAAAAAAATAGTAAATGGAATCATTTAAATTCAGGTTTTAAGTATTACTAAACATAAGATATACTCCCTCCGTTCATAAATAATTGTCGTTTTAGCCTTATAATTTTGTTCAAGAATAATTGTCATTTGAGCTATTTTGTCCTTTACTTTACACATTTACCCTTTTAATCATTAATAATACTTAGTTGTGATTTTCAATAAAGTAAAAAGTAAAGGAAAAATTAGGGGTAAAATGGTATATTTTATAGTCTCCTTAATAAGTGTGTAAAATGTTAAAACGACAATTATTTATGAGCAGGGAGTAGCAATTAGGTATTCATTGTTAGTGCAAATATCTTAATTATTTTTCTTTCCCAACTTTATATTTCATCCTTTATGTCTGATCCTTGTTATCGGCTCATTTTTTATTATAAAGATTAAAAAATCAATTAACAAATAATTTACTAACTTTGAAATAATCTTCATATGGTAAACTCAACGTAACCAATATGTATAACAAGACCCGATATCACACAGAAGTGAAGAACTAGACTTGAAGAACGTTATTACATGTTAAACGTGAAATACTCACTTATTCCAAATGCATAATTACATATTAAATATAATATTCATTTACGATTATAATATTACGTGGAGCACTTATGAAAATTCAACTAAAAATCACACGATCTCAATAATTTAACTTCAACTATATACGTCTAGGTCCATCGAGCACTGCACAAATCTTTACTGCGAGCTTCAATCCTCTATAAATACCACAATAAACCTTCCTAAATTTGCAGTCAAAACCTCAAACTGACTCCAACTACTCATAACAATGGCTTCTCCCTTAACATGTCTCAACACCAAAACTCATCATAGCATCTCTTCAACGATGACACCTCCTAACACACTCAAAGAACACTCCTTTATCAATCGCCAGCTCAGCACAAACCTTTTCACCACAAAACGGCGTCGTCAAACCTGCAATCTGATCACCGGCGTGGCTTCCAAGTCACCGCTGATGGCCCCACCACCATCTCCGGCTGTGGTCGAGGAGGTGGCGTTCGGGAGAGGAAAACTTGTTGCTTGGAAGAGCGTTAGGGATGAACAGTGGGAAGGGGAGCTTAAGGTTGAAGGACAAATCCCTTCATGGCTGGTAATCATATTTACACGATGATGTTAATTATGCATTATGATAAAGGTCAAGGCTTTATAGATTATTTAATTTGATTAATCACATATTAATGATCTCACTGTTTTTTTAAGTACTACAAAGTACATAAGTCGTGTAGGTATGTTAACCTAACCCTCGTTGAGAATGGAATTACTTACAAATTATTTTTAAGTACATACAAAATTTACTACACCTAAAACTTTCGGAAAAACTAAAATAACTCGACTTCATAATACTAAATCGGTAAATAATATTGATTCGGGTTTGTTATAATTGGGTCAAAAGTCCATGAACCGAACCACCCCGGTTTGGATTTTAAAGACTCATTTTAAGTTGTTTTTTAAAAATATCATATGGGTTCATTACAATCCGATCCACCCGCAATACACCTAAAACTTTCAACAAACTAAAATAACCCGACTTCATAATATCAAATCGGTAATAAGATTGATTCGGGTTTGTTATAATTGGGTCAAAAGTTCATGAACCAAACTACCACGGTTTGGATTTTAAAGACTCGGTTTGGATTTTAAAGACTCATTTTAAGTTTATTTTTTTAAATATCATATGGGTTCATTACAGTCCGATCCACCCGCGACTTCCCGCGACTTGTTTTATTCTTTCTAAAAAAGTGTAAAAAACAGTTCAAGACCGGACCAGATCCAATACCGGTCCAGTCTTGGACAGTAATTTCCGGTTTAATTTTCCGGGTCCTGTACAATCCTTATCAAAACTATGGAATGACACATCCTGTGTAATTTTTCTTTTCCTCAATTGAATGAATTCAGTGGTGATATTTCATGTCGACAAGCTCGAGATTTGACTTGAATAAAATCAAGAGAAAACTTTAGCGTAAATTTAATGAAATCTTAACCATTCGTGCATAAATCAGTGGTCACATTTGATATCGATGAGCTCGGGATTTGACAGTATGTTGATAATTAGTATTTGCCTCCTTTTTGCAGGATGGTATATACCTAAGGAATGGACCAGGAAAGTGGAACATAAAGGACTACCATTTCCGCCACCTCTTTGACGGCTACGCCACCCTTGTCAAGCTCCACTTCCACGGGAGAACCGGTCGAGTACTAGCTGCGCACCGCCAGATCGAATCCGATGCCTACAAGGCAGCTACTCAAAACCGGAAGATATGCTACAGGGAGTTTTCCGAGTCTCCGAAGCCTGAAGGCCTCTTGGGACAGATTGCTGGCCTTGTGGGTCTCTTATCAGGGGCCTCGCTAACTGACAATGCTAACACGGGTGTTGTCAGACTCGGGGATGGGCGAGTTGTTTGCCTGACTGAGACTCAAAAGGGGTCCATTGTGATTGACCCGTATACATTGGATACTCTTGGGAGGTTTGAGTATACTGACTCGTTAGGAGGATTGATACTTCACTCGGCTCACCCGATTGTGACGGATTCGGAGTTTTTGACTCTTGTCCCGGACTTGATAAGGCCTGGGTACGTGGCGGCTAGGATGATTGCGGGAACTAATGAGAGACGGGTCATCGGGCGGGTTGATTGTCGAGGTGGGCCAGGACCTGGATGGGTTCACTCGTTTCCTGTGACGGAGAATTTCATTGTTGTGCCAGAGATGCCGTTAAGGTATTGTGCTAAGAATCTACTTAGAGCCGAGCCTACGCCGCTTTACAAGTTTGGTTGGCACCCGGAGTCTAAGGCATTTGTGCATGTCATGTGTAGAACTACTGGCAAAGTGGTACGTCCAACACCTCTCTTAACTTGTCATGATACATCCTCAGCTTTGTCCAAACATTAAAGAAATCCGGTCTGGTCGGTCTTAGCCCGGATCAGTCTGGCTCCTGGACCGGCCTGATCCGGACCAAATCTTTTTTTTTTTTAACCAGAGCTGTCTAGTCAACCCAAAACAATCCAAAAATTACTGACCTGAACCACACGTCCATTTGTAGTTGTAACATTGCTCAACTCCAACTAATACAAGTTGTGTACGTTTTCTGTGGAAAGGTGGCAAGCGTCGAAGTGCCATTGTACGTGACCTTCCATTTTATAAACGCGTACGAGGAGACAGATAAAGATGGGAGAGTGACAGCCATAATTGCAGATTGTTGTGAGCACAATGCAGATCCTAGAATTCTTGACAAGCTGAAGCTCCATAATCTGCGCAACTTTGATGGCCAAGATGTTCTCCCTGATGCAAGGTAAGAGAGTTCTCCAGGTCTAATGTACATGCTTGTAAACATTCAATAGATTCTGCAAATAGAATATTATTAAGCAAAATAGTTAGAAGATGATGTTACACATGTGCATTAAAGAAACTTGTACAATTGTGTTAGGGTGGGTCGTTTTACAATACCTTTAGACGGTAGACCATACGGAAATTTGGAGGCGGCATTGGACCCGGAGGAGCATGGGAGAGGGATGGACATGTGTAGCATAAACCCTGCCTACACGGGAAAGAAATACCGCTATGCTTATGCTTGTGGTGCTCGTCGTCCTTGCAATTTCCCAAACACCATCACCAAGGTATGGCACAACATATAACACTCACTATGAGTGTTGCAAAGCATCTTTTTCTAACAAAAAGGTTTGCTTGCATGACAGGTTGATCTGCTGAAGAAAACAGCTAAAAGTTGGCATGAGGAAGGCGCCGTGCCTTCAGAACCATTCTTTGTGGCACGTCCTGGTGGAACAAAGGAAGATGATGGTAAGTTTCTACACATCGAAGTTGCAGGAGAAAATGGCCACGTAAAAGGAAGATATTGATGACGAATCCACTGAGAAACAAGTAAATATCCTCAATCAAATGATTTGATATCTAACACTAGCAATAATATGTTGCAGGTGTAGTAATTTCACTGATAAGCAACAAAGATGGGGAAGGATATGCGGTGTTACTTGATGGCTTGACATTTGAAGAGATAGCACGAGCAAAGTTCCCTTACGGTCTCCCTTATGGGCTCCATGGGTGTTGGATTCCACTATAAGAACAATCGGTTGCTACCTAGGCGGGGAGAGGATCTTCTCACACATAAGTTCTGGTGTACATCTTGCCTGTAAAAATAAGTATAACAAATAGATGCATATGTACATGTAATCTAATTAAATGTGTATAGGTAATATTATTAATGTTTCACATAATTTTTGTTAAAAAGCAATAATCTTCATGTGTAAGTAGTTCGTATTGTACAAAATTCTCAATAGGTACTTGCTATTGTGTATTATGATAATTACTTCTGTATAATAAGGGACTAGGAAAGCAATGCACGATAAAATGAGTGGTGCATATTATCCTTGTCATTGTGTTTTGCATCTGAATTAGACATTTTAAAACATGGCGAGTTAACAAAGAATTTCCAGCTTGCCTAAAACCACTAAACTTGACCCTTAGATGCTGCAAATCAGATTATTCGGGCTGGAATAAACTCTGAAGTAAGAAAAAGCAAGCACATGCCCCATTTACATGAAAAGTTAAACATCTACAACAAAGATTTAACTAGTTAGCACGACAACAAACTTGATATATGCATCATATGACAGCTAAATAGTATGCAGATAATGTCGAGATCACAACAGCATATGTCAGCTATGAGACGTGACTCACCCACCTATAGCGAGAACCACATTAACAGAGACCCTACAAGGTAAGCTTAAACAAGATTCTACCAAGGGAGATGAACACAAAAGAGTAGCACATATGAGAACAGCAGCTGAAGAAGCCGGTTCTTCACCAGTCAATTCAACTAACATATGAAGCAGAAGGAGATGATGGGTGGATGTGCACAAAGAAGCTCAAAACTTTAGCATTATATTGAATACGGTTGAAGAGATATGTTCGATAAAACAAGTACAAAATTCTTCTGGTGTATCCATTTTTGTTCTTTTTTTTTTATCAGGATTTGGGTGAACCATACCTAACAATATGCTAGTAAACAAGCAGCTGTTTGTAGTCATAACAGTATCTTTCTTAGATAGAAAAACAATCATAAACAGTATAAAACAACAAAAGAAGTGAACTGCCTATATCGTCCAGGGTTGAATGAAGGAATCACAGGGCTGGACATCTAGAAACATTCACTCTAGCCAACAATTAGAGACAGATCTCGTAGCACTTTAAAAGGGACTATATCATATTGATCAGTATACTTGATTGCAATACTTATGACCCTTGATCATGTGAGACACAGGATGCAATCTCCAATCTCGGAATGAAACTGCTCAAATCAAAGTTGTATTTTCATTTCCTAGTTAAACTTTTGCATTTTCCTACAATCAGAGTCACTTTATTACAGATAACACACAGGAAAAGTTCATCGCCCAATGACCTGGTGAGTTCATCAATTCCTTAGAAACAAATTGAATTAAGAATAACTATTAAAAACTCAAGCTAAAAATTGCAAATCATTCTTACAAACAACTACTTATCCTGGAAATTAGTAGACAAACAATGGTTTTAAGACCCTCCCCTGAGAGGCGCGTTGTGTTACAGGTGTGATGTCTCTACATCAAATGCTCGTCTTCTCCAATCTCAATTTACAAATTTCTAACATTCTCACATTACCATATCATTGTTGAAACCTAGGAGTTGGGACATGCTTTTGCCATTGACAGGGAAATCTAAGGCATAATCACAGAGAAGCTAAAGAAGTTCATGGCAGAACTTTCATTCACAATCAGATCATTCCCAGTTTTCACTCATTCTTTCAAAATCAACCTCGTCAATATAAGCTAAAATCAAATGTACATGACTCTGATACAAATGGCACATCACTGAAATATACTTACAATTCCATGAACATCATATGCATAGTGATGTAAAGATTATCAGCTTATTATCAAGATCAATATATAATACCGCTAATTTAAGCTCGAAGCTGACCGGCCGAATCCGGTGCGTCAGTGAAATATTCAATTCTCTGCAGACCACCGTCGCCAAGATCGGAGAGCATCGAAGTCATCAAATTCGTACGAAATATAGCCGCTTGTTGGGTGGAGGTTGAGGGTTACGGTGTACATCTTGGGCAAGATTTTTTGTTAGCAACGTTAAAACATCACCAAATCCGATGGTTTCTGGAATATTTTAGAATGTTCCGAGATTTATACATTTTGGTAAACTGCACCAAACCACTCTAAATTTCTAATTTGCAAAAAAGAACACACTTTAGAATGGAGTTTGCATTAAGTTGCTGGTAGATGTGAAAATTTGTAGAAAACAACCCGAAAATTCGAAGGCAAAAATCACCCTTTAGAACAAAAGTGGGAGGGGACAACTGGTTAATAGCAACCCGGAAAAACTAGTGGCCAAGAGTAAATTTTCGATAGTTTAAAATGTTCTGATTTTTAAAGACTAAAAAATAATTTAATACTTTTTTACAAAAGGAAAGGAGTTTGAGGCACAAAGGAGAAACCAACGGCTCGAGAGGTCACATGAAAAGTACTAGCCAGAAGAGTCGTCATGATGGAGCAATCTTTTGAATCGGTTATATATGGTCATCTTCCTTGAGGAGCATTCGTGGAACAAGAAAAGCATCAACAATAGTGGCACGTACGGGACAACTGGACAAGAGCGACCGGTCACCTTGTTGAAGTCTCTAAAGTCATGTTTGATGCGGACATCACTGAAGAAATATATCAAAAACATATTATGCCGCCAACCATCATTAATGTCCGTAGGTTTGGGAACCTTGTCATCGATGTGATCGAGATCATTGTGGGCTTTCGCAGTTACGCGAAACAAGGTAACCCAAGAAGCATACGAAGTGTCATGGTCGAGGACGAGGGCAATATTGTTCTTGATATTGAAGATTCCGAGGGCAGAGTGGAATGAGGATTTCCGATCTGCAGTCATCGATGAATTCGTTAAAGGGAAACGAACGAGGATCAGTAGGTCGACTGAGGGTTAGCCGAGGGAGAGAGGAGCGGATTAGAGGAAATTGTGAAGGTAAAGGAATGTAGCATAAGTAAGGAGCTTTAATGCGGATTCGACGATTCGTTGGCTAGAGAAAATCTACGAGAAAAATTTTGTCAAACAAAAGTGAAAACCTCGAACTTGAATTCTACAAGGAGCCGTCAAGCTTCGATTACACACCTACAAGGATCACAACCCTCCATAAATAGGCATATTCAATCCGTCGTTTACTGAATACTCCTCACCAAAAAATAGTTATGCAAGGGGACGAACAGTCGAAAACACGACGAACGACAATATTTGTTCTATATATTTTACGCCACTTAGTCAAACCAACCACCTAAACATGTATACACACTCTTTTTTTGAATGCATCGGTAAGAAACTAGGCATAGTCGCCATCTATTAGTGCACCATCCTATAACAGCTCTACGGATGAGCATCTCGAATTCGTGTGATACCCCCATCCTATATCATATCTAGGGACGAGCATCTTGACTTTGTGTGGTACCCCTACTTCGGTTGAGAGACTATCATGACCTAGTGTTGTGAGCTTATTTGTCATGGCATTGACTTCCCTGAAGATATGTTGGATATGAAATGCATGAAATCAGACAAAATAAGAGAAATTTTCGAGATGATAAGGTCGATTTCCCACGATGGTAACATAGTTTTTAGTTGAGTCAATAATCGTGCGATTATCTTCTTTAATTTCAATGTGCATAATTTTCATTTCTCTTGTTTTCAGTAAGCCTTTCTTAAGAGCAAAAACTTTTGTATGTAGTATGGATGTGTAACCACATTGTCCATACTTACGCAATTATTGATGTGTTATGATCCCTTAAAATACAGTCAAATGCACATCGTCCATTGTTTTGTTTGGAGCCATCAAAGTTGATTTTTACACTACTCATCACTGGTTTTGACCAATGAAATTTCTAGTTTTTCTCAACTGCGTTTTTGTTGCCTTTTATGGTCGGTTGTTAGTGTTTGATAGGACCCATTATTGGTTTGTCTAGTAACCAATTGTCTGATATTAGTTAGATTTTTACTGTAAAAGATGTTTTGATTTCTCATGTGCTAAATTATTCCACCAAGTAATTGTCATATATATCATCACGTTATCCTCAAATCTATTACGCATGATAGATAGGATTTTCGTCATTTTCCCCCAATTTGATTTACATTTCTTACGAAATCTTGGATTTTGTTATCACTTATGTTGTTGATTATGAATGGATATTTGAGGAATATGAATATGTGTTCTGCACTTTCATAGGGATGTTGGCGTAAGACACAATTCATAGGTACAATAATCTTTTGTTTTTCAAGATTTTTTTGTAGTTGGGAGTCCATCGATAGTTCCCCAATAAGTTTTAAATTTTTGACATATGTTTAGATTCTAAATCCAATAGCATCATGATAACACGATTTATTGCTTAGTTTTAGGTAATCATTTAGATAGATTTCTCACTCATCCATGCATAGTTTAGCACTAGTTCACGACGTTTTGCACTCAATTCACGTACTTTGTCGAGATAGACGTCTACACGGACTTGTGCGTTGCTTTGTAGGTATTTTGGGAGATTTAGGAGCTAAAACGATACGTTTGAGGATCGTTCATCTAGATGACACACCCTCGGACTCATTAGGACACAAGCTAAAGGCTAAGGAGGACTCATAGAGCCTTGCGAACACAAGCCATGCACCAAATCACAGCTTAATGATCCAAAGCGAAGTTTCTGGAGCAAATCACGGTTTACTGGCACATTCCACGGCCGTGATTTTACCCGTGGATTTTGCCAGATTCTTGTGACAGCTGTGCCACGACCCTCATGGCTAGCTCATGCAAAATTTGTTATAAAAGTGGTCCTTCATTGGCTGAGAAGAGCATCTTGGAGCAGCTCTCCATTATCCATTATCCTCTAACAAAAAAATATTCTCTCAACAAGAAGTCTTTCTAGGAAGGAAAGTGTCAAAGAGGAAGAAGAAGAGCTCCATTGAAGAGGAGAAGAAGAACACACACCATTACCACACCTTGATAGTTTTGTATTGAAGAATTCCGGATTCTATTTCTAGAGTTGTATGAATCATTTGAACCTTCTTTTGGAAGGATTGTGAGTTACTCTAATTCTATTTTTCAGCTTGGTTTTGTTTTAGTTCACTTGTTCATCTCTCTTCCTTCATCATTTTGCAAATGGATGTCTGATTTTATGTTTGCTTGTTTCGATTTCTATTATGAACGTTGTAGGCTAAATAGATGTGGTTCTAGGGTGAGGAAAGGATGGTTATGGCTAGGACTATGATAGGATGGACTTAGATTTGCCTTTGGATGACTTGTGTGCATGAACGTAGCTGCTGTTAGGAATCACGGGTAGTTCTTGCCAAACCACGGCCGTGGAAAGGTAGAACAAACCGTGATTTTCCCTGGTTCGGTGGATCTAGTCTTAGATTGTTAGAATGTTGAAATCCTAAGTGTTTGTTGAGTTAAATCTATCCTAGGGAGACCTAGTGTTAGCAACTAAGTGTTAGGAGAGACTTACCCGGTAATCCTTACTCTTAGATTCCAAAGATAACAAACCTTAGGTAGTGGTGAGCCTAATAAGCCGCCATTGGATTAAGTGTGCTGGATGGTAGCTTAGGACTAACCCTTCCGAGACTTACCCGGTAAGGATAGGTTGGATCCTTAGATAACAATCCGGTTTGAGTAAAATTCCGTCCCTTAGGTTCTTAGAGACTTACCCGGTGATGAGACCTCGGGAATGGACTAGCGGACCATGAGACCTACCCGGTGATTGATCCCAATTTAGAAACACTTAACCCCAACATAGTTAATCCAAGAAATGAATAGATAGTGTGAGTCCTATGCCATAACCGGAACTTCCAAACCCTAGAATCCGTCTTTTCTTTCTTTGATCTATATCTCGTATTTTTGCTTGTTTGTTTGCGTTGATTTGTTAGCTTAGTTGAATTATTATATTTCGCATGATTTGTGATCTTTGATTGATCACCGAAAACCAACCAAAAACATTTGAGATTTTCATTTCTTTCTTTCTTTCTTCTCTTTCAACCTAGGTCTTTACTAAACTCAATCACAAATCGAATCAATTTCACCTTAGTCTTTGTGTTCGACCTCGGAATACTATCCCTACTACAAACGTCCCGTACACTGCGGGTTTCGCTAGGTAGTTTAGGATTTAGTTCGAGTTATAAATTTAAAGCTTTTTGTGCTACCTATCTTAGCGTGAACACATCACACTGGTTTATTCATTTGGAGTTATGGATTAACTCCATAGAGATTTGGTGGAGAACCAACCCTTCTCATTTGTAGCCCGGTAAAGTCTATCTCATATGTTACATAATGGTAAAGGATAACTAATTATTTTTTCAACTATATTGTATGGAAGCACGTGATCAAGGAGATCATTAATTTTAGCACGATCCCATTTACCATTTGTAATAAGAGAGCTTATAGTAGGTTCCTTATTTATTAAATTTTTATTTGAGGCAAATTGCTCAAGTGAATGTTCAGAAATCAACATATCTCTCCATAGTTTGATCGTTTGTCCATCGCCAATATTCCACCTAAATCATTTTTTAAAATCCGATCTTAAGTTCAATAATCTTTTCCATTGCTATGATGCGCTTTTTCGGTTTTGTAGCACCAAACAAGGATTCCTTTTAGGTATTTATTTTTCTCAATAATCTTGATCCATATGTTGTTTGGTTTTACCATAAATTTCCACATGAGTTTTATTTGTAGAGCTTTGTTCATGTCTTATACTTTTCTTATTCAAATTCCCCTTACTTTCTTTGGTTTACAAATCTTCTCCCAACTTATAAGCAGGTGGTCCTTTGTTCCAAAAGAATTGTGTATTAATTTGGTCTAGTTCTTTGTGGATAGATGTTGGGAGCATGAAATTGTGCATAATGATGTTGGCTTTTGCATTACTTTGATTAATATTATTCTACCTTCCCGCGATAGGGACATTGCTTTTCATTTAATGAGTTGTTGTCTAGATTTCCCAATGACATCATCGAAGTTAGTCTTATTTACTCTTCCATTTATAACTGGACACCCTAAGTATTTTTTTAGGCATGTGCTTGAAGAAATACCAAGGGTTTGTTGTAATTTTTTTTTGCCGAGTTATCAATGTTCCTCGTGGTTTGAAATGCTGATTTTTTATAATTGACTTTTTGCCCCGAGATTTGACAATGATTTGATAGAATTTCGAGCACTTGGTTGCAAGTTGAGACATAAACCTTGGCTGCATATGTAAGGAAAGAAATTATTGAGCATGATCTAGTGATTGGAAAACTAATCATTTTCCGGTTTTCAGTACTTGCTTTTTGAATATTTCTGGCTATGACCTCTGCTTCTAAATTGAACAAGAGTGGTGAAAGGGGATCCCATGTCGAAGCTCTCTTTTAGGGAGAAAAATATTGGTAGGGTTATCATTTATAAGGATAGAGTATGAGATTGAAGAGATACATTCTTCAATCTAACATGTAACTTTGTTCGAGAAGCCAAACTTTCTTAGTACCGATATGATAAAGGGCTACTATAACTTGTCGTAGGAGTTTTTCCATATCTAACTTCTTATGTTCAACTAAACCCTAAATGTATATAAAAAATTGGTTTAATTTGTTTTTTTGAAAAAATTGTACATTGAAACACATAGATTATTTATTGTTTATGAGATTTGAGTTCACGGACATGAGTTAGGCCGTGATTTGAGCCGAAAATTTAAAGATTGAGATAGATTCGGAGAAAAGAGATGACAAATCGAAGGAAAATGAAGTATTTGAGACCTACTTTTAATTTTAATAAAATTAGACTATGAGTGCGATCGGTTCTATCATTGAAGGGTTTATGTGTTTATAGACTTGAAATTTATCATTTTTTTTTTGTAAATAGGTAAGTTTAAGGGGCTTAGACCCTCCACAATGGAGGGTCGGGGGGCTACTAAGCCCCCTCCATGTCATCAAAATGATGACCTGACAGTGGAAGAGGCTTAGTAGACCCGGGGGTCGACGCTAATATTGGCGTCGACTCCTATTCGTGTTTCATTTTTTTCCTTTGTAAAACGACGTTGTTTTGGCTCATTTCAGGGAAGAGGCGCGCCACGTGGTAGAGGGTTTAATTAAACTTAAAACCCCCTTTTCCCGTTAAAATATTAACTATAAAAAAAATTGAGTAAGATTTAATTTTATCTATCCAATGACACCCATTTTGCATATGTTTCGATACAAAAAAAATTTTGACTTCTTTTTTTTTTGTTTTTTTTTTTAAAAAGGAAAGCGGTTCGAATCATTAGACGACATGCCGCCTAGTGAATCGAAAGGCCAAAAAAGATCGGCAGACGGACTAACCGTCATGAAGGACACAACAAAGTAGAAGAAAAACATACAAAAAATACATCAAAATAACCAGAAAGCTAAAAGATCTTCAGGGGAAAGCAGACTGATATAGTCAACAGATAGCGACGAGCAACAATGTTCATCTTGAAGGAAGTAAACAGGAAAGGAGCGTGGGGAACAACTGTGGACACCTCAGATTTGGGCTGCAACAAAGCCGTCAGGAGTCGATCACAAATTCACGCCACCTTCTCGACAAACCGCTCGAACTGCAACCAAATAAGAATATCAAAACTGAGAAGATGATGTAGCAGAACACGGGTATCATGATATATAAATGTGTGTTACTTTGATTGTTAAAAGATTCATGATTTATAAGGAAAAAATTGTTCAAGAAGAGTTGATTATAAAATTGGTTTAACACATAAAACCTTTTTAATAGGTAGCTTTAAACTTTATAGACACTTGTAGGGATCAAATGTATTAATAAGTTCTCTTTAACCAAACTATTCCCCGGGAAAGGAAGTTTTTTAAAGAAATGGATTTGTTAACATAGTGACGGCTCTTGTGAAAAATCATGATTTGAACATGATTTTTTTTTTCACCGAAAGGGTTTAGGCCCCATATAAATATAATCGAGATAATGAGAAAACTTGTTAAGCAATTTTTTAGCAAGAGACCAATACAATGAGTACATAAAAACCATAAAATCAACAGTTTGAACGAGAATGTTAATTTTCTTTTTTCTTATCCCGGTCCTGAATAAAATTTGTTGCTTATGATTATTATTATCATAAGTTTTAACTCTCATTTTTGGGTGGTAATGGTATCACTAGGCCGAGAACGGGCCTCAAATTTGTTTTTTTTTTAAGTGTTAGTAGTATCGTTAGGCCGAAACCGAACTGTTAGGTCACGAGATCAGAATCGGTAGGACCAAATAGTGAGCTTTTCATTGTCATTTATTTATTTATTTTTTTAAAAAAATTTCTTTTAAAATTTTGTAAAGCCTCGTTTAAGAAAATCCGGAAAGGAGCTCCGTTAGCAGCCGGTGGGCCGAGAGAGGGCCGGTAGGCCGGTCGATACAGCCAGAAGAATGAGATCTGGACTCGGATAGAGTAGAATGGTTGATTAAAAATCAGATCCAGTAAGATCTGTAGGAGTTGGTGGTGGGTAGGTTATACCCAGAAAAATCAAACAAACAAACAAAAAGGGAGAAGTGCAAGCCCACATGCCAGGCTACCGAAAACGGGTCGAAGAAATCCGAATGCGTCGGACCGGGTGGCTGTGGAAGCGGAGCAAGTGGAATGGTTGACTTCTTGTAACGTATATAGAATTTTACGTAGTAAACTTTTAACGTTTTAAATTTTATTTTTTGCATAAGACTTTATTCATATCAATCTAATATGATATTTACTTATTTTATATATGTATTTGAATTTTTTTATAAAATTTAAAATAGATGTTAGACATAAAATGACCTAGATATTAACTTACAAATAAAATTCCAATTTAATAAGAAAATAACTAATTATACATTAACTTCAACATACACTTAACTTATAACATAAGATTGAAATAAAACACAAATGATAAATCTAAACATACATTACGAACTCTAAAAGGACCCCAAACTTAAACATAAACTCAAATACCTAGTTCTCTGATCAAGTCATTCTTCATCTTCTCTTGTTCGGGAGACCGGGAATCTTTCATCTCCGTCAAACCAGTAAGAATGGCTAACTTCCTTTTATACTCCAACTCTTTGACCTTCCTTTGTTCTATTCTGTCCTTCCTAGCTTCGAAAATAGCAATCATCTTTAATTTTTCCTTCTTTATTTCCAATTCTTGGAGACGGACCTCAAGCTCTCTACTCTTCAAATTGTCCAAATTTGTAATTTGTTCTGAATAATCAGAGGATGATGTTGTACTTACCGGCCTCTTTCCCGCCCTCTTCGAACTAGTTCGTCCTAAAGGACGGACAAATGAGCTATCTGGGGTTCCGCCTTCACTTGATGGAGTTCCAACATTGGGGCTTGATGTGTATGATCCAGACTCATTTACCTTTGCCCTCTTGGAGCCATCCCCTTGTTTTGATGATGTCGATTGAATGCTATTTTGCCATTTTGGGAGACTTTTAAGCATACGCCAACTGTTTTCATTATTGAATTTTGATTTATATTGATCTTGATATAAAATATGAGCCCTTGCAAGGATATCGCCAAGGCTTTCTCCACTTATTCTACCCCTTTCTGATGTAGCATGTACACTTGTAAATTTAGAAGTAAGTGCATTAAGCTTTCGGAAGCAGTTCTTACATTGTTTCCATGAGCGAGATGCTAAATCTCCCCTTCTTTCGTTGTAATATTGAGAAACTCGATTCCAAAAGGTGTTGGTACTTTGATTGGTTCCTTGGATAACATCTTTGCTCGTGTTCATCTATCCACTAACGAGCAAAGCATCTTCGACCCCCTCCCCCAACGCAACCTTCTAGCAACTTCCTCGGTTGCCACTTGAACTTCTTCTTCATCGTCATTGTCTAGATCAACTGTCGGTTCATGAGTCCCAAAAGGCGGGATGGTAATAGGTGGAGACGTTGGGTTCAAGCCTTCAGTAGGGTTTTGAGTTTGGGGGTATTACATATAACTCATGAACTACGAGTTTTGAGTTTGGGGGTATTGCATATAACTCATGAATTGTGGGTTTTGTGGTTGAGGGTAACGCGGATAATTCATTAATTGTGGGTTTTGAGTTTGAGTGTACTGTTGATAATTCATGTATGGTGGATTTTGAGTTTGATTCGGTTCTTGTGTTCCTAAACCTTGGCTAAAGTTTGGATGGAAAAAGAAAGTGTTTGGAATGAGATTTCCGTTTTCATCCATTGTGAGTGAATAATAGAGAAAGATAGAAGTTATGTTAGTTGAATGAGGCGAGGATAGAAGATGAAGTGTTGGTGTGATGGTCTTGTGCTCTTTAAACCCTTTTATAGAAGGTATAAATGAGTTAAATGTCTCATTTACACAATAATCGAGTCATGAATTGACAACTCAATCACGGGTCTGAAAAACACAATAATCGAGTTTGAATTGACAACTCAGTCACGTATTTATTATGCACAATAAATGATATCTGACATTGATTTGAATTTTACATCTGAAAAACACAATAATCGAGTGTGAATTGACAACTCAGTCACGGATTTATTATACACAATAAATGACATCTGACATTGATTTGAATTTCGAATTTGAAAAACACAATAATCGAGTGTGAATTGACAACTCAGTCACGGATTTATTATACACAATAAATGACATCTGATATTGATTTGAACTTCGAATCTGAAAAACACAATAATCGAGTGTGAATTGACAACTCAGTCACGGATTTATTATACACAATAAATGACATCTGACATTGATTTGAATTTCAAATTTGAAAACACAATAATCGAGTGTGAATTGACAACTCAGTCACAGATCTATTATACACAATAGATGACATCTGACATTGATTTGAATTTCGAATCTAAAAAACACAATAATCGAGTTTGAATTGATAACTCAGTCACGGATTTATTATACACAATAAATGACATCTGACATTGATTTGAATTTCGAATATGAAAAACACAATAATCGAGTGTGAATTGACAACTCAGTCACGGATTTATTATACACAATAAATGACATCTGACATTGATTTGAATTTCAAATTTGAAAACACAATAATTGAGTGTGAATTGACAACTCAGTCACAGATTTATTATACACAATAAATGACATCTGACATTGATTTGAATTTCGAATCTAAAAAACACAATAATCGAGTGTGAATTGACAACTCAGTCACGGATTTATTATACACAATAAATAATATCTGACATTGATTTGAATTTCAAATCTGAAAAACACAATAATCGAGTTTGAATTGACAACTCAGTCACGGATTTATTATACACAATAAATGATATCTGACATTGATTTGAATTTCGAATCTGAAAAACACAATAATCGAGTGTGACTTGACAACTCAGTCACGGATTTATTATACACAATAAATATCATCTAACATTGATTTGAATTTCGAATTTGAAAAACACAATAATCGAGTGTGAATTGACAACTCAGTCACGGATTTATTATACACATTAAGTGATAACCCAATAATTTTTTTATTATAAAAACCTATGTGAGCTTCACATATCTACAACTCCTATCCACTTTCATTTCTCTAACTTCACAATGTCTCAAACGCCTTTAAATTTCAATTTTTCTTCTTCACCTAACTCCTCTACTTGTTCATCAGAAGACCTCGTCCTTTTATCGCAATCTTCTCAAAATTCCTAAAGCAATATGGACATCAATGAAAAAATTGATGAGCTAAGAGAGAGTTGGTCCAAGAAATTGCTGGAAATTCACGACAATGTCGAAGCCCGACATATATAGAGAGAGATCGTGAAAGCGGGAATGCTTGATTGTTCGAGGATTATTTCTCTTCAACGCCGAGCTACAATGATAGGTTGTTTTGACAAAGATTCCGAATGAGGCGACACATATTTCTTCGCATTGTCAATGCTTTGTCTCAATCTTTTCCATTTTTTCGCCAACTTCCGGATGCGACTAGTAGGCTAGGCCTAAGCCCATTACAAAAATGCACCGCCGTCATACGCATGCTAGCATATGGAGTGGGTGCCGATGTTGTTGATGATTATGTTCGCATTGGAGCATCCACAACAAGATCTTGTTTAACCCACTTTGTTGATGGAATTATAACCTTGTTTGGGGACGAGTACTTACGTAGGCCAAATGCTATAGACATGCAACACCTACTATACGTAGGAGAGCAACGAGGTTGGCCTGAAATGATCGGTAGTATAGATTGCATGCACTGGAAATGGAAAAACTGCCCGACGGCTTGGCAAGGTCAATATGACAGGGGTGATAAAAAGCCAACTGTCGTGCTAGAAGCTGTTGCATCTTACGATTTGTGGATATGACATGCATTTTTTGGAACTCCAGGTACCTGCAATGATATTAACGTTCTTGACCGTTTTCTTGTGTTTGATGATGTGCTGCATGGTCGAGCACCCACGACAGATTTTGTTGTAAATGGTAATCATTACAACATGACGTATTACCTCGCCGATGACATTTATCCTGCATGGGCTGCATTTGTCCCGTCAATTCGACACCCATTTGGTGCGAAAGACATTTCCCAACGGCAAGAGTCATGCCGTAAAGACGTGGAGCGAGCTTTCGGTGTTTTGCAAGCTCGTTTTGCTATTATACGTCATCCTACGCTTGCTTGGGACATTAATTTGATCGGAAAAATAATGAGGACATGCATCATTTTGCACAATATGATCGTTGAAGTTGAACGTGATACCTATCAACTCTACTATGATCCATCCCAGTTCGATCAAGTTGTTGTTAATGAGCCAATCGCCTCGGATCTTCCATTTGAAATGACCCAGTTTATACAAAATAGGAGTGCACTCCGCGAGACGAGTTCGCATCACCAACTAAAAGCGGACTTAGTTGAGCATATATGGCAAAAATTTGGCAATTCCGGTGAATAATCACTAAACATTTGTAGTTTTAATTTTTTTATGAAGTTGTTCGTTGTTTAAATTACGTTTGTTTGTTTTAGTATGTATTTTTTATTATGTTGGTTGTTTTTAGATTGTGTTTCTTTTTTATTAAGTTGTTTGTTATTGAAAAATATTTGATATGTTGGTTGTTATTTAAATTACGTTTTTTATTAAGCTGTTTGTTATTTAAAATTTTGATTTAGTAAGTTTAAAATATATTTACATTTTAAAATTTATGGCTAATGTTTATTTATTATAATATTAGTAATATTATTTAATAATAAATGATATATAAATATACAATTCATAATAGCCCGAGGCTGATGTTGCAGGAATCTTGCTTATTTGACAGAAAAATTTTAGTAGCCCGGGCTCTCCATTGCGCTTGGTCTTAGGCCATCTCCAATAACAAAGGATTATAATATCTTGGGACTAAATTTTAACCCTTAAAAAATATATAATATTTATTATTAGTTAAATGGTCTCCAATAATAAAAGGGCTAATTTAGCCTTTATTAATTAAATATTATAAAGTTTCACTTTTCTATATTATTTTCCCAAAAAAAGGGAAGCAAGTGAGTTTAATATAGTTGTCCCACATGAAGAGTTATACCCTTTAACTCTTTAATCCTTTAACTTTTTTTTTTTATTGAAGACTATTTTATAATAAAACAGAACTAAAGGTACATACAACTCCCCTTATTGAAAATGGGGTGGTTTGTTGGGTTGAAAATGGAGCCTACGACTTTCCTTTTGTTTTTGGAGGAGGCGACTTTTACTACGGATGTAAACGCAAAATTTGACTATTTCACGGGGCAAATTTGGATGGTTTTTTTGGTAAGATTGGATGATACTTCAACTTCCGGCAGTTTCATAAAAGAAGTGCAACCAGTTTCTCCTCTTCGCCACCCATCCTCTCTCTTCTTCACATTGATCCTGAAGCATTCTGCGATATGGAATTCTTTGTAAGATTTCGGTCATCTTCAATCTGTGCAATATCTATGTCATGTTCGCCGGAAGCTTCACCGTGCCTTCTCCATTCCATCTCCTTTCGCCTACTTCCATCACGCCGCTTCTGTCTTCCATGCAGCACGCCTCCTACGACCTAAGTTTCGCCATAAGGTAAACTTGAACCAATTATTGTATTAGGGTTTTCAATTGGATTCGAAGCACCTTTAGCCCCGATACTGTAAATTGCCCACTTTCCAGTAGCCTATGTTGGATATTATGGTGTTTTTAAACCAATTACTGTTTGATGCGATCTTCTCATTTATGGCTTTCAATTGCTTGGATACTGCTAGTGTGGAGTATAACAGTTGGTTTTCCTGTTAATATGATGAGGAAGCACTGTGGTGGACAAGAGCATTTTCTGGTGTAGTTTCTACTAAAGAGATATGTTCCCCAATTTGTTTTTGCTGAACAACCAAATTTTTGTGAATGGTTACTCAGTGCAACTTGATTGACAAGCCTTTGCCAAAGTTTCATCTGCTCCTAACCTAAACTTTTTCAGAATAAAACCTTTTGTTATTTTGTTTTTTGTACCAAGAATTGAAATATGCCCTTTTTTTTATGCTTCCTTGGCATTTACACTAGTCATTTTCTGTTATTTGTCTAGTTCTACTGGCATTTCTGTACATAATTTTGGATCAGGAGTCTTCATGTTTGAAATAGGCTATTTGTGAACTGGGAAGTTTCTGAATCGACAGAATTGGGCTATCTACTTGTATTATTCATCTGGTTGTGACCCTGTGATCTGGCTGAGCATCTTTGTATTACTTATGAGAACGGTAAACTAGTGTTGTTAACTGTCATTCAATTGAACATAGAACCCGTTTACCATCTAAGGTGTGGTTAGTCTAAAGTTTGTAAGGTGAACTGCGAGGATATGTACTCACTTTTCAACATACTAACATTTCCACGTGTTTCATTGTTTTGGCTGCAAAAGAAGGAGCTTTTTCCGCACAGAAAAAGTGGAAAGAGCTCGTGAAAGTTGTCAGTTGTTGAGGGGTTTGTTAAGGAATGAATCTGGGATTTCCGGGGTCTAGAAAGTACATGAAGTGTACAGGGATAGCCTTATGAAAGAAATTGTGTAAGCTTATAGTAATCAAACATCTGAATAGCGTTCAGTCATATTTCTTTTATATCTCCTAAGTCAAGAAACACATCACTAAAATACTATTTTGATCTTTGTTTCTCGTGGAATGCAATAATCTAATTTGTATACCGGACTTATCATTCAATTTCAACTGTAGGATGCTATTCTTTTGTATTTTGTCAAGATTATAGTTTTGAAAAAAAATTACCTCTCAAGTTTAGTTTTAAAATCGATTCGTTATAGAGTTGAACTAACTTCTTTCTATAAAAGTTAAATTCCCATTTAACTGTTACAATTCAATTTCCTCACTGGATAATTTTTAGAAATACTTCATATAATATCATATTCGTTTCTCTTATGTCTGCTACTGGGAAGCTCATGCTTTTTTTGTTTCGAGAATAAGAGTGACTCATCATATGCCTCTCTCTTATCCTACTTCGCATGTGCTAAGTGGAGTCTAAGCCATCCTGTTTAGATAAACTATATCCTAAACATATTTCTGTACAGCGCTGATGACCTTAAGCTTTTTATATATAAACCGGATATGCATATTTGGGAGGAGTATCATCCTAATCTATGCATGTCGCATGCTTTGTTTGTTTGCTTGCTTTGATACTTTTTTTTGTAATATCTCATAGTCCTCCAATCACTATTAAGGTGCCTTAAAATTTTAGTCCCAAGTCCTTACTTTAGTGTATAACCAGCCAAGGGATCTTGACTTTTAAAATTTTAAAATTATCCATTTTTGTGCAGGGCAAACCTTGAGTAGTTGGTTGCATATGGTATCTTTATAGTTCAACTATTTAGTAAGGTTAAATATGTCAAACCTCCCTCATTTGTTGATAAAATGTGTTCAGAGAAAAGATGTTGCTAGATCACAATTTAGTAACCGAGGAACAGGGTGGGGTAACATCATACTATGAATAACATCAACTGCCTATGATATAGGTTGCAATTTACGTTCTTGTTTTAGCACCTCAATTACAAGTTTCTTATCAAATTCTAATTTTATTTGGCCAATCTTACCAATTATTGGTGCAAGTAGGTATCAAGTGTTTGTTCTTTCTCATTGCCTTTTTAATGCTATCTAAAACAGTAATATCTCTATCTTTGTCTGTTGCCGTTAGGTGAACCTGGTCACATGAATGAGAACTTGTAACTGCATCTCCGTCTATGGGTTGCCCATTCCATTGCAACATCTTCAAGGGCGACGGCCATTTTCCCTACAAATAAGTCATATGCACCTAATTTTTCCCGCACTTTTCAAGTGAATCTGTCATGAGTGCATGTCTGCATGACCAGTGAGCCTAAATAGAATCTGCATAAAAATGTTTGGTGTAGTGCATCACAAATCAAATGATTTAGTTTTAAAATTATAAATTACTCATGTTGTGTAGGGTAAATCATGAGATTGTGAATATATGGGCTACCATTGATAAATAGGTATGTGGAGCCTTCCTCTTTTGCTGCCAAAATATTTTCTTTGAGAAATGCAGCTAGATTACAATTTAGCAACTAATAAACAGGGAGCGTATAGCATTATATAATCACTTGAATGATGTCAATAGTTTTAGCTTCTTTTGATATTGGTTGCAGCTTGCCTATAATGCAATCGCTACATCTTTCTTACCAAATAGTAAATCTTACCTATTCTGGGTGCAAGTTGGCTGTGAGTATTGCACTTTCTCAATGCCACTTCACTTTTGATATTGCAATTATATGATTTATTGAACAAGAGTTTAATCTTTATTTTATTGGTTTTTTGCTTTTAATGCATTAATAAAGATCAACATTTACTTTCGAACGGAAAAAAACCCCTTACCAACCAAAACAAGTATTGTTTTCCACGCGCACGCTTGGCAGTCTCTCCATAGTACATTTGGACATTCATGCACTATTTCCTCGAGTCACTTTGCATATAAAAGGGGACATTCTTTCTCTTGCACTAACATTTCTCCTTCTTTCGCACTTCTTTCCGCCGCCGCTTCATTTAGGGTTCTGAGGCCTCGGCATGATTTGCAAGTACCGCTTTTGATTTGGGGATTTCTAGGGACCCTTGATCAGGGAACCAAAGTACCAAGCGGTGAATCAGAAAATTCATATCAGGCTCCCTAATTGTTGCTTTGGATCGCTAATTGTTGTTGTGGAGATAATCTGCCTTTATTTCCAACTCTCTATTTGTGCTTGTGTCAAGGTACTTCTTTTTTCTTTTCTATGTCTTCCGTTGAAATCTCTGTTTCAGTTCACGTTACTGCTCTTATGGTCATTTTGAGGTAAATTTTGGTTATAGATTGTTCCTTCCCTGTTCTTGTGCTCAAAGATTTGATTCTGTATTTTGAATTACCCTTTATACTCATGATAGTTTTGGGTTTGATATTTTGTAGATTAGTTTCGGTATTATTCTTGTTTCTATAATTTAGCAAGTGTTATGGCAGTGTAGAGAAACTCGAACTGAATTTTGCTTTCATCAAAACAAGGAATATGTTCGCTTAATTTGAACCTTGAAAGCTGACATTTGCTTTTACTTCAATTTCTTGTATTTTTTCATGATTTATTTTGAGCTAGCAGCAAGAAAGCGAAATTGAATGACAACCCGCAAGAAGTGTCTTCATTGGATTGTGTTGAAATATCTGAGATGCATAGTAGCAGTTGGATTAGCAATTATTAATTTCTTTTCTCGTGATGTATCTGCTTTATGTATGGTTTTGGTTAAAACCAAGACATAGATGTGCATCTTTTCTATAAGCCTTCTGTATTTATTCTCTTAGTGTTTGTGAATGGAAAATTCTTCTTGAATTGTATGTTCTCAATGAATAAAGCTAAATTTACTCTGACCAGCTACTTTCTAGTAGAGAAATCTGTATTTATTCTGTTGGTATTTTTGGATGGAAAATACTTGTTGAACTGTAAGTTGTCATTGGTTAAATGTAAATTTACTCTGATGAGCTTTTTGTAAGAAGCTAAATCTATGACGAGGTTATGATTTTTCTTTGTTAATTAGGAGAATAACTTTGCCGAAGTATATAAGGAATCAGCTTATCTTGATCTTACCTGAATAACACATTGTTTTTAATATTTTTTTTCTTCCTCAAAATGGCTGCTTCATTTGGCACACACTCTTGCTGAAAAAGTACTAATAACCTCCTCATAATGTATAAACACCTAACAAATCTGCACATGTTATTGATTTTCGCATATATGTTTAGGGGTTCGCTTGGCTGTTGTAGAATAGGTGTAAATTTGATAAGTTATGTTCAATTGAAAGAGAAAGTGGCCATGCTAAACTCATTCGTTGGAACTTTTCTTGTCCTCTATGTTTTTGGATGTCTTCTGAACTTCTGATGGCAAGAACTATAATTTTCTTATCAGTTTTTTGCGTAGGATTAGTGCTAAAAGAAAGCATACCAATTATAAGGAACTTCCATTAATAAGACATTCTCTAGAAGTTTGCTGTATTTGATTGATATACTAGATTACTAGACTAGTCGAAAATTGAAATCGATTGGCTAGAACTTTGTAGAACAGATGTGGCCTGGTCAGAATGCGCTGGCAGCTCGTGATTCTTTGTAAGACATTACATGGCACAAAGGCGCTCCAGTTTCACTTTTGAGAGCATACCAAAATTGACGATTTCTGTAAAATAGTTTTATTATGAGTGTGTGCATAGGCATGGTCACATGAGAAATAGTCATGCCACACCATATTTGGCTGGTTTGGTTCTGTCTTAAGCGAGTCCTTATCAGACTTGTCCAGTTATGAGTAGTTTATTTTTTTTATAAGTGGCAAATTCCTAAATTTCTGTAGTTTTTTTTTGCTCTGTTTTGATGGTTGATATTATTTTTGAACAGTTTCTCTTCCTAAGAACACATGCAGTATTGATTTCTTAGCTTATGATAATATCGATGTCTAGACAAAAGTGATGCTTGAGCTAAGAAATGGGGGAGAGTGAAGGTTGTTTATTTGCATACAAATGGCTAAAAAATGGGAGATAGAAGATTGCCTAGTATATAATTATATTCTTTACTAGATAAGGTATAAAATATCAATGTTTGGTTTCTTTTTCTTTATTATACTATGAAAATAAATTTGAAGTTAAAAAACCGAAATTAGAAATCAATGCTGTGAAACGACGTGTTAGTGTGTACATGTTCTAACTTTACCTAATCTGGATGAATTGAGTTGTAAGAGTATTGGTTTTCTCAATTTCCACTTCTTCTTTATGGAACTTAGCTTGCTCAAACAGAAGCTTTGCGGTCAATATTCTCTTTCTCAGGACGAGTAAATCTTCCATATTTGAATCCAGTTATGGGCACATTGATCTAGTTTGGACGTACCTTCTTTTCCTTTGTTGTATATATCTGCAGATATTCCCCCCTGGTTTTGTTATTGAATTTTGTTCTTCAACGTGAGCCAATTGATATGTTTCTCCCTATTAATGACTAGGGTATTTTTTGGTTGCTATGTGAAAATCCTTCTTATATTAATGAAAGCCTCACCCCCTGAATTGGTTCCGAGTTCCACCAAGTAACGATGCTTGACAGTTCGAATTTTATCCAGCACATAATTTAGCTGTAAATGATGCATGCAGTGTGTTGCATAAATTTCAAATTTTGTAGTTGTCCACATACTGATCCGGCTGTCCTAATTGTGATATTGATTTGGGTAATCTGATAGTGTTCCTGAAACATTGTCTTATTTTTTAATTTATTTGTTACCTTTGTTCCATGAAGTTGGATTCTTGTTTGTTTGTTTTGATTCAAATGTCATAATCACTTGCACCATGTATGGTGTTGTTTAGTAGTTTGAATTATATACGATTATCGTTTTGGTTCTATATCCTTCGCTAGGAAATGGGTGGTGGCAAAGAAGGGGATGAAGAAAATAAGACTAGAGAAAATCCAGCACACAATCAGAAAGTTCTTACTAAACGCTACATGAGCCCCATACAAAATGTTTTTCCAGGCCCAAAGGACCCGTCTATCCTTGTATACCAGAAAAATCATAGGTCCTCAGACATATGGGAAACCATTCAGAAGGTATGGTACTCGTCTTCTTTTCTTCTTTTTTTTCCATTTCGAAGCTACACTATATTGTGTCAGTTCTGTTTTTCATACTACTGATACTTGTTTCTTTTATATGCTATGGTTACAATGAAGGATGAGAAACCGGAGGACTTAGTACGAGTTCGATGTGGTCGTGTATGGATTCCGCATCCAAACCTCCATCGTTACATCATGGATGCTGGTTTTCTTGGGGTCATGCAAGTACGATTTCTTCTTATTGATCATTCACTCATGACTGCCTTAGTTGAAAGGTGGAGGCCGGAAACACACACATTTCACTTTCCTGTTGGAGAGATGACTATTACTTTGGAGGATGTTGCAATGCTGCTTGGTCTGCCCATAGAAGGAGAGGTGGTTACTGGTGGTGTGCCCTTTGATGAAAATGCGGATACAGGTTCTCATACGGAAAAGTGGGCTGACATGTGCATGAAAGAGCTTGGGCTGAGTCCGGGCGAAAAGGACCTGAAGGGTTCAAGCCTACAACTTAAATGGCTAAGTGATAATTTCAGTGAGCTCCCAACAGAAGCAGATAATTATGACGCTGATACATACAGCAGAATGCTTAAACAATATACGAAAGCGTGGTTACTAGCTGTCCTTGGAACAGTGCTATTCCCTTCTACGAGTGGTGATATAGTGTCATTGTTATATTTAGTGCAGTTGATTAACCTTGAAAAAGTTATCAACTTCAGCTGGGGCAGCGCAGTCTTGGCTAACTTGTATCGAGGATTATGTCGTGCAACTAAAAGAGGATCAAAGGAGTTATCCGGTTGTGCTTTGCTATTGCAGGTTAACATACTCTCTCCCGATCTTTTTGTACCTGTTACATTATAGATGACTCGTATGCAACTTCTAGCAACTCCTTGATACTTCTCTTGAAATATTGACATCATATTTACCATCTCTTATGATCTAGTTATGGTCGTGGGAAAGGCTACACATTGGGCGCCCTAAAGTGGATCCGTGGCTCTCCCTTGTCGAACGTGCAGATAGAAACAATGGTGTCGGGAATGTGGTAAACGGTGATGGTGACATTGATAATGTCGTCACCCTTCATCCCGACATTGCCAACAGTCCATTTGCACGTTTTCCATATGGACGAAGGTATGATCATATGTTCAAATTTTTGATAATAAATTTATGATAATTTGTTTTGGTGTAATAATGTTTTCCATGTCAGATGGATTGGTTCAAAAGAGTTTGGTCATAGCCCTCGCCACGCTCTAACTTTATATAGATCAGAGTTGGATTCGCAGAAAACAGATGAGGCAAGTTCAATTCTTGGAAGAAAAAAAATGTACTATAAACTTAAGAGATGCAAAAGATAATTTTGTAGGCGTTTCTTCTCCATTTCATCTGAGTTGCAGGTTAAGTGGCAGCCATACAAGGACATTGATGCAAACCACGTGACACCATTGTGCTATGCTGGTCGGAGCATTTGGCGTGCTAAAGTCCCTTTGATATGTTATCATGTGGTTGAGTGGCACTTTCCAGATCGAGTGTTGCGACAATTTGGCTTGGTTCAAGGGATCCCGAGCCCTTGTGATACTGAACGTAGGCTTCATATGATGGACAAAAGAGGGCGGAAAAATACAGATTGGGGCTTGGAGCATAGTAATTATGTGTTGATTTGGGCTGGAAGGCATAATCGTATTATCAATGCTGATCCAATTGAGGGCCAGCCTAGAGGCTGGGATACATACTTGAAATGGTATCATCAAATCACTCGACGCTTTGTTGCTCGACCTGTGGTTCCCAACCAACCGCAAACTAGCTTACAGTATCACAGCAAATCTGCCTTGTGGGATAGACTCGTATGATCTTCGTTCTCCTCGGTATAAGTTATTGTTTTCTAGAATCTATCATTTGATTAATAATATCTTGTTCAATCAGGTGGATACGTTGGTCCAAATTGCTGGAAAATGTAAAAGCCATGCGAGAATCGGAGATGGGGAGTCTTCCGCGATTCAAGGCTACACAGAGATACACTCTATGTGCCTCTCTGCCTTGAATGACACCGGAGAGATGAAGCGGTTGGAGATATCTCCGAGACCCCTTGCAATAGAAAGAGCTGAACCGTCTAGCAAAGCATCAAGTCGTCCTAAAGTATCCCGTACTCAAAAACCCCAAGAAACCCGAGTGAGACGAGTTGAGTTGTCTCACAACGGAAACCGCATTGGCCCTTCTCGACCAGCCCAGGGAGACGGTCCCAGCTCTTCCCGGCCAACCGAAGTGATCCAGTCCAGCCGTGTCCAGCCACCCCACATGAATGAAGCTGACCGACCTGGTTCTTCCCAACCACCTCGAAGGCCCAAAACCGTGAAGAAGTTGGTCCGCAGAAGGGAAGATTCAGCGGAAGAACAATGTGATGGGACTGAACAAAACAAGGTAAGGCGAGGTGGCTAAGTATTGAAGCTATGCGGTTCCCTATCCCTTTGGATGAAGCATTTAGAGATTGTCTGTTTGTTGGACTTCAAAATTTAGAAACGTTGTGTTAAGCATTTGGAAAAGGAAATTTTCAGGATTAGCATCGATCATCTTTATTGTGATGTTTCAATTGAAAATTTTAAATTAGTCAAAATCGCATACCCAACCTTAATTTCAATTGAAAAATCGCATACCCAGTCTTAATTAGATCTTATATGTATTCAAATTTTACAAACCTTTTCAATAAACTATCCAAAAGTTTAAATTAGTCAAAAAATTTAAATAAACGAATAATCTCGTGTTACCAAAAACACGGCCTAAGAACAATGTCTATTACAAGACTCGTAAAAAGGCATGCTTTGGACAACATGCCCTTTCAGCCTTTCACGAGTCTTGTGCTCGACATTGTTCTTAGATGGCTTCAAGTCTCCCAAAGATTGATATAAGTAAAGGCTTTATTCATCAAGTCCGAAGATGAAGTTTCACTTTGAAAGACTAGAAATGAAGCAATATGTTGTAACACGAGATTTCTGTCATCGAGTGCGCACACCGATCATTCTTTTACTTAAAACACTAAAATGAAAAGTCACAAGAGTGATACAAGTACATGGGCTACGATACTAGGTATCCATTTTGTATTCTCCGCTTATGTAAATCCCTCCTTTTTTCCTCTATATAATTAGGCTAGTACCCGCCCCTTACGCGAGTTTTATCTAAAAGTTTAACTCAACTCGTATTATGTTATATAATCTTTAAATTGCAAACAAGATGAATATATATACATTCATAATAAGTCCGTTCAATACCCCAAATTTAATGTCCTAAATTTAGATATATCGATTTAAAAAAGTTATACAAGTAAACAACCCACATGCCCGTAGAAATTCTTATTAATGACAAATTTGTAAATATCTTGCGATAAAACTGTAAATAAGTCGAAAAAAATCCTATTCGGCATGTCTTAGGATGTGACACATAAGCAAAATGTGGACGGTCTTAGTTATATATAATAGGTACGTATCTCTTTTAAAAAAACATGTCCTAGATATCGACTCTCTGTTAATTGAATGGTTTCTTGTCAATCTAGATCTCGACCATGCTCAATACAAAGAGTGAGATATAAATGGTATATTGTACGGGTTTGAACAAAGCTTTAAAAGCTTATAAAATTTAATTTGGCTAAAAATATCGATCCGGGGAAGTTTACCTTGTTTATTTAAAAAAAATTATTTTCATGTATTCGTTTTGTTTGGTTTGTAATGAATTGTACGGTTTACTACTTAAGTGGATTTTTTTAGATTTCAACCAGAACTTCCCTACTTCATAATGTTTTGTTTATGATTGAAAAATTAAATTTAGCCTTCTCGATTAGATTTTTCGAAAATTTGTTAAACCTTTTTCAACAAGGTTTGAGAGGGTGTTAATGTTTCGATTTTTCACAAGGTTTGAGAGGATTCAGGGTTGGTGTTTCGATTTTGATTTCTCGTATGCCTTACCTAAGGTAGACATGGGCCCGAAACCTAAACCATCCATAGTCCAAACCGGTGGTTTAGTTAAACAAAAAGGAAAAAACGGAAAACTGAACCAAACCTAAACCCAAGCCGTAACCACTGTTTGGCCAAACCGAAAAAGCTAAACCGCCGGTTTGGGAACAGCCGATTCAGCGGTTTAGCACGAATCGGACCATGTCTACCCTAAGGGTCATATAAACAGGGAAGGTTCGGATATCCGAATTTTCGGATTGTTTGTCCACCCATTGGAACACACGCTACTTCTTCGGTTCTTCCCACTACCTGTGTAACTTCAGACAAATCTTTCCGCCATCCCTTATCCTTCACATTAATCTTGAAGCTTCTTGCGCCATGGAGTCCTTCGCCAAATTTCTGTCATCTTCACTATCTATGTCGTGTTCGCCGGAAATTTCACCGTTCTACCTCTATTATATCTTCTATGACCTGCATCCCCGCCGCTTCTGTGGTCCACGCATCCTCTTCTGCAACCTAAAATTTCGCTGTAAGGTGGCCTTTTGAACCAATTTTTTGTTTTAGGGTTTTCAAGTTGGACTCCCAAATTTGCATACTTCTGCTCTATATTCCATGATCTTGCCATTCTTCTGTGGTCACTTTTTGATTGTTTTTTTTACAGTGTCATGAAATCCTTCATTCCATTCATTGATTAACTTTTTCTATGGCTTACTTGGATTTCTAGCAATCATTTATTGGTTTGTTTATGTGTAATCTGGTTTATTTGTTTAAATCTCTCTGAACCAATTTGTTTGGGAATATTAGCTCTTTGAAGTTTAAGATCCGATTCATATTGCAAGGAAGAAGTAACTAGTATGTGACAGGTAGAACAATTGTTTGTTGGGAAAAAAACCCACTTTCTAAACAAACTTGTATTTATGTGTAGAGGAATGTATACAACACTGACTGGAGTTTTTGGGCTGTCACTCACTGATTAGTTAACAAAATGTTACACTCACTTGGACTAGCTTGTTCACACACCTACAAGTGAGTGAGGCTTCCATCTTGTGATAGCAGTGAAATTGTTTAAAGGGTGAGAGGACAACAAATTACCCATATGCTTGTATAATACGACTGTGTATTTCACAATATATGCAGCTTTACTTTTTTTATATTGTGTCTTATATTGCTGAGGGTTTCCGTGGGTATACAAGATATTTATACAGGCTCGTGAATTGGGTTAACTGTCCTGATAGTATGGTGTCTGGCAAGACAATTTGCTGGTCTCGTTTCTACTGAAGGGATGCTAGTTCTTTATTTAATTTTATGTTTTCTGAACAGCCAAATATATGTGAATGGAAAACTTCTGAGAAGGCTCAAACCTCTGTATAATGTGGTGTTATGTTTCCTTCTTTGTAGCTTTTAGGCAAAGAGACACGCCCTAAGATACTTTCTGACCTTTGCTTCTCCCAGAATGCAATAATTGAATTTGTGCATTCAATTTTGTAATCTAGATGATTCTCTGTACAGATTTTTGTTGAGATTATAAATCTGAAAACTAAATTTACACTATGACCCCTCAAGTTTAGTTCTAAAAGTGATTCATTATAGAGTTGAACTAACTTTTTTCTATACAAGTTAATTTCCATTTCAATGTTACTATTCAATTATTCTCACTCAATTTGAGCATCATATGACTTTCTCTTATCTCTGATGCATCTAGCCTTATTGGGAAGCTCAACGTATCCTGTTTTGGAAGAGAGGGAAGCTATTGTACACTACTCAACATGTGTTGAGCTGGAGTCTAAGCCATATCGTTTAAACCATGTTGTAAGCATAATTTACTTTTGGTGCTGGACTACTGGCGATCATAACCTTGCTATATATATAATCTGATTTTGCATATTTGAGAGAAGCATCATCCTAAAATTTATCAATGCCCATGCTCAGTTTGTTCCATCTGATATCATTATTTATAATATCTTATTTTCCTCCTGTCATTGTTAACGTGCTTTAAAAGTTCAATGTTCTGGTATAATAATCAAGTGCTTTAAAAGTTCAATTTTGGATTTTTAAAACTTTTGAATGATCCATTTTGTGCAGGGAAACAAGTTAGGTATGTCAGTCCTCCCTTCTGAATGATTGCCAGTAGTCCAGCACCAGTTATAACTGCCTATGATATAGATTACTTTTGAATGACCCCTTGTTGTTGCTAAAATATGCTCAGTTGAATAATGTTGCTAGATCAAAATGTAGCAACTGAGGAACAGGGAGCGGATAGTATCATAGTATTAAACATCAACAACTATAATTGCTTATGATATGGATTATATTCTACCCGTAACTTGTTTTAGCACCTTTCACCTAAGTTGCACTAAAAGATTTTCTCTATAAAATGCAGCTAGATCACAATTTAGCAACTTATAAACAGGGATTGTATAGCATAATCGGATAGTATTGGATAATGTGAATAGCTATAGTTGCTTTTGATATGAGCTACAGTTTGCATATTCTCTTCCAAATTGTAAATCTTACCTATTCGGGATTCAAGTGTCTACACTTTCTCAATGCCGCTTCTTTTTTGATATTTTGTTACTTGATTTGTTGAACAAGAAACTGATCTCTGTTTTCTGTTTGGGTGTCTGATTTTAATGCATCAATAAAGATTAACATTTACTTCTGAAAGAAAAAACTCACCAACCAAAAGAAGTGTTGTTTTGCACGCGCTCGCTGCTCGGTGGCACTATCTCCACCGTACACTTGGACGTTCATGCACAAATCCATTGATTTTATTTGTGTATAAAATGGCATGTTCTTTGTGTTGCACTAGCGTTCTTCGTTCTTTCTAGATTGCTTTCCGCAACTGCTGTTACATCTAGGGTTTTGAGGCCGTCAGTCACTTGGTGTACTCTCGAAGTTCCATATTTGTGATTTGGGGATTTCTAGGGAAGTATTAAGTGGTGTTTCAGGAGATTCATTTCTGCCGTCGTTGTTGCGAAATAGGTATGTGAAGCCTCCCTCTTTTGTTACGATATATTTCGTTATAAAAATGCGACTGTGTCACAGTTTAGCATCTTATGAACAAGGACTATGTAGCATAATCGGATTGTGTCAGATAATGCCGTTAAATATAGTTGCTTTTGATATAGGTTGCAGTTGATCTGTTGTTGTGTGTTTTTTTCTGCACCAGAGTTGCAGCTTTCTTATGAAATTCTGAATCTTATCTATCATGGGTCCATATCAAGGTCCTTGGTTGATATGGATCATGTAGATTTGTCACGAAACTTGATTTTTAATAGCTACTATGTTAATGCTATTCGACGAGCATGTTTTGTTCTAACTCCGCTTGATTGCCGGAGTCTGATTGTAAATCCCTTTTCAACTCAGTTGTTCACGTGACACTTCAAGATTTTTCAATGACTAAGAGTCATAAACAGTTTGGCTCGAGATCTGCATCACCCCTGCTCTGTAAGGACAGGGCAAGTATCAGAGTTGGTGATCTTCAGCTGATATTTAAGGATCTACTGTCAGCATGGAAAGACAGCCGTTCAGGTGACGCTGCACTTCTTGAGGAGCGGATGCATCTGATGTTACGGGAATGGCAGGCTGAGCTTAATCAGACTTCCCCAGCAACCTCATTGCAGGTTAGTTTCCAATATTATGTTGTTTTAGGGACGAAATCAAGGCTCGTTTTGATTGAATAGTTTGCTCATTTATCTGATAAATTCATGCATAAATGATGGCTGTTTTATGTTGTTGCAGAATGATAGTGGAGGCTCATTATCCTCGGCCATTTGTCGGCTGTTTCAATTGTATAAAGATGAAGATGATACTTCCATTGCTAAAGAGGTGAGGGTTTGCTTATCTTTGTTTATTTAAAAGCTGGTTGGCTCTTTTGTGCTGTATCAATGAATTATTATTTGATAGAGTGACTTAATAGCAAATATTTTGAGTAAAAGCAAAAAGAAAACCTCTGCTTTCCCTGATTTTTCTAATCTTTCACCAATTCATTTTCTTCTCGTACATGATCAGACTAGTCAACGGGATATTTTATCCTGGAATCATCTCTCTAATGGAGACTATTCAGTAGGTACAACTTCTAGTTTAGATTTAGTAAATTTTCGCACTAATGATGTTTTCTCTTCGCAGCTGGGATTTCCCTAATACCTAAGATTTAAAGTATTTTAGTTGTCAACATGCTGATCTTAGTCTGCTAATTATGTAAAGATTTTGAATAATATGATGGTGTACTTGAAGCACTGGCTTGTTCTAAGTATTGTCTGCTCTGTTTGCTTCATGAAGTCAAATTCTTTTTGTGTATCTGAATTCAAATGCCATAACCCCTTGTACCGTATAGGATGTTATAATGTTGACCTTTATAATATGGTATCATTATATTTATGTTTCCTTGCCTTGTTTGTTTCACATATTTCTGAAACTGCCGCTTCCCCGTATCCTCTTGTATCCGTTTCTATGTCCGTTCGTCATAGATTAGAATCATATGCTAATATAATTTGTTTTTTACCCTTTGCTAGAAAGTGAGTGCAGAAACTGGAGACACTGCAATCATCCTTTGCCATTGGAATGGCTATATATGTGAAGGTCCTGAAGGAATCGACTACAGTGAGGGAGTAAGTCAACTTATTCGAGTCCGTAGTCAGGTAAGTTATACGGAGTTGCTGGATAGGATCTACTCGATCACTGAATGGGACATAGCTAGTACCCAAGTGAACATCACAGGAAGGCTGTGTACGCATACTAATCCGACACATTTCATCGGCACTCCAATTTGTAATGATGAGGCGTTATCTGCTTTACTCGAAATGTATGGAGCTAGAAAAGTATATTGTGTCGAGCTGTACCTTAACTCCCCTAGGCTTGACAGCATGACTAATGAAATACCACCTGTAGCCGAACAGTCCACTGTATCTTCGCAAGCAAGCTACTGCCCTAACAGAGAAGGACAAAATGAGTCCGGTGTAGACTCACAACCATATCCAGAAATTGCTCGACTCTTTGCTGAACATCATAATCAATCGACATCCAGCTTGTTTGACTACAGATTTACCTCGGTAGGGTATACAGTTAAGACCTTTTGCTTTTTCTTCTGCTATAATTTTTTTTTTGAAGAGGTAATTAGAACACCCGGTTCGATCGGCTTTGCCGATCTACGTCCGGATCGGGTAATAAATCGTGGCCCATTGCTGGAGATTCGAACTCGAATCTGGTTTCTGCTATAATTCATCTTTGACTAATGATATCTCGATTACTAGGTCGATTCTACGTTCCTCAAACATTGTGATGACACTCTGGGAATCAACATTGATGAGCTATCTTCTGCGAAATCCCGTCCACTCCCTCTGCAAACCGAAGAAACCCGAGTGAGAGTACGTGATGAACCATCCAGTAGTGGACCATCTCACCCTCCCGGGTTCCCCCGAGTGATAGAAGTAACTCAGCCGTGCACTGGACCGTCCTGTCCTTCAACTACAAAACAAGATGCTGATGGAAATGCACAGAAAAGAGCAAGGAGAGATGATTCAGCCAGTGAAGATGATCATAAGACCCCAAAACTCTTTTGATTTGTTTTTCTGAATGAACTCGTTGAACTATTGTGTTAAGCATTGGGAAAATGCTTATTTGTTGCACTTTTGAAATTTGGAAATGTTGGAACCATTTTATTTATAGGTTTTTAAACGTGATTCTCTTCTTTTTGCACTTGAAATTTGATTTCATGTTTGTTTTCGGTGCTTATAACATGAATGTGGAAAGGGATGTCCAACATGAATCATTCAATTTTATGATAGGAAGTTGTATTTAAAATAGTTATTGCGATTACCAAGTTTTTTTTTAGAATGAGATACTGAACTAGGATAATTTTATTTAACCACTTATACGATAATATCATGTTATATAATTCAACTTCAAAATTTACATTGAGATAGAAGGAAGACGGACAACAATTTGTGCCGCCAATCCTGGATAACGAATCCGATCCTCCTAAAAACAGCGTATCCTCTTGAAAATTTCAATAGCATCGGACGTAAGGAAACCAAAGATGTCGAAAGTGAACGGAAGAAACACATTTTGATTTTCAATACTCGAACTTTCCCATGATTGGTCACCTTAGCAGAAGCCGCATTAAGGGTCATTAAGCGCCGCCCTACCCACCGCAAAAGGTCCATTACCCAAACAAACAAGTGGGGAAATCGATGCAAGCATGTTTTTCACCCGCCCATCTAAACACCAAAGACATCCGCCGGCCTCAAGGTGGACCTCCCCTCTCGTGAGTCAGGGATCGAATTTGCAATTTGGCATGTGACCATTTGTTATATACTCGAACTTTCAGATAAGGATTCTTGTTTTATGTTTGTATTCAACCTTCAAATATATACCTAAACTTTCAATTTACAACTACTTTTCAAATTGGATCGCCCATTACAGTTGAACTTGGTACGTATACTGGGAATGTGCTTCACACGTGCATTGTGGATAGAGAATGAAAAATGTGCCCCAATCTACAATAGATTCGAAAGTAGGAGAAGCGAACATAATTATGTACGTTGAAGATTTTGAATGTCTATTTTCTATAAATATAGGCAAAAGTTTCAATCTTTACAAGAAAAGCTCTTAACTTTCAATTTGGTCCAAAATTATTTCCTTTTTTGGAAATATTGGCCCACGAAGATGGAGATGATGTTAATTTCGATACCGATAGTCGGTCGTGTCGCTGACACATTGGTATCGTATCACCTTGGTTTGCCTCGGAACACGCCCATACATACTTACCGATGACTCAAACCGGGTTAAACGAAAGTCCGCCTACAAATGGAATCATCCCTATTGAATATTCAAAGTTCTGAAAAATCAAAATAATTTTCTTAAATTAATTTTTTTTTTTTGGATAATTACATTCAACCCCACAATTTATGTATTTACGCACATTTCCATACTCATCTTGGGTCACCACCTTGGCTGCACATGGGAATTGGGGTCGGAAATCTGGAAGCCACTAGAAACACGGTTTGACGCAAACTTGTCTTTCTTCCAAAGCATTCACACGTTGTCAAGTGGCGCAATGACATTGCTCAGATCTAAACACGAGCCAACAAGTCATCACTTACTCTTCCGCATTCTTACGTTAACATGTTGTGTGACGGCGTTGCATACACCTAAAACCAGATCATCCAAGCCGGTCATCCACCCGAGAAAACGGGTAGGTGTGGTCAAAGAGAAGTTTCTCCGGTAAATTAAGGGCCCGTTTGTTTCCAACTCCAGAAACGGAAACGGAGTGGAAATGAATTTAGTTTAAGGCAAAATGGACTTCATTCCCCACATTTTGTTACCTTATAGGGTATCAAAAGTAATCAAACTCTACTCCAATTACTTTAGATCACAAGCAATGATTCCAAAAACTTTCATGAATAAGGCTATACGTATGGACTAGATTCGTTTCCATTCCGTTTCCGATTCCGGAGTTAAAACCAAACGGGCCCTAAAAGGTTTTGATTGGTTAAAAATTTCAATCTAAATTGCTATAAAGATAAAAATATTACATAATATACGATATTAAGTAGGTATAAGTATAGAAAATATTTAACAAAATTATAGTACATCAAGAACATGTATGTATTGTATAACTTGTACTGTAGTATCTAAATTATTGTATATTAACATACTTTTCTGTAAAAGCGTATTCATACCAGGGCGGTCAATGGGGCTCGGCCATTAGTCCACACCGATGGTCAGACTCGATCCAGATTGTCATTGGGGCTCGGATATGAGTCCACACCCGACGGTCAGACTCGATCCAAACAAACTGACTCAATTTTTGGTTATATAGCTCATCCACATCCGAACGACTATATATTTGATTTTTTTTTCTTTTAATTTGTTGTAGCAATTCTAGTGCCACCTTAAGTGAAACGTGATAATTGTGGAGGACTAAATTTTTTCACATTGATAATAAAAGGATAATGAGTTTACCGGATGAAACAACATTGAGCTTATGTGTTGAATGTGGCTGGCTCTAACGCGTGTGCGTCCGAATATGTGACGAACCCCCCACATTATATATATATATATAGAGAGGTTGACTCTCATGTAAACAACTCTTACCATGTAAAATGAGAATAATTTATATTCGTTAGATCGTTAAATAGACGGCTGAGATTAAACTATATTAAAGGAAAAAAAATCGTGTGATTAGTTGAAGAAATATTCGCCAGACCTGATTCATATATCCAGCAGTATATTCACATATATTCGATTTTTACAAGTTCACATGGTAAGAGTTGTTTCACATGAGTCAGTGTATATATATATATATATATATATAGAATCATACTCCCATGTAAACAGCCCTTATAGTGTACAATGAGAACAAATAGTAGCCCTTGATCTGATTAATCTAAAAGCTGAAAATTAACATAAATATTCAATGAAAAATTCAGCACACTCTCCTCATTGGATGATACAATATACAGAATCTTCCAATTAATATCAACAAAATCGATCAAAGCAATATCAATTATATGGATGATACGTTTTGCTGAAATGCCATACACTCCATTGTCGCCGGAAGAACTAAACATATTTTCGCCGGAATAGTTAACAGTAAGTATCTTTTTCAGTATACAATATTCTCATCAACAAACAACGGTTGATTTGTCCTCAATTTTTTCGTTTTTCATCAATATATGTCCTCAATTGTTCGGTTGATTTGTGTAGGGGATTCAGGCAAGCAACAGTATCGGAATCAATGGAAGAAGGTAACTGAACGTGGAATAACATAAACAGTTAAAGTAATATGTTAACGGATATTTGGTTTCATATTAACGAATATATTTGAATATACCACGGAATACGATTCGGTGACGGTGAAGGTTTACCTAAATATCAACTATTAAACAAACTCGTATTTAAATTATCATAATATAAATATTTATTGAATTTTTTACAGATTCCCCATGTGAAAGAGATTGGGATGTTGATGGATCCGGCATTGATGCTAACATGGAGAGTATGGATGAATTTTATGAAACAGTCTTACCTAAATATCAACCACTCGGTTTTTGTTCTTCAAACGGCTTGAGCCATTTTACAGTCTTACGTTTTTTTATCATTATATGTCAACATTTATCGGTTGATTTGTGTAGGGCATTCTGGCAAGCAACATTTTCGACATCGATGGAAGAAGGTAAGTGAATGTGAAACATCATACACGATTAAATTAAATATCAACAGATATTTGGTTTCATATTAACGAATATATGTGACTATACTTCCGAATACGTTCTATAACATGGTTACGAAAACAGATATGGCACCGGTTATGGTTTACCCACTCATCAAACATTAAACATACTCGTAATCGTTAGCTATATTTCAATTATCAGATTATAAATATGTAGTGAATTTTTTACAGATTCCGGAAATAAAAGGAATTGGGATATTGATGGATTCGACATTGATGCTAACATGGAGAGTATGGATGATTTTTATGAAGCAGCGGCAAATGAAGAGCTCAACGATGCAATAGACATGACGCAATCACCGGCGAAAACAAAATATTGGACTCCACGGTACGATGAATCCATACATCCATGTATTGAAATGTGTTTCAAGACACCGGAGGAAGGTATCGATTTTTATAAGGCGTATGCTAAAAAGGTTGGTTTTGATGTTCGTTTGTCATCTTCCCGTGTATGCACACAAGACGGGACTCTATTGCATCATCGCATATTGTGTAGTCGTTCTCAAGGAAAATGTACTCACTACCGGAAAGTGTCAAAGAGTTTCACTCTTTATATCATGTACGTTGTGAAACTTGTCTGAGATGAATGTGATATTTCGTAATCGGTGAACTACTATAATGAATTCTATAACCAACTGTGGTGTTACTTGTTATATTTACTCGATCATACGCACTTAATTCGTTCATCTGAATCCGGTACACGAACAGTATAATATCCAGAACTTATATCGAATATATTCGGCAACTATATCCTTTATATTCCATACTTATATCGTTTATATTCAATAAGAACACTTACTAATCTATCATTTTTTTGTATGGTTATCGGTGTTTGCATACAAGATAACGTTCGTCTTTCTATGTTGGTTGTGTTATTCTCACCGTTTTTGTGAAGACAAATTATTTCCAAAAAAAGAACCATTGATAGAAATATTATTTCCGGTAATATAGAAATATTTATAACTATATTCGTTAATATAGAAATATTATTTTCGGTAATCTTGTTTGTAATACGATTACATTTTATAGTATTGAAACACCAAATAAGAAAGTGTAAACTCCATTACCCAAGTGTACATGTTGCGTTCATTAACATATGACACACTAAAATATTATATATCCGGTTACTATATCTTGTATATTCTATAAAATATATCGTTCATATTCGGTAAAAAGTACATTTTCTAATCCGTCATATTATCTATGGTAAACGGAGTTTGCATACAAGATAACTATCGTCTTCGTATGTTTCCTCAAGTGTAAAGGTTGTGCTCTTTAACATACAACACCTAATATATGAAGCATCCATTAACTATATCATGTATTCTGAAATTATATCGTTCATATTCGGTAATGAATACACTTACTAATCTATCATATTATGCATGGTAAACGGTGTTTGTATACAAGATAAAGATTGTCTTCCAATATTTGTTGTGTTATACTCACTGTAGCAAAAGAGTTTTTCGAAACAACATATCAAAAGAGTTTGACATTGTAGCATAAAACTTTGACATTAATATAGACAGGAGTGTCAAACGCATTAATCCCTACATAAGTGATTCAAATATCCAAAAAGAGAAAGAAATTGTAGCATATAGTTTTGACATAGTGTAGCAAAACAGTTGTCCGGAACAACATATCAAAATAACAACTTGAATCGTCTATTCCTCATCATTCATAGCATTGTCAGTCTTCAATGCCCCTCTAGCAACTATACGCGGTATTTCTGGCAACACTGTGTTTTACCATGTCAAGATTTCTGAAATCTTCCAAGTGATCAGTTGATATTATGCACTTGTTCAGTTCGTAGTTGAAAACGTCGTACATTTCTTCGAACTCAACGCTCCCTTCGTCACCAATTGAAAGTAGTTGTGTACAAGTCTGTAACAATTTTTAACGTTATCTTCCACACAGAAACAAAACAGCTATTAGCGAATAAAAAAGTAGTATGCTATCGAATATAAATAATAAAAGGACCGAATAGCGAGTTGTATTTCCATTTTACCGTGCATTAAACCCACACAAAAAAATCTTTGGTGAATTTTCGCCTCTAAACCACTCAAGTGCGTTCAGATACGGTGCCCAAGCATCCACAAGTGCGTTCAGAAAAAAAAAACTCATAGCCCTTAACACCAATCATTTATGAACAGACAAGTATTGAATGACTGCAGCCTAACTCGCATTCGACAGGGCATGAACGAACACTCAACAACAATGGACAACCAATCCAATTCGACAACCATATTTCAAAATAAAAAAACAAATCAGAAAACCATAATCGGAATCAATGCACCGGAAATTACATTGATATCGACAATACCTCGAGTGACGGAGGAGAGCGGCGAGACGAACAATACCCTAATCTGAATGACGATTGACATTGAAATGGTGATTAGGCCGTTGTGTGCGCCGAATACCGGCGCACACAACACCGAATACCGGCGAACACAGCACCGAATGTAGATTGGAGGTCGAGCACAACACCGACGAGACCAACAACGCCGAATACCCGATGAAGAAGACGACACGGAAAACTGTAAAAGATTTAGGGGTTTTATTTGAGGGGTATTATTTTAGGGAATATTACATTAATCCGCAAAACCCTAATCGGAATCAATGAACCAGAAATTTCATTGCCGTCGACAATACCTCGAGTGACGGAGGGGAGCGGCGAGTCGAACAATACACTTATCGGAATGACGATCGGCACTGAAATGTTGATTAGGAGGAAGAACACAACACCGGCGAACACAGTACCTAATGTAGAATGGAGGGGGAACACAACACCGGCTTGACCAACGACATCGGATACCGGAAGAAGAAGACAACATCGATGGTATGCTTGAGGACGAACAACACACGATCTTGATTAGGCGGAAGAAGAGGAAGCAATAACTGTAAAAGATTTAGGGATTTTATTTTAGGGAATTTTAATATTGGGTAGATATGGTGTGGTGTGTATCACGCTCCTATTACTTCCAAATATGCAGTTTCAATTTTATTTTTATATTTTTTTCCTTAAAATCTCACTTAATCGCAGCCATCCATTATAACAATCCAACGAATATAATTCGTTCTCATTGAACACAATAAGGACTGTTTACATGGGAGCCAAACTCTATATATATATATATATATATATATATATATATATATATATATATATATATATATATATATATATATATATATTAACACGGTATAAGAGCAATTCGATCTTTCGATATCTTACTTATTGAGTTTGTCCGAATTAAGATGTTTGATGTCGAAATCTACACTATAATTGTCCCGTCTTATTGAGCTAGTGGACCTTCATAAAGTTGTGAAAACAATTATGAAAATAAGACTCCACCTTCAATTTGAAAATGTTCATCTTTTCAATTTTCATCATTTATTAGATTAGACTTCTTCATTGCATACTGATGCATGCCATTAGAAGCTAAATAAAAATCAATAATATTTGTGATCTAACTTTTTCGATTACAATAATTTATTTAGAAAACAAATATCTTAAATAGGAACGGAATAAAACGTAATATTCTAAGCATTTTTCTCATTCCAAAGGGGCTGCGTTCATTTCCATGTCACAATGATATCTTTTTCACGTTGTCACGTCCCCACACAAATTTACCTTTTTCCCACTTCAACTAGTCACGATTTTCCACATTTTACATCCAATCCTACAAATTGATTACAAAGAAAAATCAGAAGTTTCCCACAAGGATTAAAGAAAAAGGTCTTTGTTTTTGTCAACGTTTAAGATCATTCACACAACCCAAATTCATCGCATAGAAAAAAGAATCAGATCAAAATATAAAAAATCAAATAAAATCAGAAGTTTCCCACTTTGCTTCTTTGTTGGTGGAATTGCAAATTCGCATTTTAAAATTCAATTTCGTCTGCATATAAATACCAAGATACCCACTTGTTATTTCTTCATCCTCAAATCATAAATCAAACAAAGTGAACATCTTTGACTTCTCTACTGTGTCGTTTTGCTTCTATTTTGCAGAGGAAAAACAATGGCGGGCGCTAAGGATGTCTATGGCGAAGATTCTGCAACAGTAGATCAGCTCATCACTCCATGGACTGTTAGTGTTGCTAGGTATTTGATGGGAGTTTTGTTTAATTTTGTGAATTTGGTGGACAGAAATTGAAGATCCTAAATTTTGGGGTTTATTTGCAATTCTAAAGTTTTGATGAGTGTTCATTTTGGTATCAGATTGAATGCTTGATGTCATTAAGCATGAAAATGAAAGTTTAATTCTTTATAGTAACTGGGTTCAGTGGATCAAAGTTCAGGTTGGTGTTATTTGGGGTTGATCGTTTCAATACTTCAGACTGTGGATCCAAATGTGTTCAGCTAAGCCTGAAATTCTGAAGAATGGTAGATCAGGTTTTTTTTTTTTTTTTTGATGATGAAAAGCGGTTAGGTTGGATCAACTCCGGTTAAAATCTATGTAAATTTGCTTAACATGGACTTCGTAGATCAGTTTATGGGTTGGGTTTGGTTTGATTTGTTTTTTATCAAGATGTTTTTGAGTTTTAAACTGAAATTGTTTTGGGTTATGCCAATAACTACTAAATTTAACCTTAAAATTCTTAGGCTGGGTCGCATTTTGACTGGTTTTCTGTCAATATTTAGTGAATCAATCTTCATTCTAGTTATTATATCATATTTTGTTAAATAACTTGGTAATTATTGTTAATTGCTCTTTAATCCTGTAGTGGATATTCCTTGTTGAGGGATCCCCGGCACAACAAGGGTCTTGCATTCACCGAAAAGGAGAGAGATGATCACTACCTTCGCGGTCTTCTTCCTCCTACAGTCCTTTCCCAAGATCTGCAGGTTAGGCTTATAGCAATGCTTAGCTGCCTTATTGAGTAGTATGTTTTATATGGAATCAATAATTTTTGCTCACTTATTTTTCATGTTTTTTTTATCAGGAAAAACGATTGATGCACAATATCCGCCAATATGAGGTTCCATTGCAAAGATATACAGCTATGATGGATCTTCAGGTATGTAAATTTTTTCCAATAAAGTTTACTTTGAATGAGTTCAATGATGTTCACATTTGGCTTTTGTTATTTTTTCAGGAAAGAAATGAAAGACTATTCTATAAGCTTCTCATTGACAATGTTGAAGAGCTTCTCCCTATTGTGTACACACCCACTGTAGGTGAGGCTTGTCAGAAGTACGGAAGCATCTTCAGACGTCCTCAGGGTGTCTACATCAGTCTTAAGGAGAAGTATGACAGTTACACCCTTTTAATCCTTTTGTAGTTATGCATATAGAAGTGATTAAGTTTCTGATGTGTACATTGGTTATTTAGAGGAAAGATTCTAGAGGTTTTGAAGAATTGGCCTGAGAGAAATATCCAAGTTATTGTGGTCACTGATGGCGAGCGTATACTAGGTCTAGGTGATCTTGGATGTCAGGGAATGGGTATACCTGTTGGGAAACTTGCACTATACACTGCACTTGGTGGTGTCCGGCCCTCAGCAGTAAGCTTGTTTTAACATAATAATGTATCATTTTTCAAATATTCAGATTTCAAAAGTTTATCCTAAGAAGTTCCTTGAATTTTCAGTGTCTTCCGATCACCCTGGATGTCGGGACAAATAATGAGAAACTCTTGAATGACGAATACTACATTGGACTAAGGCAAAAGAGAGCAACTGGCCAGGTGAGTTATAAGCATTACACTTATTTGAAGTATTATGCTTGATTATACTGATTATTGATGTTGTTTCTTTTGAATTTCAGGAATATAGTGATTTCCTCGAGGAATTCATGACCGCTGTTAAGAGGAATTATGGAGAAAGAGTTCTCATTCAGGTGAATGTTAAGAATTGAGCATTATCTGGCATTATTCTAAACTTTAACCTTGAGCTGAATTTCCGCTCTTTTGGACTTGTAGTTTGAAGACTTTGCAAACCATAACGCGTTTGAGCTGCTAACGAAATATAGACCCAGCCATCTTGTCTTCAATGATGACATACAGGTTTGACATCAAAGAAATGTCTGGGAATTATAATGATTATATAAACATTTTTGTTTTCAGGAATTCTAAGACCTTCTGTGTTGCAGGGGACTGCTTCGGTGGTTCTAGCCGGGCTTATTGCTTCCTTGAAGTTACTCGGTGGAACCATGGCTGACCACAAGTTCCTATTCCTTGGTGCTGGAGAGGTATCTATACATCTAAGTAACCTAGTAACATAGATACAAAGGACTCTAGAATGTTTACATTCGTTTTTAATTTTGTTCTTCTGTCATTTTTCAGGCTGGCACTGGCATTGCTGAGCTTATAGCTCTTGAGATTTCAAGAAAGGTATTCACGCAGTGCTAACTTAGGTTTTATATTACATCATCAAGATTTTATAGTTGTAGTTCTGTAGTAAAATCATCTTTCAATTGTTGCAGACTAACAGTCCAGTCGAAGAGACGAGGAAGAAAATATACCTTGTGGACTCAAAGGTAAAGTTATTGTGAAAATGAAGTAAAAATTGATGCACAAGTTCTTGTTCTTTCTGCTAATGATGATATGTTACATATTTTGATTACAGGGGCTTGTGGTTGCCTCTCGTAAGGGGTCACTCCAACATTTCAAACAGCCTTTTGCTCATGATCATGAACCTGTTACAACCCTTTTGGATGCTGTCAAGGTATAAACCTTTGGAACCCATAAAATAAATCATGTATATATTGAAGATCATTGAAATCTTAACTGCTTTGAGCCTTCTCTGTCAGGCAATCAAGCCAACAGTGTTGATTGGAACTTCAGGAGTAGGAAAGACATTTACAAAGGAGGTTGTCGAAGCTATGACATCCATTAATGAGGTTGCTACACTATTCATTTTTGTGCAGTTTGTTTAAATGACTATAGGTAGACTTAAGATTGAGACTTTTCGAACCTTAAATAGCAAGTACTCCATTTTGGGTATGACTGTGTGGGACAAAATCATATGGAGGCCCTGTGCAAGTGCTCACCTCCCACCTACTCAGGCCGAGCTTGAGTAACACATTGAACACTAACATGAATATGACATTAGTTTCTTTCTCCTCTAAAATATGAATACTTAACATACATTTGATAAAAAAATCTGATTTTTTCCCCTGTCTATTTCACTTGCAGAAACCTTTGATTTTAGCCCTGTCAAACCCTACATCACAATCTGAATGTACTGCTGAAGAAGCCTACACATGGAGCCAGGTGAAATCATGCTTCTTTCTTTATGTCTTACTGTGAAAGCTCTACCCTGGATACTAAATACTCATATCCATCAATTCACTGATTTTTCAGGGCCGTGCAATATTTGCTAGTGGAAGCCCATTTGACTCAGTTGAGTACAATGGGAAAACATATGCCCCTGGACAGGCAAATAACGCTTACATCTTCCCCGGATTGGGGTTGGGTCTCATCATGTGCGGTGCAATCCGCGTCCATGATGACATGCTTTTGGCAGCTTGTAAGTGAATCTTAAATCTTATATGGAAACCAAAAGAGGTTTCAGGATTACAATATGTGTCATATTTACAACAAACTAACACGACATGAACGGTTTGAACAGCGGAGGCATTAGCAGCCCAAGTGGAAGACGAACATTACGAGAAGGGACTGATCTACCCACCATTCAGTAACATCAGAAAGATCTCAGCCAACATTGCTGCTAAAGTAGCTGCAAAATGCTATGAACTCGGTTAGTTTTCTCTCATGTTTTCTTACAGCATTCAATCTGTGGCCTTTCATATAACTGATCTGAATTTCTGTCATTTTTAGGCCTTGCTGGTAGGCTTCCCCAGCCCGATGATCTTGTGAAGTACGCGGAGAGTTGTATGTACAGCCCTGTCTACAGATATTTCCGTTGAAAAGGGATCAATCATCAATGTATCTGTTGGGATCTTCATTGCCTGATGTTTTGGATGTTTTATATTGACACCCTGATCGTTTGTGTTGTCTTTCTTTAGCTGTGTTGTGTTGTTTTACTTCATGTATTGTTGCTTTATTCTTTTGTGTTATTGGAAATGAGTATTTGGTTACAATATGGATCACCTCATCCACTAATTATCTAAACAACAAGTCTCATAAAAAGAAAATGAAAATGTCAAACAAGGTTATAAAAGAGTATTTGCTTTGTGCTTTCTAGTATCTATCATGATGTAGTGGTTCTCGTCCGTAATAATATTTTAGGTTAGGAGTATTGTGCAGATCCGGACCATACTAGATATTACAGTTCGGTCTTGAACTGTTATTATCGGGTCCAGTCCGGTCCATAATCTTGTTGTCTGATTCGGACCATTTGATTACACTTTTTGAAAGAGCATGAATATGAACCGGTTTGGGTTTTGACCACACCGTATTTACCAATAAAAAGTTAATATATTTCTAAAAAAGTCAATAGTGAACCCTACCCTACCTTAGCTTAATCCACATCTGAGAATTGCCCAAATCTAATCCTTCCCCATTCTGTAACAAAATATATAAATATTTGGTAAAATCTTAGAACTTGTATTTCGGTTAACCGTTAGTCACTGTCACTACTATATAATCAAAGGGCCTGAAATCAAAGTCTGCAGACAAATATCTTCATTGCTTACACACTTGCTACAATCCCAAAAAAAGAGGTCATGTTTCCAAAGCAACAATCATTTGCTCTTTCTCATCATCTTCTTCTCTTCTTCATATTGTTCCTGCATACTTTTGTGTCCTCTCACCAACAAATCTGTAATCATCATGATCAAGCCTCCCTTCTCGCCTTCGCTTTAAACATTTCAACATCTTCATCAACTCCATTAAACTGGTCTTCTACCACAAGTTGCTGCGAATGGGAAGGGATAGAATGCGATAATAATGGCAGAGTGACTCATTTGCAATTATCTTCTAGAGGTCTCAAAGGTGCAATTACTTCCTCTTTAAGCAACCTTGTTAAACTTGTTTATCTTAATCTATCAAGTAATCATATCAATGGATTTCAACTAGAAGAAAGAATTTCTGCACTTACCCACCTCAAAATCATTGATTTATCTTCTAATAGCATCTCCGGTTCAATCCTTCAAGAGATTAGCAAGCTCGAAAACTTGGAAAAACTTCATCTTTATAACAATAATCTTCGTGGTCATATCCCACCATGTTTGATGAACTGTGTAAAACTCGTAGAGATTATTCTGAGAGATAATCGTCTAGATGGAGATATTTCTAAGCTAAATTTCTCGAGTCTTGTTCAACTCGAAAAACTCGATCTTAGAAATAATAGTTTCAATGGCACTTTTCCCGAAAGCATATACTCATGCAAATCACTCGTTGCGATTCGAGTTTCACTAAATAATATGACCGGTCAAATCTCGCCCAAAATTGTTGGTTTAAAATCCTTGTCTTTCATTTCCCTTAGTCAAAATTCCTTTACAAATGTTGCAGCAACACTTAGAGCTTTAGCAAAATGCAGCAACTTAACCAGCTTGCTTCTGTCAGTGAACTTCTATGGTGAGCATCTTCCAGTTCATAGAACCTTCATTAGTTTCAATGAATTCCCAAAACTTCAGTTCTTTGGCCTTGGAAGTTGCGGTTTTGGCGGTTCGATTCCCGAGTGGCTGTCTAGTTTAAGATCATTGCGTGTTCTAAACTTGAGTGGTAACAAAATGATTGGTAGAATTCCAGATTGGTTGGGAGATTTACCAAACTTGTCAAGATTAATGTTAGCTAAGAACAATTTGTCAGGAGAATTCCCCACAAAACTATGTCAATTACCAGCACTAATCTCAGAAACCATTGATGGAAACTTCAAATACTTCCATTTTGAGTTACCTGTCTTCAATCTTGATACTGGAAACACAACTTACAATCAGTTTAATGACTTCTATCAAGGGATAAGCCTCTCGTATAATAAACTCAACGGTATGATTCCTACAGAGATCGGTCAATTACAAAGTCTTCAGATACTAGATCTTAGTAACAATCATTTCTCCAGCAATATTCCGGCTAGTATCTCAAATTTGAAGAACTTGGAAGTGTTGAACCTTGCTAGAAACAACTTTACCGGAGAGATTCCCACGTCGATTGAAGGTTTGCATTTCTTGTCACATTTCAATGTGGCTTATAATAATCTTGAAGGTCCAATACCAAGAGTTGGCCAATTTGATACTTTTGAAAGTTCTAGCTTTGAAGGTAATTCTGGTTTATGTGGCGAGCCGTTGAATCATCCTTGTTTCGTAATGAAACCGAAAGAAGTAGATAGTAATAGAAGCCAACACAAAATGCTGCAGTTTTTACATGGACTCTATGTTGGTTTTGCCTCTGGATTTTCAGGTGTTCTCATAATTGCAGTTTCCTGCTATGTTTGGTTCAAACACTGCAAAGGAAGCTGTTGAATGGCTACTTCCATAGGCATAAATGTAAATAAAATGAACTTGTGATTGTAATGTGTATGATAAATATGCAAGTGTTTGCGCATATAAGACAATTTGTAGTTTTATTTGCACCCAATACAAAATGCACAATTTCCTTCATGATCCTCACAGACATTACACACAAGTAATCACATGGTGAGCAAAGCTCCTCGAAAAATCAAATGAATGATATCAACTTACATGTAAAAGGCCATGTATGTTTCAAATTGATTTTACAATGAAGTGTCCCTGTGGAAGAGAGACTTCGTCATTAAAAAAGATTGAAACTTGAATCTTCATGGTAGATCAGATCTTGTAGGCGCCAGAAGGGTCTGCGTTTTGGACAATCCAAGGATGTTCAAGAAGCTTGTGCAGTGGAAGTCGCTGCGCAGAGTCCCTCACTAGCATCTACACGTTTTGATACGGATTGTTAGTTTGTCAACGAATTAGTATGCTAAGGAAGAGGTTACGGTTGAGTTTAATGGATTATCACCTGACTTATAAGGTCTTTTGCAGCTGATGAGATCATGGGTTTTGGTGGAAACTTCAGATCAACCTGCACAATCCTGCACAGCATGCACAATTCAATAATGTAATTTCTTATTGTTTGGTTCCTTGTAAATTCACTGACCATTCATCACATCATTCAGGATTCGAAGTGCAGGATTAAATGTAAAAGCTAAGAAGAACAAAAGGCTTTTCAAGCTCACCTTCTATATGTGTCCGAGTGTTCCTCTGCCTCGAAAGGAGGGACACCGTATAGAAACTCGTAACATAGAATGCCTAAGCTCCATATATCCACACTTGCATCGTGTTCCACACTTTCAACTGCCAGCAAAGGATTCGATTATGGATTATGTCATTTTATGATTTTGAAGTTGTGGAAACAAGTATAAGCAAACTTTCAACTGCCATTACAGGAGAGGATTATGTATGTTGTTGTTTTAGAAACAGATATAATCAAACTTTCAACTGTCATCAAAGGATATTGATTTTTTAAGTTTTAGAACAATTTCACTTTCACATCTAAGCAAATGGCAAGGCACAGAGCCACAGACAATAATGAAACTCGGGTGTGTATAAGTAAACTTTCAACTGCCATAACAAGATAGGATCATGTATGATTTGAAAGTTCTAGAACAATTTCACTTTGCTGAACTTCCTGCACTAATTTACTCAAGCAAATGCCGAGGCACAAAAAAATATGAAACTTGGATGTGTATGCATACCCATCTCAGGAGGGAGGTAATCTAATGTTCCACACATGGTCCTTCTACGGTTAAATGTGTGCACCGCCCATCCAAAGTCAGCAATTTTGAGTTCACCCTAGATGGAGGTAGAAAAAGAAAATGGAAACGTTATAAGAAACTATCCCCATAAACTAATAAGAATGAAGCTAGAAACATAAATCAACCATAAGAACACTATGTTTCATACCTCTGCACCAATCAAAAGATTCTCTGGCTTAATATCTCTGTGTATTACATGCTTGTCATGACAGTAAATCAGTGCTTGAGCCAAGGATGCAATATACTACAGAGAAAGTATCAGCAAATTGAGTTGTTAAATATGGTGAAACACCAGATCTACTATTCAAAACAAAATCAGCAACGGACATCTGTAACAAGTTAATCCAATTCAAAATTCTAGATATTGGTCACCGTGCAGATGAAGCTTGGATTAGGTTTACTGAAACTGAACATTGAACATGATATAGATATGAACAGAAACTCACAGTGGCGGCACGTCTTTCACTGAAGTACTTGCATCTCTGAAGCTCCTTGTACAGCTCTCCCTTGGGGGCATATTCTAATACCAAGTAAACGCGTTTCTGTTGATTTACCAGATAACCAGTTATTACAACCAAATCCCTTGACATGAAAAAACAACATATAAATTAAGGTCTTGTTAATACCTGATCGTAGAAGTATCCATATAGCCTCAAAATGTTAGAATGGCGTAGATGACTTTGTATTTCAACTTCTCGTCGAATCTGATGCTCAACTTGTGATTGCTTCAGTTGGCTTTTAAATAGTACTTTTAATGCCACGATGTGATTGCTCTGATCCAGAAAATTCATAAGCAGTTAAATTCAATTGCTCGTGATATGCACACAAACTAAGCTAGCTTATTGAACTAATATATGTTAGGATCAGAATTAAGTTATGAAATGCACATTATAATTGAAAGAGAAAGCTGGAAATAAGTGACATACTCTTTTCTCTCTCGCCAAGTAGACATGACCAAACTTTCCTCGTCCCAGTGGCTTGCCAATGTCGAAATCGTTAAGCGTCCATCTGCGTTGTTGCTTGTCTGTCGCCCCCACTGTTGCCTCTGAAGGAGCCTATATCCAAGTATAAAAAGAACACGATTCAACTACCCAAAAACAACAGACATTTAGAACCCTAGCATAAACAGATGAACTGACTTTACACAACAGAAAAACACTTTCTCCAGAAAGGGCTTCAAATTTGCCAAAACTCAACACATCAATCTTCACAAAACCACCTTCATAACAAGGATTACACATGGGCGAAATGTACATTTTAAGCCATCCAAAACCCTAGGACAAAATTGGCATCCCCAGAAACGCGAAGATCTAAACATCTCTCAAAATTTTCCAATTTGGAAAAAGAATACAACAAATTAGAATGAAAACAGACCATACAAAGGCTCAATTGATGAAAATTTTCTTAGAATCTAACAAGCCTTGAGATTTCATAGAATGTGAAAAGAAGGGCATCTCTATATGAAATTACCTTCTGCTCGGGGCGAGTTTCGGCGGCGATCGCCATGGACAAGGAAGAAAAGAAGGTAGGACGAGAGATAGGAAGGAATGCGAGCAGGAAGGAATGGGTAAATTGTGTTGGACAGCGGAGAGGAAAATTGTATTGAGGGAGCGAAGGAGCTCCTCCAACGGTCGAATGGTGCCGACAGGCGGACAGGGGAGTGGGCCCGGTTGATTCTCCTTTTTGAATTATTTTCCCCTCGTTTTTGGCTTTCTTTTGTTTGGGGGTGGGATTAGCTGTACCTAACCCTTAAAAGAACTGGGCCGGCCCAATAGACCCATACTCCTATCTATAAGAACAAACAATAAGGGGTTGTTTGGTTCCAACCATTAAGGTAATGATAAGTTGTTGATTTCAATTTTTGATTTGGTATAAATTTGAATGAGAATCTATTGTATCTCTAGAATGGACATAACTAGAAAATCCTAGAAGTGTAAAAGACTCTGACGGCGATTCACGGTGTGTGTCTTCTCCGTAGTTTTCTACTTTCCTTCCGCCGGCGGTGTGGAGGCTAGGTAATTTTCACCGGGCGTGAACGGCGGTTCTCGGCATGGATAGGAGGACGGAAAAAGAAAAGTACAAGATACACTTGACGGATGAGGAGTGTGTGATACTGTAGGGTAGGGAAAGTATTAACAAGCTATAATATCCCTATAACTTGGTTGTAAATTTTCTTTTAGCTCTATTAGTGTCTCAATATTGTGTATTTTATGCATTTCCTTTCTCAACTCATTCCTTCTTCTATATTTGTAATTCTCTCTTCGATGGAATAAACATGATTTGGAGTTTGTATTACAATCTTTCATGGTATCAGACATCACTGATCCTTTCTTTCAAACACTTTAGAATCATACATGGCTACTACCACACTCAATATTACAAGTCCATTCTACTTACATCCATCAGATCATCCAAATAATCCTATTTGCCCGTTAATCATCAATGGAAGCAATTATCCCGATCGGCATCGAAATGTAATCAATGTGTTTCATGCCAAACGAAAATACGGTTTTCTTGGTGGATCTATAAAAAAAAACGGAGCCTACTGACTTAAACCACATTCATTGGATACATGTTAACTCGATGCTTATTGGTTGGATTAACCAATCTCTCGATCTTTCAATTCGCCCTTCACTAGCATCTTTCGATGCGGCTAAAGAGCTTTGGGGTGATATCCGACACCACTTCTCATTTGGCAATGGTCCACGCATCTTAAAACTCAGATCCAACATTATTGATTGCAAACAACATGGACAATTTGTTGTATCTTACTATGTGAAGCTAAGCCGTCTATAAGACGAGTTTGTTGTGTGTCTCCCTTCTCATACAACCCTTTGCACGCCTTGTAACAAAGTCCTCACCTCCGAACGAGATGAAGACCGCATGCATCAATTTCTTCTAGGATTGAACGACGCATACAATCATCTTCGATCTTCTATCATTGTTATGGATCCACTTCCTCCTCTAAACAAGGTATATGCTCTAACTATTCAAGAAGAACGCTCTCAACTCAATGTTAAATCTATAGATTCGGCCACCAACTACAATATGACGCTCGTTGCTCGGTCCTATTCTCGCTCTCAACCATTCAAGACGGACAAATCCAACATTAGTTGCTCTCATTGCAATCGTCTCGGCCATAGTAAGTCTTCTTGCTTCAAAATGATAGGTTTTTCCGATTGGTGGAACAACGGCAAATGAGTCACCCATCCTCGCACCGGAAAACCGCCCCCTACGACTTAGCCGACTGGATCTACAACTCACATGACTCACGCCAACTCTATCTCAACAACAACCTCTACACCTCTAACCAACGCCGATCAAAAGGCTCTTGGACCAGCGGTTTTCGATGACAATGGTCCGCCATCTTTGATAATTTTAAAACATATCACCTCGGTTCTCATGAAAAGCAATAAGGTAAAATTAAGGCCTCTTGGATCCTTGATTTTGGGGCTTCGTTTCATATGACGGGTGATAATTCATTATTATCTAATATTAAATTTGTTTCTCCACATAAAATTAAACTATCTAATGGTAAATTATCTACTTCTTCATATACTAGATGTGTTGCTTTATCTCAATTTTTTATTCTATTTAACGTTTTTTTTTGTACCGGGACTACAATGTAATTTCATATGTGCCTATTGCTTATCTACTTACTCTAAATGTGTTATTGCCATTACTAATCACCTATGTATCATTTGGGACCGTTCTTCGCGGATATTGATTAGAGTGGGTGAACCTCGTAATGGTGTTTACTGGTTAAACTGGATCTTCCCACCTACCACCATCCATACCGGCGTAGTCGCCACCTTTGTTGCCGCTCAAGCCGCCAGCAATAAATCGACTTCTCCTTCTGCACTTTGGCACATGCGTCTCGGACATCCAACTTACCAATATCTTACTTCCTTTCCTAATGTTAGTAGTTTTGATTTAAATAAACAAAAACATTTACCTTGTGATATTCGTTTCCGAGCTAAACAATCTCGTTCTTCTTTTACGTTAAGTGAATCTCATGCTACATCTATTTTTGATCTTATAGACTGCGATATATGGTCTATATCGTATTCCATCTTCATGTGGTGTAAAATTCTTTCTTACCTTAGTTGATGATTTTTCTCGAATTACATGTGTTTTCTTAATTAAAAATAAATCTGAGGTATCTAATATAATTCATAATTTTTGTGAAATGAGAACGGCTATCAAAAAATTGCGTAGTGACAATGGTTTAGAATTCATTAGTCTTCAACCCTTTTCTCTAAAAACGGAATTTTATTTGAAACTTATTGTGTTTATACCCCCAACAAAACGGTCGTGTCGTATGTAAACATCGACACATTTTAAATGTCGCTCGCGCTTTACTCTTTCAAGCAAGACTTCGTGTAAAATTTTGGAGCGAAAGTATTATGACCGCATGTTATTTAATTAATTGTACTCCTAGCTCTATTTATCAAGGAAAATCTCGTGACGAAATATTTTTTAAAAAACCTCCCTTATATGACAATTTACGCAGATTTGGATGTCTTTGTGGTTAAATCAAATACACGTCATCCCTTTTGAGAGTTTGGATGTCTTTGTTACGCATCGCAAGTACCGCGTAGTTCAAATAAATTTGATTCTCGTTCTCGAAAAACCATTTTCTTAAGATATCCAAACTCTCAAAAGGGATGACGTTTATTTGATTTAACCACAAATTCCGTCTTCATATCCAGGGACGTAATTTTTTATGAAAACATATTTCATTTTCAAAATAACTCGGATTTATCTTCTAATTCTAATCTATCCCAACTTTTGTCAAATTTTATGGATCGAAATATTCTCCTTCCTATTCCACCTAACGTTAACAATTATATTATATATCCTTATTCTGATTCAATTCCCACAACTTTCGCTGATTCCTGTAATTCTTTCCCACCCAATCTCTTATTATATTATGAAAATATATATAGTCCTACCCAATATCTAAAGATGGATCTTAATTACGCTAAAAAATGTTGGCGGCTGGAAGATAGCTTGCAAACGCACAATAGGGGCGGACAATTTGACAGTGGCAGGGAAGTGTATGGATGGTAGGTACATCCAAGGTGGCGGTTATTTTTTGTCTTCTTTGATGGGAGACGCATGGTATATGCATCATGTTCAATTTCATGACTAAAAAAGATGCAGGGATATGAGCTTAATGTAACAATGTGATTAACACTAACTAAGATGAAGGGATATTAATTATTTGTCAATTGGTAAATTATCATCGTTAATTATCATTAATGATAATCAATATTATTATTAATAATCTTATTAACTCTTAGCATATATTTTTTATAAAAGATAAATATTATTAATAACTTTATCTACTATTATTATTATTATTACTATTATTATATTTTGTGGGTGATGTATACCAATATTTATCATTTTTATAAATATTAAGATTATTCTTAATATTGAAAATTACATTAATAAGTTTATCTAATAATAAAAAAATAATTTGTATAATAACAATAATGATTAATAATACAAATTAATGAAACTTAATTATTGTTATTGAACATATAGTTTGACAAAGCGTCATCTCAAGCAACGTACACTATACGAATTAATATCTAAGGTGTAGGTCGAACTCATTGTTGACGAAGAGTCTTAAACTTCTCAATTTGTGACTTGTATGTCTTGTCTAATTCTTTCACGGTATCGTCATGTGCCGGATACCAATATGCGAGAATGGGTGGCAATGAACAATTTGGTTTACATTGTAGTTGTAAAAACTTGAACAACTAGGGGGCCAAGAGAGAAAAAAAAAAGTAGTTACGATAATTGCAATTAATGGTTTAACTTGATAAAAATATATACTACTAACCGCAACATAATGGTGACGAGCCATGTCTAGAGCAATGAATTCAATCGATCCCGGGGACAAGCCATATTTGGGGGTGTTTGCTTATATGAGCCGCAGTCCAATCCAAATACATAAGAGTGCATTGATAGATCGTGACAAACAATGTACCGCATAAGGGCATTTGCATCCAATATTTGGATGGTGTCATAACATTTGGTTTTAGCCATATGCGTCTCTTCGTCATCTCTTTATGATTGACCCCTTCATGGTCCAGGAAAACATCGTATCGTTGAGGGTTTTACAGAACTCTTTCATCATAATTTTACGTATGGCACACCATGTATCCTCGATGAGACCCAACAATACACAAAGAGATCGAAATCCTCAAATCCTGTCGCTCTCAACATTTGCTAGCCGCTCAACTGGAACCATAAAATTTTCAAAATTGTTAGAGCTGAAGTCATATTGACCTATGACAACACGGGTAAGCGAGAACAGGTGCTTCATTGCCCCCCACTTCCTCTACCCCATCTCCCCCGCCGTTTCCTCCTCCTAATCCGTTTATTTATCCTCTGCTTCCCCCATGCGTCCTCCTCCTCCATTCATCGACCCATATCACCCCGACAGGGTTGCCCGTTAGTTTGGTTGAGTTCAACAGATTCATGTGGAACCAATCCACCCAATGAATTTGGATAGATGCCAAAATGTACGACACTATAACTTAAACTTTGACCTTGTATGACGCCAATGAGACAACCGATTGAACGCAATATCCAACCAATTGTGTGATGCGGCATCCGTGGTAGTTACATGGAAAAATGAAGAGGATTATATGATTTGGTACATAAAAAATTGTCACCCATATGTCATGAAGTCGTCTTGGATAGGGTTGTGCAAAGTCTACGGTCCAGGATTTTTGAAAATCCGGGTTACGGTCCGGTCCGGTTTTTGGACCGTATAAAACCGTAACCCGGGTTGGACCGTAAACTAGGAATTTCCGGTCCGGTCCAGTTCGGTCCGATCCGGTCCATTCCAGTCCGGTTTTGGACCGGAAAACCTCACTAAAATTGCATCATTAAGGTACAAACCGGTCCGGTCCAGTCCGTAATATTCAAAATTGCACAATTTATATACAAACCGGTCCAACCCGGAACCGCCCCGGTCTACGATCCAAGTTTTTCTCAATTTACGGTCCACCGGTCCGGACCGTATGCACAACCCTAGTCTTGGATTCTCCCGGATGTACAAACGATATCCTTCACCTAAAGTCGTGTCCAACGACACTTACAAATAGGAGATAGAGTGACACAAATTCAAACCCGTGGCTAGATCCGCCTACAATGGAAGAATTTCATGAATTGTTTAGTATGTTCTATTCTCGCGCACTTGTCCCCCCAATCACGCAACCATGGATGCATGCACATCATAGAGGTAGTTTTTTATTTTAATTTGTTTATGTTATTTCGTATTTCTTAATTGTAATGAAATTCTAATTTTTAACTTAATTAAATGTTATGAAAAATGAACGTATTAATTTTAGTTTACGACAAATATAATCGATTTTCGATCATAAAACGATCAAATATGAACTTAATGTACGTATATTCCTTTAACAAAGTAATAATAATAAATCCTAATGATAAGCTACTTGATTTATAATGATTGGTCCGTCGTATATTTTGTTAAGTTGTGTACACATTATGCATGCAAAACCATTCATCTCCTAATCAAAATGTTATGATTAGCTTCCAAAATCCGTAATCATTATCTATCAACCCACAAATCATCTCACATTTTCAATATGATTTTGCCAAACTAAGGGCGTAAATAGAACCCTCTATCTAAACCCCATAAATCAAAATAAAGATACTCTCTCCTACTCACATCTCCCCTCTCTCGGATAATCCATCTCTCTCCACTACCCCTCCTACCTTATCCCCATTCGCCACATCACCTATCTCTAATTCTAGCCCTATTCTATCTATCAACTCATCCCCCTCTAATTCTTTTACCCAAACCCACCTAATATTTCTAACCCTAATACCTACCCCTCTACTACATAACCCTTCTAACCCACCTACTCCTAACAATTCTACCGCCTCTGATTTCCCTACCCCCTATAATCCTACCCTTTTTATTAAACGACGTAGCTCCCACCCTGTCAATCCACCACTCCGATTCGATGATGACGCTTTCCATTCTACGTTATCCTTCCAGCCCATGTCAAAGTCTGATACATATATATGGGCCAGTAGAGTGGGGTCGTGTTCGCTCCAAACGGTGTGTGCAAGCTTTAAATTTATAACCCTAGACTTAAGCTTAAAACAAGGATGCGAACCCGCAGTGTACGGGTCAATCATAGTAAAAAGCAAGAAATTCCAGGGGTCGATCACAGGGACTTGGTGAAACAAAGTCAATAACGGTAAGCTTCGTGAATACTAACCACAAAGAGCAATTAACACAATCAAAGATGAATAAGAAGTCAAATAAGCAAACATGCAATTCTAGGGATTAAAGCGTCTAGTTGTGGTTCCAACTCAAGATCTAAAGATAAGCGGACAAAGCTGAGATTTTTGCAAGGGGAAGGTGTTACTAAAGTGGACTAGATCACCGGGTAAGTCTCACTACTCACTAATCCTAAACCGTAACTCCTATTACCGGGTAAGTCTCAAGGAATTAAGATAAAGAACTATAACCTCAAACTAACACAACATCCAAGGGAATAGAATCAACCTTTACCGGGTAAGTCTCAGGCTAACTCACAAAGATGGGATGGAAGCACACTCAAACCCCATTAAGGATAAACCTTTATTACCTACGCTTATGATCGTTGGTACACAAACTAAGGAATTACCGGGTAAGTCTCATCCTAAGCTTGCTTTGAACCAGGAAAGGTGTAATAAGAATATGATTTGGCAAACTCTAACACTTAACTCTCAGTTTAGGATCAGATAAGTCACCTCGGTCAGCCAGATTCCACCCCGGCCGAGATGTTCATCGACTGAACGAGATGCTTAGGGTTAAGGTTAAAGACTCGAACTTTCAGGGTCCTACTGGAATCTAAGATTATTCTATCATTGTTTTTCCCACAACCTTCAGCCAATCACCCTAGAATCACACAAGGAAATTAGCCACTCATCATCATTATGAAAGTATTAAATATATGGGAAGAAGGTGAATATTTGAACAAGAAGAATTTAATGAAAAAGACTTCAATAACTGAATCAAATATCACAACAAAGCGTTCCTTTGATAGCAATCCAACAAGACAAGACAACAAGGAAGGGAATTAAAGACAATCTTACAAAACCCTTCAAAAAGCTATAAAAGCTATGATCTTCAATCTTCCTTCAACCTTCAAAAAGGTTCTTCAAAACTCCCAACTGGAGTATGATTGCAGCGATGTATGCTGGATCTCGCAGCCTTCAATGGTGTATATCGTGCTAAGCGGGATGTTGGATTTGTGGAAATCCAACCCTTTTTATAGGAAAATAACCCTCCAAAGATAATATATCTTAGAAAGATCTTTTCCCATAAAAATAGGTAAAATATAAGATCTTCTTCCTTCCAGGAGCCAAGCCCAAAAATATAAGATCACCTTCCAAAGATAAAATATCTCAGCCAAGAATAAAGTATTCTCGCCGCGTCCTAGGTGTTCGCCTCGGTCGAGTCGGCGTCTCTGGATCACCTCGGTCGAGATGAATCTCTGGTCAACCGAGGTGAGTCATAACTGAATGTGAAATCTCTCAAAACTGGTCCAAAGTGAATCTTTAATCCATGGCTATGCTCCCTGGATGGTTCCTTATGCTCCTCAATGTAGCTCCAAATGACTCATGACTCCTTTTTGATGCAAAACATACCATTTTACCTGCAATTACAGCAAAACTAGGTGTAGACCTCGATTCCCGCAAAGGTAGATGAAATGGTAATATAATCACATATTATACATGCTAACATGCAGATTATTGAAGATAAAACGTCCAAACAAACCTCAAAATATAGACTATAATTCATGCTATCAAAATACCCCATACTTAGCCCTTGCTTGTCCCCAAACAAGTTCCGCATATAGAAGACAAGATAGAATGGATTATAAGTCAAGAAAATCAATGAAAAGTCTTTCAAAAACATTTTTATGGTGTGTTACAATCATAGATCACTCTAAGAGAATACTTCATGGAATTAAAAACTCAATATGCTCAAAACATTTTATAAATATAGGAAAGTTGTTCATCTTTGCATAAAACCATAGAATGCATAATAAATCATAATTATCAAAATTAATCATGTATAATCCAGTTTAAACCACTAAGTCATTCAACAAGCTCAAGGTCTCAAGGGCTTCCCAAAAGAAAAGGTCAAGAAACGTGTAGGGTAGGGATGTATGTAAGGTAATGTGGTGCTAGAATCCGGGAAAAGGATAAACTTCACTTTCACTTTGACTTGCAACATCTTCCACCAATAAGCTTTGCTTATTTCACACTTTCTTTCTTTTTTCTTTACTTTTTGGGATGCATGGACAGAGGTGCACAATAACCGAAGCCTAGGAAATCAGCAGTCATCAATTTCTTGAGATGCATCAAACCCTTGATGCACATATCATGACCCGTTAGGAATATCGCTCAATCCGACTTTGGCAAGACACAAACACCTGGCTATGTGAATGGTGCCGAGTTACTCATCTTCATGATTGACTTCCCCAAACCTATTATTGCTTTCTAACACTTTCACTTCCAGCCAACTTCTCAACTTTAACTTCCCTTGCTTTCACCACTTCGCTTGCTTTCACCACTTCGCTTGCTTCCAAATTCCCGGATAGGTAAGGGAGGCAAAATGTATATGAGGGGCTAAGCATGATCAAGAAGAAGAGAGAAGAATGAATTGCCTTGGTCTTTCCAGGAAGAAAGTGAGAGAACTTATCTTGTGATGTCAACCTTCAAATTCAACATAATTTGGATAAAAACAAAGTATTAAACATGCCAATAATTTCAAACAAAGCATTTAGCAACTTAAACATATTATAAAACCTTTCAAACACATAAAGAATTTAAAACCAGTCAGTAAACAAGATCTTCACTGAGATCATATCCAGATAAGCAACACAAAAATCGTTTTCGAAAACTCTCAGTTAACCCACCTCGGTCGAGGTGTTCTTGGTTCAACCGAGGTGAAACGCCTCGTTTGGCCAAGACTGACTCGGTCGAGGTCAAAAAAATTTTTAAAACCATTTTTTTCAGTTTCGACGTTTTTCTCAATCAAATAACCTGTAGGTATGCATGTAATATCAGATAAACATATAAAGGCAACTGAAGCATCAATATGAAATATCCGATCAAATGTGCGTACATCGAAATCATCAAATAAGTACATCAAAGTCATCACATAAATACAAATACCCCATACTTGGGACACACTGTCCCAGTGGGTCAATATAAGTCTAGAGACAAGAGTACTCACCGGATAAATAGCTGAACTGCATAAAAATATAATAAAGAAAATCCTGTAGCTCATCAATAGTCCTGATCCGGTGGTGGTGGTGGTGGTGGTACGTACGGATACTGAGTCGGGTCGAACTGATAGCCCATAGTCTGCTGGAATTGTAGCTCCATCATCCTGCGCTGATAGTGCTTCCCCTCTAACATCTGATGAGTCCAGCTGTCAATGTGTCGGTGCTGGGCAGCAAATCTCTCATGCATGTCCACAGTAAGGGCAGCATAAGAATCTATCATCTGATCTGTCAGGTCGTCGATCCGACGATGAGCCTCAGAATCTCTATGACGGCGTGTCCGACACCTAGCAGATCTAGCGGGAGGTGCAGCAGGTGCAGGCTCAGTATCCTCCTCATCATCCAAGTCTATGATCGGCGGTGCGCTCGTCCCTGCAGTATCTGTCCCTGTATCCATCGGGACTCCACCATCTCTCTCGTCTACAGTGTCCTCATCATCGTCAGCCTCCTCCTCCTCATCCTCAGCTGGGGCAACTGCTGCCTCCCTATGATCCTCCATCAGTGGAGCCCAAGCTGTCTGCCAATAATGTGGATCGAAAACTGTGAACTGAGCAGACCAGCGGATCCCCTGTGGCGCAGTCCGCTCCCATGACATAACAACATATGGAGTGGTCAGACCTCGGGGAACTAGAATCCTCCGAGTGATCATCTCCTGCAATCCAAGCGGCTTCGGAGCCGCCACCATCGTACACGCACTAAGGTCCATCCCATGAAAAGCAGCTATGTGGGTGACTAGACCTCCGCAACAGATATCTCCCTTCGCTTTGGCCTTGATCTTGTGCAGGTCCTCTGCCAAGATCAAGCCAAAGTCTGGGAAACCCCCTGTAACCATACAGTAAAGACTAAAAAGCTCGCCCTGTCGGATCTTCTGGGGCGTCTCAGTACGCGCCAGAAGTGTCTCGCTGAATATTCTATGGGCTAATCTGAAGGCAAGGTGGAAGATGACCTTCTCCCTGGAATCTCCAGGGCACCATCTATCTGCATGCTCAGTAATATGGGCAATCTGCCCCCAGAACTCCCTAGCTACAGATCGGGAGGGGAAGTCAGTGGCGGTGGGCTCAGGAAAGCCGAAAATCTCTCTCCAAACCTCTAAGGGAACTATGAAGTTCCGGTTCATCAACCGGTACTTCACAGACTGCTCTGTGGGAAGGTAGGAAAAGGAGCTAACGAACTCTAGGGTCGGCTCCAAGTAAGCTGGGGCTCGGATCTCAGTAAACTGATCCAGCCCGACTGTGGTGATCATCCGCCTAAGGTCTCCATCTACCCCTAGGCAATCAAAAGCCGACACGTCCAGAAAACGTGGTGCAATCACTGGACGGCTAGCTATACGCTCATAATCTACCGGCATCTCTCGTGGATCACTGGGCGGTAAGGTCGGGAAGAAGAGGAAGGAGGGGAGGGTGAGGATCTATCTATGAGGGCAAGGCGACGATCGGAACTCTTTTTTTTTTTTTTTTTCCAGCTACTGTCAGAGCACCTCGGTCGCTGACAATCCTCAAGAATCACCTCGGTCGAGATGCAGTTCGACTGGACCGAGGCGTAACAGCTTTCGATTCAAATCTCAGAAATCCAGTTCTTTTCCCCCAAAATTCACTACAATTGCTTCCTATGGGGTACTTAAGCCTTTTCTCAGCAGATTCAGGGGCAACCAAAGCCCAAATCGAAACGAATGAACGAGTTAGGGTTTTGACTGTTTTTACCTCGTTTCGGTCGATTTGTTCGATTTCTTCGTAGATCTGCACTTGCAATAGGATCCTCTACCCTTCAATCGTAGTTTGGAAGCGGAAATCTTCGAAAACGAGCAAGATTTGGAGGAAGCGAGGTGGAAGAGCGCCGCGGTCGAGTCGAAATAGGTAAAAGTGAAAACAGAAATTTTTTTCCCTTTTATACTGTTCCTGGAACTGCTATCACCTCGGTCGAGATGGTCTCGACTGGACCGAGGTGGTACGGACCGAGGTGGTTCTGCAGAAACCCTAGTCGTCTCGGTTGCTCAAGAATCAACTCGGTCGAGATGGCCTCGACTGGACCGAGGTGTCTCAGTCAAACTTCGTCTTCTCGAATTCTCGAACTTCTGAACTTCCAGTTATGCTCCTTCCTTAGATGTCTCCTGTTATCTGTCTAGGACGCCAAAAACAAACAAAACAAAGCAAAAGCAAACTATCTAAGCTAGACTAGAAAACGGGAAAAGAAAGCAATACCTTGGGTTGCCTCCCAAGAAGCGCTTGATTTAAGGTCGCTAGCTGGACCATAATGCGTCTCAAATGAGGTATATTGGTGCAACCTCCTCAACCGGCGTTTCCGGCTGGTACTTCTTAAGTCTATGACCGTTGACCTTGAAGCTTCCGCTAGTTTCGCCCCATATCTCAACTGCACCATGAGGGAAAACATGTTTCACAACATAAGGTCCGGTCCATCTGGATTTTAACTTACCTGGAAAAAGGCGGAGGCGGGAGTTGAAGAGTAGAACTAAGTCTCCTTCGTTAAGCTCCTTTGGGACGATACGCTTGTCATGCCATCTCTTCGTCCTTTCCTTGTAGATTTTGGCATTCTCATAAGCGTTCAAACGCAGCTCCTCCAGCTCGTTGAGTTCCAATAGTCGCTTCTCGCCGGCCTCCTTAATATCGAAATTCAACCATTTGATCGCCCAATACGCTTTGTGTTCCAATTCGACGGGCAAATGGCAAGACTTCCCATATACCAAATTGTAAGGGGTGGTACCTATGAGGGTCTTAAATGCGGTCCTGTACGCCCAAAGAGCATCGTCCAATTTCATGGACTAATCTTTCCTCGTTCTAGAGACGGTCTTCTCCAAAATTGCTTTGATTTCTCTATTCGAGATCTCGACCTGTCCACTAGTTTGAGGGTGATAAGCGGTTGATACCTTATGGGTTACCCCATACTTCGATAGAAGTGCCTTGAACTTCCGGTTGATGAAATGCGTTCCTCCATCGCTGATGATGATGCGCGGAGTTCCAAACCGTGGAAAGATAGTCCTGTTTAGGAACTTTACCACCACCTTGGCGTCATTAGTGGGGGAAGCAATGGCTTCAACCCATCTAGAGACGTAGTCAACCGCAAGAAGGATATAGAGGTTTCCTCCGGAGGATGGGAAAGGTCCCATGAAGTCAATCCCCATACATCGAAGATTTCCACCTCTTGGATGTTATTAAGTGGCATCTCGTTCCTCCTTGATAAGTTCCCTGTTCTTTGGCATACATCACAAGAGACAACAAAAGCTTGTACATCTTTAAATAATGTAGGCCAAAAGAAACCGGAACGCAATACCTTAGCGCATGTTTTATCGGTGCTAGCATGTCCTCCACAAGGAAGCGAATGGCAATGCCGTATAACGCTATTAACCTCATCTTCCGGAATGCATCTACGAAGCATCCCATCCGGTCCGCGCTTGAATAGCAGCGGCTCATCCCAGTAATAATGTCGTACTTCCTTGAAGAATCTCTTCTTTTGAGAGTACGTCAATCCGGGCGGTGTTTCCTGGCAAACAAGATAATTTACAATGTCAGCATACCAAGGTCCGTTCTTATCAGAAAGTTGGTGGATGGAATGTTCCACCAACTGAGGATGAATGTCAGAGAAGTGAGTAAGAAGATTATTATTCTCAGTAATCTCAGTTGACATCATCTCGCCATCGACCTCGGTCGAGGCGCAGAGGCGTTGACCGAGATGTTCTTCAGTCGCCTCGCTCAGTCCAGGAAGTGCCTCGGTCGAGGTACTGCAACTGGAACCGAAACTGGAGATCTTCGTCTCCTGGATTAGCTTCTCAGTTTGAGCTCCTGGATCTTCTTCCAGTGCCTTCAAGCTCCGTATATCTGCATCACAAGAAGCATCTATACCTTCCTATATTAAACTAAAACTTAGAACTCTTTCGAGTGGATCGTTAATAAGGATAGAGCTCACCAATTCTCTTGATTCTTATTCATCGTAGATGTTGAAGATATCATCAGTTAGCTGCTCCCCTTTCATGGCTGCAAGTAGTGCGAACTCCACCTCATCGCCACCAATGTTGAATTTCAACTTGGCGTTCTTGCAATCCACATTGCAACCCGAAGTTGCTAGAAATGGCCTCCCGAGAATAATAGGAACAGGATAATCTGCGGGAATGTCAAGTACGACAAAATCTATAGGTAGATAGAAGTTACCTAACTTGACCGGAACGTCCTCCAAGATGCCCACGGGATGGGTGATGGAGCGATCCGCCATATAAAGTCGAATCTTGACCGGCTTGGGCTCTACAAGTCCGATCTTCGTACATAGCTCCAGCGGAATGATGCTCACGCTGGCTCCTAGATCACAAAGGGCTTCACAAGTGACATCCCCAACTTGAATGGGAATGCTAAATGAGCCGGGATCTCTCAACTTAGGTGACATCTTCTCCTTCATGATCTTAATAAGCTCCGAGGATTTAGATGTCATCCTAACTTCACCAAAGTCTTCCAATTTCCTTTTCCTTGATAGGATCTCCTTTAAGAATTTCCCATAGGCGGGCATTCCTAGAACAGCATCAAGAAAAGGAATGTTAATATGCAGCTTGTTCATCAAGTCAAGGAACTTACCAAAGTGCTTGTCTAGATGTGCTCTGGCTCTGGACTGAGGGAATGGAAGTGGTGGTTTGTATGCAGGAGGTGGAACATAAACTTCAGTTTTCCCCTCCGCTTTCTGTTGCCCCGCCTCGGTTGTCATCTCGGTCGAGGTGTTCTTCGACTGGATCTGGACCGAGGTGGTCTGCGTCGAACGAGGTACTGGATCTGCAGTTTTAAGTCCACTCCTCGTCGTTATGGCCATGCACTGGCCCTTAGGGTTGCTTTCTGTCTTTGCTGGAAGCTTCCTTGGATCTCTTGGCGCTTTATTCGCTCTACTCGCAAGTTGTTGTTCGAAGGACTTTTGGGCCCTCGAAAATGAAGTCATAGAATTCTCCATAGCGCTAAGCTTGATCAAGATGGCCTCCAGAACTGCGTCTTTCTTTTCTGGCTGAGACGAATTTGATCCTTTCCCTTGGCTCTTTAATGGAGTAGAAGAAGAAGAAGAAGGGGAAGAGAGGAAAGGGTTAGAGGAATTATTAGAGTTGGAGTTAGAATAATTGTTACCAGGATTCTGGTTGTTTTGATTGTTCGTCCTCTAATTGTTGCTATTGGATCCTCTATTGTTGTTGTTGTAGTTGTTGTTATTGTTCCGGGAACCGTTGTTGTTGTTACGGTATCCATTGTTGTTGTTCCTTTGTCCTTGCTCTTCCTTCTTGGTTTGAGCAACCAAGAGTTCCTTCAATTGCTTCACGTCATTCTTCAAAGACGTGAGTTGATTGTTGTTGGATTGAGTCTCTTGAAAGTTGACTCTTTTAACTCCACCTTCAGCTCCTTGGTGGGTGTACTTCTCCATATGCAAGACTTGCTTCTCAATGAAGTCCCAAGCCTCATCAATCGCCATGTCCATGAAGGTACCGACGGAGAGTAGTTGGAGATTGAACTGGGTGCTTCCGTCCAGTCCTTTGAAGTAGATCTCCAACAACTCGATCTTTGGAATCCCATGATGTGGGCAATCCAAAAGGATGTCCTTGAACCGCTCCCATGACTTGGACAAGCTCTTCTTGTCCTTCATAATGAAAGCATTGATCTTCCCTCTCATTTCAGCTGTCTTTGAGGGGGGAAAGAATTTGGTTAAGAATTCCGTCGTCATCTCCTCCCATGTGCTAATTTTTCCTGGAGGAAGAGATTGATACCAAGTAAGAGCTCTATCTTTTAAAGAAAAGTAAAAAGGTCTTAGCTTGTAGTTGTTATTTTCAATTCTGGAAGGTCTCAAGGTTTCCATCAAGATCTCGTAGTTTTGAAGATGTTGATGTGGTGATTCCTTCTCCATCCCTCCGAATTGGTATTGGCGAATCATGGATAGAACTTGCGGTCGAAGAGCAATTAACACAATCAAAGATGAATAAGAAGTCAAATAAGCGGACAAAGCTGAGATTTTTGCAAGGGGAAGGTGTTACTAAAGTGGACTAGATCACCGGGTAAGTCTCACTACTCACTAATCCTAAACCGTAACTCCTATTACCGGGTAAGTCTCAAGGAATTAAGATAAAGAACTATAACCTCAAACTAACACACCATCCAAGGGAATAGAATCAACCTTTACCGGGTAAGTCTCAGGCTAACTCACAAAGATGGGATGGAAGCACACTCAAACCCCAATAAAGGATAAACCTTTATTACCTACGCTTATGATCGTTGGTACACAAACTAAGGAATTACCGGGTAAGTCTCATCCTAAGCTTGCTTTGAACCAGGAAAGGTGTAATAAGAATAGGATTTGGCAAACTCTAACACTTAACTCTCAGTTTAGGATCAGATAAGTCACCTCGGTCAGCCAGATTCCACCCCGGCCGAGATGTTCATCGACTGAACGAGATGCTTAGGGTTAAGGTTAAAGACTCGAACTTTTAGGGTCCTACTGGAATCTAAGATTATTCTATCATTGTTTTTCCCACAACCTTCAGCCAATCACCCTAGAATCACACAAGGAAATTAGCCACTCATCATCATTATGAAAGTATTAAATATATGGGAAGAAGGTGAATATTTGAACAAGAAGAATTTAATGAAAAAGACTTCAATAACTGAATCAAATATCACAACAAAGCGTTCTTTTGATAGCAATCCAACAAGACAAGACAACAAGGAAGGGAATTAAAGACAATCTTACAAAACCCTTCAAAAAGCTATAAAAGCTATGATCTTCAATCTTCCTTCAACCTTCAAAAAGGTTCTTCAAAACTCCCAACTGGAGTATGATTGCAGCGATGTATGCTGGATCTCGCAGCCTTCAATGGTGTATATCGTGCTAAGCGGGATGTTGGATTTGTGGAAATCCAACCCTTTTTATAGGAAAATAACCCTCCAAAGATAATATATCTTAGAAAGATCTTTTCCCATAAAAATAGGTAAAATATAAGATCTTCTTCCTTCTAGGAGCCAAGCCCAAAAATATAAGATCACCTTCCAAAGATAAAAGATCTCAGCCAAGAATAAAGTATTCTCGCCGCGTCCTAGGTGTTCGCCTCGGTCGAGTCGGCGTCTCTGGATCACCTCGGTCGAGATGAATCTCTGGTCAACCGAGGTGAGTCATAACTGAATGTGAAATCTCTCAAAACTGGTCCAAAGTGAATCTTTAATCCATGGCTATGCTCCCTGGATGGTTCCTTATGCTCCTCAATGTAGCTCCAAATGACTCATGACTCCTTTTTGATGCAAAACATACCATTTTACCTGCAATTACAGCAAAACTAGGTGTAGACCTCGATTCCCGCAAAGGTAGATGAAATGGTAATATAATCACATATTATACATGCTAACATGCAGATTATTGAAGATAAAACGTCCAAACAAACCTCAAAATATAGACTATAATTCATGCTATCAGGTCGTGTGCATACAAGCGCACATGCGTATTATGTCCAAGCCCAACACATAAACCCAATGAGGTTTCATCCTAAAGCCAATTGACGGATACATTTACCATGACACTTGGTCATCATCAACTCCATTTTTTACTCCACAAGTTGGACATTCACGATATCCATGCGCCAACTTGGTTATCATTAATTCTAGTAGTGATAGTCTCAATATTGTGTATTTTATGCATTTTCTTTCTCAATTCTTTCCTTCTTCTGTATATGTAATTTCTCTTCTATGGAATAAACATGATTTTGAGTTTGTTTTAGAATCTTTCAAGTATCACGGAAGAAGCAACTCTCCCATTGACGGTTCTGATTGGTAAGGTTTTGACTACAAGGCCTTTCAACACATATGCTCTCAGGGTCACCATGAAAGGAACACGATATTTGAAAAAGGGTGGTTCAACTTCAGAGAAATGCAATGGAACCTCTTTGTCTTCCAATTTGATGAATTTGCTTAGAGACACACTCACACATTGCAAGTTACAGGAAATGTCATAGGATGGTTATAGATACACGTGGGACAACAAACAACTTTACTCGAATTTTGTTCAAGAACGACTTGATATGACTTTTGCCACCGCGTTCCTAGTGCACAAGTTTTCACCTTCAACGAGTAGGTCTGATCACTTGCCTATCATCCTTGATGTGAACGGTTTTGATAAGGTAAATTCATCTCGGTGGAGTTCTAACTCGTGTAGGTTTGAAGCCTTATGGACAAAGATTGAAGGATGTGAAATAGTTGTTGCTAACACCGGAAGAAATCCGGAAAGTTTGTCTGTGTCACCTAGTTTGGAGGGAAAGGTTCTCAAATGTTGTGAAGACATCCAGGATTGGAGAAAGGATACCTTTGGCCACTAAGGTCATGATCTTAAGAAGATGAAAAATATATTGGGTGTTATCCACAAGAACGGTTTTGACATTACAAACATCTATTGCATATGGGTTATGGAAGCTCAGAAGAAAAAACTCATGAGAATGGAAGAAACTTTATGGTACCATCGGACGAGGGTAGCGAGTTTAAGTGGGGAGACAAGAACGCGGCTTTTTTTTCATCACAAAGCTAACAGAAGGAGAAGGAGCAACAAAATTCCACGACTGGTGGATGATCATGGAATGGTTTGACGGACGTCTGAGAGCAAAACACAAGTAGTATTCATTTACTTTAACGAAATTTTTACATCCGAGTGTAATGCTACTAGTTTACCGTGTGCTAATGTTGAGTTACGTTATTGAGGGAGTGCTTTGCTGAGGAGGTCAGAGTAGCGTTGTTCGAGATGCATCCGAGTAAATCTTCATGCTTAACGGTCTTCCTGTGTTGTTTTTCCAACGACATTGGTATGTAATTGGGGAGGACATCACTCAGTTTATCATCACACTTTTTAAAGGTGATTATTTTCCTCGGTCTCTTAATCATACTTTCATCTCACTCATTTATAAGGTAACGAATCCTTGTCGGATGCGGGATTTGAGGCCTATAAGTTTGTGTAATGTTTTGTATAAGATCCTTGCTAAAGTGTTGGCTAATATACTTAAGCTTTGCCTAGATAAGGTGATCTCATATAATCAAAGAGCTTTCGTCCCTAGAAGACTACTTAATGATAATGTTTTAGCTGCCTTTGAAGTGCTTCACATCATGAAAACTAGGGAGGGAAAATAGGGACATAGGGCCTTGAAGCTTGATATGGCAAAAGTCTATGACATGGTAAAGTCAAGGTACTTGAGTTCTTGTATGAAGGCTATGGGGTTTGACTTTATATGGATTGAACTTATTATGAAGTGTGTGAAATTTGTTACCTTTTCTGTGCTTGTTGAGGGGATTCTCACTCCCCCAATTTACACCATTCTGAGGGTTAAGGCAGATCCATTTTTGCCGTTCCTTTTCTTATATGTGTTGAAAGGTTATCTTGCATGATTAGAAAGTGTGAATCTAGGGGATCTCTTTACAACATTAAATTGCTCCCTTGGCGTCGATAATTTCACATATTTTTTTTGTAAATGACGGTGATTTTTGTGATGGCAGCTTGTCAACAGAGTACCAAGATTGTTAATATCCTATATATATATATATATATAGAGGCTTTAGGATAACATGTTAACCTTGTAAAATTAGAATTGTCATTTAGCAACAATGTGCCCTAGAGAGCCGCACTGAGATTCAGACTTTAGTGGGTGTTAGGGAAGTTGCACAATATGAGAAGTATATGGGCTCCCTATAATGGTGGGGAGGTAAAAAAAATGGTTCATTTTTTGCAACAGTCAAGAAGAGGGTGTGAAGGAAACTGAAAGGTTGAAAATAGTCAATGTTGAGTAGAGTTGGAAAGGAGGTCTTGTTAAAAGTTGTTGTCCAGGCCATTCCTTCTTACACGATGACATGTTTGGCAATACCGGAAGGGGTGTGCGATGATATTGAGCGGATGATGAGACAATTTTGGTGGGGTTGCAGCGATGCGAAATAGAAGATTCATTGGATTGCTAAAAACCAAATGTGTAGGTCGAAGGATAATGATTACCTTGAGTTTAGAGACATGATGGCTTTCAACTTAGCACTGTTGGATAAGGATAGCGTTTACTCATAGACTCGGATTCTTTGATTTCCAGACTTTTGAAGGCTCAATATCATCCTTCTACTTCGTTTTTGAAAGCATAGTTGGGGTCTATCCTAGTTATAGGTGACATAACATCCTTAAAGGTAGATATCTACTTAGTTTTGGACTTTTTGGCTTGTGGGTAGTGACTCTTCTACATCTGTTTGGGATGATAAATGGTTACCCAAACCAAGAAGCTTCATTCCGATCTTTAAGCCACTTGACACTTCTCCCACTATGAAGGTATGCGGGCTAAATGATTGGGATAGATAGTGTTCGAAGGAGGAGGCGGTTAGAGAGATCATGTACAAATGTGATGGAAGTGTTCTCCTTAATATCGTCCTTACTTCTAGAGAGTGTATGGATGAGGTCTATTGATTTTATTCCAATAATGGAGTTTTCAATGCCAAATTGGCGTATCATCTAGCGATGGAGGTTTGAGGATTTGTGGAGAACTCCGTTAGTAATTCTCTTAACATGTTGGGATCCAATGTTTGTAAGAAACTATGGAAGATCAAGTTTGTCCCTACTGCAAAGGAGTTCGCATGTAGAGCGTGTAAGGGTTCTCTTGCACGGATTTGCTTTGGATACGTAGACTCGAGATTGAATCATGGTGCGTGGACGTGGCCAAGTGCAGATACCTTTGCATGTGCTTGTACGCCGTCCTCTTATTGCGAGTCTTTGGACTCTTCTCCCCGGTTCGTTTGAGTGATACTGAATTTAGAAACCGTATTGCATTGGTTCAAGCTGACCATCCTTTTGACTGATGGGGTGGAGTGTCAAATGTGGGTTGGTCTCTTGTTGAGAATTTAGAGGGCTCACAACAAACAAATTTTTTAGGGGCGGATCAGTGTTGGATATGGTGCGAGAATTAAATGATATTTCTCGGATTTTTGGGCAAATGTTGTCTACTCCACGACTCTTCCACGGTGGTTGGGTTCGTCCTATGGTTGGGAAGGTGAAGCTGAATTACGACGCTACGATTAATGTGAACGGGTTATGTGCAATCGGTTTCATAAGTCAGAATAACGTTGGGGAAATGTTGTTGGCTGGCTCTCATCGTATGTTGGGGAGGTTGACGGTGGAAAATATGAAAGGAGAATCCATGGTATGGGCTCTTAACTGTGTTGTGGATAGAGGTTGGAGTTCTATTATTTGCGAGACGGAAAAATCTTGTAAAAGTTCTTTGTAACGAAGCGTGTGACCAAGTAAATTGTAAGTAGAGCTCCAACGAGTTCTAATGTCTTTTGAAAATGTAATTGGATGAACATATTATATAAACATAATGTTCTCCATTTTTTCTCAAATTGGAAGAGTGTCATATATGATCAATAACGTCGGTGATGAGGGTTAACATAACCGCTAAAAACTTAAGTCCATCATGAACACATAAGTTTAAAATATGACATCACATATTTGATGAGTAAAAGGAATTCGCAAATATTGTCCCGCCACCTCGACCTTGTAATTTAAATTCTTGTAAACCCGTTTTTATCAAGTTTGAAATGTTTGTTGCATCATGTCTTTGGTTGAAATGGCGAAATACAATAACATATTAATGCAAAAACATATCTTTATCAATAAAATGTACATGAATGCCCATGTAAAAAACGTTTTTGCAATTGTGTACTCAAAATATCACTACAAATAGAAACTTGATGCGAAAAAAATGCCAATTTGAAAGAATTTTTCTTTCTTTTGTCGATAAGATTTAGAAACTAATTTGGAAACTGTTTTGCGAGAAGTTGATTTAAAAGATGGTTGAAGATATTTAGTGTTATATGCTCGAACTTCTTCATATTCCGCATAAGAAATTGAAATGCATGAGAACATATAATATCGGCTAATCCTAAACTTTCTTCACTCTCATTATGCATACATAAAGGAGATTGAGAGGAAGAAGATGCAAACTCGTGAGACAATTGTGATTGTCCCCGTGATATCCCTAACTTTTCGGGATGGATTTTTTGCATGTGCGTTTGCATAGTCCCATAGCCGCCCTTCGCCTTCCGCTTGTACAACTTTGAACAATAGTTGCATGAAACTTGACAATATTCATTCAACGGCTCACCCTTCGTAAAAATTTCGGATGTAAGCATTTTCGGTGTAGCTACTTGTCGAAATGCGCCTTGTAACATTTCGAGCATTTGAGTTTCACTTTCTTGGGTAATAGGGAAGAATTGAGAAGGAATGTTGTCACTTGGGTTTGCCATTACGAGATTGATAGATGAATTCGAGAAAGACAAGAATTATGAAAATATGAGATTAAGAGTAGTAGAGAGAGTTGAGAGTGGAGGAAGACATTGTGAGATAAAATGGAAAAGATGTTGAGTATTTATAAGAATTAGGAAATAGTTGAGTTTTTTTTTCCTCTCTAAAGTAGCCAATTTCTTTTTAAACATATAAAAAGCCATTGTGCAACGGCTAGTAGCCGTTGCACAGGTGGGTCCCGCCTAACGGCTCGCTGAAAGAGCCGTTGGCGCGGGCGCAAACCGACGGTTTGAGCCGATTTAGGAATCAGTTGTTTGTCACAAACCGGACACAAGTCTAACGTACGCCATAAATGTTATTGAAGTGTTTTTCTTTTTGTAAAAAAAAATCATACTACGGCTACACACCTCATCGTAATTCAATGGCTAACATTACACCGAATTACGTAATTCTGACGACAAATTATTTTTTTTTGTCGGTACGTCCAACAACCGCCTAAAAAAATATATAAAAAATCTGTCGAAATTTTTTGACCAATTTGAGTTTGACCAAATTGGATACCCGCCTACCCGACTAGGTAGACCGATATGACTCATCTGAGGTTTCCGTCCGAAACTCCGAATAGTTGGACCAAATTGGATACCCGACTAGGCCAACCGTGTACCCGTCCCTCTAAGGAACCCAAAGTCCCAAACACATCATCTCTCCCTCGAACTTCTTACTTTGCAGTTTGCACCCTTCTGTTGGCTGATAAACCCCGCAGCCACCGCCTTCCACCCGCCACCGTCACCTCCATCCTCCCTCAGTTGCGCCACCGTTCCCATCTCCAGGTAACCCCCCTCTTTGTGATCCCTGGCGATCGACTGAATATGTTCTCTCATGCCACTTGCTCAAATTCGAGGGTTACAAATTTTGAATCTCTTAATTTTGTTATTTAATCTGAAATGTCTATCGTAATATGCTGGTTTCAATCTGCTGGTTGCTACTGTCCTCACTTTCTCTTTGTACCATTGATTCGCTTATAGGAAGAACCCTAATTCAGGAGTAAAGCGAGAGGATGTCTTCGACTCTTCTAGAAGTAACTCGCTACTCTCACGAGGAGGTCGAACGACTTGAGCGGCTTGTCGTAAAGGAGCTCCAAGCCGAGCCAGCATCCAACAAAGACCGTCTTTTTCAGAGTCATCGTGTTCGCAACATGGTCGAGCACATTATCTCCACCACTGACAAACTTGTAATTCTTCCACTTGCTTGCTTTCCCTCATCTCTAACCTTAAGGCAATTTTCTCTCGTTTTAATGTTTCTTTTGGTGTTGTTGGTGTATGATGGTTTGAAGGTTGATATATATGAAGACAATGATGGTGCAAGGAAGGACGAGATTGCGGCACTCGGAGGACAGACTGCATCAGGAACTAATGTGTTCAGTGCTTTCTATGACAGATTGAAGGAGGTTAGTCGTTTCTTTTTTTTTCAAGCGCTTCTTTTAAAATTTAATTAGCTTATAGAAATTCTAAATTGTCCTTGTCTTGTAAAATTTAACCTAGATTCGGGATTACCATAGACGACATCCAGCTGCACGCATTGTAACTGCTGATGAAGAATTCGAGCAGATGTTCAAAGAGGACCCAATACTTGATTTTAGTGGGGAGGTACTGGTCTAACTCTTTTTGTAGATGGAGTTCTGTTTGACTTACTTGCCTCTTAATCATTTTTATCATTGCCAAAGAACCTACTTACCTAACTGGTGCCAAGGAACCTACAAGTGGTATCATACGATTTCGATTATCTATTATCTGTTATCAAATTATTTTCATTTGACAGATACTCTGATTGACTATGGTACATTTATTTTGTGTCTAGTGGTTGGTAATTTGCCTCGCAAACAGTAGAGTATTTTTTGCATCTCAAAGTCAAAATGATTATAGTATGATTTTATACTACAAGCGATCATAGTTACCACACATCTATGTAAACAACAAAAATATCATAGAACGAGGGTCACATCTCTGTCACTATGTATATGATTCTAGATAAGGTATGAGATTAAACCCTAGAAGGGAGTTTTCAAAACATTAGTACAGCTTTTGTTTGTCTTTCACCTTCTTCATAAAGAGAGACCTACAAGTCCTTTGCTTATCAAGGACGGATATTAGGAGATCCTACAAAATGTTTATACAAGTATGATTCTTCTCAAAATATGACATTGTTTTAATTTTAGCCTGATGGTACTTGTAAAGTGGTGTCAGTATTTAATTGACATCTACTAATACCTCTGTTCGTGCTTATCAATCTTTTGGTCATTATCAGTATGTATAGCTAATGTTAAACGGTTGCCTGGATCAGTGGATTGATGTAGAAGCGTAGAACTAAATGATGTGATCATGTGGCATTTTATGTGTTTTTGTTCCGTTAAATTTGTAAGCTTTCTGGCCTATGAAGCTAATAACGTTGCTTGTGATCACCAGGAAGCCTTTGGACGATATTTAGACTTGCATGAATTTTACAATAAGTATATCAATTCAAAATTTGGAGAGCCCATGGAGTACACTGCTTACTTGGATATCTTTTCACAACCAGAGAAGTTACCTCGCAAGTTCAAAACAACAAGGTTAACTTGATATAGTAGCTCTTCTTTTTGCTCTTCTTACTACTGAAAAATCTGGGATAATGTTCTTCATCTTGAGTTCTTGCAGACAATACAAGGAGTACACATCTGAGTTGTTGGACTATCTCATTTCCTTTTTTGAGCGGACAGAGCCCTTGAAAGATTTTGATAGAATATTTTCGAAGGTAATTATCAATACATAGATCAGCTAACTAAGTTATGTGCACTTTGTTTAATGATTCTTGATGACTTATTTGACACCCTCATTTAGCTGTTGTTTCTATTCGCAAGTCCTATTGTGCCATTGTGGGCTATCTATCTCTAGTGTGTGCTTTGGTGCCTGTCTTCTTTTCTCTTATGAGTTAAATAATCTAATGTTCTTGCTTTGATAGGGTTTAGATTAGTTAGTTACCACCTTTGCAGTTGAGAATTGTAGTCTATAATGCATTTTATGGTCTCCTTTCATGAGATAATGTATATTTATTGATCATCGATAAATAAATAGACTTTAACTTAAGCTGCTTAGGATTTCTGGTAATTTCGTCTCTACCTTTATGTTCTTGTAAGTTTTTCTGATGGAAAAAAGGCAATGATAATATATAGAGAGTATACTTGCTTTTTAGATATTTGTTGTCTGAACTAAACATTCTTTTGGTTTTAAAGGGCAGTTCATCCTATGGTCCTACCAATATACCCATATTCTTTGATATCTTGTCAGCCGTATAAGTATTTTTCTCTCACAGTTAAACAATTCAAGATGCTGTATGCATTAGGCTTAGTGAGGTTTCTTATGTTATGTCACACTATCTTGGCAGGTAACGTCTGAATTTGAGGAGCAATGGGCAAATGGCAACGTAAAAGGATGGGAGAGGGAGGGAGAAGAAAATGGCCATAAGCCTTCTGAGGTTACACTAATTGATCTTGACTTTTACAGTACAGTTGAAGAGCTGATGGAAGTTGGACCTGAAAAGTTGAAAGAGGTCAGTGAATAAGAATATTTTTCTTTGTATAAATATTCTTCAAAATTTTGTTGGAACCTGTGCATATTTGATCCAACTTCATCCTATTGTCCTTCAACAACGATGATACTGTAAAGCAAATGAATGTCGGATATATGGATATTGATACACCTGTTCCTCAGTTTTGAGATCCTTGAGTGTCATGCTCACATCCTTCTAATCCTTGCATAGTGCATATTTTATCTTATAGTTAAACCTTAAGCATGTGAATAACATAGAAGCTTTTCTATGACAAGAATAACTGCTTAGTTTATGGATGGAAGAAAGGGTATGTGCTGTGTCCATAGTTGTTGCTGTTCTGCTATAGATTCCACAATTTTGCAGTCTCGATGAATCTGTACTCACTCAGTAGCCACACATCATTGTCGATCGTAAATGTTCTAGTGTGTATATGTATCAAAGAATTTTCATTTCACGTAGTTTTCCTTCTTGTTTTTTTTTTCCTTTTTTCTTTTGCATTATATGTTCATTTTCTTCTCTTCAATGATTTGATCTTCTTCTTAGCTACCTCCTGATGCTGAGGTGTGGTTGTGGTTGCATTGCCATGTATTACCTGCTTTCTTTTTGAGCTCACAAACCTTTCTCTAGTTTCTGTGAAGTTAAATTATGATGCCTTGTTGAAGCACAATTACAACACTAGAAGTAGTAAGTAATCGACCATTTTTCTTTAAGCAATTACTCATTGACTCTACTGCTTCATGTTAGGGCTTGGCTGCACTAGGGCTAAAATCGGGTGGAACAGTTCAGCAAAGAGCAGAGAGGCTTTTTCTTACCAAGGTATGCAGTTTCTATGAAGTTTCAGCAAAGTAGGATATATTGGAATTTGCTATTCCGAATTACTGTATTTTGTTTCTTAGGCTGTGCTAATCTACCTTTAGGCTCTATTATTCTGCTGTGTTTTTAGATTATGCTATAGGGTGTGTTTTCTTTGCCATTTATGCTCGTTTCTTTTGTAGTTAAAGTTGAAATGTTGAATAAGCTGTATTTGGTTAGCAAGTTTAAATTAGTTATGAGTTTAAAAGCTAGTTTAAAGGTGTAACTCCAAAATGCAGTTTATTGTATTTTTTAACTTCAACTCGTTTCTATTTAGCGTTTTCATTTCAACTTTAATTTAAACATACACTAGTTTATACACTCAACCAACCAAGCACAACTATAGATGTTAGGTTATGTTAGCTAGGCTACTTTTTTTATTTGTCTGTCTTCTGCAGCACACTTAAGTATAATTTTTCCCTCTTGTTTACTAACATGGTATCAGAGTTCATGGTTTGTCCTTGTTTTGTAGTCTTTATTGGTACAAAACTCTATGTTGTTAAACCTTTTTCATCATGCCTCAAGTCAAGAGTCTTCTGCAGCAGCTGCAACATCTACAAGAATTTGGGAGGATGAAAATATTTGCCAAGGAAAGAGATTAGTGCCCCAGGAGGCATAATTTTTCTAGCGTTCATTGCTGGAATTCATTTTGAAGACCTTTTCATAGATCTCCATCTAGCCTTTATTACTGAAAATTTCCTCCAACTTGTTCAGCTTTCATTGCTGAATGATTTCTAACAAGCAGAATCTTCACAGCCTCCCCCCCCCCCCCATTGAGCATTTGTTGTTGCATGTTGTCCTGACCACGTTACTGGAATTCCCGCCCTTAACCTCAGCCTTAACTGTTGAAGCTTCATTCCTTTTTGTTACCAACTGTTGAAGCTTTATTCCCTTTTGTGACTCTATTCCAAGATCTCTGACTATTTCAGAGTTCAGAATGCTGGCAAAGTTTGCTTGTACTTGTTTTCGGCTTGACCATCCTTAGTCTATGTGAGGATAGATACATAATTTCTTGATTTTCTTCTCCTTCTATTGTTTACTAACACACTAACAGGATCTCTTCATGGTTTCTATTTTATTTTCCACTTAAAGATTCATGCTTTATAACATTTCAAGATTGGTGTAAACTATGTGGCTGGAGGCTGTTGCTAGATGAATTTTGGCAACTATCTTGATTGATTTCTTGTTTGGTTTCTGGTTGATCGCACTTAGTTGTTTGGTAAAGTTACGGTTATTGAGAAGGGAATAAGAAATGGAATCTTATACTTTTGATCTTTAGGGAATTATATTAACACAAATCACTTTCTCTTGTTATATTCACAAATTTACTTCATGTTCTCTCTACTTGATTCCCACCCAAACTAGTATTAATGGTTAGCGATCATATTGATACTTCTACGTTTTCACGACAATCTTCTTTTACTTTGCTTCCTACTATCCAGTTCTTATCAAATCCTCCCAATGATTCATATAGTTTTTGTCGTGGTAGAGATTGGTAGTTCACTGCAATCTGCATAACCTTTAGCTAGTTAGTTGTGAATATATTAGGCCTGAAGGATGTATCATAAATATGTGAGTATTGAAGAATGCTTGCTATGCATTGGTTTACTTGCCCATATTCCTCTAATTAATGTTGTTCCTCGTGGCAGAACACACCTCTTGAGAAGCTGGACAAGAAACACTTTGCCAAAACTTCTCGTGGTACTATGCAGACTCGTGATGCGCTCACTTCTAAACAAGAAGATCCTAAAGAAATTGCCCTGCTTGAGGCCCAAGTGAAAACCCTTTGTGAATTATTAGACGAGGTTAGCATACTTTTCTAGTTCCACTAATATATGTTCGAGATTTTTTTCTCTTGTAATCTAGGCCCATCAAATTGTTTCTTCTATTCAAAGACATGATACAATAAACATAGTCATTTGTGTTTCCTACTTCTGGTGTGAAATTTTGCAGACAATTGTTAGAACAAAAGAAAATGCTGAAAAGAAACAAGCATTGACTTATGAAGAAATGGAAGCTGAACGTGAGGAGGTATGCTGTGTCTTTCTTAGTTGACCTATGTACATAATTTCACAATCGGTCCTCATTTTGTGAACAAACCCTCAGCATTAGAACTACATCTTGCTCCATTGGATTGGATATTTTTAGTGCCACTACTAGAATTATGGTGGATGAATTCGTGGCATTCCTCAGAAGTTTCATGAACTGATGGATAGTTTTGTTATCATCTTCTAGTTCATTGGAGCTTGGGGTGTTTGATGTGTAATCTTTAATGCATGACAAAATTGTGGATATTTCAAACCCTGTGCAGGAGGAGGTACAAGCGGATACCGAAAGCGATGACGAAGACCAACAAATATATAACCCTTTGAAGCTCCCAATGGGATGGGACGGGAAGCCTATACCTTATTGGCTGTATAAACTTCATGGTCTTGGTCAGGTATGCCTGTATTCTTATGGTATAACTCTATTAAATTGACCTTGTATTTTTACTGCCTCACAGCTGTCCTGTTTTGTTCACTAAAGGAGTTCAAGTGTGAAATATGTGGGAACCATAGTTACTGGGGCCGTAGAGCTTTTGAGAGGCATTTTAAGGAATGGCGTCATCAGTATGGAATGCGTTGCCTAGGGATCCCCAACACGAAGAACTTCAATGAAATCACATCAATTGAGGTATGTTGTATCAAAGTTTGAACCAGAATGCTTTCTGCTTCTTGATGATGATATTAGCTGCATTTGAGTTTGCTTTAACGATTTCAACCTTTTACAGGATGCAAAGCATTTGTGGGAGAGAATTCAGGAAAGACAAGGCGGAAACAAGTGGCGTCCAGATGTTGAGGAAGAATATGAAGATCAAGAGGGTAACATATACAACAAGAAAACATACACTGACTTACAGCGCCAAGGATTGGTTTGAAGAATCAACCTCTCGGCTTTTCTTTTCATGTAAGTGCTTATTGTTCATATTTAGATATCATTTGAAAATTCATCCGCCCTTCCAGAAATAACATAATAAACAAAACTCAGTTGCTCTAAGTATGTTTAAACAATTCCTCAGTGCCCATATTTAGATATTATAGGATTGGTTTTTAAAGATCCAAAAAAAACAAAACCTCATGTGTTAATCTTGCAACTAGGAAAACTAAGGGATAGGTTTCATCTTCATAAAACTTCACTGCAGCTGCCTAATATTGGACAGTCATATCATGGACCAATCTACTGAAAATTGCCCTATACCTTGTTTCTGTACAGGGAAAAGTATCATGAATTTATTTGATTAAGGTTTAAACATTATGTTTATTATCCTCTTTAGAGATTGGGTCCTTTTCATCGCTGTTTGTCTTTCTTTGTTTCTGTTCTTTTCTCTTTCATAATTTTGTTGCATTACTGACATGGGTGGATCTCTCGTAGCAGTTTGCTGGTATGAAGATCAGGAGTTGGTTACGGGCTCAGCGTTTCCTGGAAAACCCCCCTCTGCAGCTGTTTCTTGAATTTAGGAAGCTCTCAAGCCTTTCTGAATTATCAGTTGTTGGATTTGAGTTTTGTCACCATCCTGGAATGTAGTATACTTCAACTAGATGATGATATTATCTTCTGAGGTTAGCATAGACTTGCAGCAAAAACTTGTGTTGTTGCCACTGAGAGATTTATTCGGGACGATTCTCTAACAGTGGTTTGAGAATAGTGATTTATTTATCGAGTTTGATCTTTTAATCTCAAATTGTAGCCAATTGTGGGATCTTTTTGCACTATACTGTAACTTTGTTGATGTTGGTTATTGGCAAGTAGAGATGCTCGTATATACTTATCTGCTTGAGGTCCATTTACTTTTGATTCACTGTAGTGGATTGTGTTCATTTTCACATCACTACGCCTGTTCTCATATACGACCTTTAAGTCTTGAAAGTTATATTGTTAATCGAGTCAGACAAGTTGCTCACTTAGAACTCAGCCGAATGCTGACCCGACCCTGAATTTTAGTCAATTTTAAAGTATGTTCACACTTCACTTAGTTAATCATGTACCGTTCATCGTTATGACAAGCAGCAAATCTCAGATGACTTGATGAATTGGTTTCAAATTTTTGCAAAAATTTATATACTAGATATAAATTTATAAATTTTACACCTTAGTACATTAAGATTTTTTCTTATTTTATCTAGATTTACATGGAACCAGACAACCCGTTTCCCCATTTTTGTTTGATGGTAACATTATCTCAGCCTCCAAAGGTAGGTGATGGTAAAAACATGATTACGTTCACAGTGCACATTTTTAGACTATCAACCTTCAAATTTCTTCACCAAGCAGACAAACAAGCTTAATGTGCAAAAAGAAGCAGAAGAATAACCAAACAAAAGAAACAAATATTGTAGAACAGAAGATATAACTCAAGCTATCACTTCAAAAGTCAGCAGTGCGTTAAGAGTTACATGATGTTAGGCAACAAAATAGTACTGTTGACACAAAGCTCATCGAACAATAACTATATCCCGCACTCAAAGCATTCACAATATCTTTCGGACAGATTGCCTAAGTTCATAGGAATTTTAAGAACTACACATCAGCGACAAGGGATTACTACCACGAGCAAAGCCCAGTGCATAGGAGATCATTTAGCCCTGTAAAAAAATCCAGTCAAAAGTGTAAGAAAAGACTAATTAACAGGAAAGAAAATATAGAAGGTAAAGTACAGAGGGATTAAATTTGTACATACGTGTTCATCATGAGAGTAATATTGTCTCCTTTCAATAGAATCCTCCCTGCACATAGACAACGCATATTAGAGAAGAATGACTAAAGAGGTTGACACCAACCGAACAGGAGAATCTTTTTTACTCACCTAGTGTCTTCCTGGTCTTCTTCTTTACATTCACTTCTTCAGCATCCTCAAGAACCAAGTTCATGTACTCATCGAATCCCTGAAGGTAGAGTTGGGAATCAGAACTAAATGCCAAATATCGAACCTTTGTGCGGAAAAGAATGAAACAGACAGATCTCTTTCAAATCAAATCTCACCTACAACATTCAGTCTCCATGAAAACAATCTCAACATAGTAAACCTTAGGGAGGTACTGAAATGCATAATTTCCAAATTTTAAGGAAAAATGAAAAGAGTACTGCAAATGATTTACTTCTCCATCCTTAATACACAACCTTGCAAAGTTTTATTGGGCTATCTATCTAATCCTAACTTGGAACACACTTACATCTGAAACTAAATCATTTAAAAATTAGCAAACTAGTGCCTCGTTGCCTCTTGTGATTTGTGCATGCACTCAATTCATGGAACATAACATTAGGACATTCCTATCATCACTCTCATCAAGTAACGTCATAGAAGTCTTCTACAGTAATTTCTATGAGATATCAAATAAGTATACAAAAATAGTCAGAGAAACCTTCCATTCCATCAATACATAAGGTGCAAAAGCAATTTGCCTACTATAACTTTGCCTAGGTACAATAAGAGAGGTTCCATTACTTTGGACAGTTTATAGAAACAGAAATCCAATGAAAAACCAGTCAGTCACGGGATTTTATTCACAAATCACTAATATTTATATACAACAAAAAGCCTTAATTAACAAGTGGTATTGTAAAGTTTAACTTAAGTTTTATGCTGTCGGATCCCAAAGGACAATTAATGCCATGAAAGGAGCTGAAGAAATGCGCATTCTATTGTCTATAAGTAAACTTCAAAATCAACCTAAAAATTTTCGAGACCCAGGCACAACCGATAGAAATGCTTATATTACTTTATACAATCAAAATCAGTCGTGAGAAGAGGCCCATGTAAATGCATATTTATGCTAAATAAGCTGGAAAAAAAAATTCTCACAATAATGCGACCTTCAATCCTCATGTCCTTCTGCTCAAACAGCCAAATCTGGATACGAGCTTTGCTTTGCAGAAATCTGAAGATGAGATTCTGACCAAGTTGTTCAATTCCAGAACAAAATCGATAGGAGGGAGCACCAAACACAAGAAAAAGAGAAGAAATCAGTAGCAGCAGGGAAATTAATTAAAAGAAGCGAATAAATTTAGAGAGGGAGATTACAATAGGCTGGGTCATAATCCTCTGGACTTTGGTGCTCGCCATGGCTGCGAATTCTGCAGAAAGCTCGTTCTTCTCTCTGATGCCTGTGCTTTGAAATGGTTGAAGCGGAGTGAGAGAGAATGAGTAGAAACTTTGAACTTTAAAACCCTAACACCGGAAAAAACGTAAGCGTCAGCGATTCACAAAGGGCTTTTGATTAAGCGAAGCCTTTTTTTGATGGACCGAACGGGCGGCCCAACCAGATATTCGGCTTTTTAAATGTAATTATGTATTTTTAAATAATGAATTTGATGGTTATCGTTATTAGTACCCCATTAACCATGTTATACGGTACCTTTCTACGGGTATGCACTGTGTAGCCGTAGTTTTTTTTAGTTTTTTTTAAATTTTTATCTTATTATGCCTATGCATTGCGTAGACGTAGTCATTTTCCTGAATTTTTCGAATGAAATATTTTGATATGGACTATTACGCATCCGGCATGCGTACTACGCATACGACATGCGTAGTCGTAATCATTCTCCTTTATTTTTCGAACGAAATGAACTTGTTGCTACAGCTCCGCGGTTCGTAGGCGGACAAGCGGTACAAATAATTAGTAATTCAACCCTGCATGGACAACTTTCTTTTTACAAAGTATTATTCTTTTAACCATCAAGTTTTACACTTTTATACATCACGATACCCGTGTTATGTAGCTTCGTCTTCTGAGGTTTGGTACTACTCGTTGACTCCTGTTGACTCATGTTGGTTGTATCATGCTGCTTTCTCTTGAACACTTTTATTTTCGAGGTTTTTTTCAATGTATTTTGTGTATCTCTTTTCTTCTTTGTATATAACCTTCACGTTCCGTCCGTCTATCGATTTTTTTCGGCCTTTCGACCCACTAGACGACGCACCGTCTAATGGTTCGAACCGGTTAAAAAAAAAAAAAAATTCAGAACCGATTCAAGTGATGGTATCATTCGGGTTGAGTCGGGTTTGTCAAACCCGGTCTCGGTATAATCGTTACGAGTGGGATGGCATTTGCAGATGATCAGTTTATATCATCACTGTGAGCTTTGGGGACTTGGAGAAGAGTTCGTTTAAGCTCCTCTTCCTCTCCCATGGCGCCACCGGCGATTTTCAATCCCCCTTCCTCCCCTCTGCAACGTCTCACCACCTTCAAAGACACCTCCGCAGAAAACCCTCAACCTTTCTCTCTCTCTTCTACCTCCGGCGACCCACTTTCTTCCTTCTCCTCCGACCCCATTTTCTCCCTCTTCCTCTCCTCCGAATTCGATTCCCTCCGCTTTTCCTCCTCAGCTCTCTCCTCCGGCTCCGCCGCTTCCACCGCCGAGAAGCTACAAGATGGCATCCGCCATCTCCAAAAGCTTCTGCGTTCCGAAGTTCTCTCTCGCCATTCAGACCTCCTATCTCAACTTTCCTCTCTCCGTGACGCTGAATCCTCTCTCTCAATCGTTCGATCATCCGTGTCCTCCCTGCAATCCTCTCTCCGTCGCATCCGATCCGAAATCGCCGATCCCAATCGCCAGATCCGTATTAAAACCTCCCAGCTCTCCAACATCCAGGCCACCTCTGATCTCCTGCAGCACACGATCCGTGTCCTGAGGTTATCGAAGAAGCTTCGGGAGTTGATTGCGGTTTCAGACTCCGATCCGGAGAAATTGGACCTTTTGAAGGCTGCTCAGTTGCATTGTGAGATTCTAGGGATTGCGAGCGATAATGCGCTATCCGGGATCGATGTGGTTGATGATGAGTTGCGGTGGGTTTCCGAGGTTGGGGCTAGGCTGAGGACTGAGGGGATGAAAGTGCTTGAGAGGGGATTGGAGGGATTGAATCAGGCTGAGGTGGGGAGTGGATTGCAAGTGTTTTATAATCTTGGGGAGCTTAGGGCTACCATTGATGGTCTGGTGAGCAAGTATAAGAGCCTTGGAGTGAAGGCTATAGCTGCTGCCCTTGATATGAAGGCTATTTCGGCTTCTTCTTCTAATGGGGGTGGGTTTGTACCGGGTGGAGTTCAGAGGAGTGGCACGCCGCAGTTGGGGTCTGGCTCAAAGGCAAAAGAGGCGCTTTGGCAGCGGATGGCTACTTGTATGGAGCAGCTGCATTCAATTGTAGTAGCGGTTTGGAATTTGCAGAGGGTTTTGTCAAAAAAGAGAGATCCTTTCACTCATGTTTTGCTTCTGGATGAGGTTATTCAGGTGTGATGCTTCTTTCTGTCTGTCTGCCTGCATGACTGCATTGCTAGCTAAAGCTATATTTTTTTTTATTCTTTCAGATTATATAGTAGTAGAATTCTGTTTGTAAAGGTCTTTGGAAGGATAAACTTATAGAGAAGATCTAGAAAGAAGAAGGAAAAATAGGTAGATCAGTGAGTTGCAAGAGTAACCCGGAAGCATTGGGAAAAGATGTAGGATATTGCTAAGGTGGATTAAGTAGATACTGTTATAGGTTAATCTTTGTGATACTTTAATTTCAGACTAGTTTCTAAGTTATGCACAGTTCGATGATTGTTTTGATTTGTCAGCTTGTATTGTGAAATTGTTAGCTCTTTGTTGCAGTTAAAATGGAAGATATATTGGATGGTGTGTGATGCATCATTATTTTCTGTAATCATCTTCGTAAAGTTATCTGTTATTTTGTAACTTATAGTAAAGTACATGGGTTATTGTAAGAGAAACATATGATTTCTGCTGTTTTTAGAGGATTCTGTACTATGAAGATGGGGACTTCACTGGCACCTGTAACTTTGTAGGATTTTTTCACAAAGTTATGTTTATTTTCTCCAAATATCGAGTTCATTTGTATTCAGCTTATATATTTTGTGGATAGTTCATTCCTAGATCATTTTGGTTTCTTTTGTGGTTGGGATACTATTTCTTCTTATGAGGACACAACCATGAACTGCTCACAAGAAAGTTAATTCTGAAATGCATTTTTGTATATAAATGATAGAGTTATGTATGGAGGTGAGAAAACATTCCTTGAGCTAGAAGCAAAATTCCTATTATTCAGTGGAGGGGGTCGTATTATATAAATTATCTCCATCTAGTTCTAAAAGCTTGCATCCAATTCGGCACTTCTGTAGTGTGTTCCTCCTGAATTGTGGATAAATAATTGTGACATTTGTTTGCAATGCGTGGATTGATTATTATCTACAATTCTACAGCTTATACCTTCAAGGTTCAGTTCGAACAATTTTTTTGCTCTTTAATCTCTGTATATGTTTGATGTGCTTGATTTGTTTATTTACAATGCTGGAATCATCATATTATCTTCGCCAATATCACTAACTACACCTTTTAGCAATATTGCTCTATTTAGTAGGCCCATAGCATAATCTCATTTAGTAAATATTACCTCTAATAGAGTAATAGTGGTAAGTCAATTAGAGTGATAAAAATTAGAGGGGTATACAAAACAAAAGCCCATAAAAGAGCCTACCTCACCAAATTCTTTCTATTATTTTTTCTGAAATGGAATATTTGTGCTTTCCTGGTTTACATGATGCTCATTCTTGCTTTCTCAGGATGGTGATCCAATGTTAACAGATAGAGTTTGGGAGGCATTTGTAAAGTCATTTGTGAGCCAAATGAAGTCAGCATTCACAGCATCAAGCTTTGTGAAGGAGATCTTCACAACAGGATACCCGAAACTTTATTCTATGATTGAGAACCTTTTGGAGAGAATTTCACGTGATACAAATGTCAAGGGGGTTCTTCCCGCTATAAGTTCGGATGGAAAAGAGCAAATGTTTGCTGCAATCGAAACCTTCCAAACAGCATTCTTGGCCCAATGTGTTAGTCACCTGTCAGATCTAATCAATTCTGTGTTCCCCATGTCTAGCCGTGGAAGTGTTCCCTCTAAAGAACAAATTTCAAAAATCGTATTGCGAATCCAAGAAGAGATTGAAGCTGTTCAATTTGATGGTCATTTGATGCTCCTTGTCTTGCGGCAAATTGGAAAAGTTTTACTCCTATTAGCACAACGAGCTGAATATCAGGTAAGATGCGTCCTAGCTTAAAAATGATTGAAGTTAAGAAATTTGTAATTATTTGCTATCTTAAATCCTCTGGTTGCTCTTTGAGGCATTGTCATCTTCAATATGGCATTTATTTAGGAACAATAGGCTTTTTTTTTTTTGGTAGAAAGGAACAATAGGCTATACCAATGAAAGATTTATGACCAACATACCAAATTGGTATTTAAAAAGGAGAGTTGTGGGCATATGGGTATTTAAAATAACGCTAGTACCATTTGAGTATTAAAGAGGGAGGTTTGTGGACATATAGATAATTGAATACATAGTTTTTAATATAAAAAATTATATATATATATATATACATATATATATATATATATATATATATATATTTTATAATATTTCATAATAAGGTTTTAATATATCCAAATATGGGATCCTTTAAAATCCCTTTTTTATTTAAAAAATAATAAATAAAAAACTAATTGAGAAAAATTAAAGACAACGAGTATAAATTAGTTTTGGGTTAGAAACTAATCAAATTCTCAAATAAGATTTTTAATATATCTGAATAGTAAAATATAGTTTTTAGTTACCTATATTTTACTATTTAGATATATTAAAAACCTCATGTGATTTGATTATTTTCCAACCGAGAGCTAGTTTATACTCATTGTCTTTTCTTTTGCTAAACTAGTTTTTTTATTTAGTATTTTTTTAAAGAAAAAAGAGTATTTTAAAGGAACCCATATTTGGAAATATTAAATCCTTATTATAAATATTACAAAATATAAATATAAATTATTTTTATTAAAAATTATGTAATATTATAATATATAAATATAAATCTCGATTTTTTAACCTATAAATTATATTTATTAAAAACTATGAAAGATATTATTCAATTATCTCTATGTCCACAAGCCTCACTCATTAATACTCAAATGGCACTAGTGTTATTTTAAATACCCACATGTTCACAATTCTCCCTTTTAAATACCAATTTGGTATTTTGGCCAAAGATTTATTGATATTACATTCCTTGCTCATACAGTCTTTTTCGCATGCTTCTGACATTTATTGGACATAATGTTGGTAGAGATTTGAGAATGAGTTGCATTATGAGATCATATATTTCATGTCCAGATGTTGTAAAGTCTGAATCTGCTAAAGCTAAGATCTCATGGATGAACAAAAACATATATATTATTTTCAAGTGATGTATCCGAGTGACATTTAAAAGACAGTAGTACTGGTCACCGGTTATACAGTTCAGTACACTGGGAATGAATTGGCAGTTTTGAATAATTGATGATCATTTGCATAGAAGTCCCGACTCCTGACAATGTGTTTTCCAGTGATTTTTTCACATTATGCTTCTTATGTATGTCCACACGTTTTTCATAATGATTTGGGAGTTTTGAATGACAGATATCTACAGGACCCGAAGCACGCCAGGTAACTGCTTCTGCAACTCCATCACAGCTAAAGAACTTTGCTCTATGCCAGCATCTTCAAGATATTCACACACGTATCTCGGCCCTACTCACCGGACTGCCTCCGGAAGCCTCTGAAGTTCTGTCTCCTTCTCTAGGTTCCATCTATGGGGTCGCCTGTGATTCCGTAACATCCTTATTTCAGTCCATGCTTGAGCGCCTTGAATCTTGCATTTTGCAAATCCATGACCAGAACTTCAGTGCAGTCGGAATGGACTCTGCAATGGATAACAATGCATCACCTTACATGGAAGAGCTACAGAAATGCATTCTTCATTTTCGTACCGAGTTCTTGGTCCGATTATTGCCTTCCTTCACAAATGCTGCTACCTCTGGTACAGACACCATATGCACAAAACTCGTTAGGCATATGGCTTCACGGGTTCTCATGTTCTTCATCAGACATGCGTCTCTAGTAAGGCCTCTTTCTGAATCCGGGAAGCTGAGGATGGCCAGGGACATGGCTGAATTAGAGTTAGCCGTTGGCCAGAACCTCTTCCCTGTTGAGCAGCTTGGTGCACCATACCGCGCTCTTCGAGCATTCAGACCTGTTATCTTCTTGGAGACTTCTCAACTCGAAGGATCTCCATTACTTCAAGATCTGAGACCTAGCATCATACTTCACCATCTTTATACACGAGGCCCCGATGAACTGCAATCGCCAATGCAGAGAAACAAGCTCACACCGCATCAGTATTCACTATGGTTGGATTCACAAGGGGAGGAACAAATCTGGAAAGGTATCAAAGCCACTCTAGACGATTACACTGCTCTCGTTAAAGCTCGTGAAGACAAGGAGTTCAGCCCAGTGTACCCTATTATGCTCCGGCTAGGCTCGTCACTGTCCGATAATGCTTCATCTGCGCTGTAAAATAGTTGGTATGCTGTTCATTTTCCAGGTTCATGGCATTCTTGAAGACATGAAAGACAGTATAGAGATTAACAATTGTCTAGTGTCTTATAAAGCTTGATCTTGGTACCCTATTTACTTGAATCTTTATAGCATCATACTTCACCATCTTTATACACGTTTCTCATTTTGTATCTACCATGAAAGCGATCAATAGGCTTTCTTTATGTTGTGGATTACGCATTCGGCCTCGTATAGCTTGATTTTCTTCATGGTGGGCCTGTTTACCAAAGTTTTATAAATCTTTCATTTAGGGTATGTGTACTATTTGTGTTTTATTTAGTTTATTTGTGTTTTATTAGTTTATAAACTCTGAGTTTAAATTTTGTAGGTTTTTATTCGGGTTTATAAACCTCTAAACAATAATCTCCTCAATCCAAGGTTATTTTTTTTATACCTGAAATTGCTCTCACTCGCATCTTTATAAATCCGACCCTAACATTCACACTCGTGAAGTTCCTCTCCTTCAAAACAACCACATCATTGTCGTCCATATACCTTCGAGATTGGATTCTTCGATTACCCTCCGATTCATATCTAGATTGAATTATTCTTTAACTTTTTAGGGGTAAAAATATATTTTGCACTAAAATAAACCCAAAAGAAACATTAAAGTAAACATCCTTATCAAAATAGTATATATAAACCCGAAAATAAACTATAAACACGTATAAACTCATTTAGTTTATAAACCCGAAAAAACACAACCTCTTTCTAAGCAGGCCCGTAGTCGAGAAAACTCGAAATCAAGCTACATACTAATAATCTTACACTAAGGGTTCAAGTTTTTGGGAAATTATATCATCTTACACCAAGGGTTCAAGTTTTGGGGGAATTTTCTTCCTTGATGTTCCTAAACCCTTTGCCCCTCTCTATCGAACGTACGCATAGTCGATACTAATGAAGGGTGACAATATATCGGGTTTCCCTCCCTATCGAACGCACACGCAGTCGACACAAATTAAGAATGGTAATGTGTCCGATGATCGGTGAATGAACTATTTTCTTCGCCTAGGAGCCAACTTTAGGAGTATGGTTAACGTGTGCGCTTTTTGACAAAACAAATTATAATGAGTTATTTTAGAGTAAAAACAATAAAGTTTGTACAGTTTTGTAATTTTAAGTTTAAATAAGTAAAATTATTTGTTTAAAGTCTATTTTTTTTGGGGTTCAACTATTTTTCGGATTGTGTGCTTCGGATATTTATCGGCTTCGGTGAAGTCCCTTCCTAGCATTAATGATACAAAAACTTTGGTAGATTGCGTAAATGATATAACAGTGCAAATTGTTTAGATTTGTTCCAATCTTCTAATCTATCATTAGGAAGTTAGAGAGATAGTAGGACGTTAGTTATCTTAATGTCTTAGTTAATCTGTGTATATATATATATTCTCAGTAGTGTTGTCAATAAACACACATTCATACTCATCTAGAAGATGGTATCGGACTCATACGATCCATCGTCTGAGTATCCATTCTACTCTAAAAAACAAAATCAACAATGGCGGAGTATGCATCTACTCTTGCAACTCCACGTGAGCCAACAAAACCGTTTACAATAATTATTCTAATGAACATCATCAAACTCATACCAACCAACTATCCCATCTTGAAACAAACCATTCTCGCAACTCTTTAAGGCTATGATCTGGATGGGTATATTTTGTGTACGATTGATGTTATGGAACCTACAATAACAAATTCCTCCACCACAAATCCAGCCTACAAGACATATTTCATACAAGATAAGCCCGTCTATGGAGCCATACTCCTAAAGTTGCAAGCTTTGTTGCCCCTGCAACCACTTCGCAGTTCGCACGACATATGGGAGGCTCTCCTACTGACTTATGGAAATCCCTCGAGGGGGCATAATAAGCAGATCAAGGAAAGACTTCGATCTTTAAGCAAGAACACAAACACAATATAAGTGTACATGCAACAACTCAACCGTCGGTCTTTTAGCTTCTCTTGAAGCACCAATCTTTAAAGATGACTTAATTGAATACGTGCTCAAGGGCTTAGACGAACCCTATCTCCTGGTGGCTCATGCGATCGATTCATGAGAAACTTCGATCTCTTTCGAAGAATTACATGAAAAATTAATAAATCATGAACTCTCCCTAAAATACAATCACAAGAAAGCGGGTGGAATAATGACGACGTTCAATGCACAAACCCGATCCTCTAAGAATAATGGTAAGTCCTCTAATCACAATGATATGCAACCCACTACTCATTCCTCACCATCAAACCACCAATCTACCTATCCTCAAAACCAACCAAACAACAGTGGCTACTCTACATACAATAACAACCAACCAAAACCGTTCAAGGGCAGATGTCAATGGTGTTGATAGATCGGTAATGTCCTAGCCCAATGCCAAGTATATCGAGCCCTTCACCCAACTATTGAAGTTCCCTCCTCAGCCCGATTCACTGCAATGCTTCCTTGAGCTAATGTTACGACGACTACTTCAACAACCACACCATGGCTAGTAGATAGGGGTGCCTCACACCGTGTCAATATGTCATTAATGATTTTTCCAACCTTTCTATTCACCATCCCTACAATGGTCCAGATGAAAATAGTAGTTGGCAATGATAAGAATATACCCATTACTCACTCCGGTTCTTTAACTATGTCTTCTAAACACAAGAATTTCACTCTTGCTAAAGTCTTATGTGTTCCTTCCGTGTCGAAGGACATGCATCGTCTCGGTTTCAAAAATGACACATGAAACTTCCTATGTTATTGTCTTTCTAGCTAACAGTTTCTATATGCAGGACCTCAAGTCCAACACCACAATCCTTAAAGGTCAATATATATCGATGGTGTTTATGTTTGGTCATCATCCAATTCATCGGTCAAAACAACCATTCGAGTAAGTCCAAGTATAGTGTATCATAAGCTTGGATGTCCCTCCACCGAAATTTTCAAGTTTTTGAAAAAGATGTGTAATCTTGGGTCTTCAACATATCATCAACAAGATTGTACCTCGTGCAATTAAAATAAATGTCACAAACTACCTTTTCATTCATCTACTATTGCCTTTTTTTCCCCTTAGAGATTATTTATAGTGATGCATGGAGCTCTCTTGTGACATTTTTCTATGGTTGCAAATGCTATGCCTTGTTCATTGATCACTTCACAAAATATACTTCGCTTTATCCAATGAAACTCAAGTCTTAAACAAAAGCCATTTACAATCGTTTCGGTCCCTAGACTACTTCAAACACAAAATCAAAGTTTTCTACTCTGACAATGGGGGAGTATCTGGCTCTTAATCCCTTTCTAGGAGATAATGGAATCACACATCTCACCACACTCCCACATACTGGAACACAATGGTCTTTCTGAATGGATACATAGACATATAGTCGAAATTGGGTTGTCCGTGCTACTCATTCTGGCATGCCTTTGGACCATTGGCATATTGCCATGATAATGGCTACCTACTTAATCAATCGTCTACCATCTCCTACACTTGAGGGTAAAACAACATACTTTAACCTCACCAACAACTCGCCTAATTTCACAAAACTTCGGAGTTTTGGATGTCTACGTTTTCCTTGGTTGAGACCTTATACCGATCATAGACTTCAAACAAAGTTTATACCTACATTGGTTACTCACACTCACTCAAAGTGGGTACCCTTGTACCAAGAGAGTTCATACCAATGTATGAAATCACAAACTCCTACTCCTCACCAACCGACCACTGAATGTGCACGTTTTGGCCTTGCTATAATCCCTCCGACACCAGCTACCTTCCTCTGAGCTACAATGTCGATCAACAACTCGCACAACAAAATCTCATTGATCACAACAGAATTGTTCAAAATAATTCTTTCATAGATTTAATGCCAATCGACAACTTATACAACAAAATTTCGATAGCCACATAATCCGAAAGCAAAAAAGGGAACTTTGGCATTCTACATATTTGCAATGCCAAACACTAAAATAATAACTGACATTCAACCCTTTCAACTCATCATCACGATCTTCCAGGCGACAAATCTGGAGAAGACGGAAGGCTGTACAAGGATTTAAGCTGCTCTGTGATCAACTTACTGTGATTCAATGCTGTTTCTATCACAAGATCATCTGACCACCATTGCCTGAGCTTATGAGCCTCAAGAAACTTTTGGTTTTCCTTAGATGCCACAAACATCTTTGGAGAAACACTTCCATGCGTTGTTGAAACAACATCATCATGTTTACTAATTGGGTAAATCATGGATTTGTTGGTATATTGACAGCAAATATAATCACTGTCGTTTACATACAAATGCGGCACCCATTTCTTTGAAACTCGAGCTTTTATGTTTCTCTTAATCCTCGAGGCAATGGCGGTTTTGATTTGTTTCCAAACTAGAGCAGCTTTCTCCCCTACACCCTTGAGGCTCATGTTGATGGAGAGCGAAGGCGGATTGAATAAATGAGCCTCCACGTAAATCCCGTCTTCTGCCAATGCTCTTCCAACCTGAAAGTTAAACAGAGTTATTGTCAATGGTTCTCATTACAACAAGAACACCGTAAATAATTTATATTCTTGTGAATTGCTAGGTAGCACCGGAACTCCAAAGGGACAGTGTTTTCTGCTTATGTTTCCTAGGAAAGCTCGGAAACTAGACACACAAACATGAATCATTATGGAAAACCATATCAACGATAACATTTCTTCGTTTCCTCAATTGTTTCCGTGCAGCATAAGTGAATTGTGGTTTTAGTTTAAAAGGTTCGAACCTGAAAGGCAAACCCGGCACCCAAAGAATGCCCAGCAACACAAATATTTGAGCTGCCATACTTATCAGCTGCATATTTGAGTGCACCTAGAGCAACATCGAATCGCACCGAGCCTTTCAGGCTTTCCCAAGCAAAAAACCTTAGATCATCCTTCAAGTCACTTTTGAAAGTAGGAGCTCTTAGAAGCGTGCCTCTAAGAGCAAGAACAGCCTTTGGGGCACCGCGAGGTCTAGTTAAGATAAGGTCCGACATGGCTGACGCATGATCCCATTCAAAGATCGCACCAAAGATTGATCCATCTCTCTCGTCTACTAGAACCTTCACAAGCTTGTACTTGAATGGAATCCACCAGTTTGGAGCTAAGGCATTGTACATTGTCCGGTTTTCTTGTCGGTCTAGCTCGAGCAAGTATATAGCTTGTGTGAAACAAGCCATCACTGTTCTTCTGTACTTCGTGTCCTTCCTGCAAGCACCCGATAGGCTAAGTATGTAAGAAAAAAAATGCTCAAATGGGAAAGGTCTCAAAAGACACTTGTTCATAGGAACATTTTATTGTATAACCAGATTTGCAAGTGTTTTCAGCAAATAGGAAGATCAAATCATAATGTTAGGGCTAACTTATCAAAAATTCAATAGGATAATTTTGCTTACTAAAAGTACTTGCTATCAATTATAGATTTATACGTGTTTGATTACCATTTTGATTTGAGGAGATCTTTCCAATTAGGAAACGCAACATGTTGAGGTCCAGCCACTTGAAAGGCTTCGGGATGACCGTACACTCCGACGCCGATGCCGGCAAATGTACCTTCCATTGCAGCAGCCTCCGTCTCCGCCACTCGTTGATCCATCACCTGTGCTTCCCGTTTTCCCATCTTTGATCGCAACACTCCACTCAAATCACAAAACCTTCGTCTATCACCGAAACTCTCGAGTCTCGACACACTATCCCCTTACAAACCAACAATATCGGAGGAGAAGAACTCCAATTACTTTCAATTTCAAACTCTACAACCTCCAAGGGTCCAGGAACCGTCAATCGGAGATAAAATTGAGTCCGAAACCGCAAGCAATTAACTGAAACCGACCTTTATTAGGGTTTCAGACCAACTTATTTGGTTAAATGAGGCGGGATTGAGATTTCTAGGGTTCCGGTGATTAAAAGCGAATTTCGATTCGTGAAGAAACTATTCTTCTTATTGGAATCGAATATTTCACTGGAGGTGAAGGTTTTGCGATGTGGATTGAGGTCTCTGGTTCGTTTCAGATGAGCATCCAGGGACAAATTTGCAACCACGACGAATATGGTTTTTAAAGGTGAATTCATGGAGAGCAATGAGCGATGATAATTTTGCTTGACAAAAATTAGCCAAATTTTGGTTTAGGACAATCCCTAAAACAAGGATTGGTTCCTGTTGAGTGTTGATCCCCCACCATGGAGATTTGTCGGGCAATGAGACCATCATCGCATTGAACTCTTCATTTTGAAGGAGGTCCAAGAAGACGGGCAAGGAGATACTATGGTGATAAAATACGTATTTTAAGGGTCATGTTATTCACGTCTGTAAATGTTTGAGACAACAAATGCAATAAGAAGGTGACGGGGGGTCGCATTTGTAATATTAAAACAGGTTCTCTTCAAAATTTTAAAATAAACTTAAATTAAAAAATAAATCAGCATAGTATTGATATTGTCGGATAAAATTTGCAAAAATGTTCTTGCTACTGTTGCGGAAGGTGACACGAACTTTTAAAATTGCGGAAAAAAATACGAACTATACTGGGTGTTGCACTTTTTAGCACCGGTAATTAATCTGTTAAAAAAATATTAGACATTTTATAATTTGTTTAGTTTGATAAGCTATAAATTTAAAAAAGTAAACCAAATAATGAAAAAACAAGAAAAAAAAAAATAATAATAATACATTTTTTTGATAGGATTAAATTTTAGAAAAGGAAAATAAATAATAAATATTTATTATTTATTTGTCGTAAATTACTTAAATTACATAAACTATAAATTTTAAAATGAAAATAGATTTTTTTGTGCTTTTCTTTTTTCTTTCTTTTATATGAAATATAAATATCAAACATACACAAATATTTATGACCTATAAAAAAAGCTTAAAAAATATTTTTTTTCATTTTATAATTTGTAGCTTATGTAATTTAAGTATTTTGTTGTAAAGAAGTAAACATTTTCATTATTGTTTTTCTATTTTAAATTCTTATCCTACTAACTTATAAAATTTATAACATTTTTTTTACTTATTATACATTTTCTTTTTTTTCTTATGAAAAACATAAATATCAAATACAACACTATTTTTTTTTTTAACATTTTCACTATTTTTTTAAAATTTATATGTACCAAACTAAACAAATTATAAATGTCCAACATTTTTTTAATGGATTAATTACTGATGCTAAAAAGTGCAACGCCCCCTATAGTTCGTGTTTTTTTTCCGCAATTTTAAAAGTTTGTATCACCATCCGAAATAGTAGCAAATGTTGTGTTATTTAGAACATTTTTGCCGATAAAATTTTCTATTTTCTACTCATTTATTCTTCTACCGCAGACTTAATATTATTATTATTTAAAATGAATTTTTATAGAGTTTTATATTTGTAATATATCTTCAATAAACTACCATGAGTTTCGTAAACTTCTTCAAATATCTTGTATAATAAAAACTCAGAATAAAAGGACTGTCAATCGGTCAATATTTGAGTATTTGAATAAAGAATTGACTTTGATCTCGACTTAGTTTCAAAATGAGTCAATCTAAGCTTGGTTTTAGCACGTTTCTAATGAAAAATCGTAATATGTGTCACCCCTAAAATAGGAAATATGAAAGAAATTGGGTGGTAGCTTGACTCACTTAAGTCTAACATTTTTGTTCTATGTTACTATAATATAGATAATATAAAGTCAGAGGTTGACTCTTCTAATGTGTGGCTTGTAATTTGTAGACGACTTGTTATGGGTTTAGGAGGTCACGTTCACATTTCTCCCCTCCACTTTGACTTATCAGCCCTTCATGTTTGTTTGTAAGTCTATACTATTATAATCCAGTCTTATGTACAATATGTTTGATATGTTTTTCATTTCTCTCGAATTTCAATCACTAGAATCATTCTTTGTGGTATCATGTAAAATGCATTTGTTTTCCATATATTGTTTTCCTGTATCAGTAATCAAATTCTACTCCGATTAGTTCAATTCATAAGGAATGATTTTAAAAAGTTTCACAAGAAAGGTTATAGGTATGGACTAGATTCGTTCCATTCTGTTTCCGTTTTCGAAGTTTAAAACAAACGGGTCCTATAAGTTTTATGTTAGGATTTGAATGGTTAATCAGTTTGTCACAAATATAACTATGACTAGGGTACTATTAAGTTAGGATTATACAATATATTTTGTGATGATGATTACATTGATCAGGTATTCTTGTCAAATTCAAATAATTTTGGGTGTAGTAGATGAGACTCCTCGACTCAACACTTTAGTGGCTTTGTTTCGACTCCATTGCTCGATTGAGTCTTGTACAATCGTCGCTTCTCGGATTCGACAACACGTGAATGATTGTTCGCAATTTTGCTTTTAATGATAATATTGTTGTTAAATTCAGATAATTTAGGTCTGTAGCACATTTTTACCCGGCTTAATGATCGATTTTTATAAACTAGGGTAGAGAAGTGAACCCAACTTTCATCTCTCTTCCTCGAATACTTCACGCTCTTGTTTTGTAAAACAATTAAGAGGAAGACGAAATAATTCTTTAATCTTGTTTTGTAATAGAATAAAGGAGATAAATGATTAAATTAGGAGATTAAGGAAACTAAATATAAAAATTGTACAATCCTATTGAACTTTATTATAAAAATTATTGAGGTAAAAATATAGAGTTTACCGCTCTTTCCTTTTTTTCATATATTGCATACTTTTTCATAATTTTACACATAGTCATGTTCATTTTACCAAACACTATTTTCACTTAGGGCCCGTTTGGTTTGAACTCCGGAATCGGAAACGGAATGGAAACGAATCTAGTCCATATGTATACCCTTATTCATGAAAGTTTTTGGAATCATTCCTTGTGATTTGAAGTAAATGAAGTTGAATTTGATTACTTTTGATACCCTATAGGGTAACAAAATATGGGGAGACAAGTGCATTTTTCATGTAAACACAAGGAATGATTCCATAGAATTTCATGAATAAGGATATACATATGGACTAAATTCGTTTCCATTCCGTTTCCGTTTCCGGAGTTGGAACCAAACGGGCCCTTAATTTTATACTCATCTTTTTAAACAATTTTACCTTCTTAATTCTTCATCTAAATAACTTGCATTGCTTATTTGTTTGGTAATATATGCCAAAAACTAAATCTCAGGTCTCGATTCCGACCCAAAAACTCGAAATCGAACCCTTGTCAAGATGTGAAAGAGGTTGATGGTATGGGGCACATGGGAAGCAGAAGGACATAAGGAAAAATGTGAGCTCGACGACTATTTTGAAGCCCTAAAATGGTTTGGAGGGTACAATCACATTTCAAGACAATACAAGTTGGTGTGATACCCTTTACCAAAGACACGAGAAGAACAAGACATATAGGAGTATTCGCTTGGAGAATTTAACGCCCACAACAATACACATGAAAATTTCAAGTTCAATGATACTCGTGAGTTCTCTTCTGCTATGGTCACGAATCAAGAGTTACATTCACGTGATGTGACTAAGCAAACAGAACATAACGTGACCTCGAGTTTTATTTTCACACATACAAAGCCGACTTTGTCTTTTCAGTTTCATACTAGCAAACTGGGAGAGATCGAAATTCAACCAAGAATTGTGCAATTCAATCCTCTAAAGCATCAAGAACAGTGATCGTATTTCTCCGGGGCATGGCTCAGGGATTGTGCTATACCGTAGAGCCGAGGAAACGGGCTCAGCGGTTCAGAGGGTTTCAACCTTACTTAATATAGCGAAAATCGAACACAAACAAACATGAAGGGCTTCTAACTTTTATCATAAAGTGAAAACAGACAAACATGAACCGGACCCATGTCTTGCAATCACTTCACCGTCTCTGGGCCATCCTACTCTGTCATGAATTTTACACATCAATAGTTCTTATCTAATCTATGATCAATCATCAACATAAAGCTAATCCATCATCAAGTGACTTAATAAGACACAGGAAGAATATAATTGAACAAGACAGAATTAAAATTGGCAAAGGGGGAACCCGTAACCGCCTTTCTGCATGTGAAAGCAGGACAATTTCCACATGGAAATAAATCAAACATTTAAAACTGAGAAGAGCTCTCAAGGGACCAATTTGCCCTAAATGGAATGGTAGAGAGAGCAATGCCATATATGGCATCACGTTAAGTTAATGCAATCGAGAGACAATGATTCACCATAAGAAGCGGTTCATAAATTGGTCCTAACTTTACCTCTTTATATATCCAATGGCATCCCCACAACATTAACCAAAATGGCAAAAACAAAGAACAGGACCATGTAATGGAAGTTATATAGTGCCTATACTAATATGTCCGTAATAAGTACCAAATTCTTATCATCTAATACAATTTGCGAACATTCATCATCAATCATTAGGAAATGCACAATACAGTGCAAATATACTATGCAAAGAAGTATAGATACACCGTCACACCAGCAAGCAACCAAGATTGGAAAAACAGGACATACAAGTAATGAGTAAGCAATGCCGACGTCCAACTAATTGAAATTGCCAATAGAAGATCAATCATTACTCGTAAGGTGATGAAACTCAAAAAGTTAGAACAGAGAAATTGTTAAGAGGATGATCATTGAGTTATTAGTAGATATCGATTGATTCACAAGAACAGTAAGTATCAAAAAGTGACTGATAAAGCTTTAGAAGGGAGACAGAATGGCTAGAAAGATGGAAAAAATTACTTTCCCATTATCTCTTTGAATTCTTTTTTTTTTTTTTTTCAGTTTTGCCCTCTCCGTCAATCATCGTTTATCACAAGAACAACCCTGAACGGATCCGATCCAATTGGATTTGGCATTTGGATGATCAAAAAGAAAACCTAAAAAGTAACAAAGAAAAGATAAAACAATGGCAGCTATTCTTGCCCCTATCTTGAATCTCCTCCTTCCTAAACACATCATCCTGTCTAGTTTCTTCAATTTCCCACCAAAAATACACAGAGCATATAGGGAAGGGAATGATCAAGATCGAAATTCAAGTTTAGAAAGAGAAACATAAGCAACAAATATTTTTTATCAGGAAAGTTGGCGAGGTGGAGGTGGTAAGAGCTGATGAGTCTGATTCGGAACCTGATGATCTCTGGCGCTGGCAGTATTCTGCACAATGAAGGGATGGTTGAGCAGCTGAGTAGCATTCCAGCGCCTGTCCGGCTCCCTCTGCAAACAACGAGAGATAAAGTCCCTAAATTCTCTCGAGGCCGTCGGTGGAGCCTCCGGCGGTGGAGCTAGACAAATAGCACACATTAAGCTTGCCCAATCACCTTGCCTGCCAACTGAGAAGGGGAATCTCCCCAAATAGAACTCCAGAATGCTCACCCCTAAGCTCCAGATATCACCAGCAAATCCATCGTACCTCCCGTGATTGAGATCTGTGTTGATCCTCTCGGGGCTCATGTACGCGATCGTCCCAACCGATGAATTGCAAGGATCCATGGTCTGCGAAAGAACTCTTGAGACACCAAAATCGGCAATTTTGACGTGTTTCTGGCAATTGATCAGGAGATTGGAAGGTTTGATGTCGCGATGAACGATTCTCCGGCGATGGAGATAGAGAAGACCGGAAAGAACCTGGCGTGCGAGTTCCGCTAGGGGTGCTTCCAAAGGGATATGCTTGCCTTCTAAAGAACCTCCATCCATGAACTCCAGAAGCACCTGGATCTCACCGTTGTGATCGTACATATCAAGGCACTTGACGACGTTTAGGTTATCAACGCTGCGGAGAATCTCGATCTCCCTCCGGATCTGGCGACGAACCGCCTCTTCGTGGTTACCATAAATAACCTTCAGCGCGTAGATCCTGCCGGTTGTTTTGTGGAGGACTTTGTAGACGGTTCCGCCGGCACCGGAGCCGACGCGATTGACTCTTTCAAGATCCGAGAAGTTGAGTGAATGCTGTTGGTTCGTCTGGATGCTAGCGGTAGAGCTTGAACCAGAGGGAGCTGAAGACGGCGGGAGAGGCAACGGAACAGCAAGGGAGATATCTCGTTGCGGAAGAGGAAGCGTTAAGTCCGGTCGGCGTCGCGGGCGTTGCGGCCCGGAGCTCCGGCTAATTCCTCCGACGACTGGTGGAGGTGTCTGAATTGGTCTCATGACTCCTCCTGGTTGACTCAGAACTTTTTAAATTAGAAAGAGAATTTGACTGTGTCTATGCAAGCTTTAGCCGATTAGCTTTTTTATGGCGATTGATTCCTCTTGATTTTCAGACGATTGTTTGATTTGATTTCTTCAACGGAGAATAACAATAAGGAAAAGAAAGAATCGAGACAAAGGGACGCAATTAGGAACAAGTCGTCCTGTTCTAGAAAGATTTGAAGGTGAGGGAGAAGGATCATAGAAGATTCTGGGAAGTTGGCAATGGCGGAAGAAGAAGGGGGAAATGAAGAGAGAGAGGTTGCTATCAGGGAGGGGGAATCGAGATTTAAAGGAGATGGTGGGAGAGAGTCGGCACGCGCGATGATAGAGAGTGAAATGAACGCGCCAAATTGGGGGCTTGTTTCTGAACAAACTGAGAAATTAGGAGGAAAAAATGTGAAGGGAGTAAATGCACGTGACATTCAGATGGAGAGGGAGGGAGAGCGAGGAGACATGGGGGTATCTCGTGGAAATTTTATGGAAGAATTAAAGGAATTATGTAAATCAGAAATTAAAAGAAAAAAGATAAATGCTTAGGGTTGAGAGCCTCCTTTTTGTTGAGATTTTGTAGTATGTGGCTGGGCACAAATTACTACCATGGGGTTTCGCAATTTCCTCAACCTTTGTTCCTCAAAGCCTAAACCGGGTGCTAATTTGCAAGGTTTAATAATCTGTGTATTCTCTTGTTTTGAGTTCACGTTTTTGTTCCTTATCCTCCATTTTCTTATTTGAGTTTATCAATTAAGAAAATAATAGAAAATACCAAAGATTTCTTGAATCAAAAACTTAATGGTGTATATTAGAAGGTTTAATATAGAAATATAAACTTTATATATATTGGTGATTTATCGTATTTATTTAGGTGAAATATGTCAACATATCAAGCTTAACTAGACGTTATAAATGGAGCCCTTGTGTCAAGAATTTGAACTTTTTAAGGAAGTTAGCTAACGATTACAATGAAATTGTTGTTATTGGGTTGTTTATCGTTATACAAGAGAAAGAGTAATTATCACTTAATGACTAACGAATGATAAGAAAGTGTTGTGGATTGTTAATAAAGTATATGGTCGTTAACAGTTGCAAGGTAGAAAGAGTAATTGTCATTTAATGCCCAAAAGAATTGTCGAAAATAGTTATGCATTGTCGTTTATTGTATACGATCGTTATTTTTACGGTTATTCGTTTACAATAACGAAAAGATGATTGTTCAAAAAGTACCGGAACCGATATCATACAGGCCATTACGAGGGAATTTATATACAAATACATACATTCGTTCTACATACGTAGCCATGGACGGTGCAATGGAGTTCTCATGAGGAGTTCAACCTTTACGTAAGTTATCTAACGACGACAACAGTTTATTTATTCTTTGGTCGTTGTACGGTAGAAACTAAAAAGACTAATTATCACTTATTAACAACCATTTGATAAGAGATAGTCGAGGAATGTCGTTTATTACATACAATGTCGTTATTATACAACGGTAAACTAAAAAGAATAAGTGTCGCTTAATTTCAAAAAAACCGATAAAACGTAGTTAAGATCACCGTTTATTGTATATCATCGCTATATATTTATAGTTATTCGTTTTAATGAAAATTGATCCTATAGAAAGTAATAGGACCAACATCATATAACTCAATAAATGGGAATTTATATGCAAATAAGTGAAATAATAAGGCATTCTATTAATATGTAATAATGACAAAATGTCCGTTTAAAAATATGTTAAAAAAAAAGTATAAAATTTTAAAAAATAAAACCATGACAAAAAGTCCGTTTAAAAATGTTTTGTTATGCATATAAAATAAAAATAAATGTATGAATGACAGCCAATCACCGTAGGAGAAGGAAAACATGACGATGACCACCATAGCGTTCATTATTCGAATAATTTGAGCAAACAACTGCACAAAAAATCAAGGAAAAAGCTGCATTTGGAATCTTGTTTTTTAGTGGGGAATACAAATGTTTATTGTATTTTTTTAATATTTAAGTATAATGTAAACAGAATTTTGTTATTCATCATTAAGTTTATTGTTAATGGATAATTTCTTATGGTGTTTATTCTAATCTAATATATTTACTTTGCGTAAAATTATTTTTTTACGCAAACTATAAAAAAATTCATACATTGTAATCATAATATATTGTATGTATTTATATTTTTTGAAAAAAATAAATTATTTTTACTTAATATATATATATACATATAAATATATATATATATATAAGAGAAATTTTCTATATAATTTAAAATATTTTAAAAAATAAATAGTAAAATTTAAAATAAACTGATTTTTTAAAAAATAAAATAAATATGATATTGAATAAATATCAAATATTTTAGGTATATTCAAAACATGCAACTATTTATAATGTAAAAACTAAATGACCAATCATATATCTCATCTTAAAAATAACTTAATATATATATATAATGTAATTTTTTAATGCACAAATAGTATAATATTTGTTAATACAAAAATTGTTTTTGTTTATATCATATATTTTTTCTTATATCTCATAGCATACATTTAATTAAGAAAAAAAATAAAATAAAAATAAAAACAATTGGCTTTATATAAGTAGGTAAATGTTCAGGTACGACCCTTTTATTGCGGTACGGCCGTACAGCCATACGTAAGGGCGACACGTGTCCCGGAAAAAAAAAATGTTTTTTTTTTTTTCTGAAACGATTTTCTTTTTTTTTTTTTCTCTTTTCTGAAACGATTTTTTTTTTTTTCCGGAAACTAATGAAAATTTATTTGAACTACCATGTTATAATTTATGCACTATTATCCTATAAACTTTGAACTATTCCCATATAATCCATGAACTATTACTTTTTAATATAATCCATGAACTATTCTATTATAATTCATGAACTATCCCATAATAAGTTTTGAACTATTACTTTCACTCCTTTATAAATTTTGCACTATGAACTATTCTATTATAATTCATGAACTATCCTTTTAGAAGTTATGAACTATTACTTAATAAGTTTTGAACTATTACTTTCAATCCTTTATAAATTTTACACTATGAACTATTCTATTATAATTCATGAACTATCCTTTTATAAGTTATGAACTATTCCATAATAAGTTTTGAACTATTACTTTTACTCGTTTTTTTTTTAAAAAAAAAAAAACTCGTTCAGAAAAAAAATAAAAAAAATAAAAAAAAAAAATATTTTTTTTTCGGGACACGTGTCGGCCGTACAGACGGCCGCACGGCCTTACCGGAATAATGGGCCTTACTTGAACACTTCCCTATATAAGTAAGACATATGACAAAATCCGATGTCGCCTATTGTAGTGGTGAGATGTGGTAAAATCCTAGGTGACTTAATGTGGTGATAACTTGTGGTAAATTTCGAGGTGCTTTAATGGTGATGACACGTGACTTTATACACTTATGTTTTTTCTACAAGTTTAATTCTCTTATTTTGTATAAGTTGATTTAAAATAATTTTTTATTAATGATGAAAACTATTAAAATCATATTATTGCTCTAAATAAATACTTAATATAAGAAATTTTGACACGAGGATCATGCTATTAAAATTACTATTTACTAGGGTTGAGCATTGGTTTAGAAACCGCACCGCATCGAAAATACTTTTTTTATAAAACATGGACCGCAATTTGTTGTTTAGTTTTTATTCAAGCCGTACATTTACAGTTGGGTTTAAGTTTAACCCAAAAATGAAGAAAACCGGTATTTGCAAATTTAAAAAAGAGAAAATTGCCTAAACAATATCTCATTTTTTAATCTGACTAAACTTTAGTACCCCGTCTTTTAAACTATCAGAACGGTACCTTACCTATTGACCCCATTCAAAGAGTAGTACTTCAATCATTGTACACATGTTAACGGTGTTAAATATCAGGGGCAAAATTGTCCTTCTAACTTAGACATAAACTCTAAGCCCCAAATTCTTAAGCCCCAAAATTTTATCCGTTACCATCGGGCCTCGTCAATATGCTTCTCAAGCTGAAATTGATTGTCCTATATGAGTTGAACGACGCCGTTTTTGTCAAGAACGTAAGTTTGTCTCCCCGGAAGGGCTCCAACAAAGAGATCGGAGGGCACACCCCAATCCTTCCTCACCTTGTTACCCTCGCCAGCTAAGAGTGTGTACGGTAGTCTGTACTTTTGCGCGCCTACACCATTCAACACAAATCAGTTCTTTTTTCTTCATCTAAAGGAACACATGATCGCTCTCTTGTTTGCTCTTACCTTGTGAGAAGATACATTGTCACCATTGATACCAACCACATGTGCTCCTGCCTTCTTGAACTTCTCGTAAGAATCTCTGAATGCACAAGCCTATACAACATACCCACACTACATTATCAAATTCAAAGGCATACATAGTTGAGTTTCGGCCGAGCTCAAGATTTGTAAGAGATATGCCTATTTGGTGCAACCAGGGGTTTCATCAGTTGGATAAAAGTAGACGACAACAGGCTTTTCATTGAAATTAGAGAGGTTCATGATAACTCCACCTTGATTACGAGTTGGTTATATTTATGATGAAAGACTTAAACATGTCTGTGGTGGTTTTATGAACTACCAAATATCGATCATATTTATAGATTGTTTGGTTTGTGTTTGTTAAATGTGTGCAGGCTTTGTAAAGAATTTTAAGGGGCGGAGCTGAAGCATTGAATGGAGTATCAAGGGGAAAGCATTTCAAGGGACTGAGCTGCAGCCTTGAAAGGAGTTTCAAGGGTTTTGAAAAGTAATATAAGGAGAATTCAGTTGAAGCGGTTTAAACGGGCAAAGACCTTGAAAGGAGTTTCAAGGGCCTTAAAAAGCAATACAAGGAGAATTCGGCTGAAGCTGTTTCAACGGGCAAAGATCTTGAAAGGAGTTTCAAGGGCCTTGAAAAACAATACAAGGAGAATTCGGCTGAAGCTGTTTCAACGTGCAAAGGACTTTGAAAAGGGATACAAGGACAAGCTCGGCTGAAGACATTTCAACACGCAAAGAATTTGAACGGAATTCCAAGGGTTTTTTTAAAAGCGTTTTTTAAGGGGCCTTGAAATGGATATCAAAGGACAAGAAAATTTTGGAATGGATTTCAAGAGCCTTGAAATACGATACAGGGGCAGATTCGGATGGAGCATGTTTCAACGACAAAGACTTTTCAACCAATAAAGATTTAAATCAAATCAAGATTTATTACCATGGATTACAAGAAGATTTTCAAGATTCAACAAGAAGATTTGGGCCAACAACAACAAGAACGATTGAATGGCTCACGATGAAGAAGATCTCAACAATACTTCTACACAAAGGATCTCAGCCAAGTAAAGATGAACAACGATGCAACTATTTTAGCTCAACAAGAAGATCCTCAAATGGTGCAAGATCTTAGCTAACTAGAAGAACATTGAAGATGCAAGGAGAAGATCTCGACCACCATGAAATGGCGAAAGATCTTAGCTAACAAAAAGAACATTCAAGATGCAAGAAGAAGATCTAGGCCACCATGAAAAGATCTCAACAAGATCTTAACATTTGACGCAAAGGGATGAGGTTGTTTCACGATAGAGATCTTAACGTTCAAAGGGAAAAACTTCAACGGCATTCCAAGAAGGAGAAGATCTAGAAGATTTTCAAACAAAGGAAGAAGATCGAGGATCTCCAACAAGAAGGATCTTTGAACGTCACATTCAAGAGAGAGAAGATCAAGGATCTCCAACAAGAAATATCTTTTAACGTTATAATCAAGGGAGAGAAGATTTAGGATCTCCAACAGAAATGTCGATAGTTTTTTTTTAAAAAAAATATATAAAAAATAATTTCATGAAGGGAAAATTGGCAAAAGAAAAAATAATTGAACATATAGGGTCCATTCGATAGTTAGGAAATTACTGGGGATGAAGTTGTAAACGAAGATGAAAAATGCGAATGAATTTGAAGGGTTGAATAATTTATTTGATTTTGGTGTTCGCAGGAAAGAGAATTATAAGGAGATGAAGTAAATTATATACGGTTTAAATTACCAAAATGGGCATTCACCTAATATTTTTTTCGACACGTGATTGCACGTGAGAAGAGAATAAGAGAATGAACATGACTTGCATCTACGTGCTACTATCCATTCGCACCGTCGTTGGCTCGCAGTTTTCCATTTGCATATGTTCCAACAATGAATTTGAAGTACCGTCGTTGGTCTCCAACTGCGTTGCCGTCCCTACACAAACCCTAAGTAAAGGAACGCGAATCTCCATAGTCGCGCTTCCGCCGGCGTCTGCACAATTGCAAAGGTTCTCCAAAGTTGAAGTTAGTATTTCTGTATTTCAGTCCCTATACAAACCTTAAGTACTTTTGAATTTTTGTCCCTGTACTACTGTACAAATCCTGAAGAGACCATAAACCGACAAGAATTAAGAGATGAGGAATACCAGTATTCAAAAGTTGAAATGCATAAGCAATTTTAGACGAAGCTAGGTAAATTGCTATGATTTTGACATTGAACATGGAATATTGATGGGTTGAGGGAAAAACTTTTAAAAGGCGAATGAGTTAGGTGTTTGCTAGAATACTAGTTTGATCCACTAATGATTTTTCTCCCAAAATGATTGATAGTGTCTTCATTCTCACAAATCACTGATCTAAAACGTTTCCAACATGTTGGTAATATTTTCACATTCAATAGTGTGAGTTTGCGTGGAGTGCATGAATGTGTTTTCATCGCATGCATCTATATGATGCTTCTAGTAGAGATTGAATTTGTTATTGAAGGTAAAATAACAAAATATGAGTTGAGGTATCCATTTTTGAACATATTTGCACCTTCCATAACTTGAATCATTGATGACAATGAGAGGGGAGTTAGAGAAGTAGGAGGTGAAGTCCAACCTTCTATATTTTTGGTAGAAAAGGATGAGTTTGCAAGACGAAATCCTAAAAAGCTTTGAGAGGAAGTGTAGAAATGAGAATGAAAGGGATTTCATTTCCTTCAACATGAATCTATTGGTTGAAAAAAGCTACGGATCAATTATAGTTTCATTCCCTTCAACATCGCTTTCATTTCCTTCATTTTGGGTACCGAGCAACAATTTTACAAGTTGAAGCTTCAATATTGAAATTTCAAAAAGTTTCATTCCCTTAAGTTGAGCCAACGAATGCGTCCATAGTTATATCTACTGACACAAATTTCTGAAATAGAAAAAATTTACAAAATTTTGGTTTGATTTCAACTAATGCATAAGTTAATGAGAAATCAGTCGCACTGCGACTGTGTCTCCCGGACGCGTGCATGCGTCCACATTCATATTGTGATTGTATCATGAGCCATTATCTATCAAAATAAGAGGTGGAAGACCGATGTGACATGTGTTAGGTATAAATGCAGTCTCATTTTTTCCTTCCCATAATCAAAATAACAAAAATCAGGAGATGCAAAATATCTAATGACGCGTCAATCAATTCGGAAATGTTTGGATCATCCTGCTTGTGTACTTCCTTCGAAGATGAACGTTTATGCTCGTTGTCTCCGGCTGATTGGATCATCCTGCTTTCCCTTGAAGACTTTTTTGCTTTCGGTTTCATTTTGATGTATTTTTGTGTATTTCTTTTCTTCTTTATTTGTGATCCTTCATGACGGTTAGACCGTCTGCCGATTTTTTCGGCCTTTCGATCCACTAGACGGCGCGCCGTCTAATGATTTCGAACTGCTTTCCATTTTCAAAAAAAAAAAAAAATCGGAAATGTTTGGTTTTTGACAAAAGAAGATATGTTTTTTTTTTTCCTTCTTCTATTTAAAATATAGTACGGAAAAAAATAAAAAAGAACTTCTAACCTTAAAAAGATAGTAAACGAACGCAAGCCCAAGCGGCCCAAGCCCGAAAACAAATGACTCAAAACTCTCGAACTCAAAGAGCATTTGGCTTCCTAACCAAAATTTCCATTTCAATCCAGAATTCCATTTATGTCCTCTCGAGAAGAAAGATCAGGAGATACAAAATAACGAGAAAAAAAAAAGTAATAAAAAAGAGAGAACATAGAGGGGAGGGGAGGGGAGAAAGAGATCGAGAAAACGCTAATCAACATCTGTTGTTCGGAAATTGGAATCAAAATCTGACATTTTCATAGAAATCTCCTACCATTTTGATTTGATCTTCTAGAGAACTGCAATCAATCTTCCCTCTATCAATGAAGTGACCTCAGTTTACCTTGATTTTGACCGCTTGATTTGTTCTGCATCTAGCGACACAGTGTAAGACATACAGAAGAGAGATACGATGAACGGTGGCGATGGCGGAGGAAGAGGTGAAGTGGCGGGGGCATCGACTGCTCCACCACCGTTGGAGTGGAAATTCTCTCAGGTATTTGGAGAGCGCGTGGCGGGAGAGGAAGTTCAGGAAGGTGAGGATACCTACTCTCGAGATCCATGGCGTTTCCACTGTTTTTTTTTCTAATTAAAGTTGTCAATTTGTTATTCTTTTCTTTGTACAACTTGATTTGATAAGCGAGTATTAAATTGATTCCATATGCTGTTGAAATTTGTCTCCCGATGCTGTTTGAATTAGCTATCAACTATGTAAATGAGATCGATAGACGCTGACATGTTTTGTTCGTGTGAGTAAGTGGTTAAAAAATCGAAGAAGTTTATCTATCGTCGTCTTCTCTATGCCATAAGTTCGTACTATGAGCTTTTGGATGCTCAAAGATGTCCACATCAGTTGCCTTCAACAATATAGCTTACATGTATTTGGTATGGATATTTTGAAGCCATTAGATCTCCTAGTTCTAGTTATGGCTAATGAGTTAGTTTATTACTTACCCTTTGACAATATATAAAATGGGGAAATAAGCTGTGGGATTTAATTACTCGGCCGGGCTTTATGAATTGGTTATTTTAAAGTACATATTCAGATTGATACTGGCAGCTTCTGCAGTGTTTGTCAGTGAACTCAATTGGACAATTGGTAAGAGTTATCTTGTTTAAAATACCTGGCACACTTGCTAGTCTTGATGCAGCTAGTGAAAGTTCACTTCTATCAAATGCGCATCTGGTAATTTGCGTATTGGACATCCTTATGGATGATAGGTCATCTTTGGTCTTAAGTCTTGTTTTTGTGCATCCTGATGTTCTCTTTGCGAGGCATAAGTGTAATAGATCAATTTGATTAATGAAATGGTCAAGACTTATCCAATCAGTTTGATATGTATTCATCCCTTTCTTTTCCCGCAGGCATAGCATGACCTAAAGTCCTTAAAACTAGACTGTATTTTAACAAGAGTTTAATGTGTACATGCCTTGCAACTTAGCTTCCTAAGTGTATTTCTCATCTTACTTGGTTGTATTGCTTTGCGAAGTCGAGTTGCTTGGTGAAAAGCCTGAGCTGCATATAGATTGCCTTTCCATCAGTTTGTGTATATGATGAACTCATGTATGTACTCCTTCCCTGTTGGGCATTGTTAACTGGTCTTCAATTCCTTTCTTCAGTGGATATAATTTCAGCTATCGAGTTTGATAAAAGTGGTGACCATCTAGCTACTGGTGATCGAGGTGGAAGAGTTGTTTTATTTGAGAGGACTGACACAAAAGATGTAGGTTATGTAAACTCTGACTTTTCAGTTGCAGAAAAGTGACCATTGATACAAAAAAATAAAAAATATTTACATGATATTGTGCAGCATGGCTATAATAGAAGGGAACTTGAGAGGATGGACTACTCCATCAATAGGCATCCAGAGTTCCGTTATAAAACCGAGTTTCAGAGCCACGAACCTGAGGTAATCATAGTTCTTACATGTTCTTTCTGAATTGTTTTTTTTCTACCTCATTGTATTTTTATGATGATTTTTATTTTTTTTTCCTTTGAATCAGTTTGATTATCTCAAGAGTTTGGAAATAGAAGAGAAAATCAACAAGATCAAATGGTGCCAAACAGCTAATAGTGCATTGTTTCTTTTATCTACTAATGATAAAACAATAAAATTTTGGAAGGTGAGTCTTTTTGCATTGAAATCTGATTGTTTCGATTTTGTCATTAAAATGGTCTTGCACTCCTGCAATGATTATTAATTTGTTATAGATTTTGTTTGTTTTGTGCTTGGGTATGATTTTCTAAGAAAATTTCAGTGTTAGAGTAGTATTATGAATGCCTATTTTTGCATTGATCAGCTAGTGCTGAAGGTATGGACAATGTACTGACACACTAGTTACAAGCTTATTGACTACCAAACGAGTTATTCGTGAAATGAGCAGCGTAAATTGTCAGCATGTAGGAAGAGGTCTGTGTCAACCTATGAAAATTCTTTGAAATAAATAGACGTTTTAAATCATTTCTCCTGTAAGAGAGCAGTTACCAGTTTTCACACTGATCTTACGATAGAGGCTCCTTTCTGGTCCTTTTCATTTTTTTGTCTATGTAGAAAGAATCAGCAAAGGAAAAGAGAAAACTGCTATTTCCTTTATTTATTAATATATTATTTTTATTATCCTTGTTTCTTGACTTAATTAACACGGTTTGTTCCATAATCGATATGTCCAATGAGGATTCGGTTGAACTCGAAATAAAACTTCATTCTTTCATGATTTAGTATGTTTTCTCTTGCATGCACAATGAAATTCCTTGACACCAGAATTGCAGTTTGCTTGTCTGGTTGGTTTAAATACTGAAGAGATCTGTGTGATTTCTGAAACTTCTATAAAAAAAACAGTAGCAAATGACATGTACATGAAATTTGGGTTCACTGATTGATCTTCGTAGTCAATAAAAGTCAGAGGGCAAGAAAACTAGGGGATATAATCTCCTATGAGAGAGATATAGAAAAAGGTGACTGTCTGAAGGCTGCAACTACTCTCTGGTAGAACATGGATTGAATTCTTTTCCAGTATATATAATATGTTGATGAATATGGACAAAAGATTTAGATTTCAATAAAACATTTGGCGGAAAATTGTGTAATGCATCAAACAATGGAACAGGAGAGAGGATCAGGATCATCTTCTTTTCTTTATTCATTCTTCACCTAATTTTATTTAGGGATCAGAAAAAGGTGGCTCTAGTGGGAGAAGAAGGATGTAAGGTTCTTGATCTGCCGTGCCTAGGCAGCACTTTTAGCTGTATTGTAGCTGAGGGGTTCTAGCAAGACCGTGGTATATTTTGTCCCTTTATGAAATTCTATGATCTGTTTCCATAAGTTAGAGACTGAAACTAAGTGCACAAGAAGATGAGAGATACGAGATTAAACTGTTTATTTGAGCTATGAAGGAGAAGAACTCTAGCACTTGTGTATAAGGAATTAAAATGTTCTTTTTAGCTGCTTTATCTTTGAGAATACTCCAACCTTTCGGTTAGGTACTGCTATCTTCTAGAAGAAGTGATGAAGGATGCGGATGCCATACCAGTCAAATACCTTAAATACCACATTTTGTTTTGCTTAGTTTTTTTTACTGATATAATTTAAGAAACCAGAAAAAGGTAGCTCTTGTGGGAGAAGAAGGATGCAAGGTTCTTGTTCTGCCGTGCCTAGGCAGCACTTTTAGCTGTATTGTAGCTGAGGAGTCCTAGCAATACCGTGGTATATTTTATCCCTTTACGAAATTCTTTGATTTGTTTCCATAAGATAGAGACTGAAGCTAAGTGCACAAGAAGATGAGAGATAAGAGATTAAACTGTTTATTTAAGTTATGAAGGAGAACTCTTGTAGCACTTGTTGTATTAAAGAATGAAAATGCTCTTTTTAGCTGCTTTATCTTTGAGAACACTCCGATCCTTTGGTTAGGTACAAGTGATGAAGGGTGGGGGTGCCATACCAGGCATCTATGCTCAAATACAGCATTTTTTTTGCGTAGTTTTGCTTTACTGATATAATTTAAGATCTTATTTGTGGGCTTGTGGCGAGTTAATTTGGTGATGAACTTGTTATCTGCCCCTTTCGTGTGCAGTTAAACAATATGTTATGGTTGGCTGTTAATATTTTGTCGAGTTACTAGTAGCAATTTATATTTATATGTGGATGACCAACTTTAAATCTCTGTTACATAAAGTAATGTTCGGACAGGAGTAATATCTACACCATTTAAACAGTTCTATTTTAGAAGTGATACTTCCTCTTTTAATTAATAATTTTTGTTTAACAAAACTTAGGAGATGCATTTCACTTTTTTTTTTTTTCATTTGTTTTGGTTGGTGTCTCTGATATATTTCTTACTTCAACTGTAGATCAGATTCTCTTATGCTATTGCTGATTGTTTTTGACAAATTTCTTCTTTGCGAGCAATTAACAGGTACAAGAAAAGAAGTTAAAGAAGATCACCGAAATGAATGTGGACCCATCAAAATTTGCAGGAAATGGTTCTGCTGTCAGTTCAAGTAGTTCCAAATCATCATATCCTGCAAATGGTGGACATGCAGAAAAATCATGCAGTTCTTTAAGCAACGACATTTCATTGTCAGCAGGAGGGATTTCATCGTTGCATTTACCCGTGGTAGTTGTACCTTAACTTTGTTACTGATTGATTCAGATATACACGAGTATTTTACTTCTTCTTGGTGCAACTATACATGAGTATTTTACTTGATCTACTAAGCAACTATATATGTTATATTTCTTTTCATTGATGCAAATTTATCAACATGCAAGCTGATGGTCTGCCCTGATGCAGATTTCTTTTTGTGAGTTGCTTTAATGGGTTTTGGTCATGACTAAAACTTAGTAATTTCTTTTGGTGCAATTTTCTAGGTCACTAGCCAAGAATCTAGCCTTGTTGCAAGATGCCGAAGAGTGTATGCTCATGCTCATGATTATCATATTAACTCTATTTCAAATAACAGGTGAGGTTCAGATTTTCTTTTCTTACATTGAAGGTGTTTCTTAGACACTCATCCAATTTGTGTATCACATTTTCTTCAGACGGCCTGCCTGATTCTGAAGCACTTTGCTGTTTGAATGTCACAAAAAAAGTTCTAATAGGCAAACGTTATTGCATCAAGGTCTTAAATGCAAAGGATTAGTATATTGTTCATTTGTAATAAGTAAATGCTTTTTGTTGCGAGATACTTGCTACATATATTCTAGAAAAAAAACTTCCGTTAAGTTGACATCAGGTTTAATGCATTTATATTTAAGTATAGGAGGTATGAGGTTTCAGTAAGGATGCACACTATTTGTGAAACTTTATTTCTTAAAAATCACTGACAGACTACTTGAAGAAAAACTATTTTGACGATATGCTATATTTAACCCATTTAGTTATATCTGATATTGCAGATTCGTTAGTTCAGTTTATTTCTCTCTACCTCTTTTTATGTTATGTTATATTCAAAGGCTCTCTACCTCCAAATGAAATTATGTCAGTCTGATTCTTATTAGGCTATTCTTTTCTATGGATTAGCATGTCACAGTGATGTGTAGGTTTTCATGGCATGATCCATGTCCAAACATCGGTAATAAGTGATTCAGGGATTGTAGTATGTAGATGACATACTTTATTGAATATTAATAGTTTGCTCTTCAGTTTTTTTGGTCACGTTAAATAATCAAATTTTGTTTTGTCATTTTTGCAGTGACGGAGAAACATTTATTTCAGCTGATGATTTGAGAATTAACCTATGGAATTTGGAGATAAGCAATCAGAGTTTCAATATTGTTGATGTGAAGCCGCAAAACATGGAGGATCTAACTGGTAAATATACTATGCATTTAATTTGAATGCCCTTGCTAGGTGCATGTCTACTGCCCTTAACTGGTACTGTAATCATTACTAATAATTTTGTTTGGTTGAGACATGGGATTAAATGGGTCATTAAACTCCCATTCGTACTTGGTTGAAGATTTTAGACACTTGTTTGGGACTTGGATATGGTTGTGGTTCTGTGGATGAATCAGATTAATCTGGTTGATGCTATGATGCCTTGCACGATCTATTATCTCGGATGGAATTATTTATGTGAAGAATAAAATCTTGTTATAATGTGCTCTTGTATGGCTGAATATAAGTGCTTTCATTTATGATATTAATTGAATATTAGAATAACTGGTTCTCTGAGAAGGCCGTAGAGTAATTTTGCCTTGGATGAGCCACAAATTGAAACATAAATGGCTGTATATAAAATCTTGTTATAATGTGCTCTTGTATTGGCATAATTTTAGGCATTGCCAAATGTCAACTATGGCAGTAGCGCATTTTGAAATTTATACTAGCCCTGTACTATTTAGCTTTTTGATGATGATACAAACCATAATAGGCTTTAGTTCTATTTGTATGCAGAAGTGATAACATCAGCTGAATTTCATCCTACACATTGCAACACGTTAGCGTACAGTAGCTCAAAGGGATGCATTCGCCTCATTGATTTACGCCAATCAGCTTTATGTGATAGCCATGCCAAATTGTAAGCGGGTTGCCATCTGCTCTTTTTCATCTATCAATTTATTCTATATTGTTTGGAATAAAATGAAATGTGTTTGTGTTCATTTTCTCGTATTAGTTGTCTAAAGTAGAGCATGGCGTGCTTTTGGTAGGTTAACATCAGTTAACTTCTGACAGAGTTGAAGATTGTTGTCAAACAGTGAACTTTACTAAGTTTAAAACACCCATAACATGTAGGTTTGAAGAAAAGGAGGCACCAGGTTCAAGGTCCTTTTTTACCGAGATCATTGCCTCTATTTCAGATATTAAATTTGCAAGAGATGGAAGACACTTTCTTAGCCGTGATTACATGACTCTTAAGGTCTGTATTCTCTTGACTGTTTGTTTTATCTATCAAGTACGTTTCATATATTTTTGCTTCAGTTGTGCTGTTAGGCTATAGATCTGACTATTTATGTATGATAGTAGAGCATGGTGTCAGAGTCGATGTTATGTCGTCATAATTTCCACCGTCATATTACTCGGTCTTGAGATGACGAATTGTAGTGATCAAATTTGAATCGGTTTGGAGGGAAATTATATTGAAAGAACCCGACATTTGAGAAAGGAATCTGTATTACCTGCCTTATGGAACATATTCAAGGTTTTGTTTTGATTTCATGGGTGTGCTTGCCTGCTTGGTAGAAATTTAGCATGATTAACTACTCCTGATGACTGAGACCTGTTTCTTTTGATTCACACATTCGTGATTCATCCTTGCTGCAGAATTCTGTTCGACTGCAGTTTTATTGCTTTGCCAAGTGCCAACTGCACAATCCAACCTGAAATTCCTTTCTTGTTTGTTAGATTTTTTTGACGATTATTTAGTATGACGATCGCCATGGAGAAATTCTCAAGCTCTGGGTAGTTGTGTTATCAAATTAGACATGAATTGATTCCCTCTGTCAGTGGTTTGACACATTCTCATTGGAAAATGTTCTATTTGGATTCAGTTGTGGGATATCAACATGGATGCTGGCCCAGTTGCAACCTTCCAAGTACACGAACACTTGAGACCAAAGGTGAATTGTCAGATTCAGGATTATGTATATACCACTTTCTGTCAATTCATCAACTGACTAAATATCCTTCAAATTTTCACAGCTTGGGGACCTGTATGAAAATGATTCAATCTTCGACAAATTTGAGTGTTGTTTGAGTGGTAATGGGTCGCGAGTTGCAACAGGATCTTACAAGTAAGCTACCTTATACATTTTGAAACCATCATTTCAAGTAATTATGTCTTTCCTTTCATCTTGAAGTTAATTTTTTATGTGTGTTCCCAGCAATCTCTTCCGTGTGTTTGGCTGTGCTCCTGGCAGCACCGAGGCCACCACATTAGAGGCCAGTAAAAATCCAATGAGGTATGAACTATGAAGTGTTTGAACTTCTCAAATTTGTGTATAGAGTATTACTAGTCTTGGGATTAGGTAATGTCAGTGCTTGTTTGGTTGCAAACCACATGCTTTATATTTTGAAACGCCTTTCGGGACATATTTGAATGTCAACATAATGTCATATTTGCGACACTCTTTACATAGTTTCATTTTAAACCCCGTTACTACATAATTGCGTTATAATATGCTGCTTTCAGGAAACAAGGACAAACCCCGTCAGGGCCTTCCCGTTCCCTAACCAGGATCTCACGTGCTGTCAGACGAGGTTTCTATATTTCTTTCTCCTCATTTCACATTATAAATATCCTTGCTAAAAAACCAAATGTTTACGGATTCAACAGGAACCGAGAGCCCTGATGCAAACGGGAACGCTTTCGACATTGCAACAAAATTACTCCACTTAGCATGGCACCCAACAGAGAACGCGATTGCCTGTGCTGCTGCAAACAGCCTGTACATGTATTATGCATAGAGGTGAGTCAGCACGGAGGCTCTGTATTTTCCATTAGAAAGACACTGTTTCATTAAGAAACCGTCATTCTTTTATGCAGGTGCCATTTTAAACATCTTTCTATTTCTTCTCCAATGAAGCCTCAGAATTCTTTGTTCAAATTTATTCCTTTAACCCCCAGCTGCTCTCAGATTGTGTGGAAATGTATTACTCTCTAGCTCTCCTACAATGAGTACCAAAAAGACATCCATACATTTGCCACTAGGGTTCAAGATGAAAAAGCCCCCTTTTTTTTTTGCCCTAATTCTTCTTTTACTTGTTCTGGGAAGAAGCTTTTTCATCAGTTTAGTGCATTGATTTATTAATATCCTTTTAGTATGGCTAGTACTCTTAATTCTTTTTCATTATATTACTTATGGGTGTTGGATAATTACACCTAGCTGCCTTTTGTTTTTGGGTATTATGTTATTGTTGTAAAATATACAGATTCTTTCTGTTATTATTTTCCGAAAACTTGGATTTATTCGTAATAATGTGTTTAAGGGAGTTCAGCTTGGTTTCTTGTTTTATAATGAAAATTTGCAGTATTAGACTTTAAAGTTAACTATGCAGTATTAGGATAAATGTAGTATGAACCATAGTTGATACTGGTGCATTGTTTGTGTAGTATACAAACGCAATCACTAAATTATAGTACAAATCAAGTGTAATAGGCATTCAATTATCCAAACAAGCCCTTTGTTTTTAACAAATTTGTCAATACTAATAATTTTTCGTGATTTCCATTCCATAATCTAATGTATACTGATAATTTCTTCCATATTATAGGTTTGGAAAAAATTAGCTATATTTTTTTTTATTAATTTTCATTCCCATAATACCCTTATGGTCCATTTGAGAAGTTATTTTTACTAGCTTAGCTTATTAAAAATAAACGCAAGTTATAAAATGGGTGTTTCAGAACCCTTAAGTTTTCATCTTTCATAAACTGCATGGAGGATGATAGATTACAGTAGTTTATGAAATGATATATTATAAGCGTAATTTTATAAAATTCCTATTTAAATATAAAGGGAAAACCTTTTTTTTTTTTTGATAAATTTTCACTTATGTCAGTTCAAATAAGTTTCTTTCTACGAGGCTTATCAAAATAAGTCAATTACAATCGTCATTGATTGTAAATAAGCTTCGACTTTAACCCCGATAAATTGGTTCCTAAACATACCCTATATCTAACACACAAGTCGTTGCCGACTGCCACGATGCTGACTTGGGAATTCCCTACTCATTGACTTGGTTGGGTCCACGGTCCACCTAAATAATTGAGCATCCTTTTATAGCTGGAAATTCGTAGATGCCCTTCTTTTTCACTACAAAGTTAATCATTCTTCGCCTTTTGCTACGATCACAATATCTGATATCCTTTATTTCTTTCGAAAGTGCCGAGTTTGAGTAAGAGAGTATCAAGTTCATATCCATCTTATCATTAACGTGCTGTATGATTGAGCTACGTGTTGAGAACTCTTTGGATCAATTATTAATTGATTTTATCAAAAAATGATATATATAGAGACTCCCAGCTTTTACCATGTAAGATGAGAACGAATTATATTTGTTAGATCTTTAAATAGATGGTTGAGATTGAGCGAGATTAAAGGAAAAAAAATTTGTATGATTAGTAGAAGAAATATTTGGTGGTATAGTCACATATATTCGGCGGTATAGCCACATATATTCGGTGATATAGTATATGTTTTGTAATTTGTTCAAATATTTACATGGTAAAAGCCGTTTACATATGAGTTTATATATATATATATATCCTATGAGAACACCTCTTAACGTGAGAACATGAGAACAGATTCGTAATTATTATCAGTTTTTTTACGAATGTGTCATATCGTTTAATGTATTATTCGTAGTTATTGTTGGTTGAGTGGATTATTCGTAGTTATTGTTGGTTGAGTGGATTATTCGTAGTTATTGTTGGTTGAGTGGATTATTCGTAGTTATTGTTGAATTCCTAATTATTATTATTCGTAGTTATTATTATTTTTGATATCTACTCTAAATCTCAACCCTTAATACTCACATCCAACGGTGTACGATTATTCTTATGTTCTCACGTTGGGGGTGTTCTCATGGGAACCACACCCTCTATATATATATATATATATACACACGACCTAGTTTAACAATGAAATCACTAAATGACCTATTATTCCTTTTTTGTAATGATAACAAAAGGCCCATTTTCCCAAATTGTCCTTGTTTTAAAATCCTTATAAACTGTTTAAAAAAATTTCCACTTACTATTTATGTTTTTGTTCCATAGTTTTTCAATGACAATTAATTAGTATATGGAAATAAATTTTCTTTCTTTTATTATTATTGTGACCTATGAGTTCCATTCTACTTTGATAAAACTCATCTTCAATTCCGGTCTACGCCTATCAACTACTCTCGTCCTTGTAGGAAGACCAAGCATAAATCTTACGAGTATTTCACATGGTTGCTACTCTTGTGCTTTTAATAGTTGACATTTTTATTATTTATACTACACCTCTGCTTCCTGAAAATAATTTGTTGAGAAGTAGAAGAAGAAAATGTCCCACATCAATAACCCAATGAGTTATTCCTATTGTCAATTAGTTTAGATTGGAGCCTCATATTTATGTGTTAATATGGTGTAAGAGCAAGTCACTCAGTGAAGAGGAGAAAGTAACTACGCCGGAGTCTTCAACATGACTCGACACAAAAGGGTGACACATGGAATAAGCAACAAACCAATAGTGATAAAGGCTTCCACAAAGCAGGGAGCCAAGGATAAATGAAAGTTTTTAAATAAAATAAAATGAAAATAACAATAGAAGAAATAGTTTACCAGTTTTACATACTAGACAATGTTTAATCATCAAAACCGGAACCATTATTTGATTAAAAACCAAGAGCTAAAAATATATTATGTACTCTATAATTAGTTCTAAAATTTTGCCCATATTCAAGTAAGTCTGGGCTTCGGTTTGGACGGGTCCCAAATTTATTTATTTATTTATTTTTAGAAAGATATTTTTGATATTAAATATAAAAAAATAAAGCTATTATCATCTACTCTATGTTTCATAAAAGCCATATCTATCTATATTTCATTGCCATTGATTTAGGTGCTACAAAATATATCAACTGTTATTAAGAAGTTTCGAATATGGCATTCAAAAGAATAATAATACTAATATAACAAATAAACCTTTGAGTCAATATGTTTTTCAAGTCCGATGGGAGCCCCCACCACCTATGACTGTCAAGATCAATACTGATGGGGCGCGTAGAGATGATGGTTTTGCTGCTGCAGGAGGTCTTCTGCTGGATCACGAAGGTAAGTGGTTACGGGGATTTGTGTTAACATTGGACTATGCTCGGTTTTCATGGCTGAGTTATGGGGAATGTTGCATGAACTAAGGTTAGCTTGGGAGAGTGGCTATCGGAATGTGATCCTTGAGACGGATTCACATTTGGGAGTCACTTTCTTAAATTCAAATATTCCCCGTCACCACCCGCTCGCCAGTGTGGTACTTTAGTGCCAAAACTTTTTCAAAAGAAATTGGATTATTCATTCTCGACATCCTACCGTGAGGTGAATACCACGGCGGATTTTTTAGCGTCTTTTTCTTTTGAACTACCTTGTTGGTTTTCTTGTATTGGTTGACCCTATTGAGGATGTAGTTGTGTGCTGAATACTTAGCCATTTTATTTATATAAATCGCGACAAGATGCGCAGAGACCACTGATTCTCCTTCCTTAAAAAAAAAAAAATATTAAACTAATCTAAAATTAGGGCCAGTAAAACGTATTCATTTAATATTTGGACTCATATATCTGTCTATATATATTTGTCGTTGGGACCTCTCATCGTCTCATATCATCCACATGCTTTTTCAGTTACTATCATAATCAAAACTCCCAAATTCCATGGATTTCCCAAAACCCTCCGACTGCATAATCGAAGCAGGAAACAGCTCAAACATACCCAAACCCGATTCCGACGACCGGAAAAAAGCTAAACTAACACGATCTCCAGCGTTCAAGATCATTTCTTTAACGGAGTTTATCATCCTTCTCGTAAAGATCAGAAAGCGCCCTTCGAGACTCTTCAACCGCCGTTTAGAGCCGGAGGCCGAACGTTACAACCGTCTAATGGACGATTTAGAGGATGAGGTGGACCCACCTGGATGCTACGCTAAGGTGTTACTGGCTGCTGAGGTGTTGCTCCTCCTTGCCCTGGTGGCAGCCCTGGTGGTTACTGTGACGGTAAAAGATGTGAAAGATGAAAACTTTTTGACCCTCACGCTTTGGCATTGGGTGGTGTTGGTGATGGTGCTTGTCTCCGGGATGTCGGCCGTTCGGTTTCTGACGTTCCTGGTGTTCACGCCGGTAAAGTGGCGGTGGCGGGTTCACAGGTAAGTATGTACTCAACGATTTAGAATATATGTCCAATAATTACTACTTTGGTTTGGGTCCTACCAAATGTTTAGAATACGGGTCCGTTAACGGAAACGGAATAACAACGAATTTAGGAGTGTATTCAATTCAGAGTTTTGTCTTATTCTTAATAATCATAGGATTTGCAAATTCTGTGGGATATTTTAATTCTATATAGGGTCAAGATTATGTGAAAATCTTATGTGTTGGGTAAAAATTTCTATTCATTCCTTGTGCTTTCCAACATTTTTTTATACCGTAAAGTATCAAAAGTAATCAAACTCTACTCCAATTACCTCAAATTACAAGGAATGATTCCAAAAACTTTCATGAACAAGAGCATACATATGAACTAGATTTGTTTCCATTCCGTTTCCGATTCCGGACTTAAAACCAAACGGCCCTATATGTCCAATAATATTTATTAATCTATTATAAATTAAAAAATTTACATAAAAACGATGGTAAAATATGAAAGTTATATGTAAATAAAAAAATATTTTAGAAATATAATAATAAATAAAAAAGTAGATAAAGTTCTATTTATAAAAAATCTTAAGAAAATGTTAAATTTTTATAAATAAATATTAGTATTTGTATCTCCTTTATTTTTTTATTGACTTTCATTTGACAAGTCTAATTCTTTCATAATTATATGAAGATTGCTTTAACATACTTTCAATCAAGCTAGCACTTTAAACAAGGAATTTTATACTGAGTCCACATTTTATTTTATTCACTTTTTACTAATTTCAATTATTCAAATTACAAAGTTTTAATAAATTATTATATATAAATAACTAATTTGTATATTTAGAAAAAAATATAAATTATTTGTAATATATTTTTACAATGTTATTGTCGTTTAATATTTTAAAACTATTAAATATATCGAAATAATATAATAGATTTATAAGGCGAATGAGTGATGCTATATTGAGCTGTACACCAATTTGTGGGGCCTAAGTGACTTGGTGAATTAGTGGAGACAAAAACAACACGTTATCCACGAGCTCCATTCTCAATCATCAAGGAGTTATGGGTCCATTAACATACCAATTTTTTTAAACTTACAAAAAAGTTACAAAATGAATATTTGACTACCTTAATATAGCATCACTCAAAATAAAAAAGTAAAATTTTACTATTATTTTCGTATTTTATTGAATTATATATTATAAATTCAAAATAAAAAAGTAAAATTTTAATAATGTTATATTTACATCACTTTAAAAAAAAAAGTGTTCAAATAATAAAAATTAAAAAAATATCATTTTAACTATTTAATAAATTTTAACTACCAATAAACTTAACTTCTATTATAATGTTCCAAACAAATCCTATTTTTATTATAATGTCCCAAACGAACCTTGTCTTATTCTTGACTTGTTTATATACATACGGGCTTGGGCTGAATTCAGGCCGAACACTATGTAAAAAAAAGCCCGTTTAGCCGGATTGGGTTTGAACCGAGCCCGGTTGATGGGCCTGTAGTGGCCGCCGTACCCGTTCAGCCGGGCGGGTTGGACCGCCGGGTACTCTTTTCCCTATAGTTTAACCTGCCAATCTGCATTGTCCTGTAAAACAATCCAACAACCCGATACTTTTTTAGTATTAGACTTTAAAAATTATAATTTAGATATTTGCTTTTGTGTATCATAATCAGAGTTTAATTTTCTAAAGATACATTTTGTTCGATTAGCTAGGCTTAAGGGCTCGTTTGGTATGACTGTAGGAATAGGGTTTGAATCAGGAATCGGAATGGAATAAGGAATTGAAATAAGTCATTTATGATACTTGGTGTTTGGTATGGTGTTGGAATGAAGTATTTTTGACACATGTTTTTTTATTTTATATGAGTTATGCAACGAGAAATCGTATCATATTTGATGATATATGTGTGAATGTTTATAATGTAAATGTACATTTAAAAAAAATGAAGACTAATGAATAACTTAAAGATTAAACACTAAATAATCGTTGACCCAAATAAATAAGTATGTATTTCTTCTATCAAATATATTTTTTCTAATTGAACAAGTTATATTATTTCCGATAATTTTCCTGTTACATTACATCTTGAATGAAATATTCGTATTATAGTTAAGATTTTTTTTTTTGAAATCATGCTTTACTACAAAATAATTATATAATTTAAATTAATTGAAGGACAATAACCAAAATTATAAAAAAAATTAATTTTATTTTGTGAAACTAAATAAGCAAGTATATATATAATAAAAATATATAAATTTAGTTTTAAATTTAAAAAGAGTTAATGATGGAACGAGTTACCTTCTTTTAATTTATAGAATCAACTTCTTCTCTATAGTTGGAATCATTCTCATTCCGATTCCAAACCTTATCAAACACGAGGTGTTGGTATATATGACCCATTCCAACTTCGGTTCCTGATTCCAACGGAATTGTACCAAACGAGGAGATAAAGTGGTGCGTGGACATGACAAATATTAGAAATTTAATGTTATTTACCCTAATCATCCTGAATTTGGGAGACAAATATTAACGTTGTTGCATGGATTTGTACGTAGATACGTGGTGTACGTACTCGAGGAGATAAAGTGGTGCGTGGACATGACATTATGGCTATTGCTGGTGTTGGTGGTGTGGTACCTTTGGTTCCGGCCAAAGGTGTGCAACACCAAGGGAGATGTGTCGCGTTTGGTGGCTCATCAGACCACGAGGCTTCTCATTGCCCTCGTCCTCGGCTCCATCTTCTGGACTCTAAAGAATGTCTTGTACTTGAAACTCAAGGCTGACCTACATTATAGGCAACTCTACGATAGAATCAAACAAACAATTCTTGACTATCATGGCATACAAATTATCTACAATGAAGGCATGTGGAAGTTCCTCACTAGTCACAAGAATGCCGCTACTCCCGACATTAATCCGGTACGTAGTGGTTTGTTTTTTATCGGTCGAGTTGAGCAAAAATACCTTTTATATTATATAAACTAGATCTCACCCCATATACTTGAATTTTACCCTATTTATGTCCCCAAAAACTATGTCTAATATTCAAATTATATTGAAAAATCAACCTACTTTATTATATTATTGAATAGAAAGGGTACTTTCATCCAATTAACTATTCTTATGAGACTTATGATTGAATCTAGACCCTAAGACTATCTACATCCCTAGGGTTAAATTTTACACTCCTATCTAAAACAAATTCCTACATTCTATGTATTTTTTCCGTGTACATAGTTAAATAAAAATTCACTCCGTTTGAATATAGACGTCGTCCTCCAAGAGTGCAAAATAAAGTGGGTCCTACTCCTCTACAAATAAACCAATAATATCTTTTTGTAATTTATTTTTGAAACAATTTGGTTTACTAGGCTTTTTTTAGTTTTGTGTTTAGTAAATGTACCCCTTGAGAGAAGAGTGTGTAGAGTTTGAGAATAAATACAAAAGGTTGGGGTATATTTACTTAATTGAAACATTAAAAAGCCTAGTTACTACCCTAATTTCTCAAAAAGGCCTAATTACTAAAATTGCCCTTTATTTTTTCTAAAATATTTTATGGAAAAAAGAAAAAGTAAGGTTAAAATAAAATTATAGACGGAATGGAATGCAACAAAAAGCTATATAGACGGACTTTATAAGCAAATACGTATAGAAATATTGTGCATAAATAACATTATAGACGGAGTGGGATGCGGTTAGTCTAACATATCACGTAACTATCTATCATCTAAAATGTATTAATAGTACCATTTTGACCTTTTGGGTACAACATGAACTTAAAATATAAAAAAAATGTGAATTTGAAACAAAATACGATAATTAAATTCCCTAATTAGACCTTTTATCATATTTACTCTATTAATAGTATCATAGAGTAAACGTATTTAGTAAAGATACCCTAATTTTTTTTGGGTAGTATCATAGAATAAACGTATTTAGTAAAGATACCCTAATTTTTTTTGGGAGAATTTGATATACTAGGCCTTTTTGAGAATATGATTTAGTAAATGTACCCCTAATTTTTTACCACTTTTATTTAATGGTAGGTAAAAATAATTAACCCTTCTCATTTAAAAAAGAATATTTGTTATTTGTAATGTTAGTGAAAGTTTTAATTTTTAATTACTGAATTTGTTTTTTTTATTTTTTTTTGTCTTTTTTTTTTTTAATTTTATGGAATGAATTTCACATACCAGAAACTTTACATACCAGAAACTTAACATACCAGAAACTTTACATACCAGAAACTTTACATACCAGAAACTTTACATACCAGAAATTTAACATACCAGAAACTTTACAAAACTTTACATACCAGAAACTTTACATAGTATAAACTTTACATACCAGAAGCTTAATATACCAAAAAATTTATATACCCGAATTACGTACCAAAAATTTAACATACCAAAAATCTACATACCAGAAATTTTACATACAAAAAATTTTACATACCAAAAATTTAACATACCAAAAATCTATATACCAGAAATTTTACATACCAAAAATTTAAGATACCAAAAATTTAACATACAAAAAATTTAACATACCATAAATCTACATACTAGAAATTTAAGATACCATATATGCTCTTTTAATTCGATGTACAAAAATTGTTGATTCAACCAAAAAAGTAAAAGCATGATACAGTGATTCTAGTAAGTGTATATATCCATAGCAAAGTAACCATGGGCCAAGTAAAGGTTCATAACGACCAAAATTATTTGACAGTTTATAGCAGCAAAATCATTTGACAGTTTATAGCAGTATCTCCATGCCCCCAGCTCGATTACGTGACAGCATTAAGATGAATCTGTTATCGAAGAACAAAGAAAGATTTAGCAGCAACCACAAGTGATAATCCTAGTCCGAGAAACTCAATCAATATAGCATCTAAGCGAGAAACGAAGAATGAATTACGAAAATCAAAGGAAGCAAAGCCAGAAGGATGGAATTGAGTAGCAAAAGAGGAGAGGAATACCGTGATGAGAATAAGTAAAGACGGCTCTCCAAGTGTAGATGTGATCTCCTTGCTTAATTTCAGATCTCTCCACTCTATGGCTCAAAAGACCCATTTCCGAACCCGCAAATTCACTGCAATGTACTGCCCTTGGTCTTTCAATTTTAGGTCAATATGTAGTGGATGGCTCTATACGGTGGGGGCGTTTGATTTTGCGGGTCAACAGTAAGTTTGTGAAGAAATTAGTACTAACAAAATACCTATCCACAAAAGAAATGCTAACAAACTATCGAAATGCACCTGCCACCATAGAAGATTAGGGTTTTAATTTAATCAAAGGGAGGATGACGATTAGGGTTTCTAATCTAGCATCTACGCCGTCGGAGCCTTCATTATTAGTCGATAAACCAAATCTAGATCTACCATCAACACGCAGAGGAAGAGGAAGGGTTGAGTCGAGATTCAGATGGGAGAGAAATGGTTGTAGAGCTTCATTGAGTCCAGATTCAGATCGATCGAAGGAGAGGAATGGTTGTGTTCATATTCAGATTCAGATCGAAGGAGAGAAACGGAGAGAAACGGAGAGAGAGAGAGAGAGCTGAGAAGTTGCGGCTACCAGAGAGGAAAGAGGAGAGGAGAGGAGAATTAGGGTTGATGGAGTTGAACGGTTAAAAAAAAAAAGGGTCTAGTTACTTAACAAAAAAATAAAAAAAGCCTACTTACTATCATGATTTATCAAAATAGCCTATTAACCAAATTTGCCCATTTTTTTTATTGTACATACAAGTTTGATTTCTCCAATTCTTCGATTCACAACTCTTGTGTTTGGACCTCTCTCCTCTACCACCGCTTTCTCCTCCAATCTCTCCTTCTCTACTCACAATCTTAATTCCAAGATCTCATTCTTGTGCGATCCCTTCACCGTCTCCATTCTCGACCCTTCATCCTCCTCCGTTCAGATCGCCACCGGAAAGCTCCCGACATTCATCCACCCCACCAAGAACACCACCCATCCGGCCACCTCCGTCACCAGCAAAGGTCTCAACATCCACTCTACTCAAATTTCAGCGATCAAGAGTTCTGTCAAGCAAAATAAGGGCTTGAGTTTGGAGATCCAGCTGGATTCCAAGACCAGGCTTAGGATCGGCAAATCCACCAGCAAGAAGCTTGTGGTTCGAGTTTTGTGTACCAAAATCAAAGTCACCACTACTGACAGTTTCAAGGAAAAGTTCAGTGGCACCGTCAAGGCTAGTGGTGTTGAGTGTAAGACCCATCTCAACTTCAAAATTTGGAAATTGAATCTTTGATATTTCTTTCTTTTTTCAAGTCATTTTTTTGTTTGGTATTACACATACTACATAATGTGGTTGTTCAGAGAGAGAGAAAGAGAGAAGAATGGGAATTAAAAACAAAGAGATCAAGGATTGAGAAGCACAAACCTTGATTTGACTATCAGAGATTTCATACTAGAAATCCAGCCAAAAACCATATCAGAAACTCATACCAGAAACTCAATCAGAAACCATACCAGAAACTCAACAAGAACCATACCAAAAACTCAACCAGAAACCATACGAGAAACTCAACAAAAACAACACCAAAAACTCATACCAGAAACTCAACAAGAAATCATACCAGAAACTCAACTAGAAATCATACCAAAAATTCATACTAGAAACCATACTAGAAATTTAACCAGAAACCGTACCAAAAACCCATACCAGAAACCATTTTAGAAACTCATACCAGAAACAAATTACCAAAAACAATTACGATAAAAAATGCAACAAAATATCTTGAAAACACTAATTTGTATTCTCTCGCTATATTATCTCTCCATATCTGTCTGTTTCTTTTTTTTAATAGAGGAGTTAAAAAAGGATCAATTACTTTTATCTAACATTAATGAAAGTGGTAAAAATTAAAGAGATATACAAAACACAAGCTTATAGAAAAGAGTGTACTTCGCCCAATTCTTTCAAATAATATTATATGCAACTTTAAATTATATTGTGTCATTTTCGTGCCTTGATATTTATTTATAAGTGTTTGTCGTCATCAAAATTTACAATTCCCCCCCTGCAATATGTACTTATTGAGAGAATGCAAAATGTGTTAACAAGTAGTTTAAAAAAAAAAGTCAACCAATAGTACGTTCTGTAGTGATGTTAACCCGAAAATAACCGGACACACCTCATTTGCTAGGTACATTATTAATAATTGCTAGTTTTCAAGAAAATAATAAGTTAAAAGAATTGAGTTAAATAGGGGTATATTTATTAAATGAGTTTATCTGATGAATAATTTAAGTACACTAATAGTGCTAAAATATCTAATTAGTCATTTTACTCTTTTTCAAGTGGTCATTACATAATAATCAAAATCAAGGGGTTATGTAATGTACTTTTGCTTTCTTTGGTTTACAAGAAGGCAAATGAAGATAATAAGAAGATGAAGGGAAAGAACATATGGATGGACGTATCGTTGATGAACAAGGAGACTATTCCGATATGGGTGCTCCATCGACTTGCTCAAGTCTACTTGAAGCATATGAAGAAGTTCGGATTGCCTCGAAAACGAGACGTCACTCGGGGAGACCAGAAGCTTATGGCCGAAGCTCAACAAATGCTTTCCCAAGTCATTCGTGAAGAGGGTCGTTGGTAGGGTGTTTACGTTGGCACGACTAGTTATTTACTATTGAGCCAGTTTGGTGACAGCGTTGAAATTCATATCAAATTTTACATTAGTAAATTTTTGACCGTGCTCGAAATTAAGGAGTTTGTGTGTTTGGCAGGGATATATTGCCCAAGGACTTGGAAAAATATGAATTGAACATGGAAGAACGTAAGTACTTGTTTGGATTGTTCATAAATGAAGATGAGAAAGAGGAGGGAAAGCTACAAAGCGAAGATGATCCAAAGCAATGTATTGAAGTCATCAGCGAAGATTCAGTGCTCCAACAACATGATGTAGTCATTAGCCGAGATCAATTCTTGAGTTGGGCGGTAAGACATTGTTAATTATCTTCTCTTCTTTGCAACCGCTTAGTATCACTACTTGGTTCTACTCTCTATGATATATCTAAGTAGTGCTTGTTTCTTTCTCATATCTTGATATGAGTATATCAGATATCGGTATCGGTATCGATATCAGGCATATGGGTATGAGATTGATATCTGATTCCTGATACTTGTGTTTGGCAAGATTGGTGAGGTATATGAGAATAGGAAGACTTGAGAGGGAGAGTTAAAGAGGGTTAAAGAGGGAGACGTGAGAGAAAAAGAACTTGATATCTGTCATTTTTTAAAGATATCAAAATCAATTAAAAAGTAAAGTATTGATATCTAGTATATCACTTTGATATCCATATACTCAATTACGAAACATGAATATCGGATATGTGATATTCATATCTATATCCCATATCAAGATATGAGAAATGAACGGGCCCTAAAGGGTCGTTTGATATCGATATCTTGATTAAAGGTATGAGTATATACCCAATGTTTGATATTTAGGGTATTGGTATCAAATTGATACCTGATATATGAATTTCCCCAATTTGATATATCGATATTTTTAGAGGTATCGTGAGAGACCCAATGCTTTCTTCCCTCTCTCGACATTTTCCAGCTTCCTTTCTTTTCTTCTTCCTCACACAAGAGCGACTCTTCCTTCCTTCCCTTCTCCCGCCTCTGTACATCCCTCTTCCGGCCACCTCCGACCTACTGCAGTTGCCAGAACCGCTAGTGGTTCATCCATCGAAATTTCTAGGGTTTTAAAAACGCCTCTTTTTTTCTTCTTCTTTTTTATACCCATGTCTTGATACCTTTTTATGTCAGATACCCCTATAACTTTAATCAGAAAATCCATACCAAACAACCCCTAAACATGTTTTTCTTTTTACATGATTATATATATGTTCAGGTGGTAGCTTACAAAAATTGCTGGGGATTAGAACGAACACTACGCAGTTCCCACAGAGTGTTCATCAAGTTGAAAAGGATCTTGAATACATTTCTGATTACAGTCATGATCATAATATGGTTGCTTCTGTCAAAAATTGTGGACACTGCTCAGCTTGCAATCTTGTTTGCGCCATTTGTTACTGCGACCTTCATCTTCGGAGAAACCAGCAAAAAAATGTTTGAAGGCCTTATCTTCACGTTTGCTATGCACCCTTTTGATGTCGGTGATCGCGTTGTCATTGACAATATTCAGGCAAGTTTTCTCATTGTTTTTGCCCATCATCGAGTCGAAACTAACAGTTACGAAATTTGCAGATGAAGGTTATCAAACTGAACATATTGACATCAGTGTTCTTTAAGTACGACACTGGGGAAGAGCTAGTGTACCCTAATTCGCTTTTAGCTAGCACGAAGATCACAAATCTCGACATCACTCCAGATCAAGCCGACTCTTTAGAGTTCACAGTCCCATCCAGCACTCCATTGGAGGAGATTACGGATCTGGAACTCAAAATAACCAAGTAAGTCCAACCACCTACGTACTTGGATGCTACAGTAACTAGGGTTTACAGTCGTATTCGTATACTGTTAAGGAAGAAAAAGAAAAGTATTCGTATGTTTATAAGTGTGACTCCATGTTATTTCCTCCCAAGACGAATATAAGAAACAATCGAGGGGAGTGTTGAGATGTAGGAAAGAAAAAAAAAAAAGAAAGTGTCTCAAATTGATAAATGGGGTTGTGCAAAATCAGACCGGATCGGAAAACTGGTACGGTTAGGGTCCGGTATTGGACCGTATTAAACTGTAATTTGGGTTGGACCGTAAACTACGTATATCCGGTCCGGATCGGGCCGGTTTTGGACCGGAAAACCTCACCAAAATTGCACAATTTAGGTACAAATCGGTCCGGTCCGAAATATTCAAAATTGTACAATTTAGGTACAAACCGGTCCAACCCAGAACCGGGTCGATTTGGACCATACCGTAAAGGTCCGGTCCCCTCGGTCTACGGTCAAGAGTTTTATCAGTTTACGGTCCACCGGTCCAGATAGGTCTAGTCCGGTCCGGTCCGGACCGTATGCACAACCCTATTGATAACACACCAATTAATAGGTGAGACTACTCCCGTCATTTGGTCATGAGACAAATATAAGAAAAGTTAACATATATTGTGCTATGTCAGGGTCTTGGATGAAGATATTACTTACTCATCACAAACCAAGGTGGCAAAGAAGGAAGTTACAAGGGAGGATATAAAGATGGTTGTTTACTTCAAGTATTTGGTTTCCTATCTTTCGGCCGAGACAAAAGCTATGCATAGATCTCGTATCTTAACAAAGATTATAGAACTCAAGAAAGAGATGGAAGACAATCTCCAAATGTCATCTTCAGTGAGTGAGGATAGATCTCGTATCTTAACAAAGAGTATGGAACTCAACAAAGAGATGCAAGACAATCTTCAAATATCATCTTCAGAGAGTGAGTATAAATCTCATTTCTTACCAAAGATTATGGAACTCAACAAAGAGTATTACAATCTTCAAATGTCATCTTCATTGAGTGAGCTCGGACGAGTTCATTTTGTTCTTCCTGCAAAGGTAACAATGGAGAAGATCGACGAACTCAAGAGTAAAATGTAAGTCGTTATCAAGTATGATAGCTTATTAAAAAAAAAAAGCTTACTATTTGTGCGGACATATATGGCTGATACATGAGACAAGCTTCTCGGGATCGGCTCGCGTTTGGCTCGTCAAAAGTTCGACTCGGGCTCGGATCGTTTATAAATGAGCCGAGCTCGAACATGTCAATGCTCGGCTCGTTCGTCTAAAATAACACTATATGAGCATTATTTTAGACGAGCTACTCGGGTTCGGCTCGGCAAAAGCTCGGCTCGTGTAACACCCCTACGAACATAGGGCCTACCAATGCGGAGTCTGCATGCGCCCCTAGTTGGGTCACATCCGGACTTCGCATGCGCCCCAAACCGGTAAAAAACGTTAAAAAGAAGAAGGTAGAGGCTCACCATGCTTATTTTAGGGTATGAGGCACATGCAGACTGCGCATGCGCCCATGAGGCACATGCATTGAATGACCGACTCGCATGTGCATTCTGCATGCTTTGTCTTGACGACGTTTTTCGTCCGCGTGAAATATATACCATTACTCTAATAAAACTACCTTTATTGGATTGATTTGCTTCGTTGTGATAGGTTTGACGATGGGTTTCATATCTACAAGGAACATTCAAAGATGCTAATGACGGCTCTTGACAAGAAAAATATAGAAATGGAGGTGCATTTGAAGTACGAGAACTCATTAAACATTGAAGATTCAGATTACCCAAACCTTAAGGATTTCGAACAACACGTCGCTTCTGTAATAAGAAGCTCGGGTGGACAACTTAAAGGTCGTGCCTTATGGTCTACTCGACTTTCTAATAAGGTATGTGCCTCAACCTAACATTGTCTAAACTTATAAATATAACTTTTGTACCTATTTATGTTAACAAACATAAATTAAGATCTTAATCTAGAAATGTTAAGAACAAGTTTAGTATCAGTGGAAAGCACGGAATTTCTAAAATTTTATTATAGTAAATAATGTTTCGATTTTATATAATCTATAATGTAAAATAAGGAATAAATATATATAACTTATAATTTAGAATGAAGCACAGCAAGATTATACAAATAAAATAATTTTAAATAATTAAAATTACATGTTTACTGTCTATAAACAATTGTGAATAATAAATTAATTATTACAACTAAAAATATGAAATATAAAAAAACATATAATTATGGAATATCAAGTTTTATAAATATATATCAAAGATTTGACAAATATAAGAATATTAATTACACCTTGAAATTAAGGAATTTGCAAGTAAAAGTTAAAAACGATATTTGAGAATCAAAATTATTTAAATATGCGGTTTTATGAGAATGACACGTGATATATATATATATATATATATAGTATAGATCATACGAGAACAGATTTTATCGTGTAATCATGAGAATAATTCGTAGTTATTATTAGTTTTTTTTACGATGGTGTCATATCGTTTAATGCATTATTTGTAGTTATTGTTGGTTGAACGGATTAGTGGGCTTTTACGAATATTTTAATCTCATGACAGCTTATATCGTTGTTTAATCAAAACTAATCTTTAGGGTATTCATTCTCAGTATAAATTATGTGTTTTTTCTTTCCTCGTTATGTTTTCTCCCTAGAATATAATCAAATGGGTCCTAATTATGTATGTGGAACAGGTTCTATCTTTGGGTCGGACGAGCAATAAAGAAGATCAAGTATCATGATTAACGAAAGCACAATTCCAACGTTTTACTGTTGTGATCACGGTAAGAAAATGTTGACAGTCGAGAAAATCGAGTTTAGAACTTATATGTATAAATAGCAGATTTTGTAATAATACTTTTTAGTATGCTATATGCAAGCTTAAAATCACTTTGTGATGATCTTGAGGTGAAAATCGTTCTGCAAAAATTGTAACATATGTTTTATTCGCAAATGGTATCATCTCGAGTGATAAGTATAATATTTTGTTCGGGATTGATAGATTAGGGTGACAATGTTTTATTGATATTATAATGACTTTAGTTATAACAAGATTATAAGAAAATGGAAAAGGAAATAATAGAGATTATAACGATAAAATTAAATATAAAATAGATTAAAATTTCGTGGGTTGGACTCGGTTTGTGGGTTACTCGATGAATATGATGTTGGTCATAAACACGTATTTTTTATTTGGCATGTGATAAAATAGAGTACCTAAAAAGGAGAAATATGTTGATCCCTATCGCGTGCCAAGTACTAATAGGAAAAAGAACTCGAAGAATGCGTAAGTTTGAACTTGTTGTAATGACCCTCTTCCTTCAACTTGTTCCATCCTCATTTTCAAAACGGTATTATAAATTTTACAGATGGTTGTGACATTTTCAAGGTCGTCTAATTTCAATATATGTCTTGATTTAACCCCGGCCCCAATTCACGCTCCACCTTTTGATATTGGATAGGAGTCAAACATCCTATATATGCTCGACCCCTTAAAACCGATGAAATTACGTGGTTGTGGACTCCACATATAAGTCTCAAAGTCTATTTTTGTTCTTCAACTTGCGTCACCTCAAGTTCAAACTTGCACATACACTTCTTTGAGTTCTTTTTTCCGGCTAGTACTTGACACGTAATCGGGATCAGTATCTTTCTCATTTATAGGTGGCCCATGTCTATCACATGCTAAATGAGAGATATCGAACACCTTCTATCCAACCATGAAGCTCAAACTTGGACGAAAAATCGGTAAGATCCTATTAAAAACGAAATAAACTATTGATTTTACGATTTGGGTTCTCTATATTCTAAAATGTCTAAAACTAATAAAAAAAACAAAATAAAGCATTAACTCTAAAATACCGGTTTTCTATTCTAACGTTTCTAAAACTAGTAAAAACGAATAAAAGTATTAATTCTACGATATCGGTTCTCAATTCAACCATACCTAAAAGTAGGAAATAAAATGACAAAAAAGAAGGGAAATGACATTTCGAAATCACAAACCGAGTATTTATCTTTTCTAATTAATTATATTTTTAAATTGATTTGTTAAGATATGTTTGTTGGTAAAAAAAAATCCATAAAAGTTTAAAAACTATTTTTATAAAATATTTATCTAAAAAAGTTTTAAAAAATTTAGAATCAATTTCCAATTTATATTAACATTTCGAAATCACTTTTTAAAATAATTTTCAGGCTTCGAGAAACATGGCGTTGACACGTGCCAATAGAGGCTTCTGCTTTAATAGATATAAGATTAGTGTATTACCCGCACTTTGTGCGGGTTGAGTTTTAATAAATATTTAATACTTAAAAATTTATATGTATATTTTTGTAAAATAAAAATCCGAAAAATAAAATTATAATCATTATCATGATTTTAATTCTCTTTTAAGTATTTAGCTCTTCAAATTAATTATATTTTTAAATTAATTTGTTAAGATATGCTTGTTGGTATAAAAAATCTATAAAAGTTTAAAAACTATATTTATAAGAATATTTATTTAAATATTTATAAAAAATTTTGAATTCAATTTCCAATTTATATTAACATTTAGAATCACTTTTTAAAATAATTTTTTAGGCTTCGAGAGATATGGCGTTGACACGTGGCAATAGAAGTTTCTGCTTTAATAGATACAAGATAAGATAAGATAAGATATTTTTTTTAAAATTAAAATTTAATTTTTTTTACTGATATTTACTATAACAAAATTTAAAGATATTTTAAATATATTTTAACTTCTTTACTATAATATTTTCTTTATAGATTTTAAATTTTAAAAACCACTTTTTTAAAAAAATTTGGGGGTTGGGAGAACCGTGGCTTGACACGTGGCAATAGAGGCTCCTGCTTTAATATATAGAAACAATTTGGTTTACTAGGCTTTTTCTAGTTTTGTGTTTAGTAAATGTACCCCTTGAGAGAAGAGCGTGTAGAGTTTGAGAATAAATACAAAAGGGTGGGGTATATTTACTTAATTAAAACATTAAAAAGTCTATTTACTATTATAGTTTTTCAAAAAGGTCTAGTTACCAAAATTGCCCTAATATATATAAGATTAAAAACTTATGAATATGGAAAAAAAAACTCGAAAGTATAAAAAAGAAATCTAAAGAAATCAAATATGGAGAACACTCTAGTTGTTTATTTTACCCGCTTCAATTTATTTTATTTTTTTTTATAGGTAAGAGAGTTGGTTGTCTCCGACGATTCTAGTTGCACTTATTATATATATGAAAAGAGAATAAATATTACGCACACGGAGGATAGTCCGACCATTTACTTCACTATGCAAAAGATCAATTTATTGATCATTGTGAACGGATTCATTACGCTAAAAAAAAAAAAAAAAATTTGACCAAATAAACCATTTTTTTTCCTATTAAGTTTGTATATCCCTTTCATTTTCACCACTTTGAAAAGTAAAGGGATTTAATTATGTACATCTACTAAACATATTTATACCTTGTGTCTAATTATTAAAAAAAATCTTAAAAAAAGGTTACCTAATAATAAAATTTTTTATCCACCTAATAATAAATTTTTTATCCACCTAGTCTCCCTGCTCAAAAGTCAAACCTGTCCAGCTGCGTTCTCACGCTTAGGTCTTTTTATATTTATAAAATTAATATTTTTTAAAAAAATTTATATCCATTCACCTAATCGTATACGTACGCTATTTAAGTTACCTGATCGTCAACTTCTCCAAAGCCATGGCAGCTTCCTTGCCGGAAATCATGATCGAGACCGGAGAATCCGGCAATCACCGGAAAAGGCCGAAGCTGACACGAACACGGAGGTTCAAGCTCGTCTCCTTAGAGGCCTTCCTCACTCTCCTCGACAGTGTCCGCCATCGGCCGGAGTGGCTCCGGGATTCCGGTCCGAAAGCCGACGTCTACAGCCGACTAATGAGGGATCTGGAGAATGAGGAAGAGGCAAACATGAAGCTTTTCCTCTTTGTCAGGATCACACTCCTCCTTGGCTTGGTTGCAAGCCTGCTGGTAACAGTCATCGACGAAGGCGTCAACCGCCGGATGTTTCTCCGACTATGGTCGTGGCAGTGGGTGGTGCTTGCCATAGTGCTTTTCTCCGGCATCTCACTCGTACCGTTCACGACGTTCCTTGTCTTCACGCTCGCTAAGTGGTTGTGGCGACTTAAGAAGAGGTACAAAAAAATTAACAAACTTGCTTATCTAGTTTTAGATACATAAAAGTCATAATATATTGAGTATATATAAATTGCTTATTTATTAAACAAATTATAATTTAATCCTCCTAGATTAGTCATATTAAAAATAAGCTTTTTTTTTTTATAGATTAATATTCAATCCATGAAACATAAAAGTGAAGATATGATTTTTTTTTTTAATTTAGACATAATACGTACAAGGTTCAGACACTAAAGTAGTTTACGTATATAAGTAAGATACATTACTTCTATTGCTAACTATAATTTGTTAGTAATTTTTAACAGACAAGCCGTGTACTTTCTCCGCGAGATAAAGTGGTGCGTGGATACGACGTTGTGGCTAGGTTTGGTCTTGGGTAGTTGGTACTTGTGGTTCATGCCTTGGGTGATGAACGCTAAGGGAAACCTCTCAATTACACTTTCTAACCACATAACGAAGTTGTTAAGTTGTTTGGTGCTTGGCTCCGTCTTGTGGTTGCTCAAAAATCTGCTCTACCTAAAGCTCAAAGCTGACCTGTATTACTGCAAGTTGTATTATAGAATCAAGCGAGCGGTGCTCGATTTCCATGGCATCCAAATCATTGATCATCGCGGGATGTGGAATTTCCTCACCAGCCCCAAGAACATTAAGAAGAATACTACTGCTGCAACTACAGTAAGTGACCTTTATGATTTGAATCATATAGGAATGGTCTTTGAGTGGAAATGATTCACAAAGCCTATATCAAAATGATCAAATAATTGTGATTTGTCCAAATTAACTAACAATTGTCATAACTTGAACACATATTTATTTTAACAATTAAACATATAAATTAACATTGGACAATTTTAGTAACTAGACCTTTTTGAAAAACTAGAGTAGTAACTAGGCTTTTTAATGTTTCAATTAAGTAAATGTACTCCAACCTTTTGTATTTATTTTCAAACTCTACACACTCTTCTCTCAAGGGGTACATTTACTAAACACAAAAGTAGGAAAAGCCTAGTAAACCAAATTGTTTCATTAACATTTAAACAATTAGTTATATATAGCTGCACAGGCGACCGCTCATATATTAAACAATTAATCAAGGGTTGTGATTGGTTTAAAAGAAGAAAAAAAAAGGGAAATTCCGGATGGTACCCTCATGGTTTGGGGTTTTTCGGATTTTGCCCAACAGTTTTTTCGAGTTCGGATGGTACCCTTAAGTTTACTTTGTTTTCCGGATTTTGCCCAAATTCATTAAAAAATTTAAAATTCTATTAAAACCTATAAAAAAAATAAAGTAAAATTGAAAAATAAATAAACTATAAAGACTGATTTATTTATTTTAATAATAAATTAAAACTGTGATTTTCTAATTTTTTTTAAAAGAATCATTATTTTATTTATTTTTTAAATAAAGTATAACACTTATATTTTTAAATTTTGTAAAAAAATTTTTGTTAAAAAATATGCTAATCCAATTTATTTATTTTTAAAATAAAATAAAATACTGATTTTTTTTAATTTTGTAAAAATTATTTGATTGATTTATTTTTAAATCTATATATACTACTAAAGCAGCACCCATTTTTTCCACGTGTCAACCTCTAAGGCCGTCCACGTCAGTTTTTTTCCAAATTATTTACAGATTTGCCACAACGTAATTACAGATTTGCTATTAATTATTTTATATAAAAAAATTAATTAGAATTTGTAAACAGTCATCATGTCACGTCAATTTTATTAAAATGAATAATAAAAAAAAATAATCTACTTATCCAGCAATTAAAGTAAACAAACTGATATATTGCAACTCGATTTGTTGAGAAAATCTAACGCAAATCTTCTAACAAGATTTGACACATTGTTTAATTTAAAACTAAATCAAATTTTGTTCCTCTATCTAAATCTAAGTAAAAGTGATAATATATTAAGGTATAAATATAACACTCAAATAATAATCTTTATAATAAAATTTTAATTATGTTCTTTTATTTATTTAAAAAAAATTAATCCTCATATGTTAGTCATATTAATTAATAAAAATAAGTTTTACTATAAATTGATATCAAATATATGATGCATGAAAGTGAAAATATAATATTTATTTAGACAATCCCGCACAAGATGCGGACACTAAACTAGTTAATATAAAATACTGATTGCGATCTTCCCTCCATCCCCGCTGACATCTTCAACCTTATCTCCAATGAGTTCTCGAGTGAGGATATAAAAGCCGCCCTCTTCGACATTGGTGATCAAAAGGCCCCTGGTCCGGATGGTTTCAATTCTCTCTTCTTCAAGTCCACTTGGCCTATTACGGGACATGCTTTCACTAAAGCTATCCAGGAATTCTTCCACAATGGCAGGCTCTCCAGTCAGATAAACCACACATCAATTTCTCTGATTGCAAAGAAGACTAACCCTCTTTACCCTGCGGACTTCCGCCCCATTTCTTGCTGCAACACCTCCTATAAAGTCATAGCAAAACTCCTTGCTGGGAAGCTTAACTTGGCTCTTCCCCATATCATTAGCAGATCCCAGGGTGCTTTCGTTAAAGGTCGCTCTATAAAGCACAATGTGCTTATATGCCAAGAGCTGTTAAAGCGATATAATCAACGCAGAATCTCCTCTAGATGCGCTCTCAAAATTGACATTTCAAAGGCCTTTGACTCCATCGACCACAAATTCATTATCTTCTGCCTCAGTAGGATGGGCTTTCCGGCAAAGTTCATCAGGCTGATCGACTCCTGCATCTCCACTCCAACCTTCTCGATTAACTTAAACGGGTCCCTTCATGGCTACTTCAGGAACTCTCGGGGCCTCAGGCAGGGCTGCCCTCTTTCCCCTCCCCTCTTTGTCATTGCGATGGAGGTCCTCTCCTCCATGCTCACCACAAACACAACAAATCCCGACTTCAACACCCACCCTAAATGCTTCTCACCCAAACTCACCCACCTTTGTTTTGCTGACGATTTGCTACTATTTTGCAGGGGTGACATCACTTCTATTAACATCTTGAAGAACACTTTGGACCATTTTGGCAAATACTCGGGGCTCCTTTTGAAATCCTCCAAGTCGGCCCTTTTTCTTGGTGGAGTTTCACCCGATGATGGCGACCGTCTCTCCACCGCATATGGCCTGCCTACTGGATCCCTCCCTTTCACCTACCTTGGTATGCCGATGGGTAGCAAGCGCTTAAACATAAGAGAATTCTCTCCTCTCATCTCTAGGATCACAAGCAAAATAAACTCTTGGAGCGCCAGATGCCTCTCCTATGCTGGCAGAAAACTAATTGTGAACTCCATCCTCATGTCAATTCACCTCTACTGGTGTTCTATACTACCAATCCCTATGTCCATTATCCTCAAAATCAAAGGACTGCTCCGTTCCTTCCTCTGGTCCGGTAAATCATCTTTTGCTCGTTCCCTGGTTGCCTGGAATGTCATATGCAACTCCTATTCTGATGGTGGACTGGGCTTCAAAGAGATCTTATCATGGAACAAAGCCTGCATCTCCAAACAAATCTATGACCTTGCCTCGCTCAACCCAACTGAAAATCTATGGACTGAATGGGTAAACAACAACATTCTTAAAGGCTCATCAATTTGGCTCTACCCTCCTTTATACAAGCACAGCTTCGTTTGGAGCTCCATGATAAAAATCAGAGACGAAATTTTGAGCAAAACTTCTGGATCCCTCTTCATGCAGACTACTACCAACTCGTCTGGCAGATTCAAAACCTCTATGGCCTACAACACCATCTGGAAGCCTCCCTCGCCCTCCACCCCCTACGGGCTGCATCACATCTATAATGGAACAAACATCCCAAAATGTAGCTTTATCACCTGGATCGCTAGCCACAACCGTCTCCCCACCCTATCTAAACTTCTCCAGTGGAACATCATTCAAGATGATTCCTGCAAGTTTTGTAATTCTCACAATGAAGATCAGGATCATCTTTTCCACAACTGCAGCTACTCCAATCTTGTCCTTGACCTCGTCTCTAGATGGACCCGCACCCCCCCTCCTTACCCTTACAACCAAAACATTTGGGGATGGATCCGATCCCTCAAACCAAAGAAACATGACCTCATCACCCACATCCGCCTATCATCCATCACTAGCTTCATCTACTTTGTTTGGAAAGCTAGAAACGATCTCATCTACAATAACACAACCACCCACCCTACATCCTGTGCTTCTCTCATCATTAACGCTACCAAAACCTTCGCAGCTTGCAACTGGAAAGATCGCTCCCCCAACTCCATCATGTGGAGCAATATTCTTGGCATTCACTTTGTATGATCTGTTTTACAAATTTCTCATTTGGTCTAGTAGACCACCCTATCTTGTAAATGCTTCTCTGGTTATAAATATCACAAACTTTCAAAAAAAAATATATAAAATACTGATTTTTTAAAAAAACTTATTGTTTACTTTTTTAAAATAAATAAATCATTCTATATTTTTTTAACTTATTTTTCATTTTCTTTATTGTCTTTTATATTTTTTAATGGAATTTGAAAATTTTTAATGAATTTGGGCAAAATCCGGAAAACAACAAAAACTTAAGGATATCATCCGAACTCGAAAAAGTTGTTGGGCAAAATCCGGAAAATCCCAAACCACGAGGGTACCATCCGAAATTTCCCAAAAAAAAAAAAAATTAACCATCAAATGGTTTTAGAACGGAATTTTATTAGTCTAATAAAAATTATGTAGTTTACTACTAACATGGAATCTATCTTTTATTTCTTGAAGAAACCAATAGAAGTAAAGCAAGAAGCAAAACAAGAGCAAGAAAACATGACCAAGAAACATCGGCAAATATAATGAAGGGGAAGAACATATGGCTGGATGTATCGAAGATGGATAGCGATACAGTTCCAATATGTGTTATCCAAGGACTATGCAATACTTACTTGAAGCAAATGACGAACGTAGGGCTACCTAGAAACAAGCATGTCACTAATGACGAAGGGAAGCTCTTGACCGAAGCTTGGGAAATGCTCAAGGAAGTTGTTCGTGAACCAGGACGCTGGTAACGTTATTAACAAGTTAAATATCGTGTGTTTTTTTTATTGCGTTTTACGATAAATGATATTAGCTCAACCTCTTATTATATTTTTGGTAAAAATGATGTTTTTCCAATTCATCGAGTTGGTTTATATAATATCTCTTACACACTTTATGACATCACTTACAATTTTCCTTTAGAATTAAGCCTTATTCTTCTCTTTTTGACATTTGTTCTAAAAGACCTATTAAATCAGCCTCCTAAACACCATGTCTACTGAATTGAATTGAAGTGACTAAACTCATCTCTATTATTCAAGGTGTCAAACAATATAAATGAACAAAGACGTACAACATTATATATCTATCACCCACTCTTTCCTGACAACGTTCTCCCCCGTTGTCAAGTAGACATCACCATAATCAATAACATTATCCGTCCCCTACTCTTTACTAACAGTGTTTATGAATGGCTATACAATAGTTACATACAGCACAAAGACTTGGATAAGTACGACTTGACAGTGCCAGAGCGTTTGGCCTTGTTCGAACTATTCGAAACCAAGGAGGAAAAAGAAGATAGAAAGCATCAAGGCAGTAACACTGATCAAGCTGAGCTGCAACAAAGAATAATCAGCAGAGATCAATTCTTAATCTGGGCGGTACATTTCTTTCTTTAATTTGCACGTGTTTTTTTTATACCTGATCCGAAGCCATTATATATAAAAGACTGTATTTTTCGATCAGGTGACCGCTTACAAGAATTGTTGGGGCTTAGATTTGACGTTACGGAGCTCCGAAAGAGCCTTTGTAAAGCTGAACAGGATCTTGAATGTGTTCTTGGTTACCCTAATACTCATAATATGGCTTCTTTTATCAAGGTTTGTAGAACCCTCCCAACTCATACTCTTGATTACGCCATTTCTTGCTGCAAGCTTCGTCTTTGGAGACACCTGCAAAAAGATGTTCGAAGGGCTTATCTTTGCGTTTGTTATACATCCATTTGATATCGGTGATCGTGTCGTTATCGACGATGTTCAGGTAACAAATTTGAACTTATATGTCGTGTACAATTAGCAGAAATAATACCATAATTACAAAATTAGATATATAATTGCGTATATATATGTGATTTGGCAGATGAAGGTTACCGAAGTCAACATTTTGACGTCGGTGTTCTTCAAGTATGATACCGGAGAAGAAGTATTGTATCCCAATTCGATTCTAGCTAACACCAAAATCACGAATCTGAACATTACTCCAGACCAGTCTGATAATTTGGAGTTCACAATCCCAGCTGTCATACAAGCATCGAATGAGTATAAACAAGACTTGGAACTCAAAATAAACAAGTACGTAACTCAAACTACATGCATGCATGGATAGATGTTAATTAATCTCTGTTTATGCTAATCAACAACGTAAGAGTGGTGTTTAATTAGGTTATTTTATGAAGATATTACTTATTCTTCGCAAATCAAGATGGTGACGAAGGACTATGAAAATGGAGGAACGAAGATGATCCTCCATTTCAAGTATTTGGTTTCATATCTTGCTAAAGAAACCAAAGATATGCACAAATCTGAAATTCAAAGCAAGATTAAGAAGTTCATCAAGGAAATGGAATTGATGGAAAGCAACGCTCATTCCTCTTCAGAAGCTGGTCCATATAGTTATACTCTTGATGCCAAGATTACACTAGAGCAGATTGACCAACTCAAAAAAGACATGTAAGTCTATATATATCTCCAACAATTACCATGATCCTAACATATGGACAAATGTCAACTCGGTCTATACCTAGTTGCACTTGCGGGCACGTGTTGAAGATAATAAGTTTTCACAACGAAAGTTGTGAACACTCCGAGCATAGTATATAAGGTCGGTGGGTTATTCCTCCTATTGTTCAATTGATTTTAGGATTTTTAGGATGGAACGTAACATAATACCGATCCGTTTGTATCGGACTTTGACGCATACAACTATTGTTTTCACGTGACCATCTCCTTAAGATACAGAATAAGAATCAATCTAATTCCTTGAAGGGAAAAAAATTATAAGATTATAAATTTAGGAGAAATATTAGAAGAGAATGAAAAAAAAGGTTAAATAATCAATTACTTATGTCAATTTATTGTTCTTACTCCTTAATTTATGTGAGGTTCGTCTGATATATATATATATATATATATATATATATATATATATATATATATATATATATATATATATATATATATATATATATATATATATATATATATGTGTGTGTGTGTGTTTTTTAATTTTAAGATATATTTTTAATAGTTTTAGTAAGATAATGTTCATTACTTGATCCCCTCGATCTATGCATAAAACTAGCTTGGTTTCTTGTGCTAGGTTTTCTGGTTATGAGAGGTACAAGCACTCTAAGGTGCTAATGAAGAATGATGACGAGAAGAAGATACAAATGGTTGTGTACCTGAATTGCGAGAAGACTCGTATACATATTCCAAATCACAATAATGAGACAAGGGAAATCAAACGACACATAGATTCGGTAACAAAAGAGTTGAACGATCGTCTCAATAATCGTCACACTTGGTCACATATAGCTCCCGAGGTACGTCGTCGAACAATCACCCATATATGCACCTTTATGTCAACATGAATCACAGTAATGAGGAAATGATTGTTTGGACATTGAGTGTCTATTTTTCTGGAGTGGTGAAACATAAGCGGAATCGGAATATAATTGGTTAAGGAGAAAAAATAAAATGAAAATAGTTAGTTTAGATAATTTTTATGTTTTAAAATACCTTTAACATTTTATTTTAGTCACTAGATAAATATAATCTTTTATTGATTTGGAATTATTCGTTTTCAAAAAATGATTCTTATCGATCTTAAATGGGCTCTGAGTGTTCGATGTCAAGAGTCAATCAAGGAAACTCTATTCAACATTGAATGCTCGTTTGATTAGAGTGACGGAATGGAAACAGTTAAGAGGTAATGTCATGTGTTAAAAATCTTCTAACACTCCATTTTAGTACCTAAACAAATATGATTTTTAGTTAATTCGATAATATTTTAGTTTTCGTTTAACATTTTCAAATGAGTCACGATAAGGTTGAGTAGAGCGGCATACAGGATTGGGTGTTGTATTTATTAATTGATACCTCTGCTTGTAGGTTCGGGCTATAGGTAAAGCGACTTAGAGAGAGCCACGCACTGAAGATTTACTCACTAGCAAGCTGGCCTCATACTCATGAATGAAGGAGATTGGTCGACGTCTGACTATGGTGAATAAGATCTGCCAGTAAGTAGAGCATATTAGTTGCTATTGCTATATAGCTTCATGTGTTGTAAGATCACTATCCTAGACTTCCAAATTTAATAAGTAAAATGAGATATAATCTCATATTGGTTGTGGTAATTTCACCAGCACTCGATGATACATTTGAACCTAACATACGTAAACGGGTAAAAATCCGTCAATTAGGGGTATAATACGGGTGATGGGTGACGTGGATGGTGGGGAGGCTTTGAGTGACTAGTCTATCACTCATTCACATGACCCGTGTTCGCCCTCCACTGGAAGAACCGTTCGCCGGACTCTCTCTTCTGGACCGATTTGCTTGGGATCCATTTAACCTAATCTTTCCTCTCACCCCCTTGTTATCTTGTTCTTAACGGCTTCCCTTGTAATCTTGTCTTTGTATTGCTCTAGGCCTAGAAGATCCCCTTTCTTGTAAATTCTCTCCCCTCTCAATATACGAAATTTTCAAAAAAAAAAAAAATTTATCATGTATTTTTTTAATTGTATTTCTACTTTCAAACTATTAATAATTTGGATTCAAAAGACGTATAATCTTATCTTATATATATTAAAGCATCAGCCTCTATTGCCATGTGTCAAGTCACGGTTCTCCCAACCCCAATTTTTTTTAAAAAAAAGTGGTTTTAAAAATTTAAAATCTATAAAAAAATATTTTAGTAAATTCGTTAATTAAAGTTAAAATATATTTAAAATATCTTTCAATTTTGTTGAATGTCAGTAAAACAATTCAATTTGTAATTTTTAGAAAAAATATCTACAAAATCTTTTTTATGTTAAATTAAAAAAATATCCAAAACGATAATGACGAAGATTTTTTTAAGATATTATCGATGATTTAACAATTTGTTGTGCATCTACAAAATCTTCTTTATGTCAATTTAAAAAAAATCATTGTCAATATAAATTGTTCTAATAATAAAAATATAAGATGATATCAATGTTAATGTACAATTCAAATTTAATTATTTTCTCAGTTTTTATGAATTTTTTAAGTTATATCTACTCAAATGATATCAATGCTATTAAAAGTTATAATTTTTATCATGACTGTCTAATTTTATATGGGTTGGATTTGAAATATCATACATGTAAAAAAATTAATACTTTAATTGATTTAATATACAATCATTTATTAGATTAAAAGTTTTATAAGCTTTTAACATAATATTTTTTTGGGTAGTGTAAGTATTCTATAATGAAAAGCTCCCAATTAACCACGCAAATATTTTATAAATCTTCTTAAAAAATTATTTAATTATTAATATTTGAATTACTAATATTTTATCAACCAATAAATTATTTGATAACTCAAAATTTTTCATATATATAGAACCATACTATATCTTTACTCTTTTTTTAATCTATAAATGTAATATAAAGTTTGTTCATTTTTCCATAACAACATAATATAATTATTTATCAACTAAATTATATATATAAATTTGAAACAAAATAATATAAATTATATATATATATATATATATATATATATATATATATATATATATAAAATAACACATTAGAACATCTAAACTATTATTATTAAAAACCGCACAAGGTGCGGGTAATATACTAGTGATATACTTGATTACCAACTTATCGTATTTACGTTGCAATTCTAGGATGATATAGAGTCCCAACTTTTTTTTTGTAAGTTTTGGTAAGGCTTTTATATCAGAATTAGAACGTTTGAGGTATTTTAGGATGATATAAGTCAGTTACAAGGTAATAAAATACATGTTAATCATTTATTTGATCAAAAGGCTGATATTGAGTCGTTAAAATAATATTGGGGTAAGTATGTTGTTTTAAGTTTAATATTTAGTAAGTACGTTTTTTTTATTTTCTCATTAGGTTAATGTACTCCAAATTTTTTTAACCGTCAAATAGCAGGTTACTAGGTCTCTCTTTCTGGTTTTCTCTTCTCTGCCGCTTCTTCTCATTTCCCTCTTCCATCTCTCGCACCATTCTTCCGTGCATCTCCTCTTCTTGTCGGTATTACTATTCACCGCCACAACAGCCACTGCCGATCGATGGTGGCTGCGAGGGGTAAAGTAGGGGATGGCGGCGGGAAGGAGGAGGCAGGGCTGGCGGAACCTCCGACGGCTTCCTCCGGCTTTGACTGAGAAGGGAGCAAGGCGGTCGACTGAGAGAAAAGCTCGGAGGAGATCAAGATCGAGATCATATCGAACGTCGAGAAGAATAGGGTGAAGTGAGTTGACGAAGGAGAGATTGAGGTTGTTGGTGGTTGCAGAAAACAGAGGTGGGGAGAAGGAGAAGATCCGGGAGAGATGGAGAGTGTGGGTGGCTGTCCAGCGACGAGGGAGAGATTGAGAGGCATGCGAAGGGATGAAGGTGAGGTTGGGTCGGTTGTACTGCCGACATCACCTGAGTCGTCTCTGCTTACAAGTTGGCCGTTATATGTAGAAATCAGCTCAACGATGATGAATTTCTCATTGTCCGGCACCTCGGCCACCCAAATTTGGCGACGAGGAGTACGACTCCTATACCGATTCCGATCTCTGGACTTGCCTTATGTGGAATTGCAACCTCTGGAAGGCGAATCACACTCGAGGATTGAACTGGAAGGAGCTGAACTTTGTCCCAATAAGCCCATTCTATCAAATTCTAATTTCAACCTTGCGCTCGATAAGGTATTTGAACTTCTAGCTTTTGCTTTTGTTTTTGCTACCCTATCCCATATGTTAGACTTCTTTTTAAAAGTTATTTGATGTTGAACTTCACTAGGTGTTAGAGCAATTAGGGTTTAAGAGATCCGATGAGGAGCATTGGAGGTTCTAGAAGTATGTTGATGAGGCTGAGTTTGGACCGACTCTCCAATTCAAACTGATATTATCGTAGGCCGGTTTGCCTCAATTAGTGGAATAAACCAAGGTTGGGTTTGTATGAAGATCTAACATATAAAAGTGGTAAAAAAAATATGTCTATCAAAATAACAAACATTCTTCTCTTATATAATTAGTTTTACCATCAAATGAAAGTGGTAAAAATATCTAATAGAAGGGTTAATTAGTTTTATCTACCGTCAAATGAAAGGTTCTTTGCGCCCCAGGAGTTGACTCGAGCAGCGATCTTGTTGATGAAGGGGGATGGAGTAGTCAGAGATGTTGAGCCTTTTACTACCAACGGGGACTCCCAGATAGTGAAATGGAAGAGAGCCAATGGGGAGCCCGGTTGAGTTAATGATCCGATCAATAGAGGAAGTGTGAAGGCCACCAAGGAAGATGGTAGATTTGTCAGTGTTAATCTTGAGCCCGGAGTAGGAACCAAAGACGGAGAGAGTGTTCATCGGCATAGTAATAGAGATGGTATCAGCCCTACAAAACAGAATCATATCGTCAACAAAACAAAGGTGTGTGATCTTGGGGTTATGGCATTTGGGATGGAGGTTGAATTCTGGGGAGGAAGTTTTGGTGTTGATCATGGTAGAAAGCGCTTCCATGGCAAGAACAAAGAGTGGGGGGAGAGGGGGCAGCCCTGTTGGAGGCCACGAGAGCCTGTGAAGGACCCATGGGGGGTGCCGTTCAAGCAAATGGAATAGGTTACATTTGAGATGCAAGCATGAATTAGGTCGATGTAGGTTTTCGGGAAGCCAAAGAGTTGAAGGCAGTGGAGGATAAAGGAGTGTTCGACGGTGTCAAATTATTTTCATTAAATTTTTTACAAATTCAATAAAATTATATTAAGTTGTATATTTTATATATCATTTTTTCTTTATTTTAACCTCAAACATCACCTTTTTAAGATATTTAAAAATAATAAAACATTTTTTTTAAAGGTTGATAAGTAATTCCCTGTTCGATTGACTTCGCCGCTCTACATCCGGTACGGGAATAAGTCGTGGCCTATTTTTAAACTCGAATCTCGAAACAACTACTTAAGAAATCTAGCATGAGACCAACTGAGTATTGATAAATAATAAAATATTTTAAATTAGGGAATTCAACCTCTCTTTATTGTTATCTGATAAACATGTGATTAGCCTCTAATTCAAGAAGAGGTACACAGCTACTACGTCCCTACTCTACCGTCTTTTTATATTTACTTAAATCTTATTTTATGCGCATACTTAAGTCACTTAATCATATGTGAATGCTTTTTAAGTCAACTAATCCTCAACACCTCCAAAAGAGCAAACAATTCCAAAGCCATGACAGTTTCCTCGCCGGAAGTCGAGATCCAGATCGAAGAATCCGACGAGCAGGAGGAAACGCCGAAGCTGACACAAACACGGAGGAGCAAGCTCATCTCCTTAGAGGCCTTCGTCGGTGTTCTCAAGGGTGTCCGTCGTCAGCCTGAGTGGCTCCGGTACACCGGAACCAAAGCCGAAATCTACAGCCGACTAATGAGGGATCTGGATAACGAGGAAGAGTCAAGTACGTGGTACATGAAGCTTTTCCTCTTTCTCAGGATCACGCTCTTTCTTGGCTTGGTTGCCGCCCTGGTTGTAACTGTCGTCGACGAAGGCGTCAACCGCCGGATGTTTCTCCGACTGTGGTCATGGCAGTGGGTGGTGTTTGCTATCGTGCTTTTCTCCGGCTTCTCACTCGTCCCGTTCACCACGTTCCTTGTCTTCACGCTCGCTATGAGGTCGTGGCGAGTTAAGAGGTACAAATTATTGTTTTGTAGATATCTAAAATATATTACCTTTTTTAGCATTGTAATACTATATTTTTATATTAAAAAGAAAAAAAATTATTGAATTGAAGATTATAAAAACGATAAAAATTAATTTAAATTAAAAAAAATAAATTAGCTAAGTAAACCTTTTTAAAATTTCACTCTAAGTAACTAGACCATGATATAAATATTTTTAGTAAATGTTTACCTTCCAATTTTAACATGAAAGCGGTAGAAAATGACTTATTTGGCGAAATTCTTTCAATCAAAAATAAATAAAAAAAAATAGTAAAATCTGTATTTTTTTGAATTATATAATTTTTAATCAATTTAACACTTGAGCTCCAAAATCGAAATTGAGTTTAACCAATTCCGCACTTAAGCCTCGAGATGGAATAAAAAAATTTAAACAAAATTTATTTTATTTAAATTAATTTTAATTCCACATCGAAGGGTAAAATTAAGCTATTTTTATAAATAAAATATGTTGATATGTCTAACATGAACATACTATAAACAATATATAATGTTTAAAATAGATAACATTAAGACCCCATTACACTCAAAATCATTTTAATATTTTGGATTGTAATTATTTAAAAGACACGATTTGAAGAGTTGATCCAATTCTAGGGCTCAATTTCGAGATATTAGGAATTTAGGATGACTTTATCAGCCTACCTAACCTCACTGTTGCGTTTCTACATAAAGAGAAGTCATGAACCATAAACGTTTTAATAGTATATATATATATAGATGTTGACTCATAGGTAAACATATAAATACATAATCTCAGCTATCTATTTAACGATCTAACATAAAGAGATTGTTCTCATTTTACATAAAAAGAGTTGTTTACGTGATAGTCGACGTCTATATATATATATATATATATATATATATATATATATATATATATATTACTTTTACTATCAATTATAATTTTTTAAGAATTTTAACAGGCAAGCAGTATACTTTCTCCGCGAGATAAAATGGTGTGTGGATGTGACGTTGTGGCTAGGTTTGGTCTTGGGTGGTTGGTACTTCTGGTTCAGGCCAAGGTTGAGGTATGCTAAGGGCGACCTCTCGAATACGCTTTCTAGCCACATAACAAGGTTGCTAGGTTGCTTGGTGCTTGGATCCGTTTTGTGGTTGCTCAAGAATCTGCTCTACTTGAAGCTCAAAGCTGACCTTTATTACTACAAGTTGCATGACAGAATTAAGCGAGCGGTGATCGATTTCCATGGCATCCAGATCATTCACCGTCACGGGATGTGGAATTTCCTCACCGCCACCAAGAACATGAACAAAAATACTACTACAATAAGTGATAACCATGTAAGTTTTCTTAAATTATTTCACATCGATTATAAAGATACAAAATATAAGTATATAAAGTAATTTATTGTTAGACTGGAATATACATGGACACGAGCCGTATGTTCATCAAAAGGTTGCCCATTTATCCGGGTCAGACTCGGACTGAGTCCGGATTCGGGCCGCTCCTCATATCCGGACCAATCAAATTTCCAGACCCAAACAGTCTGCGGATCCCTTACTGGTAAGAAGGAGAGTCGGGGGATAACTTAACCCTTTATATCATGACGTAAAAGATTAACTATGCACTCAGAAGGGTCAACCAATACACTCACACCAAGTGTTAATGAGAAAGAGAAACTAGCTAGAGTTATGACCCTTCCCACTCGCAAGAAATTGTAGTTCGCAAAATCGGCTGGTAGATCTTTGCAAAGGAGGAAGGGTAGTCAAGACTCTAGGGTTAGGGTCCACATGTCCGGAAGTAAGGGAGGAGCGGCACGAAGGATAGTAAGGACATTTCGTAGAATCGGGAGTCTAGGGTACGGCAAACTCTAAACCAAAAATTGAGGTTACAATCAAGAAGAAACACGGGCAAGAGGAGAAATAGTGAAGAAACACAATGGGAGAAGAAGCCGCTCCAAAAAATAAGAAGCAACGCCGCGCGCCGGAGGAAAAGAAGCATCGCGTAGGAGGAGAAGTGTTGTTTGTGTAGGAGGCCAAATTAGGGTTTTGAAATTTAGAGGAAAATGAGTGGAGAAGGATTCATATTTATATATAAAAAAATATTATTTTTGAATACGGCCTGGACACAATAACCCGAATGGACTTCTGAGTTTGTCTTATCCATCCGCCATGCTTGGCAGGCCGGGCTCAACGGTCTGAACAGGGTCTCTCTAGTTTTTCATATCTGCTTGTTTTTTCCGGATTGTCGTGCATTTTCCCATGTCTATTTATTACTAACAAGGTTTTTTTTTCCTGTTATCCAAAGAAGGAAGAAGTAAAACAAGAGTAAGAAAGTATGGAAAAGAAGCATAGGCAAGATCGAATGAAGGGGAAGAACATATGGCTAGATGTATCAAAGATGGATAGCGATGCAGTTCCAATATGTGTGATCCAAGGACTATGCAATACCTATCTGAAGCAGATGACGAAGGTAGGGCTACCTAGAAACAAGCAAGTCACTAACGACGAAGGAACGCTCTTAAGTGAAGCTCAAGAAATGCTCAAGAAAGTAGTTCGCGAAGAAGGACGCCGGTAATTATTAGCAAGTTAAAAATCATTTTTTCCTAACTCATTGAGTTGATTTATATAATATATCTCACACACTTCACGACCTCACTTTTAACTTCCTTTTAGAAGCCTTACTATTCTTTTTGACGTGCAAATGTTCAACTCCATTCTCCTATAGTTGAAGTTGATCACTCACCTACGTATACAATTTAGTTTTAAGATAATTGGAGTAATAAGGTACTTTTTGTTCTAGCAAAACAAACTAGATCCTCCACCTATTAAGTTGTCACCTAAAACTTCCCACCGTCACTAATCTTCACTCCTGCAACCCAATACCTAATAGCACTTGAAAATTGTCTTTATCATGATGAAAATGAAAAGCACCTCTGGACCAACTACTCCTTTAACGGTTTAGCCTCCTTGTTTTAAATATCATTTCGGGATTGAGTGTTTTTTTTGAAAGGTTAATATACTGAAGTAACTAGAAGAATTTACATGGGGAGGTACTACATCCGGGAAAGCAAGAGACAAAATTTGAGCTAAAAAACAAGGAGCATTAACATAAGTGAATGCAAAGGATTTTGGCCCAAGCTATAGATTTTTGGGAGCGATCTTTCCAATGGCTTGACGTGTAGCATTTGGTAGCATTGATGATATTGTGGGCACACGTTGCAGCATGAAAGAATTTGCGGTTGTGGATGAGGTCGTTCCGAGATTTTCATATGAAATAGATGTAGCAAGTGATGGTAGACATGATGACATGAGAGGCAAAGTCATTCTTATGAGGCTTGTGATTACTAATTAATCCAATCCCACATATTGTGGTTGTAGGGGTAAGGAGTCGGAAGTCTCAGCCAGATGGAGATGAGCTTAAGAACAAGAGTAAAGTAGCTACACTAGACCTTGTGCAGTAGATGGTCCTCGTCTTCTGGGTGAAGATTGTGTAGCTTGCACGTGTCTTCTTGAGTCAGATTCTAGGAAAGGAGCTTGGAGAGAGTTGGAAGACGGTGGTGGTGGTGGCTTGCGAGCCATGCAATGAAACTGCACTTTGGCACGTGCAAACCATCCTAAATAGTAGCAAGAGTGTACGGCTGCAGGGGGGGGAAGGTCTTCAACAGAGATTGTAAGCAGCCGTGGTGGAGAACTTACCATTAGGTTTGGAGGTGAGTCCGCAGAAGGTAAGGCCATACCCAACATCAACAATCTCGTCCCGAATCTTGATAATATGGCCCTAGTGAATGTTGTACTTGTAGGTTAAGTTGTAGGTCCAAATAGATTGTCCCTTCAAGATGTTAGAATAAACCCAGTCGGACCACAAATTTTGGCTTTGTAGAGGTTGGTCCAGATCAAAGATTAACTTGGATAGGCATGCCTTATTAGGAGAGCAATTCTTTAAAACCAAAACCTCCTTCCTTTCTTGAGAGGCAAACTGTCTTCCAGACAACAAGAGCATGTGAGCTGTTGGACTTGCCCGACCAAAGAAAGGATCGGAGAAGGCTTTTGATTTTAAGCATGATAGTGTTGGGTATGGTAAGCACTGCGCACCAGTAGAAGTGGAGGGAGGTGAGGATAGAAGAGATAACCTCTTTTCTTCCAGCATAAGAGAGATTTTTAGCGCTCCAAGAGTTTATTATATTAATGATCTTGGTAATCAGCGGGTTATACTCCACAAGACTAAGCCTTTTGCTACCAATAGGGATGCCTAGATAGGTGAAAGGAAGCTTGCCCAAAGGAAGGCCGGTGGAATTAGCAAGAAGCTTATTATCCTGCAAGGAGAGACCACCAATAAAGAGGGACAACTTGGCTGAGTGAATGAGCAAACCAGAGTAACGTCCGAAGGAGTCAAGTGTCGGCTTTAAGATGTTGATTGAAGTTGCGTCGCCTCTACAGAATAGCATTAGATCATCTACAAAACAAAGGTGAGTAATACGTGGTTGAGCACATTTAGGGTGAATGTTGAAGTCCGGGGAAGTGGTGTTGATTCTTATCATCGAGGAGAGGACCTTCATGGCAATGACAAACAAGGGAGGAGAGAGTGGACATCCTTGTCTCAATCCCCTAAAGCCTTTGAAGAAACCTTTAAGAGAGCCATTTATGTTTATCGAGAAGGATGTTGTCGAGATACAAGTATCAATGAGTCTTAAGAAATTGTCTGGGTACCCCATCCTAGCAAGGCAGCGAAGCACAAACTTATGGTCAATCATGTTAAAGGCCTTAGAGATGTCAATCTTCATTGCACATCTAAGGGAGATTTGCCTGCGGTTGTACTTTTTGAAAAGCTCCTGGCATAGAAGAATATTGTGTTTTATGGATCTACCCTTGACAAAGGCTCCTTGATAATTACAAATAATAGAATGGAGGGTGGCATTCAACTTAGAGTCCAGGATCTTAGTAATAACCTTATGAGAGGTATTGCAACAAAAGATTGGCCTGAAGTCGGAAGGAAGCATGGATTGTCTTTCTTGGAAATTAAGGATAAGGAAGTGTGGTTTACATGGTAAGAGAGCCTGCCAGTGCTAAAGAAATCAAGGATGGCCTTTGAGAAGGTGCCACCCGTAATGGTCCAGGTACGTTTGAAGAAAAAGGCGTTGTTGCCGTCGGGACCTGGCGCCTTATAGTCACCGATGACGAAAAGAGCAATTTTGATGTCATCCAAGGTAACGGTTTTATCAAGAGTGAGCAAATCATCATGCGAGATTTGAGGAAGGAGGCAATCAGGAAAGAGGTTATGGGGTTTAAGATCATGGGTCGGGTTAAGGATTTTGGTGAAATGATTCACAAGGATGTCAGAGATCTTATCCGGTTTTAACGTCGGGTCATTTCCAGGATTTTCTGGATCCAGCATAGACTTAATGGTATTTCGGGCTATTCTGGATGTGATACTTTTGAAAAAGTATGTGTTGCATTGATCACCAGACTTGGTCCAAGAAGCCTTTGAAAGTTGAGCAAGCGTAGTGCGGAGATGATCCATCTCAAAGTTAAGAGCAAAGGTAGTGTCACGCTCGAGAATCTAGAGGTGAGGATCATGAGGAGAGATTTGGAGATTTGATTGAGTGGTGGCTAGGGTGACTTTGAGGCTTTCGATGGAGGAGTGAAGGTGCTCTAACTTGAGGCTAGGGAACTTCTTAAGGTCGCTTTTAAGGCGCTTAAGCTTGGTGATAAGTTTGAGCATGGAGCAGTCATGGTTACCAGGTGAAGGAAGAGACCATGAGAGAATCACCGTCGAGATGAAGCCCTCGTAAGAAGCCCAGACATTGTTGAAACGGAACTGACGTTGGGAAGGGTTTGGTTTGTGTCAGTAGAGAGAAGTCCAGGGGAATGGTCAGGGATGAAAGAATTATCAAAGAAGGCCATTGAGTTTGGAAAGGAGGGAGCCCAGTGAGGGTTTGTGATAATTTGATCCAACTTGCACAATATTCTTGATTTGATTTGCTTGTTGCTCCAAGTGAACTTGCACCCCGAAAAGTTATGATCATTTAGAGTGAAGGGGAAGCAGTTTGAGAGCTCTTCAGAAGGTGGTGTATGGATGGTAGAGCCGTAGGTAATCTTCTCATCATGACTCAGGATTGTGTTGAAATCACCCATGAGGATCCAAGCGGTGTTTGTGCTGAGGATCTTTATAGTGGAAATGTTGTTTCATAGGGAAACACGATCTTCAGGCAGGTTGTAAGCATAGATGAAGAACAGTCGAAGGAGAGGTTTGTGTTTGTGGAATCGGTGGGGCTTTTGGAAAGTTTATAGTGGATCATTTGTTCATTGGTGATGATGGGGTTAAGGTAGAGGGTAAGGGGGTTCCACCAAACCCAAATGTGGTATTTGAGTTCATTTGAAACATTTAATGTGTGGTTCCATCCGGGGATGAGAGAGGAGACTTTGTCAATCATTTTAGCCGAAAGTTTTGTTTCAATGATAGCTATAAGATCAAGGTTGTGACGGATAACTATATCCCAGATGGCCTTGTGCTTGTTAGGGTGGTTTAGAAATCTAACATTCCAAGCACAAAGGTTAACATTTATTGGAACTCTTAGGTGGAGTGTTAGCATCCTTGATGCTATCATAATCATCTTTTTGGTAGGAGGTAGAGGTTTGAGGTAGAAGGAGGTTCGAGGTTAGAGGTGGTAGAAGGGTTTGAGGTTGAGTCAATAGGAGATGGTATGGAGGGTAACACATGTGTGTTTATGGTTGGGGTAGGATAAGGGTTTGAGATAGGGTGATCAACAGAAGGCTAGCATTGACGGCCGGGGGGGGGGGGGGGGCGAGAGCTTTTGGGGGTCCTTGATCCGTAGAGAATCATCCGGGGTGGGAAGCAAAGGTAAGGAGTTTGGGAGGGGGGTGACCTGACTCTACTTGGCTCGACCATGGAAGAGACTTTGTGAGGTTTTGGTTTGTTGCAATGATGCCCAAAGACTAGGCAGGAAGGGCAGTGCTCAGGGATCTAGTCATACGTAATTTTCTGGGTTTGAGACTCACCAGAAGGACCCGTGAACTTAATCTCACGAAGCAAGGGTTTTGAAGCTTGAACCTCGACCAAGATCTTTGCAAATCATAGCCTATCCGGCCTGATTTGCAGAACAAGCATCGGTGAGCAGAGGGACACCAATAGTGGATCCAATCTTAGACAACATATGGGAGGACCATAACCGATAGTCCAGAACAAGCATCGGTGAGTATTACAATTAAGATATAGTTTTAATTATGGTATTCGATTAGTTCAACTAGTAATAGAGGATGGTGAGATAGCGAATTTTTTAGTATAATAAAGATCAAGTATATTATGCTTAAGGTAACGAAGTTAAAGTATTAAAATTCGGATATATAATATTAGGTATTACAATTAAGATATAATTATAATATTAAAAAATCACGGTATTCAATTATTCCGATGTAATGAGAGACGCTCGTGAAGAGCAAGCATCCATATTTAGTTCGAATTCATCTACAAAGCCATCCCAACTTTCACTTACTTGGAACTCAAAGATTAATAAAACAACTAATCTCACCTTTCTTAGTTATAGTGTCACCACTTCTTTTCTCGTAGTTCAAATGTTTTTATCACATTTGCAATATTGCATAACCAACAAATCTCACCTTGAACACCTTGTTTACGAACTTGTACCCCTCATTATTATCACATCAACAATAACAGTACATTCATAGATGGATTGTATCATGGGGAGAGTGTGAAATATGTATTGAAGTGAAGTCTCGTTCTTATGCTTGTAATACCACCAGTTTTCAACACATAAATATCGAGTTGAAGTGAACAAACTCTTCACCATTCCTTGTGGTTTTCAACAATACTTAGTCTTGATCGACATACATGAACTAAGACAATAGTATTCATGATCCATTCTTTCTTGACAACTTGATCACCCGTTGTCAAGTAGATATCATCATAATCAACATCATCGTTGACCGGATTAATGTAGGAGCCACAAGTTTTCTACAACCAAAATTCAAATCCCTTTGCTTCTTAAAGTCCTATCTCATCCAAGAACACTCGATTACATGTGACGAATCTCCTTGCAGTATGTCAATATATATATATATATAGAGAGAGAGAGGATTAGGTTGCGGTGAAAATCTTTCTTACTATAGGGAGTATGAACATCTAATATACATTCGATTAAATAATTAATGTTCATGATGGAAGGACCATAAAAAGTGTTAATAGGGGAGTTTCACCATATTGTTCATATATTATTAACCAACAGTTAATAGATTGTTATACTAGGAAAGAAACTGTCGGATAGAATGAATAAGATAATTATGGATGTTTTCAATCGATTAATTTTATTGTTAAGATTGTGTAATGATAATTACAATTGTTAATCTTCTTCATTCTGTTTAAGGTACTAATCTCTGATTAGTTTATGAATGGCTATACAACAGTTACATACAACACAAGGACTTGGATAAGTACGATTTGACACCGCAAGAGTGTTTGGCCTTGTTCGAATTATTGGAAACCAAAGAGGAAAAAGAAGACAGAAAGCGCCATGCCATCACCGATCAAGCTCAACTGCATCAAAGAGTAATCAGCAGAAATCAATTCTTAATCTGGGCGGTACATTTCTTTCTTAATTTACACGTGTTTTTTATACCTAATCCGAAACCATTGTATATAAAAAGACGGGTATTTTGGATCAGGTGACCGCTTACAAGAATTGTTGGGGCGTGGATCTAACGTTACGGAGCTCCGAAAGAGCCTTTGTAAAGCTGAACAGGATCTTGAATGTGTTCTTGGTTATCCTAATACTCATAATATGGCTTCTTCTTTCGAGGTTTGTGGAACCCTCTCAACTCATACTCTTGGTTACGCCATTTCTTGCTGCAAGCTTCGTCTTCGGAGATACTTTCAAGAAAATGTTTGAAGGCCTTATCTTTGCGTTTGCTATGCATCCATTTGATATCGGTGATCGTGTCAAAATTGAAAATGTTCAGGTAACTTATCTTTCTAGTCCCTTGCACAACATCAACCTAATATACAAGATGAGTTGTTTTATATATACATATATATGTGTGTGATTTGGCAGATGAAGGTTACCGAAGTAAACATTTTGACGTCGGTGTTCTTCAAGTACGATACCGGAGAAGAAGTATTGTATCCCAATTCGGTTCTAGCTAATATGAAAATCACAAATCTGAACACTGTTCCAGACCAGTCTGATTCTATTGAGTTCACAGTCCCATCTTTCGTTGAAGCATCGAATGAGTATAAACAAGATCTGAAATTCAAAATAAACAAGTACGTAACTCAAACTACATGCTCACTAATCATATTGTAGCTAGCTAGCTAGGTTGTAGTGTACAAGCTATTTGTTTATACTAATTAACATCCTAAAACGGTGTTAATTAGGTTATTTTGTGAAGATATTACCTATTCTTCACAAATCAAGATGGCGATGAAGGATTATGGAAAGGAAGAAACGAAGATGATCCTCTATTTCAAGTATTTGGTTTCGTATCTTGCTGAAGAAACTAAAGTTATGCACAAATCTGAAATCCTAACCAAGATTGTGCAGTTCATCGAGGAGATGAAATTGATGGAAAGCAACGCTCATTCCTCTTCAGAAGCTGGTCCATATAGTTACACTCTTGATGCCAAGATTACACTAGATCAGATTGACCAACTCAAAAAAGACATGTAAGTATTCCCTAATGCGATCTATTTATAACCCAAAATACTCATATCGTAATTGATCCACTCGATCTTGGTCTTTTGTGTTAGGTTTTCTCCTTATCAGAGGTACAAGCACTCTAAGGTGCTAATGAGGAATGCTGACGACAAGAACGTACAAATGGTTGTGTACCTCAATTGCGAAAAGACTCGTATATGTAGTCCAAATAATAATAACGAGAGTAGAGAAATCAAACGACACATAGATTCGGTAATAAAAGAGTTGAACGACCGTCTCAGTAATCGTCACGCAGATACTTAATGGTCAAATAGAAAAACGCTGCATACGTACTTTTGTGTTGTAGTTATTGATCGATACGTCTGCGTGTAGGTTGGGGCTATGGGTAAAGCGAGTTAGAGAGACACAATGACGATTTAGTCACTAGCAAGCTGGACTGATTACTCATGAATGAAGGAAATTGGTCAGACTTCTGATTATGGTAAATAAGATCTGTCAATAAGTAGAGCATATTAATTAGTTGCTATTGCTATAGCTTCATGTTGTTTTTGATAAGAAAGAGCTGGCCGCTCCATGCCGTAAGACATATTATTATGAAAGAAAACTACAAACGTGTGATACGAGGAAGAGCAACCCCTCACAAATTATCGAGGATTAAAGCTCTAACACTAAGAGGGAGAGTAATAAGGTGATGAACACCAAACTCATAAGAAAACATTGAATTAGCTAAGGCATCAGCAACACGATTCCCTCCCTAAAAACGTGATTGAAGCTGACAATCCAGTCGATCTCTAATAATGAAGTCATGGCAGCGAGCTACCAGGCTAGAAAGCGGGTGAGCAGTTTTTACCCCTTTCTCAATGAACCCGACCACAAGAAGAGAATCGAGCTCAACCTCCACATTCCTAAAACCCATATCCCAAGCAAGATCCAATTCATGAATGACGCCCCACAGCTCAACAGCCGGAGCAGTTGTAGTGCCCATATTTGCTACAACTCCATGCACCCATTCTCCAGTATCGTCCCTCAGCACTGCTCCTGCGGCAGCCTGATTCCGGGACCCCTTTGAGGCTCCATCCGAGATAACTTTTATCCACCTTGCTCTCGGTTTGCACCAGCTAACTAAGTCCTCCTGTCTCAACTATAATGGGTCCAACATATGACTCAATATACTAGGCATAATATATTGGCTCATACTCTAATATAAAATGAGATATAATCTCAAGATGGGTTGGGGAAAGGGATCGTAACCTCATATGCATTCAACGGGTACTTTTGAACCAGACGTACGAAGACAGGTAAATATATGTAATTACACTGTGATATGTATTGGACTAGTCTCCGGGTGATTAGTCCGACACTCATTCAACCGACCCGTATTCACATGTCTATTTATTATTTATAAAAGAGTCTAGTGCTAATGATACAATTGTCAATTATTCATATAAGTTTATGTAACCGAAGAAAAATATGTTACTTTTTCTTTCTACTTTCAGACAATAAATAACATGGATTAAAAGAATGTGTAATGATACTTGACGACATATGACTCGTTTGGAAGCGTTAAGAAGGTAACGGAATGATTTCGAATCAATAAAAAAAAACTATATTTGTTTAGAGGTTTTCTTAACACATGAAATAAATCTCATCATTTCCATTTCCTTTTTTTATTCTTATCCGATTCAATTTCGTTTCTAATCCACCGCTTCAACCAAACAGACACTAGTTGTAAGTAGTTATGTTGGATTTTGAACTTTGGGTCATTTAATAACGGTATTTATTTTTTAACTTTTATGATTGGATCAATCGGGTCGTGCACTTTTGATCTAAAATTGAATCATCTAATACCTTTACGTAACGGGTCACCCAAAATTTGATCAATCCGATCACCGTACGGATACGGGTTTGGATGAGTAGGATATATGCGTAACGATTGAATGACGGGATGGGTAAGTTTTGAGGTCGGCTTGATGCGAGTGACGAAGGTAGCTCATCCATCCTTATTTGTGAGTTGGCTGGCTACAATTCTAACATATGATTTCCGCGTGGCCAAATGTGATGTTTGATATCAAGTCATATGTATTGTTTGTTATAATTTGATTTCTTTCGAGCTCTTATTTACTTAAAATTTTGTGGGTTATGTTTAGAAGAGAGGAGTGAACAAGAAAAGCAGATTTCTTGTTTGCTTTTGGTGCATTTTGAGAATGGTCTCTATTTATAGGTCAAGATGATGAAAGATTTCCTAATAAAATATATATATAATTTTTTTTTGGTAGGAAGGAGAGTCCGTGGTCTCCGCGTTTCTAGTCGCGCTTCTTATAAATAAAAATATGGCTAATTATTCAGCATACGGGGGATAGTCTTACCCCTAACATCATTCAACAATAAATCTAAAACACCCTCCGGACGGTCACACAATACATGAAATCCAGGTTCGAAAGAAAAAACTAACGAAGCTAGAAAATCAACTACACTATTACCTTGACGGTAAATGTTACGAATTTGGACTGACCAAGCACTTTGAAGAAAGTCTTGGCACAAATGTACCAGACTAGAAAGAGGACGACACCGAGGTAGATTTTTCTCAAGGAGAATAGTAACTAGCTGAGAATCTGTTTCGAGAATAACCTGTCGATACCCAGATTCCCAAGCTAATTTAAGCCCTTGCGCAACACCCCACAATTCCGCAACTGAAATTGTACATGTTTCAATATACATGTGTACAAAACATCAAAACATCATATGCACACTTACATGCATGTGATAACTTGTACATGTTTATCCATAACAGTTTAACCCATATTTCCGTATATTAATATTATCAATATTTTGTCTTGAGAGTTTTTTGTATCGGAAAGAACGTTGTCTTAAAAGTATAGTGGTTTTAGTACTAGTTATCGGTCCAAGACTTCACCAGATTGGACAAATTTAGACCAGAAACCCAATTTATTTGAATTTGGACCGGTTGCCTAGATTCGATGTTGGACAAGATGGACCGGTTGGAGGCTTGGAGCAACCTCCATTTACATTGGATTGACTTTTTTTTAACGGCTTTTAAAAATATTTCAACTAACCGGACCAACCCATGAACAATCGGTTCATGTCTAAGTTCAAACAAATTGGAGTTTTCTTATCCTGGTCCGGCCCATCACAAAACCATGTTAGACCGGAAAATAAACGTCCCGATTCGGTTAATATGGGCTCTCCAAATAGTGAGCTAATTGCCAAGAAGTAATTCACCTATGTTAATGTTGATGTTTTTTTTGTATCGATTTAACATGTTCTTTCCTCACCCAACTTGTTTGGGTGATACAAAAACCATGTGATAGCATACATCTCAAAACAAAACACATTTGACACACAAACCCAAATCTTTCCTTCTATTCATTAACATACATTAACAAGCCTGAGTTTCCAAACACTCTTGAAACTCAAAACATCAATCAAGAAAACCCACATTAATATATCATCAAAAACAACCACACTTCTTGATGGAGTATCCGGTTGCTCGGAACTTGGCAGCCTGCTCCTCTGCTTTCAGAAGTTCTTCACTCCGCTGTGCCTGAACCATGGCCCTCTTCTCCTCTGCTTGTCTGTGAACCTCCGCCACCCTGTTCTTCATCTTCTCCGCATACTCCGCTTTCTTCCTCTCCAAATCTTCCTGTTTTCACAAAAACCACCCTTCACATCTATAAGAACGTACACTTCAGGTTTCACCTTAACACATAAACCCAATGAGATTTCATAGTATTACCTCCATTTCCTTGAGTTTAGCCTGAATAGCTGCTGTCTTGGTATTCTCCCAAGCATCAAGGGTAGAGAATTTCTTCTGTGCTCTGTACATTATCGACCATCAATTAATTCTTATTACATTATTTCCAGACTAAGCCAAGAATAACGAAGCTTACTTGTTTTGTGCTTTACTCTTCTCGTTTTCTTCCCATGCCTTGATGAAAGACAATCTCTTATCTTCTTCAACATGGGCAAGTGCAACATCTGCACAACACCATTTTTATATAGCACAAATCAAGCATATGCAATGATCAAAGAAACTTGCAAAATCTTTGTATTTCTATTTAAATGCTAACCTCTGTCCATTGAGGTCTTAGGAGCAGCTTCCGGAGCCTCTGCCAATGGAACAAAATTTCAATTATTAGATAATAAGAACGCATAAATGGTAATATATATCTTCTGCTTAATCGTTTTCATTTCATTCCTGTAGTGTATCCAAACGGTCCATAAAACTGAACACCAACAATTATAGGTAGGTTCTGTTATATGAGCCGAGTTTGAGCATGGCATCGGCTGAACCAAACCCGAACCTAAATCGGACAAGTTTAAAAGTCAATGGGTTGACCAATTGTCTCATATAAGTGCCCTAATCAGAAGGGCAAGCCTATAGTTTTGATCTTCAATACTCCACATATCTTGGTGAGGGGCAGCACTGTAATTTAGTTAGATTCATGGAAGGGAATTCGACACGTAAACGAGTAAATTTATTGTTCGTATGAATAAATGTAGGGTTAATGAATGATTGAAAAATCTCAAAATTTATGCAAATGAGAAAGCATGGTTATGAATGACAGCTCCATGCTCCATTATCAACTAAAGCAGTCGTAAAAGCTACCAAAAAGAGGATTATTCAGCTAAATATTAAATAAACACAAAATTAGTTTAAAAAATATCTTCTTTTTTTCCATTTTGAGGGAAGAATTTACATAACAACAAACTAGATGGACATTAAGAACAATTCCCCTAAAATCCTCAAAACAGAGTGTCAAACAAACATGTATATATATATAGTTGAGGAAAGAGAAGAGAATTACTTTCAACTACGACGACGGCAGTGGAGACCTCGGCGGGCTTCTCAGGCGGCGGAGGAGGAGGAGCCACGTCGGCGACGACGGCGGGGGTGGAAGGGACTTCTTGTTTCTTATCTTCTGTCATAGCTGTAATTTGTCTGAATTATGCTGGAAGAGAGATTATGAGAGGAGTGAGTGAAGATGAACCAAAAAATAGAGTTGTAGTTATAAGGCTGACCCAGTGGCTATCCAACCTGTGACACGTGTACTTTTGTGTTAAAGACGTGTTTGGTTGTATGTATGATATGATCTTCGTCTTTACACCTAATAAATTTTTTAAAAAAAAAGAAAAAGAAAACTTTAGATTGCCAGCGTAAAGCATCCTAACCACTAATTATTATATAAAATATACAAAGATTATGTATGCCTTTGAGATTTATGAAGGTTATTTGTTTCGTATTTGGGGATGTGTTAATGAGCTGTATATTTTGTATGACTGATTCAGTTTTATTTAAAAAAATTGGTTTGTAATGTAAAGTAGTTTTATAGAAATCTAAATGATTGTTAGTTTTGTGAAAGCGTTTATGCCAATAAAAGATGGTTGTGGGACCGGAGGAACATGATTCAGTGGAAGGGCGCACCTACAACTACAAGTTTGTCGGCAAACAAAATCCCAGCTTTGCTATATTTACGTCCTCTCTATTCGTGGATTCTTTTTTCCGGTTTTAATTTATCCGTTCATAAATAATTATCATAATATTTTTTTTTATCTATATATACTACTATAACGTAACCTTTTAGTCCACATATCAACACATTATCCATGTCACTTACAATTTTTTTGATAAATAATTACGAATTTGTTATATTTTAATTACAGATTTGCCATATTTTAATTACAATTTTAATTCAAAACTAAAACATTTTAGGATAATTTGACATACTAAGCCTTTTTGAGTTTTTGTTAAAAAAAGTGTACACCAAAATTTTTACCACTTTTATTTAATAGTAGGTAAAAATTATTAACCCTTCTATTTAGAAAGAAAGTTAGAAAGAAAGAATAACTAAGGTTTGTTGTCTAAGTTTTCATTTTTAATTACTGAATTTATTTATTTTTATTTTTTTTTGACTTTTTTACTTTCTTTATTATTTTCTTTTTTATTTTTTGAAATAAATTTCTCATACCAGAATTTTCACATACCAGAATTTTTAAATACCATAATTTTATCGTACCATAATTTTTACATACCATAATTTTTGCATACCAGACGTTTATCATACCAGAAATTTCTCATACCATAAATTACATACCAGAAATTTAACCAGATTTTTCATACCTGAAAATTACATACCAGAAGTTTATCATACCAAAAGTTTATCATACCAGAATTTTCAAATACCAGAATTTTATCATACCAAAAGTTTATCATACCATAATTTTTTCATACCATAAATTACATACCAGAAATTCAACCAAAAATTTCATACCAGATAATTATATACCATAAAGTTTTATTTCAAAATTAATTATACTTCCATTGTATCCAAGGCGCTCACCTAGTCCACCAGCAACTAGAACAAATGCAGCATTCCTTGCTTCACTAACACCAGCCTCTTCATATTTGACAAAGTTGTCATCACCAAAATCAATATCAGTACATTAGTCATTCAAAATGAATACAAACACAAAATGAAAACAATCAGCCATGAAATCAAATGAATATCAGTACATTAGTCATTCAAGTACCTAATGAAGTCATAGAAGCTCTTGAACATGTAGCAAGAGGCATAAATCCTGAAGACAAACACAAAATGAAAACAATCAGCTATGAAATCAAATAGAATATCAAACATCATCCCGAGCTAGGGTTTTGGCACACTAGTGGAGGCGGATTTGCGGCGGAGATCGTGCAGGCGAAGGCGGCTACTGACGTGTTCGTCCGGCAAGGCGACGGTGGCGTCGGCTTCTATTTTTCAAACTAATTGGCGCGAAGGGAGACGGGCGAGGATTCTGGTTTGAGAAGCGAATGCGGTGGCTCGGGTTCTGGTCTCCGGTGCTTTTGCCATCGGTAATGGGGGCCTCGCTTCGAATCCGGCTCGAGATCTGTTAGTGACGAGAAAAGGCTTGCGCGAGGAGGGAGGCGGTGGCTCCTTGGCGGCGACAGCTCCAGCGGAGGGAGGCAGGTGGCACACGACGCTGGTGGTGATCGAAAGCACAAGCGTTTGACCTTCCCACGCAGATGGAGAGAAATGGAGGTTTTGTGAGAGTGGGTGAAGAAATGAAGATGAGGCTGCGTGAATTAGGGTTAGAAGATAAGCAGTAAAAAAAGATAATTTAAAATTTGGGGTATATTTTGTTAATAGAAAACATGAAAAAGCCTAATTTATATTAGACCTTTTCAAAAAAGCCTACTTACCTAATTAGCCCAAGCATTTTCCATATCATTGCCAAATCAACAAAAAGAAATTCATCTCATTCAGGTACTGCCGGTGACCTCTCTGCCCGCCCCCACGCAGCCCTGGCTGCACCCTCCCCCATCACCCTCCCACCACCCTAAGACCCTCCCCATGGCCGGTTCTCGCAAGACTCGACGTCGTAACATCCAACTCTCGGAGCTCTCGGGATCCTCCATTGCTCCCAGCACAAAAACCCGTCCACGCCACACTTCAAGCCTTGAAAAAACACCCGAGCCCTTACCAGATGAACTAATCCGCTTGAACAACTCCAGACTCCTCCCAAAAAATTCCCAGCCTCCAATCCTCTCATCCGAACTGACGTTCCCGCCACTGTGCCCGCCTCCAGTTAATCCTGACGCCTTGAACGGCCTTATTGCTGACCCAGGTCCCCCTGCCCTTGTTCAATCCGTTATCAGGATGGCAGTTCAAGATTGCTCTGTCCGCAACCATCAGACTCTTGAGCCTCCTACCTCCTCAGCTCCCCCTGTTGCCGGTACCGAATCTGACCCCTCATCTCCTGTCCCCTTGGAATCCCCAAAAACTATAACTGTCGCGGGCTCTCCATCTCCCCATTCAGCTTCGGGCACTGATTCCGAGGACGTTGTACCCCATGCAGAATTTATACCTCTGCCTTCCGACCCTTCGACTATTGTACCAGCCCCCCCAACGCATGCTTGCACACTAAACCCTAATCTACACTTAAGCCCCCCTAATTCCTACAGTGACATCGTTTCCAAAAGCATCGCCTGGGACCATGTCCCTCTCCCGTTCATACCTGGACTCGAGGGTGGACTAATCCCATTCTCCCATGACGACATCGATGATACGATGAGGAAATGGAACCTCTCCCTTGTCGGCTTCCCACTGGGAAGCCCTATCTCGTTCCAGAGACTGTCCAGGTTCGTTGAAGCCAACTGGAACTCGATCTCCAAACCCAAAATGTTAAGAAACGAGAATGGGATTTTTGTTTTCCACTTCGCTAATGAAGACGACCTTAATACCATTTTGCTTGGTAGCCCCTGGATTGCCAACGGCTCCACCACCATCCTGCTGAAGCGATGGACCACCGATATCCGTCTGGACTACTCAAGTCTTCACTCTGTTCCGATATGGGTCTCACTTCACAACCTCAACTTCAGGTTCTGGTCCAAGACTATGTTGGCCAAAATTGGGTCCGCACTGGGGACCCCCATCCTGACGGACACTTGCTCCATCAATCACGATCGCCTAGGATATGCTCGTATCCTTGTTGAGATACACGCCTCACGCCCGCTCCTTCGTGAGGTTACCCTCACTGGTCCTGATGGTGCCAATTTTGTTCAGAAAGTCTCTTACGACTGGCTCCCCCTCGTTGTGACTCATGCCTTGTGTTTGGGCATTGCTGCGCGCCTCCTCAACCTGCTTGCACAGAAGCTGGCGCTTGCGGACTTTGGAAAACCAAATCACCCAACACCAACTCCCTGAAGCCTCAACCTGATCTCCCTCCCATCCTCCCCACCCCTGACCCTTCTAGGAAGATTCACCTTCCACTGAAACCTCCCATCCTTCTCTCCCCTGGCCTTACCAAGAGCCCTCCCAAGGCTCCCCAAAACATCCCTCTCACTCCCATCGAACTTCCGGCCAAGTTAACAACTCCTCCTGAGCTTCCCCCTGACGGCCTTACTGAACCATACTACCACTTGTTCCCCCCTCCCCTCACCCCTAACCCATCCTCACAAATTTCCACTCTACCTTCCCCTAATCCTCTCTCTCACATTCCAACCAACCCTACTCACTTACCTATCCACTCACCCACCCCATTGGTTGCAAGTGCAACCAATGCCTCTTCTTCCCTCGTCTTATGTTAGTACGAACTTGCTCCTGGAATATCAAGGGCCTCAACGACCCCCTGAAGCAAAAAGCAGTCCAATCCTTAGCCAAGAAGCTCCAACTCAACCTAATAGCCATCTTAGAAACACGTCTTCGTCCAGACAATGAATCTAGAATCTCTTCCTCCCTCTTTCCATCATGGAACAACATCTCTAACTCATCTACGGCCCACAACTGCCGCATCTGGGTTTGGTGGGATCCGTCAAAAATCAATGTTACCTCCACTATCATCTCCGATCAACTCATTCACTGTCTCATCTCTAACCCCCTCCCTAACCCTAACCAAATTACCATGGCCGAATACTCCTTTATTTACGCCCACAATGCAATGGAGGATCGTATTGGCCTTTGGAATTCTATTGCTACCATTCGGTTACTCAACACCAACAAACCATGGGCATTGATGGGTGACTTTAATGTCACCCTGTCCCCTGATGAGAAACTCTCAAGCAACCAGCACAACTTCACACAAACCTCCAATGAAATTGAAGCCTGTTTTGAACTGAACGACCTCTCGGATCTACCTTTCTCGGGTTGCAAGTATACCTGGACTAACAAGCAAGAGGGAAATCGTATATGGAGCAAGCTGGATCGTATCATCACCGATCAAGAATGGATCACTACCTTCCCGAACTCCTACACCCACTTTGGTGTTGCTGATGTATCCGATCATTCACCTGCACTCCTATTCACAGAACACAATGCTCCAAAAAGATTCTTCCCTTTCAGGTTCAATAATGCTTGGGCAAAGCATGAGCAGTTCTTAGAGACGGTCAGTGATACCTGGGCTGCAGAAGTTCATGGGAATCCCATGTTCCGGCTCTCAAAGAAGCTGAAGATGCTCAAACCTCTCCTCAAGAAGTTCCCCAGCATCCAGTTGGAGAAACTCCACTCTAGCCTTGAAGACAGTCACAAACAACTTGAGGATGTCCAAACTACTATGCTGACTGACCCCCTCAACCCAGTTTTGCTTGAGAAGGAAAGAAGAATCTCCCTTTCACATAAGGATGCCTATGTGAAACTCCACATGATGCAGGCTCAACTTTCTAAGGCGCAATGGATCAAATATGGAGATCAATGCTCGTCGTATTTCTTCAAGAGTGTCAAGACGCGTCGATGCACTAATTTCATTTCGGCTATCCAGAGACCTAATGGTGAGATGGCATACGAACCTGATGTCATTGGGGAAGCTCTGGTCAGTCACTTCAGGCTTGCTCTTAACCCTCAAAGGCAAATTCCAAGTAGACCATTCCCCTCTATCAGGCTTCCATTAATCACCCAGGCAGACATTGACGCCTTGACCGAACCTGTAACGCCTGAAGAAGTCAAATTGGCCCTCTTCAGTATTGCTAATAACAAAACCCCCAGGTCCGGATGGCTTCAACTCTTACTTCTTCAAGGAAGCTTGGAGCATCATCCATCAGGATTTTATACTTGCGATTCAAGACTTCTTTGTGAGCAAAAGGATGCTAAAGCAAGTTAATCATACTTCCATTTCCCTGATTGCTAAACATGACAGCCCCATCCTGCCATCGGACTTCCAACCCATCTCCTGCTGCAATACAACCTATAAGACTATCTCCAAGATTCTTGCAAGAAGGCTTAATCTTATACTTCCAAGTATCATTAGCCCCAATCAAAGTGCCTTTGTCTCGAAGAGGTCAATCAAGCACAATGTTCTTCTTTGTCAGGAGATCCTTCATAAATATGGCAGACAATATTTATCCCCTCGTGTCGCTCTGAAAGTTGATATATCAAAAGCTTTTGACTCCTTGAGTCACGAATTTCTCCTGCACTGCCTCCGTCAGATGCAGTTCCCTGAATCCTTCATCTGCCTTATCAGTGAATGCATCGGAACTGCATCTTATTCGATCAATGTTAATGGAGAACTCAAGGGTCACTTCTCTGGCTCCCAAGGGCTTAGGCAGGGTTGCCCCCTCTCCCCGCCTCTTTTCGCAATCGCTATGGAGTTCCTTACTAGGCTTATCAATGACAGAATCTCCGATCCGGACTTTAACTTCCATCCAAAATGTTCTTCCCCAGCAATCTCCCACCTTGCCTTCGCGGACGACTTGCTTCTTCTGTGTCGTGGGGATCCCAATTGTCGCTATCCTCATCAACACCCTTGATGAATTTGGTGCCCTCTCTGGACTTGTGACTAACCCTAATAAGTCCTTCATCTTCACTGGTGGCCTGAATCAAGCTGAGATCGATAATGTGACCCACATTACTGGCATGAGGGTCGGCACCCTTCCATTCTTATACCTTGGGGTGCCTATTGGAAGTAAACGACTGCAAATCAAGGACTTCCTTCCCCTGATTCACAAGATCACAAACCGCATTCACTCATGGAGTGCCAAATCCCTATCCTACGCCGGACGTACACAGCTTGTCAAAACTATCCTCTTCTCGGCTAGTCAGTATTGGTGTTCCTTGTTCTTTCTCCCTGCTAAGGTGATCGACATCATCAATGGACTCATGAGATCTTATCTGTGGTCCGGCATTGCTACTAGTAGGAGAGCCTTGGTTGCGTGGGGATCTGTTTGCACTCCCAAGCTTGCCGGTGGCCTGGCTTTCCCCGACCTTGGTACAAAAAATAAGGTCGCCCTTTCTAGCCTCTTGTATGATCTTGAGAGAGATTGCCCTAGCTTATGGAAGTCTTGGGCTGCCAGACATTTGATTAAGCGTGGTGAGAACTTCTGGAATTGCCTCCCTAGGGCCTCCAATTCCCAATTCTGAAAATGTCTCCTTAGTCTTCGTGACGACCTCATTAACCTTACCCCTGGTTCACCAAGGAATGGCCTCCTCTTCAACTCTGACGGCTCCTTTGCTAGGAAGAAGGTTTATGACTACCTCCGCCCTCCTCCAATTGCCCCTCAACCATCCCCATTCAAAGCAATTTGGTTATCATCCAATCCCCCGAAAACATCCTTCATTGCTTGGCTTGCCTCCCTTAATCGGCTTCCTACTCTCTCCAAGATTAGGGAGTGGAATCCCACCATTGATGTCACCTGCAAGCTTTGCAACGCTGCCCCTGAAGACGGTAAGCATTTGTGGAATCGTTGCAACTATAGCACCCTGGTCTTGGACATTGTCTCGCGTTGGCTTCATCTCCCACATCCGGCTCCCTTTCTTGACGATGTGTGGAATTGGATGGCTTCCTGGACTAGGAAGAAGCCCCAACCTCTCGATTGTGCAAGAATTGCTGCTATCGTCGCTCACATCTACTTCATCTGGACTGCTAGGAACAAAGTGCTCTACTGCAATACCTTCACCACTCCAATTGATTGCGCTGGGATGATTATTCGATGCGTCAAAACTCACCTCACCCATAACTGGAAGGATCGATCGAATTTATCCCGTAACATGGCCACCTCTCTCAACATCGCCCTCCAATTCGGATAATTTCTCTCTGAATTGAGGCTTTCGCCTTTGGTTGTGTTGGCTTTCGGTCACAACTCGCTTGTGTATGTTGCTGATGGTTGCTTGTAACTCCCTACCTCTCTCTAATATAATTAACTTTTCAAAAAAAAAAAAAAAATTCATCTCATTCAGTATCTTACTGTTATAACAATACGATTTTGTTTGTTACCTAATCTACTAACTAACAACTTAATTAGAAATAGACTCGTTTATTAGATAACAACTTAATTAGAAATACTATTTAAGACTAAGAAAAACCATTTCATCCAAAATTTTTCATTTTTTATTAACTAATACGGCTAACATCACAACGTGATGATTAAATTAAAAAAAATTATAAAATGAAAGGACATAATTGAAAATATATTAAAATTATTATTATTAGAATGTTATATTTATACATTAATATAATTTTAAAACTTAGTTATTTATTATTAAAAAAATTATTTAGAAAAGATTGAATAGATTTTAAAAATAACATATAAATTTTAAAAAGTGAAAAGATGGTAAATTTTAACTATTTTGACTATCAAATCAACTATAAACTACTTTTATTAAGAAAGAAACAAACTAATTATATAGATAATTATCAACATTAAAATTTTGATATTGTTATAAATAAATAATTAAGTAAAAATAATTACTAATGTTATTTAGTTGTTAAAAAATTATAAATATTTTGTAAATATATCATTAGTTCATACATATACAAGCTCATAACATATTAATCAAGAATCCAATATATAAATATACCCGCACAAGGTGCGGGTTATAAACTAGTTTTTTTTAAACGAAAAGCGATTAGGAAAAACTATCTTTTTGAGGTAGTTCATCCTAAAGTTTACTTGCACATGAGAACACGAAGTTCGGGATTGTAAAAGTAGGATTTGTTGGGGTTCAAAAACTATCTTTTTGAGGTAGTTCATCATAAATTCGTGGTTTACACACATTTACCTCATTAGTACTTGGCTTAGATTTTTGATAAAAATTTAAAAAAAAAGTAAAAGAATTAGTAAGAGGACGTAAAATGTTATAATGATAACATTTTACAACAAAACCCACGTGTAATTAAAATAAATGGAAAACGAATAAAAATAATAATATTATGAACTCATAAAATGAGTCAGTGTTGTACGAGATAACTACAAATATCCTAACAAAATGTGAAACCTTTGATATGAATGCAATATCTGAAATGTCACTTACGTAGACCTTGTTGGCCATCTGCTCCGTATCGCCCGATAACTTTCTTATCCTACAAGAAATCTAACAATAAACTGTAAAACCATTAACTAGCAATCCTAAGGTATCAACTAAGTACTATAATAGCACAATCACAAATCAAAACGGAAAAATAAACACAACAACACACATAACATCATTATTATCTTTTATCACGTGATTCACTTCTAAGCTCAACTTATTGTGTGGAACGAGGGTCCCTTGACTCTCGTCTCCGTTCTCGTATAATAACAAGAGTGGTTTGATGCATCTCGCCGTATATCTGAATGGGCTAGTCGCAGAGAATCTCCTAGTCTCATGTCAGAGCTGGACAATGATGTCACGACCCGTTATACATACACTTGGGTCTCGTAATAAAGTAATGTCGTCCTATTCAAGTTATGGTTACAATTTACATAGCACACACCACTATAATAACACACATCAATACAAGGAAAACTAGCTAAGTAAGTCCATGAAACTTACACGTACCAATTTAGGTTCCGAAAGCTTTTGCCCAATTTAGGTTGACCATTGGTACCGGGGTCCCACCTTGTGGCTTCGGTCCGTCTCCTATAGCAACTAATAAGTATAAGCCTTTTGTTTAGGATGGAAGCTCACTTTCTTCGAATCTCCTTTATTTGTTCCCTATAACCCCGATACGTAGAGATCTCTTTTCGTCGAGCAAGGCAGACCTTAAGTGAAATCAGTGGAGAATAACTCATCTATGTCATTCCGGGCCAAGGACTCTCTCACAGCTATACAAGGATTAGGATCATCATTGCCATTAGGGTCTCGATTCTTTCGTGTGATTGCCTAGCGAAATCTGATTCACCATGATGGGCTTTGACAACTAGGACGGGTCAGTCTATCTACTGCGAAAACAATAAAAAACACAAGGACACTATCCGAACCTGAACCAAAAAAATTTGTTGGGCAAATTCCGGAAAACCACAAACCAAAGGAGTATCATCCGGAATTTCCCATATTTTTTTTATCTAATTACTTTGATATGTTCTTCAGTGTTGACACAGCACCATTAATGTTAAAAATGTTGAACGTTGTCGGAATGTGTTGAACTCTCATTTGTGATTATATTCACTTATTTCTGGATAAATAATATGGATAGTAAGACTTTATATGGATCAAACGTATGATTTGATATTCAAGCATAATAATATGATCCGATTAGAAATTTTAACTACCAGGATGGATAAGGTTATCCGACAAAACCATTAAAAATTGATACCAAGAGATTTTTCCGTATCTTCGTATCAGATACATATCACAGTTTTATAAATGAATATTCACATATATCTACATATGTACGGATATCCGTGAATATACATGCATAGAACGTATCTCAAGACTAAGATTGTGTTTGGCAAATCAAGCAAAAACACTAGTATTTAAAAACGCTAATTTTTTTTTGAAGTGCTTATGAGAAACATCAGTGTTAGTGTTTAAAGAACTATCACCATTGTTTGACATAACCAACAAAAATACATCATTGTTATTGTTTATCACGTGTCTATCATGTGCATCGTCATTTGGTTCAAAGAGAAATCGAAGGAAAAGAAGAGTCATCGGTGTCACCTGTTTCCACAACCATCGCCACCCGCTTCCACCACCTTCGAAGGTGAAACCTCAATAAGCACATCTCTTCCATTGTCAACCTAAAATCCCCAAAATAACAAAAATATCATATAAAAAGGCAAAACCTTGACAACTGAACTAAACTATGAAAGAGAGAATCACTGGATTGGACGACGAGGCGGTTAAGAATGGAGTTGTGATAAGGCGGTGGAGAAACGGTGAAATGGTTGAAGTGCAAATTGAACTAGGAAGTTGAATAGTTCGTAACCGAATCTTATCATCTTGAAATTGGAAATTAATTTTAGAAGAAGAAGAGTAATCAGAAGAGTGAAAAGTAACGTGAAGAGTAGAATGAGTGATAGTCGCCATCATTTTCCAATCTTCGAGCTTGACGAACCAGACAGTCTATCACCTTCTTCATCCGCGACGAGCCACAATCTTCTGTCCATGGGTTCTACGGGAGAGTGATTTTGAGATGAAAGAAGTTGAAATAAATACCTAGTATTTTTGTAAATTCAAATAAAGTATAAGGACAATAGAGTAATTTGACGCAAAACACTAGTGTTTTTACACAAATCCTGTTGAAGATTTGGGCTAAGTCTTCATTGTAACCATTGAGCTTGTCTTGAGATAAGGTGCAATGAGTTGTTCACATGTATATCACTATGGTCCGGGTTGCGGGAGACAAGCCAAGTGAGCGGCACTAAGAACAACTAGTATTATAAGGGGAGTTGAATCAAAGCAAGGTGATTCACGACAAGGTCAACTTGTGCTAGATTTTAGAAGGCCGACGTTTGGGGCTTTTTAGCTACATTTTATCAGCACATCTTTGGTTCTTAGGCCTTATATTGGCTAAAGAATATGTGGTTAAAAATTGGGAGCAATCCAAGCTCAAATGCTTAGTGAATGTCAATGAAGCAGCTAGTGAGCTTCTTTAAGAGCTACACTAGTTTGAGCTAAGATATTGAGTATTTGTGGATCTTGGAGCGTACCCTAGCTATATTAAAGTGAATGAAGCTCATTAGAAGTGTTTTGGATCAAGAAAAATAAGCTAGCTCCAGGTAGCGGTTTTGGGCTCCCTATGTGGGCCTCGGACCTCAGGCTTTCTAGGGCTTCAAGGCCCATCTTCCAAGTAACTTCCACGTAACTTGCATAACCGATTTTAACCGCTTTAAACTCTCCAAAACCGTGCCCCCCTATGCCTATAAAAGGGAGAGCCATTTCACCTTGATTTCACATTTGTTTTTGCTACAACAAAGCTTTTAGTTTTATTGTATTGACATTGGATAGGCCTTCTTATAAGCTTGTTTGCAAAACTCGAAAGACCAGTATAGTTCCTCTGTATTGAAAAAGGATATGCATCCATCTTAGTTTGGTTTTGTATTGACAAAACTTAGGAATACCCTTTCTACAAAGTAAGACAAGTAATTCTCTTACTTAGTCTTTGTAATGTGTAACGTTTTATCCACTAAGGTATTTGGATATTCCCGGTGTAGGGGAGAATACACTAAGAAGGAAAATTTATTTATGAATGACTCATTACATTATCCAAGTCAATGGTTTTAACATATAACAACCGGTTTATAAGGCGTACAATAAAACTTAACTTCTATTAGAGTTTTGTCTACTTCTTTTTGGAGATTACAAACTCTTTATTGAGTTTTGTCTACTCCTTTGGAGATTACTAACTCTTGGTTGGGTTTTGTCTACTCCTTTGAAGACTAAAAACTCTTGATTGGGTTTTGTCTACTCCTTTGTGGAGATTACAAACTCTTGGTTGGGTTTTGTCTACTCCTTATTAGTTCAAGATAATTATATTAGTTTGATTGACAATTGGAAGAACCGTCTACTCACATAAGTGAGACTACGACCCTTTGACCTAAAACCGGACACCGAAATTCCTACAAACCCTTATTGGAACGAGTATTTCGAAAACACTTTTGAAAACACCTCCGACAACACTAACCACTAGTGTTTTCGGACACCCAAACGCCCTTTAATAAATTGAATACTCGTAAACAATAGTGTTTATGGCTTACCAAACACACCTTTAGGGTACGTTTGGTGATTTGGGGAGAATTGCAAAAATCTCATAATTCCCTCCACAATTCTCATAATCTATTAGTGCGAGAATTAAGAAAATTCCATAATTCTCGTAATTTTCATCCTCCATAAGTACAGTAAGCCCGTAATTTGCCTTTACCGAACACACCCTAAGTATTAGATATCCGATGCAGGTAAAATCATAATTATCTGATATAGTTAATTTTTGAATCGAACGAATGATTCGAATATTCATGAATAATTATCCATTCAATTCGGCAATTTTGAATATCCGGTTAAATACGGATCATATACGGTTCAATTAACGGATGAATCACTCAACCGAACCATTTCACCCGATACAATTAACAACGGATGCCTTAACGGTGAAAATTGGGCGATCTAGCCATCACCCAGACTCCCACCCATTTCCATCGGTATTCTCTCCTCCGTTCTCACGCATCCACATTCTTAATGCAATTTGCTTTCCCCAGTCCCCGATCATGGAAAATTAGGTTAAGAAACAAAAATTATTGAAGAATTTTGTACACTTAATTCATAAACACACCAAAAGAAATGACGGCGTTTTTTCGCACAGTTCCATCTTTCCCTCACTCTCTGGGTTGTTTTGTCACTCGGAAGCTTCGGTTTTCAATCTCCAGATTACCGATCTCAAGCCCCATTCATGGCCTTTCTTCCTTCAATAGGACCCTCCACGCTTCGCTTCGTTCAAGTAGGTTTCGCTTCTTAAAGATCTTTCAGTATTTTTTTGGTTTCCAGAACTCTTCATAGAAGCTCATTACTTTCTCGGAGGTTCTCTTAGGTAATTTGGCGGGTCTTAAGTTTACAGTGTACATTGGTGATATGAATTAGTTGCGAATGCCCAATTTTTATTTGGGTCTGTTGATGTCAGGATTTTATATGAATTTGCTGTTTGTTCCCTCTTGACTATTCAAATTCATGTTCTTAAAGGTTACCTTCATGGCTGAAAAATTTAATATGTGAGGAAATATTTGGAATCTAATATGGTTGTTTGATCTGTATGATTAGAATATATGAATGTGGGATGGGCAGTTGAGTTGATTCTAGCTTTTGTGTACATGATGAATTTGGTAGTAGACTGCTTGTTCATTATCTTATCCACCTTGGCCAGTATTTCTCTTTATAGGAATGTTTACAACTCATAAAAGTTGCTTCAGTTTTACCTGGAAAATGTTTTCATGTATGGGAAAGTGACAATGTTATGGTTGTAGGAGACATAGCTTTGCAATAAGAATGAGGACATGCTGATTGGGGCAAACCCGTACTCGAAGTAGGCTAATCTTGACAGGATAGAACGAGTACTCCAGTCAAAGCTTTCTGTTCACTATGACAGCTAAAATGTTATAAGAGTATAAGACGCTTCTTTGAAACTGCTTTCCAGAAGTCACTACTAAGATTTTCTTCTTTTACGAACTTACAGTAACTTTACTTCCTTCATATATAGAACTAGAGATGGGTAGTTTAGGTCTTAGGGTGGTTCATTTGTCTCCCTCCATTACTTCATAAGTTTACTATACTGGTCAGTAGTACATGTAAATACCGTTAATTATGGCCGAAGCGCAAACCTGAGTCTGTATAAGAATGCAGTGAATCCTTGTTATCACCCATTCAGCATATCTACCATGCTCATTGACATTCCCAGAGCATATGTATAAGACAAATGATTTCCTCGGAAAGTAGTCCTGCGTACATCCTATGGTCTGTTTTTTAGTACTGTATGTACATCAATTAAAGGATATTAGTAGACTTGTAACAAAATTTTGATTTCAGTGTTTGATAAATTATCAGAATTAGGAATATAGGATTACATGTAGGCTGTAGCAGCTAGAAAGTAGATGAGTTATTGTTGTAGTCCTACAGGGTTCGCTGACTTCGGTCACATAAGGTGTTCATGCTGCTCCTTGTTCTCTTTAATTGTAGCTAGTGAGCTGGTCTTAGTTGAGATTTTGGGCCTTACAAAACAGGAAAACATGCATTTGTCCATGCTTAAGTAAGATAGGTTGAGATTTTAGCTTCTGTGCTGATTTTCCAAATTGTTTCGTGGGCAAGTGCACTCTCCCCAGGAGAACTACTTTACTTCTGCTCCTGTGTGACCCTGTTCAGTATATGAATGACTTCTCTTTTTTTTTTTCCTGAAAAGATGCACTTTTCTTTATGCGCGTGAAAAATATGCAATTTTCTGGTGGATTCCGTTGTAGGAATACTGCTTACGAGCTACCAGATTCATAAGCCACTCATTTTGACTGCTTTTCCTAAGTTACTCGAAAATAGTGACTGGAGTGTTAGTATGATTATTTTTTGAGAAATTAGTATGTAACTTTTCTGGTGGATTCCAGTGCGGTAGACTGGTAGTATGAATATTTCTGTGAAATTAGTATGTAATTCCTCCCCCTTGAATGTTTTGATCGATAGTCCGACTGTAAACAGTGCTTGATAGAAGCACTCAATCTGTGTAGTTAATCTGATTTAGCTGGAATGCTACTCTTGACTTGAACTGTTATATGATATGATGCATTACAGATTCCCCAAGTGAAGATGCTGTGTCGTCCTCCTTGGAAAGACAGTCAGAGATCATATTTTTGGGGACAGGGACAAGTGAAGGCATTCCTCGTGTCAGCTGTCTGACTGATCCTGTCAAGACTTGTCCAGTATCATCATAACCTTTCTTGAATCCGTATGCGTGTTTTCTTGACTTGTACTTCATACGAGTATGAAAGGTTCTGCTGTTTCCTAGGTGTGTACAAAAGCCGCTGAACCTGGGAACAAAAATAGAAGGCTCAATACTAGCATTCTTATATGTCACCATGGACAATCTGGAAGCCAGAACATCCTTATAGATGCTGGAAAGTATGTAAAGAAGTATTACTAGGAATTATATTTGTTTTCCATGAGATTCAGATATATGGGCAACATTTCTCTGTTCGTATCAAAATGAAGACTTTTTGACTTTGCTGATATGAAATGTATTAATCTGTGGTGTGTTTTGTAGGTTTTTTTATCATAGTGCTCTGCGGTGGTTTCCCACTTTTGGGTGAGGTGCAATTCTCTTTTCTGTATTACTTTGAACCATTCAAAATATCAATAATAAATAGTTTAGGTTTTGCCAGCATGTCGTACATGAGAATCTGGGATTTAGTTGGGAGGATGTAGGGTTTTGTTTATGATCAATAGTAAAATAAATATTCTAATTAGTAACTTATGTAGTATATAACTTGGCCTGCACTCATATTAATGTTTATATATTGTTCTCTTTATAGTAAATTGTTCATGGTCAAACAGTAAAATAAAATACAACTTACTTACTTGCAGTTTTGTGTGTGTTCCACCTGTTACACAATTTTCTGGATCGATTGAAACTTGACATGAATTATTGAACCAAATATGTGGCTATAGACAATAGCTCACCTCACTTCCTAAACACATGCCCATTCTGCATCACTTCTCATCTTCGTTGTCCTTTGGCTTCTCGTTGCTGCTGTTCAAGAGTAGTAATGCTACTTGGTAGATGTATTAGACAAAGTGGGAAATACGTCATTTGATGTCTGTTACTCATGGATGAGTGTCGGCAAACATAGTAGGTATGTGTTTAAATATTTATAATGATTTACTTGGTTCCGCTGGAAATTAGGAGTTGGTACCCCTGTCTATCTGGAGTCTTTATATGGTTGCAGACACACTTGTCCTGGTTGCATTTATTTCGGTTACTCCCGTTTTTTTATGTGTGTATTTGTCCACACATGTTTTTGTGACTTCGAATGTACAGGTCTTTACTGTTTTATAACTAGATGCATTTCTGTCACTGTCAGGATAAGGAGAATTGACGCGGTTGTTATTACTCATTCTCATGCAGATGCAATTGGAGGTTAACAACACATATAACATAAACACTTTTAGTAGCTGATAGATGCATTTGTCTGGACTCTGTTTTAAGCTTTCATCGTGGGTATCATTTAATGTTTATAGGGCTTGATGATCTTCGAGATTGGACAAATAATGTTCAACCTTCCATTCCGATACATGTTGCAATGCGCGATTTTGAGGTATTTCCCTTTTTGATTGAGTTTTTCTTTTCTTATAGTGCAAGGTTCATGATATATGGGCACCAAATCAATAACATGTCATCTTTTTCATAAACCTTGCTGAGGGTTCTCAATGAATGAATTCAGAAAACAAAGATTATTTGGTTGGCATTTGACAATGTATTATTGAGCATATGATTTTTTTAAAATATAATTTATATCAGGAATTTATCTATTCTGTATATATATTATTTTGTTTACAGAAGTTAACATTCTGCTAATTTCGTTGTAAAAACACATAATTCTAGGATGTTTTTTCAGGTATAATATTTTTATATAGTTTTAGAAATTATGCTGTAGTTATAGAACTTTTATATATCCTAAGATGTCTAGATGTGAAGTATGAAATCAGTAATCATGATAATGATAGTGTGAATCACTATGATTGCGGTGATCATCTCTTAAACTCCTTGTCTATTTTCATATATTAATTACATTTGTTCAACTCTTGTGTGAGTCTTTGGACACACAATTTGATAGCTTCTCAATCTTGTTCCTGGATTTTAACGGTAATGAAATGAATTTCACATGATACCAATTTTGTGCAAGTTTTGCTGTGAGTAATTCCGCAGTTTCACTTTTTTTTTTTGTCTATCTATGACCTGTTTTCGTTACATCATGGTACATGCAGGTGATGAAGAAGACTCATTACTATTTAGTTGATACTAGCGGCATCATATCTGGTGCTGCAGTCTCCGAGTTGGAATTCAAAATCATTGATGAGGAGCCATTCAACGTACAAGATTTAAAGGTTCAAGTCTAGAATCTTCTGAATATTAAACTGTGATAATATCCACTTGTGAATTCTGATCCATGCTGTAGTCTCTGATACGGTACAAAGTGTGGTAGCAATTATGCTTAAGAGTTAAGATCAAGAATTAAAAGATTAAAATAAATGATATTCTAAACTTAGGGACGTAGGGTACCTGTAGCCCCAGCCTTACAGATGATCATCATATGTTCCCTAACCAATGATATATACTGCACATAGTTTGCTCTGCAAGCCCATTTGAATTTTGAAGTTGCAATATGAATTACTCATACAAACTGTGTGTGGTCTGTGGTAAAGTAATGCTAATATCTGAACATCTTGTGACAGATTACTCCTTTGCCCGTGTGGCATGGTAAAGGCTATCGTTCTCTTGGTTTCCGTTTTGGCAATGTTTGCTACATAAGGTCATTCTTGATAATTTCTCAACCAAATTTTCTTTTTTCTTAAAATTCAAGATTCTTGAGATAGTACTGACATAAATCTTGCGTTCTGGCAGTGATGTTAGTGACATTCCTCCTGAAACTTACCCGCTTTTGGAGGACTGCGAACTCCTCGTTGTGGTTTGTATATCTTTTACTCGCTCTCCTACTGTGACATGTTCGGTCTCTTTTATCTATTTTCTCACATGAGCTGTTTTTAACTTGTAACGACCAGGATGCTTTAAGACCAGATCGTTCTTCCTCAACACATTTTGGACTACCAAGGGTAAACATCTTCCCCTTCCATTCGAAAACATTGCAATTGACGTAATGTAGTACTGAACACCAACTTTCCACATTACAGTCATTGGAAGAAGTTAGAAAGATCCGCCCTAAGCGAACGCTCTTCACAGGTGAGATCCATGTCTTTTTATGTTATTTTGTTTTTCCAGCTTCATCTCGAGAAAACCCGTTTTTCTTTCCTGAATCAAGATTACATACTCAACATCATGTGTTTGTATGAAGGGATGATGCACCTAATGGATCACGAAAAGGAGAACGAGTATCTTAGAGGGTTGATGGAAACAGAGGGCCTTGATGTCCAGTTGAGCTACGATGGACTCCGGATCCCAGTGACACTTTAGCCCTTCAACGAAACGACATCTATAGGCGCTCATATGTTTATCTATTCTTGACAATCTCATACATGGCAAAACTAGTCATTAACTGTACGATGCGAACAAGGTTAGTGGTGTCTTATTCTTCCATGAGATTATATATAGTAAATCGAGATTCAAATGTACAATGCAATTAGCCTGAATGAGTTGTCTTCTGAACAGTAACGGCAAGCTTGCATCACATGTGTTTGTTAGAACATTTGTAGAGAAAATCTTGCATTTGTGTCTCGATCGCTAAAATTACAAAAATGTGTCAATCAAGGGCCTGTTCGGTCGCGTCGATGCATTCGAATGAATTGATTGAATCCTGTTCGGTAGCAAATTCACGCAGAAATTCAGTCGAATGAATGAATGGAATGAATCCACGGAATCGTTCAGGTGCTCCCATGAGGTTGAATCGACGGAATCGATTGTGGATGACTTTTCTACCCTTCAACCCTAGGACGATCTTATTGGATTGCTAAAATTAAAAAAATGTGTCAATCTAGTATGAGTGTATTGGATCACGTAAGTCTGAAGTAGACCGGTACACAAGCGGGCTTGGGCCAAACATAACTTAAAACTAGGGGTGGGCATAAATCCTGCTTAATCCCGTCCCGATCCCGGCGGGATTTGAAAAAAAAATGTGTATCCCGGTTTTTTGCGGGACGGGACGCGGGACGAAGACTTCTCATCCCGGTTAATCCCGTCCCGCATATATATAAATAATATTTTTATATTTTTATAAATATTATATAGATGAATAATATACATAAATTATAATTTTTAAAAATATTTTTTTATTTTTAAAATTATTAGATCGATGATTTTTCATCAGTCATTCACTCATTCTTTACTACTCATTCGGTTGGATCTAAAATACTAGAGTTTCTGATCTCCCTTGAATTAGTCCGTTTGTCGTCTTGCTCTGGTCCTTTCCATCGACACCCTTGCTCTAGTCGGTTCCATCGCCCTTTTATTTGTGGATTACCACAATTGTAATCGATAGTTAAATAAATATAGTTTTCATTAAATTATATGTTATTATTTTTTGAATGTGAGTCGGTAAGACACTTTGATGTAACTTAAATTTGTTTTTAATGTATAAACTATAATGTAGGCGTCATGAATCGATAATTCGGTATTGAGTTTTTTTTCCGATCATTTATGTCTTTAAACGTGAGAGAAAACAAGTATACATATTAAATATAATCGGTGCGTAATTTTCGCGGGATTTGTCCCGTCCCGTCCCGTCCCACATGGGACAGGGCCCGCGCGGGACGAAGTAAAAATGTCATAAATCCCGTCCTGTCCCGTCCCATGCCCACCCCTACTTAAAACTCTATCCAGAAGGTGTGGGTTGGTGTTCGCTCCAAACGGTGTGTGCAAGCTTTAAATTTATAACCCTAGACTTAAGCTTAAAACAAGGATGCGAACCCGCAGTGTACGGGTCAATCGTAGTAAAAGCAAGAAAATTCCAGGGGTCGATCACAGGGACTCGATGAAACAAAGTCAATACGGTGTGCTTATGTCAATACTAACCACAAGAGCGATTAACACAATCAAAGATGAATAAGAAGTCAATAAAGCAAACATGCAATTTTAGGGATTAAAGCATCTAGTTGTGGTTCCAACTCAAGATCTATAGATAAGCGGACAAGGCTGAGATTTTTGCGTGGGGAAGGTGTTACTAAAGTGGAGTAGATCACCGGGTAAGTCTCACTACTCGCTAATCCAAAACCGTAACTCCTATTACCGGGTAAGTCTCAAGGAATCAAGATAAAGAACTATACCCTCAAACTAACACACCATCTAAGGGAATAGAATCAACCTTTACCGGGTAAGTCTCAGGCTAACTCACAAAGATGGGATGGAAGCACACTCAAACCCCAATAAAGGATGAACCTTTATTACCTACACTTATGATCGTTGGTACACAAACTAAGGAATTACCGGGTAAGTCTCATCCTAAGCTTGCTTTGAACCAGGAAAGGTGTAATAAGAATAGGATTTGGCAAACTCTAACACTTAACTCTCAGTTATGGATCAGATAAGTCACCTCGGTCAGCCAGTTTCCACCCCGGCCGAGATGTTCATCGACTGAACGAGGTGCTTAGGGTTAAGGTTAAAGACTCGAACTTTCAGGATCCTACTGGAATCTAAGATTATTCTATCATTGTTTTTCCCACAACCTTCAGCCAATCACCCTAGAATCACACAAGGAAATTAGCCACTCATCATCATGAAAGTATTAATCAAATATATGGGAAGAAGGTGAATATTTGAACAAGAAGAATTTAATGAAAAGACTTCAATAACTGAATCAAATATCACAACAAAGCGTTCCTTGGATAGCAATCCAACAAGACGAGACAACAAGTGAGGGAATTGAAGATAATCTTACAAAAACCCTTCAAAAGCTATAAAAGCTACAATCTTCAATCTTCCTTCAACCTTCAAAAAGGTTCTTCAAATCTCTCCCAACTGGAGTAGGGTGCTGCTGCTGTGTGCTATAAACCCTGATCGACGGTATAGCGTGATGTCCAGCTCTAAGCGGATCGTATGCGGGATGTGATAGCCGATGCCGGAATTATGGGAAATCCGACCCTTTTTATAGGAAAATAACCCTCCAAAGATAATAAATCTTAGAAAGATATTTTCCCATAAATATAGGTAAAATATATGATTCTGCATATCTCCTTCCTTCCAGGAGCCAAGCCCAAAAATATAAGATCTCTTTCCAATTTTAAAAGATCTCAGCCAAGAATAAAATATTCTCGCCGCGTCCTAGGTATTCGCCTCGGTCGAGTCGGCGTCTCTGGATCACCTCGGTCGAGGTGAATCTCTGGTCAACCGAGGTGAGTCACAACTGAATGCGAAATCTCTCAAAACTGATCCAAAGTAAATCTTTAATCCATGGCTATGCTTCCTGGATGGTTCCTTATGCTCCTCAATGTAGCTCCAAATGACTCATGACTCCTTTTGCTCCTTTTTGATGCAAAACATACCATTTTACCTGCAATTACAGCAAAACTAGGTGTAGACCTCGATTCCCGCAAAGGTAGATGAAATGGTAATATAATCACATATTATACATGCTAACATGCAGATTATGAAAGATAAAACGTCCAAACAAACCCCAAAATATAGACTATAATTCATGCTATCAAAATACCCCATACTTAGCCCTTGCTTGTCCCCAAGCAAGTTCCTCATATAGAAGACAAGGTAGAATGGATTATAGGTCATAAAAATCAACGAAAAAGTCTTTCAAAAACATTTTATGGTGTGCAACTACCATAGATCACTCTAAGAGAGTACTCCCTGGAATTAAAAACTTAATATGATCAAAGAATTTTATAAATATAGGAAAGTTGTTCATCTTTGCATAGAATCATAGTATGCATAATAAATCATAATTATCAAAATTAATCATGTATAATCCGATTTAAACCGCTAAGTCAATCAACAAGCTCAAGGTCTCAAGGGCTTCCCAAAAGAAAGGTCAAGAAACATGTAGGGTAGGGATGTATGTAAGGTAATGTGGTGCTAGAATCCGGGAAAAGGATGAACTTCACTTTGACTTGCAACATCTTCCACCAATAAGCTTTGCTTATTTCACACTTTTTTTTCTTTTTACTTTAATTTTTGGGATGCATGGACAGAGGTGCACAATAACCGAAGCCTGGGAGATTAGCAATCATCAATTTCTTGAGATGCATCAAACCCTTGATGCACATACCATGACCCGTTAGGAATATCGCTCAATCCGACTTTGGCAAGACACAAACACCCGGCTATGTGAATGGTGCCGAGTTACTCATCTTCATGATTGACTTCCCCAAACCTATTATTGCTTTCTAACACTTTCACTTCCAGCCACTTCTCAACTTCACTTGCTTTCACCACTTTGCTTGCTTCCAAATTCCCGGATAGGTAAACGGAGGCAAAATGTATATGAGGGGCTAAGCATGATCAAGAAGAAGAAGAAGAGAATGAATTGCCTTGGTCTTTCCAAGAAGAAAGTGAGAGAACTTAACCTGCGGTGTCAACCTTCAAATTCAACATAATTTGGATAAAAACAAAGTATTAAACATGCTAATAATTTCAAACAAAGCATTTAGCAACTTAAACATATTATAAAACCTTTCAAACACATAAAGAATTTAAAACCAGTAGGTAAACAAAATCTTCACTGAGATCATATCCAAATAAGTAACACAAAAAAAAATCGTTTTGAAAACTCTCAGTAACCTACCTCGGTCGAGATGTTCTTGGTTCAACCGAGGTGAAATGCCTCGTTTGGCCAGAATCTCCCTGGTCGAGGTCAAAAAAATTTTTTAAAACCATTTTTTTTCGGTTTCGACGTTTTTTTCTCAATCAAATAACCTGTAGGTATGCATGTAATATCAGATAATCATATAAAGGCAACTGAAGCATAAATATGAAAATATCCGATAAATTAAGTGTCATACATCAAAAGGTAGTCGAATAAATACATCACGTAGTCAGATAAGTACAAACACCCCATACTTGGGACACACTGTCCCAGTGGGTCAAATAAAAGTCTAGAAAATGAGAGAAATCACCGGATAAATAGCTGAACTGCATGAAGAAGTAAGAAACAGCTCCCAGATAAGCCCATCTCGGTTGGCGAAGCACATCTCGGCCGAGGTGTTCTGACAATACCCGAGATGTATCTCAGTAAAGCTCGTTTCCTCAACTTTTCGAAATTTTGTTCTTCCAGTGTAGCTCCTGAACTGTGATCCTTCCTTTTGGAATACCTGGTTGTTGTCTAGAGGAAAACAAAAACAAAGCAACTATCTAAACTAAACTAGAAGAGGGAGAAGAAAGCAATACCTTGGGTTGCCTCCCAAGAAGCGCTTGTTTTAAGGTCGCTAGCTGGACCATTCTCCATAGAATTACTCAATGTACCTTGAACACCATGGAGTGCTCATCACATCCATCATAAAATTCTTCCAAAAAGGTTCCTGTTCCTAATTTCACCGGCAAATGGTAAGATCTCCCACGTACAAACTTGTACGGTTTGATTCTCACCGGAATCCTTCTAGCCTTCCTGCACTTCAATGGGACATAATCTAACCTTGCTTCCCATCCTTTCCTTGATCGAGAAGACAACTTCTCGAGAATCCTAGTAGCTTCCCCATCTTTAGCATGGGGATGGTACAAGGTCCTTAGCATGCGAGGGACCCCATACTTGAACAAGAGACACTTCATCGCCTTAACGGTGTAGTGCTTGCAAACTCCACTCCTTATAATCCAAGGAGTATCTTCTTCCAACAGTTTAAAGGGAGGTTTCATCTTGATCTTAGGAGGTTCTTTCGGAAGAGACCTCCAACTCTCCGGTGCATTCCTGAAAAATTCATAAATTTTAATAGGGATTTCAAATGAAGTAGGAGAATGTACCTCGTAAAGTTCTCCAAAGCTTGACACAAGTTTCATGTTGGGTTGATATTCCACACACGAAATCCCTCCCAACTCAGCTGATCTTTCTTCCACCTTGACCACGGTCTCAGTAATTTGGCCAAGGTTCGCCGCATCTTGCAGTTCTACAAATTCTTCTTCCATCTCGGTCGAGATCTCCTCCACCTCGGCCGAGGTCTCGGCAGTTGGATCGAGATCTTCCACATCCTCCGCTTCCACAAAAGCTTCAGGAGAAACTTCCGGTTCGACCAAAGGAATGCTTGGAACGTGCAACACTTCCTTATGCTCCTCTTTCGGCTTAGCATAGGATAGAGTGCTTTCCTTGAGCTCCTCCACCTTTTTCATCAACTTCTCCAATCTTGATTCGAGAGAGTCTGCAAAAGGTTGCTCATAAATGTTTTTAGGGACATTCTTCTCATCCCATATCGCAAGTTCATGCTGAATGGCCTCTTCTCTTTCCCATTCATTGTTAAACCAATAGAAGGAGTACTTCTCCTCCAAGTATTCATAATGGTCCGCCCTAGCACTTTGCCTTGCTATCCAGGCTGGATCAAATGTAGTCATCGGAAATCCTGAAAAAAAAACCCTCCAAAGATAATAAATCTTAGAAAGATATTTTCCCATAAATATAGGTAAAATATATGATTTTGCATATCTCCTTCCTTCCAGGAGCCAAGCCCAAAAATATAAGATCTCTTTCCAATTTTAAAAGATCTCAGCCAAGAATAAAATATTCTCGCCGCGTCCTAGGTATTCGCCTCGGTCGAGTCGGCGTCTCTGGATCACCTCGGTCGAGGTGAATCTCTGGTCAACCGAGGTGAGTCACAACTGAATGCGAAATCTCTCAAAACTGGTCCAAAGTAAATCTTTAATCCATGGCTATGCTTCCTGGATGGTTCCTTATGCTCCTCAATGTAGCTCCAAATGACTCATGACTCCTTTTGCTCCTTTTTGATGCAAAACATACCATTTTACCTGCAATTACAGCAAAACTAGGTGTAGACCTCGATTCCCGCAAAGGTAGATGAAATGGTAATATAATCACATATTATACATGCTAACATGCAGATTATGAAAGATAAAACGTCCAAACAAACCCCAAAATATAGACTATAATTTATGCTATCAGTTGGGTTGGCCCGCCTGCCTTGTCCAAGTCACAAACACTGCTCATGCCCGTGTCCGGACCCCTCCGCCCTCCGATCTGCCTCAGTCCATACATGTATGAAACTTAAACCGACCCTACCAAAATTTAAGTTCGGTTCAGTTCGGTCCGAACTATTTGTGAGCACCTTGCATTATGTGGAACGTGAAGCTTTGATATGACAATAATTTAGGTATAATAAAAGTTGATGGAACAAACAAATCTTCTCGTACATGTGCAATATAAAAAAACTCCCATAATTGGATTTAAAAAAGGTTACGTGGATCCTTTACTAACTGATATACTTAATATTCAATTAATATGGGTGTTCGTGATGAATAAAATATATATTTATGAGGTATATAAATAAGAATCAAGAATCTTTTTCTTTTTAAATTACATGAAAGATCTCATTCCTTTCCAACAAGTTCTTGTCCTATTCATATCATGTACTATAGACAACAAACTTTTATTTTTTTTATTATGAAAAAACAAAGAAAATAATGTATGTAATTATGGCTCATTTGGTAATTGAATAAATTAAGTTAAGATTATAAAAAATAAAAAAATAATTACCTTATTTTCGTTTAGTAAGTGACCGAAGGAGATGAAAGAGTTAGATTATGAAAATTAAAGAAATTCGATTATGAAAATTCTGAAATTTTATAAAACTTCGATTACAAGAATTATAAGGATTGCTGAAACTAAAATCTCTTTTTTCACCCCTCTTCCTTTTTTTCATCTTTTTCATCTATAAAAAAAACTTAACACGTACGTTTCTTAATTTTACCCACAATCATATTGTTTTACCACACACTCATTTCACATATTTTATACTCATTATTTAAACAATTTTATCTCTTTAATTATTCATCTAAATAATTCTTTTCACCCTCATCTTCGTATATATGATCTTGTATTACTAAACGGACCCCATACCACCCCACATAAATATATTAAATTTTTATGGTGATAAAAAAAACAAAATGTATCGTTTCAAATCACATCATATTAGTTTTGTGATATGAGGAGTGAGACAACATAGTTCATTAATTTGATATTTCTAATATGGTTATCCGAGAAACTCACTATAACCCATATGTTAAACCCAAATACATTCTATAAACATATAAAAATAAAACTCGTGAGATCATATAAAATTGACAAAAAACTGAAGAGTAACCGATAACATTTGGGATAAAATTGTGGAAATGTACGCTCCGCAAAATATGGGTCTATAAAATAATGAGTGGATGCATTGGATAGATGTAAGAGTAAGACAAATAAGAGAAGATGTTGCAGGTAGCTATCCAAAAGGAAACTTCTTGTTGTTTAACAAATATGAGAATTGTGACAAAATATGTCAACAATTGTGGGCACCATTCCCCCTTAGGTAACTTCCTTTTGTACCAACACACCTCATATTGTTGTACGACACACTTGTCCTTTAACTTTTGCCTATCAAATTCCAAACCATTACGACTCACTTAGACTCACTAAAAAACAAAAATGATAAATTAATTTTTATCATAAATTTAAAGTCGAAATCTATGGTTCTATTTGGTAGATGTAAAAATTAAGATGATTAAGATTATAGGAATTAAGATGGATTTTTGTAATTTCGGTTAGCAAAAGAATGAAGGGATAAAATAAATTATATTATGTATATTAAGAGAATTGGATTATAAAAATGGTATAATCATATTGAACTTAGGGCCTGTTTGACTTTAACTCCGGAATCGAAATCGGAATGGAAACAAATCTAGTACATATGTATACCCTTGTTCATGAAAGTTTTTGGAATCATTCCTTGTGGTTTGAAGTAATTGGAGTTGAATTTGATTACTTTTAATACCCTATAGGGAAACAAAATATGGGGAGACAAATGCATTTTGCATGAAATCACAAGGAATAATTTCATAAAATTTCATGAATAAGAATATACATATGGACTAAATTCGTTTCCATTCCGTTTCCGTTTCCAGAGTTGGAACCAAACAGGCCCTTAGATTATAAGGATTATTGAGGCTAAAATCTTATTCTTATCTCTTTTTTTTTTGTCAACCCTTTTATATACAAAATTTTTTTGACGCATAATTTATCGTAATTTTACCCATAATCATATTTATTTAACATATTTATTTAACAAACGCTCATTTCATTAATTGTTATGCTTATTTCTCTAAACAGTTCATCTTCACAATTCTTCGTCTAAATAATTATTTTCATCTTCAACTTCATCTATATAATTTTACATTCCAAACAAACCCTATATTTATAGTTTATGATAAAATTAAACCGTAATTTTCGTTTTTAATAAGGGACAAATTTTATAGTGAATCTCACACACTAATTTTGGTTTGCATGTACTTTTAGTTTGTGTAGAGTTGGAACTTTGGGTTGTCGTATTAGTAAATCATATAAAAGTTAGGTATGTTAAGATATTATTATAAGTTTTATAACGTAGCTTACGTATCGTACTTAGCCAAGAGAACCTTTTAAATTTGATCTATAAAAATAATTGTCAAACGTACTCATCATATCGTGGCCTATTGTTAGAGACTGGATATCAAGATCGAGTCCATTAATTCACGTGAGAGGAAAACTTTTCATCAACAATCATCGATAGATGATATGCGTATCGTAGGATCACGTGAAAATCAAAGCAAAGGTGAGAATCTTTTTTTTAAAAAAGATTTTTTTTAAACGGAAATCGGTTAGAAAGGGCTATTTTATGGAGTAGTTTATTTTAAGGCATCCTTGCCGATAAAAATACGAAGTTTAGTATGTTAAAAAAATAGTGTGATGGAGTTCGAAATTCTCAAATTGGTCAATCGGTCAGCAACACAGTTGAATTTCTCTTAACACATATCTGACATGTACTTCCTCAAAGAAGCGAATATCCAATTTGGAGTCGAATACGATCATCTCGATCTCTCAGAGACAACTCCAAAGTCCTTGAAGTGCCTTGATAACACATAAGTTATCACCCTCAATTTCGATCTTTATGATATTTAGTCGTATTGCTTATTTTAAACCGACTTTCAACATGAAAGCTTCTGCTTTAATTATCGAGTTAAAGTTATTTTTTCCTAGGGTCCAAGCTAATAGTTTATCGTTATGGTTTTGTATGACAAAACTAATAGACATTGGACTCGATTTTTGATCCATCAAAGTTGAGTTTGTGGAACCCAGGTTTTTGTTTATCCCATTTCATACTTTTTTTTTCTTGTGTTAGAAATGTTGTTCTTTTGTTTACGTTTAAACTTGTAGTCGTTGTCATCGTTAATGTGATTTTTTTTCTTTCCAGTTTTGGAATTGGTTTTTGATGAAGTTTAGGATGTTGTGATCCGATCCGATAGTATCATTGTTAAAAATAATTTTGTTCCTGAAGAACCAAATACTCCATCATATAATTGCCGGACGTGTAAAATTAGTTAGTCCGATCTTGTTTTGAATTTCCAACAAGAGATCGTGACGAAGGACGGCGAGCGACTTCTCCCTAGTTTCTCTCCAGGCGGAGACGAAGGATAGAGAGACTTCTCCCCTGCTACTCGAGTGGCTACGGGTCAGGGTATACGAATCCGGCGACGATGGCTCATGCAAGGGTTCGAGATTCCACTGGTTTCAGCTGCATCCAACGAGAGGAGCTCCGTCTATGGAGGTAGTTTGAACAACAAGCTCAAGATCTCGTGGTTAATGCGAGTGACTACCAACAACTCGGGATGGTGTGAGCAACTTGAGATGGATCGAGATTCCGGTGCGATAGTAAAACTAGGGCTAGAGATTTTTTTGGGAAGGAAGAGATGAATAGTAATTTTCGGGAGGGTATCTCGTATCCGTTAGGCACCATTAGCGAGATTTCTAATTCCGCAAATACGTCATTTAATTCATCAATAACTTAACTCGCTCGTTTTACTCAAAATTAAACCGACTATGAAGATTCCAGAATCCCGCTATTACATCCTTATGAGAATATTATTTTACAAATTTAGCAGAATATTTGACAAAAGTTAGACCGTTTATCAGGCTTTGTTGGTATACAAATTAATAATTTTGAAGTATGAGTTATTTTAGTTCAAATGTGATGATTATATTATTTTTTTATTATTATTTATCTTCTATTATCGATTAATTTTAGTATAAAAACTCAACAAATATATACATGTATTAAGCTCGATCGTGTCTAGGGATTGCAGTCTCACCCGCTTCCAAGGATGTCCGAACACTAGCCCGAAAAGGGTAAAAACTCGTTAACATGTGGTTTAATTGAAACTCAGGTGGCGGATGCAACCGTGATGGGATGGATACGGGTGAGCAACTCAAGTTCCATCACTCGACCCATCGCCCACATACATTACTCATTTTAGTATATATATTTTTATATTATAATATATATATATATATATATATATATATATATATATATAAAAGATTTTATGTCCAAAATAATTTTTAATATAAATATTTTTTTATACTTAAATAATATAAGTTTACATACAAATTTTATGAACTCTAGAGTTTTTAGTCTTTTGTTGTCTTTTTTTTTTCTTTATGGCATTGTTGGCGCTACATTACTCATTTTAGGATAACTTTTTTTTTCTATACATAAATCGAAATAAACTTCGTTGTAGTAATGGCTAAAATAAATTATAGTAAACTTTTATCGATAATTTTAATGTCGAAAGAAGTTTGTTTTCAACTCAATATACGTGACACATAATAAAAATGTATCGTTATATTATTTTAAGAACCGTTCCTTACGTGACGGATAACGAAAGTGATACATCCAACCACCCTATCTATTGTCTCCCTTAATCATAACAATAATAAACTCAAACGCAAACCACTCATGTAATGGCTAGGGCTTTCATAATGTGGATAAAACCAACATAATAACGATACTTAATTGCTTAACTATTTATCGTCAGTAAATGAAATGCTTTTTCAATGAATTACGAGTTACTTATGAATAGTAATTACCACACAAAAAGAAAGTTAAGTGTATTAATATAATAATGAGTTTCATCAGAACTAAACGAGAATGTAATTGCAAAGCATAACTACCACTAATTATAAGCTCCAGTTGCAAAATCATTACTCTTTTCCGTTTACACGTACGTAAACACTAAACAGATCGAATGGATTATGGGGCAAATAATTTGTTTCTTCGATAATGTTGAAAATTCATCATCCCTATCATTAAGGGTCTGTTTACTCGATGTTCATACACAATCCTAATACATAAAATACTTGTGTAACCAAACCTTGCGTAAATGACGGACATGTGTAACCAAACATTGTGTAAATGAAAAACTTGTGTACATGACATAAACAAACAAAACTTGACATATTAAATATGTACACATAAGTCATACTCAACAGGTATTGATTACTGCACCTACATATTATTCAGGAAAGAAATTTAGTGAAAGGTATTTCGTACACACAGTTTAATCCATAAACATGTTGCATATTCACATTTTTTCTTGCAATTTCAACGACTTATGTAGTACCGATATTCAACGACAATCTTCCATTGTTGATCTCGAACAAGAACTCTGAGTTAGTTTTCGCTTAACAATGGAAAAGCTCAAAGAAGGCGTAAGATTGGGTTGTTATTGACAGTACATTAATGAGGAGAGATTCTAGGAATATGTTCAAACAGTTCCAATCTTTTAGGCTGACTAAACTTTAGTACCCCGTCGTTTAAACTATCAGAACGGTACATCAGCTATTGAGCTTGACCAAAGATTAGTATCTGGATTACTTTTCACACGTTAAGTTAACACAACAATTTTGCTCTTAGAACTTTCTCTTATGTTTCTTGTTGAATAAGTATGCCTTGTAGGTCTCATTGTAAATGTCTTAACCCTTTTACTTAACGTGTGAACAGTAATTTAGATACCAATATTTGGTCGGACTCAATAGGTGAGCTACCGTTCCGATAGGTTAAACGACGGGGTACTAAAATTTAGTCAGCCTAAAAGATGGGGTACTATTTAAGCAATTTTCTCAAATATTTAGTATTTATTTCCTATTTTAACATTTTAAAATATCTGTTTAGATCATTAATTAGGAAAGAATACATATTTGATAACACGACAATTGATGACAATACAATTGATGTCAACATATTTGATACCACGACAATTGATGGAAAATAATACAGTTGATGATTGCACAATTGGTGACAATGTCGTTGATGTTAGTACAATTAACGACAATGTAGTTGATGACAACTCAATTGATAATACTACGGTTGATGCCAATTTAGTTGCCAACAATGTTTTGGTGATAACATAGTTGGTGACATTACAACTAATGACGATACAATTGATGATCCCAGAGTTGGTGATAATATGTTTTTGACAATACAATTGTTGATAGTACAATAAATGATAATATAGTTGATGACAATATCTTTGATGAGAGTACAACTGATGACAATGCAGTTAATGATACTACAATTGATAATAACACAATTGCATTTTGAAGTCTTGTACAATACAATTGATGATTTTTTATTTATTATATAATACAATTGAAGATTTTATAGTCGATGACGTCACAAATGACAAAAATACTCATTTTAAAATAATTGTTAGTAAAATTAAGAAAAAAAAATAAAAAAGTAAAAAATTTTCATTGATTGTTTATATTAAAAGATCAAATGCCAAAGAGATGATGCTCGGTCTGGTTCGATGCTAGCCCAGATCGAAGAGAGACGGAGGAGGCTCCCGATGTAGGCGGAGGTGGCCAAGTCGATTGGCGATGGCTGGCGGCAAAAGCTAGCTCGGTTTAGGCAGCATAAATCTCGGCTCGACATATGTGGTGGCACAACGGCTGCTCCGGTGAGGCTCGATCTCGACCAAAAGAAACAGAAGCAACGACGGCTCGGTTGGTGGGGCGGCCGTGAACGCTAAATTTGGGAGGGGACTTCAGGTTTGGTGGGGAAGACGATGAATAGTGCATCATAAACGTATCTCATTGTTGTAGGGTATTCTTAACAGATTTTCCCAATTCCGCAACCTACGCCAAAATAACTCATATCATTCCTCAAAAATTCCAATTTATTTGTCTTTAAAATCTCGATAAACTTACAAAACCTTGATTTAATCCAAAATAAATCGATTAGAAAATTTTTTGAAACCCGTATTACATATACTGCCACTAAAAAGAAGTTTCGTCCCAAAATTTAAAATAGGATAAGCAGTCAGAAGATCTCCAAATTATCAACACGTTCAAGCTATTTCAAGAGTTTTATCTCACCACTTTCACCAAACCAAACTCATCTCAAAACATGATCAAATATGTATATATAACACTATCATACTGACATAAGTTGAATTCTTATTATACTCGATGTACTAAACACATCGGCTCATTTGCCCTCTTCATCTCCACCACTTGAGATGGGGGATCTCAACTCCCCTAGCTTCTTTTTACACTACCTCCATCAGGTATGACAAAAAACAGGTCGATGTTCACTCTTATCGTAAATGAAGCAAGTGACTATCTGCCTTGGGCAATCGTTCCTCATGTGTCTAGTACTTCCACAGTTATAACATCTTCTATCTTCATCTCCTTCTAACTAATTTGCTTTATCTTGAGTGAAACTACCTCACGAAGTTGGTCTCGACCTACCATACTCAATAGCATCAAACACGGTCTTTGACCTCTTGCTCGGACCCTGAAAGCTCTCCAACTTCTCATGCATCGGGTGAGCCATCTTATACGCCATCACAATGTTCCGGTATTGAACCATTGTTGTGCACTTAAATCCTGAAACATAAGCATGAATATCTAGCCTCAAACGCCTGGCGAAGGCTCAGATATGTTGTCTCTCACTCAGATACTCCTTGGTCTCAAATACCAACTCTTTTTGAAACTTTCTCACAATATCAACACGGGTATATCCTCTGGCCCGGCCTCCTGAAGTGCTTCTACTCTAGCCTCTCTAATAGCGGAGGGGCAAAAGCTCTCTCTCTCTTCAACACCCTAAACTCCTCGAAACTCGTTACCTTCTGATGATGTTTGGAAAACCACATAAATAATGCATATCCCTCCAATAGAGTATGTACTAAATCCAATCTCCGTCCTATAAATACTCTTAAAATGAATCAAGGACAACATTAACTCTTCCAAACCACAACTCAACCTCTACTCCTTGTACTCCAGTGAAAGGTGGGATCTTCATTTGATGAAGTGACTTCAACCACTTATCTGGTCCAGAATTGTGATGCTCTTGATGATCTTTCACGGTCTCGACTGACCTCTCCAATATCCTCAAAGTTAACGGTGTCGCGGTGTGATTGATTAACACTCAGGAAGATGGTGCCGGCGTGGTAGGTGCTAAAGCAGCTACCGTAATCGGAATAGTCATATGAGAATTTGGGGCTCTCACATCTGATGCTCGAGGAACGGTACCAGAGATGGGTACTCGATGTCCTCTAAACATGTCTCCTAGAATATCGTCTACGATGTCGTGAATAATATCACATAGTGTTAGATCATCCACCGACATTCTCCCGGAAGAAGCAATTGAGTGGCTACTCTGAGACCTCGATCTAACCTCCAGTGATGGCTCCTCAATAGGAATATTTCTAACTCCATCTCGGACTCTTCTCTACCCCAAGTTCTACCTCGGCCACGGGGATGGAGTGTAGGTCGTCTTGTATCTCTTCCTCGAATGCTGACACCTTTCAAAGCTCTCGGATGTACCATGTATGTAGCGTTGTGTGTCACAATCAACATTATCAAGTTATACTCTAAAATATCCTATAAATCTTGCAAAAAACATGTAATACTTTGAGTACTACTTGGGTCGATGATGACGATCTCACGTACCTTACTAACCCAACATCCCGACAATGTGTAACACCCCAGTTTTGGGAATTCGAAGTGTTACGGGCTAGGACCTCACAAATGGGTCCCAACCCTAAGAGTAGCAACGAAAAACGGATCTTACAACAAGGCACAACCGAATGAAAACCAAACTCAATATAAAACCAAAGGTTTAAGGAAAAGAAAAACATAAAACACTCGCAACCGAGTTAAAAATAAAAAAGAAAGCAACAACATAACATAAATACGATCCCGTCCTATAATGTACGGGAACCCCGGCTGTCCACACCATCTGGATCACTCAGCAGCATCCTGAACCTGCGGAACATCTACAACATCGGTATAAGCATTAGCTAACATACTACATATCAGAAAGACAGTAAAGGCACAAACACACATAAGGAAAAGTAAACACATAGCATGCTCACACAACATCCGATTATTATCTTTCATTAGGTTATCCAAATACTAATTCAACTTATGGTTGTTACACGAGTATCGCTACGATCTCGCCTCCGTCCCCTTTCACCAACAGAAATAGAACGTATGCATCCTTCTGTCACCTGCTGGACTGGTCGCGAGAGCACCTCCCAATTTCATCATTCTGAACTGGGCAAGCAGTAACCGCCCGGTTATAATACACTTGGGCTAGTTAAGGTATAACAAATGTCAATCCTATTCCGGTTATTACTTATAACAAGATAAACAACACAAACAAGCCAATACAATCAACAGAATATGCGGAATGAAACTAAGTAAGTCCAAGGGACTTACCTCACTTGAAGGTAACTCAACACTCAACAAACACTCAGGAAAGCCTCAGGAAAGGGACACAAGGAAGCCTGTTCACACAAGCATCGCGAATCAAGAACCGAACGAATGCTAGAAGTTTATAACTTCTAGTCTCCATGATCTCTAAGAGATCTACACCAGCTAAGGTCTCGACCTTTGTCTTACAGAACACTCAAAGGTCCAGGAACAACCAAAAAGAATAAAGAGAGGAAAGGGGAAAGCAAGGAAGGAAGCAACTCACAAGAACGAGAGTTACTACAGAAGAAACCGCGAGAGCGGCTGGACAGAGGCGCCGGGGCGGAACGTGACAAAGGCGCAGGGGCGGCTCTATGCAGGCGTGGGGGAGGATCTTCGACAAAAGCTACTATCGGCTTCTCGATGACAGCAGAATGATAACAAGGACAAAGCTTGCTCTTTCACTACTCTTCAAACTTCACAACTCAACCAAGGGAGCTTGTGAACATCAAAGGATCATCAACGGAACGCTCCACAAGAATCAATGATCAAACTTGATTCTTGGAGAAGAAGAAAAGAGGAAACGAAAAGAGAAACGAAACAGAAAAGAAGCAAGGTGCAGCAGCTCATGAACGTGAGGAAGAATCAGACAAGAAAGAGCTTACATGTTCAGCAAGATCACAGGGAAAGCAAGGCTGCAACGCTCTAGGGTTGAAGAAGACGTGAGCAAAAAACGGGAAAAAGAAGAAAAGACGGGATTATATAGGAGAGGAAGAAAAGATAAAAGGAAGGACGTCTAGTGTCAGAAAAAAGATAAGGAAGCCGATCCATAGATAGAAGATCGGATATTCTATCTATGGAAGGAAGATAAAATGAATAAAAACAGATCGGGCGCGATCTGTAGCAAATCTGCAGGGGCGGAATGCCTCCGCCACAGGGGCGACCCCTTGTCACCGCAGGGGCGGTGACAGACATCAAGGCCGTTGGGGAGGTCCTCTTCACCGCGGGGGCGGTGAAGGTCAAAATTGGGAACTTACACAATGCACCATGCATTTATAAACCACAAAAGACCAAATAGAGAAATCTTTAAATCACTTGTGTTCTTAAAACTTCAAAACTTGGATTGAGTTTTCTTTAATCCGGATTATCATGTCACAACTTCAGGTTACAAGTGCTCTTGTTGTCAACCAAACCCCTTATACCATGTTGTAACGCCCTAGGTTTAGAATCCGAGGTGTCACTATGATGTGGACCACATAGTGGGTCCACTAGAATTAGCGTGCCAACAAATTCACTTTTAGACCTTCTAATGAGAGCATGATAGATATAAAACAAAATATCGGACCGTTATTCTCAAAACAAATTAGATAGTGCTAACTTGAAACTATGAAAAAAGAAATGTGAAGGAAAAACCGTCCCATGACTCAAACTCGATAACCAGGAACTCGAGACCAAGACACAACAACCTTCCTAAAATTTTAAGGCACACGTGAGTCTGGTTGTACATCATCTCTCGGAAGGTAGTCTCCAAGGCGAGTCAAATACCTGAACAAGGTCCTAAAACAACATTAGAGGAACCATCAACTAACGTTCCAAGAATGGAGTCTAGGCTCCGAAATCAGATTAAACCCGTACGTATCATGTAAGGGACACAAAAATCAATCTAACAATAATAACAACTAAAAATATAATTATATACTCATAAGTGTAAACTAGCTAGTGAAAAACATCAAGAAAAAGAAGAAGCAAGCTAAGAAAGAATGTAAACGATATAAATATATAGAACTAAAATCCATAACAACAAAGGAAAACAAGGTGGGGTAATGCTGATCCTAACCCTATCCCTATCAATCAACAACTCTCACCAACCTTGACTATACCTATCTATGCTCATATATAACATCCGGCATATCTATGTAACCATCACCATCAATCCTTTATATCCACATAATACAACATCTTTTATTGATAACAATCGGTCACCAATTGGTCTCTTGAGGTGTAACTGTTAATGCGTAACATAACCACTTAGCCTAGTCCAATATATCATATAAACCATAAGTTACAATTGAGTCTCTTGAGGTACAATTGTCAATGCATGACATAGCCAATTAGCCTTTAGTATTAACTGTTAGTGCATAACAAAATTAAACCAATTAGCCTAATACAATATATCATATAATCCGTCTATCATAGTTGGGTCTCTTGAGGTGTAATTGTCAATACATAACATAACCAATTACCCTCTAGGCTTAACTGTCAGTGCGTAATATAATCAATTAGCCTAGTCCAATATATCATAAAATCATCTGCCGTAATCCGGCATCATGAGGTGTAACTATCAGTGCGTAACATAACCAATTACCCTCTACGCATAATTGTTAATGCGTAACATAATCAATTACCCTATTCTCAACACAATCATAAAAACAGTCATAACTCGGTCTGCCAAAATCTCAATCACAATTGTCAGTCATAATCTCAATCACAACTCTTTCTACCACAGTTTCAATCATAACTCTATCAATCACAATCTCAATCTTTGCAAACTTAGTACAACAGAGCTCTCGACTTACTCACACTAACAACAAATATTATCTAAAACCCTAAAGTAATAAGGTCAACACACAACTTAACTTAAAAATATTTGTAAACAAATATAAAAATAAAGTATAATAATAATATAAGTACTACTCACAATCAACGACAAACTTAACCGAAAATAGAACGACAACTAAGTAAGTCAAAATGACTTACCTCAAAAAGACAAATTCCAGTAATCACCAAAACCAATCCAAGCAACCAAGTACCTAATAATGATATCACATAATATAATCAATCAACTCACACAAATATCTCAAACCTAAAATAAACACTGAAACCGAACGATATTTATACAAGGCTTTAGGTGAAGTAAAAAAATATAGAATCTCGTGCATCCGTGTCAAAAAGGACCGTCTTTTCGTCCAAACGGACCTCCAAGAACCTAAACAAGTCAAGCGCACAAATTTAACTCGATTTGTTAAAATTTGGTCCATTAACTATAATTATAAATGTATAGGACATTTTCTATAATTTGGGGTCATTCATGTATATATAAAATTGGGTTGTTTTGTAATTAATCAATTTAGGGAAAATTTGCACAATTCAGAAATTTGGGTAAAAAAAACGCAATAACAAAGTACGGGAGACTTTTTGCAATCTACCCAAAATTCCTTCTTCCCGATCAGGGTTTTGGTTGAAGGTCTCTATCTACGTCACCAGCTTTCGATCCGGCGACTAGGGAGCTCAACGGTTAACACGGGAGGTGGCAGGTTGGCAGCGTGCAGGCGAGGTGGTGATCGGAAAATTTGGGCGGAGACCTTGGCGACAACAATCTTGGTTTGATGCTAGCCTAGATCAAAGAGAGACGGAGGCGCCTCGCCAAGTAGGCGGAGGTTGCGAAGTCGAGAGCGGAGAGGATTAAGGACGAACAAATCCCGATGATTGGCGGCGGCTGGTGGCGGAATTTGGCTCGGTTTTGGCAGTGTGGACATCGGCTCGACGGATATGGTTATACCACCCCAAATCTGCGGGACTCGGGGCGCTACTGAGCTAGGATCTCATAGTGGATCCTGACCCTAGTTTGACAACAAGTTCACTGAATCTTATAACAATGCACGGATAGATATAAAACCAAATAAAACTGTATAAATATACAACAAAAGGTTTACAACATCACAGTCGAGTACAAAACGAAAAACACATATCCAAACATATACAAAACACCCAAAACCCTCCCACAACCAAGTGTAAGAAAGCCCTCTGATTACCCATCTGGCTCACTATGTAGTCTTCCTGTCCTGCAGAAAATCTATAACACGGTATAAAACCGTCAGCTATCAAAACATGAATAAGAATAAAAGTAATAGCTCACACAAACACATCAACACATCACAATATATACAATGCCACACACACATCCATTTATTATCTTCAATTACGTTATACCATTATTAATTCAACTTTTTTTGTGGCACGAGGAGCCTTAAGAACCTTGCCTTTGTCCCCTTTCACACAGGTTTTTCATGGGGATCTACCCCCCTAGAGTATCGGTTTCAGAGCACCTTCTCCACACGCGGAGGGCTTTGAGAGGTGGTCACGACCCGTTATAATACACTTGGACCTTTTAATAAACATGTGTGGTCATCCTAGTCCGATTTAGGTTATAAATGCAACAATCATATGCACACACACACCATCATCACAAACACTCAAATCCACAACTGCTCGCTAAGTCCTATGGACTTACCTGATATCAACATAACCCGTACCACGTCACAGTTTCCCCTCGAGGAAACGATCAGTGTCTGCATCAGCAAGACACACACAATATCAAACGTTGTCAAGCTAAGAAGACTCGTCTCCTACACCACATAACCTTAACCAAACTATAACTCGTATCTAAACCTCAATATCTCAACATACTCACAAATACCTAAGGCATTACCTGAACATAAGCATCATCACGCTCATCAAAAACCACTCTAGTCTAGCTACACTCTCAAGCCAAGGCCAAAGAAAAGGAAAGACACATACCAAGTCATGGTATGTCCTGGACACGCACCTACATAAACAAGGAAGCGTAGGGGTGGAGACACATGATAGGGGCGGTGACACTCGGCCGCAAGGGCGGCGACTTTAATCTGCGGGGGCGGTCGAAAAACCGAGGGGTGCCTCTGAGACTTCTCTTCGATCTTCTCTTCGATCTTCTCACTCAATCTCTTCACTTCTTCATTGTCCCAAGGCAATCATCAAAACATATACATACATATGAGCATCATCAATGTCCATGAAAGCCAACACAAGCCTAGCTTGTAGAGTTCCTAAACTAAGGAAGAAGAGAAGAGGAAAGAAGGAAGAGGGAAAGAAACCTACCTTAGCTGACTCAGGAAAGGAAGGAAGTCCTTACAACAACTCAACCACAGCACAACGACAACAACAACAACAACCTCACAACATCAACAATATACACACATCAACTTCTCTTCCAAGATCAAACAAAACCAAAGAAGAAACCCAAAGGAAGGAGTAAGAAGAGATGAAGAACGAGAGAGTAAAGTTGAAGGAAGAGAGAAAAAACCTCATCAGGATAGAAAAAGGAAGCTTATAAAGAAAGCAAAGGGATAAAGCACGGATCAAAGGAGTCAACAAAATCGGCTGCAGCCGCCTCAGCCGCAGGGGCGGGTCCATGGTGCCGTTGGGGTGGTGCAACACACCTACGGCCATGCAAAACCTCTGCGGCGGGGTACTTGTGAAGACTAAGGATATTATAGTGGTGGCAACAACGGTTGCTCCGGCGAGGCTCGGTCTTGACCAAAAAAAACAAAAGCAACATCGGCTCGGTTGGTGGGGAGGTCGTGAACACTAAATCGGGGAGGGGACTTAGGGTTTGGTGGGGAAGACGATAAATAGTGCATCGGAAACGTATCTCGTTGTTGTAGGGTATTCTTGACAAGATTTTCCAATTCCGCAGCCAACGTCAAATTAACTCATATTGTTTCCTCAAAAATTCCAATTTATTTGTCTTTAACATCTCATAAATTTCCAAAATTTAGCTCGATTTTAATCCAAAATAACCCGATTAGGAAATTTCCGGAAAAGGCAGCTAAGAACCGGCGCGGTCACGGAAAAGGTTGTGATCATCCGTCTTCTTTGGCTTTGCTTTCCGTTTTCTTCCTTTATAAGCTTCATCTCTCCCCTCTGACGAGGGTTTTCTTCTCCAGACTTCTTCATCTCCTTCTCACGTTCTTCTTTCTCTCTTCTCTCATTTTCTTCTCTTGAATTCCTCTTGATTTACCTTTGATCTTCGTCAAGTTTTGGAGTTTGCATGATGATGATGTCCTGTTGATGGTTGCTGTTGTGGAAGGTGTTAACTTGCAGCTTGAGCTCTTCTTCAGAATTGGACAAAAGAGTGGTGAGCTTTTCCTTCCCTTCTCCTTTCCTTATTCTTCTTTCTTTCTCCTTTCTTAGATCCAACAAATTGGATCTTGTGATGATGAGTTATGGATATTCTGGATGTGTATGTATATATGTATGTATATGTTGGCTCTTCAGCCTTGGTTACTCTCTGAGGTGAGTGGTGAAGAGTTGGAGATTGGAATTGTCGAACAGCTCGTGAAAGTTGTCCTCTGTCAAGAAAACATTAATATTCCTACGGAAATTGGAGGATTGATTGGAGTTGAGGATTATATTGCGATTTAGGTAAGTCCGTATGACTTACTTAGATGCATTCCTATATTGGATGTATGCATGAGTGGTGATTGTTATGTGCTTTATAGCATGCGATATTGATTATTACCGACGTATGATTGGCCTCCTTGAAGCGAACGGTGATAACCTTTCTCTTTCATCCTGTAAGGAGTTTGAGAGGTTCTCTGCAGGCAGGCCAAACCTAGTATACGGGAAGGGTATGTCACCTCCCAAATACATATGGCCTATGGGGCATGCGCCTGATTCCACTCCAGATGGCTATGGGACCCAGAGGCGAGAACGATATACTTCTCGTGTCACATTCATATACATGGTTTGAGTGTATAGCATTATAAATATAATTAAATGGGTAAATGTGTGATAGCATGCTTGGTGTTTACCGTTATTCTAATGTGTGTATGTGTTTATGCATTATCTTATATATGAATTGATAACTAACAGTTTCATACCGTTTTGTAGATCCTTTGTAGATTAGGAGACTATAGAGTGATATGGAGGAATGATCAACCGAGGAATTCCCTACATCTAGGATGCTATGGGCTTTTGGGTTGTGTTATATATACGTTGTGGATGTTTTATACTTGGCTGTTGGGTTTTGTATGTATTACGATACTATTGTATTTCTGTTTTATAAAGGTTATTTTATATTTATTTGTGTCTTGTTGTAAGATACAATGAACTTGTTGTCAAGATAGAGTCAAGACCCATTGAGGTTCTAACCCCATGACACTCCGAGTCCTACAGACTTGGAGTGTTACATTAAACACTTATGTTCATATAAAGTTTATATGCAAATGTAATTTTAAACTTCTACCTAACATCAAAGTATATATTCTTCTAGTTTTCCACGTAGGGTAAGAGTTTATAAAACCTCGGTATACATGCCTTCGCATTAATCAATCACATTGAATGATATATTAAGTGAATACTACTATGTATTAATGGTTGTGAAATCAATTTACCGACACAAATCAATTTCATTAAAAATTTCTTGTTTGGAGTTTTCACCATTAAGAAATTAATACTTCATCCGATCAAAAATAAGTGTCGTTTTAGCATTAGAAATTTGATCAAAATTATCTATCGTTTTAAGTTTTCTAGGCCAATAAATGAACAATAATGATGAAAGAATGTTCTTGAAAATTGGTGAAAATGATTAATTTTAGTTCTAAAATCTTTCTTATTGGTTTAAAAGAAGGTTGAATATTAAATAAGTGATAAGATTTAGAAAAACTTTGCAAAATTTATGTTATTTAATATTTTTCTTAAAAATTGTGTCAAAAGCTAAAATGACAGTTAATTATGATCAGATGGAGTAATATATTTAATTATAATTAATTTAGAGAATCAAATGAAGAAGAATGAGTTACTAAAGTCTTCTTTTTATCCCTGATACAAATTTAGTCCTCTATTTTTGTCATAATTTTTTTAAACCTTTCACTTATTCTCTACGTATAGATAAGAGGGGTCTAGTTTGTTACCTAATAAACAAATGAACAAGTTTGACATTAACTTGTTCACTTGACTAGACAATCTGAATATAAACATGTTTTGAACTCAATTATAAATAACTGAACATAAAAATAAAAAAAACTCTTTTCTTCGATTCGAATACAACCGTTTTTTGTCACGGGTATATTTCTTTTATTATTTTATTTTATGAAAACAATAATATGAATTATCAAATTGATTAGAACATCATCTTATTCACAAATTATTTTTCTTGAGAAATCACAAAATAGAGAGAAAAAGACTCAACAAAATGAAAGTTGTCAGTTTGGGAGTAGCAAAGGATGAAGAAGAAGCCACGCACTGCACCGAACAACTCTCAGCTATTGTCCTTCTTTCGGTGAAAACTGAAAACCCACAAATTTCTTTATTTTTTATTATTTTATTATTTTATTTTCTATTTATTTTTTTCTGTCTGGCCCCCTATATTTCTACTCACATTTTCACACACCCATCTCACAATCGTTTTGGGCTTTGTTTGTTTCTGTAAACCTCAGCTCCACTGCTCTTTCCTTCTCTCCTCTCCCTCTGAAATAAAACAACAGAATTATTCTGCAAAATCACTGAAATCAAGAACCACAGCAGCAGCATAGAAAAGAGAGAGAGAAAGAGATTGATGATGCACAGTCTCTTCACAAACAACATGAACCTTCAACCTCAACACCTTCTAATGGAGGAGTATCTTTCCACCCCTTTGTTCTCCAACTCTTCCCATGAAGCTAATTCATCCAATTCCAGTCTCAACCCATCCACCGGAGAACCTTCCTCCGCCGAGTTCCCTCCTCCTCCTCCACCACCGCCACCGCGTGCTCCCAAGAGGAAACGAAGCCTCCCCGGCCATCCAGGTTTGTTTTTTCTATTTCGAATTTGTGGGTTTTCTTCGAAACCGAGTTTCGATTTCTGGGTTTTCGTTTTTTTTTCAAGTCTGAAACAAATCGATCGATCATTATGTTCTTGAGTTTTGTTCTGTGGGTTACAAAAAAGAGAACATATTTTATATTTTTTCTAATCAATTGTTGAAAAAAAAACCCCACAGACCCAGATGCAGAAGTGATCGCTCTATCACCAAACTCACTGCTAGCAACAAATAGATTCACGTGTGAGATCTGCAACAAAGGATTTCAAAGAGACCAGAATCTGCAGCTACACAGGAGAGGACACAATCTGCCGTGGAAGCTCAAGCAACGGTCAAGAGACGAGGTTGTAAGGAAGAAGGTGTACGTGTGCCCGGAACGCAGTTGCGTGCACCACGACGCTGCCCGGGCACTCGGTGACCTGACCGGAATCAAGAAGCATTTTTACCGGAAGCATGGTGAGAAGAAATGGAAATGTGAAAAGTGTTCCAAGAAGTATGCTGTTCAGTCTGACTGGAAGGCTCATACTAAAACTTGTGGCACTAAGGAGTATAAGTGTGATTGTGGTACTCTCTTCTCTAGGTAATTCTTATCCCTATCAATGTTTTACGTTTATTTTTTTACAATGTGGTAAGTTTTTCGAGAAAATTATATGCGTGGTTGGTGCGGATCGAGAAATCGGTGATTCGCTGTAATAGAAATTTATGGAATTAGGAGTTACTTGATTTTCTTACAATTATGGAGATTGAGTTAAGGATAGGAATGACATTGAGTCGAGTCATTTAATTTACAATTATGACTTCATTATTCATTGATTGACGGTTTTTATGACTGACATACGTGTTATCATTTAAGTGTTAACGGTCATATTTTTATAGGATTTTCATAAAAATTATTGGGGTTTAGTTACGGTAAAGTTCTTAAAAAAAAACTTCACCTAGAATTAAATGAATCTCAACAAATGCTGATACAATAGTTAGACTCTCTCCAAATCTTTTTTATTTACAATTACCTTTTATTGAGTTTGATTGTTTTTATAAAATTTTTTGAACTTCACCTATAGTAATTCTAAGAAAACCAGACTCAAATGATTGATACATAGTTTCATGCTTTACTTTAATTATTATAAACTTTTGTGTCTACTTATGTTCTTTTTATTGTCAATGAAAAGCAAAATTGAGCATGAATGTATAATCTAGGCATGTACAAAAACAAGCATACCCTACTTTACAAATGGGTCCATTTTAATTTCATGATTGTTGTCTTAACTATTGCATGTTTGCTTGGATACCTAATATAAGCTTTATATCCATGATTAATGGTATAATACTTTTAAAGTGAAATCTTTGTTTGATTTCGGGGTGAGGTCTTACCCTCATCGGATGGATACCCAATCACCTGATCGAAAAATAGATGAAAATCCAACAAAATGTGGGGGGAACATGGGTGATGAATTTTCGGGTAATGGTACAATGCGGTGGTGATCTTAATGGCCCGATTCATTGCTCGACCAAAGATCCATCCGAGATAGCTTTATAATTTATTTTATTTCTAAATTATGCATTACATTCTAAAAATCTTAAACTATCGTATTGTGTCTCAATGTTTTAGACTAAAAAAAACTTGTGATATTGATCGATTTATGGTATCAAGATATGTTTTTATTTTTTTAACTTCCTCTTTATTACATTATTTTATTTTTAGGTTAAAGTTATCTTTTTTCTACACCAAAAAACGCGTTATCCACCCTATCACACAAAGGGTTTGGACGACAAGATTTTGGCTGGACATGAAAATGATACATTACCGATCCTTTGTCGTCCCTAGTTTGAATGTAGTTCATTAAAATTTAAATCAATTATCAGTACTACATTTCACTAATTGCCTTATAGTATATTCCATCCAAAAATTACTCTTATTATTTACAAAAAAAAATAGGCATTTGGCACACGAACAAAATGTTCCTAGAAAATAAAATTTATTACTCGAGAAAAAAAAAACTACTTGTGATATTGATCAAGTTATGGTATTTTGTTTCAATATTTTAGATTATAACAAATAAAAAAACTTGTAATTTTGATCGAGTTATGGTATTGAGATGTTTTGTAAACTTCCGGTTTATTACATTATTTTATTTTTAAGTTATAGTTAGCTTTTTATACCGTTGGTTCAAAAATAAACTCAAGGGGTGAATTATGGTCGGGATGAAAATGATCCATCACCGTACCCAATGTCGTTCTAGTTTGAATGTTTTTATTATAGTAAATGTATTTAACATGTGCATACAAAATAGTTAATTTTTCTTGTGTAATAGACATTTGAGACACAGACAAAATGTTCCTAGAAATTATTGCTCTAGTAAAAATATTTAACATGTGCATACAAAATAGTTAATTTTTCTTGTGTAAAATTTGTTCCTATTTGTAGGAGGGACAGCTTCATAACCCACAGGGCCTTCTGTGATGCCCTAACAGATGACAATGCAAGAACAATCACAAGCAATCCATTTCTCCCAGCTCCTGAACAAGAACAAGAAGAAGAGGCACTGCCACCTCAGCATCATCACAACCAATCCCCAGCTGCCAGCTCACCACCCGCAGCCAATCTCCACAACATCATCATGCCTGAACAACCTCCAATCCCTAATTTCCTCCCATGGCTTCAACAACCATCACTCCCAGCTTCTTCTTCTTCATCATCTCCTGCATTTCTCTTCAGCCATGATGAAGAACAACTCATCAATATCCAGCCACCTCATCACCAAAACCCTAGCCATGTCATCCCTGGCCCCACTACTTACCCGCCAGCTCAGCCACACTTGTCAGCAACTGCTTTGTTACAGAAGGCTGCTCAGCTTGGAGCTATCATAAGCAACAAGGCTACACCAATGAACAACAACAACAACAACTTCCTTGGATTCTTCAATCAAGGCTTGTCCACTTGTAACCCCGGAAACCTCATTGGCGGCGGCTCTGGTGGCTCTAGCGGCTCTGGCGGCTCTGGTGGTGGTGGCTCTTCTTCGTCTTCACATCTTCTCCATGACATCATGATGATGAAATCCATGCCAAATTCCTTTGAAGGAGACATGAATGCTATTGTTAATGGTGGGATGATTAATGACGGATTAACAAGAGATTTCTTGGGATTAAGTCCTTTGATTAATCCCTCTAATGACATTGCTAATCTCCATATGGCTGGCTATGGTGACGCAAATGCTGCATCTCAAGAAGACGAGAAGGCTTGGTAAGTAAGGATAATTACCAATCATGGAGGTTTTCGTCTCTTTGCTTTCTTTCATATAGAGTTAAAGACAATCTGAAGGGAATGTTACCTTTTGCTTGCATGAGGTACATTTTGTCTTCTCTAAAAAGTTTAGTTCTGAAACTTTAAGTCCTTTTTTTATATGTTACAGACATATTGACATTTAATTATCACTTACTTGTCCTTAATTTGACTCATTTCTAGTCAGTGGACCTCATGGTTATGGTTTTTGGATTTGTTTATTGCTGCTTACAATCCTCATGGTTTATATGCTTAATTATTGCTCTTATGGATATATTATTAGTATTGATTAAAAGAAAGGAGAGAAACCCGGTAGTAAAGGACCTTTTTAGTAGTAAAATAAGATATTCTTTTTAAATTTTAGGTATTAAGTTTTTAGATAGGAATGTTCGGGTATTAGATACCCGTTATTAGATTTCGGATATTATATTTCATATATAATTTTATTTTTTTTTGAAAAATAAAAAAATTATGAAATATAGCTTGTTTAGTTAGGGGCTTCATATTTTCACCCCAAATTAAGGGGATAAGGGGTGGAGAAAGGGATGTATATATTTGGGTTAAATGGGTGGATGAATGTGACTAGTAGGGGAAGGTGATTGATTGATTTGTGTAAAATGGGTGGAAGTAAGATTGAGCTTTAGTTAGTAGGAGGATAGAGGAAGATTGACTTTCCATGGGAAGTATATCTAAGTTAAATTGGATGAAAATGACGTTTTTATTATATAGGTAGATAAAATAAGCCTCTAGCTTTTAGGGATTGTTCTTGGTACTAAGTTGGATTTTAAAACTCGTTATTGAATTTTAGGTATAAGAATCGGAATTCTAGCATTAGATTTTGGACATTGAATTTCAGGTACTAGAGTTTAAGTATGTGTTATTGGTATTAAGCTTTTGGAGTAAAACCCGTCACTGAATTTCAAATATTAGATATTGAATTTCAGACAATCGATTTCGGGTATATAATTTGAGCATAAATTAGATTTTGGACATTGATCGGAACGGTTGGGTACATATGATCGGGACCCTGTTGACCACAACCTCTTAACAAACATAGGCTAGGCGTGCGGTCATGAATTTTCCGTGGTTTTCCTATAGTTTCCTATGTTTTTACATGTCACGTCGATTAGGGTCGGACATGTATGTGTTTAGGGTTGTTCTTTAGCTTACGTTGGTCACATGTTATGTAGTCGAACACCTACCCACTTCTCGAATTAACCTACAACTTAAGATAAGCACGATTGTGCACCTATTGTCCACGTGTAGTACACATGACCAAATCATAAGCATTGCTTATCAATATTGACAACCTATATTTCAAAATTGTCACAACTCTCTTCGTTTAGAACTTTACAGTTTACTAAAATGGTTGTTGAAGGGTAACGATCAACTATTTTTTTACCCTAATACAATTAACTTGAAACTGCCCTACCAATTGTAACCAAATCCAGAGATAAATACATGTTATCCGGTCTAAATTAACCAATCTAAGTCTCTAGCACAAGAGATTTTGGAACTCCATTGATGTAAGTTTATAAGTCAGTTCAATTTTGAATGCTATTGTTTGATTTATGATATGTTAAGGCCTGATTTTTTCCCATATCCTGATATTAGTATATCAGATATCGGTATCGGTATCGATATCAGGGATATAAGTATGAGATTGATATATGATACCTGATACGTGCTTTTGGTAAGATGTAAGATCGTGCGGTATATCAGATATCAAGGGAAGAACTTGATACCGGTCTTTTTGTAAGGATATAAAAATCAATTAAAAAGTAAAGTATGATATATGAGTATATCACTTTGATACCCATATACTCAATTATCAAACATGGATATCAGATATATGATATCCATACTCATATCTCATATCAGAATATGGAAAAAGAACAAACCCTTAAATTCAGTATCTCATATCAGGATATGATATACATACTCAAATCTCATATCACATATCAGATATATGATATCCATACCCATATCTCATATCAGAATATGATATTCATACTCATATCTCATCTTCAGATAGCCTGCAGGCTATTTGAAGATGAGGTCAATGCCAAGTTGTATTTGGTTGGACAACCAATTTATGGTTGGAAAAACATTATAGAAATTAGTAACATGTCTAGTAAAAAAGAGAGTTACAAGTATTTTAAAAATAGTAAAAGATACAAATACCCCTCCATCCCATATATATATATATATATATATATATATATATATATATATATATATATATATATAGAAATAAGATCAAGTGAGAACAAGTGTTACGGTAAGAAATGAGAACAAATCTAAACCACACGATTTAAATAATTCAACGGATATGATGGGAGTTATATTTAGGGTATAATTAATAAAATAGTACGTATTACCATATTTACGAGGGGAAATAACTTGTTTTCCTTAATAAGCAAATGATACAATTCAAACCCACACTAGAGTATATCCTGAATAATATTTTGTGTAGATGAATATAATTTGTATTCGAGTAGAATAGTTTTGAGATTAGCTAAACGTTCAACTTAAATTTCAATCGATGTTCTATATACGTGTAGTTAAATTTAACTACACGTGCTAGTAGTAGTGCTTGTGCAATATTAAGCATGCATGACTAGTGCTTTACAAGACTAGTATGCACGAATATAGCAACACTACTCATTGATGCACTACTTATATAACAACATGCACAATTAATGTTATACGACACGTACGATTAACGGATTACAACACTAGTATGCACTACTAATTGGTGCACTACTCTATAAAACATGCACGACTTTCGTATGTGTAAAAAGAAAACATGCACGAGTAGGTACATAAAATACTACACGAATCATGCACATATTAATAATGCACGAGACTAAATTCAATAAATTTTGAATGCATGAATAAATAATTTCAAGCACGAATCAAAATAAAACATGCACAAGTAGTACAACACTAATATAAGCACGGTAATATTAAAAAACTCATGCACGATTTAGCACGAGTTCAATTTTGAAGCTCGAATGAATACGCCGGCAATGAGAAACACGAATAATCAAACGTTGATATTTATTGTTCGTGTACCAATTAATTAGAGCAAAATAATTTTGTTTCCATACAAAAATCTTGTGTAGTCTTATTACCATTTCCACGAGCATGTAATAAATCACAATAAAATGATACCTTATTTAGACGCAAAATCTGAGTCATTCGTGCATTAATCCAACGATCCTTAGGTGTTCTTATTTCTTACTGTAAAACACGTTCTTACCGGATCCTGACCCTATATATATATCACATTATTTCCATAAATATAGGGACTTTATCATATTTGTTAAGTACTATGTTCGAAGAAGCCAAATAATCGATTGACAAAAGAATTTCTCATATATGTGAGCTCCAACAAAAGAAAGAAGAAGAAGAAGAAGCTAGACAAAGAGGAAGTCAAGCCCTTCAATTTCTTCTCTTTCGTCAACAATCATCCTCTAGGAAGGAAGAAAATGAACCGAATGACATAAGAATCGATATAAATAGAGATCCAATCCATATTTCATAGTCAAATCGATACACATGGAGAATTTTATGTGAATTATGTTCGAATAAGAGAAGCAAGAACATGGATGATTTTGTACACATCGAGGATCGATAAGAAAGATGGAGAAGAAGCCCGATCTAGGATTCGATTTTGTACAGATTATTGTGATTTTCACTTCCAGTTTCAATCAAGATTCAGTCGATACGGATAGAGAACTTTCAAAATGGAAGGATAAACGAAGTCACAATAATTTGGTCCTTGTTGTGGTTCATGAATCGAATGGAACGGCATAGATGAGGAGTTTCTTTAACAATGGTGTTCAACAATGAGATTTCTGACTCGCTTCTTCAACAATGGTTCGTGATTCGAATGAAATTGGTAGGGGAGATAGAGGAGTTTCTTCAACAATGGCGTTGCGGGGAGTTTCTTTGAGAACCTTTCTCACTTCGGATTATTGAGGGCATATGAGGAATGAAAGTTTAAATATAAACTCTTATAATAAGACAATAAATCTAGGTATATTGATACGATGGACCAATGATCGAGCGAGACGAGCTCTTCCTGGGTTTCAAACTCATCTCTTGCATTTTGTAAGGAATAATCCAATAACTACCATAACTTATACACACATACATCCAACATATAGAATCAATTCAACATCATAAATCAATGTAGTTGGGCTCAATATACCCTACAAAAATATGAGAATTAGTCAGACATACGTGAACAAAACTCATATGCTTTATTAAATACTCAAAAACGAGTCATTCGATCAGTTTAAGACAACAAGGCCGATTGACCTTAAAGCAAACAGTGACAATTGACGCTCATAAATTACATAATCGAAGATGATAAAACATAATGGCAGAATGCCTTATTTATAGGGAGATGATTTAACCTAACTCTCTAAGATAATATCATCTAATAAGATAAGATCTTATCTAACTACCTAATCTTATATTATATCAAGACAAGATCAATCTAAAGGACAAAAACGTCCAAGTGGACGGGCTGGAAGTCCATCCCAAATAAAAGAGATAAAAGAAGAAGAATAAATGTCGTCGAAGTGGGCTCATCATTCTATAGGACTGATTGGCCTCACTAGGCCTGGTCCAGAATTTGTTCCTTAATGTTAGCTCTTCAACTAGAGATCATTTGTGGGTCAAGTGTATGGAGGATCAACACAAGGCCGATCAAGTCTTACCGCATGTCAATCACTCCTACAACCGTTGAAACACTTGCAATTACATAAACCAATCGATCGGTAGATCTCCAAAATACTAATAGGAAAGAAATATACCGCTAAGATATGTTACTAAGCCCAAAAGAGAAAGAAAATGATATAAAATGATGATAAAAAAAAATGTTAATTTGAGTATCATCACCGGTCCACGTCTGGTCCAAATTCCGGTCAACCCTACCTAACATCATACAAAATAATGGAGGGTCGTAAGTGTTTTTTCTTGTTTTGACTTATTACTATCATATTTAACTTTTAAACTAATTCAATCTACATTTCATATACTAGGGACGATAAGGAGTTGAATGGTGAGTACCATTTCTATTATCCGACCTAGCCTACAAACTATCCAGTTGACCCGTCGTCCATCCGCTTTACCTATTACTTAAATCCCTACTCGTCGGTGAATTTGTTTTTTTTGTCTGATGTTAGATCGATCATCATCCGAACGGGAATTACATAATTGAATTTGTGGAAGTATCATTATCGAATCTTCAGGATCGAATATTTGGATATTCATTAGATACCGATGAAATCGACAAGTCTATCCATATGAAGACACTAAATCACATCAAGAAAATGGACGATAGTACTCCCGAGACACATAGCACAGTAGCATGCATGTGGCGGACTTCATCTCCAAGTAGTATAATAGTTGTCAAATAATTTCTCTCTTTGAGAAGACAAGGGTAGCCTACATAACAAGTCAACAACTATTGTGGGTCGAGTGTACGTACGTATCTTCCAAATGTGATAGGCGCTAAGCGTAACGAGAATGGGGCTCACGTACACCAAAAGTAACATTGGATTCCTACAATTAGTGTCTACTCTGTGGTTTGGTGGGCTATGAGATCCAATATCATATTCAAAGGGATGTTTCCTAGCAACTTGTATTTGTCTTGTAGACGTGCCCACCACTATTTTTATTCACCTGACAAGGAAAAAAAATGATCTGATAATAGATATGATAGTCGTATGATGGTGTATTTGCTATATAAGAAACATAACGATTTTCAAAATAAGATTACAATACTATTGAATTCATAGATTATGAGATTAAAAAAAAAAAGGAATAATAGTTATAACCCGGATAACGATATTAAGAAGGTACAGAAAAAACTTAAATCAAATTAGTAAAAAAGATACAAACGAGAGAACTCAGAAGCTCCCTTCTGTCAAACTAAATTTTGATGACTTAAAACAAGACACATATCGGCTTTGTGATCAAAAGTTACATTGGAAATGTTATACCTAAGGAGACCATAAATTGGTTAACAAATCTATCATTGGTGTTGAAACACTTACACTTTACTACTTTTTACTTGTCAGAAGGAGAGTCAGTGGTCTCGGTTCATCAGTCCTAGTCGCGCTTAGGGCCCGTTCATTTCCCATATCCTGATATGGGATATGGGTATGGATATCACATATCCGATATTCATGTTTCGTAATTGAGTATATGGATATCAAAGTCATATCCTAGATATCAATACATTACTTTTTAATATCAAAGTCATATCCTAGATATCAATACATTACTTTTTAATCGTTTTTGATATCTTAAAAAATTGAGAGATATCACAGTCATTTTCTCTCACGTTTCCCTCAAACCTCTCCCTCCCCAGTCTTCCTCTTTTGATATACCTCACCATCTTGCTAAACACAAGTATCATATATGAGATATCAATCTCATATCCATATCTATCATATCTATACCGATACCGATATTTGATATACTAATATCTAATATGGGAAATGAACAAGCCCTTATTATATATGAAAAAAGTTAAGTGATCATCAAATAAGGGATAGTCCGACACCTTACAAAAAGTAAAAGTCAATTATACCCTCAGGCGGGTCAGATAATACACTTAGTCCAAGCGAAAAAGAAAAGGTTATACTAGCTAAGTAGTCTGCAGCTTTATTTGCCTCACGGTAAGCATATCGAATCTGAATAACCTAATTCCTTTGAAGTAAGTCGTGATATATACATACCAGACTAGATAGAGGGTGATAATGTGGAATTGAGAATAAAAGAAGAGTGACTACCAACTAACAGTTTGTTTCCAGAATCACCTTGCTATAGCCACCTTCCTAAGCCCATACAAAACTTGCACTCTACTATGGTACTCCATTTGGATCACAATATTTAAAAATAAAATTTTAAAATTTGGTTCACAATATATGTCATTTATAAAAACAATGATGGAATTAAACACAATGATTATATTACGTTTGTAAAACGCCATGGAAATTTTGTGAATTTTTCCACATCCAAAAAGTTAATTGCGTTTTTCAAACGCCATAGATTTTATGACATTGTACAAATGCCATGAAATTTGGTGAAAAACAATCCGCAAAATTTCATTGACTTTTTAGAAACGACATAGATTTTATGTATTATGGAAGTTCCCCATATTTTTTCCACAAAAATTTCATGGTGTTTTTCAAACACTATAAAATCTATGATTTGTAAAATGCCATGTAATTTTTGGCGCTTTGCAAATATCATGAAAGTCGTAAAATATGACGTTTTATAAACGCCATGGTTGTTGCAATCCATGGCATTTTTAGAAAACATTGTGGTTTATGACTTCCATGAAGTTTTAAAAACGCCATGGTTGTTGTATTCCACGAAATTTTAAGAAACATCATGGTTTATGACTTCTAGGGTGTTTCAAAATGCCATGGTTTTACGAGTACAATGAAAGTTTTAGGTACGGTGTAAGTATAAGAAGTAGGTACTTATTTGTGTAAAGTTTTAAGTATGACGTAAATATAAGAAGCAATGTTATTTAAAAATAAAAACATTCGCAATCCATGGCTTAAAGTAGATTACGAACTTAGTTAGCATTGTAAACCATGCGTTTCTAAAAAGCATCATGGAAGTCCTAAATCATGGCGTTTCCATGACGTCTTTATAACACCATGGAAGTCATAAACCACGGCGTTTTAAAACACCATTGATATGTATCGTTTATGGCGTTTTTGTAAATGACGTGTAATCACTCGTCAAAAAAACGGTGTCACTTTAGACGCGTGACGGGATGACAGCTAAAAAAAGTCATTAAAGGCTTCTTATAGCGTTTTTAAAGGGTCATCGATCAATGAGCAAATATGTACCGGTAATAGATTAAACCTAGTTCACATCAAACATATTCTTCAATACATATCAATAGTGTAGCCAACATGTTGGCCCATTTAGAACATTTTCCTCCACCGTTGACACTCATGCAAATCATGAACTAAATGTTCTCGTCTATAACAATACCTTTAGATGAATAAAAAGTGATTCCTCTTAATTTCTTTTCTAAAAAAAACACATCATGATCTCGATGCACATTTATGTATAGTTGTACATTGTATACAGGTCAACAAACATATAACTAAGTATGTAGGTCTGGTGGACCAAATAAGGTGGGGATCATATATGCACGGAGATAAAAAAGAACAAATGCAAAGTGCACTTTAGGCCGACTATGTTGAAAGTTTTAAATTCAACGCATGCGGACTGCGGTAAAAATTTTCAAATCCAACACAAGCGATTGCATTGAAGATGAAGGTTCAACATCATTTTGCTTCACTTCATTTAAGTGATCAACAAACAAAACCTGAAACTCTACCGTAACATCAAATTACTTTATCGTGGAAGTTTTACCGAATGGTAACAACAACCTCCCCTACAAGGATACGAGATCGGATGCAGTTTATTCGGGTACCGAATCAAAGGGATCACGTCTGTTTTGGATGTAAATAATAGACAATGATGTTAAGTAAAAGAAGAAAGGGAGAAAACAATACATTTTGGTAACACAGTGATGAAAGGAAAAAATAATGATTGTTGTAGGCAAATAATGGAGGAAAACGACCTAAGAAAACATGAATCTCCACTATAATGAGTTAAGATATTGATGCATATATATAAATATATTTCATGAACATTGATATGTGATAATTGCAAGTAACCATCTAAAATAGCATTGGACATAGACAACCCAAGACCGTGCTTTCCATCTCACGTAGCTCTCAATCTAGCGGTTCGGCAAGTATAGGAAAACCCATGAATCATTTAGAAACTCGGAAAAGACCAAGAAAAACCTTCTCTTGCGGCCCTTCAGTTTAAAAAGGTACAAATGCCGGAACTTTCTACCATAGTTATAAATCCTCAAAGCTTTGATACACCGGTACTCTCAAAACCGAGTTTTTTTTCTTCAATAAATCCAATAAAATAAACTTCGTTTTTGGCCCTTCACTTGTCTTATCTAAACCAATTAAAAATATCACTTCTTTCAAAGGTAATTAAAAGGTAGGAATAAAGCGTTTTGAAAAGAAACAATATCAAAATTTCAATTCCGAAAGATACATGCAAACGATAAATCAAACCATTATAGGGATCATACAATTCTTATATCAAGATAAGCTTAGCCATACATGGTAGAATATAAAGCAAAGACAATATATTGAATCAAGAAAGACATAAACTCACAATTGTTTAGTTCCAGTAAGACGAGCCTTCAAAGCAAAGCTAACAAGTACTTGACGGCTAGGGTAAGGAGAAATTTAAGTAACCGCTGAATTGAAGAAGAATCAACATATCTAACTCTACGACAGAGGTATCCTTCTATATGGGGAGAAAGTCGGAGTCTAGGGTTACACAAAGTATATCCCTTCCAAAGATAAAATCGTTGTTTTGGAAACCCTCGTTGTGGCAAAATGCCCAACCATACGGTTGTCATACGGCCGTTTGGCAACGCTGTTTTGACAACTTTTTGACAGTTCTATAAAACTGACTTTCCCTCTGTTCTGGTTAGAACTACGTGATCCATGCGTACTACTTTTGAATCTCTTTCGAAGATTTAAAACTTTTCAACTGACATGATTGTCCAGATCCAAAGAAAGATGGTTGAAATTTTGAATCTCTCAAAGGTCGTCATAAAATGGCACATTTCACTTGGCTTCTTCAATCTTTAGTCGATCTTGATGTTTCCATGTATTCTCCGAATCCAAGGAAGATTGATTCCTCGTGCTTTGGTACTTTCATACCATTATGCTCCACAAATGGTCTTGAATGCATGAAACATGAAATCAACCGAAGTAGATGCCAAAATATGGAAAGAGAAACTTTCTACACTAAAACGAAACATATACGAGCTATATGGTCATGAAAATGCATGATTATAGAGTCTTAAAAGTGTTACATTTAACACTCATCACTACTTCAACTTCATTTTGTATATAACAATAACACCAAATCTGTATTCACCAAAGATGAGTGTAACTGAATGGATAAAGCTTCTAAACTCTACAATAAACGTAAAATCATAACATAATTTGATAGTTTAGTATTTTTGTCGCATTTTTGTGTGTGTTTTATTTTGGTATTTTAGTACTTTGGAAGCAAGTATGAAGGAATTTGATAGTTTTTAGTACTTTTGTCGCATTTTCATAGTTGATGGCCTAAATAACATCACATAATAACGTAAAATCATAGCATAATATCATAATATTTAAACCAAAGTCTCATAAATGACCTGAGTAACTCAACCAAAATCTCATAACCCGAAGTAACCCAACCAAAATCTCATAACCCAAAGTAATAAATGATTCGAAATAACCCGACTCAAATGACACAATTGCCTGAATAAATCGACCTGAAGTAACCCGATAGCCCAAAGTAACCCGACCCGATAGCCCGAAGTAACCCCACCCAAAGTAACCCGATAAGTCTATGGTTGCATAATCCATATTATAAGTCGGATATCCAAATTCGGTTAAAGATTATTTCGATCAAACAAATCGCCCAAATATTTGCGAATAATTATCTAATCCGACTAAAGTCGTTTTCACATAAATACTAGTTCATACTATAATTTTTAAGATAGACATTTTAAGATAAGTTTTTTATTTACTATATTGTCTATATATACATAAATATGTAATACATATTACATAATCCATACTATAAGTATAAGGTCTATAATGACATTTTTCAACTACGACACGATAAATATAAGGTAACGATTATTTTAACCGATTAAAATAACTTTTGATTTTAACTTATGGTTTACTAATTACTTATTAAGAATATTTTTTATAACACTCCAATTCTCAAAACTTGGGGAGCTACTAGTTAGGACCTCACAAAATGGGTACCGACCTTGGTTTAACAACAACTTTACTAGGATCTTACAACAAGGCACAAATATAAATAAATATTTTAAAAACATTAAATTATATTTGTATGAATGTACTACATATGACAACCTTTCAAAACATAAATATATTAACGACGTGCATGCAAAAGGAGGACTTCCCCCGTCCCCATCTAATGACTACGTGGACCCGGCTGACCATCCGCTTCGGTTCTCTCTGCAATTGTCCATAACTAAAAATAATCTAACAACACGGATAAACCGCTAGCTAACAATCAAAATATTAGAAGAACATATAAGCACAAACACATACAATGAGGAAGCGAAAACACAAAGCATGCTATCACAAAATTCCGTTATTATCTTTCTTAAGCTCATACACTTTTACTTCCAATTATGATTGTGACACGAGAAGTCTAAAACTCTCGTCTCCTGATAGCATGTATTATAGTCTATGGTTTGGGATTGGTTTAGACGTTTTATTTTCTTAAATCGGCATGTATGGATGTATATTCTTTGATCATTGTGTTGTTTTGTCTACATTTGCAAGAATCGAGGTCTACACCTAGTTTTATTGTAATTGTAGGGAAAATGGCACATTTTGGAACAACATGGAGTTAAGGAAGCTAAAGAGTCATTGGAGCTACATTATGGAACATTGAGGAGCTACAAGAAAGGCCTAGGAACTATGGAAATTGGACAGAAGATTTACTTTGGACCAGATTAGAGAGATTTGCACGTAATTGAGATTCACCTCGGGTGGCTACAGTATCACCTCGACCGAGGTGATCTTCAGGATGGGCTGGACCGAGGCGAATAATCCACAGCCACGAGATCCTTTATTATTGGCTGAGATCTTCTATTTTTGGCAAGTGATTTTCCTATATTTTAGGATGGATTTTCTGGATGGAAGCATGCCTTTTTGGCTGATTTATTTGGAAGATTGGAAGATACTCTAAGGAAGGAAGTTGCCTTTGAAGATATTTTATTTTAGGAAGGTGATTCTCTTATAAAGAGGTGTATTTTCTGAATATTGGAAATCTCCAGATCCCGGGAGATCAGAGGAGTCAAAAATTTGAAGTTAGAGAGGTTGGAAGATCCAAGGAAGGAAGTTGGCTTTTGAAGGTTTTGAAGGAAGTTGTAAGGTTTTCTTAGATTTGTTTGATTTGTTGTCTTTCTGGTTGTTATTGAGGAACGCAGTTTGTTTGTTTGATTGAGTTATTGAGACTTTTGTGTTACTATTTTCTTGTTTGAGTATTGATTCCTTTCTTATATATTTGATTATTGTTATCATGATGATTGTTGGCTAAGTTCTTTACGCGATTCTAGGGTGATTGGCTGAAAGTTGTGGGAAAGACGATGAAAGAATGAGTCTTTACCCCAGTGGGCCCTGAAAGCTCGAGCCTTTACCTTAACCGACGAACATCTCGGTCAGTCGTGGAACATCTCGACCGAGATGGCACATGAACTGAGCGATGCGAGACCTTTCCTGATCCTAATCTGAGTTTGAGATTCCAGTTTGCCAAATCCTATCCTTGTTATACCTTTCCTGGTTCAACGCAAGCCTAGGATGAGACTTACCCGGTGATTCCTTTGTTTGTATACCCAAGTTCATGAGTGTAGGTAATAAAGGTTTATCCTTTATTAGGGTTTGAGTGTGCCTTCATCCCATCTTTGAGAGTTAGCCTGAGACTTACCCGGTAAAGGTTGATTCTATTCCCTTGGGTGGTGTGTTGGTTTGAGATTATAGTTCCTTTCCTTAGTACCTTGAGACTTACCCGGTGAGAGGATCTTTGGTCTGGGATAGTGAGTAGTGAGACTTACCCGGTGATCTGTTCCTACCTTAGAAACGTCTTCCCTGTAATAGCCAAAAATCGAAGATGACCTAATCGAGAATTTTAAGGAATTAAATCTGTTTTAACACGAGATACCTCTCGAGGTAACTTGCTCCTAGATGATATTATACCCCGGTGTTATTTGGAGCATTTGGGAGCTTCAAGTAATAAAATTGCAGTTGAGAGAAATGATCAGGACATCGGACATGTCCTAGATATGAAAAAACATGGAAAGGCAAAATGGTCAAAAGAGTCGCTATTTCGTTTCTTAGCGGCTAAGAAAGATGGCTTAGGAATACGCATTTTTCGAGACAATTGCGGAATAATTATCCATACAATATTCCAGATTTATTATTCCAATTTCGAGAAGTTTGGAGAAGGGGGCTTAAACCGCTTTCGGATCGGTGAAAGGATAATTATCGACTCCGCTAAAGGATAATTATCGTTTTCACTATAAATAGCGGAAATATCGTTTATTAATTCATTTCCTTTCACGTTTCCTCGTAAAAGCTCTGATTTCTCTCAACCTTAAAATTCAGATCTACTCTCCGTTTCTAATCCGATTTCAAATTCGTTTGAGTTTTCCTCTCTTCATTCTCTTCATTTTGGTACCGAGTTTCTACATTTCCGCGCAAGGGAAGGCCTGGTCGAGCATATATGATACTAGGGAGGTTCCGTCGCTCAGATTCCGGTGAATTTGATGGTGTTTGAGCGTAGCCAGCGTCGTTGTGATTCCAAATCTTTTTTCGGATCGTCAATCGGGTTAGTAACGAATAAGTTATGAATTTATTTCTTTTCCGTATTGCGATTTGGCCTAAATTGACCTTAGGCTTGTCAAAATGAATAATTGGAAATTCCATTATGCTCGTTACATTATTCTGGTGATTATAGGTTGTTTGTTTGATGAGATTTGAAGACGGGTGGGTTCAAAAATTGCCTACGGGCAACACGTTTTTTTGGCGAAATTTAATTAATTAATTAAGGGTTAATTAATTAAATTGGGATTATAGAGGAGAAAATAAGTTAAGTAAATTCAAAGGAATGAATTTAACTAGTGTTTGAATCGAGAAGTTTAATACGAGGAATATGATATTCTCAACAGGTGTTGTTGAAGGTTTTGGTCTGACTATAGCTTAGTTCTTTGTGAGCGTATCCAAGCACGATAAAGGAGCATAGTCCGAGTGGGAAACGGACTAAATAGTTGGTTTGCGAGGTTTTATTGTTCTTCCCTGTGAAGTAAGTGTATATGAATTACACTTGCTTAATATATGCTATGTATTTAATATGCCATGATTTTATGCATGCTTGAGTGTATGTATCTGTTTGTTATGATTGTATGCATGCTTATATGTATATGAGTGAGATGATGACGATGATGATGATGATGATGACTTGATATTCTTTATGAAAGCATATCAATTTTGTATGAAAGCATGCATGATGTACATGGTATGATAATGAAAGGGATGCGATGAAAACATGAAATTGAGTTATGTTATGAAAGTGATAATATAGGATGATAATTGATTAATTATTCCAACTGGGTCCCGCACGGGTTTCCGGGGGACTAGGTCGCTACCTGATCTACAGGGGGCTTCAAAGGTCGCTACCTGATCTAAAGGGGGCCTCAAGATGAGAAAAATAGTCAAAGATCGCAACCTGATCTACAAGGGGTCTTAGGACAACATGGCCGAGGTCGCTACCTGATTTACAGGGGGCCTAGGACGCTATCGGGTTGGCCAACCGAAAGAAAAAAAAGAAAGAAAGAAAAGAAATACAAAAGCACATGAGAAAATATATCGTACGATCAGTTGGAGCTAGTTAGTTAATTATCACATATGCATCGATGCAATCGAGTCTAGCATGTTATATGTTATGTTATGATTATTTATATGTGATGGTATGATATGAGATGTTTATATGAGGTGATATGTTTATATGTGGTATGATAACATGCTTGAATGCGTATATGTTATGGGTTTTGTATGTAATGTGAATGTGGAGATGTATGCGTGCTTTGGAATGTGAGAACGGGTATAGTGTGTCCTTTGGGGACGGGATATTAGATACTTATATATATTGGGAGAGTGCGATTTGTATACCTTACTGAGCTTGTAGCTCATTGTTGTTATATCCATATTTTTCAGCTACTCAGACTCGGTCTGATCAAGGTAAGGACGTTGGACCCAACACCTGGATTTGAGATCATATCAGGTGGGCTGTTATGGGATGCTACCGCCTACGATGTTTTGTGTGGTTTTAAACAGCTGTGTTTTGTTAAACAGGGTTTTATGACGTATGTTAGTATGTATATATGTTGTGAAGATGGTTGTAAGATAAAGTTTTAAAATTTTACGTTTTCCGCTTTTCCGCTTTTTGCTTTAAACAGGGTTAATTAACTGGTAATCAACTAGAAATGAAATAGGTGTCACATTTCCTTTGCAATCCTCAGCTTTTTCCACATTATCTTTTGAGATCTTGAGTCGGAACCACAACTGGATGATTTGACCTCTAGAATCTGCATTCTCTTTACCTAGTTATTACATCATCTTTGATATCTTTGCTTTGTTGCTTGTTTTTGTTTGACAACCTGAATTGTCGATCTTTGTTTCACCATAGTCCTTGTGTTCGACCCTAGAGTATTTGCCGTTATTACAATTGATCCGTACACTGCGGGTTCACATATTGTTTCAGGCTTATATTTTAGGTTATAAATATAAAGTTATATCGTTCACCATACACACACGTCTGAGAGCGAACATCCCCGTCCCCTTATACCAACAGGAGTGGTTCGGCGCACCTCCCCGTATACCATGTGGAGTGGTTCGGTAATCTCCCCGTATACCATGTATGGACTGGTCGCGGAGCACCACCCATTCTCCCTCAGGAGTTGAGCAGATGAGGCCACCGCCCGTTACACTTGGGCCAATTATAAGTCGGTAAACTAATCTTATTATCATACTATAACACATAAAGCACACACCACTCATATATTCAACTAATAAAAGACTGTAACTAAGTAAGCTCAAAGGACTTACCTGAATCGAATCAAACTCTAGTTACGCTATTACCCAATTCTACAAGGTCAAGTCTCAATCGCTTGATAATAAGAAGGAAACAATGGATCAATAAATATCCGATCATCTTAGAAGTTTTCAACTTCTAAGTTAACAAGGACCATTTAAGGAAATAAATCAATCTAGCCTTATAAGAGTACAATGACCATTTTATCCCTGGATCCGGAAAACCCTAAAAGTCTAGCACGACTCAGAACGTTTCAACAAAACCCTTAAAGATATAAGAACCCACTCTAACAGGAAAGGTATATCAAGTTTCAATGATTCCAACTTTCAAACTTGAAACCTAAGCTCACTAGGGTCATACTTTGACCTAAACTAAACGCTCTTCTAATGCCCTAAAATTCCCAAGAAAAATATCTACACGTTCAATGATATGTCCACTCTAAGCTAGGGCAATAAACTCTGAAAGACTTAAAACCCAAAAGTCTACATAAAATTCCAAAGTTGTGATAAAAACATAAAAGTCTCACACTTAGCCAAAAACACACTATTCTCTCCAAACTGCACTACATCCCTACTTCTAGATCTTATAACCCTAAATCCGACCGGTGGATTCCTCCCAAATTTTAATACATCAAACTATGTATATCCACCTACAACATATCAAAACTGCAACGGTGGATGATCAATACAAGTCACCGAAACACTTCCTTAAAAACTGTAGTTCTAAACATAAATTCTAAAAAATAAAGAATATGCACTACGTCTCTAGTTCGATTCTTCTCGGCAATAATCTCTCCTAACTAAACTTACTAACGGACAATCTCTCCTAACTAAACTTACTAAAGGTCTCAGGCTCTAAACATGTTAACAACTGAACTCAAAGAACCTATAAATAACAAACCTGTGCAGATCAAGCTTGGACCTTTAGGGGCAAGGACCACACCGTCTACCCTAACCCAACCTCAGTATGAAACCACAAACAAGGACACCAAGAGAGGTATACCTAATGGCTGCAGTCTATGATGGCGGGATGGCAAGGCTCCTGGCTGTTGGGAAGAAAAGAATTTGGGTCCATCCGGCTGGTTGAAGGATTAAAACAAAATGACCTATAATCCCATAGCACTTGAACTGATCTAATAAAGTAACTTGGTACTGTATTCCGAAATTAAAAAAAATCCGGGTAGTACATTCTCCAACATTAATTTCCGATTTTCTATACAAGTATTGAAGTATACATATTATATAATGCATAGTATAACTATATAAGTATATATGATGACGTTTTTTTTAAGTATTAACTTTTTTACCGTGTTAGAAATAAGATATGTGTTAAAGGCTTAATAATAAGTCTCTTTAAAAAAAACTTGTATCAACCATACATTTTTCACTTTTATTTGGATCAAGTTATGTAACTAACTGACTATGGATATTTATTTTACATTTTATAACAAACAAAATAGAAAAAATCATATATGGATCAAATGGATCAGTCACATTAGAAATTTGGATCAAATAGATCAGTCGGATATCCATATCCGGTTAAAGTCATTTTCAATGAAACGGGTCAGGCTAAGATCATTCCGATCAAAGAAATCGCCCAAATATTCACGGATAATTATCCGATTCGACTAAAATCGTTTTCACATACCATATTTTACAATTTGGATGAAACGGATCAACCAAATATTCACGGATTATTATCGGATTCGGTGAAATGTGATAATTAGTTACATTCGAATAAAGTGTAATATTCGAATAAAGTGTCAAATAATCTATATTGTGTTTCCCACTAGTTTAAAAAAGTAATAGCTGATTAATATAAGATTAAATTACGATATAGCGGGTTATTGACAAATTAATTAACCAAAAATAAGGATTTGTTAGTGACTTTCAAAGATACGAAGAAATTTTCCCGTTTATTGATCCGTATCTCAAAGTAATTATCCCATGTTTATATTCCGTATCCAAAGTAATTAATTACTTTTTGGTGGACCATTAAATTTGGCTGGAAAACTAGATAGTCTATTAGTCTAGATGAAATATTAATAAGGTGGTTAATTGTTAACGTATTATAAATATTGTGTTGTTAAATGAAAATAAAAATATAAGATGTGGTTAAGTGAAATAAAAGAGTAAATAAGAGGTGGTTTTACGCTAGTTTATTATAGGTAAGAGGTGGTTTTATGTAGTTTGTTACAATTTGCCCGACCCAAATGCCAAAACCGACCCGAATCAAGATATTATGCAACCGACCCGGTTTCGAGCCAACCTGAACATAACTTGACCCGACTCAAAACCGATTAACACCTCTACCTGAAGCCATTCAAAACCGAAGTAACCTAACCCAAATGACCCGAGAACCGAACTAAATTATAAACCAAGAACCGAGACTATCTGATAACCAGTATTAACCCGAACAGTTGATAAGCGATCTAAACCGGCTAAAAAGAGATATTATTTTGACCCGACCCGAACCCAAACAATTGATACCCGATCCAAACCGACCCGCCCCAAAACAAACCGCTAAAAAGAGAGAATGATTCGACCCAACCCGTTTGAATCCGAGCCTGTTGTGACCGATCAGAACCGACCCGTCGGCCCCGTTTGACACCACTACCTAGAACTGAACTAAATGACCCGTTATGATCCGAGAACCGAGGATACCAGATAAACCGTTAAAACCCAAACAATCGATACCCGACCCAAACCGACCCTCCCAAAACAAACCGATTATTAAGCTAAGGCTTTTTTGAACCGACCCGTTTCAACCCGAGCCTGTTGTGTCCCGACCCGTATCAACCCGAGCATGTTGTGTCCCGACCCGATGACCCGCTCTACCTATTTATAACAATTTGAAATTGTGGTCCAATACATAGAAGCTTACAAAAGTTAAGACCATTAAGGTAATTTACTCTTTCTACAAGCGGAGCGGGTTGTTCTTCTCGTGCAGTTCACCTCGCCATTGCTGCAGCATACAGTGCAGCTTGGGAGATCATCCATAGCTGTGGGAAGCTTAAGCTAATCGGGTTTCAGCATCCATAACAAGAAATCAATTTTCAAGGTAAAATTACAAACCCTAATTTGGCTTTCCACTTCAATTTGCTGTTATGCACTGCGGTGGGTTTGTCTTTGTTCCCTACACGAAAAAATTTTGGGTGTGGAAATCTTGTCTTTCTATGCGTTTTAGATTGCGAAACATTTGATGTATGTTCCTGGTTTGCTCCAGAGGAAATATTGAATGTTAAGGGAAAAAGTCGATAAGAAGATCGCATCTTTAATTGGGAGATTACTGTTCTGAGTTTTATGATTTAGGGTTTAGGAATTTTGAGGAAATAGAGATTATGAGACAAAACCTATCGGTGTCTGATTCCTTTTCGATTCTTGTGTTTCTTCTACTAGGTGAATTAGGTTTGTTTAAGCTGATTCCTTATTTTTGTGTGCCTACTAGTAGGTGATATGGATATATGTAAGTTGCTGGCGAATGTAGTTTCAAAGAGCTTCTTTTTTCTGTTTGAACGTTTCCATTGTTTACGATTGCATTTGTTTTAGCTGGCACCTAGACAAACTTTTTGTACTCAAAAGTTCTTTCAGTTTTCATTGATACAGTTCATTCGGTCCGTAACCAAGACCGAACCAAACCCTCACCATTTTCAGTTTATTCGGTTTTGTCCTTGGTTCACCTAATTTGGAAATTGGGTTTCTGGTTCAGCTCTGTTTGGCCTGGTTTTCAACTGATGGACACACCTAGGTGTGTAAGTTGGAAGCGGAAATTTGAGAAATAAAAGGAAAATGGAGAAATGAAATTTGGGGAAAAAAGGGCGTATCCCTTACTGAATTGATCCATTTCACAATCTGTTACAATGAAGGAGCCGAGCTCGCCTTATATATATTTTTACCATGTCTCACGTGGGAGTCATATGTTAACTGGTGAACAAGGAAACTGAACTAAGCTGTTATGTAGGCAATGTAACTATGTAAGGAAGATTGTAATCAATCTATTAATCCTACTGTAACAAGGACTAGTATGATAGCCGATCAGGCTGAACGACCGGGCCCCGGTTTTTGATAGTCGAGTATCTGATATTCACATGCATATATATTACTTCCTTTCTTCGTCCAGATTTCTTCCCTGTCTTCTCTTCATTCGCAAAACAGCCTCCTACGTCTTCCCCTCCTGAGCTCTTAACTCAGAATATCTCACATCTTCTCTGAAACACTCTCTTGGTCTTTCAGCCCTTGTGCCACCTCCATCTCCCCAGTATCAGGTCCTCAAATACATTAATTGTTTTTTTATTCTTGAATTATTTCATCGTTCAATTGGTTGTAAAATCTACTATTTCGCAATTCAAAAAATATTGTTTTGGTTCATGTAATTTCGAGTTATATTTTTGCTTTCATTAGTGAAGTAGGTGATTCCTCTCTTAAAAGGCATGTTCGAATGATCAATTTTGAACTTCCAAAACATTTGGGCATGTTGCATTCCATAAATAGTGTGTTTTGTTGCCCTGAAACTTCTCATAATGTCAAATTTGAGGTAGCTCAACTGTTGGTGCTAACAACCACTTCCAAAATCTGAAGAATGAGGTAGTTATTATCTTTGCCAACCTTCCAAATTTTAAGAAATCTTACTGTCTCATATAATGTCATAACTACATAACTAATAGTGAAGTCTTTTCTCAATAGTTTTTTTTATAAAAGAGTTGTTAGATAACTTAGATTCATATTTTCCACGACTATCATGCTGGATCCTTTTAATTTGATCTTTTTTACTTCCTCAGGGTGAATATGCCAACTATGTTGCTGGCACTGCAATCTGCATGTGGGTGCCAGCCTCACCTTATTTGCTATCCATCATATTCTTCACTTTCTCATTTACTGATAAGCTTCAGTGGTCAAACAATTAGCAAGGTCTTAATGATAAACTTTGAGGAGTTCGAGCTAAGAGTAGCATTTGGGTCTTTTTGAGTTGTTAGTTCTGAGTATAACTGAAGCATCTAATATATCATATTGAGATAAGCATGGCTTGGAACTTGAATAACATGTTGCCTGCCCCAGCCTTGGCTTTATCTTTCACATTAATGTTTCTTGCCAAAACACTCTAGTAATTGAATTGAATGTCATGTTAGTAGTTTTCCATTAAATTATCGATTTGTAAAAGTTATCTTATTTTCCTTGATGATCAAATCATGGAATGTTTTTTACCAGCCATGACAATCGTCATTCATCATGGTACTATTACTAACCATACAAAGGTCAACTGTCATATTGTATAAAGTTACTATTTGTCATGTTATATTATGAAACCTGGATGTTCTATTACCAATTCAAATTTACTGTTTAAGTTTGAAATTTAAAATATTTCCTTATCGCAGGGACAACATTAAGAAGTAAGCCTAGCTCCTCTATTAAATGGATCATCAATTCGGAGGGGGCAATTGGACGATGATCCCCAACATACCAACCCACAATACTGTATCTACGCCCTCATCTAGTCAAGATCATATGTTCATCAACCCACAACAAACATCACAGCAGCAATTTCAACATCTTCAACAACAGCAATTCCAGCCGCAATTTCAGCAATCACCACAACAACAATTTATACAACAGTCACCTCAACAACAACAACAGCAGTTTATGCAATCATCACCACAGCAGCAACAGTCTTTTATTCAACAATCACCACAACCAACATCACAACAGCCTTTTATGCAACAATCACCTCAGAATCAGCCTTTTGTGCAACAATCACCACAGCAACAGTTCATACAACAATCACAGCAGCAATTTGTGCAACCATCGCAACAGCAATTTGTGCAACCATCACCGCAACAATTTGTCCAACCATCACCACAACAATTCATGCAACCTTCACCACAACAGTTTGTGCAACCATCGTCCCAACAGTTTGTGCAACAATCCCCACAATTTCAGCAGCAGTTGCAACAACCACAGCAACAGTTGCTTTATAACCAGCAGCAGAGGATTCAGCAACAATCATCTCCATTTCAACAGCAGCAATCGTCTCCCCTTCAACAGCAGCAACCGTCTCCACTTCAGCAACAACAGCAACAACCGTCTCCGCTTCAACAGCAGCAACAACCGTCTCCACTTCAACAGCAACAACAATTACAACAGCCGCAACAGCAGCAGCAACATCAGTCTCTTGCATCTCATCTTCATCTATTACACGTATTTCCTCAAATCACTGTTTCTGGAACAAGAAATAAAAATTATTAATCCATTTCTCATGTGTAACTCTTTAGGTTTCATTAGTTTAAAGTTGCCTTTTTGTGTCAAGGTTTAAGGGTGATTGTTTAATATGTTTTGATGAAGCAGCTGGTGGAGAAATTAGCTGATGCAACTGAAAATGGGACAAGGGATCAGCAAGCAGATGCCCTGGTTTGGATCTACCCTCTTTATATATCTTGCAAAGATCTGTATTTGTGAAGTCTTATTCTTATAAAATTCAAGAAAGCTTTATCATTTATAGCCAAGCGGATTTATTTAACAATGATAGGCCTTGTTGAATAAAGGCATATTTTTCTTGGCTAATGACAGATAAGCGAGCTGAATGGCCGGTTTGAGAAGTGTCAACAATTGTTGAACCATATATCTGGAATAATCAATGCAAAAGCTGTGGTCAGTGCCATTTTTTGGCTGTATATAAATTTAGCAAAGTGTTTTAGCATGTATATATTCATTGACATTTTGTTTAAAGTTGTTAAAATTATGCCTTGTATGTTGTATCGTACAAGTTGATTTGAAGTATTTAATAACTGTAATTTGCAACAGATTATGTAACTGTATGTAGGATTCCATAGTGCTAATAGGACCATTTTTAGATCTTATATGAGTATTTGTATTTATAATTCTAAGGGCTAGTCTTTTCTTTGTACCTAGCCTCCCAATTCTTATAGAGCTCTTTGTACTAGCTTGGTGCATACTTGCACGGTGATACTACAATTATAATTGTAGTTGAAATAGTGAATGTAATCTTTTTATTCATGGAGTTTATTCACATTTAACTTTGAAAGTTTGAAGGTGTTTTTTCTACAGTATAATATCCTAGGCCATCAGTATGTCTGACATCATGAGTGCCCTGTGTATCTGGATATACTAAGGTGGATAAAAGATTGTGTTTCTGTTTTCTCTGTACATCTTGTTACTTTGGTATCGTTATAACAACATTTATCTGGCCTTGGGATGGATTCGGGATCTGGATGCTTAGAAATAGAATTTTTCTTTTCCTGAAAGTAAATGCTTTCAACTCACAGTTGACAACTTTTTCCAGCTTTCTTCTCTGTTCTCGACTTCATCTCAGGACCTCTAAATGCTTCTTTGATGCTATAAATAAAATCCTTGGAAGTTGCATAGGATAGGAATTTTAGTTGTTTCTCACCATTAGTTCGTTACTAAGAACTGCCTTATGGTTGTATTACTGTTCTGAAAATTTTGCATTCTATAATACTGCCTCTAGCTTTGAGCTTGGTGTATAATCATATTGCTGTGTCACTTGCAGTATTTAATAGTTTCATGCTCTAGGTTGTATCCTGGAACCTGTAGAGGATAATGTCGAAATTTTGAGATTCGTTTTTTCTTTGATGTGTTTTTAGTCATAATCGCTTTTGACAACCTAGTTGCCATGCTACTTGGTTTCTCAGAGATGGAACTGAAGTCAGTGAACTGTTTCTTCTGTACAACCAAAATTTTATGCTGCCTAGCAGCACTTCTTTTTGAGTGATAAATATCATGCAATAAAATAAACATAAAAAGGAATTTAGGTATGAAGTATTTGCATTAGTTATATTGTGAACTACTATATCTCTTTGGTCAGATCAGTCAACCGAGAATGGGCGACAAAGTTACAGGAATATTTATTGTCATTGAGGTTTGATGGGTGTTTAAGTTACCATTGTCAAACATACCTATTTCTGAACAAATCAGATGATTCATGCTGGTGGGAAATTGAATAACATTGGAAAATAAGTGATAATCTGACATGCTTCTGCAGTATCCTATATTCAACTACTGATTTGTCAAATACCGATGTGTTTTATTCCTCTAATTTCTTATTTAGTTTTGTTAGTTAGTGTGTCAAGTAGTGGTGAGTTAGTGTGTCAAGTCGTGGGCCAATTAGTTATTTAGATTTTATTTATAAGAAGACTCAACGTCAGTTTGTCAATCAGTTTTGGATATAGAATGCAAAACTAAGGATTTCTTGAATTTCCTGTGTTTAGAGATCTTTAGCACAAATCCTGCGTGTTGGGAGATTCTTGCTACGCAGTCCTAGGAGTTAGATTCTTGCTTCTAGTGGGGCTCTAACATAATTATGTGCATTTCAATCGTATAGTTGTCATAATGAAAAATTTTCTCTTCTTATAACCAACATATTTTGCAGTCATCTGTAGCCTAAGTTCTTGTCAATCCTTGTTTTTCAGACAGTGGAAGGGCAAAAGCGAAAATTGGAGACAAGTGAGCAGTTGCTATCTCAAAGAAGGTTAGCATTGTTTTTTGTAAGAAAAGAAAAACTATAATTAGCAGGTCCCATCGTTTTGCTATTTCGTTTGGTCTTTTGGTTGACAAACTCCTTGAATTTCAATTAGGGAGGTAATTTCCATGTATAAGAAGTCTTTGGAAGAGCTTACCAAGGCAGAACCTTGATTTAATAACGCCCGACACTCAGTTGAGGTATCCAATATTCTAACCTCTCATTTTTCTTTCGTTTATCTGTGTTTAGGTTCATATTCAGTTTTCAGCTATTAAGTTATATACAGATACCTGGATTATGTAGAAAATACCAATCTTTTCTTGATTTTTGATGAAATGGTTCATTAAGCATAGCTAAACACTATTTTGGCAACCAAAGGCTTTACATAACTTAATAATAATGAGCTCTCGTGGGAGATTTTTCAATATTTTAATTAAATGGTTTATTATGCAACAAGGATATTGGCATGCTTTTACTTATGTAGCATACTTCCAATATTATCTCACCTAAATCTGAACCATCTCTATAAATCATAAGCTGCAAGTTCTTTATATGAGCTTGATTATGCAAGTATACATTTATTGGAAGTCATTCCTTCTTTCACTCAAAGCGGACGTTGAAGATACTGCTGCTTCCTAGCTGCTGTTTTTCTGGCCATTGAGACCTAGGATCTTTGTTGTCACTTAGGCTGCAAATTGTGGATCTGAATCCTAATTTTACTTTTTCACAAAAAGAAGAATCTAGAGGCACAACTGCTTGCATTTTTTTTTATTGATTTGGTGTGGATCACCAATCATAATTTTCCAAAGTTCATCACATATTTCCAAATCGACATTTTTGAGAACCCAAAGTTAGTATATCTTAACTCGAACATATAAGACATGGCCCAACAACATCAACAACTCTAAGCCATGTTCACCATTTCCTTGTTCTATTTCTACTTGAATCAACCAAATTTTTATTCATCTCCATTTGTCAAGAGGTGCTGGTGTTGTCTCTTTTGAAGTTCCTGCATATCATCTTTCTTAAATATTCAGAAACACTGAATCTGCTGTTCAATTTTCTTCAGGTTTGTGACCAAGTCTTAATATCAACAACAGTCTCAATCTGTTGAATGGGGTAGCTTACATATATAGTCGTCCTCTGATCTGCTATTGACCTCAAATTTGCCATGACGCGTTCGGCTTCTCAATCAGGCTCCAAAATCTTACATTTAGTATATGCATATGAATGAACCTATGCACTATGCAGTTTGCTATATCTAGAGAGTCTAGATTGAAGGCACTTACAAGGTGTAGTATTTTTCACAACCAATCTCAGTGCTACTTTGCCTGTTGGGTTTATTCGCCGTATGACTTAACAAGTTCTGATCTTGGTTGGGCATCTTTTTGTTGTCTATGCGTGATTTATTAACCAATTTTTGAAATGAATTTCGGTAAACCCTAGCAAACTGGGTTATCTTTATACTTGGACCTGTTATTTAGGTCTGGTTCAGGTGCGGTTTGATCTTAGACCGGTTTGAACAGGGTCCTATTTTGGGTCGGCCTTTTCCTGGCCCAATTTTTTTTTTTTTTAATTTATTATTTTGATGTGACCTGTCCGAACCTGAGTGATCATTCAAATCCAGTCAACTTGCAGTTTTTGGTTTGATCTGGGTTGGCCTAGATGTGGTTCAGTCCAAAACACCGGTCACGCACTAGATAAGTTGCTTTCTCAGATGAATGTTTAAACCAAAAATAAATTTACATAGATTAAACTTGAAATAACTCGGACTTAAATCGTATTGCCTATTTTCCGACCCATAAACATATTTACTTGAAGATAGCAATATTCAAAGTTAATTGTTCAGAAATCACCGGTAGTTGATACTGTTAAGATGTGTGGAGTATTGTCCCACATCGACAATATAATAATACCCGAACCTAAGAGTTAGGGCTACTTCTCCTATCGTCAATTGGTTTTAGGATGGAACTTGGATGTTTGTGTGTAAGGTTCACATTAGATCCACCGTATATAAAAAAAAGATAATTTAATATGGTATTCCCTTAGTTGCACTTATGTAAGGTTCACATTAGACCCACATATAAAAAAAAGATAATTTAATATGGTATTTCCCTAGTTGCACTTGAGGGGAGTGTTACGTGTGGAGTATTTGTCCACATCGACAATATAATAATATTCGAACCTAACATATAAGGCTACTCCTCCCATTGTCAATTGGTTTTAGGATGGAACCCCGAATACTTGTGTGTAAGGTATACTTTACGTGCATCCCCTTCACGTATTAGACCCGCTAAATATATAAAAAAAGATAATATAAAAGATGCCTATTTTTGACAATAACCCCTAGCAATCCATCTGTTTCACAAAAATGACTTAATATTTAATCTAAAATATGGTAAGTTTGTAAGGTATTTTTTAAATTAGTGATTTTTATATCATCTTATATATTTTTAGGTAAATGAACATGTAAGATCTGAGAATAAAAAGAAATAATTTGAAAACACAATAATTCAAAAATTCACGTGCGTATAAATTAAGAATAAGTCTAGAATAAAACTAAAATAAGTCACATAAAAAAAATATAATGGTGGAGTATTTTATTTAAGGATTTTTCCTCTTGATATCATTAAGGTTTGGAATTTTTTTCTTGGTATCCGCTTAAATTCAGAATTTCTCTTTGTACTCTTATTCTATTTATTTCCTCTTTATACACATTCTTAATATATTACATTAAATTTTATTATAAAATATTAAAAAAATATTAAAAAAATGTAAAAATAATTATAACCTCATTAAGTTTTACACTAATAAATTTATAATAAAATTATTTTTTAATTAAAAGGTTGAAGTAAATTAAAGTAAATAAAGAAAAATTTTATTTTGAACTAAAATAATTTTTTTATTTATTTTATATTTAAAATAAAATATATAAAATTAAATAAATAATAAACTTAATAAATTTTTTTAAGAGTCCAGAAATTTAAACATATAGTAATTTTTTTTGAATTTAATTTTCTATAATTTATTTTAATTTTAAATAAAAATATTATTTTTTATGTTAATTTTTTATTTTTTATAACATAATTTTCCAATATCTTAAAATTAAAATAAACATAATTGTTTTTTTAAATTTCGAATTAATATAAATTATATAAAATTAAATTCAAAAAAAAATTTTTTATTATATATTTAAATTTCTAGAATGTTAATAAATTTCAAAAATATATTTTTAATTTAATATATCATATATTTTTAAAATCGAAAAAAAAGTAAAAAGTAAAAAAATATATTAATTCAAAAATAAAAATATCTTTAAATATAAAAAAAAAATATTCCTATTAAATTTAATGAGGTCATAATTTATCTTAAAAAAAATTTTCTATATCTTTAGTATTTTATAATGAATTTTCAATATAATATAGGAAAAACAACCTAAAATAATACTAACTATCAAAATTTAACCCAAAATAATACCAACTTTGAAAATTACTAGGAGCGATACAAACTATCAACGTATTTACCAAAAATAATATATCTTACTTTTTCGGCGAAAGTACTAACTACGGCGATGACGTGACAACCGGAATTTGACTTCTCATCAAAAAGTAATTATGTGACGTAAATTTTAAAATCAAGTTAATAACAAATACAAATTTTGGAAAAAAGCACATTAAGTTTTTTAATTATTATATTTAAAATATAGTTTTTGTAACTATATTTTTTATAAATTTTTTGTAAAAAATATTTTATTTTAAATAAATAAAAATTTCTAATCTATATATATATATATATATATATATATATATATATATATATATATATATATTAAATATGTATCGTTTTCTTGTGAATTTTTAAAAACTTTTTTGGAAATTTTTTTTGTATATATAAATTCCAAAAAAAGTTAGTTAAAATATATAAATTCCAAAAAAGTTTTTATTTAAAAATTTTTTGGAAATTTTTAAAAATAAAAAATATTTTTAAAAAATCGTTTTTTATTTAAAAATTAGTTAAAATATATAAATTCCAAAAAAGTTTTTAACTACAATTTTTATTTTTAAAAGTACAAAAAAAATTATTTTTTACAATTTTTTTTATTTTAAAAAATATATATATTTTTTTTATAAAAATAATTTATATTTTAACATAATAAATGTTATTAATTTGGTTTAAAAAATAAAATCCACATCATATAATTATTTTTTGGTGACATGTCAAATTTCGGTTGCCATGTCATCGCCGAAGTTGTATTTTCGCCGGAAAAGTAAGACATATTATTTTTGGTAAATACGTTGATAATTTGTATCGCTCCTAATAATTTTTAAAGTTGGTATTATTTTGGGTTGAATGTTGATAGTTGATATTTTTTTTATATATATTAAGAATGGGTATAGTGTGGAAACAAATAGAACCGTAAGGATACCAAGAGTAATTTTAAAAATTAGTGGATACCAACTAAGAGAAAAATCCCTTTATTTAATTCAAAAAAAATTCAACATTATATTTTTAGCCCAAAATTATAGTATGGCTTGTTTTGAGATGTTTGTTGGGGTTTGCTATGATATTAAGAGCATGATCAATCAATTTTGGTGGGGTAGCAATGAGTTAAAGCGGAAGATTCATTGGATTGCATGGAAACGTATGTGTCTCTCCAAGGACGATGGGGGCTTTGGCTTCCACAACATGCAAGGTTTCAACATGGCGCTCTTGGCCAAGTAAGGTTGGCGGTTCGAAGGCCAAATACTTTTCATATGGCTCCGTTTTGCGAGCTCAGGAGGGTTAAGGCCGAGTTTTACATGGAAGAGCTTGATCAAAGGGAGAGAGCTTCTCCTTAAAGGTATTTGCTGGGCTGTGGGGAATGGTGCCTAACTGTCAGTTAGGGAGGATCGGTTAATTCCACGTCCGTTTGGTTTCAAGCCTTTGGTTAAGCCGGTTAGTGGTTCTTCTGAATTGCGAGTAATTGAGCTTATTGATTGGCATTCTAGAACGTGGAGGACTGAGAAGGTTAGGTTTGTTCTTGGAGAAATTGATGGAGATTTGGTCTGGTAAGGTCTGTTCTTCGTTTGTTACGATTGTTGAGACGTCAACTAACAGTGGATGTATGCTCTTCACTGTGCTGCCGTGTAAACATGAGAAGCCATATCGTTCTTTTGAGGCCTAAGCTTGTTGATCCAATCCCAAATGTTATGACTGTAGGGGTAATGTAACGACCCGGATTTTAAATAACTCAAGACGTCACTAAGCTAAGGACCACACAGTGGGTCCCATCAGTTAGCCTAACAACAACTTCACAAATAGGACCTTGAAACAAGAAGCACGAAAAATAATGAAAACATTCAACCTGTCATTTAGAAAACATTTACATAACAACCATGCATGCAGTTAGTATGTACATCCCAAAACGACACTTCAAAACATGACACCTGAATAGTTGCTTAAAACATCAGTTTGAAACCAACACGTGTACATAATTGCACACAAACAACGAAAGACTCGATTGCAAGCGTTTAGTTTCAAAAGTAGTTCAACCAACCCTTGGGTTAACACTGCCCCGGCTGTCCACTTCCTGCAGCTGACATCCCTGAAGCGTTCCTATGGTCAACATTACCTAAAAAGATTCGGTTTAAAACCGTTAGCTACCGATCATAATCTATCCACGAGAGATTATATCAACACATCACAACATAACACACATATTCAAATACCATATATCGTGCTCATGAGATGATAGCATGCTTATATGAATGATGCACGTGAATTCAGTATGCAATTTACAATTTGCGATCCCGGACCAAATCCGGAACCATTGCTTTACGATTCTGGCTTTGGTGTGAGCTCACCATTGCCCAGATTAGGTTAATTCAAACATTTTCTCTTAGGTCGTAGCCAGACTAATAAAGTCTACGGGCCAGGATTTCTCGTGGCGGGTTATGGCCTTAACCCTCTAACCACATGCAACATTTTCCCGTTCATGTTAATGCAAACATTTACCATTTTAATTAGGTGTGCGACCCGAGCCCGAAGTCCATCAGACTCGGCGTCATTCTTATACACGCGCAAGTGATCAGGGCCTGTCCAAACTCCGGTATTTACTGCAAAATACTCACTTTACATACTCTTGACCTTTACAGGTCGCCATCATATCAAACGTCTCAACAGGTCTATCGTGTCATATCATACCACGCCTCAATAGACTAACACTTATCAATTTAATCATTTCACATAACCCTAGTATGATACACATAACAACAACATTAAGCATGCTTTACACATCATCATATTTATAATAAAACACAACAATAACATTAGCATGCATCACACATAACACATCACAATGCATAACATCAATCACAATTCAACACAACAAGATATAAATCTCTCAGACACGAGTTTCTGCAGATCGAAACTAAGTAAGTCCGAAGAATTACCTGGATACGATCATGAGCAACTAAGCTATAGTTAGTCTACCGTCTTCAACAACACCCGTCGAAAATATCATATTCCTCGTATTAAACTTCTTGCTTCAAACATCAGTTAAATTCATTCCTTTGAATTTAATTAGCTTATAGTTTTTCCTAGATTACTAATTTAATTAATTAATTAATCTTTAATTAATTAATTAAATTTCACTAGAATAATGTTTTGCCCGCAAGTAGTTTCTGAACCCAACTGTCATCAAATCTCATCAAACAAATAGCCCATAATCACCAGAATAATGTAACGAGCATAATGGAATTTCCAATTATCCATTTTGACAAGCCTAAGGTCAATTTAGGCCAAATCGCAATACGGAAAACGAATAAATTCATAACTTATTCGTTACTAACCCGATTGACGATCCGAAAGAAGATTCGGAATCACAACGACGCTGGCTACGCTCGGACATCATTAGATTCACCTGAATCTGAGCGACAGAACCGGCCATGTAAGGGGGAGGCTCGACCTGTTCTTAACTTCAACGGAAATGCAGATGTTAGGTACCAAAATGAAGAGGACGAAGAAAGAAATCCGAAAACTCAAACGGATTAGAAATCGGATTACAAACAAAGAGTAGATCTGAATGTGAAGGTTGAGAGAAATGAGAGCTTTTACGAGGAAATGTGAAAGGAAATGAATGAATTTCCTCTATTTATAGTGACGTCGATAATTATCATCTAGCATTATCCTTTATCAAAGTCGATACTTATCCTCTAGCATCATCCTTTAGCAATGTCGATAATTATCCTATAGCACTATCCTTTAGCAAAATCGATAATTATTCTTTAGCATCATCCTTTAGCAAAGTCGATAATTATCCTCTAGCATTATCCTTTAGCAAAATGGATAATTATCCTCTTGCATTATCCTTTAGCAAAGTTGATAATTATCCTTAGCAAGGTTGATAATTATCCTCTAGCACTATCCTTTAGCAAAATCGATAATTATCCTTTTACCGATCCGAAGGTGGTTTGGGTCCTTTCTCCAAACTTCTCGGAATTGGAATAATAATTCCGAAATATTGTGTGGGTAGTTATTCTGCAATTTCCTTGTGAATGCATATTCCTAAGGAATAAATTAGGGAAATGGGACCCTTTATATATTGCTTTTGTAAAGTGGGCTTCTAGAGAAAACAATAAAAATTAGGCCTAAACCTAGGGAAATAAGACATAATTGAAATGATGGTACTACACAATATTTAAATATTGATGGGATGTTTACTATTCATACTTTTTGGCTTTTTAAATAAAGTGAGGGAGACTCCCACTTAATCGTTCATATGTTAGGTGTGTTATTTATTTTTTGGGTATTGTATGAAGAAACTGAGTTGTTATTTTTTGGGTATGTTGGATGTGTTATTTATTTTTTTGTGTTGAATGACGATTTATGTTTGATTACCCAAAATTCCGATCTCAAAATTAGGATATGCACTTACCATGCTCTATCTACTACATTGACAACAATACGAACAAACCACTTACCCAAACATATCAATATCTTACAAAACACTTACCCAAAATGTGTTATAATGTTGGATATGTTTTATAGTTACCCAAAATGTGTTATATTTAAAGTGATATCATGGATATGTTTTATGGTTACCCAAAATGTGTTATCATGATCAAATGTCAAGCGAATTTTTTGGTAATGACCAAATGCCATTTGATATTGATGTTTGTGTACAATATCGAGTTTTGAAAATTTTGGGTATGACAAATTTAAATTGGGTATGGATTTTGTATTAAGTGATGTTTAAATTGGGTAGAAATATAAAATATTATCCAATTTATGGATATTGTTTTATATTAATATTTGATTTATTGGGTATGTTGTTTTCGAGTATGTTTATGTACTTTGACAAATTTATTTTTGGGTATGATTGTGACATTAGCTGGGTAAGCAGATTTTTGGGTAAGCGGATTTTTTCTAGGCAAAGGGCTGCGTTTTTTTGGCCCAAAATTCCCTCTAAATGTCAATCAAAAGTGTCACAATCAGCACTCATATCACTCATCACTCACTTTTGTCAATTTTTTGTCCTATTTATGAATTAGTCTAGTAAAGTAAAAGCCCTATTTTTCAATTTGTAATTGGTAGGGCCCTAAATTTTAACTCTATAGTGTAAAAGACCCTAAATGCCAATTCAGCCATTCCTAAGCCGTCTTTCTTAGCTGCTACGAAACAAAATAGCGACTCTTATGGCCATTTTGTCTTTCCATGTTATTTCATATCTAGGACATGTCCGATGTCCTGATCATTTCTCTTAACTGCATTTTTATTAACTGAAGCTCCCAAATGCTCCAAATAACACTTGGGTAGAAATTATTCTCCGGATAAAAAAGTAAAATTTTCCCCACAAGGTCAATCTCAGGCCAAAAACTCAATGGTGGAATCCAAGCTTGCCAATTTCACCCCGTTCGCAAGTTGACCCAATATTACTATCAATGATTAGGTTTAATCTGCCACCTTAATCATGATTATTTAGGATTCGAAAATCCTAGCTCTTACAGGTAAGGAGTGGGAAGTCTAACCCATTTTGAGATGATGTCAAGTACAAGGGTAGAGTAATTGCAATTATGCAAAAGATGATCCCATCTTCGGCTTGAAGATTGCACAACTTGCAAGGTCCTCCTGGATGATGTTCCAAGAGAGAAGCTTAGAAAGGGTAGGGAGACGTTTATGACTTGCCAGCCATGCAATGAAACTCCATTTTGGCACGTTCATTCCTTTCCAAATGATCCGAGAAGGTAGGAAGGGAGAGGGGCATTAGGCTTCCAGCAAAGATTATAGGCACCAGTGGTGGAGAAGTTGCCATTTGGTTTGGTGGTGAGACTGTTGAAGCTATGACCGTTCACTGAAGCCACAATCTCATCCAGAAGTTGTGGAATTTGACGCCGATAATGAAGCAATGTGGTAAAAGAGCTTCTTCAATTCTCCAATAGTTTGAGCTTCAATTGCTTTGCACTTTGTCTATCACTATGCAGGTGAGCGAGCCTTCTCGGGTTGAACGTTGGGTTCGACCTCAAATTGGCACGATCGTTCTGATACATTTTGTTTTTAGCTCTTTCTTTCTTTTTAAACTTAGCGTTGTGATTGCGGATGATGATCCGATGAATGAATATATGTTTTCCAAACAAGGGAGGTGTAAAAACTAAAAATAAGTTTACTAAACATCATATTTAATAAGTAAAAAAATATAAGACAGTCCTTGTAAAATGAATATAAAACAGGATGATTTTTTGAACAAATAGAAGTTAGATGAGCAATTCTAAATCATGGGAATACATTAGTAAATGCATAATAACACTTAAAGTATTTATTTATCATTTATTAATAGGGTATCTATATACATGTATTAAAGCAGAAGCGTTTACTTCAACATGGTTCATCCTAACAAAAAAATATGTCACATGTCATTTTCTTAGAATTTTAGTTTTTTTAAATAATATATATAGTTACCATATTTTAATTATCCTATTATAAAACTTATATTTATCTACTTATCAAACATATATGTATATATACTATTAGTGTTAAAATATATATCTATATACTAATAATAAAGTAGAATAAAGTAGAAGCCTTTAATGTCATATGTTTTTTTTCCATTCTTTTTGTTAATGCAATTTAATACGCACTCTCATTTTAAAAAATTAATTAAAAAATTATATAAACTAAATATATATATATATATATACTAATATTAAAAAAAACTTAATTACATAAACCATGGTTCCATATATTTTTATATTATGGGTCGTTTTAACGTTCAGTTTCATTTAAGACCTTTTTCTTATCAAGAACATGTAAACTATCATTTATTTAAAAAATATCTCTTTCTGTTTTTATTATCTTTTACTTTCCCTTATAATATTATCTTTCAACTCAATTTAATTAATAATTAGATTTGTTTTATAATTTATTAAAGCTAATCCCGCACACGATGCGGATATTAGACTAGTTTTTCTTACATTCTGTACAAAATTAAGATATTTAAACTAATTTTGTCTAAAAGACACAAGTAGTAGAGATTGTATCTTCAAATGACAATCATTAAAAAAGTTGGTGGAGTTAGAATAAGATTAACAGAAAACAACTCCGCATCTATCTTCCAATAATAGAGTGGTAACACACTTACCAAAAAAAAATAATAGAGTGGTAACATAGACATATTGTTGGCAAATAAACATCACTAAATTAAGAAACAATAACTCCAAGATGAGATGTTATATGTCTTTTTTAGTCGCCTTAAGGAGATATAAACTGTTTTTTTTTTTTAAATATACGAGGTAGGAAATTAATTTTGTTTATAATCGCAAGCTTCTTGATATTTTTTTAAAATATTAAACTTTGATATAATACAAGTAATACACACGGTAGAGATTTGTGAATTGCAGACTTGATTATTTCATTGATCAAATACTGTTTATATAGACAAATATAAAAGGATAAAATGTTAAATTGTTAGTTTATCATTTTACCGTTGATGCTAACATTTTACCCCTTTATATTTCATTGATCGAATACGAGGATTGTCAAAAACCAAAAACCTTCAACTCCACATCTATCTTCGATAACACATTAAGTTTTGAGCTTAATATATAAGTTACCCCTCCTATTACTGATTGATTTTAGGATGGAACCCGTGTGTGCTTATGTTTGTGGATCATTGGACGTGTGCTCCCCACATCTAAGATTCCGGGACAGATAAAAATATTAAATTAACATGATATTAGAGTAGGTCCAATCCGGGTTCGGTTTCCAGCTGACTTCAGGATTAACTAAAAAAGAGAATGAGACAAAAAAAGAAACCGTCGAAAAAATTGTTGGGGAGCTAAATTGAGATGCTCGACTTATGTCAATGTTAAATAATTCAGGTAGTTAACACTTGTGGAGAGTGTTCAGATGTAAGGGATAAATATCACATCAACAACGCGATAAGTTGTGAGCATGATATATAAGTTCATGAGTTACTCAACCTATTGTCAATTACTTATATGATGAACCCGTATGTTTATGTGTGCCTCACTAATTGTGTGTCCTCCACGTCTAAAATCCCGAAACAGATAAAAGAAAACTAGCACACGCGAAGTAAGATTCTCATTAGTATGAAGATAAATCTTTATACGGATCTCACGTGTTAAATAATTTGTACACTATTGGCAATATCATGATATCTAATCCTTTTAAGGTAGAAAAAATTTCATTAAATAAGCCATTTTCTATTTTCATTAGGTTTGTGTACCCTTTAATTTTTACCACTTTCACTAAATTAAAGTTGAAAGACAATGAATTTAATTAGGGGTACATTTACTAAACATATTTATACCATAAACCTAGGTAATAGAGAGAAATCTCAAAAGACTTAAATAATTTAGCCTTTTAAGGTACTACTTATCGATCAAACTAATTACTCATATTTGCTTACCATTAATAAATGTTAAAAATTATATATATAACTCCAACTACACCTAAATTCCCTCTACTAACTTGACAACCGAAGTACCATAAATAATATATCATTTATATTAATTTAACAGAGCATCAATATGGACATGTTCCGCTCCATACCCTTAACTACGCCTCTGTTTCCTATCAACAATCAAAATTTTGCTAACATGTTATGCATTAATAAGGTTGATTTAGTACGTGTGTGTGAGTTTTGTTATGGTATGTCTCCCGGTCTAGCTCTCCATTCTTTTGGGAAAAAAAATACTGAAAATTAACTAATTTACAATCTTAAAATTTTAGTGTATATAATATATTGTAACAAAAGAAATGTCACATTTATGACAAAAATAAATAAATAACGTGAATTTATTATATAACTTAAGCTCATAATAATTTTTTGATAGGACATAAGCTCATAATTATGAGTTAATAAATGTCACCAATAGTAAATAAATAAGTATAAATCATCTTTATAATATATGGACTACTTTGTCCTTATTTAATATATTGTATTTATTTATTGTGTATGAGTTTCAGGTACAAAAAATAGTTGAATCACTCGTGCATAAGAAAATTAATTTAATAATATTTTTATATTTTGAGTAACTTGTATACGATACAATAATTAAATACAAGAAAATTAATTACATTAATTATTATACAAGAAATTATTTACATTAAGTCGTGTACAAATTAAAGTATCATAATCAACATACATTTAGAAATTTCAAAATGAAAAATAAATCGTGAAATTCACCTTGTCCGGTTAGTTGGGAAAGAGACACTACCAATCACATATCAATTGTCCATGACTACAAAAATAATAAAAAGAATTTGGTAAAATAGATTTTTTTTTTCTATAATCATTTGTTTTGTAAACCCCTCTAATTTTTAGACTCTAATTGACTTATCACTGTACATTTACTAAATGCGTTTATACTATAGACCTACTTAATAAATTAAAATTTATAAAAGATTTAGTAAATTTAACCAAAATAATAAAGTTATAAGAGATACGCCTCATACACAAGAAATATCAACATAAGTTAAAACTATTTACGCTAAATTAAATTATAAAATCTTAAATTATATAAGTATAATAATTTTTTTATATATTAGTTTAAGTTTTTAATAAACCAATAAAAATCGTTATAAAGTATAAAAAATTGATTTCTAATCAATTAAATCAGGACAAATTAATTAATAACTAACTTTATATTAAAGTAACCGTAGTTTGTCAATTATCTCAATAAAAAAACAAAAACAGGCGAGCTTTCATTCTCTGCAACTGCAGTGGTGGCAATTTGCCACTTTGCAAGCAAACTCAAACTCATATTCTTATATATCATCATCTTCAATCCATTTATCTCCATTGTCATTTCCAAAATACCAGAAATCATGAGCTCAGACAAAATCTACCCGACATGGGCCGCCAAATCCACCACCAAAGCCACCGCAACATCCACCACTATCAACCCCACTTTTCCGGCCACCAAATCCCAACAATACGGTGCTTCAACCACTAACTACCGCCCTCAACCACCACCCTCCCCTCATCGCCGCTGTAACTGCCTCTTCTACACCTCCCTCGCTCTCCTTACCCTAATCCTCCTCGCCGCCGTCTCCTCCGCTGTCCTCTACATCGTCTATCACCCCCACCGGCCGGAATTCTCCGTCTCCTCTCTCCAAATCTCCAATATCAACTTCTCCGTCTCCATCTCCGTCCGAAACCCTAATACAAAGATCTTGCTGTTCTACGACCCTATCTTCGTCAAAACTTCGTCTTCCGATGTACAACTTGCCAATGGGACAATTCCGGGATTCATGCAATCGGACAAGGAAACGACGATTTTGAACGCCGTTTTGAATGGGAAGGGGATTTCGGCGGTGAAGAGTGAGATCAAGAAGGGGAGTGAATTGGATTTGGAGATTGAAATGAAGACGAATGTGAGGTTTAGGGTTGAGAAGTTGAGGAGCAAGAGGTTTAGGGTTAGGGTTTTGTGTGTTGGGTTGAAGGTGATCGCTGATTCGAAGGGGAAATTTGGAGGGAGTGTGAAGACTTCTGAGGTTACGTGTAAGGTGAAATTGCCCTTCAAGATTTGGAAGTGGAATTTCTCTTTTTAGATAAAAACTCTTTCTTTTTCTTTGAAAATGTTGATTTGTAAATTTGTTTAAAACTTCAAGCTATGATATGATGGATTGAATGATATGTATTTCTTTTCCATAGAGGCGAGTTGGGTTTGTCCCAAAAAAAAATTCGAATGTAAATTGTGTGTATTTTACCAATTTTTGAGTTTATGTTAGTCACAAAAGCATGTTTAAATGTCATATTTTATTACATGATTGTGTAATACAACACTCTAAATTAGTTTATATAACATTTAGTAAAATATAGTATAAAGAATAAGAATTCTATATGTGAAAAATCCTCAAAGGCTCTAAATCATTAATTTTATAGGTCTAATAGAAAATGTAACGAAAAACTAAAAGAAATAGTTGTAAGAGGATCTTGTATGCCATTAATACTTAGGTTAAAAATGCTGATAAACATATGAATCATACAAACACATGCAAATAGTTAAGATAAAACCCTAAATTAAGGCTAGTTCTAAAAGGATATTTTCTCTTAATTGATTTATGATGTTATGCAAACTAGAATAACACAATGTTTGAACTAATAATACTTAAATTTTGAACTAAAATTTGTCGTATTATTATCACCGTTAACAAAATTTATTGTTCAATTACACGAGTGGTTCAAGTAATGTTTATGAAACACAAATTTTATTAGTTCACTTTATTATAATATTTATTAGTTCAAATTTTTTACACTATTAGTTTAAATAAATGTTCTATTAGTTCAAACATTTCATGCATTATTTTGAGTTTATAAAAAAAATTAAAATTTATAAATCATTAGTACAATATAATTTAAACTAGTATAAAAATAATTGAACGAAATCTAAAAAATATTAAACAAAAAAGAAGAAGATGATATGTGACATTATAATAGCTCTCCATAACGAAACAACGAGTCCCTAATTGTACCTCCTTCCCCTTACTTATATATATTAAGGGCCTGTTTGGCGGAGCGTTTTCGGTAGATTTTCATCAAGCTTTGCGGTTTTAGACAACTACATGGTGTTTGACAGAGCGTTTTCGGTAGATTCATCAAGCTTTGCGTTTTTAGACAACTACATGGTGTTTGGCAAGATAGGTTTTCCATTAGTTTAGCTTTTTTGGGAGTTTTTTGACGAGGATTTTGAAAATCTACTACTATTAACTTTTTGGATATATTATAAAAAATTTTACAATTTTACACCTCTTTTACATCTTTAATAATTTGTACATTTTTATCCTCTTTGACTTTTTGGTAAATCTATCATACAAATCTACCCACAAATCTACTCCTATCAAATATCAATCAGGTTATTGGTTAGATTTTTAAAATTTACAAATTCTTTAAAAATCTACTCAAAACTCTACCAAAAAACTAAACTACTCAAAAAGCTAAAAATACTCAAAAATTTCGCTTCACGGAGTAAAATATGCATTGTTCTAATTTATACGGAAGAATTTATATAAAACAATAATATGTATTAATGAATGGGTTACTACTTGAATTGAATTGGGTCCGGTTTAAGAGTAATTGGGCTTGTTGGATATCTAGTTCAGAGTTTCAGACCAAGTGAGTATCGATACACATTATGATCCGTTGGTATGTCGAGGAGATTACGTTGGAGGTTTATAATCCCGATATTAGTCTATAGTTCAAGTTATAAATGTTGAAATTTTTTTATTTGAACCCAAAATTTAATCTTCATCAAAATAATCCTTAAATAACCTCATCAACCGTCCACGTCCATTGTAAAGTAGATTAAGTAGCTAAATTTAATCTTAATTGAAATTTAATCTTGGGATGGGCTTTGTTGAGCCTTTTATTATATCCACCATTCTTACCGTATTGGATAAAATGATTATGTGGGCAGTTAATGGTTATGTAGAAAGTTAATGTAACAATGATCAATAGAACTATTATGTTTACGTAGACAAATTAGGCCTATGTAAAAAGATTTACTGAATTTTTATTTTTTTTTACCTAATATAACATTATTCTCTCTCCCCTGGATTTTAATTAATTTTCATAGTGAAACAAGGAAAAATCGGTTACCTTATTCTTTTATCGTGGGCATTCAACCTCCTCCTTTTTTTTGGAAAAACGTTGATGCATAATTTCTTCTCTTACATTTTGCATCGATCGTTGCTACAATTCGATTTGTTCGACATCTGTGTGTAAATTGGCTTATCTTCGTCCTATATGCGCCGGTTATTTAGTTTATCCTTGTTTATGTAGCCGACAATGAATATTCATCTTTTCTGGGGACCATTATGTCGACAACTTCATTAATTTGAGTAGTCTGTACGGTCAACTGTTTGTAATGTGTGTAGGTTTTACAAATTCGTCATAGATAATTGTTATTAACCACAATCAATACGCTGTCACAAAGTACATCTTCATATCAGAATCTTGGTAGTGAAAATTTCCAGTTTATGTTCCTGGTAAGTAGCACATTTTAATTGTGTTTTGAATTTTGTGTAAACTAGTATGAATGTGTATGTTTTGAATTTTTTACACAGTTTTTACGATTGTTGTGTTCTTTATCTGGTTACATACATGTGTTGTTGTTTGTACAATTTGTATTTGTTATATCGAACTTATGTAGAATAGCTATTTTGTGTACATATATGTAGAGTGATATACTAACCTTTTTTTTTTTGAATTTGTAATATACACAGAAACAATACTTGTGTACATACAAACAATATTATGAATTTTGTGTGTTTACGAATTAATTTAAAAACATAGCTCGAACTCCACATAAACTGTTTGTTTGCGATGTTCTATATTATGTACGTTGCTACACATTCTCTCTTCAAATTTGTGTGTTTATGTATCAAAACAATAGTATGCCTTTTTTGTTTGTTTTGTTTGTAGCACCCATGTATCTACAATATGTACATCTATATATAAATTATGTATTTTTTGTGTTTATATTTCACTTTATTCTTAATTTGTTTATCAGTTGGTTTGTGTAAGTAGAAGAAGACGAAGGTTGTAGACGACAAACAAAAAGTAGAAGATGACGAACGTTGCATACGACAAACATAAAATAGAAGAAGACGAAGGTTGTAGACGAAAGTTGAAGATGACGGTTGAAGACGAAGTTTGAAGAGCCGATTTCTTTGGTTTATTTGTCGACGCTGAGAGGGCGGTTGATTTGATTCCGAAATTTCAGCTATCGATTGATACAAAGCGCTCAAACAGATATGAGAAATATTCAATATTCGGTTACCAGAAATGTTTAAACTTTTTTTTTTGCCAGTTAATTATATCCAATTTTACTTAACTATCCCAACTTTCTTACTTAATATCAGTCTTAATCACCCATTTATCTTTATTTTTATTTGTTAAATCGTAGAGGCCTATTTTATATCCATGATACAAAAAGTGTCTTACTACACCAATATTCTTTTAAGTATTCATAGGTGCACGATCATATTAAACTGTATTTCACAAGCACACGATCATGTGCATTTTATATTTCTCAACACCTATTCATTGCGATGGTTATCACATGTTCGAGTACACATCTGAGGTTTACCGGCCAACTTTGATAGCTTGTACGTGAAGGTCTGGCAAGCTGAATACTATGCGGCCGTTATACATGTTCGAGTACACACCTGTGTTAAATTGAATCCATCACACAAACATTTCCATCTTAAATTAATTGGTAATAGAAAGAGTAGTCGGCCGCTTCATATACTAACTTATATGTACTACACTAAAAGTTTGACTACTGGCCGTACTTGGTTACTTTTTTAATTTTTACACTTATAAATAATAGTTTCTAGTTTCTTCCTTTATAAAGGGCCAAGTATAGGAGTCACCGACATCGACATGCAACACAGTTTAATCTTGTGGGAACCTTAATTGCTTCCTTTAACGTTGTCATCGTCTTCACCGCAGCTTCAGAAATCAAATATGTCGGTGCCTTTCAGCTCTACTCATTCCGTCTCGTAACTACCCCGTTGAGATGTGACGAAAGAAAGTGTGTTTCATATAGATAAAACAAGAGATTGTAAGCCGGACATTGTGAGCATAATATATAAGTACACAAGTTACTCATTTTATCAATTGATTTTATTATAAAATCTCGTGTAGTTAAGTGTGTGACTCACCGGCTCTAATCATCAAATTTAACCATGAACATGTGACCTACTTAACTTCGTAAATCCACATCCAACTCAGGTTACTATAGTTTTCTAGGATCGGATTCTCCATAGTTGATGTTCCTTTTTTTTTTTTTTTTTTTTTATAATCAACCGGCTCTTTAATAACACAAGAGCGGAGAACTCTCTTTTATTATAATTTATTGCGTTTGTTGGTTTTAAAACATCAATCACAAGACATGAAAGTTGATTATCCCAAACCAATTGATCGGGCTAGCTGATATTCAGACATGTTGATTAATATAAATCTAATAACATGGTCACAGTTGATTATCCCAAACCAATTGATCGGGCTAGCTGATATTCAGACATGTTGATTAATATAAATCTAATAACATGGTCACACTTAATTGAGGAGGCGTACTAAGAAGAGAATATTCTCACATGAATTGCACTAATATGCGAACTAACAACTATTGTATTGTCAAGTAGTTTTAATTATAGGATAAAATTACCATTAAAGTATCTTCTCATGGATAATCCACGAAATTTAATCTACTATAAGCTAATTTCCACTAAACATAAGTATTGTACATAATGTACAATATTTATGTTATTCACACACCCCAAATTATACAAATTTATTGCTTTGTTTTTCATCTTTAGTGCAAAGCTACTCTATGAATTATTCATTGTCGATTTTTTTACTCACAAAAAATGATGCAAATTAAATTTAAAGGTAGGACTCAAAGATGAAAGTTCGAAAATAATAATAATACCGACCATATATAAAACAATCAAATGAATCTTAACTTGACTCGAATTCATATAACTTATGATAAAATTTTCTATAACAGTTACTTTTTTTTACAGAATTAATTCGAGTGATATATATGATAACAATAAATACGAAGAACCAGTCTAAAATTATTGAACTTTTTTGTAAATCGGTCGAGAAGAAAATAAAAATGGCGGTGACAAATGCATGCAAATGATAGACATAAAAATGGTACAATTGAAATTAAAGAGGAACATCTTGGTATGGTCTCCATCCTCGTGGGACCTTTGCAATTGCAATCTACAACTCTCCATTAATGCACAAATCTATCAAATGATCCCGCATGTTCTTCCATTCCACCTAACTCACCTAAACTTTGACGCTCAATCGACCAATATAACGTCGTATATATATACACATCTATTTAGGGTTATTCAAGAATAATATTAACTTGTTCTTTAATAATGTAAAAATAACCTAAACATAGATTCTCTCATAATCCTACTTTTGAAGCAATCTATATAACTTTTCTATGACTTTGGTCTTTTCAAGTAGATGCCGGCAAAAATCACGGTCAACTCGATTGTCGGTGGACGTGGTAACAAATAATAATGTAGAAACTAGGTCCTCATCTGCAAATATAAGGTTAAAGGGTCTCGAAATGCAATTTTCAGCAAGTGGGGTGGTTGATTGAGAATGAACGGTAGAAAGTGGAAGAACTGCGGTGCAGGCTGACTTTCCTTCCACTATATATACAGATAAGCCACCATTAAGCTTTGATTACTACTAAAATTAGGCGCCAATGTATAATAAGTACCTTTAAACTTAAATTCTTTTTGTTATCATGGAGTTTTAGAATTTTGACTGAATTTCATTAATTAAAAAACGAAATATAAATATGAAGTTCAAAAAACACAACAAAAAATTCTGAACCCGAAATTATGTAATTGGATATTTTGATTCTTTAATGTGACATTCTTCCAAAAATTCTTCATTTTATTGAAAACTTTCAGGGTAAGAAAATTATCTGCAATTTTAACCGCTTGCTAGTTTGTCCCATCTTCACATCCTTACCAATCGCCATCTTCATCTGTCACATTCTTCTCACAAAGAATTCATCAAAATCTGCTTAATTTCTAGTGTTTGTTTGAGCTTCTTGAGACACCAACCAACTATACTAGCACAATAGCACTAGCCAATAGTGATTTGCTAAATTTTCAAAGTCAGAGCCCATAATTTCTGGGTGTTTTTCTGCCCAACATTGAAATTCCTTCTCATTAACCTCTCTTTCTCATTTTTTTCTTGAAAGATTTGATCTTTAGAGCTTCTTGGCTACTGAAATGGAAGTACCCATGTTGTAGTTTTGACAGTATAATCCACTTCAGGTCTTTTTACATTCTTTTGCAAAGATGAAGTTCCCAAATTTGAATCTCATAATTCTTGCAGCTATTTTTGCTTTCTACGCCCACGGATCTTCAGGTAATGGCCCCTTCTCCTTTTAGTGCTTTCTGGGTTTAATTTTGAGCTATAATTTTGCCTTTGTTCTATTGTAACTGAGAATTCTGTCTTGAATTGGGATGTGGGGTTGGCTTTGCCTTAATGGCGAGTTGCAATTTGTTTAGGGTTTCTGATTTTCTGCCAAGAATCCAAGTAATCATGAAATGTACAATTTCATGTACTACTATATTTCTTGTGTTTGATATGTAATGGAGGTATGCTTGATGACTCAATGTAGTGCTTTAGACTCAGAAAGTTGGTAATTTCTGTGAATCTGTATGGTCACTGCATTTTTTTCATCTAGGATTTGAAAATCAAATTTCAAATTGTTACTGATGGCTTATCATCATTTCTTCAATTTTCACATCTATGTTGTGAGCAAGGGAAGATAAATTATCATATTACTGTCATGATAACAGTTCATGGGTCTCCAGGGAATCAATCTCCCTAATCACCTTAGAAATTCTTTTTTGTGAGGTACTTGATTGAGAAATTATGATTTGTCACTTGATCCACCATAATATAAACATCACACAACAGCAATTCAGGAAAATGTAATTCAGTATGATATTCTTCGAACGATGTTCTCAACTCAAATTGTCATCTAACTTCAGTTTGAGAAACGATTTCAGATAACTTATCCCCTGCATCAGCTCCAAGAGGTGCTCAAAGCCTTTTCTTTTCCTCGGCTCATTCTCCTAGAAAAGGTATATTACATAGTTTATCTTTTGTGCTCTTGCAAGTAAGAAATCAACTGAAATTTCATTGTCATTGTTTTTGCTGTTTGCACTGGCTACAGTTCAAGCTCATAAATCAGAGGTTCCAAAGGTTTCTTCTACTCGACACAATCATGCACGAATGTGGACACTTGGATTTTCATCTTCACCAGAGAGTGTATTTCATAAGCAGTATCATATGCATAAATGGTTTCCTGGCTCCAAACACCCAACATACAGACCACTTTTAAGGAGACAGCATAAACCAAGAGGTATCTTCTGTTACATTTGGCAAGTTTATCTACAAAAGTTCATGTTATGATTTTATTTACATTTTTTCAGGAGGTAAAACCACATCAGCTATTGCCTCGCCAGCTTGGCCTCCGTTTCATTCACCTAAAAGCCACCATTCAACTTCACCAACTCTAGCTCCATCGCCTACACCTATGTTTTCCTCAGGTGTCAAAGCGTTTTCTTTTTTGAATTCTCAATCTTCAAGTTCATCACTAACAATGAAATTACATCTGTTAAAATTGTGTAGATTGTACATCAGTGGTTTGCACGAAACCATTCACTTCCACGCCTGTTGGGTATCCTTGTGGTTGTGTTCAGCCAATTCAAGTTAAACTGTGCCTTGATGTTGCTTTATATTCATTTTTCCCTTTGGTGTCTGAGCTAACCTCAGAGATAGCATCCAGTCTTTTGCTCAACCGTAGTCAGGTACGTGTTGTTGGAGCTAATGCAGCTAGCCAATGGCTAGATAAAACTACAGCAGTGATAGACTTGGTTCCTTTGATGGAGAATTTCCAATACACAGTTGCCTTTTCAACCTACAAGAAGTTCTGGAACCGACAAATTGACATCAATTCTACGCTATTTGGTGCTTATAAAGTATTATCCATTCATTATCCAGGTTAGCTTTTCAATCATACTTAGCCTCCAACAAATAAATCTAAAAAATTGTGTCATAATAAAGAAGATGGAAAAATGGGTTACTTGCATTTGCAGGTCTTCCTCCTTCTCCTCCATCTGTCTCTCCAGATTTTGCTGCTATAGATGAGCATCACTTGCCTCTCAATGGAGATGATGGCAATTTTGAAAAGCCGTTGGGAGTTGATGTCCCGAAAATACATAAGAAGAGGCATAGTGGAACTGTAGTAGTTGTGATTGTTCTATCAGCCATTACAGCTTTTGTAGCATGCATGGCTGTTGCCTTGATTTTGATTTTCAAGTGCAGAAGTCCTGTTTCTCGTTCAGTTGAATCCGCTCCCTCAATGTCTCCCGCTACAAAAATGTCAGGTAAACCTTTCTGTTGTAGTAAGACAATAAATCTAGGTAGATTAATATGAAGAGCTAATGAAATATAAATTTGATGAAGCAGGAGCTCCAAGATCATTAACATTGTTAAGCGGACCTCAATCAGTGCCATCTAGCTCAGGCACATTAACATTTACAGGAAATGTGAAGGTCTTCAGTATCAGTGAAATCGAAAGAGCCACTGATGGGTTTGAGTCTGAAAGGGTTATAGGGGAAGGAGGTTTCGGAGTTGTGTACAGTGGAATCCTTGATGACGGGGAGAAGGTGGCCGTTAAAGTCCTCAAGAGAGATGACCGTGAGGGTGCACGTGAGTTCTTGGCTGAGGTTGAGATGCTTAGCCGTTTACATCACAGAAACTTGGTTAAGCTGATTGGTATATGCAAAGAGGACACTATCCGTTGCCTTGTATATGAGCTTGTCCCAAACGGAAGCGTTGAATCACATTTACATGGTAAAGTAAAACGACCTCTCTTTTTCTACATTAGATAATATATTGGAGCTAGTATATTTCGTATAGTTTATCTTTTTATCTCTTTATATTTCAATGAAATTATGTTGGTGCAATTAGGAATTGACAAGGATAACACTCCACTTGACTGGGAAACTCGAATGAAAATCGCCCTTGGTGCAGCTCGAGGTTTAGCGTATCTACACGAAGATTCGAACCCGTGTGTCATTCACCGTGACTTCAAGTCTAGTAACATCTTGCTAGAACATGATTTTACACCCAAAGTTTCTGATTTTGGACTCGCGAGGGCCGCTTTGGATCAAGGAAACCAATTCATATCTACACAAGTCATGGGAACATTTGGGTATATATGAACTCTTAATCACCACTCTTTCAGAAATCTTGAAGCATAAGCTCCTTATAGGCTTATAATATATGTTGTCTTTGTTTGCAGCTACTTAGCTCCAGAATACGCCATGACCGGTCACCTACTTGTCAAAAGCGATGTTTACAGCTACGGTGTAGTGCTCCTCGAGCTCTTGACAGGAAGAAAGCCGGTAGACTTTTCGCAGCCGCAACGTCAAGAGAACCTTGTAGCATGGGCTCGCCCGCTTCTTACAAACAAGGTCTCACTCGAAACTATAATTGACCCAACTCTGGATTGTAGCGGACCAAGTGATTCAATCTCGAAGGTGGCAGCTATAGCGTCCATGTGCGTCTCACCGGAGGTTTCTCGCCGTCCCTTCATGGGTGAAGTTGTGCAGGCCCTTAAGCTCGTTTGTAGTGAGGTTGAGGATTGTAAGAAAGAGATGGAAGGTGTTGGAAGCTCTGGCCGCGCTTTTTCACTCGATCTCGATAATAAATGTAGTATTAGTGAGCATGAAGAGTTTTCAGGGGAAATTAAAGGGTTTTCTCACATTGATTCTCCGGTTTCCGGTGGTTATATATGAATTGGCTATTTGGCTTGTGAGAGCTGAACGGCAATGTCGACGTCTAATGTTAAGAAGACAAGGTTTTGACAGAGGTTTCCTTAGAGTACATATATTGTGTTAATAAATCTTAATGCATCTTTGTATATCGATGAAATCTCAAAGTAAGTAAAACTTGAAGCTTCCATATCCATGCATAAATTAGACATAGCATTTCAGATTTCAAAAGACATCACATAAGTTGCTAAATTAAATTTTCAAAATAATCTTTTTTGTTAAAAGGCTTTGTCAGATTAAACGGTTTGATCGAGAAGTAAAAGTATCTACCTTTCCTTCTATTGTCAACCACTTTAAGCACTTTCTCAAGCACTTCAGAATTTTAATGACAGCACCAGCAGCAGCAGCCGTGATCGAAAAGAGGAGAAGTACACCGCCGACAATGGCAACGGCTAGAGTGGTTATCCACTTGGCGTCTTGAAATACAAGCGCATACACACTTGAGATGAACGAGACGATGGTAGCCAAAAGAGCGCACTGCAGCATCACTACGCAAGGAATGGACAAGACTCTCAACCATGCTTTTTTAGTTGCTCCAAATGTGTAAGTCGGAAGGACACCAACACCCAGTAACATGGCAACCACATTCGATGCTACGAAGGTTTTAACCGAAACTTCCTTCATTCGGAGGGCTTGTCTAGTGTTTTGATCATATCCACCTAGAACAGTGAAAGTTGCTGCAAATGTTAATATTATCAACAAAGCTGAAGCTACCACCACGTTTTCTAGTAGTTTCTTCAAATCCTCATCTCTTGACATTCCTTCATCATTATAGTTCATCATTACACAAGTGTTCATCCGTAACAATAATGGCACTTGGCTCCGCCTCTTCTCCTCTTTCGCTAAAAAATCTTCGAGTGCTATCCATATTGCAAGCTATTAATTTCACCAAAATACATTAATTATCAATGTATGCTTAGTATATATATATATATATAATTATGTTATTTTGGTATATGTTTTATCTAAATCTCAACCCTTAATACTCATCATCCAACGGTGTACGATTGTTCTCATGTATATACGTTAGGGTGTTCTCATGGGAACCACACCCTCTATAATATATATATATATATAGGGTCCGGTTCCGGTGAGGAGGACCCTTGCAGATAGGAATGAGGAGAGCTAGGGTGGTGACATGTGGCATGCCACATCACCGTTTTTTTTTTCCAGATTTTCTTTTTGTAAATAAAAATTAATGTTCATATTTTTATAAGTATGTGTTCATTTTTTAAAGAGTCATTGTTCATATTTTATCAATAAATGTTCATTTTTTCCCAACACTAACTATTTATTTTTTAACATTAATTGTTCATTTTTGTATTTTTTTTAAAAACATTTTTTTCGGATTTTTTTTTTGAAAATTATGCTATTCTTTCAAATCGTGTTAATAAAATATGATGTTCATTTTTTTACAAGTATGTATTCATTTTTTTTACAAGTATGTATTCATTTTTTTTACAGTTATGGTGTTTATAATATGGTAGTCATTTTTTTTGAAAATTATACTTTTCTTTAAAATCGTGTTTATAATATTCAAGGATCGATTAAATAAAAAAATTGTGAAATCAAAGAGAATACAAGACGATTCAGGTTTTGTTTCTTCGAATTTCTACTCTCACCGTTTAGATTTCCATTTTTAAGGTTTATATTTCATTATGATTGATGTTTGTGTTCAAAATCAAATTTGTTTGAATCATTTTGTTTTTGATTGAGAAAATACATGTATATACATATGTTGAGTTGGTCTAATAGCTCCAATTGAATAATCTATATGCTCCTTTCAGTGTGCACGCAAACTGTTCGGCAAAATGTCTTATAGAAAAATAGTTTATAATATTTATAGGAACAATGACATAAAAAGTATGAACACTAACGAATAAAAACATGAACAATGACGTATAAAAGTATGAACACTGATGACTTATCTATAACTTTGACACATACATAACATATTATGATCATTTTTTAACGTTTTGTGATGAATTTTTTTTTATTTTTTGTGGTTATATACTGTAAATGAACATCTATGCATTATAAAATGAACACAAAAGAATAAATGGACATGACACTTTGATGAATAAAAATACTATGAACACCAATGTATAAATACATGAACAATGACATATAAAAGTATGAACATCAATGACTATTTTGAATGTAAGGGTATTTTTCCAGATTTTAAGTTAATTTACAAAAATGTCATTAATGATGAGCATGTGAGAGCCCTTGATTTAAATTCATCCAACGGCTTACAACTCTCCTAATTCCTATCTACAAGCTCTCTCCTCACTTGAACTAAAAAATCTCTATATATATATATATATATTATACGTTTGAGTTATAAAAGGGAACAGTGACGGGCCTTAATCTGCTTGCGTTGTCCAATGGGCCTCTTCACCTTCTTAATTTCGTCAATTTGACGGCCTATTGCTAAAGTCCCTTAAATTTTGGTGATCGTTGTTTTTTTTTAATTTGGGATTTATTCCTCTTAAACGACCTTATTCTTAGGGGTGGGCATGGGACGGGACGGGACGAGATAGTGGTCGTCCCACGTCCCGTCCCGCAAGTTATTTGCGAGACGGGACGGGACGGTATTTAAGATATTTTTTCTTCGTCCCGCGCGGGCCCTGTCCCATGTGGGAGGGGACGGGACGGGACGGGATGAGACAAATCCCGCGAAAATTACTTACCGATTATATTTAATATGTATACTTTTTTTCTCTCGTGTTTAAAGACATAAATGATCGGGAAAAAAACTCGATACCGAATTATCGATTCATGACGCCTACATTAGTAGTTTATACATTGAAAACAAATTCAAGTTACATCAAAATGTCTTACCGACTCACATTCAAAAAATAATTACAGATAATTTAATGAAAATTATATTTATTTAACTATCGATTACAATTGTGGTAATCCACAAATACAAGGGCGATGGAACCGACTAGAGCAAGGGTGTCGATGGAACGGACCAGAGCAAGGTGGCAAACGGACTAAATCAAGGGAGATCAGAAACTCTAGTATTTTAGATCCAACCGAATGAGTAGTAAAGAATGAGTGAATGAACGATGAAAAATCATCGATCTAATAATTTTAAAAATAAAAAAATATTTTTTAAATTATAATTTATGTATTTTATTTAAATAATATAATATTTATAAAAATATAAAAATATTATTTATATATATATATATATATATGCGGGACGGCACGGGATTAACCGGGATGAGAAGTCTTCGTCCCGCGTTCCGTCCCGCAAATTTTTTGCAGGACGGGACGGGATACACATTTTTTTTTTTCAAATCCCGTCGGGATGGGGACGGGATCGAGACGGGATGCGGGACTGGACGGGATTAAGCGGGATTTATGCCCACCCCTACTTATTCTAATTCCCGTTTCTTCCGCTTTTCGTCTTTCCCGTCACCGCTGAGCAGCCTGCAAAACTTCTCTTGCCTCGCCACGTATTGCAGTCGTGTCCCTTTCATTGATACTAGCGCAAGCTTCAATCAACGCATATTGACAGGTGTAGCTTGCCCCTTTCTTTTCGTTTTCGGGTGTTGAAAAACAAGAGACCGGTTTCTGTTGTTCTTTGTAGATCCAAATCTCACTTCCGCCTCCACCACGTTTTCTTGACGTCCTATTTTTATGGATGTGAACTGGTTGCCGGCGACCAGAGGTGAGGAACATCAAAGCCTAAAGTTTTAGGTAAGTTGTTCTTCCTTTGCCCGTCCTGCTTTGATGAATTATTTCAGGTATTTCAAACCAAAGTTTAATTTGACAGATTGAAATTGTTGAGCTTCTAGGTCTCCTTCATCATGTCGATTGAACCGCCCACACTTGAAGTTTTCCCAAGTTCAGGCAATGGCTTATAGCAGGTCAAGATCCGTAAGCTATATTCATCATCATTGATATCTTCATTACTTTCAAGTTCTTACTTTAAAGCTTCTGGTGTTTTCTCTCACAAATTTATAGATGATGTGGAGCTTGCAAAATCTGTAAAGGCATCTATTCTTCCGAGTTCATGGTTTTACAGATTGGAAAAGAAAGGGAAGGATTATCTTGAGGTTTACTTCTCCTTCTGTTAGTTTCCCAAATTGCTTTTAGCTTCACGTGAAATAACCATGGCTTCACTTCTCACATTTAGGGAGTCCTGGATTTCTTTTCTCCTTCTTGGTTTGCTGTAGAACAACATAATATATCGTTCTATACTATTACGTATTCACTGAACAAAGCTTCCTTGATCTGCCCGCCACATGTTCGACAAAAGTCCTCTGAGAAATTTATGCTTTGATTTCACCATTTTATAGAGGTGATTATGATATGAATTCTACTCTGATTGAGGAGAATTGATGGGATATGAGTTCAATGAACCTAATTTCAGTCAACTGTCAAATTGGTGCATTGAGGAATGGTTGACTTGAAGCTCATTTTTGGGAGCTTGTTTTGTCAAACACTTTGATTGTTGACGCCTAAGTTCCTTAAAACCGCACGAGTATCCAATTTATACATATGCTTGAGAAGCTGAAGTTTAGCCTTCATTTTTACCAGGTGACCCAAAAACTTCATACTGAACAAATGTAAAAAATGATTACAAAATATGTACTTGTATGTTTATATTTGTCCTAAAAGAATGATTAATTGACTTGTTTTTTTTGTGTTTTGGGTTATATTTGGAAGGTGTTAACATACAAACCAGTTAAGAAGTTGCTATTAATCTGGTTTGTGCCCTCATTTCTCTCGTTGGCACAATTGCCTTAAGTTTCCTTTGTGTCTCAATATTTCATTCATTATCTATGGTGCTTGTATGGTTGAATATTTATACCTATATCATGTTGCTCTAATTCCCTTTTCCAAGAGGACTACTTGTCTTTTTATCCACTAAACTTGATTTTTTTTAATTGTTAATTGTAGGAAATTCTCAAGACCCAACATCCCCAGCTTTACTATGAATCTAAATTGTATATGCTTATTCAGGAAGGCGGTGAGCATCTAATTCTTTTTCTCCTTATCTGAGCTGATTTTTTTTGACACGTTGTTAAACACGCAATGTTTGATTTGGAGAATGAGTTGAAGATTAACCTCAACAGTTGTGTTCTTATGTGTACTTTGTAGGTAAATTTTATTTGCGCATTTGGGTTCTTCTCTCTTTACTTTGAAGTTTCCCCAATTTGATTGAAACTTTATACAATCGAGGAAAAATGTGTGTGAGTTTCAGGAGAAAAAATGTGTGCGAGTTTCCGGAGAAAAAATGTACATTGGGAAAATGGGAAGGAAAATGGGAAGGGAAGAGTAGTCATTAGATGTGATGGCTGAAAGGTTTGGTTGAGAGGTAGAAAACGGGAAGTGGGTCTCATGAAATAGGACATCTCTAGAGATATAAAATTTGAGGTTCACCCAATCATAACATATGTAACCCTTGTGATTGGTAGCATAACCAAGAAATATAGTTGGAGTGTATCTAAAATTGAGTTTATGTTTGTTGTAAGGCCGTAAATTTGGAAATGCGAGACATCCAAAAACCTTTAGGAACTTGTAATCCGGAGGAGCTTGAAACAAGAGTTCAAAGGGTGTTTTGTGTTGGAGAAGAGGTGTGGGAGTACGGTTGATGAGGTAGGTGGACGTTTCAAAAGCAAAATCCCAATAGGTAAGAGGAAGGCAAGAGTGTTTTAAGAGGGTGAGGCCCATGTCAACGATGCGGCGATGACGGGTTTCGACACTTCCATTTTGTTGATGGGAATATGTACAAGTAAGCCTTTGATGGATACCAAGGGAGTGAAGAAGAGGTAAGATTGGTTTGAATTCAGTGTCGCCATCCATTTGTATGGCTTTTATGGATGTAGGGAATTGATTTGTAACGAGTTTAATAAAAGTGGTTAGAAGAGGGGTAACTTGAGATTTTGTGACCATAGGAAATAACCATATGAATTTGGACCAATCATCAATAATAGAAATATAGAATCTATTATCTTTTAAAGATGTTAAGTGGGCTGGGCCCATACATCCACAAAAAGCAGCTGCATAGGTCCATTTGAGGTGGTGGATGAGGCTGGATGTGGAAGCGCGTGGGCTTTGGCCGATGAGCACGAAGTGCAAGGGAAGATATCATCTGGGCCAGAAGATTCTTGGGCCTTAGGATTGATCTGAGGGTTACTAATGAGATGCAAAGTGATGCGTTTTGAGGGATGACCTAAGCGGCAATGCCAGAGATTGGATGGTGTTGACGGAGGCGATGTTGTGGTGGTGAGGAGAGCGGTGCTGGTGGTCGGGAACTTGTACAATCCGCCATCAACGAGTCCCCGAAGAAGATGCATTTTTGTCTTCGAATCCTTCAAAACAAAGTAAGTGGCATGAAATTCAAAAAATACATTGTTATCTCGACAGAATTGATTAACAGACAAAAGGTTTTTCGAAATTGATGGTGTATGAAGAATATGTGGAAGCAGAAAGGTTCGATTGGAGATAGAAAAGGAAGAAGAACCATGATTGGCTATTGGAATAGTCGAGATCCATCACCAAGGGAGACAAAATCTGTACAATCGTAGGGCAGGAAATCGATGCGGAGGTTGGCAAGGTCCGGTGTATAATGATGCGTAGCTCCTGTGTCTGGGTACCATGTGGTGTTGTTGGCCTGCATTGACGAGGGTGTGGGTGCCTGGTACGCCTGATCAAAACGGTGCCAGCAGACCAAGGCACTGTGGCCTGGTTTAAAACAGTCCTGACAGGTCGGGCGAGTATCCGGTTGTCCAGTGAAGTGAGATTGATTTCCACGACCTCTTGAGGTAGTCTGTTGGTAAGAGGGAGGGTGAGAAGTGTTGGTGGAAGTTCCACGTCCCTGGGAGGGACCACGACTTTGGTTAGAAGGTGGATTATTGGAAGAGCGTCCTCTGTTTCTGTTGGAGTTGTTTGCCCTGGTGAAGTTGGCCTCTGGTGTGGTGGTATTGTTAGCAGACATGGGTGGTGTGGGGAGGATGGAAGTGGACTGGTGGGTTAAACGGGCTTCATGAACAAGGAGGTAAGACAAAACTTGATTTGGAGAGGGTAGAATGGGTTGTGTAGACAAGGATGTGACAATGGAGTCATATTCAGTACCTAATCCGGCAAGGATGTAGGTGATGAACTCAGAATCTGAGATAGAGTGGCCTGCTGAAGTGAGGCTAGAAACTAGGGTCTTGGCTCGATGATAGTAGGCATGAGTGGATGAGTCACCTTTCTTCAGAGAAGCTAACTGAAGACGGGAATGAACTATCTGAGCACTGGATCGAGCTGCAAATGACTCTTGAAGCAGATACCATATTTGAAGAGAGGAGGAGCACTCCAAAATTTGAGCAAGAACTTCCTCTGTGAGACTTGCCATGAGTATGGCCATGACAAGTTGATCTTTGGTGATCCAGGAATGATAAGCTGGATTAGGGACATCATTGATGGAGGGGGATGGACATATAAGAGAGCCATCAATATAGCAAAAGAGATTCTGAGCTCGAAGAAGTGAAGAAATCTGTGCTTTCCAAAGGGGAAAATTACCCTGATTCAGTTTGACAGTGAGAAGGTTTGTGATGGGGGATAGGGAGAAAGATTGTGAAGGAGAAGATGGAAGGATTGTTTGAGTGGTAGAATGATCTTCGTCTGTTTGAGAAGAGAAGGAAGGCATGGTGGAGGATCTTTCTGTTGGACGTTTGTCCTATGTACCCTCTGATACCATAGTGGAAATTGATGATAAGAAATGATTGATTCTGTTCTACCATTTCATTGACAGATACATTGTTTATATAGAGCCTTCTTAGGTTACAGCTGTCCTATCATTGGGCTGATGTACATTGGGCTCGTTGGGCCTACTATCCTTCAAGTGGGTCATTAGATGTGATGGCTGAAAGGTTTGGTTGAGAGGTAGAAAACGGGAAGTGGGTCTCATGAAATAGGACATCTCTAGAGATATAAAATTTGAGGTTCACCCAATCATAACATATGTAACCCTTGTGATTGGTAGCATAACCAAGAAATATAGTTGGAGTGGATCTAAAATTGAGTTTATGTTTGTTGTAAGGCCGTAAATTTGGAAATGCGAGACATCCAAAAACCTTTAGGAACTTGTAATCCGGAGGAGCTTGAAACAAGAGTTCAAAGGGTGTTTTGTGTTGGAGAAGAGGTGTGGGAGTACGGTTGATGAGGTAGGTGGACGTTTCAAAAGCAAAATCCCAATAGGTAAGAGGAAGGCAAGAGTGTTTTAAGAGGGTGAGGCCCATGTCAACGATGCGGCGATGACGGGTTTCGACACTTCCATTTTGTTGATGGGAATATGTACAAGTAAGCCTTTGATGGATACCAAGGGAGTGAAGAAGAGGTAAGATTGGTTTGAATTCGGTGTCGCCATCCATTTGTATGGCTTTTATGGATGTAGAGAATTGATTTGTAACGAGTTTAATAAAAGTGGTAAGAAGAGGGGTAACTTGAGATTTTGTGGCCATAGGAAATAACCATGTGAATTTGGACCAATCATCAATAATAGAAATATAGAATCTATTATCTTTTTAAAGATGTTAAGTGGGTTGGGCCCATACATCCACAAAAAGCAGCTGCAGAGGTCCATTTGAGGTGGGGGATGTGGCTGGATGTGGAAGCGCGTGGGCTTTGGCCCATGAGCACGAAGTGCAAGGGAAGATATCATCTGGGCCAGAAGATTCTTGGGCCTTAGGATTGATCTGAGGGTTACTAATGAGACGCAAAGTGATGCGTTTTGAGGGATGACCTAAGCGGCAATGCCAGAGATTGGATGGTGTTGACGGAGGCGATGTTGTGGTGGTGAGGAGAGCGGTACTGGTGGTCGGGAACTTGTACAATCTGCCATCAACGAGTCCCCGAAGAAGAGGCATTTTTGTCTTCGAATCCTTCAAAACAAAGTAAGTGGCATGAAATTCAAAAAATACATTGTTATCTCGACATAATTGATTAACAGACAAAAGGTTTTTCGAAATCGATGGTGTATGAAGAATATGTGGAAGCAGAAAGGTGCGATTGGAGATAGAAAAGGAAGAAGAACCATGATTGGCTATTGGAATAGTCGAGATCCATCACCAAGGGAGACAAAATCTGTACCATCGTAGGGCAGGAAATCGATGCGGAGGTTGGCAAGGTCCGGTGTATAATGATGCGTAGCTCCTGTGTCTGGGTACCATGTGGTGTTGTTGGCCTGCATTGACGAGGGTGTGGGTGCATGGTACGCCTGATCAAAACGATGCCAGCAGACCAAGGCATTGTGGCCTGGTTTAAAACAAACCTGACAGGTCGGGCGAGTATCCGGCTGTCCAGTGAAGTGAGATTGATTTCCACGACCTCTTGAGGGAGTCTGTTGGTAAGAGGGAGGGCGAGAAGTGTTGGTGGAAGTTCCAGTGAAGTGGACTGGTGGGTTAAACGGGCTTCTTGAACAAGGAGGTAAGACAAAACTTGATTTGGAGAGGGTAGAATGGGTTGTGTAGACAAGGATGTGACAATGGAGTCATATTCAGTACCTAATCCGGCAAGGATGTAGGTGATGAACTCAGAATCTGAGATAGAGTGGCCTGCTGAAGTGAGGCTAGAAACCAGGGTCTTGGCTCGATGATAGTAGGCATGAATGGATGAGTCGCCTTTCTTCAGAGAAGCTAACTGAAGACGGGAATGAACTATCTGAGCACTGGATCGAGCTGCAAATGACTCTTGAAGCAGAGACCATATTTGAAGAGAGGAGGAGCACTCCAAAACCTGAGCAAGAACTTCCTCTGTGAGACTTGCCATGAGTATGACCATGACAAGTTGATCTTTGGAGATCCAGGAATGATAAGCTGGATTAGGGACATCATTGATGGAGGGGGATGGACATAAAAGAGAGCCATCAATATAGCAAAAGAGATTATGAGCTCGAAGAAGTGAAGAAGTATGTGCTTTCCAAAGGGGAAAATTACCCTGATTCAGTTTGACAGTGAGAAGGTTTGTGATGGGGGATAGGGAGAAAGATTGTGAAGGAGAAGATGGAAGGATTGTTTGAGTGGTAGAATGATCATCTTCGTCTGTTTGAGAGGAGAAGGAAGGCATGGTGGAGGATCTTTCTGTTGGACGTATGTCCTATGTACCCTCTGATACCATAGTGGAAATTGATGATAAGAAATGATTGATTTTGTTCTACCATTTCATTGACAGATACATTGTTTATATAGAGCCTTCTTAGGTTACAACTGTCCTATCATTGAGCTGATGTACATTGGGCTCGTTGGGCCTACTAACTTTATACAATCGAGGAAAAATGTGTGTGAGTTTCAGGAGAAAAAATGTTTGGGTATCATCTGATCAAGTCTACTTGTCAAGATTCTTCCAAGACGATTGAAGCTTATATTCAACATGCTATCATATTATCAAGTTTAAACCGGCGGTTTGGTGGCGGTTTAGCCTTTTTGTAAAAGAAAAATTGAAAGTAGACCAAACCGGCTGTTAACCGCCGGTTTGGTTCACTAAACTGCTGGTCGCCGGTTTGAGTACCAAACCGGCCGGTTTGGGCAAATAAATGTTTTGAAAAAAAAAAACCAAACCGCCAACATCATTCCAAATCGGGAGAATGATTCCAAAATATCTGGGCTATTTTTTTATTTTTTTTGGATGATGAGCTAAAAGGTTCGTGAAAGGCCATCTCTTATTCTCATTCTTTGTTGTAAATATGATGTGGAATAGTGATCTGACATTTTTATTTGTGTAGGGAAATGAAAAGTGAGAAAGTGAAGGAGGAAGAAGGGTATAGTCCAGATGACAAAGCTGTGTCCTTAGAAGGGGACCATACTCACGTTTGAAGTATTTGCATATAAGTTTAGGCTTCCATCTTTCCTTGGGTTATGTTTGAATGAATATTATGAATTTTGTCCATTAATTTCAGCAATGTAGTTATTGCAAAAGGTCCGCAAGAAAGTATCGAAACACTATCCTCAGCTGCATTTAGTAATATTAGTAAATTAGCATCTTTTAAGCTCAATTTATGCATTTAGTATTAGTAAATTAATATGTTTTAAGTTCAGTTTATGTTCAGTTACTTTTTCCATTTTCCATTCATGTAATTTATATTAATTTGACACAAGTAATTCAAACATTATTATTCCACTAATTTCTTTACTTTGCGATGTTTATAATTTGATTAAAACACTGCAAAAGAAAAAACGTTAACAATACTCCGACCTGTTTACATTATTAATTAAAGTAACAATAATCTTGACATTGTTTACATTTATTTACTTTGTGGGTTTGAACGAGAAATCATAATAGACATGACGTTGCATTTTCCGTTTAGTATAATTGTTTTCAGTTACTAACTTATTATTATCATCACTGTATAAATGAACGTCCTGCGGGAAAAAAATATGACACGCGCGCGCCGGCGAGCCTAGTATATATATATATATATATATATATATATATATATATATATATATATATATATATATATATATATATATATATATAAAAGAGGTAAGTAGATAATTATAAGTTTTACAATAGGATAATTAAAAAATGTTAACTATATATATATATATAATAATAAAAATTAAAATTTTAAGAAAATGACATGTAACATATTATGGTTTAGGAACAGCCACATTGAAGTAGGGTTGAGCAGTTGTCCTATTTTTCCTCCACGGCGATAGGGGGCTAAAAGGTCTACCACTTTAATTCCTGTTTCAAAAATGGACACCGAACCGCACTTAATCGGTTCGGTTTGAGGTTTGCAATTTTTGTTTTGCGGTTCAAACAGCAAAAAAAACCCGCAAACCGCAAAAATACCCGCAAAACTGCAAAAAACAAATATGCAAACCGCAAAAAAAAACCACAACCAAACCGCAAAAACAATCGCAAAACCGCAACAAAACCGCAAAAAAACCGGAACCAAACCGCAAAATGCGGTTCGAACCGCAACCGTGCGGCTTGATCCGCAAACCGAACCACAATTTTGCGGTTCGGTTTGCGGTTTTGCAGTTTTGAACCGATGCTCAGCCCTACATTGAAGTAAATGCTTTGGCTTTATTATAATATATTAGATAATTTTGTTACCAAAAAAATAATATATATAGATAATTTTAATATATTAATAAATTAAAAATAAGGAAACACAATCTATCATTTACACTTTTTTTATTAAAAAAATATTAATTGATAAAAGTTTAATAAAAATAAGCTCTTCAATTTAAAAAATTTTTGAAATACATTAGCATATATACGTAAATTAAAAGTATGTTTAGTATAGATAAATATATGTATAATTATATATATAAAGTTATTTTGGTATATGTTTTATCATATAATGATTATTCTATTAGTATAATTTAAAGTATGTTTATGTGTATGTGTATATAAATAAAAAGATATGTTTGGTAAGTAGATAAATATAAGTTCTACCATAAAATAATTATAATATTATTTTATTTACTAATTTCAAATATAATAACTATAGGTAATTTTTTAAAAAAATAAAATTTTATAAAAATTAAGTACCATATTATAAGTTAGGATGGACCATATTTATTATATTTTGATTTTAATATATAGTAATATATAATAGATACTGCACATTTAGTCTAAACATTAGTTAAGATCAGTTCGCTAAAGGACAATTAAACACGCAATATAAATATATCAATTTTTTGTTAGTCGTACCTTAGGGGGTGTATTCAAGGTAAACGTTAAGGTACGATGCATAATTTACGGTACGGGCGTGCGGCTAAACGTACGTCCGACACGTGTCCCGGGAATTTTTTTTTTCCCAGAAACGAATGAATTGAAATTTGTTTGAACTACCATGTTATAATTTATGCACTATTCTCCTATAAACTTTGAGCTATTCCCATATAATTCATGAACTATTACTTTTTAATATATTATATCAAATTATTTATAAATTAATCGCTTATATGTTATGAACTATTCAATTGTAATTCATGAACTATCATTTTATAAGTTATGCACTATCCTTTATAAATTTTGCACTTTGAACTATTCTATTATAATTCATAAACTATTCTATTATAATTCATAAACTATTCTATTATAATTCATAAACTATTCTATTATAATTCCTTCTCCATCCCTCCGAATTGGCATTGGCGAATCATGGATAGAACTTGCGGTCGAAGTTCATAGTCATGGTCCGCTGGATCTCCTAGGTTAACTCTTGGACGCCTCAGTTGTTGATTAGGGTCCATCCTTTGACCTAGGGTTTGTGGGGTTCCTGCAAGAAGAACGTTTCAGACTGGCATCCGAGGTGGAAGTACATCGGCCGGGGCGTCAGGTACAGGAACCTGCCTCGGTCGAGGGTCAGCAACTGGACCCTGCATCGGTCGAGGATCAACAGCTGGATCTTCCCTCGGTCGAAGTAGAATCTGGTCTCGTATGGCTGCCATATCTGCTTCGATTGCTTCGATCCTGGTGCGAGTTTCTTCCTTCTCTCGCCTTAGTTCTTCCCTGCTGAGGCGTAGCAGCTCTAGCGCCTCTTTCAACTTGGCCTCAAGATCACGGTTGTCTTGTTGGGCCATTTTCGCTTCTCTTAAGCGTCGCTTGTACGTCTTTTCTAGTTCGGGATCGTAAGGAACGATTTCCTTCCCAGAGCGGGTTCTTCGCATATACCTAAGAAAGAACCTGCAAAAGTCACTCAAGTAGAGTGGTCAGTAGACACGGGGGCAAGTGCCCCAAGAGCAAACCGTACCGGCTCGGTCTAGACCAAGTCCCCGGCAACGGCGCCAAAAACTTGTTCGCTCCAAACGGTGTGTGCAAGCTTTAAATTTATAACCCTAGACTTAAGCTTAAAACAAGGATGCGAACCCGCAGTGTACGGGTCAATCGTAGTAAAAGCAAGGAATTCCAGGGGTCGATCACAGGGACTTAGTGAAACAAAGTCCAGTTACGGTATGCTTATGCAACTAATAACCACAAAAGCAATTAACACAATCAAAGATGAATAAGAAGTCAATAAAGCAAACATGCAATTCTAGGGATTAAAGCATCTAGTTGTGGTTCCAACTCAAGATCTAAAGATAAGCGGACAAAGCTGAGGTTTTTGCATAGGGAAGGTGTTACTAAAGTGGAATAGATCACCGGGTAAGTCTCACTACTCACTAATCCCAAACCGTAACTCCTATTACCGGGTAAGTCTCAAGGAATTAAGATAAAGAATTATAACCTCGAACTAACACACCATCTAAGGGAATAGAATCAACCTTTACCGGGTAAGTCTCAGGCTAACTCACAAAGATGGGATGGAAGCACACTCAAACCCCAATAAAGGATAAACTTTTATTACCTACACTTATGATCGTTGGTACACAAACTAAGGAATTACCGGGTAAGTCTCATCCTAGGCTTGCATTGAACCAGAGAAGGTGTAATAAGGATAGGATTTGGCAAACTCTAACACTTAACTCTCAGTTTCGGATCAGATAAGTCACCTCGGTCAGCCAAATTCCACCCCGGCCGAGATGTTCATCGACTGAACGAGATGCTTAGGGTTAAGGTTAAAGACTCGAACTTTCAGGGTCCTACTGGAATCTAAGATTATTCTATCATTGTTTTTCCCACAACCTTCAGCCAATCACCCTAGAATCACACAAGGAAATTAGCCACTCATCATCATGAAAGTATTAATCAAGTATATGGGAAGAAGGTGAATATTTGAACAAGAAGAATTTAATGAAAAGACTTCAATAACTGAATCAAATATCACAACAAAGCGTTCCTTGGATAAAAATCCAACAAGGCAAGACAACAAGGAAGAGAATCTAAGGTAATCTTACAAGAAAACCTTCCAAAAGCTATAAAAGCTACAATCTTCAATCTTCCTTCAACCTTCAAAAAGGTTCTTCAAATCTCCCAACTAGAGTATGGCTGCTGCGTGACTTTCGGTGTGAGCGGGTTGTATGCGAGATGTTAGATTTGTGGAAATCCAACCCTTTTTATAGGAAAATAACCCTCCAAAGATAAGATATCTTAGAAAGATCTCTTCCCATAAAAATAGGTAAAAATATAAGATCCAATATATCTTCTTCCTTCCAGGAGCCAAGCCCAAAAATATAAGATCACTTCCCAAAGATAAAAGATCTCAGCCAAGAATAAAATATTCTCGCCGCGTCCTAGGTATTCGCCTCGGTCGAGTCGGCTTCTCTGGATCACCTCGGTCGAGGTGAATCTGTGGTCAACCGAGGTGAGTCATAACTGAATGTGAAATCTCTCAAAACTGGTCCAAAGTGAATCTCAAGCCCACGGCTATGCTTCCTGGATGGTTCCTTATGTTCCTCAATGTAGCTCAAATGACTCCATAGCTCCTTTTGCTCCTTTTTTATGCAAAACGTGCCATTTTACCTACGATTACAACAAAACTAGGTGTAGACCTCAATTCTCGCAAAGGTAGATGAAATGGTAATATAATTACATAATGCACATACAAACATGCAGATTATGAAAGATAAAACGTCAAAACAAACCCCAAAATATAGACTATAATTCATGTTATCAGATGCAACACTTCAAAGGGAATTCTCCAATGAAGGATAGAAGATGGCATGAGAGATTGATCAAGTAAGTTGCTGAAAGAAGGCATTCGCCCCAAAATTTCAATGGTAAATTACCATGTAATCGAATGGCACGAGCAGTGGATAATAGATGGCGATGTTTTCTCTGAACTCGACCATTCTGTTGAGGAGTGTAAGGACATGATTTATGATGAAGAATCCCATGAGCCATGAAAAGCTCTTGCAAAGAATGCTGAAGAAACTCAGAACCATTATCCAAACGAAATATATTCACCACAGTATTAAATTGAGTCTTCACATAAGTCAGAAAGCCAAAAACAATTCTGAATACCTACATCTTATCTCCCATAAGAAAAGTCCATGTACATCTCGTGAAATCATCCAAGATAGTGAGAAAATATCTTGCACCTTGTGATAAGGGCCCCATATATCCATATGTAACAAGGCAAATGCATGAGAAGCATAAGAAGTACTTCGTGCAAAAGGTAATTTGTGTTGTTTAGCTAGAGTACATACATCACAATTCAATGATGTGATTGAAGAAGATGGACATTCAGAAATGTGTTGTAGCTTAGCTAAAGAAGAATGACCAAGTCTAGCATGAAAAGTATGCAGTGAAGGTTTGTCAACAACATTACAACCTACTACATTATTAGAAATTGGAGAATGATAGTGACTAGCAAGTCTGTATAAGCCTCCATCAAGATAACAGTGGCTATGACTGTCTCAGTAGTAGGGTCCTAAAATAAGCAAGTTTTAGAATTAAACTTTGCTGTGTAGGAAGACTAAGTAATAAGACGATGGATAGAAATGAGATTATGCTTAAATCTTGGCATAAACAGAACATTCTGTAATGTCAAAGTGGGAGAGACTGAGACAGATCCTGCATGTGTAACAGTCTTCAAAGAGCCATCAGGTAAACCAATTTGAATTGGTTTAGATAGTACATTCATATTGGAAAATAACTCAGCACAATAACAAATATGATCAATGGCGCCAGAATCAATAATCCATATATATGGAGGAGATGCAGCAGTGGCTATAAAGGAATGTGTAGTAACTGCAAAGTTGACAGATCCAGAAACATCATTATGGCCTGATTTACTGTATGTTTAACAATCGAAGCATTTCTTGAAAGACCAAGGAAATAGTGTTGGAATCAACTGTTTTAGACATCGGATCATCCGAAGGAGTATGCAGAAGTGGACTGGAAGAAGCATTAGCAGCCACGTGTTGAGTATAATTGCGAGATTGATTTTGAGATCTATCAGTAGATAGATTCTTTGAACCTTTATACCAGTCACGAAAGCCATATAACTTGAAACAACTTTCCTTCAAATGTCCCTTTTCTTTGCAGTGATCACATTTTCTGTCCCATTTATCTTTGCGAAAGTCCTGTCTACTACCTACTGCTTGGCGATGAGGAACTTGCCTATCAGCAGCTAGTGCCTCATGATGGACAGAAAAAGTAGAGGTAATCTCTCGTTGCTTTTCAACTTGTAGTATCATGTGAAAAGCACGACTCAGAGAAGGCAAAATCTCAAGAGATAAAATGGTAGATCTAACATGATCATACTGATCATTTAATCCCATTAAAAACTGAATCAATCGTGTCTTAGCCTCTCGTTCTGCAAGATTTTTAAGTATTTCACATTTACAGTGAACAATACCGGCGCAACAACATACTGGCAAAGCATCATGAGCTTGCAATTCATCCCAAAGCTCTTAAGTTTGTCATAGTAAACCGAAACTGAAGCATTATCTTGATTCATAGCAGAAAGATTCTTATGAATTTGATAAATCAGTGGAGCATTCGATACCTGATATCGTTCCAAAATCTCATCCCATAACTCCTTGGCCGATTCAACATAAGCAAATTGCTCAGCTATCTCGCGTTTCATGGAATGAATAAGCCAGCAGCGTATCATATAGTCTGCTCTAATCCAACGAGCAACCTTTTCCATATCATCCTTGTCTTTGATACATGAACCATTGATGAAGCCAAGCTTCAATTTCGCTCCGAGCGCCATATGAATACCTTGCTTCCAGGAAGAAAATTTTGATCCATCAAACAATGTGGACACCAATTGCATACCAGGATTGTCTGATGGCGCAAGATAAAGTGGATCAATAGAATTTCCTGGAAGAATTCGTTCGATTCCAGATGAAAGACCAGCTCCTGAGTTAGCTCCCGTTTGAACAATAGGTATAGGATCTGAATGATCCAAGTTAGGATCTGTATCTTGAACACCACTACTAGCATCCATGGACTATCGATTGTGAAATTGTGTGTGGAAGAATGGATTTTATACCAAAACCTTCATGGATCTGATACCATTTGAAGGTAAGGAAGAGAGAGTAAAGAGAGATGAAATGAATTGTGTATACTACTCACATAACCGAATTCTGTTACATTCTAGGGTATATATATATACCCGTGTAGTTTATTCTAACAAACCACCTTCTTATTGTACTTATTTATATATGTGTCCTCTTATTATATGAATATGTATATTCTATCCATATATCTTGCTCGCAGAAAATCTCTGTGAGAGATTTTTGCACACTATTTTGGATTGCGAAAGGTACGACCAAAGCTCGATTAGCTTTTCCACGCCATTTGGCATGACTGTATTCCACGCTGCCAGAAATTTGAATGGTAAACCGAGTTAACCCTAGCTCATGTTTTTCTCACTTAAATTACTAAAGACAAAACCTACATGCCTATGCCTGCAGATGACATTATGCTAGCTCTAATACAATGAAGAAGGGAGCTCTTGAAACATCGAGATAATAAAGGAAAAACGGTACTTCACTATGCAGTAGAGGATGCTATAAAGGCAATGGTGGATGTATTGTTAAAGACCAATAGCTCGTTGGCCTTCTTGCATGACAATGACGGCATGACGCCTCTTCATAGAGCTTCTAGTATGGGTTGCTTCTCCATTGTTAGGACAATATTAGAGTTGTCTCCACAATCGATATCAGTGATTTGTGACAAGGGTGAGCATGTGGGTCAAACCCCTCTTCATGTAGCCAAAATGGATGCTTGTTTTCTAAGGGTATGTCTTCAACATACAAGCATGAAGAAGCTCATTAATGTAGTTGATAACGAAGGCAACACACCCTTACATCTCACGTTGAAGCACAACTCTTCTCCTCAAAATGTCATAAATGCGCTACGTGAGGTCCGTGGCATCAATTGGAGGTTGAAGAATAAGGATGGATACACTCCCATGGATTTATGCAAATATGACAACACCCCCAATTTGGTACCTCTTATATCTATCGTCAAAATAGATTTTTGGGGGTACTACATTTATGAGATTTTAATTTGAATGCAAATTAATGACCGATCTCTTGTACGTATTAAAATTGGATCAGGTGGTGTCCAGAGAGAGTATCAGTGGAATCAATGGAGAGGTAGTAGAGAACACTCCCTTGAAGCTATCCAAATCAAAGGATTATATTCCATCTAATTTGGTGCGTAGTCTATCATCAATCCTTATTAATTTGTATATTATGAGAATATTATTAATGACTTACAAGTATATATGAAATGATTTTTATGGGTGCATCTAAATTGGCACGTAGTCTGAGTTGGAATTTATCAGTAGGGAAGATCTGTTTATATCATGTAGAAGAGTTGAGGGGGAGAGTGTAGTGCATTTAGCAGCCACCGAAGGTCGTCCGGGAATCATCTGTGAGAATTAGAGAGATTGAATAAATTCCCCTTAGGGTTTCCGTCAGCAGACGGCTTGTATAAATAATAAACAGAGTTTAAATAATTACAAAAGGCAACCCTATATTTACATATAATTACATATTCTATCATAACTTTGATGTGTCCTCGAGCAACCTTGTCTCGGACGAAATGGATGTCAATCTCAATGTGTTTAGTCCGCTGGTGTTGAACTGGGTTGCTAGCAAGGTAAGTTGCAGAGATATTATCCGTGTAGACGATGGATGCCTTGGTAAGCGGGCAGTGAAGTTCGAGCAATAGATTGCGTAGCCAAGAACATTCAGAGACAACGTTGGCAACTCCCCTATATTCCGCTTCTGCACTTGACCTGGAAACAACGGATTGCCTTTTGGCAGACCAGGAGATCAGAATGTCATTGAAGAAAACACATTAACCTGATGTTGAGCGTCGTGTATCTGGACATCCAGCCCAATCAGCATCTGTATAGGCAATAAGATCTGATTTCGGTGAAGGTGAAATGGTGATACCTAATGACGATGTGCCAGAGATGTATCTGATGATGCGCTTGAGGGCAGCGAAGTGTGCTTCACGCGGATCATGCATGAATAAGCAAATTTGCTGGACCGCGAAACTGATATCAGGTCTGGCGAAAGTGAGATACTGGAGGGCACCTGCTAAGCTCCGATATAATGTTGGATCACTGACAGGTGGTCCAGAAGAAGCACTGAGCTTAACTGAGGTTTCAGCTGGTGTGACTGCAGGCTTACACGCTGTCATTTTAGCCCGTGCAACAATTTCCCTAGCATATTTGTCTTGGGACAAAAATAGACCTGAAGAAGATCGTTGAACAGAGATGTCCAAAAAATAGGAAAGAGGGCCAAGATCTGACATAGCAAACTCCTTACTGAGTGAGGCAGTGAGAGTTGTGCGGAGGGCATCGGATGACGCAGTGAGAATAATATCATCAACATATAATAATAGATAAGCAAGTTGATTCCCATGCCTATAGATAAATAGAGAAGAATCGCTCTTACTGCCTATGAATCCAATGTTGAGCAAATAGCCTGCAAAGCATTGATACCAAGCCCTGGGTGCCTGTTTTAGCCCATATAAAGATTTCTTTAATAAGCATACGTGAGACGGACGTGAGGAGTCAGCAAAACCAGGAGGTTGAAACATGTAGACAGTTTCGTTGAGATGACCATGAAGAAAGGAATTCTTGACGTCAAGTTGGTGAATAGGGCACGAGCGAGAGACAACAAGACTCAAAACTGTTCTTATGGTAGCTGGCTTGACCACAGGGCTGAAGGTCTCATCGCAATCTATACCGATTTGTTGGGAACATCCGTTAGCTACTAGGCGCGCCTTGTACCTCTCAAGGGAATCATCAGATCGGAACTTATGACGAAATAGCCACATACAACGCACAATATTAGTCTGCTCAGGACGAGGAACAAGAACCCAAGTACCATTCCGTATAAGGGCTCGATATTCGTCGAGCATAGCAGCGGACCATTTTGGATCCTGGAGAGCTAATTTGTGGGATGTGGGTATGGGAGATAAGTCAGATGTGGTGGATGTATGAAGGTCAAAAATTTGACGAGGTTTGAAAATACCGCTTGAAGAGCGAGTATTATGTCGCTGAGGGACATTAATATGAGGTGAAGGCTGGAGCAAGTTGGTTGTGGTATCTGATGTGGGAGGGAGCTGGGCCGGATGAGGCGAAGACTCAGCAGGGGTTGTATTTGGGCCAGCGTGGATGGGAGAGGAGAGGCTGGGCCGGAGAAGATGTTGGGCCGGAGGAGAGGCTGGGCCGGTTAGTGGAGCATGCCCTTGAAAAGGGAGACGCACGGGATGGGGAAGGTGGGTCATGTGCGACAGTGGGCTGGGCCTGGGTTAAAGGGGCGACAGCATCAGTGGAAACATAGGCTGGAGATGATGATTGTTGGGCCTGATGGTAAATAGAGCATCTAGGTTCAATATCCAACACCGTAGGAGGAGGACGAAACAGCTCAGGATTGGAGAACGGAAATGTGAACTCGTCGAACGTTAAATGTCTGGAAATAATAATCTTATTTGATTTTAAATCCAAACATTTAAAACCGCGGTGATGATTAGGATATCCTAAAAAAACACACGGAGTTGTTCGAGGAGTTAATTTGTGGGGGATAGTTGCGCTTTGATTTGGGTAACAAAGGCACCCAAAAACGCGAAGATGTTAAAAAGAAGGTGTTGAGAAGTACAACACTTGGGTGGGGGATCTATTTTGGATTGTGGTGGATGGGAGAATATTAAGAAGAAAGCATGACATGTCAAGAGCATGAGACCAAAAATTGATGGGTAAGGAAGCATGAAAGAGAAGGGATCTCATCATATTGTTGATGGTTCGGATGACACGTTTAGCTTTATCATTTTGTGGGGAGGTATGAGGACATGAAAACCGAAAATTAATGCCATGGAGGGAAAAGAACGAGTGAAATTGATGGTTATTAAACTCGCGACCCATGTCACATTGGAAATTTTTAATAGGCATATTGAATTGTGTTTGAATAAGTTTATGAAATTGCACAAACAGATCGAAGATTTGAGATTTATACTTAATTGGATAGACCCAAAGAAAATGTGAAAAATCATCAAGAAATAGCAAGTAATATTTAAAACCCTCCCGACTAGGAACCGGAGCGGTCCAAAGATCATTGTGAATTATGTCAAAGGGCGCAAAAGTTTTATTGATAGAACGTTCAAACGGGAGCCTATGGTGTTTCCCAAGTTGACAAGCATGGCATAAAGAGGAGGCGCGCTCCTTATTAAAATCAAGAAAAGAAAATTTCCTAAGAACATCTAGAATTGGTATGCCGGGATGACCTAGTCGAGCATGCCAGAGACTCGATGATTGAGCAGAAAAAGCCTGAGCAGACGCAGAACCTTTGGTAACTGGATAAAGATCCCCAGAGCTATTGCATCTCAAACGGGTTATCCCTGTGTGTAAATCCTTCACAAAAAATCCAAACGGGTCAAATTCAATGCTGGCGTGGTTATCGGTTGTAAATCGACGAACAGATACAAGATTTTTGACTAATTTGGGTGCAATAAGGACTTGGGATAGATGGAGAGGTTTGGTAGGGGTGGGGATGTTAGCGTCACCAAGACCTGTAGATGGTATCCGCATGCCATTTCCGACAATAATCGAATTTAATAAACCATTATACGAGATGGACGAGAGGTTACCTGAATCGTTCGTCATGTGAGACGTAGCACCGGTGTCCATGTACCATAGGTTGTCAGCGGAATTCAAAGTCATCGATGCAAATGCTTGATCGACCGTAGTGGGCTGTAGGAAATTGGCAGGATAGGCGATGTGGGCCTGCTGGCTGTTGGCCTGTAGAGGAGCTGGGCCCAAAATGCCCTGTTGGGTCGGATATGGAGCTGGAGGGCGCTGCAGCTGGGCCGGATTGTAGACGGGCCATTGGGCTGAACTCCACTGGGCTGGCGAGTTGCTTGGGCCGGTCTGCACAGGCATCCATCCGAACCCAGGGCGAAAGACGAACTGCGTTTGCCCTTGCGGATTGCCGCCACTGTTTCTGTTGCGCCCTTTCCGGCCCTTGCCTCGACTATGTGAGCTGGAGTCTTGCTGGCCGGTTGTGGTGGCGCCACGGTCGCCGGTGGATGTGGGTTTGGTCGGACCGCCAGCAGCCGCAGTTAGTGTCGTTGAGTCTTTGTCATGGACTTGTTGTTTTGCCATTCGAGTTTCTTCAAGTATGAGTTGCGAGCGGGCTTTGTGAAAAGTCGGCAACGGATCTGATTGTTGAATGTAACGAGCAGTGGCGTTATACTCTGCAGGTAAACCGGACAGTAATTGAAGAACTAACCGATTGTCGGAGATTGGGGAGTCAACACCCTTGAGTTGATCAGACAAGGCTTTCATGTGTTGACAGTAGGCGGATACTGAAGCAAAAGACGTCAATTTGCAGTTGGAAAATTCATGTTCCAAATAGACTGCGCGGGTGTGCTTATTATCCTGAAAAATATCCTGAATGCGACCCCAAGCTTTAAGGGCGGTGTCTTCAGGATCAAGAATTTGAAGAAGAATATCTTTGGAGACCGTACTGTAAATCCATTGCAGAACGGTGGCATCAACTTGCATCCAAAGAGCATCATCAATGTCGGCTGGGCGAGGAACTTTGGCATCAATATGATCCAAGACATTATGTGCCTTGGCGGTGACGCGAAAGAGAGTGACCCATGACGCATATGGTTTATCATGATCAAGAACAAGAGCGATGTTGTTCTTGATATTGGAGATTCCAAGTGCGGAATGAAACGTGTGTTTCTTGTCGGTCGACATTGGACTAGTGAAGGACGGCGGAAACGTGAAAAAGAGGTGAAGAGAGATTTATGGATCTGAACCCTCTGATACCATGTGAGAATTAGAGAGATTGAATAAATTCCCCTTAGGGTTTCCGTCAACAGACGGCTTGTATAAATAATAAACAGAGTTTACATAATTACAAAAGGCAACCCTATATTTACATATAATTACATATTCTATCATCATCAATAAAGCATATCAGATGAGCAATATATCCCGAGTTATGGTGGTGTCGGATTTGAACTCGAAAGCGGAAACCCCTCTTCATGTGGCCGCTGCAGCTGGGAAGCTACAAGTTGTAGAAGCCATTTTAAAACAAAGCATTTTAACCGATAAATTCGGAAATCAGAAGGCTGGACAAGAAGAGCAACTAGGGGTGATAATAGAAACAAGCAATGCCCACGTCATCAATGACGACCATAATCGAACAGAGATGAGTTCAAATGCGGAATGGAAGCCGTGGAAGATGAAGTCGTCAACAGGAGACACTCCGCCCTTAGAAACGGATATGAACAAGTCGCTATGCGTCTCCTAAAGTGGGATCCTTCACTCATATATTCTTCCGTCAACAAGAAGAACGAAAGCCCGCTCTATCTAGCTAGCCTCACCGGTTGCTCCGATGTTGTACAACATTTATTAAGAGAATCAGAAGACAGTGAAGACAAACGTATCTGCTGTACCGGTGGACCAGATGGTCAAAATGCACTACATGCTGCTATAAGGCGCCCTCGAGGTACGTACCAATGCAACACCTCTCTTATTTCACACTATAGATGAAATGAATTTGTAGAGCGGTAGAGCCTGCCCACTGCCAAAATAGACAAACAGTGTATTAAAAAACAATTTGTGTACAAGAAAATATAAATATTTATTTCGATGTTCTATGACTACCCCTGTTATTTCACCCATTAGTGTTGTTCATATAATATATTTAGAGTCATTTGGTTCCAACTCCAAAAACGAAAATGGAATGAAAACGGTTTCAAGGAATGATTATAATTTAGTAAAGGCTAGCATAAACCTTTGCATGGGCTGGTGAGAAAGATCAATTCAACTTTTTAGATACAGTCATTAGTAGAAATTAAGTAAATTTATGTGTGATATTATCAAAAATTTGAGATTTCACAATAATTATAATTTAGTAAAAAAATTTTGATGGTTTATTGGATTAGTAAAAATTTACGATAAAAATTGTGAGCCCATCACGACAATATTAGTATCGTCTTCGTTAATATAGTTTAATAAAACCGACTAAATTTTTATTCTGTTATGTTGTACAGATTTAACAACTAGACAAGAATTGTCAAATGCACCTTCTTTTAATTTTGACAAGGCCAAGGTGTCACATCCCAATCAGTTAAGAGATGGATATAGTTTAGATACAACAACTTATTATTTGACTCACTACATGCCTCAACTTGTGAATAAGGCAGACAAGGATGGAAAAACTCCATTTCATTATGTTGTAGAACTATGCAAGTTGGAGGCATGGTTCATCGTTTCTAATACAAAGAAATGCAAATCAGCAGCATTGATGAACGATAACGAAGGGTACACTCCTTTACTAAGAGCTGCTGCTAATGGTTCTTTCAATTATGTCTCTAGCATACTTGATTGTTGCGGACTTTCTTCCGTGATGCTCCGGCATGCTGATGACGAGAGTACAATGCTTACGCGGTTACGCCGATGCTATTGAGAAGTTGGTTAAAATTATGGAAAAATATCCCCGAATGAAAAAATTTATAAATGAAACAGACAAAGATGGAAATACCCCTTTACATTGTGCCATCCTGGAATCCGACATAAAGAAGACACATTTTCTTCTGTCAATAGATGGTGTAAGATTGTCTATTCAAAACAAGCTGCATCAAACACCCATGAACCTCTGCAAACAACTTCTGACAATGGGTGACTCTAGACATGTATGTTTTTCTTACGTTTTCACTTTACTTTTTGTTAAAATTAACTTCATGATTAATTGACATTATAACTAAACTGGAGCTCATTTGGTAATCTCTACTTCTTCTTGTTGGTTTCAAAGTCGATCATTTTCTCTTTGCATGGAGAAAATGATTTTGACTTATTTCATTTGAAGATTTTTTACTTATTTTGGTGAAAATAGCTTGCAATATGGATAGCACTAGAGGATTTTGTAGCGAAAGAGGAGAAGAGGCGGAGCGAAGTACCACTACTCTTACGGATGAACACTCGTGTAATGATGATTTATAGTGATGAAGGAATGTCAGGCGATGAGCATTTGAAGAAACTACTAGAAAATGTAGCGGTGGCTGCAGCTCTGTTGATAACATTAACATTTGCAGCAACTTTCACGATTCCAGGCGGATATGATCAAAACACTGGACAAGCCCTCCGAATGAAGGAAGCTTCGGTTAAAACCTTCGTAGCCTCGAATGTGGTGGCCATGTTGTTGGATGTTGGTGTCCTGCTGACTTACACATTTGGAGCAACAAAAAAAGCATGGCTGAGGGTGTTGTCCATTCCTTGCGTGGTGATGCTGCAGTGCACTCTTTTGGCTACCATCGTCTCCTTCATATCAGGCGTATATGCTCTTGTACATCAAGACGCCAAGTGGATAGCTACTCTGGCCGCTGCTATCGTCGGTGGTGTATTACTCCTCGTTTCGATCACGCCTGCTGCTGCTAGTGTTGTCATTCAAATTCTCAAGTTGTTTCAGAAGTGCCTAAAGTGGTTACAAAAGTGCCTAAAGTGGTTTCAGAAGTGGTTGAAAAAAGAAGGAAAGGTCTTGTTGGCATTTTGCTTATAATACCGTATTATGTGGCATTTGTTTTTGGCCAAGAAGAATATCTAGGAAATTTAATTGAACACTTCTCCATACCCATATGGTATTGGGCAGCGTTGTACAATGAAATTTAGAAATCATGTGCCAATTGAAAATGTGGACCTAATAATAGGAATATTAATTTTTATACTGAAAAAAAAGTATTTCATTTATCAAATAATCTTCGTATAAATATGTCATTTTGCAAAAATAAAATTTTTAAGAAATAAAAATAGGTACCACGATTTAAAAAGTAAAAGCCGTCTAGAATTGTTTGAAATGAATCCTTCAATCAACTCCTCGTAATCCACATTTTCCAAAAATGTGTTCTCTATCCTAATCCATTGAGTCTCTCTTGCGTCACTGTAGATGCAACAACTTCAACTTGGTTTACACACTTCAACTTGGAAAAACTTCTTTCTACAGATGCAACAGTCATAGGGATAGTCAATAAAATTCAATAAACAATAATTGTGTTAGGAAAACAACCCGTAAGATTCAAAAATCTCAAAATATAATTGGTTTACACACTTCTAGTCTTATTGACCTCTACAAGGTCTACAACAGCGTGCTAGAAGGTTCCTACTTCTAGTCTCGATGATCTCTAATAGATCTCCAACATGCTAGGAAGCATGATTCCTAGTCTCAAGATTCCCAAGGAACATCATCATCAGCAACACAAGTTTAAGGGTTCTCAAACCATAACCAACTCCTCGGAAACCACAAGCCACTAACTAGCATTCACCCTAGTTCATCTAGGTCCAGCCTAGCATGATCTAACTCCAGGAAAGGATAAGGAAGCAAGGATGGAAGTGACTTACCAAAGACAGTAGTCACTGCATAGAAGGAGCGGGTGCGGGTGAACAGAGGCGCGGGCGCGACGACAGGCTACGGATGCCGCGGGGGCGGCAAGGAGACATAAGCGAACATCGGGACTCCTTCGACAGCAAAACCACACCAGGTATAGCTTTCCTCTATGATTCTTCACACCACACACTCAATCACAAGAGCGTAAATGTAAACATACAACAATCAAACCATGACCAATGAGAATCAAGACTCGATCTTGATTCTTGCCAAGAAGAAGAAGGAGAGGAGAGAAGAAGAAGCAAAAGAAGAAAGAGCATGCAACAGGAGCACACAAGAGGGAAACATAAACGTGAAGGAGGAGGCTTACATGGATTCTACATGTCTAACAAAACAAGGCTGCAGCTTGACTCACTGTGAAGAAGACAGGGAAGCAAGAAGAGGAATTTGAAAGAGAAAATATGAATATAAGGATTACGGCTGGGGAAGAATGGAAGGTCAGAAACTAGGTTAGAAGATAGAGGAAAGACGACGCAAAATATAGAAGATCGGATCTTCTAAGAAAAGAAGGAAAAGATAGGAAACGGTTAAAGCATAGCGCGCGTGATCTGGGGTCAGCCGCACCCGCGGCAAGAAAGGTTGGCCGCGACCGCAGGCCATCGTCACCATCCCGCGGTGACGTGAAAAACCCGAATGTTACGGGTGGAGGCCATTTAATTGGGAAATCCTTTTCTTTTTCCTTTTTCTAAACTTATTTAATAACATTAGGTAGTTTTTGCTGCATTTGGTTGAGGCTGCAAAGAGGCATAAAAAGGCCGTTGCACATAAAATATAGAATCAATTAATAAGACTAAACTTCTAACCTTAAATTATGTAGGTCATGTTAAGCAAGACATGTTCATAAGGTATTCTGAATTAATAAAATCTGATGTGATAAGACACTCATGAAAGCCTAATAGGTAATTGATAAGATTGAAGTAGCTAACAAGGAAGCAAGAAAACTGAAACTGTACACTGAACAAAAAAAATATAGAACCAAAAGTTTCTGTTTACCAAAACAGAAACTTTTGATACCCCATATTAGCTGAATAAGTTTGCAGTACTGTCACAATAATTACACACTGTGACTCACTCAATGAAAAAAATGCAGTAAAATCCATCAAGTTGACAAATAATGTAGAACTACTAAAAATCCAAATAACTCAATTCAAAGCCACCAACCAGAACATCAAAGTTTGTGAATTGACCTATGCTAGGAACTGAGTGATTGGAACATACATTTCTCGAAACTTAATTATGAAGTCGAACTTCTAAAATAAAAGTTGGCCCAAATAAAAACATGTGTTGGTTTAGAGTTTTGACAATAATCATTTTCAATTCAAATCTATAAGTTGTTCTATTCTCATTGTCACTTACTGGTCATTACTGCCAAAAGCAAATCTATAGGAATGTCAAAGAAATAGGAAATCACTTATCCTTGTAATTTTGAATTTCTCCTTCTGGAAATTCTCCAGATGGGAACAACTCAGCCACAGGGATTGTCGGAGGATCGGTTTCTTCGGTGCCTCTTTCTTTTTTCTTCACATGATCAGACAAATAAGAATTTAACTGTTATGGAAGTCTACAGATAAATATCAAGTGTAGGATGATATATGAAGCGAGGATGGTCACTCACTCGCTATTGTTTTTCCTTCTTTTTTCACAGCTCCTGTCAAACAGTATACAAATCAGTTTTTTTTTTTTTTGGTGTAAAGTATATAAATCAGTTTAGTCCAGTAAAAGAGTGAAACAGAAAATAGATTGGGCCCCTGTTTGGTTACCATATCACGATATATGGGCTATGATGTCCGGACGCTTCTAGAAGGCGGAGTGTCCTGAGCCCTGTCATATTGGACACGGTCAAATCAGTTTAGTCCAATTCAAACATTTGCGTACTTACAAAACATTAATTTTTGTTTTTCATGTTTAATGAAGCGGTTTGAATTAGTTATTATAATATCTTTTGATTGATTTTGTAATTTCAGCTCAATTGAACAATTTTATTTTATCTTACTAACAAGTTATCATAAAATATCGATTTTGATATCTGATATACCTCGTCATCTTGTCAAACACAGGTATAGATATCTGATGTACCTCGTCATCTTGTCAAACACAGGTATATATATCTGTTGTACCTCGTCATTTTGCTTCAACGTAGTTCGTGAATAGAAGAGTACCGTGTTGAGCAATACCTTCTTCGACCAGTTCTTCTTCGTAGTTCATGATTCCAGCAAGGCTGAAGCACAAAAATCCGGCGTTCTTGAGCAACTTGCAATTCCTGTTAAGCAACTCGCAATTCTTCGCTCAATCGATGTTTAGCCTTCTCTCAATTGCAATTAGTCGTTCTTGAGCAACGCGTACTTGCCACGTAAATTAGGGTTTTGTTCTCATTAAACCTTCGCTCTTCAAAAAAACGAACTTTACTAGAAAGCACGCAAGTAATTTTGTAATACATGGTTAAAGTTATATATGCCTGATGTTAATTTATAATTGTTTAATTCAAATATCCCCAGTTAGTAATCTTGATATATAGTTGATAAAATTGTGGTAAATAAGTTATTTTTTTATAGTCATTTTGTTTTGTAAACCCTTCTCATGAAAGAATTGAGTTAAATAGGTATATGATATGAGTACTTTTAATAAAATAATAGTGTTAAAAGCTTAGTTAGTCATTTTATCCACTTCGGATCGTATATATAAAAGTAGAGGATCTCTTAGGAACAATGAAATTATTAGCCTCCTTTCTGAAAGAAATTACAAAAAACTCATTATTTGTTCGTTGTCCTTCCCGTTAATGAACCGAGTTGAAACTTACACAAAAAAAGGCACTTGATCCTTGTCCTTCTCCCTAATGAACCAATAATCCTCTGCATCTTTCTTCACCGCCGACATAAACCTCGCAAAGCCCTAACCGCGTTAACCTCCTCCTTCATCTCTTCGCTTTAGGCTTTAGCCAACGAGTAGCCCGTTGCCTCTTTCTTCATCGCCGAAAGATAGCTTGCAGATCCCTAACCACGTTTACCTCCTCCTTTTCGCTTCAGCCAGTGCTCCAGTAGCTTCCGGAACCCTCCTTTCACAATTTCGCCTGTTCGCCCAGACGTCGACCGTGTAACTGGCGGTGTTCTTCACTTGTATTTCGTTGGGGTCCTGTTCGCTCCAAACGGTGTGTGCAAGCTTTAAATTTATAACCCTAGATGTAAGCTTAAAACAAGGATGCGAACCCGCAATGTACGGGTCAATCGTAGTAAAAAGCAAGGAATTCCAGGGGTCGATCACAGGGACTTAGTGAAACAAAGTCCAATTACGGTAAGCTTTAGCAATCACTAACCACAAAGCAATTAAGACAATCAAAGATGATAAAAAGTCAATAAAGGAAATATGCAATTCTAGGGATTAAAGCATCTAGTTGTGGTTCCAACTCAAGATCTAAAGATAAGTGGACAAAGCTGACGTTTTTGCAAAGGGAAGGTGCTACTAAAGTGGAATAGATCACCGGGTAAGTCTCACTACTCACTAATCCTAAACCGTAACTCCTATCACCGGGTAAGTCTCAAGGAATTAAGATAAAGAACTATAACCTCAAACTAACACACCATCTAAGGGAATATAATCAACCTTTACCGGGTAAGTCTCAGGCTAACTCACAAAGATGGGATGAAAGCACACTCAAACCCCAATAAAGGATAAACCTTTATTACCTACACTTATGATCTTAGGTAAACAGACTAAGGAATTACCGGGTAAGTCTCATCCTAAGCTTGCATTGAACCAAGAAAGGTGTAATAAGAATAGGATTTGGCAAACTCTAACACTTAACTCTCAGTTTCGGATCAGATAAGTCACCTCGCTCAGCCAAATTCCACCCCGGCCGAGATGTTCATCGACTGAACGAGATGCTTAGGGTTAAGGTAAAGACTCGAGTTTTCAGGGTCCTACTGTGATTAAGATTATTCTATATTGTTTTTCCCACAACTTTCAGCCAATCACCCTAGAATCACACAAAGAGATTAGTCGCTCATCATCATGATAATATTAATCAAATATATGGGAAGAAAGAGAATAATTGAACAAGAAAACCTTAAGAGAAAGGCTTCAATAACTGAATCAATTATCAAACACAAGCGTTCTTTGAATAGAAATCCAACAAGACAAACAACAAGGAAGGGAATCTAAGATAATCTTACAAAAACCCTTCAAAAGCTATAAAAGCTATAGACTTTCTTCCTTCAACCTTCAAAAAGGTTCATCAAATCTCCCAACTGGAGTATGGCTGCTGCGGTGTATAAAGTGTAAGCGAGGTGATAGCGGGTGTCCAACCGTAAGCGGGTTGGGGATTTGTGGGAAATCCGACCCTTTTTATAGGAAAATTACTCTCCAAAGATAAGATATCTTAGAAAGATCTTTTCCCATAAAAATAGGTAAAATATATGATCTAGCATATCTTCTTCCTTCCAGGAGCCAAGCCCAAAAATATAAGATCTCTTTCCAAAGATAAAAGATCTCAGCCAAGAATAAAATATTCTCGCCGCGTCCCAGGTGTTCGCCTCGGTCGAGTCGACTCCTCTGGATCACCTCGGTCGAGGTGACTCTGTAGTCAACCGATGTGAGTCACAACTAAATGTGAAATCTCTCAAATCTGGTCCAAAGTAAATCTCTAATCCATGGCTATGCTTCCTGGATGTTTCCTTATGTTCCTGAATGTAGCTCCAATGACTCCTTAGCTCCTTTTGCTCCTTTTTGATGCAAAACGTGCCATTTTACCTACGATTACAACAAAACTAGGTGTAGACCTCGATTCCCGTAAAGGTAGATGAAATGGTAATATAATCACATAATATACATACAAACATGCAGATTATTGAAGATAAAAACGTTCAAACAAACCCCAAAATATAGACTATAATTCATGCTATCAGGTCCTTACAATCTAGCTCATGGGATCGACGCTGACAATATAGACATCCCGGCTTCTCCAATTTCTCAAACGTCTCGCTAAGAGCTGAGGTAGTGTATTTAACACCATTCAATTTCTTTGTGCTTGAGAATTTATGCCAGCAGATAATTTATTCTATCTGTCATTGTTACTTTGGTGCTGCACAAACAATTTTCATAGACAGTTGGATCCAACCAAATTAGCTTTACCCATTTTAGGCTTAGGGCTTTCCATGAACTGCGGTGGTATCTGAGTTCTTAATCGGACAATATGAATGCTTGTTTGGTTTGATAATACTTCTCTTCAAAAATTATATGCTTTACAAACTATAATGTTTCTCAGTACATTTCTTCGCTTATGATGCTTGTTTCATGAACTTGCCTACTGTTGAATTGGAAGTCCTAAAATAAGTGTTAATGTATGATGAGTTACGTGTTAGGTAGTGATTCCCTCAAGGTGCTCGACAAAATGCTTAAACTTTCAAAATTTTCCTGTCTACTATGGAAAATCTACAATACTATGGAACAACCAGAAGGATGGACACAAATGATAGCTTCAGACTTGCGAGTAACCGGAACTCGAAGCATGCCATCTCCAAACAACTACTCTTGCCAATGGATGCATATGGATCGAACACCTCGAAGCCAATACCATCTTCACTATATATGGTCTCTTTCTGGTAGTTGAAAGGATTGAATCAACTTATGTTTACCTCATATATGACTAAGATGTATGCTTTGGCAAAGCTATCAATGTCACCAATATGCTAAAACCATTATGTTGAGAATGTAGAGTGATTGAATATCCGAGTTTTTTTAATTAAAAATCTTATCATCTACTAATAATTGCTCATATTAACATCTTTTCAGTCTTTTCAAATACTTTGACTATTGCATGCATAGAGTAAGTAAATCTCTAGCGGCACTACGATAACCCGTTCTTGTATTTGATGGTGGATTTTTGCCAATGAAGAATGAACAAGAACACAAGAGAGAAAGGTAAGGTGTTATATTTAGCTAACTGTGAAAGTAGCTTAGAATGGAAATTACTTTTGCAAGTTGAAGCTTCTATTTTTTACTTTCTAGACACTATAAATCGGTTCGCCAATTGTTCAATTTATATTAATTACTTAGTTTTTGAATCTCCTCTTTCCCTTTACTTTATTGAACATATTTATTTGTTCTGAAATTAATAGCAGTTGTGCTGACAGCTCTTAGTCCTTTACTATCTTATGTTTGATGGATCTTGACTTGTTAATCATTTCTTATGCTTAAATGTTGTTTTCTAATCCCTTATGATGTTGCACGTACTACTTATACAAGTGATAGAGGGAAACATGTGAGATAAGTTGCACATTCTTTGTTATTGCATTTAGCGGGGGCATGCAACATAATTTGGTAGGGAAATTGTTTATATGTTTTCTTGGGACAACAACTAGGTTGAGGATGCGCTACAATTTGAAGATCTGTACAGTATGACTTGCTTTATTAAGAAGTTGATTTTGATGATTTTTTACTATGAATGTAGATCAAGAAAATAAAACATTCAACGTGCTATTGAGCATGTATCCGATGGGAATTCTGCTGCTGCTTATGAATGTTTTAAAAAGGTTGTTGATATTTCACCTGCAATTGCACTTCAACTAATACAGGTATTTATTCCCTCTTTCCTCTTTGTTTTATAAACTTCGAGTAGATACATAATGATATATTGCATTTCTTCCAAACCTCTTGCCGAGAAACATTTTTGCTTTTGAAGGTCTTATAGAAAGGAAATGTTGGTTATATTGTGGCTTCGTACGAGGCAGATCAGCAGATGCACAAACGACGTATTTGGTCATTAGCAAACATGTTGAAGGTGTGATCATTAAGGACTCAGACTTAGATTCCATTTGGTTGTCCTTGGTTGCGTATGACCTCTTGAATCATGATTAAGTCAATTGATCGATGTACTTGCTGAGCTATTAAAGGCCCCGTCAATGGATGCATATGGATCGAACTTCTCGAAGCCGATACCATCTTCACTATATCCCGTATTTTTGGGTAGTTAGAAGGATTGAATCAGCTTATGTTTGCCTCATATATGACAAAGAGGTATGTTTTGACAAAGCTATTGTTCGCCACTTAGCGTGCGTGCAAATAAGCTTTAAATTTATAAAACTAGAATCAAGCAAGCGAACCCGCAGTGTACGGATCGATATAGTTAAGCAAGAATTTCAGAGTATCGAACACAGGGATTTGGGGGGTTAAATCCAGTTGTAAGTTATCAAGCGAGTAAATGTAAGAGCTTTGCAAATTATTGGGAAAACAACAATCCTAAAGATCCAAGTATCCAGCTATGGCAATCGATTCAAGATATACTAATGATATAAGGACAGAGTTGAGATATGCAAAGGTATGCTAATGTAAGGTAATCGTACGGTGAAGTTCCAAAAACCTTATATGTCTCACCTACAAGAAACTTTCTATACAGGTTGTTGAGGCTTCAATATAGAAGGTTTCTAAAGGCAAGAATTAATGTCAAATACCCAAACTTGTAAGCCAAAGATCAAGACTAACTAAACCGATTGAGGTTGTGACACTCACAATCGAGGTAGAGGTTGTTGAGGCTTCACTACCACTAGAAAAGGCAAGCCTAGACTAAGTTAAAGCAAATCTTTAACCTTGGATTAAAGTAAAAGCAAAGTTCGTAAACTGAAGTAAATCACGGGTAGTTCTTGAGAATCACGGCCGTGGAAACCTAAGAACATGCCGTGATTTAGGGTGTCGACGATATTTCTCTAACTCTCAGGGTCCAATCAAATTACAATCGATCTATCATTATCTAAGCCACAACTATCAACCCTTCACCTTAGAATTGCTAAAGGGTTTTAGCCAATAATCATAGTCATAGAATCAAATATCAAATATGAAAGGGAGAAAAGGTAAAACCTTGAAATCTAAATAACAAACACAAAACCAATGTCAATAAAACTCAAAAGTAACTTGCGTTCAATAGATGTGGGATAGAATAAGAATCTCTCACAAATCTCAAGGAACAAAGAAGAACGGGATGTCAATCCGCCTTTAAATGAAACCCTAAAATCTTCCAACTTCGCAAAAAGGGAAGTGCGTCCTTCCCCAAATCTTCCCTCCAAATAGCAAGACCTCCAAGTCTGCCTCTATAAGTATCCTTTGGAGAATTTAACTCCAAGTCCCGGGGCTGTCACCGTCCTTCTAAATCTTCCTTTGGAGAATTTGACTCCCTCTAGTCTCCCTTTGGAGAAATTGGCTCCTTCTAGTCTCCCTTTGGAGAAATTGACTCCCTCTAGTCTCCCTTTGGAGAAATTGACTCCCTCTAGTCTCCCGTTGAAGGCTCTCGAATATATGTAGGGATCAATCTAGGGTTTAAAGATAAAACCCTAAATATTTGGGCTGAAAATAAGTCGAATCCGCTGATATCAGAAGATACTCTGGGCCACGTCAGCAGGTATCAGAGAATACTTTGGCGCGTCAGGCGGTATCAGAAGATACTTTGGGCCGCGTCAGTAGGTATCAGAATATACTTTGGGCCGCGTCCGACGGTATCAGAAGATACTTTGGCGCGTCCTAAATTCCTTTTATGCTCCTTTTTGTCCCGCTTCAAGGCTTAAACCTTAAATGTGCCATTTTTGCTCCATAATTCGCCAAATTACCTACAAATGCAATAAAACTCTGTGTAGACCTCTATTCTTGCAAATTAGGTAATTATAATCATAAATGCCATGAATGTATGTCTATGCATGCAAAATAAAGGGAAAATCTATATAAATACATGCCTAAAAATAGGTCATAATTCATGTCATCAAAATACCCCATACTTGCCTCTTGCTTGTCCCCAAGCAAGGTTCAAACTTAAAATACAAGATGATATGGATTATGAATATGCAAAAATAAAGAAAAACCACAATATTTTGGTTGTGCTTCTATTCATAGATCACCCTCAAATAGTTGCTTCTAACTAATGATAATCATCATATGGTCGAAAGGAAATATAGCATGGAAAGGATAATCATACTTTGTAAGAAAATCATAACATGCATCATAACTTGCAATATATCAAAATCAATCATGAGGAATCCAATTAAGACCACAAAGCCAAACACATTCCAATGATCTTAAGGACTTTCAAGTAAGGTCAAGAATGCAGAAAGGAGGGAAACTTATAAGGGATGTGGTGCATGAATCCGAAAAAGTGGATAACTACTCTTTTCTTCTTCTCTTGCGGTTTCCGCAGCACTTTCAACTTAGAGCTTCACTCTCTTCTTTTCATTTTTGGACTTTACTTTTGGAGTTATGGATAGAGGTGCACAAAAACCGAAGCCTAGGAGATTGGCGTTTCTCAATTTTTATGAGATGCCTCAAACCCTTAGCGCACATACCATAATCCGCTAGGAATATCGCTCAATCCGACTTTGGCAAGACACAAACACCCGGCTATGTGAATGGTGCCGAGTTACTCATCATCATGATTGACTTCCCCAAACCTATAATTTCTTTCTATTCCTTTGAATGCAAAGTATTGCTTTCATGGCCCTCCCACATCAAACATGCCTTTTTCATTCAACTCCTCCAAATTCCCGGATAGGTAAAGGAGGTCAATATTTCAATGAGGGGCTAAATGATCAAAGAAAGAAGAAAGAAAATCGAAGTGCCTTAATCATTTCAATAAGAAGTGTAAGAACTTATATGTAGTTTCAACCTTCAACACTCAACATGATTTAGAATGAAAGCGAATTATCAAACATGCATGCAATTCTATCAAAGTATTCAAATCCCACATATGTCATAAATCAATTCAAGCATATCAAAATCATCATAGCTATTCCACAAAACAATGTTCATCATAGAGATCATATCCATTCTAGAAGCACAAAAATTTTAAAATTTTTCAAAATTTTCAAAATCATATAATGCAAGACATAAAACATGCAAATGGTATTGCAAATACCTTCACCCCATACTTAAAACTCACATTGTCCCCAATGTGAAGAAAAAAAAAGATGGAAAAGGATACTCACAATATAAGATGGCGAATCAGGAAAGACGAATCATCAATCGGGCGGTGGTGGTGAAAATCTTTAGAAGCTCAATAGGAAATTCTGAATATTTCAATCATTGTCAAAGAACGAAGAAGGGGAACGTCTTTCCGCCAAAAATTTTTCCGCAAAATTTTTTTTTTTTTCGGGTCGGGAATTTCCACGGCCGTGGTTTTGGCCGTGGAACTTTCTGTTGCTCTCGACAAAGCATTCCACGGTCCAATTTAGCAAACCACGGTCGTGGTTTTTGCCTCTTTGGCCGTGGAACTTTCTGTTGCTCTCCAAAATTACTTTCCACGACTTAATGCATAACCACGGTCGTGGTTTAGGTCGTGGAACTCTCTGATTGTGCCAAAAATCCAAGTTTCGTCATTCTTTTCGACTTTTCTCATCTTCTCTTGCTTATTCCTTATTCCTGACATCCAAAAACACAAACATACCGGAAGGTATCGAAGAAAAACAAACAAAAACAACTACTCTAATCTAATCTAAGGAGAAGAAAAGGGGAAAATGATGCATTACCTTGGGTTGCCTCCCAAGAAGCGCTTTGTTTTAGGTCCTTAGCTAGACCAATCTCCATAGATGACTCAATGCACCTTGAACATCTTGGATTGCTCTTCAAATCCATCATTAAACTCTTCAAAAAAATCTCCGGTTCCTAATTTCACCGGCAAGTGGTAAGATCTCCCACGTACAAGCTTGTACGATTTGATTCTCACCGGAATCCTCCTAACTTTCCTATGCTTTAATGGGACATAATTCAGCCTTGCGTCCCATCCTTTCCTAGATCGAGAAATTAGTTTCTCGAGAATCCACTTAGCTTCCCCATCTCCAGTTTGGGGATGATGTATGGTCTTCGTCATGTGAATGACCCCATACTTGAACAAAAGACACTTCTTCGCGTTAACGGTGAAGTGCTTGCTAACTCCACTCCTTGTAGTCCAAGGAGCATCTTCTTCCAGCAATTTCAATGGAGGCTTCATCTTCACCTTAGGAGGTTCTTTTGGAAGAGACCTCCAACTCTCCGGTGCATTCCTGAAAAAATCAGAAATTTTAATAGAAATTTTAAATGAAGTAAGAGAATGTACCTTGTTAAGTTTTTCAAGGCTTGGGACAAGTTTCATGTTGGCATGATGATCCACACATGAAATATCTCCCAACTCAGCTGGATCTTCTTCAACCTTGACCACAGTTTTAGTAATTTGGCCAAGGTTCACCACTTCTTCCTCTTCTTCAATGGGAACTTCAAGAGGAAATTCAGGTTCGATAGGAGGAAGGCTTAAGACTTGGAATTCTTCCTTATTGGATGGATAATTTTCCATGGCTTCATAAGATTCAGACATAGATTTTAGTTTGTCTTCCAACCTGTCCAACACTTTTAATATCTCTTCCAACATCATTTGTGTGCCATCCTCGGATGGTTGTTGTGGAGTTTGCACTTGAGGAGGTTGATCATAAAACGTATGAAGGGGATTAAGTTCATCCCAATATGCGAGCTCATCCTCAATGGCTTCCTCTCTTTCTTTTTCGTCGCTAACACAATAATAGGCATACTTCTCCTCCAAATATTCATAATGGTCCGCCCTAGCACCTTGCCATGTAAACCAGGCTGTATCAAATGCAGGTTCATTGCTCCATGCAGCCATTGGTGAACCTAAAAACTCAAAAACTCATTCCGAAAAGATTAAAAGCAAAAAGCTCTCAAGCCCGACAACCGAAAACCGAATTTGGCCTAAACCAAATCCCCGGAAACGGCGCCAAAAACTTGTTCGCCCCTAAAGGTGTGTGCAAATAAGCTTTAAATTTATAAAACTAGAATCAAGCAAGCGAACCCGCAGTGTACGGATCGACGTAGTTAAGCAAGAATTCCAGAGTATCGAACATAGGGATTTGGGTGGGAACAAATTCAATTGCAGATTATCAAGCGAGTGAATATGAGAGTTTTTGCAAATATTGGGAAAACAACAATCCTAAAGATCCAAGTATCTAGCTGTGGCAATCGATTTAAGATATACTAATGATATAAAGACAGAGTTGAGATATGCAAAGGTATACTAATGTAAGGTAATCATACGGTGAAGTTCCAAAAACCTTATATGACTCACCTACAAGACACTCTCTATACAGGTTGTTGAGGCTTCAATATAGAAAGGTTCTAAAGGCAAGAATTAATGTCAAATACCCAAACTTGCAATCCAAGGATCAAGACTAACTTAACCGATTACGGTTGTGACACTCACAATCGAGGTAGAGGTTGTTGAGGCTTCACTACCACCTAGAAAAGGCAAGCCTAAACTAAGTTAAAGCAAATCTTTAACTTTGGATTAAAGTAAAAGCAGGTTCATAAACTTAAGGGAAATTACGGGTAGATCTTGAGACTCCACGGCCGTGGAACTCAAGATCAAACCGTGATTTAGGGTTCGTCGACGATTCTCTCAAACTCTCAGGGTCTAATCTGTTTACGATCGATCTATCATCATCTAAGCCACAACTATCAACCCTTCACCTTAGAATTGTTAAGGGTTTTTAGCCAATAACAGTCATATTGATATCAAATTCAAAGATTAAAAGATTGAAAGATGAAAACCTTCGAAAACTTTCAATAAACTTCAAACCAATTTCAATGTCACAATCAGGAACGAATATTGTCAATAGATTCAGAATGAAGCAAACAATCACAATCTTAGGAAAGAAGAAAGAACGGGATGTCAATCCGTCTTCTAAATCAAACCTAAACAAGAAGAGAAATCTTCTTGCAACAATCTTCCAAAAGCTTCGATCTTCCGCCAATCCGGAAATCTCAACAGCAATCTCCACCAAAAGTGCGAGATTAGGGCAAAATCCCAACGCGAACTTCGATCTCCAATGAGATGTAAATGCTTCCAAACGAGAGTTGTGCCGCTAAGCAAAGGCGTAAGCCAAGGTCTAAAGCAAGGTCGCAAAAGTGCGTCTAAGCGGGGCTTGACGGAATTTCTCTTCGTCTGTCTTTTTATAGGGCAAGATAAAATATCGGCCCGGCCCAATCTTCAAAAGATCGTGGCTTCAAAATGTGGCGAAAAAGATCGCCAAGATCACGGTCGTGGAAGGTTCCACGACCGTAATTTAGAGCGTGGAAAGTGTCACGGTTTGAACCATGGATTCCACGACCGTAATAGTTACTGGAATGCATCACGCCTCTCTTTGCAAGGTTCCACGGCCGTGGAACTAAACGTGGTTTGTAGTACGGCCGTATTTTAGAGCGTGGTTTAGGGCAAGAACGTGATTCTTCCCTAGCCTCGTGCATTCCTCAAGTTGAACTCCATTTTGCTCCTAATAATGCCCTCAATCCATGGACATACTCAATCAACTCTTTTTTGCTCGATTTCGTTCGTAAATGACTCTCAATCACCTATAATCAACATAAAACTAGTGTAGACATCCATATCGACAATATAGGCAAACTAGCTCACAAATGCAGCAATGCTAAATCAAAGACTATCAATATGAATCAAATACTCTTAGAAAACGTGCCTAAAATATCACAATATTTCATGCTAACAAATAACCCCATAATTAACACTTGCTTGTCCCTAAGCAAGGTCTTTCAAAAAGCTTTAAACAAGAGTTAGGATGAAATATGTGTACCTTCTCAAAGCAATACTTCTTTTGGAGGAATGTGCCTTCTAAAGAATAGATCATTCTCAAATCTTGCTTCAATCGTTTATAGACTTTCATACACTTAATCAAAGAGTAAAGAGTAAAGAAAACTCATGAATTAATCAAACTTCTAAACAAGCATCATAACCTTCAAACATTATCAAAATCAATCATAAGAAACTTCAATTTAGATCACCAAGTCATATAACATTCTCTTGATCTTAAGGACTTTCAAAGAAAAGGTCTAGAATGTGGAAAGGGAAGAAAACTTTTAAGGAATGTGGTGCATGAATCCGGAAAAGTGGACAACTACCCTTCTTCTTCTTTTGCGGTTTCCGCAACACTTCAACTTAGAGCTTCGCTCTTCTTCCTTTCATTTTTCGACTTTACTTTTGGAGTTATGGATAGAGGTGCACAAAAACCGAAGCCTAGGAGATTGGCGTTTCTCAATTTTTATGAGATGCCTCAAACCCTTAGCGCACATACCATAATCCGCTAGGAATATCGCTCAATCCGACTTTGGCAAGACACAAACACCCGGCTATGTGAATGGTGCCGAGTTACTCATCATCATGATTGACTTCCCCAAACCTAGAATTTCTTTCTATTCTTTTGATTGCAATTAATTGCTCTCATGGCCCTCCCACATCAAACATGCCTTTTTCATTCACTTCTCCAAATTCCCGGATAGGTAAAGGAGGTCAATATTTCAATGAGGAGCTAAAATGATCAAAGAAAGAAGAAAGAAAAATCGAATTGCCTTAATCATCTCAACAAGAAGTATAAGAACTTATAGTGTGATTTCAACTTCAATTTCTTAACATGATTTAGACAATATTCATCACATTATAAAACTTTCAAAAGAGGTAAAATTCATTCATTAAAATTCTTTTCAATTCACAATTCTTTTAAGCATGCAATTGTCATCAAACTCAATTCACAAGTAGTGATTATTGTTACGCTAAGATTGTGATGCTCAATTGGGTTTTAAATTTATACTCGTTATAATTATCCTAACTCCTAGCGAAACCCGCAGTGTACGGGACGTTTGTAGTAGGGATAGTATTCCGAGGTCGAACACAAAGACTAAAGTGAAATTGATTCGATTTGTGATTGAGTTTAGTAAAGACCTAGGGTGCAAGAAAAGAAAGAAATAAAGAAATGAAAATCTCAAATGTTTTTGGTTGATTTTTGGTGATCAATCAAAGATCACAACACATGCAAAACAATCAATCAACTAAACTATGAATAAACACGAATGAACAACTAAACAAGATATAGATCAAAGAAAGAAAAGATGGATTCTAGGGGTTGGAAGTTCCGGTCATGGCATAAGACTCAAGCTATCTATTCAATTCTTGGATTAACTATGTTGGGTGATAGCATGAATTATAGTCTATATTTTGGGGTTTGTTTGGACGTTTTATCTTTCATAATCTGCATGTTTGTATGTATATTATGTGATTTTACTACCATTTCATCTACCTTTGCGAGAATCGAGGTCTACACCTAGTTTTGTTGTAATCGTAGGTAAAATGGCACGTTTCGCATCAAAAAGGAGCAAAAGGAGTCATGAGTCATTTGGAGCTACATCCAGGGAGCACAGCCATGGATTAAAGATTTATTTTGGACCAGTTTTGAGAGATTTCACATTCAGTTCTGACTCACCTCGGTTGACCAGAGATTCATCTCGACCGAGGCGATCCAGAGACGCCGACTCGACCGAGGCGAACACCTAGGACGCGGCGAGAATATTTTATTCTTGGATGAGATCTTTTAAAATTGGAAAGTGATCTTATATTTTTGGGCTTGGATTTCTGGAAGGAAGATCATATATTTGGGAGATCTATTTTAGAGATAAGATATATTTTATTAGGAAATTATCTTTTTAGATATTTCCTATAAGATTATCTTAGGAAGATATTTATTTTAGAGGGATAAGATATATTTTATTAGGAAATTATCTTTTTAAGATATCTTATCTTTGGAAGATAATTCTCCTATATAAAGGGTTGGATTTTCCACAATTCAACCATCATCGGATCTACGGATCACAGATCTTCGGATCACCACATCCGCTATCAGCGCAAGAACCCGCCTACAGCTGAAACATCACGCAGCAGCCTACTCCAATTTGGGAGTCTTCGAAGAACCTTTTTGAAGGTTGAAGGAAGATAGAAGTCCATAGCTTTTATAGCTTTATTGAAGGGTTTTGTAAGATTGTCTTCAATTCCCTCAATTGTTGTCTTGTCTTTTTGGATTATTATCCAAGGAACGCTTTGTTGTGATATTTGATTCAGTTATTGAAGTCTTTTCATTAAATTCTTCTTTGTTCAAATATTCACCTTCTTCCCTTACATTTAATACTTTCATAATGATGATGAGTGGCTAATTTCCTTGTGTGATTCTAGGGTGATTGGCTGAAGGTTGTGGGAAAAACAATGATAGAATAATCTTAGATTTCAGTAGGATCCTGAAAGTTCGAGTCTTTAACCTTAACCCTAAGCATCTCGTTCGATTGATGAACATCTCGGCCGGGGTGGAATTCTTCTGACCGAGGTGACTTATCCGACCTTAAACTGAGAGTTAAGTGTTAGAGTTTGCCAAATCCTATTCTTATTACACCTTTCCTAGTTCAATTCAAGCTTAGGATGAGACTTACCCGGTAATTCCTTAGTTTGTATACCAACGATCATAAGTGTAGGTAATAAAGGTTTAGCCTTTATTGGGGTTTGAGTGTGCTTCCATCCCATCTTTGTGAGTTAGCCTGAGACTTACTCGGTAAAGGTTGATTCTATTCCCTTAGATGGTATGTTAGTTTGAGGTTATAGTTCTTTATCTTGATTCCTTGAGACTTACCCGGTAATAGGAGTTACGGTTTAGGATTAGTGTATAGTGAGACTTACCCGGTGATCTACTCCACTTTAGAAACACCTTCCCCACGCAAAAATCTCAGCTTTGTCCGCTTATCTACAGATCTTGAGTTGGAACCACAACTAGATGCTTTAATCCCTAGAATTGCATGTTTGCTTTATTTGACATCTTATTCATCTTTGATTGTGTTAAATCGCTCTTGTGGTTAGTATTAACATTAGCGCACCGTATTGACTCTGTTTCACCGAGTCCCTGTGATCGACCCCTGGAATTTTCTTGCTTTTACTACGATTGACCCGTACACTGCGGGTTCGCATCCTTGTTTTAAGCTTAAGTCTAGGGTTATAAATTTAAAGCTTGCACACACCGTTTGGAGCGAACAAGTTTTTGGCGCCGTTGCCGGGGACTTGGTCTAGACCGAGCCGGTTGCGGTTTGCTTTCGGGGCACTTGCCCCTGTTGCTACTAACTACTCTTTCTATGAGTTTTGTAGTTTTCAGGATTTCCGATGACTACATTTGATCCAGCCTGGATAGCAAGACAAAGTGCTAGGGCGGACCATTATGAATACTTGGAGGAGAAGTACTCCTTTTATTGGTTCAACAATGAATGGGAAAGAGAAGAGGCCATTAAGCATGAGCTTGCAATGTGGGATGAACTGAATGTCCCTAAAAAGATTTGTGAGCAACCCCTTGAAGATTCTCTTGAATCAAGATGGGAGAGGTTGATGAAGAAGGTGGAGGAGCTCAAGGAAAGCACCCTATCCTATGCTAAGCCGGAAGAGGAGCATAAGGAAGTGTTGCACGTTTCGAGCATTCCTCCAGTCGAACCAGAAGTTTCCCCTGAAGCTTTTGAGGAAGAGGAAGATGCGAAAGATCTCAATCCAACTGTTGAGACCTCGGTCGAGGTGGAAACGACTTCGGCCGAGATGGAAGAAGAATCTGCAGAACTGGAAGTAGAAGCTGCAGAGAACTTTGGCCAAATTACTGAGACTGTGGTCAAGGTGGAAGAAAGATCAACTGAGTTGAGAGAGATTTCGTGTGTGGATTATCAACCCAACATGAAACTTGTCTCAAGCTTTGGAGAACTTTACAAGGTAATTTCTCCTACTTCATTTGAAATCCCTATTAAAATTTCTGAATTTTTCAGGAATGCACCGGAGAGTTGGAGGTCTCTTCCGAAAGAACCTCCTAAGATCAAGATGAAACCTTCCATGAAACTGTTGGAAGAAGATGCTCCTTGGATTATAAGGAGTGGAGTTTGTAAGCACTACACCGCTAAGGCGATGAAGAGTCTCTTGTTCAAGTATGGGGTCCCTCGCATGCTCAGGACCCTGTACCATCCCCAAGCTATAGATGGGGAAGCTGTTATAATTCTCGAGAAACTGTTTTCTCGATCAAGGAAAGGATGGGACACGAGGAATGTCCCATTGAAGTGTAGGAAGTCTAGACGAATTCCGGTGAGAATCAAACCGTACAAGCTTGTACGTGGGAGATCTTACCATTTGCCGGTGAAGTTAAGAACCGGAACCTTCTTGGAAGATTTTTACGGATGTGATGAGCACTCCACGACATTCGAAGTGCATTGAGTAATCCCATGCCGTATGGTCCAGCTAGCGACCTTAAACCAAGCGCTTCTTGGGAGGCAACCCAAGGTATTGCTTTCTTCTCCCTTTTCTAGTTTAGTTTAGATAGTTGCTTTGTTTTTGTTTTCCTCTAGACAACAACCAGGTATTCCAAAAGGAAGGATCACAGTTCAGGAGCTACACTGGAAGAACAAAATTTCGAGAAGTTGAGGAAACGAGCTTTACTGAGATACATCTCGGGTACTGTCAGAACACCTCGACCGAGATGTGCTTCGCCAACCGAGATGGTCATTTCTGGGAGCTGTTTCTTACTCCTTCATGCAGTTTAGCTATGTTCGGTGAGTATCCTGTCCTTAGACTTATTTTGACCCACTGGGACAGTGTGTCCCAAGTATGGGGTATGCGGATATGTTATTTGACTATGGATGATTGTATGCTACTTTGATGGATATTTATGATCTTATTATTATATGCTACTTTGATGGATATTTATGATCTTATTATGCTTCACTTTCGCTTCTATATGTTTATCTGAGATTACATACATGCATATAGGTTATTTGATTGAGAAAAACGTCGAAACTGAAAAAAATGGTTTTTTAAAAAAAAAATTTTTTTTGACCTCGACCGGGACAATTCTTCTCAGTGAAGACTTTGTTTACTGACTGGTTTTAAATTCTTTATGTGTTTGAAAGGTTTTATAATATGTTTAAGTTGCTAAATGCTTTGTTTGAAATTATTGGCATGTTTAATACTTTGTTTTTATCCAAATTATGTGAATTTGAAGGTTGACACCGCAGGTTAAGTTCTCTCACTTTCTTCTTGGAAAGACCAAGGCAATTCATTCTCTTCTTCTTCTTCTTCTTCTTCTTCTTCTTGATCATGCTTAGCCCCTCATATACATTTTGCCTCCCTTTACCTATCCGGGAATTTGGAAGCAAGCGAAGTGGTGAAAGCAAGTGGAGTTAAAGTTGAGAAATGGCTGGAAGTGAAAGTGTTAGAAAGTAATAATAGGTTTGGGGAAGTCAATCATGAAGATGAGTAACTCGGCACCATTCACATAGCCGGGTGTTTGTGTCTTGCCAAAGTCGGATTGAGCGATATTCCTAACGGGTCATGGTATGTGCATCAAGGGTTTGATGCATCTCGAGAAATTGATGATTGCAGATTTCCTAGGCTTCGGTTATTGTGCACCTCTGTCCATGCATCCCAAAAAGTAAAGTAAAAAGAAAAAGTGTGAAATAAGCAAAGCTTATTGGTGGAAGATGTTTCAAAGTGAAAGTGAAGTTCATCCTTTTCCCGGATTCTAGCACCACATTACCTTACATACATCCCTACCCTACACGTTTCTTGACCTTTCTTTTGGGAAGCCCTTGAGACCTTGAGCTTGTTGATTGACTTAGCGGTTTAAATCGGATTATACATGATTAGTTTTGATAATTATGATTTATTATGCATTCTATGATTTTATGCAAAGATGAACAACTTTCCTATATTTATAAAATGTTTTGATCATGTTGAGTTTTTAAATTCCAGAAAGTACTCTCTTAGAGTGATCTATGGTAGTTGCACACCATAAAATGTTTTTGAAAGACTTTTTCATTGATTTTCTTGACTTATAATCCATTCTATCTTATCTTTTATATGAGGAACTTGCTTGGGGACAAGCAAGGGCTAAGTATGGGGTATTTTGATAGCATGAATTATAGTCTATATTTTGGGGTTTGTTTGGACGTTTTATCTTTCATAATCTGCATGTTTGTATGTATATTATGTGATTTTACTACCATTTCATCTACCTTTGCGAGAATCGAGGTCTACACCTAGTTTTGTTGTAATCGTAGGTAAAATGGCACGTTTCGCATCAAAAAGGAGCAAAAGGAGTCATGAGTCATTTGGAGCTACATCCAGGGAGCACAGCCATGGATTAAAGATTTACTTTGGACCAGTTTTGAGAGATTTCACATTCAGTTCTGACTCACCTCGGTTGACCAGAGATTCATCTCGACCGAGGCGATCCAGAGACGCCGACTCGACCGAGGCGAACACCTAGGACGCGGCGAGAATATTTTATTCTTGGATGAGATCTTTTAAAATTGGAAAGTGATCTTATATTTTTGGGCTTGGATTTTTGGAAGGAAGATCATATATTTGGGAGATCTATTTTAGAGATAAGATATATTTTATTAGGAAATTATCTTTTTAGATATTTCCTATAAGATTATCTTAGGAAGATATTTATTTTAGAGGGATAAGATATATTTTATTAGGAAATTATCTTTTTAAGATATCTTATCTTTGGAAGATAATTCTCCTATATAAAGGGTTGGATTTTCCACAATTCAACCATCATCGGATCTACGGATCACAGATCTTCGGATCACCACATCCGCTATCAGCGCAAGAACCCGCCTACAGCTGAAACATCACGCAGCAGCCTACTCCAATTTGGGAGTCTTCGAAGAACCTTTTTGAAGGTTGAAGGAAGATAGAAGTCCATAGCTTTTATAGCTTTATTGAAGGGTTTTGTAAGATTGTCTTCAATTCCCTCAATTGTTGTCTTGTCTCTTTGGATTATTATCCAAGGAACGCTTTGTTGTGATATTTGATTCAGTTATTGAAGTCTTTTCATTAAATTCTTCTTTGTTCAAATATTCACCTTCTTCCCTTACATTTAATACTTTCATAATGATGATGAGTGGCTAATTTCCTTGTGTGATTCTAGGGTGATTGGCTGAAGGTTGTGGGAAAAACAATGATAGAATAATCTTAGATTTCAGTAGGATCCTGAAAGTTCGAGTCTTTAACCTTAACCCTAAGCATCTCGTTCGATTGATGAACATCTCGGCCGGGGTGGAATTCTTCTGACCGAGGTGACTTATCCGACCTTAAACTGAGAGTTAAGTGTTAGAGTTTGCCAAATCCTATTCTTATTACACCTTTCCTGGTTCAATTCAAGCTTAGGATGAGACTTACCCGGTAATTCCTTAGTTTGTATACCAACGATCATAAGTGTAGGTAATAAAGGTTTAGCCTTTATTGGGGTTTGAGTGTGCTTCCATCCCATCTTTGTGAGTTAGCCTGAGACTTACTCGGTAAGGTTGATTCTATTCCCTTAGATGGTATGTTAGTTTGAGGTTATAGTTCTTTATCTTGATTCCTTGAGACTTACCCGGTAATAGGAGTTACGGTTTAGGATTAGTGTGTAGTGAGACTTACCCGGTGATCTACTCCACTTTAGAAACACCTTCCCCACGCAAAAATCTCAGCTTTGTCCGCTTATCTACAGATCTTGAGTTGGAACCACAACTAGATGCTTTAATCCCTAGAATTGCATGTTTGCTTTATTTGACATCTTATTCATCTTTGATTGTGTTAAATCGCTCTTGTGGTTAGTATTAACATTAGCGCACCGTATTGACTCTGTTTCACCGAGTCCCTGTGATCGACCCCTGGAATTTTCTTGCTTTTACTACGATTGACCCGTACACTGCGGGTTCGCATCCTTGTTTTAAGCTTAAGTCTAGGGTTATAAATTTAAAGCTTGCACACACCGTTTGGAGCGAACATTGGGGATTAAGCATTTCTAGATTGGGATCAATTACCGGGTAGGTCTCAAGATCCGCTAACCCATTTCCTAGGTCTCATTACCGGGTAAGTCTCTAAGAACCTAAGGATGTGGAATTCTACTCAAACCGGATTGTTTACTCAAGGATCTAACCTATCCTCACCGGGTAAGTCTCGGAAGGGCTAGTCTCAAGCTACTATCCAGCACACTTAATCCAATGGCGGCTTATTAGGCTCACCACTACCTAAGGGTTGTTATCTTTGGAATCTAAGAGTGAGGATTACCGGGTAAGTCTCTCCTAACACTTAGTTGCTAACACTAGGTTACCCTAGGATAGATTTAACTCACCAAACACTTAGGGTTTCAACATTTTAACAATCTAAATCAAGATCCATCGAACCAGGAAAATCACGGGTTGTTTTACCTAAACCACGGCCGTGGTTTGACAAGATCCACCCGTAATTCCTAACAGAGAGTACGTTCAACCACACAAGTCATCCAAAGGTAAATCTAAGTTCATCCTATCATAGCCTTAGCCATAACCATCCTTTCCTTACCCTAGAACCACATCTATTTAGCCTACAATATTCATAATAGAAATCGAAACAAACAAACACAAAATCATAACATTCATTTGCAAGAGAATGAAAGAAAAAGATGAACAAGAGTACTAGGATTAAACCAAGCTGAAAATAGAATTTGGGAGACTTACAATCCTTCCAAAAGAAGGTTCAAATGGTTCTTACAAATAGAAAATAGAATCCGGAAATCTATCAACAATGGCAATGTTGTGTGTTCTTCTTCTTCCCTTCAATGGAGTCCTTCTTCCTCCTTTTTTGACACTTTCCTTCCTAGAAAATCTTCTTCTTAAGAGGATATTTTTGTTAGAGAAATGGGAAATGGATGAGCTGCTCCAAGATGCTACCAGCTGCCCCTCAACAACCCATGAAGGACCATTTTTATAACAAACTTGCATGAGCTGGCCATGAGAGTCGTGGCATAGCTGTCACGAGAATCTGGTAAATTCCACGGCCGTGATCTGTCAGAGAACCGTGATTCTGTGCAGAAACTTTGCCTTGGATCATTAAGCTGTGATTTGGTGCATGGCTAGTGTTGGCAAGGTTCCATGAGTTCTCCTTAGCCTATGGCTTGTGTCCTAATGAGTCCGAGGGTGTGTCGTCTAGATGAACGATCCTCAAACGCATCATTTTAGCTCCTAAACTTCCCGAAATACCTACAAAATGCGCACAAGTCCGTGTAGACGTCTATCTCGACAAAATACATGAATTGGGTGCAAAAAGTCTTGAACTAATGCTAGACCATGCATGAATGAGTGAGAATTCTATCTAAATGAACACCTAAAACTATGTTATAAATCGTGTTATCAAAATACCCCATACTTAAGGTTTGCTCGTCCCCGAGCAAATTCCCAACTATAGACTAGGAGATGACATGATTTATGTATGCAGAAAAATGGCAAAAATCTTTTTGGGTTTTGTGCTTCTACTATTGGATCACCTTCATAGTCATGTTCAATGGCAATTGGACAAGCAATTATGTTTCAAACAAACAAAGGCACGGAAAGACAATTGTACTTAACTCAAAAGCATGCATGAGATGTAAGGATGAAGAGGTCAAGAAGATCAAGTGTATATCAAATCTAGATTACTAAGTCTTACAAACATGCAAGTAGGTCATAAGGGCTTGTGACATAAAAGGCCAAGAAACGTTGTAATTGGGCGGGGAATTCTCTAAGTTATGTGATGCTAATCCGGGAATGGAACTAACTCCACATCCTTGTCCTCGATCAACTTCCCCCGAGTGTATCTTTTTCCTATCTTGCTTTCTTTTCTTTTTCTTTAACTCATTTTTGAGACAATGGCATTGGTGTACAATAGCCGAAACCTCGGTGATTAGCCATCCTCGGGCTTTTTCTCTTTTTCGAGGTGCATCCACACCAGGCACACATACCAAAGCTCGTTAGGGCTATCGGTTCATTTGACTTTGGCAAGGCACCAACACCCGATTATGTGAAGTGTACCGAGTTACTTGTCATTTAAACCGACGCCCCCAAACCTATATTTTGGCTACACTTCCACAATAATTTCAGCATTTCATTCACGACATTCTTTTCATTACATCTTCACCCCGCACTTGCTTTTCACACACTTCAACACACTAGCATGCTCCTATTCCCGGATGGGTTTAAAGGAGGTCGATTTTATATCAATTGAGGTGCTCAAGCAATCATGATCAAGATGAGAAGTAGAGAAAGATGAAATGCCTCATTCATTCCTAGATGGTATGCAAGAACAATCATGTAATTTCGACTTTCAATACTCAATCCATTCTAGGCAATCATCATGATCACAAGTCATTCATAGAATTTAAGAGAAGTAGTTCAAGTCCACATATGCGTTTGTCAATTCGACACATAAGGCCATCCATAGCCAATCACAAGACAAGTTTCATCATTAGGATCATATCCAAGCCTAGAAAGCACAAAATTTTTTAAATTTTCTGATTTTTATGGGATTTTCAATTTAAGTATGTACAATGCAAGACATGTGAAGATTTTAAACTATTCTAGATGCTCATCATGCAAAGGATCATGCAAACCCCACCCCATACTTAGAAACACATTGTCCCCAATGTGTAAATGAAGTAGAGAGAGTGAAAGAAGGCTCTCACAATGTAAAAGTGGTTTGCTATGGTAATCGGGATTTCTCAAATGAATTGATGTTGGATGATCCTATCAACCATGGTAGAGAGCTCTAAGCGTCCATCAAAGCTTCGGAACCCGCGCTAGGCACCGCTAGCCGTCCAAGTCCCGCGTCCGCTCCACCCATAATTGGTGAGGGGTTCATCATCATCATTCATATGCCAAGAAAGGCTTCCAAAAGCTACTCTAGCACACATACAAAGTAGACAAAACACACACAAAGATAGAAAAAATCTAAAAATGAAAACAAAACGAAAAAGAAAAGATTACCAATGGGTTGCCTCCCACCAAGCGCTTCTTTAAGGTCATTAGCTTGACCAAACTCGGGGGAGTCTATTCAAGGTGAAGTGGGGCAATCATGTCCACCGGAGCTCCCGGAATATACTTCTTCAAGCGGTGCCCATTCACTTTGAAATTCCCACAATGCTCCCCTCCTATCTCAATAGCTCCATGGGAGAAAATCTTCTTCACCACATATGGCCCGGTCCATCTTGATTTGAGCTTTCCGGGAAAAAGCCTTAGCCTTGAGTTGAAGAGAAGGACAAGATCTCATTCACTCAACTCCTTGGGGATGATCTTCTTGTCATGCCATCTTTTGGTTCGTTCCTTGTAAATCCGGGCATTCTCATAAGCGTCCAACCGGATCTCCTCAAGGGCGTTTAGATCAAGCAAGCTCTTTTCTCCCGCTTCCTTGAGGTCAAAATTTAGCCACTTAATGGCCCAATAAGCTCTATGCTCCATTTCCACCGGAAGATGGCAAGACTTGCCATAGACTAACTTGTAAGGAGTGGTGCCAATCGGTGTCTTGAAGGCGGTTCTATATGCCCACAATGCGTCATTGAGCTTCATAGCCCAATCCTTTCTAGTTCTAGACACCGTCTTCTCAAGGATGGCCTTTATCCCCCGGTTGGAGATCTCCACTTGGCCACTAGTTTGGGGATGGTAAGGTGTTGCCACCTTATGAGTCACCCCATACTTAGCCAAAAGCGCTCCAAAGTTCCTATTTGTGAAGTGCCTTCCTCCATCACTAATGATCACCCTTGGTGTTCCAAACCTAGGGAAGATCACCCGGTTGAAGAACCGCACCACCACCTTGGCATCGTTTGTAGGAGAGGCGATTGCCTCCACCCATCTTGACACATAATCTACCGCCAATAGGATATAGAGATTGCCACATGAGGAAGGGAATGGTCCCATGAAGTCCACACCCCACACATCAAAAATCTCCACTTCTTGAATGTTGTTCAAGGGCATTTCATTCCTCCTTGAGATGTTGCCCGTCCTTTGGCAAGGATCACATCCAGCTACAAAACCTTGCACATCTCTAAACAAGTTAGGCCAATAAAAACCGGATTGCAATACCTTTGCACACGTCTTGTGTGAGCTAGCATGGCCTCCACATGGTAAGGAGTGACAATGCCGGATCACACTCTCCACTTCATCTTCCGGTATGCATCTTCTAAGCATCCCATCCGGTCCTCTCTTGAACAAGAGTGGCTCATTCCAATAGTAATGTCTCACATCGTTGAAGAACTTTTTTCTTTGTGCATATGTCAATCCGGGAGGCACTTCCTCACATACTAAGTAATTCACAATGTCGGCATACCATGGCTCATTTCTCCTAGAAACTTGGAACAAGCATTCCTCTACCATTTGCAATTGCTCATCTCGGAATGAGTCATCAATTGGAATGTCATCTCTTCCAAGCTCTAATGGAGGCAATCTACTAAGGTGATCCGCCACGGAGTTCTCGGATCCCTTCTTATCTCGTATTTCCAAGTCGAACTCTTGAAGAAGAAGGATCCACCGAATCAACCTTGGTTTGGCATCCTTCTTTGTAAGTAGATAACGGATCGCCGCATGATCCGTATAAACTATGACCTTCGCTCCAACAAGGTATGAGCGGAACTTCTCAAACGCATACACCACCGCCAACAACTCCTTCTCGGTGGTAGCATAATTGAGTTGGGCATCATCTAGCGTCTTGCTAGCATAATAAATAGCATGAGTACGCCCTTCTTTCCTTTGCCCTAAAACGGCCCCAACAGCCACATCGCTTGCATCGCACATGATCTCAAATGGTAGACTCCAATCCGGAGGTTGCATTATAGGTGCGGAGATCAAGGCGTTCTTCAACCTACAAAAAGCTTCAAGACAATCCTTGGAAAAGACAAAATTAACATCCTTCATTAGTAGGTTAGTGAGAGGCTTAGAAATTTTAGAGAAGTCTTGAATAAACCTCCGGTAAAAACCGGCATGCCCTAAGAAACTCCTTACCCCCTTCACCGAGGTAGGTGGCGGCAACTTCTCTATCGTTTCGATTTTGGCCCTATCAACCTCAATGCCACGGTTGGACACCAAGTGTCCTAACACAATGCCTTCACTTACCATGAAGTGGCATTTTTCCCAATTCAAGACAAGATTTGTCTCCTCACATCTTTGCAATACCAATGACAGGTTAGCCAAGCAATTATCAAAGGAAGAACCATAAACAGAGAAATCATCCATAAACACTTCCATGATATTTTCTATGTATTCCGGAAAGATAGCCATCATACAACCCAAACGGCATTCTCCTATATGCAAAAGTACCCCATGGACATGTAAAGGTTGTTTTCTCTTGGTCATCGGGGTGGATAGGGATTTGGAAGAATCCGCTATAGCCATCTAGATAGCAAAAATAAGAGTGTTGAGCTAACCTTTCTAGCATTTGGTCAATGAAGGGGAGAGGGAAGTGATCTTTCCTAGAGGCCATGTTCAGTTTCCTATAATCAATGCACATCCTCCACCCGGTAACCGTCCTAGTCGGGATTAATTCATTGTTCTCATTAGTCACTACAGTCATCCCACCCTTTTTAGGAACTACATGAACGGGACTAACCCACTTACTATCCGAGATAGGGTAGATAATTCCCGCATCTAGTAACTTAATGATTTCCTTTTTGACTACCTCTTTCATTATAGGATTCAATCTCCTTTGATGTTCAATAGAGGGTTTGTGGTTATCTTCCATCATTATCTTATACATGCACAAAGAAGGCTTAATGCCAACCAAATCATCAATAGTATAACCAATGGCTTTTCTATGCAATCTCAGTTCATGCAACAACTTAGCAAGTTCATCATCACTCAAGCATGCATTAACAATCACAGGATATGTAGAGTTATTACCAAGAAATGCATACTTTAAATGAGAGGGGAGGGGTTTGAGTTCAAGTGAGGGAGGACCTTTGTTGGTTGAAGACGATCCAAATAAAGTTGGATGAGATGAATCCAAAGCAAATGAAGACCCTCCAAGGCTCTTAGAAGCTTGATCACCATCAAGGGATGATCCAGGGAAAACCACGGTTGAACTCACGGCTCGCCCAACTTCCACGGCCGTGGTTCTTGCCAAGCTTGCTTCTCGGAGTTGTCCAGAGAGTTTGACGGCCGTGGAACATAAATCTCGACCGTGGATTCTGCAGCTGTTCAACACCTCTTCGTGGCTTTCAAATCCAACTCTTGGCTCCTCTTCCAAGCTCTCCAAGGCTTTGATCTCTTCATTGCAAGTTTCTTCAACACCTTCTTCCATCATACTCAAGGTAAGAACCTTTTCCAAGGGATCTTTGATTAAGATCGAGCTCACAACTTCTCTAGATTCTTCTTGCTCGACTATGTTGAAGACATCCTCATCAAGGGTAGGCCCTTTCATCATGGTGGACAGCTTGAACTTGATGTTCTCTTCTCCAATGTTGAAGGAGAGAGTCCCGTTCTTGCAATCCACTAGGCATCCGGAGGTGGCTAGGAAAGGTCTTCCTAAGATGATGGGAACCGGATAATCCGCCGGAATGTCCAAGAGGACAAAGTCAATTGGCACATAGAATCCTCCTAGTTGCACCGGAATGTCCTCTAGAATCCCAACCGGATGAGTGATAGAATGGTCCGCCATATAGAGGGTCATCTTGACCGGCTTTGGCTCTCCTAGTCCGATCCTTTTGCAAAGTGCAAGCGGTATGATGCTTACACTCGCTCCAAGGTCACAAAGGGCCTCGTACTTCACATCTCCCACTCCTATTGGGACGCAAAAAGAGCCCGGATCCCTTAGCTTGGGAGGCATCTCTTCCTTCATGGTTTGGATCAATCCCGAGGATCTCTTGGTCATCCTTATCTCCCCATACTCCTCCAACTTCCTTTTGTTGGAGAGTATTCCTTTCAAAAACTTGCCATATGCCGGCATTCCTAAAATGGCATCCATGAATGGAATGTTAATATGTAATTTGGACATTAGTTCAAGGAACTTACCAAAGTGATTGTCTAAACGAGCTCTTGCTCTTGATTGTGGGAACGGTAGTGGTGGCTTGTATGGAGGCGGTGCCACATAGCTTGGCTCTACATCCTTGCTCTTGCCTCCATTTTCTTGCATTCTTCCCTCTTCTACCACTACTTGCTTTCCCTTAGCTTGGTCCTTGGGCAAAGGATCCTTCATACTCAACCCACTCCTTGTTGTGATAGCCAACACTTGGCCTCTTGGGTTGTCTTCGGTTCTTCCAGGAAGCTTTCCCGGATCTCTATGGGCTTCACCCGCCTTTTGGAACACTTGTGCTTCCAAGACTTTTTGAGCCTTAGAAATTGAAGTCACGGTGCTCTCAAGACCACTCAACCTTCCTAGCAATTGCTCAAACATTATCTCGGTTCTATCCTTGGGAGGTTGAGTGAAACCGGGTGGAGGTTCTTGTGAAGCTCTTGGTGGTGGAGTTGAGCTTGTGGAAGCGGGAGGGTTCAAGGCTTCATCCGGGTTAGAGTAAGAAAAACCGGGATGGTTATGGTTGGGCCGGTAATTGTTGAATTGTCGGTTGTTGTTGAAGTTCCTTGGGCCTTGGTAGTTGTTGTAGTTGCCCCTTCCCATATAATTCACATCTTCCTCCTTGGAAGACAAGTTAGCTTGTGGAAGCACTTGAGGAGTTGTTTGGCTCTTCAAAGTTGTGGTGCACAACTCCCTCAAGGACTTCAATTCGTTGTTGATGGCGTCAAGCTTGAAATTGCTCATGGTGACCTCACTCACCTCATATGCTCTCGCCTTTCTTCCTTCACTCTTCCTATGAGAGTACTTCTCAATCACTAGAGCTTGCTTCTCCACAAACTCCCAAGCCTCATCTACATGCTTCTCCATAAAAGTCCCACCGGAAAGAGATTGGAGCTTGAATTGACTATCTTCATCAAGTCCCTTGAAGTAGATCTCCAATAGCTCAATTTTTGGTATGCCATGGTGTGGACAATCAAGGAGAAGGTCTTTGAACCTCTCCCAAGACTTAAACAAACTCTCTCTATCCTTCATCACGAAGGCATTGATCTTCCCTCTTAACTCGGTAGTCTTGGAAGGTGGGAAGAACTTAGTCAAAAACTCGGTGGTCATCTCCTCCCAAGTACCAACTCGCCCTTGTGGAATAGATTGATACCAAGCCAAAGCCTTGTCCTTAAGAGAGAAGGAGAAAGCCCTTAGCTTATGGTTGTTGCTCTCCAATCTTGGCGGTCTAAGAGTCTCCATCAAAATCTTGTAGTTCATTAAATGTTGGTGAGGAGACTCTCCTTCCATCCCTCCAAATTGATTATGCCGGATCATTTGTAGAACTTGAGGGCGGAGCTCATAGTTGTGGGCTGCGGGATCTCCTAAGTTCACACCCAGACGGTGTGCTCTTTGTGCCGGATCCATACGTCTCCCTAGGGTTTGTGGCTCTTCAATGGCAATGGGCACAACCCTAACATTAGCCGCCGGCTACGGTTGTGGTGGTGGAGGTGGAGGTTGTCGGCGATTAAGCTCTCCTTGAACAAGGGCTTGCCTAATCTCTTCAATCTCCCTCCTAGTTTCCTCTTGCCTCTCATTGGCAAGTCTCCTTTCTTCCTCCAAGAGCTCATCTCTTAGCCTTATTTGCTCTAAGGCTTCATCTAACTCAGCTTGGAGGTTTCTTCCGGCCATCTCTTTCTCTATTCGGATGTTCTTGGATCTAGATCGAAGGGTTTTCTCCGGTTCGGGATCGAATGGAGCTAAATCCTTGCCACGAGATCTTCGCATACACCTAAAGAGTAATAGATGTCCTGAAAAGAAAAGACACAAACCAAAAAGAGATCAAAAGCAACAAGAAAGATCTACACTAGAAACAATCACAAAATAGACTCAATCTAGACCTAGTCCCCGGCAACGGCGCCAAAAACTTGTTACGCTAAGATTGTGATGCGCAATTGGGTTTTAAATTTATACTCGTTATAATTATCCTAACTCCTAGCGAAACCCGCAGTGTACGGGACGTTTGTAGTAGGGATAGTATTTCGAGGTCGAACACAAAGACTAAAGTGAAATTGATTCGATTTGTGATTGAGTTTAGTAAAGACCTAGGGTGCAAGAAAAGAAAGAAATAAAGAAATGAAAATCTCAAATGTTTTTGGTTGATTTTTGGTGATCAATCAAAGATCACAACACATGCAAAACAATCAATCAACTAAACTATGAATAAACACGAATGAACAACTAAACAAGATATAGATCAAAGAAAGGAAAGATGGATTCTAGGGGTTGGAAGTTCCGGTCAAGGCATAAGACTCAAGCTATCTATTCAATTATTGGATTAACTATGTTGGGGATTAAGCATTTCTAGATTGGGATCAATTACCGGGTAGGTCTCAAGATCCGCTAACCCATTTCCTAGGTCTCATTACCGGGTAAGTCTCTAAGAACCTAAGGATGTGGAATTTTACTCAAACTGGATTGTTTACTCAAGGATCTAACCTATCCTCACCGGGTAAGTCTCGGAAGGGCTAGTCTCAAGCTACTATTCAGCACACTTAATCCAATGGCGGCTTATTAGGCTCACCACTACCTAAGGGTTGTTATCTTTGGAATCTAAGAGTGAGGATTACCGGGTAAGTCTCTCCTAACACTTAGTTGCTAACACTAGGTTACCCTAGAATAGATTTAACTCACCAAACACTTAGGGTTTCAACATTTTAACAATCTAAATCAAGATCCATCGAACCAGGAAAATCACGGGTTGTTCTACCTAAACCACGGCCGTGGTTTGACAAGATCCACCCGTAATTCCTAACAGAGAGTACGTTCAAGCACACAAGTCATCCAAAGGTAAATCTAAGTTCATCCTATCATAGCCTTAGCCATAACCATCCTTTCCTTACCCTAGAACCACATCTATTTAGCCTACAACATTCATAATAGAAATCGAAACAAACAAACACAAAATCATAACATTCATTTGCAAGAGAATGAAAGAAAAAGATGAACAAGAGTACTAGGATTAAACCAAGCTGAAAATAGAATTTGGGAGACTTACAATCCTTCCAAAAGAAGGTTCAAATGGTTATTACAACTAGAAAATAGAATCCGGAAATCTATCAACAATGGCAATGTTGTGTGTTCTTCTTCTTCCCTTCAATGGAGTCCTTCTTCCTCCTTTTTTGACACTTTCCTTCCTAGAAAATCTTCTTCTTAAGAGGATATTTTTGTTAGAAAAATGGGAAATGGATGAGTTGCTCCAAGATGCTCCCAGCTGCCCCTCAACAACCCATGAAGGACCATTTTTATAACAAACTTGCATGAGCTGGCCATGAGAGTTGTGGCACAGCTGTCACGAGAATCTGGCAAATTCCACGGCCGTGATCTGTCAGAGAACCGTGATTCTGTGCAGAAACTTTGCCTTGGATCATTAAGCTGTGATTTGGTACATGGCTAGTGTTGGCAAGGTTCCATGAGTTCTCCTTAGCCTATGGCTTGTGTCCTAATGAGTCCGAGGGTGTGTCGTCTAGATGAACGATCCTCAAACGCATCGTTTTAGCTCCTAAACTTCCCGAAATACCTACAAAATGCGCACAAGTCCATGTAGACGTCTATCTCGACAAAATACATGAATTGGGTGCAAAACGTCTTGAACTAATGTTAGACCATGCATGAATGAGTGAGAATTCTATCTAAATGAACACCTAAAACTATGTTATAAATCGTGTTATCAATTATCATAGAAATCATCTCAATTCATTAGAAGCACAAAATTTTCAAAATTTTTCAATTTTTATGGGTTTTTCAAGTTCTTTTTCATGCAATACAATAATGAAACGTGCAACAATATAATGAACATGCAAATAGTCTCGAATAGAAGCAAGCATAGTGAGTAAGAGTTATTACAATCTTTTAGTACATCCCACCCCATACTTAGGACGAACATTGTCCCTAATGTTCAAAAGAAAGAAAGAAAAGAAGAAAAGAAAAAGAAACTCACAAAGTGGTGGCGGAATGTCTAAAGCGAACGGTCAATCATCAAATCCTCATCACTGCGGCGCTGGTGGAGGCGGGAATGGAGAGAAGCTAGGATCATAGAACCGCCCAAACTGCTGGCGGTAGACATCCCTCATCATGTGGTCGAGGTCGTCTAGGCGTCCGTCTCTAGCATCGGCTCGGATCTCCAATGCTCCTACTCTCTCTGAAAGTCCAGTAGCCCAATCCGGCATCTGCTCGTACCATCCCGGAGCCTGACTGTACCATGCTGGAGCGTCGGATGGTGCTGGTGGTGGTGCTGGTGCTGCTGTCTGCTCTGTAGACCAAGGAGGGGGAACGCCATACCATGTAGGAGGTGTGGTCATCCACGTAGGCCTCTCACTCACGCTAGCGCGGCGAGAAGACGAGCCTGAAGCTCTAGCTGGACGTGGTGAACGTCTAGGTGCATCGGGGGCCGCCTCCGGCTGATCCGGAAACGTGCCAAACTCCTCCTCAGCTCCTCCTCCACTCTCAAACTGATCTCCCATCTCCTCCTCAACAACTGGTGGTGGGACATATGGGGGAGCTGCTATCCTGTTCGCATGCATAGCAGCGAACGTCTCCTTCCAATTATGGCGTCCTGTCATAATGGAGTACTCCGGTAGCCACTCTATACCCCTACCCATCCTGCTCTCCCATGGCATGCCCGCATAAGGCGGACCTCTTTGTGTGGGGAAAATGAGACCCCTAGTCATGAAAGCATGTAGCCCTAAAGGTACAGCCGGTATACGGGTGCAAGCAGAAAAATCAACACCAAAGCTCCTAGCAATGTGGGTAACTATCCCACCATATCCTATGTTGCCCTTCTTCTTATTCTTGAGCTTGCTCATAGTAGCAGCCAAGAGAGTAGCACAATCAGCACGGCGTCCATACAACATGGAGTAGAGTAAAAAGAGCTCATCCGTCTTGATCTTTTGGGGCGTCTCCGTCCTAGGGAAGAGACACTCCGAAAGAACACGATGAGCAATTTTCAAGGCTAGGTGGTACATCAACCTAGCCTTGGTGTCAGCGGGCTGCCAGCGGTCCTCGCTAGCGTAAATCATCGCCACCTCCTCCCAAAAATCCTTGGCGTAAACGCCACTAGGAAAGCGACCGTTAAAGGTCTCCTGAAACCCGAAAATGGTCCCAAACTCACGGATGCTCAAATGGTAGTCTCTTTCCATGAGACGGAAAGAGACGGTCCTATCTACATGGCTGTGCTCGAAAGATGTCACAACCTCCCGTGTAATCTCCTCATAAGCGTCTTCTCGGATAGCCGAGAAGACAATAAGTCCGGCTCTATCCAAGAGCCAAGTAAGATCATCAACAATGTTGAGAGAAGCTAGATCCTCCAACAACAAGTATCTAGGGCCAATCACTGGCCTCTCCTTGATCCTCTCGAGTGCATCGAGATGATCGTCGTGTATGGTCGGAACTCTAGGGTGAGGAGGTGAGGATGGAGGTGAAGGTGAGGATGGAGGTGAAGGGGAAGAGGGTGGTGGTGCCCTAGAGGATGAGGAGGAGGAGGGATTACCCTTCCTTTTCTTATTCTGATCATTCTTCTTCTCTTTGATCCTCCCCAAAACTCTCCTTACAAAGTCCATTCTGTCGAAAATTACGGGCTGTTCTATGGAAACCACGGCCGTAATTCCCCCAGTGACCGTGATTCGTCTCAGAAAATCACAAATCTCAGCAAATCAGCAATCAATCTCCACAACAGGCAGTCCTAATCTAATTTCTTCCAATCTCAATCAGTTCTTCCTAAAAATCTCTAACAAAAACGAACCAAATCGGCAAGAATCAAGAAGAGAGAAAAAAAACCTATTTTTCGGATTGAAAAATCCGAATTGCGCGTTCATTGGTGAATTTCCACTCGATTCGTTGCTTGGATCTTGTTTGTGGTTGAATTTGCTTCAGTTTAGGAGGAAGAATCGTTAAAAACGATTAAGAAACGAGGATTGGAGAGAGGGTCGTGGATTTCGGCAATGAGGGCGTGGAAGAGGGGTTTTGGGATGATTTTTGTGAAGAATGTTGCTTATATAGTCACAGGCAAAATTTTTGAAAATCACGGTCTGTCGGGGTGTTCCACGGCCATGGAAGTGTACGAAACCGTGGTTTTGGTGATTTTTCAAAGGCTTTTGGAAATTACGGGTACTGTAGTTGTCACAACCGTGGTTTAGGCCGTGGAATCCTCTGTAAAGCTCCAAAGTCCAAATTTCGTCACTTTTCTTCGACATTATCCTTCCCTTTCCCTTTTCCATCGTTCCTACATCCAAAAACACGAACATACCGGAAGGAATCGAAGGCAAAAACAAAGCAAAAAAAACGTTTATACTAAGCTAATCTATAAATCGAAAATAAAAACAAAAATGCAATACCTTGGGTTGCCTCCCAAGAAGCGCTTTGTTTAAGGTCCGTAGCTAGACCAATCTCGCACTTATTCGAGTGCGGTAGGCGCAAACTCCTCAGCTTGGAGTTCCGGCGTATACTTCTTGAGTCGTTGGCCGTTCACCTTAAAAGTTCCGCTCGTTTCACCCCATACTTCAACTGCACCATGGGGGAAAATACGCTTAATTAGAAAAGGTCCGGTCCAACGAGATTTAAGCTTACCTGGAAAGAGACGAAGCCTCGAAGTGAAGAGGAGAACTTGATCTCCTTCTTTGAAGTCCTTTGGAATGATATGTTTATCATGCCAACGCTTTGCTCTCTCCTTATAGATCTTAGCGTTTTCATAAGCATTCAAGCGGAGTTCATCCAACTCATTGATGTCTAGGAGACGCTTCTCTCCCGCTTCTTTCATGCTGAAGTTTAACCACTTGATAGCCCAAAACGCTTTGTGCTCCAACTCTACCGGCAAGTGACAAGACTTCCCATACACAAGGTTGTATGGTGTGGTTCCTATGGGAGTCTTGTATGCAGTCCGGTATGCCCACAATGCATCGTCAAGCTTCAAGGACCAATCCTTCCTAGTCCTTGAAACCGTCTTCTCTAAGATTCCTTTGATCTCCCTATTTGAGATCTCAACTTGTCCACTCGTTTGTGGATGGTAAGGGGTAGCGATCTTGTGAGTAACCCCATACTTAGCTAGAAGAGCTTCAAAGCGCCGGGCAATAAAGTGAGAACCTCCATCACTAATGATCGTCCTTGGCGTCCCAAATCGCGGGAAGATGGTCTTGTTGAAGAACTTGACCACCACCATGGCATCATTGGTGGGAGAGGCAATTGCTTCCACCCATCTAGAAACATAATCCACCGCCAATAGTATGTATTGGTTTCCACAAGAGGATGGGAATGGTCCCATGAAATCGACTCCCCAAACGTCGAAAATCTCCACCTCTTGGATGTTGTTGAGGGGCATTTCATTCCTCCTAGAGATATTGCCTGTTCTTTGACAAGCATCGCAGCAAGAAACAAAGGATTGCACATCTCTAAACAAAGTAGGCCAAAAGAATCCAGATTGCAATACCTTTGCGCTAGTCTTGTTCGAACTAGCGTGTCCTCCACAAGGTAGTGAATGACAATGACGGATGACACTTTGCATCTCATCTTCCGGCACACATCGCCGAATGATGCCATCCGGACCTCTCTTGAAGAGGAGAGGTTTGTTCCAATAGTATTCCCGGACGTCCTTAAAGAACTTCTTCCTTTGTGCGTAGGATAGTCCGGGTGGTATCTCCTGGCAAACCAAATAGTTAACAAAATCAGCAAACCATGGTTCGTTACCTTTGGAGATCACATCGATGCACTCCTCAATAAGGTGTAGGTGTTCGTCCGGGAAGGAGTCGTCGATGGGTAAATGGTCGTCCTCTAGATGTGTTAGGCGACTCAAATGATCCGCAACAGAATTTTCTGAACCTTTCTTGTCGCGGATCTCAAGATCGAATTCTTGTAGGAGAAGAATCCATCTAATTAGCCTTGGCTTCGCATCTTTCTTCGCAAGGAGGTACCGGATCGCAGCATGATCCGTGTAGACAATCACCTTTGCACCTACAAGATAAGAGCGAAACTTGTCAATAGCATAGACAATGGCTAAAAACTCTTTTTCAGTAGTGGCGTAGTTGAGCTGCGCTTCATCTAGCGTCTTGCTAGCATAGTATATGGCATGGGTTGCCCCTTCCTTTCGTTGTCCAAGAATAGCTCCAATAGCTATGTCACTAGCATCGCACATAATCTCAAAGGAAAGAGTCCAATCCGGGGGTTGGATAATAGGTGCTGAAATTAGAGCTTGCCGAATGGTGTTAAACGCATCCAAACATTCTTGCGAAAACTCAAAAACCGCATCCTTCATCAATAGATTAGTGAGAGGTTTTGATATCTTAGAAAAGTCCTTAATGAAACGTCTATAAAATCCAGCATGTCCTAGGAAACTTCTTATCCCTTTCACCGAAATTGGGGGAGGAAGCTTCTCTATGGTCTCTATCTTAGCCTTGTCTACTTCTATCCCTCTACTAGAGACTAAGTGGCCTAATACAATTCCTTCCTTAACCATAAATTGACACTTCTCCCAATTAAGAACTAGGTTAGTATCTTCACACCTTTGCAAAACAAGAGAAAGGTTAGAAAGGCAATCGTTAAAAGAGGAACCGTATACGGAGAAGTCGTCCATGAAGACTTCCATGATTTCCTCTACGTATTCGGAGAAGATGGCCATCATGCACCGTTGGAAGGTGGTTGGGGCGTTGCAAAGCCCGAACAGCATTCTCCTATAAGCAAACGTACCCCATGGGCACGTGAATGTGGTCTTCTCTTGATCATCCGGGTGTATCGGAATCTGAAAGAAACCACTATAACCGTCAAGGTAGCAAAAATGTGAATGTTGTGCTAATCTTTCAAGCATTTGATCAATGAATGGCAATGGAAAATGATCCTTCCGCGTTGCATTTTTGAGCTTGCGGTAGTCTATGCACATCCGCCATCCAGTCACGGTTCGGGTAGGAATGAGTTCGTTGTTCTTGTTGGTGATGACCGTCATTCCTCCCTTCTTCGGAACTACTTGAACCGGACTCACCCACTTACTATCGGAGATAGGGTAGATGATATCTGCATCAAGAAGTTTAAGAATTTCCTTCTTGACAACCTCCTTCATGGTCGGATTCAACCGCCTTTGAGGTTGTCTTGAAGTTCTAAAATCTTCCTCCATTAGTATCTTATGCATGCATAGGGAGGGTTTAATTCCTACTAAGTCCTCAATAGTATAGCCTATAGCTTTTCTATGTTTCCTAAGGACAATCATGAGTTGATTATGTTCATCTATGCTTAGATCGGAACTAACAAGAACCGGAAAGGTAGAATTAGATCCTAGAAAAGCGTACCTTAGATGAGTAGGAAGTGGTTTGAGTTCCATTACTTTCGGAGCTTCCAATGATCCTTGAGAAGCGTCCAATGTCTCCTTAGAAGTTTCTAAGGGTGATGAGTGTGTGGGAGAAGAATCAGAAGAAGTTGAAGAAGTGTCTCGATCACTCCTTTCCACGCCCAAAATTACGGGTTCCTCATGGCCTCCACGGCCGTGGTTTAGGGCGTGGAAGGGAAATACGGTTGTCACATCTTCTCCACGACCGTATAACTCCCTGGAGTGAGGCACGGTTTTGGTTGTGAAATCCACGGCCGTGGAATACAGGGTATAACCGTGGATTCTCACGTTTTCTGCCTCATCGTGGAGTTTTTCAAACTCCACTTCACCTATCTCTTCTTGTGCTTCTAAGGCTTCAATTGCCTCATTGCACTCTTCTTCTTCCCCTACATTGGTTAGACTCATAGTGATAACCTTTTGTAAAGGATCGTTAAAGAGAATCGCACTTACCTTCTCCCTAGACAAACCTTCTTCATCTTGGATATCGAAAATATCCTCATCAAAGATTGGCTCCTTCACTAGAGTAGAAAGAACGAACTATACTTTCTCCTCTCCTATATCAAAAGCGAGTCTACCATTCTTGCAATCGACTATGCAGCCGGAAGTTACAAGAAACGGTCTTCCGAGTATGATCGGGACCGGACTATCTGCAGGAATGTCAAGCACGACAAAATCAATAGGAACAAAGAATTTACCTAGCTTGACCGGGACGTCTTCTACAATACCGACGGGGCGAGTGATGGATCGATCCGCCATGTACAACGTCATCTTTACCGGTTTAGGGTCGCCTAAACCGATCTTCCTACACAATGCAAGTGGTATGATGCTCACACTTGCTCCTAAGTCACATAACGCATCGTATGTGACATCTCCCACTCCTATGGGAATGCAAAATGACCCCGGATCCTTTAACTTTGGGGGCATTTTCTCCTTCATGGTTTTGATGAGATCCGAAGAATCCGAACTCATCTTAACCTCTCCGAAGTCTTCTAGCTTCCTCTTGTTAGAGAGGAGCTCCTTCAAGAACTTGTCATAAGCCGGCATACCTACAATAGCATCAATAAATGGTATATTAATATGCAGCTTGCTCATGAGTTCTATGAACTTACCAAATTGTTTATCTAGGCACGCTCTAGCTCTAGATTAAGGGAATGGTAGGGGAGGTTTATAAGCTGAAGGAGGAACGTAGACATCTTCCTTCTCCTTCCCCTTCTCTTTCTCCTTGCCCTTCTCTACGGAGACTTCAACGAACTTAGGCTGCGGATCGGTGGTAGTCACTCCGCTCCTAGTTGTGATTGCCATAACCCTTCCTTTAGGGTTGTCCTCCGTCTTTCCTGGAAGCTTCCCTTGATTCCTAGGAACTTCCTCCGCATGGTTGAACATTTGGTTTTCCAAAACCTTTTGAGCTTTGTCAACCTTGGAAATTTGATCATCAACCTTAATGATGCGGTTCTCCAACCCTTGTAGTTTTCCAAAAATCGTTTCCAACATGGGATCGGGCTTCTCCTTCCCCGAAGTGTTTCCTCCATTAGATGATTGCCCCTGGCTTTTCAAAGGAGTAGAGGAAGAGGAAGGTGGAGTTAGTGAATTAGAGTTGGAAGGATAAGAGTTACCGGAATTTTGTTGATTGGAGCGCCAATTGTTGTTGTTTGAACCCCTATTGTTGTTCCAATTGTTGTTCCGGTTGTTGTTGTTTCCATTCCAATTGTTATTCCGGTTGTTGTTCCGGTTATTGTTATCGCTGCCATTGTTGTTGCCCAAATAACCAACATCCTTCCCTTGTTGCTTTGGGAAGTTGGTCTTGATAGCCTCCTTCAACTCTTTGATCTCATTGTTGAGGGAGAAAATCTGATTTTGAGCTTCATGTGTGAGCTTTGCTCCTTGCTCCACACGATTTCCCTCCACTTTCCGGTGGGAATATTTCTCTATGACCCTTGCTTGCTTCTCAATGAAGTCCCAAGCGTCATCTTCCCTCATGTCCATGAATATTCCACATGAGAGGGATTGGAGGTTGAATTGCGTTCCCGCATCTAACCCCTTGTAGTAGATCTCAAGCAAGGCAAGTTTGGATATGCCATGATGAGGGCAATCCAATAACAAGTCCTGAAACCTTTCCCAAGATTGAAACAAACTTTCGTTAGATCTCATGGAAAATGCATTGATCTTACCTCTAAGTTCCGCCGTTTTGGATGGCGGAAAGAATTTGGTGAGGAACTCCGCGGAAAGGTCTTCCCACGTATCTAGTTTCCCACTAGGAAGAGCTTGGTACCAAGACAACGCTTTCCCCTTCAAGAAGAAGAAGAAAGGTTTGAGCTTATAGTTGTTGGTGGTAGCGCTCTTCGGTCTCATCGTCTCCATCATACACTCAAAGTTCTGCAAGTGTTGGTGTGAAGATTCAGCGCTTGTCCCGCCAAATTGGTTTTGGCGAACAAGAGTAATGACTTGAGGGTTGAAGCTAAACCCTTGCACATCATCAGCATCAAAGTTCACGCCCAAACGGCGTGGTTGTTGTGTTGGATCCATCCGCTGGCCAAGAGTTCTTGGCTCTTCATCTACACGTTCGATCCTCGCATTCCTAGGTGGAACACGACGATTGGCAGCTCCCCGTGGATGGAAAGGATTCACATTGATCGTGGGATCAATCTCCTCTAACGGTGGCATGGAAGAATCACTGTCATCAGCGGATGAGTGACCTTTTCTTCTAGACATTGATGCCCTCCTTGAGGATTTCTTGCTTCCCTTATTCTTAAGGTCGCTTAGTTCTATCCTCATTTGGAAGATCATGTCTTGTAGATTGTTAACTTGAGATTGATGACGATCCATCTCATCCTGGCGGAGGGTCTCATTCCATTGGAGTTGAGCTTCCTTCTCCGCCAACTCTGCTTGAAGATCACGTTCTTGTTCTTCAGCCATCTTCTTTTCCTTGCGCTTTTGCCTTAAAGTTTTCTCTAGCTCTTGATCAAGAGGTAAGAGATCTTCGGTGTTCCTAGACCTGCGCATGCACTCAAAGTAATATCAAATAACGAGAGCAAGCTCCCAAGCTTGACAACCGGCTACCGAATTCGGCCGAAACCAAATCCCCGGCAACGGCGCCAAAAACTTATTCGCCACTTAGCGTGCGTGCAAATAAGCTTTAAATTTATAAAACTAGAATCAAGCAAGCGAACCCGCAGTGTACGGATCGATATAGTTAAGCAAGAATTCCAGAGTATCGAACACAGAGATTTGGGGGGTTAAATCCAGTTGTAAGTTATCAAGCGAGTAAATGTAAGAGCTTTGCAAATTATTGGGAAAACAACAATCCTAAAGATCCAAGTATCCAGCTGTGGCAATCGATTCAAGATATACTAATGATATAAAGACAGAGTTGAGATATGCAAAGGTATGCTAATGTAAGGTAATCGTACAGTGAAGTTCCAAAATCCTTATATGTCTCACCTACAAGAAACTCTCTATACAGGTTGTTGAGGCTTCAATATAGAAGGTTTCTAAAGGCAAGAATTAATGTCAAATACCCAAACTTGTAAGCCAAAGATCAAGACTAACTAAACCGATTGAGGTTGTGACACTCACAATCAAGGTAGAGGTTGTTGAGGCTTCACTACCACCTAGAAAAGGCAAGCCTAGACTAAGTTAAAGCAAATCTTTAACCTTGGATTAAAGTAAAAGCAAAGTTCGTAAACTGAAGTAAATCACGGGTAGTTCTTGAGAATCACGGCCGTGGAAACCTAAGAACAGGCCGTGATTTAGGGTGTCGACGATATTTCTCTAACTCTCAGGGTCCAATCAAATTACAATCGATCTATCATTATCTAAGCCACAACTATCAACCCTTCACCTTAGAATTGCTAAAGGGTTTTAGCCAATAATCATAGTCATAGAATCAAATATCAAATATGAAAGGGAGAAAAGGTAAAACCTTGAAATCTCAATAACAAACACAAAACCAATGTCAATAAAACTCAAAAGTAACTTGCGTTCAATAGATGTAGGATAGAATAAGAATCTCTCACAAATCTCAAGGAACAAAGAAGAACGGGATGTCAATCCGCCTTCAAATGAAACCCTAAAATCTTCCAACTTCGCAAAAAGGGAAGTGCGTCCTTCCCCAAATCTTCCCTCCAAATAGCAAGACCTCCAAGTCTGCCTCTCTAAGTATCCTTTGGAGAATTTAACTCCAAGTCCCGGGGCTGTCACCGTCCTTCTAAATCTTCCTTTGGAGAATTTGACTCCCTCTAGTCTCCCTTTGGAGAAATTGGCTCCTTCTAGTCTCCCTTTGGAGAAATTGACTCCCTCTGGAGGTTTTGACTCCCTTTGGAGGTTTTGACTCCTCTAGTCTCCCTTCTAGTCTCCCTTTGGAGAAATTGGCTCCCCTTCAATGTTGAAGGCTCTCGAATATATGTAGGGATCAATCTAGGGTTTAAAGATAAAACCCTAAATATTTGGGCTGAAAATAAGTCGAATCCGCTGGTATAGAAGATAATCTGGGCCGCGTCAGCAGGTATCAGAGAATACTTTGGCGCGTCAGGCGGTATCAGAAGATACTTTGGGCCGCGTCAGCAGGTATCAGAAGATACTTTGGGCTGCGTCCGACGGTATCAGAAGATACTTTGGCGCGTCCTAAATTCCTTTTATGCTCCTTTTTGTCCCGCTTCAAGGCTTAAACCTTAAATGTGCCATTTTTGCTCCATAATTCGCCAAATTACCTACAAATGCAATAAAACTCTATGTAGACCTCTATTCTTGCAAATTAGGTAAATATAATCATAAATGCCATGAATGTATGTATATGCATGCAAAATAAAGGGAAAATCTATATAAATACATGCCTAAAAATAGGTCATAATTCATGTCATCAGCTATCAATGTCACCAACATGCTAAAACCATTATGTAGAGAATGTAGAGTGATTGAATATTCGAGATCTTCAATCCAAAAAATAATGGCCTCCTCAAGTACGAGTGTGTTGAGGCACTGGACAATTTATATGCTGTTAGAGAAACCAAATTGCAGTGTATTATATTCTTGTTATAATTAAATAATTAATTATAGGAGTACATTATAAAGTAATAATTAATTGATCAATTATTTTATACAACACTAGATAAAGTTAATGCAATCGTAATACATATTTCGCAATTGTGTCGTTGCAACAGTGTGCGAAGCACACAGTAGGCAAGTAGTTTAAATAAATGTGTCGGAGATGAATACAAGTAGTTAATTCTTTCAATTTTATACCCCGAATATGTTAAAATCGGGATATTCAGTCCCAACTTTTTTTTTCTTCTAAATTTTCGACCAAGGTTTAATACCTCGGAGTTATAACGACCGACATATATTAAGGTGATGTAATCCAATTTTTTTAGCAGTGTCAAATATGGACTTCGGTTGCAAGCCAATCCGTAGAGAAATTGAACGAGAAAAAAAAAAAAAAAAAAAGGGAAAGAATTAAGATTGAATTTGACGAAAGTAGAATTGGAGTCTTCCTTCCTACATGTCGGTGAGATATAAATAAAACTCCCTCACTTTGCTTTAGTGATGTCGTATATCCTTGCCTTGCTTTGATGATATATCCCTTACTTGTTTTTCCAGCTTTGCTTTGATGACTAGCATTACCTTTAGAGAAAATTACATAAACAATATCCCAACTTTTAGACTCAATAAACTTTAGTACCCGTCGTTTAAACTATCAGAGCGATACCTTACCTATTGAGTCCGATCAAATATTAGTATCTAAATTACTAATTACACGTTAAGTTAATATATCGGTGTGAAATATCAGGGACAAAATTGTCCACCTACCTTAGGCAAAATTGTCCACCTACCTTATATATTTAACACCACTATGTTAAATTAATGTTTAAACGTTAATCTAGATACTAGTTTTTGGTCGGGCTCAATAGATGAGGAGTTTAAACGACGGAATACTAAAGCTTGGTCAGTCTAAAGATGGGTATTGCATAGACAATTTTCTCTAACATTTAATCGTAAGTGAGCTATTAATGAAACTCCCTCATTTCCTCTCACCCCGTGAGCTGCATTCCCCAACCTTCTTTATTTTCTTCTTAACATTCCTTCCTTCAATGGCTATTGGATCTTGAACCGGAACAAGCTCTATAAAATGATAGAGGCGAAGGAAACATCTGAAAAACTATCTTCTTTTGCGGGCGATGATCATATTAATGATCTCCTTTATTATAACAATCATTATCGTAGATCTCCCTTACACCTCGCGGCTCAATCCGGGGACAAGGAGCCCTTTGATACCAACAAACAATATTTCCCTAACACTGATTTTTGTATGATAGATGAGCAAGGTGATACGCCTCTTCATTGCGCTCTTAGATATGGACACCAAGATATTGCCATTTTGTTGCTACAAAGAGATGTCAAGCACGCCTACCTGCAGACTAATCTGGCCGGCGAAACTCCGGCCTATCTTGCTGCTGAAAATCTTTGTGAGAGATTTTTGCACACCATTTTGGATGCCCAAAAGTACGACCAAAGATCGGTTAGCTTTTCCGGGCCACTTGGCATGACAGTCTTCCACCCTGCCAGAAATTTGAATGGTAAACCAATTTAAACCTCATTCCACACGTTCTATGTTTATATTACTTAAAAAAAATATCAAATTAGCTAAGTAAGTCTTTTTCGAGATTTATCTCGAGTTACTAAGTCCATTAGTATAAATATGTTCAGTAAATGTATACCTAATCAAACTTCAATTTAGTGAAAGTGGTAAAAATAGAAAATAGCCCTACTTAGCCAAATTTTACTAAAAACAAAATCTGCATGCATGGCTGCAGATGACATTATGCTTCTTCTAATAGAAAGAAGAAAGGACCTCTTGAAACATCAAGATAATAAAGGAAAAACGGTACTTCACTATGCAGTAGAGGATGCTATAGAACCAATGGTGGTTGTATTGTTAGAGGCAGATAGCTCCTTGGCCTTGTTACATGACAATGACGGCATGACGCCTCTTCATAGAGCTTCTAGTATGGGTTGCTTCTCCATTATTAGGACAATGTTAAAGTTGTCTCCAAAATCGATACATACGATTTGTAATAAGGGTGATCATGCGGGACAAACACCTCTTCACGTATCCAAGATGGATGCTTGTTTTTTGAGGCTATGTCTTCGACACTCGAGCATGAAGAAGCTCGTTAATGTGGTTGATAACGAAGGCAACACACCCTTACATCTCGTGGTGAAGCAAAACTCTTGGACTCAAGACGTCGCAAATGCCCTACTTGAAGTTAGCGGCGTCAATTGGAGGTTGAAGAATAAGGATGGATACACTCCCATGGATTTATGCAAATATTACAACAGAGTGCTCTCCGCCAATTTGGTACGTCTTAAAATAGATTGATTCTAAATAAAAATTATTATATTTTTAATTTTATAAATGTATTGCATATAAATCTTATGACATATTAGTAAATATATTAAAAAAAATTCGTAGGTGGTATACATCAATAGAGGAGTTGGGTTCTGTTTTAGTATGTAATATAGATTTTGAGATTTTAGATGCATATTACTAATTTCTTGTATAAAAATTGGATCAGATTGTGTCCAATGAGAGTATGAATGGCATCAATGGTGATCTAGTCGAGAACACCCTCAAATCGATCGACAATATTCCATCCAATTTGGTGCCTAGTCTATCATCAATCCTTATTTATTATTCATTTATTTCATATTATTAATGACTTACAAGTAAGTATATATGAAATAATTTTTATGCATGGGTGCATCAGAAAATATTGACATCAGAATATTGGAGGGTTAAGGAAGAAATAAATATGGAATTACCTGATATGAAGTCGCCGTATCATTGGAATTTTGCATCATATAGAGGAGTTGAGGGAGAGAGTCTGATGCATTTCGCTGCAATGGAAGGTGATATGGAAATCATCAACAAAGCATCCGAGTGGAACAATAAATCCCGAGTTTTGTTGTTGTCTGGGGAGAACTCGAAAGCGGAAATCCCTCTTCATGTGGCCGCTGCAGCTGGGAAGCTACAAGTTGTAGAAGCCATTTTAAAACTCAGCGTTTCAACCGATAAACTCGGAAATAAGAAGCCTGGGCAAGTAGGGCTGGTAATAGAAACAAGCAATGTTGTCCATAATAGAAGAGTTAACCGGCTAATAGAGAATTCAAATGCGGAATGGAAGCCGTGGAAGATGAAGTCAGCAAAAGGAGACACTCCACTTCACTGCGCCCTTAGAAACGGAAATGAAGAAGTGGCTATGCGTCTTCTAGAGTGGGATCCTTCACTCGTTTATTCTTCCGTCAACAAGATGAACGAAAGCCCACTCTATCTAGCTAGCCTCACCGCTTGCTTCAATGTTGTACAACATTTATTAACAAAATCACGATACAGTCAAGACAAACAGATCAGCACCGCTGGACCGGATGGTCAAAATGCACTACATGCTGCTGTGAGGCGCCCTTTAGGTACGTACGTATCGATCAACAAGTTATATTCTAATATGAATGCACATATATATGACCTTTTTTTTATTTTATTTTCTCTACAGAGGGATTGTCAAGTGTTCCTTCTTTTAATTTTGACAAGTCCGTCGTTGACAAACCAGACGGGTTACATCACATTCAATTAGATAGTTTCGATGCTACTACAAAATATCTGATTGACAGCATCTTTTCGTTCTTGGATGAGATAGACAACCATGGCAAGACTCCACTGCATTATGCTGTAGAAGTAGACAACTTTTACGTATGGTACCCGTGTTTGACTTCAAGGACATGGAGAATCAAATCAGCAGCATTGATGTACGATAATGAAGGATTTACTCCTTTACTTAGAGCCGTTGCTAATGGTTCTACCAATTGTGTCGCTAACATACTTCTTTTCTGCGGACCTTCCGTGGGGGAGGTTCGGCATGCTGCTAACGAGAGTACAGTGCTTCACCTTTTAAAACTCACGTCCACCGATGCTATTGAGACATGGTCTGAAATCATGGAAAGATATCCCAAAATGAAAAAATTTATAAATAAAACAGACAAAGATGGAAATACCCCTATACATTGTGCCATTCTGAAATCCGACATAAAGAAGACACGTTTTTTACTGTCAATCGATGGTGTAAGATTGTCTATTCAAAACAAGCGGCATCAAACACCAATGGACCTCTGCACACAACTTTTAACAAAGGGTGACTCTAAACATGTATGTTTTTCTTACATTTTCGCTGTACTTTGATTGATATGATTATAATTTATGGATACGACGCACCGATTTTTTGACTTATTTTGCCGAAAATAATAGCTTGCAATATGGATAGCACTTGAGGATTTTGTAGCGAAAGAGGAGAAGAGACGGAGCGAAGTACCACTACTCTTACGGATCAACACTCGTGTAATGATGATTTATAGTGATGAAGGAATGTCAGTCGATGAGGATTTGAAGAAACTACTAGAAAATGTGGCAGTGGCTGCAGCTCTGTTGATAACATTGACATTTGCAGCAACTTTCACCATCCCAGGCGGATATGATCAAAACTTTGGACAAGCCCTCCGAATGAAGGAAGCTTCGGTTAAAACCTTCGTAGCATCGAATGTGGTGGCCATGTTGTTGGGTGTTGGTGTCCTGTTGACTTACACATTTGGAGCAACAAAAAAAGGCATGGTTGAGAGTCTTGTCCATTCCTTGTGTGGTGATGATGCAGTGCGCTCTTTTAGCTACCATCGTCTCATTCATCTCAGGCGTGTATGCGTTAGTACTTAAAGACGCCAAGTGGATAGCTTCTCTGGCCGTTGCCATTGTCGGCGGTGTACTTTTCTTGTTTTCAATCACGCCTGCTGCTGCTGGTGTTGTCATTCAAATTCTCAAGTGTTTGAGAAAGTGGTTTCGAAAGTGTTTACAGGGGTTGCTAAGAGGAGGCAGGATGTTGCTCTTTTATTCGATTATTGTACTCTCTTATCTGACAGAGCCTATTGGCCAAGAGAGTGATGCGGCAAGGTAATGAACACACTTGAAGATTCCATTACACAGATGCAACGTTCATCAAGTGTGGAGAACCCTCCCAAATACGAACAATTTGTACCATTCATCAAGGCTTCTATGTACTTCTAATTTTACATTTAAAAATACTTCCCTGAGTTAATTTATGATTTTTTTTTTTGCAAATAATTACCGATTTGCCATATTTTAATTATACATTTATCATATTTAAATTATAATTTTAATTTAAAATTAAAACATTTTTCATCCCATCATACAATTTTAAAAAAGAAATACAGCTCATCGACCATGTTCAATATCTTCGTTTATAACAATACAATTTTGTTTGTTACCAAATCTACAACCATCCTCAATATATTTTACAAATCTTCTAACAATAATATTTTTAATAAATTTATAATTATGTCCTTTCATTATATATTTCATGTATTATCTTTTTTAACCAAAAACAATCTTTTGCTTATTCCTAATTAATTTTGTTTTAAAAATATTGAATCTATATATATTACTAAAGCAGCACCCATTATGTCCACGTGTCAACCTCTAAGGTCGTCCACATCAGCTTTTTTCCAATTTATTTACAGATTTGCCACAACGTATGTACAGATTTGCCATTAATTATTTTATAAGAAAATTTTTTATTAGAATTTGTAAACAGTCATCATGCCATGTCAATTTTATTAAAATAAATAATTATAAATAAATAAATCTACCTATCTACCAATCAAAACTAGCAAACTGATATATTTTAACTCGATTTGTTGAGAAAATCTAACGCAAATATTCTAACAAGATTTGACACATTTGTTTAATTTAAAACTAAATCAAATTTTGCTCCTCTATCTAAATATAAGTAAAGTGATAATATATTAAGGTATAAATATAATACTCGAATAATAATTTTTGTAATAGAATTTTAATTATTTAAAAAAAATTAATCTTCATATGTTAGTCATATTAATTAATAAAAATAATTTTTACTATAAATTGATATAATATGATGCATGATTGTGAAATATAATCTTTATTTAGACAATCCCGCACAAGGTGCGGGCATTAAACTAGTTAGAATATAAATTGTACTAACTAACAACTTAATTAAAAATACTAAATTAATTAAAATAGACCCTTTAGGTGTGGATTTGTTTATTAGCTAGCAATTTAATTAAAAATACTAAATTAAAGATTTATTTTATTCATACATGGATTTCAAACTTATTAGTTTTAATAAGAAAGTTATTTAATTTCGGGAGAAATTTTCTTATTCGTATTTTTAAAAAACAATCGATTGCAAATCTTATGTTAATTTTTAAATTTTTTCCAGGAATCGTGTTTTTTATATTCAGATTTAGTTTTTTTTTAAAAAAAAATATTTTTTCTTTATATTCATAATAAGTTTTTTAACAATTTTTTTATATTTTGATTTTGATTAGTTACTATTAAAATTTTCTTATTAGTTTTTTGTTCATATTTGATTGCAAAATCTTTCCTTATTGATAAAAAATTTCATTCATATTCTTTTTTTTTTTAATTATACATATTTATTTCTTTTAAAATAATCCGCCTTTTATTTTTCTTATTCGTTTTTATCAATTTTATATTTTTTTATTCAGATTCGTTATTGTTAAAAATTACTTATTCATTTAGATTCGGAAAAAAAAAATTGTTAACAATTTTTTTTTAAAATTTTTTTTATATTCTTATTTTTATTTGTTTATTTTTTTTTAATCATCCACAAAGCATAATCTCATTCGATTAATTAATTTTATTATGATTCCGGTTTTTATATTATATGCGTAAATTTGGTTGAATGTTAAACATCCAAATTATTTTTTTTCATAATATAGATAATTTGTAACTTCTTTAAGAAATTTGTGTTAATTTTTACTAGAAGTTTCATAACTATAACTTAATCATTATTTTACTAAACTTAAATATTTATTTAATTTTTATATTTGAATTTTGAATCTTTCCTCACAAACTTTTAGCATCTTACTCATCTGTAGTGCCTAAATTTTATCATTGTGATAATAATTGAATGGTTATTATAATGTTTCGTAAATATATCATTATTTCATAAATATACAAGCTCATGACATATTACTCAAAAATCAATATGTAAATATACCCGCACAAGGTGCAGGTTATAAACTAGTTGAATTAATAATTCTCTGTTGATTTACCATTGAATAGGGTTTTCATATAAATAAATCATCAAGTATTGCTCAAATAAAATAAAGGTAATTGAATTAATAACTCACAAGTCTATTTTCCCCTATTTTATATAGGAGCCTATTTTACAAAACACCAATTTCAAGAGCCCCATTTCCCCAATTAAGTCAACAATTATCAACATAATTCATATATTCCCTATAAATATGTATAAAAAATACACTTGGTGGCAAATATAAAAATCTAACACTCGATCATTCAAATATAAATTTTTTTAAAGTAGAAAGTAGTTAAGAAATACTATCTTCTAGAAGTAATCCATCCTAAAACATCCTTGCGGATGAGAATACGAAATTCGGGATCGTCGGAAAAGGTTGTGTTGGGGATCGAATATTTTGAAGGGTAAAATGGGGGAGTGTGTATGTTTTGTAACCATGAGCATATAAAGGGCCCCAAGTTAATAATGGGTATAAAATAGGCCCCTCTAATCTATATATATTACTAAAGCAGCACCCATTATGTCCACGTGTCAACCTCTAAGGTCGTCCACATCAGCTTTTTTCCAATTTATTTACAGATTTGCCACAACGTATGTACAGATTTGCCATTAATTATTTTATAAGAAAATTTTTTATTAGAATTTGTAAACAGTCATCATGCCATGTCAATTTTATTAAAATAAATAATTATAAATAAATAAATCTACCTATCTACCAATCAAAACTAGCAAACTGATATATTTTAACTCGATTTGTTGAGAAAATCTAACGCAAATATTCTAACAAGATTTGACACATTTGTTTAATTTAAAACTAAATCAAATTTTGCTCCTCTATCTAAATATAAGTAAAGTGATAATATATTAAGGTATAAATATAATACTCGAATAATAATTTTTGTAATAGAATTTTAATTATTTAAAAAAAATTAATCTTCATATGTTAGTCATATTAATTAATAAAAATAATTTTTACTATAAATTGATATAATATGATGCATGATTGTGAAATATAATCTTTATTTAGACAATCCCGCACAAGGTGCGGGCATTAAACTAGTTAGAATATAAATTGTACTAACTAACAACTTAATTAAAAATACTAAATTAATTAAAATAGACCCTTTAGGTGTGGATTTGTTTATTAGCTAGCAATTTAATTAAAAATACTAAATTAAAGATTTATTTTATTCATACATGGATTTCAAACTTATTAGTTTTAATAAGAAAGTTATTTAATTTCGGGAGAAATTTTCTTATTCGTATTTTTAAAAAACAATCGATTGCAAATCTTATGTTAATTTTTAAATTTTTTCCAGGAATCGTGTTTTTTATATTCAGATTTAGTTTTTTTTTAAAAAAAAATATTTTTTCTTTATATTCATAATAAGTTTTTTAACAATTTTTTTATATTTTGATTTTGATTAGTTACTATTAAAATTTTCTTATTAGTTTTTTGTTCATATTTGATTGCAAAATCTTTCCTTATTGATAAAAAATTTCATTCATATTCTTTTTTTTTTTAATTATACATATTTATTTCTTTTAAAATAATCCGCCTTTTATTTTTCTTATTCGTTTTTATCAATTTTATATTTTTTTATTCAGATTCGTTATTGTTAAAAATTACTTATTCATTTAGATTCGGAAAAAAAAAATTGTTAACAATTTTTTTTTAAAATTTTTTTTATATTCTTATTTTTATTTGTTTATTTTTTTTTAATCATCCACAAAGCATAATCTCATTCGATTAATTAATTTTATTATGATTCCGGTTTTTATATTATATGCGTAAATTTGGTTGAATGTTAAACATCCAAATTATTTTTTTTCATAATATAGATAATTTGTAACTTCTTTAAGAAATTTGTGTTAATTTTTACTAGAAGTTTCATAACTATAACTTAATCATTATTTTACTAAACTTAAATATTTATTTAATTTTTATATTTGAATTTTGAATCTTTCCTCACAAACTTTTAGCATCTTACTCATCTGTAGTGCCTAAATTTTATCATTGTGATAATAATTGAATGGTTATTATAATGTTTCGTAAATATATCATTATTTCATAAATATACAAGCTCATGACATATTACTCAAAAATCAATATGTAAATATACCCGCACAAGGTGCAGGTTATAAACTAGTTGAATTAATAATTCTCTGTTGATTTACCATTGAATAGGGTTTTCATATAAATAAATCATCAAGTATTGCTCAAATAAAATAAAGGTAATTGAATTAATAACTCACAAGTCTATTTTCCCCTATTTTATATAGGAGCCTATTTTACAAAACACCAATTTCAAGAGCCCCATTTCCCCAATTAAGTCAACAATTATCAACATAATTCATATATTCCCTATAAATATGTATAAAAAATACACTTGGTGGCAAATATAAAAATCTAACACTCGATCATTCAAATATAAATTTTTTTAAAGTAGAAAGTAGTTAAGAAATACTATCTTCTAGAAGTAATCCATCCTAAAACATCCTTGCGGATGAGAATACGAAATTCGGGATCGTCGGAAAAGGTTGTGTTGGGGATCGAATATTTTGAAGGGTAAAATGGGGGAGTGTGTATGTTTTGTAACCATGAGCATATAAAGGGCCCCAAGTTAATAATGGGTATAAAATAGGCCCCTCTAATTTATATTAAAAAGATTTATTATTTTTTTTTTTTGATATAAGGGTAAGCAAAATGGGGGGAAAGTGTCTAAAGACTTGTCGCCCCAAAGCATCCAAAGGATGAGGTCTTCAACATCTTCCGATAGCACCTCGTCACCCGCTGTTGACGCGAAATCAAAGCAACGCAAGTAAATCTGCTACGGTGTTGTAAAACCAGCAAAGTAGTGAGCATAAAGCTGATCAAAATCGGAGATCAAGGAGTAGACGTCCGAGAAGATCATAACGGAGACACGGAGAAGAAAGGTGGAGCCGGAGGAGGACAAACAACACGACAATGTAAAGCATCTCTCAAAGATGAAACGGGTAATGGGCGAGCCAAGCACTATCAGAATAGCACCGCCAGACGCATGTACAGCAGGACACGAACTCCTGGGGAAGTGAAAGACGATAATCGGGGAAGAGCCTCCCATCAAAAGAAATCGTCATGAAAGAACACCACCACGACAGCAATCCAGTCACGACTCTAAACATACACCGAAATCTGTAGGAGAGCTTGAAAACAAGAGCATGCCAAGATCCACCTCAACGAAGCTCACGAACATATTCATAAGGAGCTTTTCACTCAATTTACAACTTCAAAGATTGGTTCAAATAAGAGGAAACATCTCTGTTTTTTCAAGTTTATCAGTTAAAAGCTTTGTTCTAATCAAATTCCATAGACAGAAATGGTCGGAATTTGTGACTCTTGGGTGAGAAACCCTATTCCATAGGTAGTATGATCAAAGTCATTGTTCATAAACCATGAAATATTTATCAAAAGCTTTTTTTCCCCGATGTTCACCAACTTTTCTCAAACAAGGATGAAAATTTCAAATTAAGTTCCATGAATATATACAAACTTTGAACTCTATCAATAGGATCGATAGATCAGAAATCTAGAGCTGAAGGTTTGTAGAAAGGATATTGTTCGAAAGTGAATCAAGGCGAAGAAGGGTAACATAACAAGCGGTTGCATCTCCTGTAATTCCCAAATAAGCCAACAAATGGTCCGGGGGCACTAAGAAGGTTAATATACGACACATGGATAGACATTAGAGCATTACACTCCAGATTGTTCAAATGAGTATGAGTCGCTCAAGATTGTTCAAGAACATAATAGGTTACTCGAGATTGTTAAAGGAGTAACTTCGATGACTAGGAAAAAACTATTTGATATAAGAGATCTACAAAACCCTACTCTTGTTCTTCCACTTTACTCAAATATCAAGTGTTATTAGATAATTTCCTTCAACAACTTATTTTGGAGTTAAAACACAATTTCTAGAAAAATAAAAGGTTCAGGGTTCTAGGTTTCCATTTGTTCATAAATAACTCAATTTTGAGGAAAATTTCAAAATAAGGTCGAAGATTAGAGTTACAAAAAAGGAGATCGAAGGTTAAGCAGAAAGAAAAGGTTTAAATACAAAAAAACCTTTAAAAAGAAACATGTGAAAGGAAAAAACAAGAAGATAGGTAAGAGGTTTTGAACTAAAAAAGACACAAAAGATCAACAACAAGAGAAGACAAAACAGGTGATTAACCCTACCATACAAAAACAAAAACAACTAACTTGAAATTTTTTTTTTTTTTTACAAAAGAAAGGATTAAAACATTTCATCTTCAAAAACCATAAGACGACAAACATGAAAGCAATCACATCAAGCTACAGAGAAGACAAGAAAAAGAAAACCCACTAAAAGGATAAAAAAGATCCAAAAAAGGAAAAAAAAACTTAAACCACAAAAACAAATTTGGACAAAGAAAACAAATAGAAAATAAGAAAAAGAGAAAACTATTCCTCTATCATCTTCGGACCTTAGAGATGAAGGTGAATTTCCCTCAAAATATTATTATTTTGTTAGTGTAGTATTTGTCTTTGTTTGAATTTATTGTTCATAATTTAGTTATAGATGTTGTTGGTCGATTTTTGCTCCTTTGAAGCTGAAATTGTGATGGATTGTATAGATATGCAATCATTTGATCCTTATCGCACTAGTCTTGATCGGGCTCAAATCGCTAAGAGTCAAAGTCTATTCGCTTGTCAGTCAGGGATGTATTTGTGAAGTTAAAAATAGTGGAATAATTTTTCCATTATAGTCATACTTAAGATAAGTTAAACATCTTGATATTCAAGATTATTTCACGATTTCTTTTTTTTTTTATATCGATCACCAGTTTGTTCATAATTTTCCGATTTACGCACTCTCAGGTATTACTCTTGATCAGATTGCGTTTGATCTAAACTTGTAGACATTTTCTACTTTGAAGATGATTTGTTTGTTCAAATGCTGTCTTTTTCAGATATCGGTTTCAAGCAGGACCTTTATTCAAATTCGAGCTTCAAGAGGGCTTGGAAAAAGCACCAATCATGAACCTCTTTGATCTTTTTCTAAAACTAGTTCAGTGCCCGCACCTTGTGCGGGTTTTGTTTAAATATATTATATTTTTAATTTTATACATTATATATTGGATATTAATCTATAAAAAATATTTAAGACTAAGAAAAACCATTTCATTCAAACTTAGTCATTTTTTATTAACTAATACGACTAACATCGTGTTGTGAGCATTAAATTAAAAAAGATTATAAAATAAAAAGACATAAATAAAAACATATTAAAAAATTATTGTTAGAGTATCATATTTATACCTCAACATAATTTTTAAAACTTATTTATTTTTTAAAAAATTATATAGAAAAGATTGGATAGATTTTAAAAATAACGTATAAATTTTTTAATCGTGAAAAGATGGTAAAATTTAACTTTTTTGACCGTTGAATCAACTATAAACTATTTTTATGAAGTAAGAAATAAACTAATTGTGTAGATAATTATCAAATTTAAATTTTATATTGTTATAACTAAATAATTAAGTCAAAATAATTATTTATGATATTTATTGTTAAAAATTAAAATTAAAAATTTGAAAAAAAATAAATAAGAAAAAAAAATTGTGAAATAAATTTCGAAATTCAAAAATTAAATAAAATAACTAACTTAAAAAATTATATTTTGAATATTAAAAATAAGTTGAAGAAAATGAAATAAAATTTTAAAATGTGCATATATTATTTTTTTTGAAAAATTATAAAAATCAAGTTTCAAAAATATGAAGAACGTTTGTTAAAAATTTGAAGATCTACTTTGTTAACAATATGTTATGTTTTTTTTTATTTTAAAATTTTGTTAGATATATTTAACAAATTTGTTAATAAGCCAAACAAATTCTTACGTGGCAAACAAATTTTTACGTGGCAATTTTAAAATGTGATGTGGCATTGATGATTGTTTATTAGTATTTTTAGAATTTATTTTATAAAAGAAAAAATGGCAAATCTGTAAATATCTTGTGGCATATCTGTAAATATATTGAAAAAAGTCCTAGGTGGCATACCTTAGTGATCGACATGTGGCCTTAAGGGGTTCTGTTTTAGTATGTTATATAGATGGGACAATAGATCTTAAATTTGATAGATCTGAGTTGTTCATTGTGGACTTTGGGTTGGAGAGAAGGTAAGATCTAGTGTTTGTTGAATTGGGGGCCAATCACCGGGGGTCGGAAACGGGCAGGGGACGGGTGGAAACCGGTGACTGCAGGCAGAAGAAGTACTACGGCTACCCGGAACTTTGTCAAGAGATTCAAGCTTGAAGAGGACCATTGTGTAAAAGCACCGATTCATATTTTTCTCAATTAAAACACATATCGGGTTCTAGATTGAGATATTAAATCTGAAGTCTGAAATTTGGTAGGTTTGAGTTGTTCTTTGGGAACTTTGACATTTGTTGGTGCGGAGAGAAGATAAGATTTGGCATTTGTTGGGGCGGAGTCAGTCACCGGGGGTCGGAATCAGGCGGCGGAGCTGGTGGAATCCCACAGGCGACGGTATAACTACTACTGGGCTGCGGCTTCCGGCGATGGTGCGTTCCTCGCGGCATGGCGGTGCTACCTAGCGGCGAGTTCTTGACCGGTGGGATCCACCAGCGTCTAGATCCGGTGGAGATTGGTGGCAGATCTGATGTAAAACATCAAAGAACAATTAGTAGTACAACAATAAATAGAGATGAAAAAGCTTACCTGTTACATCCCGGTGGAGATTGGCGACAAACCAAACCAGGGGAGACATGCATCTGACGGCTGGGGCAAATCAATCGGAAAGCCTGCTTGAATCTTCATATCCATCGCTAGGCAAAGAGCCAAACCGCTTCACGAGGGAGGAGTAAACAGATTATGCCTCATCCTTTCGCGATCCTTCGTGCCGCCGACACCGACACAGTAGTCGCTGCCTTTGACCGAGGTTTGTAATTCCCCAAATCGCAGGCGGGAAGAGGCGAGCAAAGCAACGACCGCTGCTCCGAACTATTTCTTCGTGTGTTGCGGAGGCGGTGAGAGAGTGACAAGAAAAGATTGAGAGCAGCGGTTGTGGAGAAGGATGAAGAAGAGATAGAGAGCGGCGGCGAGAGGGACTAGAGGAAATTAGGGTTTTTACTGCATTCCAGAGAAACATCTCATTTACATCTTTTTCAAGTTATAAAAAAGATTTATTAAAATAAAAGGAGGATATTAAGGAAATCAGAATATCTTTTTCTCTCCAATTAAGCAACTAATTATTACAAAAAGAGAAAGTAAATATATTTCTATCTCCATTTATTAAGGGAATCAAAATATCCCCATTTATTAAGAAATTTAAAATATTTTTCGGAATATTCGTCCTTTCCAACTTGCGTTCATCCATGGCGACGGTATTGAATCAATCTTGATTTCCGCATCAACTTATGTACATAATCTCAAAGACTGCAAATACATGTACATATATACTTAATCAGTAACATTTTCACAGGAAAAAATGTACATAATCACTAGAAACTGCAAACATATGTACATGCAAACACAAAAACTGTACATATTCAATCGACATCATGTTATATGTACACACAAAATATGTCTTTGTATCACCAAAGACCTATCCAAATGTAAACGAACTGCATATTTGGTACATATATAGTTATTTAGTAATATTTTCGCAGCATCATATGTACATAATCAGCAGCATATGTACATAATTAGCAACATATGTACATAATCAACCCATATCCGAATATATCATACCTGGCTATGGCGACTGAAGCTAATCTCGGCTTGCTCACCGTCGAACGCCCTCCACCGCTAGCCGCGGACATCGTTGTTGCTCTTGATCTCTTGTTCTTCATGAACTTGAACTCGAGGTGGTTGTTGAGGATAGCGCGGCTCCACCTCGTTCTCCCTCTCGCCGCAATCGTCAAAGCACGATCTACGGCCTCCCGCACAACACGACCTCGGCGGGGAGCCGATGTCGACGAAGAAGAAGGGTTGAGTCGTCGAAATATCGAATCGATTATACTTTGGCGGGTTCGGAATTATGGGCGATCTCTTCAGGCTAAGCGTGGCGGACGGTGACGGCGGAGCCGTTTGTGATGGCGGTGGAGCCGTCGGTGATGGTAGGGTAGCCGGATACGTCACTGCGAGGATGCCATACGACGGAAAAGACGAATTGAAGAAAGTCAGTCTTCCGATAATGGTGGATATATAATACTGGAAAATCTCACGGTTACTTTCTTTATCTGATCTCCTATTTTATTGCTTAATTAATTTATTTAATCAAATAAATAACTTCCATTAATTTAGTAACTGCCTATTAAAATATATCCTTAATTACTAGTTAATTTTTTTTTTTAAATGTAAAATAATAGGGGCCTAGTTTGTTTTTTAGAAAAAAAAGTTACCATACTCCCTTAATCTTCTCTATTTTGAATGGGTCATTCGGTCAACAACACAATTGATTTCTCTGAACACGTATATGAACTAGATGATAACTCAACCTTTATTATTAATTGTTTTATTTATTTAATGATGGAAGACTTAACATAAAATGCGGTTATTATTACTAACAAATATCGATTATATCTTCTAGATTGTTTGCCTTAGTTTGTTTGTTATATGTTTGTGTAGGTTATTGAAGATATTGAAGACCCTATCATAAAGAAGATCCCGGGAGAAGACCTTACTACAACAACAATAAAAAAGAAGATCTAGGAGAGAGAAGATCTTGAACGACCAAACAAGAAGATCTTGTTGGAGAAGATTTCGAAACGGTTGAAGAGAAGATCTTGAAGAAGATCTCATTGAAGAGATCAAACGGCTATCAACGAGTTCGTCGAGAAGATTTCGAACGTTTGGGGAGAAGATCTTGGTTGAAGGTTTAACTTAAACGGCTAGTACTCAAACGGCACATGAGAAGATCTTGTTCAACAAACCAGAATTTTGTGGAGGGAAGATGTTGCAACGGCTAGAAGAAGTTCCTTCATAGAAAGACTATAAGAGACACGTCGATTAAAAAGAAGAAGACACCAAGCTTACAAGTGAACATCCAAGCTATCTTCATCGTTATCCAAATTGGAAGTTGATGATGACAAAATTCCCGCCAAATTGGTACATAACTATTCTATGGTTATAGGAAAATGTCGTTTGTGATTTATGTAAAGGTTACATAATTATTGATGGTATGATATATGCATATATGCTCAGAAAAGTACACATGGGATTATTGGAGGGTCAAGGATGAAGTCAATATGCAACTATTCTATGGTAATAAGAGGACGGATCTAGATAGGTTGTTCAAGTCCTCGAATGCTACCAATTAGGAAGAGGTGTTTACATCATTTAGAGGATCCGAGGGAAAGAGTATAGTGCATGTAGCAGCGAGACAAGGCCACGTGAGAGTCATCAACAAGGAAGCCCATGAATGGGATTGTAAATCGCGAGTTTTGGTATTGTAAATCGCGAGTTTTGGTATTAAAAATCTCGTATCCATTCGACGTTGCAGCTCAAAGCTAGGAGTAGTAGACGTCATTCTAGAGCTCAGCATCTCAACCAAAAAACTCAGAAATAAGAAGGCCGAGCAACAAGTGAGGGTGGTGGATAAAGTTCCCCCGAACTATTGCATCTCAGACGTATGGTCCCCGTTTTTTGCAGATCCTTCACTGAAAAACCAAACGGATCAAACTCGACACTAGCAAGGTTATCAGAAGTGAAACATCGAACGGATACGAGATTTTTAACTATTTTTGGTGCAACAAGGACATTGGATAGGCGTAAGGGTTCTTTGGTTGTAGGAAAAGTGGTTTCTCCAATACTTGTAGATGGAATACGCATGTCATTGCCAACAATTATCGAATTAGAGGGACCGCAATGCGAAATAGACGAGAGTATACCTGGAGAATAAGTCATGTGTGAGGTGGCGCCCGTGTCCATGTACCAATTATTGTCCGTCGGATTCAATGACATAGTTGCAAATGAGCTATCTAGAGCAGTGGGCTGGAACTTATAACCCATATGAGCTTGCTGAAAAGGCCTAGAAAGCTGTTGTGGACCAGGCCCAAGTATACCATGTTGAGGAGGCTGCTCGAAAGAAGTGGGCCTATTCTGAGGAGGCCCAGAAAGTTGTTGAAAGGGAGAAGACCATCCGAACTGTGGGCCTGTGTGTTGTGGGCTTGGAGCGGACTGGGCGTGGGCTGGCGTCAGAGGCACCCACCCAAAATTAGGGTTCCAGACGTACTTTCCGGGCTGGGTGTTGTTGCCGCTTGCAGGCCTGTTGCGGCTCCTCTTCCCGCGGCCACGCCACTGTTGTGGCTGGTCCGCTGCCGAGGGAGATGAGCCGGCCGATGGTTGGGCCGGTGATCCGGTGGCCGGACTACGGGTGTTGCCATTGACTGCGATGAGACTTTCAGCCCAGTTGTGAAACCCGCTATCATCAGGATAGTTCTTAGCATTGTAGTTTCTCGTTCTTGGTCCATTCATCAGCTTGACGTTCAAAATGCCTTCTTGCATGGCCATTTGAATGAGACGGTTTACATGTTCCAGCCTCATAGCTTTCGTTATTCATCTAGACCTAACCATGTATATATGTTTATTGCAGAAGTCTCTCTATGGTCTTAAGCAGGCACCTAGAGCTTGGTTTCAACGTTTTGCAGGCTTCTTGTTTCAAATCGGCTTCATCTGCAGCAAGAGTGACTCATCCCTCTTCATTTACCGCCATGGATCCAACATTGCCTACCTGCTCCTTTATGTTGACGATATCATCCTTACTGCATCTTCAGATGAGTTACGTACCCATCTGATCATGCTATTGGGTAAGGAATTTTCCCTAAAGGATCTCGGGGCTCTATCCTTCTTCTTGGGTATTTCAGTTCGTCGAAGTTCCCCTAGATTATTCTTATCACAAGATAAATACGCTAGGGAGATTGTTGAGCGTGCCAAAATGACCAACTGCAAATCTTCTACTACACCTGTTGAGCCATTTGTGAAACTCAAGTCAATGATCCGACCTTATACAGAAGTTTAGCACGAGCACTTCAACGTAGATCTTCCATGGGGAAATCGTTGGCGCAACATCATTAAAGCATCATGTAGCTTAACAGTGAGATTCCGTATGAACCTCTTACGTTTATCCAGAGATGGTAACAATTCAAATACATATAACTTTGTAAGATGGAACCATGAACAATCAAAGCTATTAGGAGGAAGAATAAGGGTAATTCAGATCAGTCGAAAGAGGATTTCGCTTAGATTCAAATCAAAAAAATTCGTTGGGGCAAGATCCACTTGGGAAAATGATGGAACAACAAGCGATGACAAAAACTGAGCATGCAGAGGATACACTTGAAGAACAATTGAATGCGATAGATCTTCGCGCTTTTAGCCCTTTCTCTGGACAAAAATTGCTCAATGCCAGAACCATAGCATATTGATTGAAACCCATATAAAGAGACACTTCGGTTTTGGCTATTAGTTTTGCAGAAACTTTAGACGGAAGCTCCATTTTATCAAAAGGGGATATTTTTCATGTCGTCAATAGTGGTTTCGGGCTGAACCTGTGACTTGGAGTCCTCTTTGTTTCCAGTCCTTCAAGCATTTGTTCAGATCTTCTTCAATGCGTGCGCAATTGTGCACTCTCCCTCCAAACGCAGCCAACTCAACCACCGCATAGCTGAACCACAAATGAATCAGTTTTAGGTTTAATTGGAAGATTGTGAAGTCAAAGAAAAATATCCTCTATTTCAAGTATTGTGCTCCCCTTTATGGAGCAATAAACAACACAAAATACCGGCAGAAGAAATATTTGAAAGTAAATCAAGCAAATAGGGAAGAGTTGTGCTTACAATTTCCTAATGAGTTGCCAAAGCAAACTTAACTCCTATGATCTCCCCATCCAAAGTGTCAGTGCTTTCCTCCATTTACTCGTTCTGAAATTTAAAAAAAAACTACAAGAACAACAATGGGAATGAAACCAAATATCAATTATCATTCTCAGCTGTACAAGATCACATTAAACGCGGAATGAAAATACTGAGCATTCAGGGGGGAAATCTTCAAATCACCTAAAGCATCACATTCATGCAGAAAACTGAAGAAAAAAAAACGAAACACTAAAATACATGATTAAATTACCATGCACTACCAAAATCAAAATTGCCAAAACTATTCAGTCTATTCCACATAATTGTCAATTGGATTTTTGAAAGACAATATTGAAAAAAATTGCAGGGTGAGAGGATGAACAGGTGTGCTTAGATAGGCAAGTATAAGAAGAGTCAGAAATTTAGGGAACTGTAACTCAATTCCTTTAGATCCGCAGGTGCCGAGAGCAGTGTGTCCCTGCAGCAACCACATAGAATCGACAATGTTAGCTGTTTTCATCTCTCCCTTGCTAGTGTTGTTAGTTTTACTTAGAATTGTTTGAAACAAATCGTGAGTTTCATATCTGTATATTTTTAGAGATTAAATAGAATCAAAGGAAGATTGGGTAAATAAAGTCCCACTTGCCATTTCAATTTAACGGCATGCAAATGACAAAAAGGAAGAAAGAAGAAACAATTGAAACTCTGCAATTCCTTGGTTTGAGGTAGACCCAAATACCAAAAACTTATGGAATCCCATGCAATTGAAACTCTGCAAGTCTCACTTGCACTTCGATCTGCGAAACCTAACATCGTCGAATCCCATGAATTGGAAAATAACAAGCAATCGAGATCGATTTTGAATCAAATTTCGAACGAAAATGAAAATCATCGAAGAACAGAGAGAGAGAGAGAGAGAGAGAGAGAGAGAGAGAGAGAGAGAGAGAGAGAGAGAGAGAGAGAGAGAGAGAGAGAGAGAGAGAGAGAGAGAGAGAGAGAGAGAGAGAGAGCTCACCGGAGATCGATCTTAAAATTAGCGATTGGCGATGGTTGTGCCCTGTAGTATGTAAGCGAAGTTGTTTTGTCAAAGGTGAGGAATCCAGCGCACAAAGACCTTACTCGTGGATTGAATCATTGAGCTCAGGCTTGCGGTTCTTCGTCCACTGAATTGAGCTCAGGCTTGCGGTTCTTCGTCCACTGAATTAAGAAACAAAACAGTTGAAAGCGGTACTAATGGGTTTTATGAGGAAAATCATATTTGTGGAACGGTATCTTCTCTTGACAATCGAAGAAGAAGAATGGAAGGTGATGACCACGCCAGAAATGCGTCCACGAGAAGAAAAGGGAGACGGTGAAGAAGATGGGGTAGACACGTAGATGGTAACGTGTTGAAGCAGGCAGAGATATTAGCTCCACAAAACACGTATTAACAGAGGAATAGAAGATGACACGTAGCTAGACCCAAAATAATTTGGGCTTTTGTCAAACAAAATGGGCCGTAATATGAGCCCTAAAATCTGCACAATCTTAAAACGTAATATCTATAAATTATTAAGGGCAAATTTGGAAAATGTAAGTTGTAAGGGTTAAAATGGAAATTCCCTATTCATTTAGGGAACTTAAAATGTAAGTTGTAAGGATTAAAATGGAAATTCCCTATTCATTTAGGAAACTCCCACTTTTATTATAGTAAGGATATATATATATATATATATATATATATATATATATATATATATATATATATATATATATATATATATATAGGGTGTGGTTCCCATGAGAACACCCCCTAACGTGAGAACATGAGAACAATCGTACACCGTTAGATGTGAGTATTAAGGGTTGAGATTTAGAGTAGATATCAAAAATAATAATAACTACGAATAATAATAATTAGGAATCCAACAATAACTACGAATAATCCACTGAACCAACAATAACTACGAATAATACATTATACGATATGGCACATTCGTAACAAAACTAATAATAATTACGAATCTGTTCTCATGCTCTCACGTTAGGGGGTGTTCTCATAGGATCTATACTCTATATATATATATATATATATATATATATTGTAGATCATACGAGAACACCCCTAACGTGTATATATGAGAACAGATTCGTAAGTGTTACGAATGTGTCATATCGTTTAATGTACTATTCGTAGTTATTGTTGGTTGAGTGGATTATTCGTAGTTATTGTGGTTATTCCTAATTATTGGGCAATTTTGGTAACTAGGCTTTTTTGAAAAACTAGAGTAGTAACTGGGCTTTTACATGTTTCAATCAAGTAAATGTACCCCAACCCTTTGTATTTATTTTCAAACTCTACACACTCTTCTCTCAAAGGGTACATTTACCATACACAAAACTAGAAAAAGCCTAGTAAACCAAATTATTTCATTATTATTCGTAATTATTTTTAATTATGATATCTACATTAAATCTCAACCCTTAATACTCATCGTCCGACGGTCTAAGATTGTTTTCATGTATACACGTTAGGGGTATTCTCGTGGTAACCCCTCCCTATCAAACATATCTAAACGTCTAGACTAGTAGACTAAATAATTGTGCAATTATTTATATGTCATTATTTCAACAGAACGTACCCCAGTATATAAATACTTTTGACAACGACTTGATTTATTTAATAAAGTGCACCAGTTTTTAAGTTTGATTAGTAAACGTTTTTTTTTTTGGTACTGGCTACGGAGAGCACATGGGCTTCCGTAAACTTTATTAATAAGTTTTAAAGGCTAACATGGAATTACCCTACGGGTCGCCACTCCGCGGGCATCGTTTTTCAAAAAAGAAATAATCGAAGCAGGGGGATGCTGTAAGTAAAAATATCCTAAGGGATAAGAGGAAGCAACGGATGCCAAATGGTCGGCAGCGGCGTTAGATTCCCGATAAGTATGACGGAGCTGGATATTCCAGTTCCTACGTAGGAAGCCTTAACATCGTGATATCAGACTGAAAAGGGGATGATAGCTTGGTACCGAACGTTGGACGAGTTTGATAATTAGCTCCGAGTCGATCTCAACAATGATGTTTCGATACCCCTTCTCCCAAGCGAGATAGAGGCCTGTCGATAGTCCCCATAGTTCAGCCTCCGGTACTGTTGATGTGCCAATATGCAGTAAGAAGCCACACAACCACTGGCCATTGGAATCCCGAAACAAACCCCCAGCCGAAGCAGCCCCAACCACAGTACGTACAGAACCATCGGTGTTTAGCTTTATCCAGCCCACCCTCGGAGCAACCCAGCGGATAAGAGCCTCAGTCCGATTCTGCATCAGCTTTGGGGCGTTAATTCCATTTTTGGCTTGCACGATTCTCTTTGCGTATGCAACAATCCATTGCACTTTGTTTGGCGGTGGCTCAGACGCTCTGAAGATGAACTCGTTCCGCCACTTCCAGCACCACCAAGAAGTGACAGCGAAACATATATTCCAAGGCAGATCAACTGCGCTAATCACTTAATCGTAAGTATCCTCTTCTTTCATTCTCAAGACCTACATTTCTTTCTTCTTTCGTCAGTTCTTTTTGTTGATGAATTATAGTTTTGGTTTTAGGAAAGCTCAAATGTATAATTGTTTGGAAAAAAAAGAAATATTTACTCGTACAGAATAGGAAGCTTAAAGTCCATTTTATTTCCTTGATTTCAGTAATTAGTTTTTGATTGAATTCTTTTAGAGCTTAAATTTCAGGTTTTACATTGAAATGGTTGTAGATGCATATTTGGCATGGTTTAATTGTTGTTCAAGCAAAAGAGTTTAATACTTTAAAAGTTGTATTCAGATTCAAATGGTTGAAGAGTTAAAAAACAAGTCATCCATGGATGACATACTCTATAGAATGATATGGGCGAAGAAAACAAGTGAAATACTATCTTCTTTTGCGGGCGATGAATTGTTTGTCGCCCGAACCCGTGGCGTGGAAAAAAATACTGTGTTTCATGTAGCAGTCCAGTGTAGTAATCGAGATTTCATCAAAGCAGCTGTCGAACACCAAAATCTCGATGGTAATCATGATCGTATTTATGATCTACTTTATGAGCAAAATTTTAAAGGAGAGATTCCCTTACACATCGCTGCTCAGTCCGGGGACAAGAAGACCGTTGAGGCCCTCCTAGCTATCCATGACAGTAGCTTATTTGATGATCATGATCGTAGGAATACACGCCTCCATATCCTTGATTGTCAAACACGACAACCCCACTAAACCCTCGGACTTTAGACCAATATCATGCTGCAATACAACTTACAAAACCATCTCCAAGATCATTGCCAGGCGACTAAATCTCATTCTTCCCAGAATCATAAGCCTCAACCAAAGTGCTTTCGTCTCGAAGAGGTCTATCAAGCATAATGTTTTACTTTGTCAAGAGCTACTACACAAATATGGCAGGCAACAAATCTCTCCCAGGGTAGCAATGAAAGTAGACATATCTAAGGCCTTCGACACAGTGAGACATGACTTCCTTATTCACTGCCTCCGCTCGATGAACTTCCCTGAGGCATTCATTAGCCTGATTAGAGAATGTATTGGCACTGCATCATTCTCAGTTAATGTCAATGGTGAACTCAAAGGCCATTTCAATAGTTCTAGAGGGCTTAGACAGGGCTTCCCCCTCTCTCCTCCTTTGTTCGCCATTGCAATGGAATTTATGTCCAGGCTTATTACTCACAGAACTACCAACCCGGATTTTAACTTCCATCCAAAGTGCTCTTCACCTGATGTATCCCATCTTGCATTTGCAGATGATCTTCTTCTCCTATGTCGTGGAGACTCCAAATCTATCATGATCCTCATGGACGCCCTGGAAGAGTTCGGTGCTCACTCCGGACTGGCCATTAACCCTAACAAATCTCATATCTTCACTGGTGGCCTTAACCAAGCTGAGATTGATCAAGTGGTCCTCATTACCGGCATGAAGCTTGGCTCTCTCCCATTCCTGTACCTGGGGGTCCCTATTGGCTGCAAGCGACTCTTGATTAGAGACTTTCTCCCACTGATTCACAAGATCACAAGAAGAATTCATACCTGGAATGCTAAAACACTTTCATATGCCGGTCGAGCCCAGCTCGTCAAAACCATTCTCTATTCGACCAACAACTATTGGTGCTCTGTGTTCTTTCTACCCGCAAAGGTGATTAACACCATCAACAGTCTCATGAGATCATACCTTTGGTCTGGCAATGCAACTAGTAGGAGGGCCTTGGTGGCGTGGGAGTCGGTTTGCACCCCTAAGCGGGTTGGTGGCCTGGGCTTCCTTGACCTGGGAATTAAGAACAAGGTCGCACTCTCCAGTCTGATTTATGACCTTGATCGAGATCAACCAAGCTTGTGGAAGGCGTGGGTCGTTAAGCATTTGTTCAAGAGAGACGCGAGCATCTGGAACTGCTCCCCTAGGGCTTCGAATTCCCAATTCTGAAAAACACTGCTCGATCTTAGAGATAAACTCTCTAATCAACATTCGGGATCCCCAATTAACGCCCTCTTGGTCTCCCCTGACGGCTCCTTTGCCAGGAGGAAAATCTATGACCACCTCAGACCCCCTCTTCTGGTTACACACCCCAATCCGTTCAAAGCAATCTGGCTACCCTCAAACCCCCCCAAAACCACCTACATTGCTTGGCTTGCTGCTCTTAATCGCCTCCCCACCCTTACCAAAATTAGGGATTGGAATCTAATCAGCGATGCTACCTGCAAGCTTTGCAATTCTGGCCTGGAAGATAGCAAACACCTTTGGAACCTCTGTAGCTATATTGTTCTTGTCTTGGACTTGGTATCGAGTTGGTTGAAACTCCCTCACCCGGCTCCCTTCCGCGATGATGTCTGGAATTGGATGACTTCCTGGTCTTGGAGGAAGCCTCGGCCTTTGGATAATGCCAAAATCGCCTCGATTGTTGCCTACGTCTACTTCATTTGGGTTGCTAGGAACAAGTTACTCTACTGTCAATCCTTCACTACTCCAATCGATTGCGCGAGGATGGTTATTTGCAGCGTAAAGGCCCATTTTACCCACAACTGGAAGGATCGTTCGGCTCTCTCTCGGGACATGGCCGACACCCTCAAGATTGCACTCAATTTTGATTAACTCATCTTGATTCTGTTGTTGCTGTGTGGCTTGTGGATTGTTGGCTTGTAGGTTGTCATTGTACATGTACCTCCTATTCCGATCTATCTAATACAATTAACTTTTCAAAAAAAAAAAAAAAAAATACACATTATTTGTTTACCATAGATAAGCATGGAGATACGCCTCTTCATAGGGCTCTTAGATATGGACAACAAGATATTGCCATTTTGATTGTACAAAGGGATGTCAATTTGGCCTACCTGGATACGCAAGCCGGTGAAAGTCCGGCCTTTCTTGCCGCCGAAACTATGTGTGAGAGATTTTTGCACACTATTTTGGATGCCGAAAAGTACGACCAAAGCTTGGTTAGCTTTTCCGCGCCATTTGGCATGACTGTCTTCCACCCTGCCAGATTTTTGAATGGTAAACCAACCTCATTCCGCACGTGCTATGTTTATATCATGCACTTTAAAAAAAGTTATATTACTAAAGACAAATGTACATGCGTGCAGATGACATTATGCAAGCTCTAATAGAAAGAAGAAGGGAGCTCCTGAGACAGCAAGATAATAAAGGGAAAACGGTACTTCACTATGTAGTAGAGGATGCTATAGAACCAATGGTGGATATATTGTTGAAGGCCGATAGCTCCTTGGCATTCCTGCATGACAATGACGGCATGACGCCTCTTCATAGAGCTTCTAGTATGGGTTCCTTCTCCATTGTTAGGAGAGTATTGAAGTTGTCTCCACAATGGATATCAATTATCTGTGACAAGGGTGATCATGCGGGTCAAACACCTCTTCACGTGGCCAAGATGGATGCTTGTTTTCTGAGGATATGTCTTCAACACACTAGCATGATGAATCTCATTAATGTAGTGGACAACGAAGGCAACACGAACTTACATCTCGCCTTGAAGCACGACGACTCTTCAGCTCAAGATGTCGCAAATGCCCTACTTGAGGCTAGTGACGTCAATTGGAGGTTAAAGAATAATGATGGATACACTCCCATGGATTTATGCAAATATGACAACACCCCCAATTCGATATGTCTTATATCTATCAACAAAATAGATTCATCTGGAAATTTCAGTACGTACTACAATTATGAGATTTTAAATGCAAATTAATGATCGATCTCTTGTATAAAAACTGGAACAGGTGGTGTCCAAAGATATTGTCAGTGGCATCAATGCTGAAGTAGTGGAGAACAACACTCCCTTGAACATATCCAAATTAAACGACAATGTTCCATCCATTTTGGTGCGTAGTCTATCATCAATTTGTATATTATGATCTACATCAGAATATTATTAATGACTTTTATTGCATCAGAAAAGATTAACATCAGATTATTGGAGGGTTAATGTTGAGATGTGTGGATATATTGTCCCACATCGACAATATGATAATAACCGAACCTAGTATATAAGAGGTAGGGCTACTCCTCCTATTGCCAATTGGTTTTAGGATGGAACCCCGAATGCTTGTGTGTTAGGTTCACTTACGTGCATCCCCTCCACGTATTAGACCCGTGCCGGAGTTAAGGTCGAGTCGGAAGACATCAACTGGGAGGATCTGTTTACATCATATAGAGGATTTGAAGGTTACAGCTTAGTGCATTTAGCAGCCAGGGAAGGTCATATCGGAATCATCAACAAGGCAGTCGAGTGTGACAATAAATCCCGAGTTATGTTGTTGTCGGATTTGAACTTGAAAGCGGAAACCCCTCTTCATGTGGCCGCTGCAGCTGGGAAGCTACAAGTTGTAGAAGCAATTTTATAACTCGGCAGTTCAACCGATAAATTCGGAAATAAGTATCCCGGAGAAGAAGAGCAAGTGGCGGTGGTAACAGAAACAACCAATCCTCCTCCTAATCATGATCAAGATGATAATAGAACAGCGATGAATTCAAAAGTGGGATGGGAGCCGTGGAAGATGAAGTCGGCAAAAGGAGACACTCCGCTTCACTGTGCCCTCCGAAACGAATGTGATGAAGTCGCTTTGTGTCTCATAGAGTCGGATCCTTCACTCATATATTCTTCGGTCAACAAGATGAACGAAAGCATACTCTATCTAGCTAGCCTCACCGCTTGCTCCAATGTTGTATACACTATAATATCAAAATCACTCGGTCAAGACTACGATCTCGATACTTGTGGACCACATGGTCAAAATAGGCGCCTTCCAGGTAAGTACCTACACCTCGTTCCATCTATTTTTACATTAGAGATGAAATGAATTCGTAGGGTGTGTCTAAATATACTAAAATCGTATTCAATTAATTAGTTTTAGGATGAAACCTGCAAATCATATATGTGTTAGATTTATATACAACGCGCATGTCCGTCGGACGTGGATTGGACCCCACGGCTCCTTTGTACTCATCCCCGGATGGGGCGGATTGCAAGTAGAAGGGCAAGCCTTGGGAAGGATCGTTCATATTCCAGCTTGCAAAATCCCAATTCATAATGAAGAACAGAGTAGTGGATAAAATTTGGATAGAAATAATCTGAAAGGGGACGAATAGAGTATGAGAAAATTTCGCAGAATCGAGGTTAAGGTCTTGGAATGAATCACAAGATTTTCAAATGAAGCTTAAGATCTTGTCTAATCTCATAAACAAGTAGCCTAACCCGCTACTATCTAGTCTATCTCAGATCCTACTTGGAACAAAGATAGCATACTTGGAATTCGCCTTGTCAGACCCTAGGTAAATTCAAAGTATTCTAACATGTAATGCTAGCTTTGTTCCAGATGGCATGGGAGGGATTGGAAGGACTTATCCTCCGATTCCCTGTCTTAGGCTAGAATACTAGGAATTCACCTTGTCTGATTTCTTTTCTCCTTATTTCTTTCTCTTACTTCTGTATTATGTACTTCGATCTAGTCGAGATGACCCATCCTATGTACATTCATGTTTCTTTCTATAAACGTAAACTTTCAAAAAAACAAAAACAAAACCTCCTTCGTCCTTTGTCCACACATACGCTTACGGGCAACCCAATAATTGTATGCTTTCCTTTCCTACTACCCAACCGGAACTGACTTATCACGCTTTCAGTGTCATTACACACACTTGTTGGCATTTCGAAATAAGACATGGTATAGGATTAGGGATGACAATGGGGCGGAGTCGGGACGGGGATCACCCTCCCCATTAGGGGTGTCAATGAGTCGGGTTTGAGGTGGGGAGTATCTTATTCATCCCTATGTCCGTTTAGTATAATGGCCTCCGGCCGCATCCCCATCCCCGTTCGGGTATTGAAAATTGTCATCATCCCCGTCCCCATCGGATATTCGTCCCCATCGGATATTCGTCCCCATCGGGGAATCCCCATTCCCATTTAATTTTCCCCATTTAAAATTCTATGGATTTTCCCCGTAAAAATCTCTATTCCCATATTTTGAAAAAAACATTAGCTCCGGTAATAAATGTGAAATTAGACCATAAAATACAAAATTGTTACTTTGTTTGATTATATAAATAAAAAAACACGAGAAAAAAATAAAAAAGAAAACTTCTTTTTTTAAAAAAAAAATAAGGATTTTTCCGTTTGGTACCCTTCAGTTTTTGGCTTTTCCGGATGGTGCCCAAAGTTTTTTACGTTTCCGCTTGGTACCCCCGAAGTTTCGGTTTTTCTGTTTGGTACCCTTATTTCTTCTTTTTTTTTGCCTAAAATAACGTTTTTTATATTAAAATTATTTTAAAAAAGAAAAAAATATATATAATAACAGTTTATATTATAAATTTCAAAGATAAATATATTTAATTAAAATAAACTATGATATTTTTTAAATTATATAAGATTTTTACCTATTATTTTTATGAATTTTAAAATATTTTATTACTATTTGATATTTTATCATATTTTGCATCAAAACATGAGAAATTAATTATGTTTTATATAAAATCTAAAAAATTTAATTTAAATTTATATGATATTTTAAATAAAATTTTAAAATTAAATATAATATGATAAAACATAATAAATTTTTTATTAAAATTGTAAAAAGTATAACACAGTAATATCAAGTATTGTAAAATTTTATTTTATGCAGAATCTATAAAACTAAGAATGATTAAAATTGTAAAAAATATTTTACATGTTATGAATTTTCCGTTTCACGGTGTATACGAACAACGAAATATCATATAGTTATAGATTATGTTTAATTGTAAAATTTTTTATTAAAATATCAAATAAATATAAATTAAATTCTTATATTTTATATAAAACATAATAAATTTCTCATGTTTTGATGCAATATATGATAAAGTGTCAAATAGTGATAAATATAATAAAATTCATAAAATAGTAGGTAAAAATCTTATATAATTTAAGAAATATCATAGTTTATTTTTAACTAAATTATATTTATCTTTGAAATTTATAATATAAATTGTTATTATATATTTTTTCCTTTTTTAAAAATAATTTAAATATAAAAAACATTATTTTAGCCCAAAAAATAAGAAATAAGGGTCCCAAACGGAAAAACCGAAACCTCAGGGGTACCAAGCGGAAACGTGAAAAACTTTGGGCACCATCCGGAAAAGCCAAAAACTCAAGGGTACCAAGCGGAAAAAACCAATAAACTATGATATTTTTTAAATTATATAAGATTTTTACCTATTATTTTTATGAATTTTAAAATATTTTATTACTATTTGATATTTTATCATATTTTGCATCAAAACATGAGAAATTAATTATGTTTTATATAAAATATAAAAAATTTAATTTATATTTATATGATATTTTAATTAAAATTTTAAAATTAAATATAATATGATAAAACATAATAAATTTTTGATTAAAATTGTAAAAGTTATAACACAGTAATATCAAGTATTGTAAAATTTTATTTTATGCAGAATCTATAAAACTAAGAATGATTAAAATTGTAAAAAATATTTTACATGTTATGAATTTTCCGTTTCACGGTGTATACCAACAACGAAATATCATATAGTTATAGATTATGTTTAATTGTAAAACTTTTGAATAAAATATCAAATAAATATAAATTAAATTCTTATATTTAATATAAAACATAATAAATTTCTCATGTTTTGATGCAATATATCATAAAGTGTCAAATAGTGATAAATATAATAAAATTCATAAAATAGTAGGTAAAAATCTTATATAATTTAAGAAATATCATAGTTTATTTTTAACTAAAATATATTTATGGAGTTTTCCGTTTGGTACCCTTCAGTTTTTGGCTTTTTCGGATGGTGCCCAAAGTTTTTTACGTTTCCGCTTGGTACCCCCGAAGTTTCGGTTTTTCCTTTTGGTACCCTTATTTCTTTTTTTTTTTTTGCCTAAAATAACGTTTTTTATATTAAAATTATTTTTAAATAGAAAAAAAATATATAATAACAGTTTATATTATAAATTTCAAAGATAAATATATTTAATTAAAATAAACTATGATATTTTTTAAATTATATAAGAATTTTACCTATTATTTTTATGAATTTTAAAATATTTTATTACTATTTGATATTTTATCATATTTTGCATCAAAATATGAGAAATTAATTATATTTTATATAAAATATAAAAAATTTAATTTATATTTATATGATATTTTAATTAAAATTTTAAAATTAAATATAATATGATAAAACATAATAAATTTTTGATTAAAATTGTAAAAAGTATAACACAGTAATATCAAGTATTGTAAATTTTTATTTTATGCAGAATCTATAAAACTAAGAATGATTAAAATGAAATATTGATGTGGTTTAGTTTGTTGTTTAAAGCATCACCTTATCCAATTTGTCAAAGTATAGGTGTATTTGTATATATTAAGTTTCGTTCGTTGTAGGGGACTCGTAGTACAAAATAGTGTAAACTATAATAATTATACCTTTCTAACATTTAGATTACGATCTCAGTATGAAGTGTTATATTATTTTATCATTTCAATTTTACGGTTTAGGATTTAGGTTGCACATCCATCACGTATCTGAAAGAGTAAGACACGTTGAAAAACACAACATGTATTGCGATGTTCATTAGATCATCGTGATTTACGTTCACGACATATTTGAAAATTTTCACAAGGTGTTATCCTCATATGATCGAAAACCACATTAATATAGGGTTAACATTACCATAATTTACACATATAATTACCAAATAAATATTTAAAATTAAAATACATTTTGTATAAGTAGGAACGAATACTCTTAAAGTATCAAAGGTAATATAGTTTGAAAATTTAGTAATCATACTTAATCTTTGAATTAAACATGAAACTACAATGAAAGTCTAATATAAATATAATTTGTTTATTAATGTATTCCCGACAGATTCTATCGGAGATCCCGTCGGGGATCTCAATCGGATTACCCGTCGGGGATCCGCATTGGATTACCCAATGGGGATCCCCAACAGGTTCGGGTTCGAATCGGGGGCGGGGCGGATACCCCTATCTTCATTCCCGTCCCCATCCCCAAGCGGGGAATCAAAATTTCCCCCATCCCCGTCCCCATCCCAATTTAAAATCCCCGTCCCCATGACGGGTAATACTCGCGAATTTCGGGGAATCCCCGCCCCATTTACATCCCTACTCCCCATCCTCATCCCCGTTTAGTTTTTAATCCCCATCCCCGTCCTCTTCCCCGTTTGAGCAATCAAAATTCTCCTCGTCCTCGTCGGATCCCCGCCTCCATCGGGGAATCCCCGTCCCCATATACTATAATCAACAATCGATTCCCATCGGAGAATCCCCATCCCTGTAAAAAAATCGTAAATTTTTTTTAAAAAATAATCAAAGATCAAAAAAATAAAACATAAAAAAAAAATCAAAGATAGAATACTCTAGTATATAGTAGCAACTGAATTTATATGACAAGATAATTTCATCATAACTACTAAATAATTCTATCATAGCTACTAAATAATTCCATCATAGTTCTTATAAAATTTATCAAGATTGTTAGTTATACGAATATTATAACTTATATTGTATTTTAATTTATTTTTCATTTATATAAAGGCCAAAATAATTAGTTATACATATTATACAATGATAGAAAATAATATATTAACCCGGGAATTTTTTTTATTTTAATACGTGTAACTCCGATGGGGATCTCCACGGGTAAATCCAGCGGGGACGGGGATACACGTTGGCCCATTCGAGTTACATAAGTCCGGGCTCAAACCAAAATACAAATGTTGTAGCTAGTGAGTTTCAAACTCTAAATGACAGCCCTCCCTCCCACCCTTATAACAGCCGGACTAATTACACTTTGTATATGCTTTTGATTATCACAATATTAATACACAATTTCTATTACACTATGCTAATGTAACACCCCGATTCCGCGGGACTCGGGATGTCACATTGGGCTAGGATCTCACAATGGATCCTGACCCTAGCCTGACAACAAGGTCACTGGACCTTACAACATGGCACTGACATATATAAAACAAATACATAAAACAGTGTAAACTGTACGACCCAAAGTAAACAACAACATAGCCGAGTACATAAAACGACATCCTCACACAGGAGGTACAAAAGATCATCCTCACGCAGGAGGGGAAACACAACAACCCCAAACCAACCACCTAATGTACGAGAGTCCTCGGCTTGTCACCCTGTCAGATCACCCAGTAGCGCCTAACCTGTAAACATCTACAACACGGTATGAAACCGTTAGCTAACCATACATATATGAGGTAATGCATAAGCACAATCACAAGCACAATCATGAAAGATAAACACATCAGCATGCTATCACACATTTACCCATTTATTATCTTTATATAATAACCATTCACTCAAAAACCGTATATATATAGATAGATGAAAATATGTGACACGAGGATCGATACATCCTCGCCTCTGAGTACAATGTCCAGCTGTACGAGTATCGGTCACACAATCCGTGTACCCTATGGGAGTGGATTGCGCCCTTCTTGTAAACCAGTCTGGCCCGACATCAGAGAACCTCCTAGACTCCACGGCGGGATGAAAGGGAAAGGTTATCACAGCCACGCAGTGGGGCAGTCAATAGAACATAGGTCGATAAAAACGACTACTCATGCTATCATAGCAAACATATAAAGCACACACCACTCATGCAAACACCCAATATAGGGATGGTAGCTAAGTAAGTCCTACGGACTTACCTCAACCTCGTACAATCACAACCACGATCAACCTCCAATCCTGAGAGGGACACTGCCTAATAATAAGGCATAAAGAGATATCAATACTCCTATCAATCAAAAAGGTCACATCTAGACCCAAGGGATCCATAAGGATCATAATCAATCTATAAGCCTCACAACCAACTAAACCTCAATATCTCAACATAACTCACAATTCCTCAAATCTCAAGGTAGTATCTAATCAACATTCCTCAATCTCAATTCTAATCCTAATTTAATTAATTAACCTTTAATTAATTAATTAGATTTTCCCAGAATAACGTTTTGCCCGCAGGCAATTTCTAAACCCCCTGTCATCAGATTTCATCAAACAAACAACCCATAATCACCAGAATAATATAACGACCATAATGGAATTTCTAATTGTCCTATTTGACAAGTCTAAAGTCAATTTAGGCCAAATCGCAGTACGGAAAACGAATAAATTCATAACTTATTCGTTACTAACCCGATTGATGATCTGAAAGAAGATTCGGAATCACAATGACGCAGGCTACGCATAGACAACATCAAATTCATCGGAATCTGAGCAACGGAACCGTCATGGTGACATATATGCTCGACCAGCCCTCCATATACTCGGAAATGCAGAAACTCGGTACCGTTATGAAGAGAATGAAGAGAGGAATCCAAAAACTCAAACGGAATTGAAATCGGATTAGAAACGGAGAGTAGATCTGAGTTTGAAGGTTGAGAGAAATCAGAGCTTTTACGAGGAAACGTGAAAGGAAATGAATTAATAAAGGATTTTCTGCTATTTATAGTAAAGACGATAATTATCCTTTAGTAAAGTCGATAATTATCCTTTAACCGATCCAAAGGCGGGTCGAACCTCTTTCTACAAACTTCTCGAAATTGGAACATTAAATCTGGAATATTGTAGGGATAATTATTCCACAACTGCCTCGGAAAACGTGTAATCCTAAGCCGTCTTTCTTAGCCGTTAAGAAACGAAATAGCGACTCTTTTGGCCGTTTTGCCTCTCCATGTTATTTCATACCTAGGACATATCCGATATCCTGATCATTTCTCTCAACTGCATTTTTATTAATTGGAACTCCCAAATGCTCCAAATAACACCGGAGGGTAAAAATAATTACACGGGAGAAAAAGTAAAAATTTTCCCAAACGTCCAAAATTACGCCAGGAACATAACGGTGGGACTCTTACTCATCACTTGCGAAATCTTCGCGAGTTATATGTCAATTACTATCAACGATTAAGTTAATCAACGTTAATTAGAATTCGGAAATCCTAACTATTACATCACACACCCCTTAAAAAAAGTTTCGTCCCGAAACTTGAACAATTCCCAAATCCTCTCGGACCCATACGCCGAGGTATAACTCTCACTCTTTCTATCGGAGGTATCACATCTCCGTTCAAAAGATCACAACCTATAACAATCTATAACCTCAAGTATAAAGATGGAGGAATCATCATCTCCAGAAAATAGGGCCATAATGCTACCCAAAGGCGTACAGGAATCACGTCTCTCGCCATACCATATCACAAGACATAGAGGAAGCACATCTCTAGCCAACCCATAAACATATATATCACATGGAGGAATCACATCTCCACTGAACTATGTCCATCAAGGTAGCATGGAGGAAAGAATCATCTCCAGTTGAATCCTAATCCCACTCAAATAGCATGGAGGAAAGAACCATCTCCAGCTATAAATATAATCATAACGTGGAGGAAGTGATTTTCTCCAGCTATAGCATACATCACGCTAGCACATCAAGATCTACTAAGATCATAAATCACATCACAGCTAGCATGGAATAACACATCAAGGCATATAAGCACATAAGCACAACATTCATCAAGATAGCACTAAGATCTACTCGTACTCCCACAAATGGGTCTGTCCCAACATATACTGTAGATAGTTCCTCAGGGCACTATCCTCAGTCTCTCACATAGCCTCTTCAGGTCTTCATCTTGACCATCATATCCTCAATATGGGAATGTCTTTCGAATGCAAGCGTTTTATATCTCATTCCAAGAATGTAATCGAATGCTCAACAAAAGTGCGGTTGGACTCAACCATCAAATCATCGTAACTCACAAGGTGTCTCGAGTCTGGTATATACTCCTCAGTTGAGACATATGAAACACTGGGTGGATATCCTCTAATCTCAGAGGCAAAGCTAAACATCATGCTACCTTCTCCGTACTGATCGATCTCAAATAAACCATAGTGGAAACTCAGTTCCCTTTCTATATTAACACGTCTAACGTCTCGCAGCTGAGATACTTACAGCCAAACATGAACTCTCACTTGAACTTTAGAGGTTAATGCCTCTTGTCTACATATAATATATGGCGACTCTGTACAGCCAGCATTCTTCCTTCAATCAACGTTACTTGAACTATAAAATCCTGAATCTAGTCAGGTGTTATTCCACTACTACTGCTAGATCACTTCTAGCATAAGGATCTACGACATCTATGTCTATATATAATGCCTCATAGGGCCATCCCAGAAAGATGCACGTCCTTCATTGTTATATAATAAACTCATTAATGGAAGGTAATATAACCATCCACGTTTCCCATTCAACTTACAACTTATAATAGATCTTTAAGATCTAGATGATCATCTCTAGCTGACCATCTGTTAGGGGGTGAAGTGTAGTCATGAGGTACAGACTCGTCCCCAAAGTAGTCTGAATCTGCTGCCTAAAATCTCAAAGTAAAAACATTCATCTCGATTAGAAATAATCGTTCTCGGTATACCATGGAGTCTCACTATCTGTCTAGTGTACTCCTCAGCCAATTCATTCACTAGCCACGTCCTTCTGATAGAAATGAAACGTGCCGGTTTCATTAATTTGTTACCAACAATCCAGATAACATAAATCTTCTACTGGGTCACAATCCCATAAAAAAATTCATAGAGATGTCCTCCCAAATTCTACTACTGCACTGGTAGTGGGTGGGGCTTATCTCTAGATCGGAAATACTCTATCTGGACTTGCTAACAGGTCACACACTGTATCACAAATCTGGTTATATCGGCTACATACAATATAATCATCTCATCTCGTGGTACATCTTACTCGTACCTGAATGTACTGAATAAGGCGTACATTGGGTATACCATAACGCCTCCATCTGTATCAGCAGGTACACAAAAGTGGACATGACTCTTCATCAGTCCATCTATTCCCATGGAGAACTATGGTGCCTCAGTATGAGACATCCTTTCTCTAAACCTTGTCAAGGCCGGGCAGGTCTCTTGCTTTTGTTGGACCTCATCCAACTGACCAAGTAGAACCTCTGAGGTATAACTGGGTATCCTCATCAAGGAACTGATTGTCCAACTCTAGCCAAGCTAGATCTCTCTGAAGCTGAGGCTGAACTATCAGTCTCACAATCATCTTCTCTTGGAGCGTCTTTCCATTCAAGTTATCGGCGACAACATTCAATTTCTCTGAATGATATGGAATCTTCAAATCAAAGTCTTGATCAACTTAAGCTCTTAACACTGGCGGTTATTCAACCCCTGTTGCATAAAATATACTTCAGATTTCTATGATCTACAGAAATCTAACATGAAGATCACACCGGTACGGTCTTCAAAACTTAAAGGCTTGAACTACCACTACTAACTCTAAATCATGAGTCGGGTAGTTCTCATCATACGTACTCAGTTGTAATCACACATATCAATAACCCTACTCCTCTGTAGTAATACACATCGCATACTTAGCTGGGATGTATCACCGTAAATCACGGGATCCCAAAAATCTTCTAACTATAACAAAATGGAAGCAGAGGTCAAATGCCTCCTCAACTCTTCAGAACATAGACACACTACTTTTCATCACGTAGTTATGGTTGTCTTCTCAAAAGACTCGCAAATGAATACGTAATCATATAAAATCCTTCCTCAAAGCATTGGTAGCAATCGGCTGAGCCGAGAAAACTACGCATTCCTTAATATTCATCAGTATCTCCCATGTTACAACATACTTAATTCTCGTCAGGTCAACCATGATCCCACTGGCGGAGACAACATGGCCTAAAAAGGCTACCACTGGCATCTCAACTTACACTTAGAGAGCGTAGCATACAACCCTCTATCTCTCGAAACCTGCAGAACGGTCCTCAGACGATCGGTCTACTATTCTCTGCTATGAGAGTATACCGACATGTCATCCATGAAGTCCACCACCAACTAATCAAGGAAGTCGATGAAGATACTATTCATCAACTCCATAAAAACTACTAAAACATTTGTCAACCCAAATGACATCACTACAAACTCTTAGTGTCCATAACGGGTATGGAATGCTATCTCATACACATGTTGCTCTCTCATCCATGACTAGGGATATCTTGAGCACAAAGGAATCTTGAAAACACAATTGCTTCTTGAAGCTAACTCATCAGGTCGTCAATACGGAACATGGAACCCACTAGGGTAAACCCGTTTCAGTCAACTTTTCAAGTTATTAGTACAATATCTCAACAAGCACCATATAGTGTGGCTTTCCCATTCAATCTTGTATCATACTTCAACTCGATAACAATGTCCACACTCCACTGAGGTGGCAACTAGACGGTTCAGTAACACGTCTATAAACTCATAAACAACTGGAATACCTTCCATTGTTGGACTATCTCGCTCCTTCATGGTATAACACTAGAAGGCGTCATATCCCTGTGCTATCAATTCGTTGCTCGTACAGTCCTGATGACAAACCCGTCTCTTCAAAGGTCTTAACCTTAGAAGACCTCTATTTACCATCTCAGTAAAGACTATAATAGCCTTACTATTAATATCTAACACCACATGATATCTATTCATCCAATCCATACACATAATGACTTCCTCATCCACCTACGGCATGACAAAGAAGTCTACAAGCCATACACAAGTCCCGGAATAAGGGAACAAACACATATCTCGCGGATACCTCATACCCATAACTGGTAATCCTATAAAGGAAAGTCCACCTTCTCCTATATATCAAAGATCAACCATTAACGCATGCATCGAAAGACAAGAAGTGCATAGCACTCATAACAAATAAAACTCCACTAGGTAAACCATTAACGAGAATGGTACCTGTAATAGCTAACTCCCGTAGCTCCACTACATATCATCACTCGATCTCGGATCTATGCTCCTCAAGTATCACTGATGTCCTCACTATAGCCTCCACTTCCACTCTTTCAACACCGGAGAGAGGAAGGTCTTGCTGGAAAAAAAACACTACCTTGAAGACAAAAAGGGGCCAGATGGCCTAGTTCACCACAGATGAAACAAGCTATCGGTGTCAAAGGGCACTCAGAACGCAAATGATCTGGATAGCCACAATTGTAACATAATCGTCCCATTCTTGCAACCTGTGCAATTGAAAGGGTAACTCGATCTTCGTCGTCCACCTTGAATGATCTTATTCCGAGAGGGAACTTGTAAAAGGCAACGCCTTGCCTTGTCGACAAAACTTTGCTCTATGCCCTACTTTACCACACGTAAAGCATATTATGGGCGCCTTTGAGCACACAGCTCGCCGGTGTCCAAACTTCCCGCAATTAAAACACTGTAGTTCCGTGCCAGTCGTCTTCATGGCCAAAGGACCACTTGGTTGTCCTGGTACCTGACTTGGTTCACCATTCATCATCTTTGCTTCTCCACTAACTGATTCAATCCGTTGCTTCTTCTCTAATCCAGAAGCTTCAGTTGATCTCACAGATGTTGGCAAATCCGGTGTAGGTTTACCCGCTCTTGCAATTACATATACTTGGCGTATATATAATCTCGAAACTCAAGTCCACTCATCGAGACGTAATCAAGATCTTCATGGTCGTCCTTTGTTATAGGCGATACAACAGCGGAAATTGGTCCCTAACCTATCACTATTGGAGGAAGAGGGGGCATAATCCAACCTCATTCCACTACAGATGTTGCTCTAGTCAGAGCCATCTGTAGAGTATACGCACCTAATCTTATAAGGCTATATATATGCCATATGTATCGGTATATATGTATATATAACACATCAACATAATCCATAGTACACACACACACATATATATATATATATATATATATATATATATATATATATATATATATCTACGCTGCAGAGATCCATGACAGAGGTGACGACTTCTCGTACATTCTATCCCAAAACCACACTTAAAACCGAAAACATTTTAAAACGTCAGATCCCATGTGGGTTCTGTTTATTTTACCTATCAAACCTCATTGCAGGTAGCAAGTGCCATTGTTGTCAATCTAAGGCTCTGATACCAACTCTGTAACACCCCGATTCCGCGGGACTCGGGATGTCACATTGGGCTAGGATCTCACAATGGATCCTGACCCTAGCCTGACAACAAGTTCACTGGACCTTACAACATGGCACTGACAGATATAAAACAAATACATAAAACAGTGTAAACTGTACGACCCAAAGTAAACAACAACATAGCCGAGTACATAAAACGACATCCTCACACAGGAGGTACAAAAGATCATCCTCACGCAGGAGGGGAAACACAACAACCCCAAACCAACCACCTAATGTACGAGAGTCCTCGGCTTATCACCCTGCCAGATCACCCAGTAGCGCCTAACCTGTAAACATCTACAACACGGTATGAAACCGTTAGCTAACCATACATATATGAGGTAATGCATAAGTACAATCACAAGCACAATCATGAAAGATAAACACATCAGCATGCTATCACACATTTACCCATTTATTATCTTTATATAATAACCATTCACTCAAAAACCGTATATATATAGATAGATGAAAATATGTGACACGAGGATCGATACATCCTCGCCTCTGAGTACAATGTCCAGCTGTACGAGTATCGGTCACACAATCCGTGTACCCTATGGGAGTGGATTGCGCCCTTCCTGTAAACCAGTCTGGCCCGACATCAGAGAACCTCCCAGACTCCACGGCGGGATGAAAGGGAAAGGTTATCACAGCCACGCAGTGGGGCAGTCAATAGAACATAGGTCGATAAAAACGACTACTCATGCTATCATAGCAAACATATAAAGCACGCACCACTCATGCAAACACCCAATATAGGGATGGTAGCTAAGTAAGTCCTACGGACTTACCTCAACCTCGTACAATCACAACCACGATCAACCTCCAATCCTGAGAGGGACACTGCCTAATAATAAGGCATAAAGAGAAATCAATACTCCTATCAATCAAAAAGGTCACATCTAGACCCAAGGGATCCATAAGGATCATAATCAATCTATAAGCCTCACAACCAACTAAACCTCAATATCTCAACATAACTCACAATTCCTCAAATCTCAAGGTAGTATCTAATCAACATTCCTCAATCTCAATTCTAATCCTAATTTAATTAATTAACCTTTAATTAATTAATTAGATTTTCCCAGAATAACGTTTTGCCCGCAGGCAATTTCTAAACCCCCTGTCATCAGATTTCATCAAACAAACAACCCATAATCACCAGAATAATATAACGACCATAATGGAATTTCTAATTGTCCTATTTGACAAGCCTAAAGTCAATTTAGGCCAAATCGTAGTACGGAAAACGAATAAATTCATAACTTATTCGTTACTAACCCGATTGATGATCTGAAAGAAGATTCGGAATCACAATGACGCAGGCTACGCATGGACAACATCAAATTCATCGGAATCTGAGCGACGGAACCGTCATGGTGACATATATGCTCGACCAGCCCTCCATATACTCGAAAATGCAGAAACTCGGTACCGTTATGAAGAGAATGAAGAGAGGAATCCAAAAACTCAAACGGAATTGAAATCGGATTAGAAACGGAGAGTAGATCTGAGTTTGAAGGTTGAGAGAAATCAGAGCTTTTACGAGGAAACGTGAAAGGAAATGAATTAATAAAGGATTTTCCGCTATTTATAGTGAAGACGATAATTATCCTTTAGTAAAGTCGATAATTATCCTTTAACCGATCCAAAGGCGGGTCGAACCTCTTTCTACAAACTTCTCGAAATTGGAACATTAAATCTGGAATATTGTAGGGATAATTATTCCACAACTGCCTCGGAAAACGTGTAATCCTAAGCCGTCTTTCTTAGCCGTTAAGAAACGAAATAGCGACTCTTTTGGCCGTTTTGCCTCTCCATGTTATTTCATACCTAGGACATATCCGATATCCTGATCATTTCTCTCAACTGCATTTTTATTAATTGGAACTCCCAAATGCTCCAAATAACACCGGAGGGTAAAAATAATTACCCGGGGGAAAAAGTAAAAATTTTCCCAAACGTCCAAAATTACGCCAGGAACATAACGGTGGGACTCTTACTCATCACTTGCGAAATCTTCGCGAGTTATATGTCAATTACTATCAACGATTAAGTTAATCAACGTTAATTAGAATTCGGAAATCCTAACTATTACAGCTAATACATAATTTCAATTACACAATGTTAATACAAATTTTTTTTTTGAAACCGAGGGGGTTTACGTGTTATGATTTGGAAATGAGTTACAAGAGAAAGAGACATATTGAAGAGATGCATGCGGGAAAACCCGAGCAAAGCTAGAGGAGAAATACTAGCAAGCTAGGAGATTTGGAGAAAGTTCATCCATTGAGAGCTTGTTGGAGAGAGTTTGGTCCATTTTGAGGACTTAATAAGCTTAATGTGGGTCTTTGTTTTGTGAGCATTGCAGTCCGGGTTGGAGGCGATGTGATTGAAGATGAAGTCATTACGGCTCCTCCATATGTGATAGATGAAGGAAGTGAAAGAGGCAATATAGAGTTGAGTCTTGAAGCTTTGTCTGTTGGATGATCCGAACCATTCGAGCCATCTGAGGATAGTTTGGTGCCGATGAGTGTAATATCCGGAAAATTGTTATTCCGATTAATTTCGGAGCAAACCGGATTTCGATCTTTTGACCCTATCTGTCTACTTAGTCGGACAAAGTATATAAAAATTTTATCATTTTATGTACCCTCACTTCACATAAAATGATAAGATTTTTATAGCAAACCCTAATCCATCAAACCCTAATTTTTTTAATACATGACTTGTTTTTGACAAGGTCATGATGTCCTAGTGACGAGATCAAGACAAGCCCAAGACGAGTTATGACGAGACCACGACAAATTTGTGACAAGGCCATGCATGGGCCTGACAAAGCTATGACGAGTTTTGACAACTCAGCCCACCTTGCTTTTATCACTTCAGCCCAACTTAAATTCTTTGTTTCAGCCCATGTTCTTGGTTGGTTTTTGTCCAGCTTTTACTACCCAATTGTTTGCTACCCGGATCTGAATAGGCAGGCGGCCTAGCTGAAGATGGCCCAACGAACTCCTCCCTTGTGTGCTGGCAAGTAGCGTGCAACAGTTGGTGTGAATGTAGAAGAGTTTCAAACTGTGGAGATTCCGCAAATCAACAACCCTAACTCCCTCAATCAACGCTTTTCTTCTCAGCAGATTCTTCCTAGCAAAAGACGTCCAGATACATCGGGCTTCCTCCTGCACAAGGTATCGACAGATAGATCTGCAGCCTCCTCTTCGTGCGACGTACAAACTGGTGGGTCGATTGCTTCTTCACCTTGCTTCCGTAGGGACTCCCTCGATCCAGCACTCCAACGCAGCAGCGACAACGCAGGCCCATAGTTCATCATTCGTCTCCCTCCACTTCTGAGTGACGACAGGAGCATCAGCAGCCAAGGGCACGGATCTGCAGCTGCTGCTTCTACCCTGGACTAATACCCCATCAAGATCCACTCGGTAACAACCCTCTGTACACCTTTCTGTTCAGGCCGTCCTTCCCCTTTGAGTCCCCTCCTTCTGACCTACTGCACAATCTTACAGGAGGCGATTTCACCTCTCTTTTGTGTTGATCTGTCGTGCAACCCTGTCGAGTTATTCGTTCTCCCATCTAGTTTCAGCAAGCTTCAACAGCCTTGGTACTAGGTGAGGGTTCCTTGTCTTAGTTCAATTTCTGTAAAGGTAGAGAATTGATGTTTGATCCGGTTAGGGTTGGTGGTCAAGTGTAGGACATGGACTTAAGACCTTGGACTAATAAGTAGTTGGATTAGAAGAGTGTATCAAAATTTGTAGAATAAATCTGCTGTAAATAAATGGTGTTTTCTTCAGTTTTGAGAGTGGGACACTGTCAGTATTGCAGGCCAATGTGAAAGAGTTTGAGTGAAGATCCACCGTTGAAATTTTGAGAGATCGTAGATGGATATATGTAGTTTAGTGTGTCAAAAATTGAGAATAAATGAACGGTCGGATTAGAAGTTATAAGACTCCGAAGTAGGGCAGTGGAGCTGTTTTCCAGCAGTAAAAATTTGACTAAGTATAGAATTTGTTTTAGTGTTGTAACCAACTTTAGAAATTTCTGTAGAAGTGATGGTTGAACAGTTTTAAGAAATTCTTGATCCTATGGGTAGATTGGATATCATAGATGACGTACGGAATTATTTTAGAATTTTTATAAGTTTATTCGAAATTTATATTTGAAGGTGAAGTTGGACCTTAATGACCTTTCGGAAAATAGGAAAATGTGTAAGTTGCTAGTTTGTAACCAAACTCATCTTTAGGAGTTAGAATAGGGCTTTTTGGTCTCAAATAAGAGTATAAGTATAAATTAGGGAATTTTTGGAAGTTTTGGGACCAAGGGTAAAATAGTCATTTTACCATAAATTAGTATTGTAATCGTTTCTGTTCTAATAAGATCTACTATCTTAGATGTCTTAGACTTCTAATTTCCTTGGAAGTGTGTTGATGCACTTACCCCCTTTGACAGGCAACTGAGTTGCTACAGTTACAGCGCGAGTTTTGTTTACAAAGAGTTGAGACTTGTATCAAGTAAGTCCTTTGGACTTACTTAGCTAGCTGTCAGATATGAGTGTGAATGATGATAGTGGTGTTTGAATGATGTGTGTACTAGTGTATTGCATAGTAACCATCAACCGACTTACATATCTGGCCTAAGAGTAACGGGCGGTAGTTTTCTGCTCAGTTAGCCCGAGGGCGCTGGGGGTTTCTTTCGGGACTAGTCCATACTTGGTTTGCGGGGACGCCACCGGCGGAGGTGTGCCAAACCATCACCAGTTGGATAAGGAACGGAGGCGAGAATCTTAAAATTTCTCATGCTACAACTTTTAAAATCGGATGAACTGAATCACATAAGTTGTGAGATAATAACCGGATTGTGTGCCAGCATGTTGAGTGTTTAGATTTTTCTTCTGTGTGCTTGTGCTATTTATCTTTCTACTTATATTTGTTTAGTTAGCTAACGGTTTATCCGTGTTGTAGACATTGAAGAGATAAACAGTTGCAGAGAGATTCGGGATCGATGGTCAGTCGGGTCCACGTACTCATTAGATGGGGACGGGGGAGTCTTCCATACGGCATGCATGTTATGTATCAATATATATATGTTTGTAAGGCTGTCAAATGTGTACGTTCATACCATACAAACATTATGTTTTGGAAATTGTTTTATATATATTTGTGCCTTGTTGTAAGATCCTAGTAAAATTGTTGTTAAACCAAGGTCGGGACCCATTGTGAGGTCCTAACCAGTAGCTCCCCGAGTTCCAAGAACTTGGGGTGTTACAACATGGTATCAGAGCTCTGGGTTGGCAACATTGGCACTTGGAATCTTTTGAAAGACCGAATGTAGAAAATAACTAGATCCCGAAAGGGGTCTAAAAATTTCAAAATGAATTTCTATTTCAAAATCATGTGCATAGTCGGGTTGTTGGGTTAATAGTACGTCGGACCACCATCACCTTCGTGGATCTCTGCAACTTGATACGATTAGTAAAACGGTATATGGACTTATAAGATTGTACACTTATGTATGTTATATGGATATGTACATATATACATGTAGCATGTTAGCACCCTAAAGGATAATTCCTATTATCCTCTAGTTGAGATATCACGATGTTGACATTGCCTCGTGATAAAATGTTAGTAGTTTAGGAGTATGAATACAAGATAGTGTGTTCGCTCCAAACGGTGTGTGCAAGCTTTAAATTTATAACCCTAGATGTAAGCTTAAAACAAGGATGCGAACCCGCAGTGTACGGGTCAATCGTCGTAAAAAGCAAGAAATTCCAAGGGTCGATCACAGGGACTTAGTGAAACAAAGCAGGAATAGGTTTTCAATGTCGCAACTAACCACAAAAGCAATTATGGCAATCAAAGATAATAAAAAGTCAATTAAGGAAATATGCAATTCTAGGAATTTAAAGCATCTAGTTGTGGTTCCAACTCAAGATCTCAAGGTAAAGCGGACAAAGTTGAGATTTTTGCATAGGGAAGGTGTTACTAAAGTGGAATAGATCACCGGGTAAGTCTCACTACTCACTAATCCCAAACCGTAACTCCTATTACCGGGTAAGTCTCAAGGAATTAAGGAAAAGAACTATAACCTCAAACCAACACACCACCTAAGGGAATAGAATCAACCTCTACCGGGTAAGTCTCAGGCTAACTCACAAAGATGGGATGAAGGCACACTCAAACCCCAATAAAGGATAAACCTTTATTACCTACACTTATGATCTTTGGTAAACAAATAAATGAATTACCGGGTAAGTCTCATCCTAGGCTTGCATTGAACCAGGAAAGGTGTAATAAGAATAGGATTTAGCAAACTCTAACACTTAACTCTCAGTTTCGGATCAGATAAGTCACCTCGGTCAAACGAATTCCACCCCGGCCGAGATGTTCATCGACTGAACGAGATGCTTTAGGGTTAAGGATAAAGACTCGAGCTTTCAGGGTCCTACTGGAATTTAAGATTATTCTATCATTGTTTTTCCAACAACCTTCAACCAATCACCCTAGAATCACACAAGGAAATTAGCCACTCATCATCATGAAAGCAATAATCAAGTATATGGGAAGAAAGTGAATATTTGAACAAGAAGAACTTAATAGAAAGACTTCAATAACTGAATCAAATATCACTCAAACAAGCGTTCCTTGGATCACAATCCAACAAGACAATCAACAAAAGAAGGGAATCTAAGAAAGTCTTACAAAACCCTTCACAAAGCTATAAAAGCTATCAACTTTCTTCCTTCAATCTTCCTTCAACCTTCAAAAAGGTTCTTCAAATCTCCCAGCTGGTGGAGTGTATGCGGCTGTTAGGGTGATCGGTGATCCGAAGATGGTTGAATTGTGGAAAATCCAACCCTTTATATAGGAGAATTATCTTCCAAAGATAAGATATCTTAAAAAGATAATTTCCTAATAAAATATATCCATATCTCCTAAAATAAATATTTTACTAAGATAATTTTATAGGAAATATCTTAAAAGATAATTTCCTAATAAAATATATCTTATCTCTAAAATAGATCTCCTAAATATATGATCTTCCTTCCAGAAATCCAGCCCAAAAATATAAGATCTCTCCTTCCATAAATAAAAGATCTCAGCCAAATAAAATATATCTCGCCGCGTCAGGATATTTGCCTCGGTCAGGGCGCTCCTCTAGATCACCTCGGTCGAGGTGACTTTGTAGCGGACCGAGGTGAATCTCAAATGAAGGTGAAATCTCTCAAATCTGGTCCAAAGTAAATCTTCTTCATTAATTCCATGCTTCCTGAGTTCTTCCTTAAGCTCCAGAATGTAGCTCCAATGACTCCTTAGCTCCTTTAGCTCCATTTTAGCCCAAACTGTGCCATTTTACCTACGATTACAATGAAACTTGGTGTAGACCTCGATTCCCGCAAAGGTAGATGAAACGACAATATAATCACATAATATACATTCAAACATGCAAATTATTGAAGATAAAACGTCTAAACAGGTCCTAAAATATAGACTATAATTTATGCTATCATAGTGGAATCAGACCTCGGAGCAGAATACTAGATCTAGAAGACACTCTAGTGACTCTTACAAGTATTCCGAAGGATGGGTGGACAAGAAGGTGATGATTGCGAGACGATTCTTAACCACAATAACAACTAGATGAGAAAGAATAGTATATCAACTCAAAAAGAAGTAATATGAAGCCATTCAAGGGACTTAACGGATTGAAGGCGAGAAATGAAACTCCAAGATGCATGTAAGGACTGATAAAATGAAGCAGGGTAGAGTACAACTACACTTGGCGGGTAAAATGACAATGCAACCAAGGTGGACGACGTCATAGGCAAATATGGGCCTGAGAGTACAAAGAAGAGATGGTGTTGACCCCGAGGTGAAGAATTAAAGGAGTACAAAGACAAATGAGTTTAAAGACGTGAAATAAATTTCATCATCATAGAGACGGTTGGACTTACTCAGAGATGCAAGAGTTTACAAGAAATCATGACGTAAGTATCAAATATAGGAGAAGCCTGAAATTAAGACAACGGAATTCTATAAAGGTGGCATTACACAACACCAGACTAAGAGAAGAATGTGGGAAAGTGATTTTGGTGGACTAGAGAGTCCACAATAACTTCTCATTTAAATAAAGATCTAAGTTACCAACATTAACGGTCATATCAGATAACCGCAAACAAAAGATGAACAAAGTAATAAGAATTGTGAAAACTTAATAAACTCAGTGACGATAGATGAATGTAAGGACTAGACTCAGAAGAGTATAGTGATCCCATAAGAGAACAAGAGAAGTGCAGACTTGGAAGGAGCTAAAGGTGTATTAACAAAGAAACTGGAGGAGATAGATTTTTACCAAGTTTATCAAACTTCAAAAGAGATAGAAGAACAATAAGTCCGTGATCTTATAGAAGGTCAACTACGGACTAGTTGGTAATAACTGAGACATAACACGTGTTGGTCAACTAGTGATAACCGGTTGGAAGATAAGGAGAATAACTATAGACTTATGGAAGAATTTTATAGACATCTGGGGGACCCTTCAAGAGATCAATGACGAAAAATGTGAAGCTAAATCAATACAAGTACTAGTACCGTTACTAGTAACATGGAGTGAGTTCGAGCCAGTAACTCTAATTAAGAACTTAAGAAGAAGAACTAGACGGCCAGGAATGACCCTCTTATGTCATTTGAGACCAAGGGGATTGTGTGAGTGATTTACTACCTACTGGCTAGGAAAAGAGTACATATCACAACCAGTAGAGATGGATTGTAAAAGAAGAACTGGAGGAGTAAGAAGTATATAATTTTGATAAGGTTCTATGTCAATCCAGACAGAGGATGCGTAGCATTCCATACTAGATAAACCGCAAGTGGATGAAAGTTAAGGTCATGAGATTCGTGTAGACTTGCTTATAAGCTATAGTGGAAGACCTAGAAAGGACCATTGATGTCAGATGGACGACACAGTTGGACTCGAGAAATGGAGTTAGCTCACGGAGGAACTGGAAGTTTATAATGTAGAACGATCTAAAGGAGTATTAAGGGATGAGCTCGAGTAAGTAGTGCTCACCAGGAAACTCAACGGAAAAAGAGGTATGTGAAAAGTAATCCGGGAAACTGAGACAAGTCCATTATAGACTAAACGACATCAACCAAGGACGTGCAAGTGTTGTTTGGTATTGACGAGTTATGTGTCGTCAAGAAGAGATAATTGTGATTGTGGATCTATGGAGTAGCTTTACCGACGCCTTAGAGGATTTCCTCAAATAGGTAACGGCAACCTTCGTGGGTGAACTAAAGTTATAAGAGAATCGTGTTCGAGATTTCTTGCTGGCTGGTTAAGATCAAACTCCGGTCGAGTCAGGGAGTTTGGATCCGTGTTAAAAGAATTAAGAAAGTAGACAGAAAAGTTCGTCCTCCAACCGTTATATTATTCCTTTAAGCCAAGTAAGGAAGGTATGTGGTACTTCACCCGGTTAGGACTTATGGTGTAATTGGGAGAAAAAGTTTTGAGGTTAATCAGTTTTGAGTCATAGGAAAGGTCTTTATGACAAGTGGGTGGCAACAACATAAATCGGAGTGGCGCGGCAGAAGCGTGGTGAGTCCTAACCCACGGAGCAAGAAGTTCATTAGTATAGAAAAATAATGTGTCGAGTTTAAGATGATAGTAGTTATGGGAATACCTTTAGTTGGAAGGAACCCGAACTAGACTATATTCGCAACTAGTAACCACACTTATAGAAAGAATAGTCTCGGAGTGGAGTACGTGGAATTTAGTATCGGAATGGAGCCGAGTTGCGTTTGGCGTACGAGGAATATTCTGGGTCCAGTAAACGTGGGGATATGGGAGTACAATACTGATGGTGTGTTAGCATTTCTCGAGTAGTTATGATCAAATGATGGTGATGTGAGATCACCTTGTGTCTAGTGATGTCATTCCGGACACACTCTATGTCACGTAAGATCTTGGATATGGCATAAGCAGTTTGGGTTGAGCTAAAGATTTATAAATAATATGATGACGTTGATAGAACACAAAGATAGACAACTGGATTTTGATTATTAAGTTATATCAAGTTTAAGACCAAAAATGAGCAGATGATGATTCTTCAATAGAGGAACCATATGACTGAGTCATATTAAGAGACAAGACCACGTGATTTGTGATACAACTAGCCTTAAGCACTTAGTAAAGTGCCGGGAGATGTATAAGGGTGATATCCGGGATCGGATACTCAAAACTTGGAGGTGAATTGTGAAGGACAACCATGTGAGACTTTAAAGCGGTTTAGAAGTGTAACCCATTTTTATACGGATTCTGTGGAGAGATACCTACCACACACAATTTAGGTCGTCAAGTTAGAAGATCAAATTGTTGAGCCGAATGATACTGGTGAAATATCCGGTAACCACTCTAGAACATGGTAGCAAACGCTTGTGACCTGAGTACATGAAAAGATTTGAGAGTCGATGGTTTATGAAAAGCCAACGAGGCTACATGGGATATGGCGTATAGTATGAGATGTAACCTTGTAATGATCTAGGCCAAGATAATCTCAACCTCAAGAATGACGAGTTAGGGCTTGGCCCTGTATTTGGGTGGTAGTAGACCGTTTGACGAAGACCGCACGTTTCATTCTGATTAGGGAAACGTGGCCGGTAAGCCGGCTAGCTGAGGAGTTTACCAGACATATTGTGAGACTCCATGGAGTACCGAAGACTATCGTCTTCGACAGGGATGAACGTTTCACCTCGAAATTTTGGCGGCAGGTACATACTGCTTTCGGGATGAGTCTCCATTTTTCCACTGTTTATCATCCACAGACCGACGGTCAGTCTGAGAGGACCATCCAGAAGTTAGAGGACATGCTATGGGCTTGTGTACCGGATTAGGGACAGGTATGGCCCGATCACCTCCCACTTGTAGAGTTTTCTTATAATAACAGTTGGCACGCGTCTATCGGGATGGCCCCTTATGAGGCTTGGTACGGGCGGAGATGTCGTACACCATTGTGCTGGGATGAGCCCAGCAAGGCTGATGGAGTAGCTCCAGATCAGATACATAATGATATCACCCGGATTGCCTTAGTCCGAGAGCGAATGTTAGTAGCTCAAAGTCGTTCGGAGTTTCGGCATTAAGGGGAAGCTGAGTCCCCGATACGTCGGCCCATTTGAGATCTTGGAGAGGGTTGGAGAGCTTGCCTACCGATTAGCATTGTCACCGAGATTGGAGGGGGTCCATCCGGTCTTTCATGTATCTCAGCTGAGAGAGTACATATCGGATCCCAGACACGTCATCAGTCATGAGGATCTGATAGTTGAGCCAGACCACACTTTTGTGGAATATCCAGTAGCCGTCCTAGAGCGCAGTACTAGACGTCTGCGTTCTAAAGAGATACTAATGTTGAGGATCCAGTGGTCTAGACGAGGAGCCGATGAGGCTACCTGGGAGACAGAGGAGAGTATCAGATGTAGCTATCCTGAGTTCCTTGCGGAGTTAGCCGCTACTTCTGTACCGACGAGCTAGTATTGTGATGTTGCTTTGTTGGACCCTTATGAGTTATATTGGATTGTGTGATGGTGTTTCTTTTATTTATAGTCTGATTATGATGACTGAGTGGTTGCATGTTAAGAAACTAAATTTAACTGGTATTGAGACCAAATAATACTAATCTTTTTGAGAAATAGTTTAATTAGATACCTTACTCTAAGTTTCAGGACGAAACTTATTTTAAGGGGGTACTGATGTAATATCCGGAAAATTTTTATTCCGATTAATTCCGGAGCAAACCGGATTTCGATCTTTTGACCCTAACTGTCTACTTAGTCGGACACAGTGTATAAAAATTTTATCATTTTATGTACCCTCACTTCACATAAAATGATAAGATTTTTATAGCAAACCCTAATCCATCAAACCCTAATTTTTTTTAAAACATGACTTGTCTTTGACAAGGTCATGACGTCCTAGTGACGAGATCAAGACAAGCCCAAGATGAGTCATGACGAGACCATGACAAATTTGTGACAAGGCCATGCATGGGCCTGACAAAGCTATGACGAGTTTTGACAAGTTTTGACAAGTCAGCCCACCTTGCTTTTATCACTTCAGCCCAACTTAAACTCTTTGTTTCAGCCCATGTTCTTGGTTGGGTTTTGTCCAGCTTTTACTACCCAATTGTGTGCTACCCGGATCTGAATAGGCAGGCGGCCCAGCTGAAGATGGCCCAACGAACTCCTCCCTTGTGTGCTGGCAAGTAGCGTGCAACAGTTGGTGTGAACGTAGAAGAGTTTCAAACTGTGGAGATTCCGCAAATCAGCAGCCCTAACTCCCTCAATTAACGCTTTTCTTCTCAGCAAATTCTTCCTAGCAAAAGACGTCCAGATACATCGGGCTTCCTCTTGCACAAGGTATCGACAGATAGATCTGCAGCCTCCTCTTCGTGCGACGTACAGATTGGTGGGTCGATTGCAGCTTCACCTTGCTTCCGTAGGGACTCCCTCGATCCAGCACTCCAACGCAGCAACGACAACGCAGACCCATAGTTCATCCTTCGTCTCCCACCACTTCTGAGTGACGACAGGAGCATCAGCAGCCAAGGGCACGGATCTGCAGCTGCTGCTTCTACCCTGGACTAATACCCCATCAAGATCCACTCGGTAACAACCCTCTGTACACTTTTCTGTTCAGGTCGTCCTTCCCCTTTGAGTCCCCTCCTTCTGACCTACTGCACAATCTTACAGGAGGCGATTTCACCTCTCTTTTGTGTTGATCTGTCATGCAACCCTGTCGAGTTATTCGTTCTCCCATCCAGTTTCAGCAAGCTTTAACAGCCTTGGTACTAGGTGAGGGTTCCTTGTCTTAGTTCAATTTCTGTAAAGGTAGAGAATTGATGTTTGATCCGGTTAGGGTTGGTGGTCAAGTGTAGGAAATGGACTTAAGACCTTGGACTAATAAGTAGTTGGATTAGAAGAGTGTATCAAAATTTGTAGAATAAATCTGCTGTCAATAAATGGTGTTTTCTTCAGTTTTGAGAGTGGGAAACTGTCAGTATTGCAGGCCAATGTTAAAGAGTTTGAGTGAAGATCCACCGTTGAAATTTTGAGAGATCGTAGATGGATATATGTAGTTTACTGTGTCAAAATTTGAGAATAAATGAACGGTCGGATTAGAAGTTATAAGACTCCGAAGTAGGGCAGTGGAGCTGTTTTCCAGCAGTAAAAATTTGACTAAGTATAGAATTTGTTTTAGTGTTGTAACCAACTTTAGAAATTTCTGTAGAAGTGATGGTTGAACAGTTTTAAGAAATTCTTGATCCTATGGGTAGATTGGATATCATAGATGACGTACGGAATTATTTTAGAATTTTTATAAGTTTATTCGAAATTTATATTTGAAGGTGAAGTTGGACCTTAATGACCTTTCGGAAAATAGGAAAATGTGTAAGTTGCTAGTTTGTAACCAAACTCATCTTTAGGAGTTAGAATAGGGCTTTTTGGTCTCAAATTAGAGTATAAGTATAAATTAGGGAATTTTTGGAAGTTTTGGGACCAAGGGTAAAATAGTCATTTTACCATAAATTAGTATTGTAATCGTTTCTGTTCTAATAAGATCTACTATCTTAGAAGTCTTAGACTTCTAATTTCCTTGGAAGTGTGCTAATGCACTTACCCCCTTTGACAAGCAACTGATTTGCTACAGTTACAGCACGAGTTTTGTTTACAAAGAGTTGAGACTTGTATCAGGTAAGTCCTTTGGGCTTACTTAGCTAGCTGTCAGATATGAGTGTGAATGATGATAGTGGTGTTTGAATGATGTGTGTACTAGTGTATTGCATAGTAACCATCAACCGACTTACATATCTGGCCTAAGAGTAACGGGCGGTAGCTTTCTGCTCAGTTAGCCCGAGGGCGTTGGGGGTTTCTTTCGGGACTAGTCCATACTTGGTTTGCGGGGACGCCACCGGTGGAGGTGTGCCAAACCATCACCAGTTGGATAAGGAACGGAGGCGAGAATCTTATTTTCTCGTGCTACAACTTTTAAAACCGGATGAAGTGAATCACATAAGTTGTCAGATAATAACCGGATTGTGTGCCAACATGTTGAGTGTTTAGGTTTTTCTTTTGTGTGCTTGTGCTATTTATCTTTATACTTATATTTGTTTAGTTAGCTAACGGTTTATCCGTGTTGTAGACATTGAAGAGATAAACAGTTGCAGAGAGATTCGGGATTGATGGTCAGCCGGGTCCACGTACTCATTAGATGGGGACGGGGGAGTCTTCCATACGGCATGCATGTTATGTATCAATATATATATGTTTGTAAGGCTGTCACATGTGTACATTCATACCATAAAAACATTATGTTTTGGAAATTGTTTTATATACATTTGTGCCTTGTTGTAAGATCCTAGTAAAATTGTTGTTAAACCAAGGTCGGGACCCATTGTGAGGTCTTAACCAGTAGCTCCCCGAGTTCCAAGAACTTGGAGTGTTACAATGAGTGATAAAGTGCCAGTTGAGGATGATGTCCAGGGTAGTTTTGGAGGTGGGGCAGTGGAGAAAGATATGGTCCTCCGTCTCCTGGTGGAGGTTGCAGACGGGACAAGTCATGTTGTTGGTGCACCCCCATTGGAAGCGTTTGGTGTTAGTAGGTAGCTTGCCAAGAGCGGTGAGCCACGAAATGAAGCTGCATCGAGGGGGATTGAGGCTGCCCCAAATAGAAACATTCCATGGGAGGGGAGGGCCAGCAGTTCTGAGTAGGTTGTAGATGGCTTTACTTTGGTATTTATGATTCGTGGCAGTCATAAGAGTTTTGAGTTGAGTAGGCGATCCTTTGGTTAGGAGTTTATCCCGAACCAGGAGAATGGCACGCCAAGAGGCACTGTGTGAAGGTGAGACGGAAGCAGTCCAGATAGAGTCGTTCTTAAGAGTGTTGGCATAGGTCTATTGACACCATAGGCTAGGGCAAACATCATTGTAGTTGTCCAGCTCATAGATGATCTTAGCAATGCTTGTTATGTTCCATGCATTCATATCCTTCAAGCCAAGGCCTCCTTCATTCAGCGGTCTGCAAACATTGTTCCATGCAACCATGCTTTTCTTCGTGCTAGGTGATCCAGACCATATAAAGAGGCGGAGTAGGGACTTGATAGTACCTGCAATTGAAAGAGGAAGAAGTAGGACATTGCACCAGTAGTTTTGCATACAAAAGAGTATAGATATAATTACTTGAAGGCGTCCTGCGTAAAAGAGGTTCTTTGAGTTCCAAGAGGAAATTTTTGAGGTGATTTTATGAATAAGAGGGGAGTAATCTGACTTTTTAAGCTTGCTGGATCCAAGGGGGAGACCGAGGTAGGTAACAGGGAGCTTTCCAATAGTGAACCCATTGGCAGTTGCGATGGTGGTTTGGACAAGGCTCGGAATACCACCAAAGAGAATAGCAGATTTATCCCAGTTAGTTTCAAGGCCTGAAGTGGATGTGAAGTCATTAATCCCGTCCTTGAGAATGCGGACCGATATTGGATCGGCTCTACAGAAGAGAAGCAGATCATCGGCAAAGATGAGATGGGTGGTGCGGGTTTGGTAACATTTAGGGTGGTAGTTGAAGTCCGGATTGGAAGTCTTGTCGAGGATGATTCTCGAGAGGTACTCCATAGCTATTGTGAAGAGATAGGGGGATAAGGGGCAACCCTGTCTAAGACCTTTGATGCCTCTGAAGTAACCTTCATAGTAGCCATTGACATTGATGGAATAGGAAGCAGTGGTTATGCAAGCTTCGATCCATGAAATAAAAGTACCATTGAACCCGAGCTTACGAAGCATCTCAATAATGAACTTGTGGTCGACATTATCGAAGGCCTTGCGAAGATCAATCTTCATGGTGCACCTGGGAGAGATAGAGGCCCTCTTATAGTGCTTGAGGAGCTCATGGGTAAGGAGTGAGTTATGCCTGATAGACCGGCCTTTGATAAAAGCGCCTTGTTGGGTCCCAATGATGTGAGGAAGCACTTCTTTGAGTCTATGTTAATTTACGTAGCTAACAAATTCGGTCATTTTTCAATTACACAAGTTTCGTTTGTTTACTCAAAGTTGAGTTACACAATCAAAAAGTTTTGTCATGTACACAAGTTTGTCATTTACACAATGTTTGGTTACATAATTCCGTCATTTACACAAGGTTCGGTTACACAAGTTCAAGCACATCGAATTACACAAGTCCAAGCCCATCGAGTTACACAAGTTCCAACCCATTGAGTTACACAAGTTCAAGCCCATCGAGGTACACAAGACCAAGCCCATCGAGTTTTACATACACAAACCCATCGAAAATTATAAAAAAAGGATCATATTCAGTATTGATAAAGTTGGGTCAAAATTTATAATTAAGCAAATTGGCACAATTTGTTAACTTTTAAAACTCTAGGCCTTTCATGTAATTATTAAACCTGGGCCAAAATCTGTAATTAACTTTGTAGGGTCATACTTGTAGATTTCTAAAAAAAATGGGGTCATAAACGCAAATATAAAATACGGATAATTTTTGCAATTTAGCCTAATTTCAATTTAAGCAAACCCTAACTTCCCTCATGAGGTTTCTTCTCCAACTATGGGAGCAACAGCCAGCGGTGGCAGCAACAGGACGACTCCTGCATGAGCCACTCAAGCGACTGGTTGTTTCCTCAACGCAGGCAACTTCCGGCTCCTCCAGGTAGGCGTTGGCCGGCTCCTCCAGGCAAGCGGTTGGCCGGCTCCTCCGAGCAAGCGGTTGGCCGGATCCTCCAAGCAAGAGGTTGGGCGGCTCCGTCCAGGCAGTCGAGGCGGCAACTTCTCCAGGCAGGCGAGACGGCTTCTCCCGGCAGCGAGGCAGTGACAGGGAACCTCCGTCAACGATGGTACTTCATCAACAACAAGTAGACGGCGATAGAAAACCGTTAGAGACTGCGGTGGGTCTCACAATTTCTTCGGATCCGGGCTCGTGTGCCAAAGCCAACCATTGATTGAGACTGTGCCAAAAAACGCAAGAAAAAGAACCCAGAAAGAGAGAGTGAGAATGATTTCATAGGATTTTAATTTTACGTATTCCCCTTATACCCCTTTAATTATTTGTTTTAATTTTTAAAAATTTAGGCAGAAAGTAAAAGGGCCTATAGTTAGTCTACAAGTCACAAAAAGTGTCTTAATACACCAATTTTTTCTTTATTTTTTTACCCTATCCCCGCCTCCATCCCCTTTTATAATCCACATCCCCGTATCGGAAAATCAACATGGAGAATGGGGATTATCCGCCCTATTGTCATCCCTATATAGGACAGGAAGACCTGCCCCACTTCTTTAATAAAAATCTCCTTACCTACTCTACTCAACAAAAATTCCTTCGAACACTTAAACTTCTTTTTTATCCATTCCCTCACATTCTCAAAAATGAAATTGTGTTTGATCTCCCTACCATGATTGGTAGCCCTAGATCCTTTTCGTCTCTACACACCTACTTAACCTCCACCACCTCATAAATGTAGATCAAAATTGTGTTTGAATTATTTGTAAGAACAAACATTCGCATAAATTAAAATGAGTAAAAGGAGTAAGTAGACTTTTATTGTATAAATGTAGATTAAGTAGACTTTTTTGTTTCAATGTGTATTAATTAGGCCCCTTGTAATTTTGAAAAAAAGATAAAATCTAAAAAAAATTTAAGATATTTTCAAAATTAAAAAGGAAAATGAGAGTGGTCCCCTACAATTATTCAAAATTAAAAAGATTCTCTCCCTCAATTTTTTAAAATAAAAAAGGAAAAATGAGAGTGGTCCCCTACAATTAAGGACTTAGTTTTAACATTAAAAAGATTATCTCCCTTAATTAATATTGCTTATTTTTTTCAAAGAGTCGCTTATTTGTTGGCATTAAAATCTATTATACTTACTAAAACAGAGCACGGGTTGATGACGTGGCACGCTGTGGATGCAGGATTTTTGAAATTGAGCTCCCACAATTAAAATAAATCTTTATTTTTTACACTATTTTTTAAACCATAAAAATCTTTTATTATTAAAATAATAATTTTATAGAAACCAAATCTATTATCTTATATCTATTAAAGCAGAAGCTTCTATTGCCACGTGTCAACGCCATGCTTCTCGAAGCCTAAAAAATTATTATAAAAAGTGATTTCTAAATGTTAATATAAATTGGATATTGATTTTTAAATTTTTTAAAAATATTTAAATAAATAGTTTTATAAAAATAGTTTTTAAACTTTTAAGGATTTTTTTTAACCAACGAGCATATCTTAACAAATCAGTTTAAATATATAATTAATTAGAAGAGATAAATATTTAAAAGAGAATTAAAAGTCATAATAATAATTATAATTTCATTCTCAAGATTTTTATTTTACAAATATATACATATAAATTTCTAAGTATTAAGTATGTATTAAAACTCAACCCGCACAAAGTGCGGGTAATACACTAGTACTTACTAAAACAGAGCACGGGTTGATGACGTGGCGCGCTGTGGACGCAGGATTAGATTAGAGAAGTATACAAAACAAAAGCACGTAAAAAAAATCTATTTCACAATATTCTTTCTCATTTTTTTCAAAACCCGCACAAGGTGCGGGTATTATACTAGTTAATTACATAATTTTATGTACATAATTTGCGTGCGAAATTATGTACATAATCTGCGTGCGAAATTATGTACAGAATTTGTGGGGACCACTCTCATTTTTCTTATTTAATTAAAAAACAGCATATTAATAATGAAACAATTTGGTTTACTAGGCTTTTTCTAGTTTTGTGTTTAGTAAATATAAACCTTGAGAGAAGAGTGTGTAGAGTTTGAGAATAAATACAAAGGGTTAGGATATATTTAATTAATTGAAACATTAAAAAGCCTACTTACTACTATAGTTTTTCAAAAAGGTCTACTTACCAAAATTGGCCATATTAATTAAGGGAGATAATCTTTTTAATGAGAGTGGTCCCCACAATTAATATTCACTTATCTTTTTTTTAATTTAGTTTATGTTTTTAATTTTTAATAGTTATTTATACTTATTAAGTAAGGGAGAGAATCTTTTTAATTAGAGTGACCCCACAATTAATAGATTTTTTATAATTTAATTTAGTTTTATTTTTAAAGAGAAAATTAAAGAAACCTAAATTTTATGACGGATAAAAAAGGTTTCCCTACACTAATTTTCTCAATTAAAATTTACAGTTTCATGTTGAGGGTTAGAATACAGCATCAAATAAAACCATCCTATATATATTACACTTCTGACACGCAGCAACGGCACTATGTTCTCCGTACTACATTTCATTACATTACAAGGAAAGAATTGGAGAGAAGGGCATACCGAGACACATTGAAGCATTGATTAGGTACAACAAAGAAACTTACTAATAAGAATCAAATGGTTTATGTAACAAAACTAGGGTAATAATGTTGTAACTATACTAACAATAGTTGTTACTTCACTTGCAATGCAATACTTGTGAGTTTTAATCAAATTTGTAACTTTCGATCGTTTGTTCATGAACGAATCGGTAATCCTTATTAAACCGCAACAACAAATATGTTTCAAATTCACGACGCGCATGCCAACTAAGTACATAATAAAAGAGTATAACTGTATTAACAGATAAAATCAACAATAATTCAAGGTATTACATAAAATAACCCAAAACTTTATTCAACTTAATTAGCAGAACCTTAAAAAAAATCCGAGATGAAGTATGAACTGCACGTTAGAATGACGGAAAAGTCTTTGACTTTCTATAAGAATCGAAGGAAATTGTTTATCATTATTAATATTAAGGCAGTGCAAATTGGCTGTCCAGCCAGATACAACTTGCCAATTATATTATATCAAGTAAATATATTTATTCGAGGTTTGATATAAAATTATGAAGAAATGTTATCCTCTAAGGTACGACTAACGAAAAAAAATTGATATTTTTTGTATTGGCGTAATTAGTTGTCCATTAGCGACCCGATCTTAAGGTTTAGATTAAGCGTGCAATTATATATATATATATATACTACATATAGAGTGTGGTTCCCATGAGAACACCCCTAACGTGAGAACATGAGAACAATCGTACACCGTTGGATGTGAGTATTAAGGGTTGAGATTTAAAGTAGATATCAAAAATAATAATAACTACGAATAATAATAATTAGGAATCCAACAATAACTACTAATAATCCACTCAACCAACAATAACTACGAATAATACATTAAACGATATGGCACATTCGTAACAAAACTAATAATACTTACGAATTTGTTCTCATGTTCTCACGTTAGGGGGTGTTCTCATAGGATCTAAACTATATATATATATCATTATTGCAGTACAACCAACGCCAGTATATAAATTAATATTTAATAATCACTCTATTTTTTAATAAATTAATTTCACCATTTTTTAGTTTAATAATCACTCTATAACCATCGTTCTAACATTAATGAAGACTTTGATTCTAAACACTAAGAGGAGAATACATTTAAAAAAAATTTATCATGCCTTTATTTGAATTAATTATTTAATTTAACAAAATTTAATTACCTTTTTCTATAATAAAAACAAGGACAATTTTGATAACTAGACATTTTTAAAAAATTAGAAGCTTTTTAATGTTTTAATTAAGTAAATGTACCCAACTTTTTGTATTTATTTTTAAAATCTACCTACTTTCTTTCAGGGGTATAAAAAATAATAAACCTAATTGTTTCAAAAAAAAAAAAACATTTACCGGCCAATCAATTAATTCAAAAACTTGTTTCGCCCCATTAGCAGGTACTAAACGTGTCATTGCATCGACGACACTTCTCTTGTTCCTACATGTCCAAGATATTTGTGATATTATCCCATCATAAGTCTATCCGTTATTCTTGGGCATGGTTGAATGAGGCTATGTTATTCTTGAGGAAGAGCCGAAGATAGATATGTTTTAGTGGGGTGGAAAATATATTTTATGATCAATAAGTAAGAAGAAAGAGATATTTTTTAAAAAAAAATTTATAATGGATTAATGGGTGATTAGCTTAGTTTATATCTCATTCATATATATATATATTAAGTAGGGTTTTTTTAATATTTTTTGATTGTTCAAACACAACATTAATTATATATAACCCTTTTTTCTTCCACTATAATTTTTCCTATCTACGTCTTCCTTCTCAGCGACACCTCAACCCCTCTCCTTACCCGATTATAATAAAAGATAAAGATAATTTAATATGGTATCAGAGCCACGGTTCGTGCGGGTCTCGTAATCCTGTGTTTGAGTTATGGTTAGCGAGTATGCTTTCCTGCCCGTTTGGCTAAGCCGGTCTTAAGGCTTTGTGTAAAGTGCAACTAGTCCAAGATAGTTGCACTTGAGGTGTGGATATATTGTCCCACATTGACAATATGATAATAACCTAACCTAATATATAAGCATAAGGTTCACTTACGTGTATCCCCTCCACGTATTAAACCCGCCGGATTATAAAAGATGAAGATAATTTAATAGGTTAAAATCCTTTTTAAAAAATCTCATTTCAACTCAATTATATTAAATAAAAAAAACTATTGATCCCATAGCAAACAGATCTGAATATCTAGACTAAATAATCGTGCAATTATTTATATGTCATTATTGCAACAGAACTACCCAGTATATAGAATAGTATTTTGATAACGACTTGATTTATTTAATAAAGTGCAACAGTTTTTAAGTTTGATTAGTAAACATAATTGAGCTATACAGTTGACGGAAAGCATTCTCATTAGCATTTTACACGGTTGCCTCTCAACTTCTCCGGCCGATCAACTCCGCTAATCACTTTAATCGTAAGTATCCTCTTTCATTCTCAACACTTACATTTCTTTCTTCTTTCCTGAGTTGTTTCGTTTGATGAATTCTAGTTTTGGTTTTAGGAAAGCTCAAATGGTTAATTGGAATTACAATCCGAAACCCTAATTTAAACTCTTAATCGAGATTATGAATTGATAATAGAAATTCAGTTCCAAATATCACACTCAATTAATCTGTTTAAATTGTTTTCAGATTTCTACATCACAACACAACTCGGAGTTCAAATTAAGATGGTTGAAAACGAAGATAGCAAGCCATTAATGGATGCCGAACTCTATCAAATGATACGGGCGAAGGAAACTACTGAAATACTATCTTCTTTTGGGAGCAATAAATTGTTCGGTTTCATCGCCCATACTCGTGGCCTAGAAAACAACAATGTGTTTCATGTAGCAGCACAGTGTGGTAACGGAGATTTCATCAAACTAGCTCTCGACCACCAATTTCCCGATGGTAATCATGGTTGTATTTACGATCTCCTTTATGAGCAAAATTTCAAAGGAGAGATCCCCTTACACCTCGCTGCTCAATCCGGGGACAAGAAGACCGTTGAGACCCTCCTAGCTCTCCATGACAGTAGCTCATTGGGTGATCATGATAATCAGAAGAATCGTTATCTGTGTATAATAGATAAGCATGGAGATACGCCTCTCCATAGGGCTCTTAGATATGGACAACAAGATATTGCCATTTTGCTGCTACAAAGGGATTTCAATCTGGCCTACCTGCCGGATAATGAAGCCGGCGAAAGTCTGGCCTATCTTGCTGCTCAAAATCTTTGTGAGAGATTTCTGCACACTATTCTGGATTCCCAAGACAATGAGCAAAGCTCGATTAGCTTTTCCGCGCCATTTGGCATGACTGTCTTCCACGCTGCCAGAAATTTGAATGGTAAACCGAGTTAACCCTAGCTCATGTTTTTCTCACTTAAATTACTAAAGACAAAACCTATGACTGCAGATGACATTATGCTAGCTCTAATAGATAGAAGAAGGGAGCTCTTGAAACATCGAGATAATATAGGAAAAACGGTACTTCACTATGCAGTAGAGGATGCTATAGAGCCAATGGTGAATGTATTGTTGAAGGCCGATAGCTCGTTGGCCTTCTTGCACGATGACGACGGCATGACGCCCCTTCATAGAGCTTCTAGTATGGGTTCCTTCTCCATTGTTAGGACAATACTGGAGTTGTCTCCACACTCGATATCAACCATCTGTGATAAGGGTGATCATGCGGGTCAAACACCTCCTCATGTAGCCAAGATGGATACTTGTTTTTTGAGGGTATGTCTTCGACACACAAGCATGAAGGATCTCGTTAATGTAATGGATAAAGAAGGCAACACGCCCTTACATCTCGCGTTGAAGCAAAACTCTTTGGCTCAAGACATCGCAAATGTCCTACTTGAAGTCAGTGGCATCAATTGGAGGTTGAAGAATAATGAAGGATACACTCCCATGGATCTATGCAAATCCACCAATTTGGTACGTCTTATGTCTATCATCTTTAAAATTCCGTACTACAATTATGAGAGTTTAATTTGAAAGTACAGACTAATAATAATCGATCTCTTGTATAAAAATTGGATCAGGTGGTGTCCAAAGAGAATAATGGAGATGTAGTAGAGAACATATCCAAATCAAAGGACAATATTCCATCTAATTTGGTGCGTTGTCTATCATCAATAGTTGAATATTATTAATGGCTTACAAGTATATATTGAAATAATTTTTTCTGGTATGGGTGCATCAGAAAATATTAACATCTGATTATTGGAGGGTTAAGGAAGATATACATTTGCAATTACTCGATATCGAGTTGTCACCGGAGTACTTTGAGATGGTAGACAGATTTTGGGAAGATCGGTTTACATCATATAGAGGATTTGAAGGTTACAGTGCAGTGCATTTAGCTGCAAGGGAAGGTGATATGGGAATCATCGACAAGGCGGTCGAGTGGGATAATAAATCCCGAGTTTTGTTGTTGTCGGGAGAGAACTCGAAAGCGGAAACCCCTCTTCATGTGGCCGCTGCAGCTGGAAAGCTAGAAATTGTAGAAGCCATTTTAAAACTCAGCATTTCAACCGATAAATTCGGAAATAAGAAGCCCGAAGAAGAAGAAGAGCAAGTGGCGGTGGTAATTGAAACAAGCAATGCCAATGACGACCATAATCGAACAGAGATGAATTCAAATGCGGAATGGAAGCCGTGGAAGATGAAGTCGGCAAAAGGAGACACTCCGCTTCACAGCGCCCTCAGAAACGGATATGAAGAAGTGGCTATGTGTCTCCTAAAGTGGGATCCTTCACTCTTATATTCTTCCGTCAACAAGATGAACCAAAGCCTACTCTATCTAGCTGCCCTCTCCCGTTGCTCCAATGTTGTACACCATTTATTAACAAAATCAAACACTCGATGGATCCTCAATCAAGCCGACCGCTATCTCGATGCCGGTGGACCACACGGCCAAAATGCACTACATGCTGCTATGAGGCGCCCTCGAGGTACGTACCAACAACGACTATCATTCCAATCATATAACTAAGTAAATAAATCTGATTTAAATAGATTATGCAACTGTATTTATACAACTAAATAAACTCTAAATTAAATAGTCTATACAAACTTAATCTGAATCTAAAATATACACATACTAAAATTTATATAAATTAAACTAAACTAAAAAAATTAATTTACTATAATTTTTTTTAAAATAGAGTGATTATTAAATATAATTTTTACAGAGACTACAACCATCAATGACGACGATAGTATTTTTTTTGTTTTAATTAGGTTAATCATTTTTAAAAAATTAATGGGTTAATGGGTTCGTTTGTATCCGGATAAAAAAAAATGTCATCTACACACAAAAATAATGACTTATATTGATTTTTTTTATTGAATCACAATCCTATATATATATATATATATATATATATATATATATATATATATATATATATATTTGATTTTTTTTTAATTTAGTATAATTTTGTACAGAGACTACAACCAGAGAGGAATTGTCAAATGCACCTTCTTTTAATTTTGACACGCCTGACGTGTCATATCCCAATCAATTAGCTGGAATTAACGACAATGATGCAGCAGATAATTTGATTTTGCACATGCCTCAACTCTTGATTAGGGCAGACAACAATGGCAAGACTCCAATGCATTATGCCGCAGAACTAGGCAACTTTAAGGGATGGTTTTATCAATCACTTAAAGCAAATTACACATTAGCATCATTGATGTACGATAATGAAGGATTTACTCCTTTACTCAGAGTTGTTGCTAATGGTTCTTTAAATGTTGGTTATGACATACTTGATAGTTGTGAAGATTCCATGGAGCTTCGGCATGCTGGTAACGAGGGTACAATGCTCCACCTTTTAAAAGTGACGTCTGCCGATGCTGTTGAGGAGTGGGTTAAAATTATGGAAAAATTTCCCAAAATGAAAAGATTGATAAATGAAACCGACAAAGATGGAAATACCCCTCTGCATTGTGCGGTTTTGAAATCAGACATTACGAAGATACGTCTATTATTGTCGATCAATGGTGTAAGATTATTCATTCAAAACAAGCGGCATCAAACACCTATGGACCTCTGCACACAACTTCGGGCAAACGGTGACTCAAGACATGTATGATTTTCTTACATTTTCGCTTTACTTTTTAAAAAAATAACATAGTAAATTTTCAGTTGGGTTTGAAGTCGATTCATTTTCTCCAATGAATTTTGACTTATTTTGACGTATTTTGCTGAAAATAATAGCTTGCAATATGGATAGCACTTGAGGATTTTGTAGCGAAAGAGGAGAAGAGGCGGAGCCAAGTACCATTACTGTTACGGATGAACACTAGTGTAATGATGAGTTACGGTGGACAAGGAATGTCAAGTGAAGAGGATTTGAAAAAACTATTAGAAAATGTGGCAGTGGTTGCAGCTCTATTGATAACATTAACATTTGCAGCAACTTTCACTATTCCAGGCGGATATGACGGGGACACTGGACAAGCCCTCCTAATGAAAAAAGCTTCTGTGAAAGCCTTTGTAGCATCAAATGTGGTGGCCATGTTGTTGGGTGTTGGTGTCCTTCTGACTTACACATTTGGAGCAACTAAAAAAGCATGGTTGAGGGTGTTGTCCATTCCTTGCGTCGTGATGCTACAATGCGCTCTTTTGGCTACCATCGTCGCATTCATCTCAGGCGTGTATGCGCTTGTATTTAAAGACGCTAAGTGGATAGCTACTTTGGCCGTTGGTATTGTCGGAGCTGTACTCTTCCTATTTTCGATCACACCTGCTGGTGCTGGTGCTGCCATTCAAAGTCTAAAGTGGTTTAAAACGGGATTAAAGTGGTTGCTAATAAAAGTATCCGAGAAGTTGGTGGTAACTTTGTGTATTATACCATATCTTCTGGCAGAGCGCTTTCGCGGTCCTCCTCATTTTCCTCCAAATGGACGTTACTGTGTACGGTAGAATTTCGTTGTATGACTTGCGTAAGTGGACTCTTTTTGCTTACAAGAGATGTTGTCGGTAAATTTGTTTACTTATACTCAAGGGGTTGCTTATTGTAAGGAGTGTTGAGAGCATAGGAAAATTGAAGAAATAATTAAAATTGAAAAAACTAGACCTGAATCTGTACAAAAATCGAATCAAAATTGAAAAAAAAAAAGCAACATGTCGACAGCATAGCAAAATCAACAACAAAATTTCGAAGTCACACCACCGTCCAGCGCCGTCGTTGCCGGCTGTACGAGAGAGAAGAGAGGGAGGAGGTTTCAGCAGCGGAGATGGAAGGAAAGTGGCAGCCAGTTGCACGAGAGGGAACATAGAGGAGTTAGAGCATCCCAATAGTTTTTTCATTTTAAAATATTTGGAGAATTTTAAAATTTTCAACAGATTCTCCATTTCATTCTCCAAAATGGAGAATAATGGGAAAAAGTGGAGGGTATTCCCTAAATTTGAATACATTTTCAAAATAAATGGAGAATTTTGATATGGATTCTGTTGGATTTGATAAAAATATAGAGGGTTGATTTTTACTTTTAATTCACCGTAGTGGAGAAGAGTTTAGAAAAGTTGTTGGGATACTCTAAGAGATAGAGATGAAATCATATTTAAACGGTAAAAAAAAAAAAAAAAAAAAAAAAAAAAAAGAGTGAAAGGATAGTTCATGAATTTTAAAATTTTTCCCAGAAACGAATGAATTGAAATTTGTTTGAACTACCATGTTATAATTTATGCACTATTCTCCTATAAACTTTGAGCTATTCCCATATAATTCATGAACTATTACTTTTTAATATATTATATCAAATTATTTATAAATTAATCGCTTATATGTTATGAACTATTCAATTGTAATTCATGAACTATCATTTTATAAGTTATGCACTATCCTTTATAAATTTTGCACTTTGAACTATTCTATTATAATTCATAAACTATTCTATTATAATTCATGAACTATCCTTTCACTCTTTTATAAATTTTGCACTATGAACAATTTCCATCGATTGTTAATAGAAAGTCAAAGACTTTTCGGTCATTCTAACGTGCAGGCGATCTCGGAGCTTCAAAACTATGAGATCTTGATGGAGACCTTGAGACCCTCAAGGATTGAAAATAACAACTACAAGCTAAGACCTTTTTACTTTTCTTTAAAAGATAGAGCTCTTACTTGGTATCAATCTCTTCCTCTAGGAAAAATCAGCACATGGGAGGAGATGACTACGGAATTCTTGACAAAATTCTTTCCCCCCTCGAAGACCGCTGAAATGAGAGGGAAGATCAATGCTTTCATTATGAAGGACAAGGAAAGCTTGTCCAAGTCATGTGAGCGGTTCAAGGACATTCTTTTGGATTGCCCACATCATGGGATTCCAAAGTTAGAGTTATTGGAGATATACTTCAAAGGACTGGACGGAAGCACCCAGTTCAATCTCCAGCTACTCTCCGCCGGTACCTTCATGGACATGGCGATTGACGAGGCTTGGGACTTCATCGAGAAGCAAGCCTTGCATATGGAGAAGTACACCCACCAAGGAGCTGAAGGAGGAGTTAAAAGAGTTAACTTCCAAGAAACTCAGCCCAACAACAATCAACTCACGTCTTTGAAGAATGACGTGAAGCAATTGAAGGAACTCTTGGTTGCACAAATCAAGAAGGAAGAGCAAGGGCAAAGGAACAACAACAACGGATACCGTAACAACAACAACGGTTCCCGGAACAACAATTACAACAACAACAATAGAGGATCCAATAACAACAATTGGAGGGCGAACAACCAAAATAACGGTAACAATCATTCAAACTCCAACTCTAACGATTCCTCTAACCCTTTCCTCTCTTCCCCTTCTTCTTCTTCTTCCACTCCATTAAAAAGCCAGGGGCAAGGATCAAGTTCGTCTCAGCCGGAAAAGAAAGACGCAGTTCTGGAGGCTATCTTGATCAAGCTCAACGCTATGGAGACTTCTATGACTTCATTTTCGAAGGCCCAAAAAGCCTTTGAACAACAACTTGCAAGTAGGGCGAATGAAGCGCCAAGGGATCCAGGAAAGCTTCCAGCGAGGACGGAAAGCAACCCTAAGGGCCAAATCATGGCCATAACTACGAGGAGTGGACTGAAAACCACAGATCCAGTGCCTCGGTCGGTGCCAGTACCGACGAAGACCACCTCGGTCCAGATGCAGTCGAAGAACACTTCGACCGAGATGCCAACCGAGGTGGAGCCACAGAAAGCGGAGGGGAAAACTGAAGTTTATGTTCCACCTCCTGCATACAAACCACCACTCCCATTCCCCCAGTCAAGGGCTAGAGCACATCTAGACAAGCACTTCGGTAAGTTCCTTGACTTGATGAATAAGCTGCATATTAACATTCCTTTCCTTGATGCTATTCTAGGAATGCCCGCCTATGGGAAGTTCCTGAAAGAGGTCCTATCAAGGAAAAGGAAGTTGGAGGACTTTGGTGAGGTTAGGATGACATCTAAATCCTCGGAGCTCATTCAAATCATGAAGGAGATGATGCCACCTAAGTTGAGAGATCCCGGCTCATTTTGCATTCCCATTCAAGTTGGGAATGTCACTTGTGAAGCCCTTTGTGATCTAGGAGCCAGCGTGAGCATCATCCCGCTGGAGCTATGTGTGAAGATCGGACTTGGAGAGCCCAAACCGGTCAAGATTCGACTTTATATGGCGGATCGTACCATTACCCATCCCGTGGGCATCTTGGAGGACGTTCCGGTCAAGTTAGGTAACTTGTATCTACCTATAGATTTTGTTGTACTTGACATTCCCGCAGATTACCCTGTTCCTATTATTCTCGGGAGGCCATTTCTAGCAACCTCGGGTTGCAACGTGGATTGCAAGAACGCCAAGTTGAAATTCAACGTTGGTGGCGATGAAGTGGAGTTCGCACTACTTGCAGCCATGAAAGGGGAGCAGCTAACTGATGATATCTTCAACATCTACGATGAAGAAGAATCAAGAGAATTGGTGAGCTCTATCCTCATTAACGATCCACTCGAAAGAGTTATTAGCTTCAGTTTAATGGAGGAAGGTATAGATGCTTCTTGTGATGCAGATATACGGAGCTTAAAGGCACTAGAAGAGGATCCAGGAGCTAAAATTGAGAAGCTAATCCAGGAGACGAGGATCTCCAGTTTCGGTTCCAGTTGCAGTACCTCGACCGAGGCACTTCCTGGACTGAGCGACGCGACTGAAGAACATCTCGGTCAACGCCTCTGCGCCTCGACCAAGGTAGATGGCGAGACGATTTCAACTGAGACTTCCAAAAGTCTAGTTTCTGAATCCATTCCACTGGAAGGAGGAAGCAAGGATCCCCCTCAGAAAGCACCCCCAGTTGTGGAGCTTAAACAACTCCCTAGTCACTTGAGGTATGTCTTTCTTGGACCGGATTCCACTTATCCCGTTATTGTTAGTGCTTCCCTCTCCGAAACTGAATTGTCTAAGTTAATGCATGTCCTGAGAAAGCATCAAAAGGCTATAGGTTATACCACGGATGATCTTATTGGCATTAAGCCTTCTTTCTGCATGCATAGAATTCTAATGGAGGACAATCATAAGACTTCACGGGAACCTCAAAGACGGTTAAATCCGATCATGAAAGAGGTTGTGAAGAAGGAAATTCTTAAGTTGTTGGATGCAGGTATTATTTATCCTATCTCGGAAAGCAAGTGAGTTAGCCCGGTACATGTAGTTCCGAAGAAAGGAGGGATGACCGTTGTGACAAATAAGAACAACAAATTGTCCCAACTAGGACCGTTACGGGCTGGAGGGTTTGCATCGATTATAGGAAGCTGAACACGGCCACACGGAAGGACCATTTTCCACTTCCCTTCATTGATCAAATGCTCGAGCGGTTGGCCCAACATTCACACTTTTGTTACTTAGACGGCTATAGTGGATTCTTCCAGATTCCTATCCATCCGGATGATCAGGAGAAGACCACTTTCACTTGTCCATGGGGACGTTTGCCTACAGGAGGATGCCATTTGGATTGTGCAATGCACCCGCTACCTTCCAGCGATGCATGATGGCTATCTTTTCCGAGTACATAGAGGAGATCATGGAGGTATTTATGGATGATTTTTCTGTATATGGTTCCTCTTTTGATAATTGCCTATCTAACCTTTCTTTAGTACTTAAAAGATGTGAAGACACTAATCTTGTTTTGAATTGGGAGAAGTGTCATTTTATGGTTAATGAAGGCATCGTGCTAGGACACCTCGTTTCTAATCGAGGCATTGAGGTCGATCGCGCTAAGATCGAGACTATTGAGAAGCTCCCTCCCCCTTGTTCTGTTAAAGGTGTGAGGAGTTTTCTCGGGCATGCAGGTTTCTACAGGAGATTCATCAAGGACTTCTCTAAGATTTCTAAACCTCTAACTAACCTCTTGAATAAAGATGTTGTTTTTGAGTTTTTGCAGGAGTGTCTTGATGCTTTTTACAGGATTAAGGAAGCGTTGATCTCCGCTCCTATTATCCAACCTCCTGATTGGACCTTGCCCTTTGAGATCATGTGCGATGCTAGTGATGTAGCCGTAGGAGCGGTGCTTGGACAGAAGAAGGATGGACGGACGACCGCCATTTACTATGCTAGCAAGATGCTAGATGTAGCGCAACGCAACTACGCTACCACCGAGAAAGAGTTATTGGCGGTTGTATATGCTTTCGAAAAGTTTCGTTCCTATTTAGTAGGGGCGAAAGTCATTGTCTACACCGACCATGCAGCCATTCGTTACTTGTTGGCTAAGAAAGATGCCAAGCCACGCCTTATTCGATGGATTCTCTTGCTTCAAGAGTTTGACCTAGAAATCCGCGATAAGAAGGGATCCGAGAATTCTATTGCGGATCACCTCAGCCGGCTACCTGCATCTTCACGTGAGAAGGACGACCCACCCATAGACGATTCATTTCCCGATGAGCACTTACACTTGTTGGAGCGTTTGATAGATTTACTTACTTCACCCCACGATGGAGGTGAAGTATGGGGTGAGGGCACCTCCCATCACGTTTGAGAGATGCATTATGGTCCAGCTAGCGACCTTAAACCAAGCGCTTCTTGGGAGGCAACCCAAGGTATTGCTTTCTTTTCCCGTTTTCTAGTCTAGATTAGATAGTTTTTGCTTTTGCTTTGCTTTGTTTTGTTTTGGCATTCTAGACAGATAACAGGAGACATCTAAGGAAGGAACATAACTGGAAGGACAGAAGTTCGAGAATTTGAGAAGACGGAGTTCGACTGAGGGACCTCGGTTGCTGTCAGAGCACCTCGACCGAGATGATTCCTGAGCAACCGAGGCGACTAGGGTTTCTGAAGAACCACCTCGGTCCGTACCACCTCGGTTCAGTCGAGACCATCTCGACCGAGGTGACAGCAGATTCCAGAAAGGGTATAAAAAGGGAATTAATTTTCTCTCTCTTCACTTTCGACCCTCCTCGACCGCGGCGACAGTTCACCTCGCCTTCTCCGATTTCTTGCTCGTTTCCGACGATTTCTGCCTCCAAACTACGATTGAAGGATAGAGGATCGCATTGCAAGTACAGATCTGCAGAAAATCGAACCGATTCGGCCGAAACGAGGTAAAACGAACCGAAACCCTAACTTCTCCGTTTCGCTTCGATTTGGGCTTTGGTTGCCCCTGCATTTGTTGAGGAAATGCTTAAGTACCCCATAGGAAGCAGTTGTAGTGATTTTTGGGGGAAAAGAACTGAATTTTTTGAAGAAATTAGATCTAGTTCGCCGCCTCGGTCCAGTCGAGCTGTGCCTCGGCCGAGGTGATTCTTGAGAGTTGTCAGTGACCGAGGTGACCTGACAGTGACTGAGTTAAAAATGAGTTCTGACCGCCGCCTTGCCCTCAGGGCTAGATCCTCACCTTCCCCTTCTTCTTCTTCTTCTTTCCGACCTTACCGCCCGGTGATCCATGAGCGACACCGGGTTGACTATGAGCGTATTTCCAGCCGTCTAGTGATTGCACCACGCTTCCTGGACGTGTCTGCTTTTGATTGCCTCCAGGTCGACGGAGACCTTAGGAGGATGATTTCTATAGTTGGGCTGGATCAGTTTATTGAGATCCGAGCCCTAGCCTATTTGGAGCCGACCCTAGAGTTCGTTAGCTCCTTCACCTACCTTCCCACAGAGCGTTCTGTGAAGTACCGGTTGATGAACCGGAACTTCATAGTTCCACTAGAGTACTGGCGAGAGATTTTTGGCTTTCCTGAGCCCACAACTGTTGACTTCCCTTCCCGATCTGTAGCTAGGGAGTTTTGGGGACAGATTGCCCACATTACTGAGCACGCAGACAGATGGCGCCCTGGAGATTCCAGGGAGAAGGTCATCTTCCATCTAGCCTTTAGGTTAGCCCACCGGATCTTCAGTGAGATGCTTCTGGCGCATACTGAGACGCCCCAAAAGATCCGACAAGGGGAGCTTTTCAGTTTATACTGCATGGTTACTGGGGGTATCCTGGACTTTGGCTTGATGTTGGCAGAGGATCTGCACATGATCAAGGCCAAGGCGAAGGGAGACATCTGCTACGGAGGGCTTGTCACCCACATAGCTAGCTATCAGGACATGGATCTCAGTGCTTGTACGATGGTGGCGGCTGCCAAGCCGCTTGGATTACAGGAGATGATCACTCGGCGGATTCTAGTTCCCCGAGGTTTGACGACGCCGTACGTAGCTATGCCGTGGGAGCTGACTGCGCCACAGGGGATCAGGTGGTCTGCCCAGTTCACTGTTTATGACCCACACTATTGGCAGACCGCTTGGGCTCCACTGATGGAGGATTACAGAGAGGCAGCAGCTGCCCCAACTGAGGAGGAGGAGGCTGATGATGAGGAGACAGCTGATGAGAGAGAGGGTGGAGTCCCGATGGATACAGGGACAGATACTGCAGGGCCGAGCGCACCACCAGTTATAGATCTGGATGAGGAGGACACTGAGCCTGCACCTGCTACTTCTCCAGTGAGACCTGCTAGGCGTAGGACACACCGACGCAGGGATCCAGATGCTCACAGAAGGATCGATAACCTGACGGATCAGGTTATTGATTCATATGTTGCTTTGTCACTGGATATTCGCGAGATGCAGGAGCGGTAGCACTACCAGCACATGATGGCCTAGATCCAGTTTGAGCACGTCATGGGCTATCCGTTCGACCCGACCCAGTATCCGTACGTGCCACCACCACCACCGGATCGTGACTATTGAGAGCTACATGATTTTCTTTATTATTTTTATGCAGTTCAACTATTTATCCGGTGAGTACTTTTATCCTTTAGACTTATCTAGATCCACTCGGACAGTGTGTCCCAAGTATGGGGTATTTGATGTATTATTTGACTTTGATGTATGACTTTATTAGCCGGATATTTATATTTATGCTTCACTTCTGCATTTATATGTTTATCTGAGATTGCATGCATACTTACAGGTTATTTGATTGAGAAAAAACGTCGAAACTGAAAGAAAACTGGTTTTTTTTTTTTTTTTTTTTAAAATTTTTTTTTTTTATGCCTCGACCGAAGTGATTCTGACCAATCGAGGTGCAGCACCTCGGTTGACTTAGAACATCTCGACCAAGGTGGGTTAACTGAGAGTTTTCGAAAACGATTTTTGTGTTACTGATTTGGATATGATCTGAGTGAAGATCTTGCTTACTGACTGGTTTTGAAATCTTTATATGTTTGAAGGGTTTTATAATATGTTTAAGTTGCTAAATGCTTTGTTTGAAATTATTGGCATGTTTGATACTTTGTTTTTATCTAAATTATGTTGAATTTGAAGGTTGACACCACATTATGAGTTCTCTCACTTTCTTCCTGGAAAGACCAAGGCAATTCATTCTTCTCTCTTCTTCTTCTTAATCATGCTTAGCCCCTCATATACATTTTGCCTCCCTTTACCTATCCGGGAATTTGGAAGCAAGCGAAGTGCTGAAAGCAAGTGAAGTTAAAGTTGAGAAGTTGGCTGGAAGTGAAAGTGTTAGAAAGTAATAATAGGTTTGGGGAAGTCAATCATGAAGATGAGTAACTCGGCACCATTCACATAGCCGGGTGTTTGTGTCTTGCCAAAGTCGGATTGAGCGATATTCCTAACGGGTCATGGTATGTGCATCAAGGGTTTGATGCATCTCAAGAAATTGATGATTGCTGATTTCCTAGGCTTCGGTTATTGTGCACCTCTGTCCATGCATCCCAAAAAGTAAAGTAAAAAGGAAAAAAGTGTGAAATAAGCAAAGCTTATGGGTGGAAGATGTTGCAAGTCAAAATGAAGTGAAGATCATCCTTTTCCCGGATTCTAGCACCACATTACCTTACATACATCCCTACCCTACACGTTTCTTGACCTTTCTTTTGGGAAGCCCTTGAGACCTTGAGTTTGTTGATTGACTTAGTGGTTTAAACTGGATTATGCATGATTAATTTTGATAATTATGACTTATTATGCATTCTATGATTTTAGGCAAAGATGAACAACTTTCTTATATTTTTAATGTTTCGAACACGCATTGATTTTAAATTCCATGAAGCATTCTCTTAGAGTGATCTATGATTGTAGCACACCATAAAAATGTTTTTGAAAGACTTTTTATTGATTTTCTTGACTTATAATCCATTATATCTTGTCTTCTATGTGCGGAACTTGCTTGGGGACAAGCAAGGGCTAAGTATGGGGTATTTTGATAGCATGAATTATAGTCTATATTTTGGGGTTTGTTTTGACGTTTTATCTTTCATAATCTGCATGTTTGTATGTGCATTATGTAATTATATTACCATTTCATCTACCTTTGCGAGAATCGAGGTCTACACCTAGTTTTGTTGTAATCGTAGGTAAAATGGCACGTTTTGCATCAAAAAGGAGCAAAAGGAGCTATGGAGTCATTTGAGCTACATTGAGGAACATAAGGAACCATCCAGGAAGCATAGCCGTGGGCTTGAGATTCACTTTGGACCAGTTTTGAGAGATTTCACATTCAGTTATGACTCACCTCGGTTGACCACAGATTCACCTTGACCGAGGTGATCCAGAGAAGCCGACTCGACCGAGGCGAATACCTAGGACGCGGCGAGGATATTTTATTCTTGGCTGAGATCTTTTATCTTTGGGAAGTGATCTTATATTTTTGGGCTTGGCTCCTGGAAGGAAGAAGATATATTGGATCTTATATTTTTACCTATTTTTATGGGAAGAGATCTTTCTAAGATATCTTATCTTTGGAGGGTTATTTTCCTATAAAAAGGGTTGGATTTCCACAAATCCAACATCTCGCATACAGCCCGCTCACACCGAAAGTCACGCAGCAGCCATACTCCAGTTGGGAGATTTAAAGAACCTTTTTGAAGGTTGAAGGAAGATTGAAGATTGTAGCTTTTATAGCTTTTGGAAGGTTTTCTTGTAAGATTACCTTAGATTCTCTTCCTTGTTGTCTTGCCTTGTTGGATTTTTATCCAAGGAACGCTTTGTTGTGATATTTGATTCAGTTATTGAAGTCTTTTCATTAAATTCTTCTTGTTCAAATATTCACCTTCTTCCCATATACTTGATTAATACTTTCATGATGATGAGTGGCTAATTTCCTTGTGTGATTCTAGGGTGATTGGCTGAAGGTTGTGGGAAAAACAATGATAGAATAATCTTAGATTCCAGTAGGACCCTGAAAGTTCGAGTCTTTAACCTTAACCCTAAGCATCTCGTTCAGTCGATGAACATCTCGGCCGGGGTGGAATTTGGCTGACCGAGGTGACTTATCTGATCCGAAACTGAGAGTTAAGTGTTAGAGTTTGCCAAATCCTATCCTTATTACACCTTCCCTGGTTCAATGCAAGCCTAGGATGAGACTTACCCGGTAATTCCTTAGTTTGTGTACCAACGATCATAAGTGTAGGTAATAAAAGTTTATCCTTTATTGGGGTTTGAGTGTGCTTCCATCCCATCTTTGTGAGTTAGCCTGAGACTTACCCGGTAAAGGTTGATTCTATTCCCTTAGATGGTGTGTTAGTTCGAGGTTATAATTCTTTATCTTAATTCCTTGAGACTTACCCGGTAATAGGAGTTACGGTTTGGGATTAGTGAGTAGTGAGACTTACCCGGTGATCTATTCCACTTTAGTAACACCTTCCCTATGCAAAAACCTCAGCTTTGTCCGCTTATCTTTAGATCTTGAGTTGGAACCACAACTAGATGCTTTAATCCCTAGAATTGCATGTTTGCTTTATTGACTTCTTATTCATCTTTGATTGTGTTAATTGCTTTTGTGGTTATTAGTTGCATAAGCATACCGTAACTGGACTTTGTTTCACTAAGTCCCTGTGATCGACCCCTGGAATTCCTTGCTTTTACTACGATTGACCCGTACACTGCGGGTTCGCATCCTTGTTTTAAGCTTAAGTCTAGGGTTATAAATTTAAAGCTTGCACACACCGTTTGGAGCGAACAAGTTTTTGCAGAAACCGGTTTCTCATGCTCATCTTCGAGTTATTGGATGTCTTTGTTATTGTCTGCTTCCTTTCAAAGACAAGTTTGAGGCAGTTTCTAGGCCATGTGTGTTTGTTGGCTATCCTCCAGGGCAAAAGGGTTATAAAGTTTATGATTTGGAGAATCATAAATTTTTTGTTACCAGGAATGTTTCTTTCTGAGAGGATATTTTTCCTTTTCACTCTTCCAACAACACTTCCTTGCCTCTCCCACCTTCTTCATTACCCTTGGTATCTTCTTCATGTGATATACCATCTAATTCTTCTCCTAATTTATTTACCCTTGTTATGTCTTCCCCTAGTGTGTCACCACCTTCTCCTTCTTCAGTTATTTCTCCTCCTGATCCTCCCTCTTCTTCTCCATTCTTCCCCCATCCAGGTTCCGTTGCTTTCTCCTTCTCCTCCTGTCCCTGTTATATCAACCCGACCACATAGAACCATTCATAAACCTGCCCATCTCAATGATTACATTTGTTCCTCTATCACGTCAACCTCTCCAATGATTTCTCAACTTCACAATCTGGTTCTTGACCCTGCCTATATACATTCTTTATGAAATGTTATTTCTACTTTTGAACCCACCCATTATGCTCAAGCTTCCCAGGATCCTCGCTGGATTAAGGCTATGTCTAAGGAATTAGTTGCTCTTGATGACAATTCCACTTGGGAGCTCACCGATCTTCCTTTGAGAAAGAAAGCCATTGGCTCTAAATGGATGTACAAAGTGAAGTGATAACGTGATTTATGACGTTAGTATAGGCATTCATTTAGATAGTTTTCCCCGTTATTCATGCATGGTTTGGCATTAATTCACTACGTTTACACTCATTTCGTGCATATTTTTAGAAAAGACGTCTACACGAGCTTTTGTCGGTTTTGTAGGTATTTCGGGGATCTTTTGGACATTAATCGATACATTCAAGGACCAAGCCTCATGGTGGTACATATCCAAGGCCTTGAAGGAACATAATTGGAGCAATGAAGGACACAAGGACCCTTGTTGGTGCAAGCAATGGAGCAACTCATGGCTAGACGATCATAACAAGTTTCTGTTGAAGAAAATCGACCTACACTCAGGAAAATCGGCCGATTTATTTGACTGGGTCGATTTTTGGCCTTTGACAACTTAAGCCACGTGTCCCACGATCTCTTTGTCCGGCCTTGCTCTTGGTGGAGAATATAAGTGGGCCTGCAAGTTGTTGTTGAGGATTCTTTCCTCTCCCACATCCTCTAGCATCTTCCAAAAAGACTCTTCCAATTGGGAGCTCTCTTCAAGACACCCTTGTGGGTGTTCTTGAGGGAGATTAGTGTAGATTTCAATTTCGTAGTGAGATTTGAGTGATTTTTGTTAAGAAGCTTGTTGAAGGTTGTAAGATCTGACTTGGAGCTACATTTGGTGTGTTGAAAGACTTGTTTTGGGCTTAAATCCAGCTAAGTTTCATTGCTTTCATTTCCTTACTTCATCTTCTTGCTATGGATTCCATGTATGCTTGTATGATGATTCTAGATCTTGAAATGCATGTTATTGGCTAGTTTGTTGTGATTCTGGAGTGATGGATTGATGGTTATTGCTTGGGTGATGATAGAATGGACTTATATGTTAGTTTAGGATGATTCGTCTGCACAAAACCTAACTTAGACATAAAAATCGACCTGTTCTTCATAGTAAATCGGCCGATTTTTACTATGATCCACCCGATTTTTCCTTCTGTCGCTCTTTAATTGATGAATCTGTATGTTAGGATGTTAGATTGTTGAAATCCTAGTGTTTGTTGAGCATAATATAGCTTAGGGTGACCTAATGCTAGCAAACTAAGTGAGGGAAGAGACCTACCCGGTGATTTCCGATCTTAAATACCAAAGATGATGAACTCTAGGTAGTAGTGAGCCTCATAAGCCGCTATTGGATCGAGTGTGCTAGGATTATTGCTTGAGACTTACCTTTTCCGAGACTTACCCGGTAAGGAGAGGTTTGCCCCTTAAGTAGTGTCCGGTTTGTGTAGAATTCCCAACTTTACCTCCTTGAGACTTACCCGGTAATAGGAGTTTGGTGCGGGATTAGTGAAGCATGAGACTTACTCAGTAATTGCTTCCATTAGAGAAACACCCTTTCCCAACATCGCAGCTTTATCCTTAGAATCTTTAGAAGCTTGAGTCCAATGCCAAAACCGGAAATCTTGACCTCTAGAATCCACTTTTCTCTCTTGATCATATACTTGTGTTTTGAGTTACTTGTTTGTTTGCTAGTTGAGTTGTTAGTTTATTTTATTGTTTTGCTTGATTTGTGATCCTTGTTTGATCACCACAAAAACCAACCAAAAATATCGAGATTTTCATTTCTTTGTTCCTTGACCCTTTCTTGGATTAGATCCACACTATCTATGACCATTGCTTGACTCGATTTCACCTTAGTCTTTGTGTTCGACCTCAGAATACTATCCCTACTATAAACGTCCCGTACACTGCGGGTTCGCTAGGAGTTAGGATAATTATAACGAGTATAAATTTAAAGCCTATTGCGTATCACATCCTGAGCGTAACAAGTTTTTGGCGCCGTTGCCGGGGACTAGGTCTAGATTGAGTCATTTTTGTGATTGTTTTTAGTTTTTATCTTTCTTGTTACTTTTTATCTTGTGTTGTTTTTGTCTTTGCCTTTTCATGTTTGCCATGGACGGATTGTACTTCCAAGACGACCTTGATAATATGGAGTATGAGGAGTGGATGGAAAGCCAAGATCTAGGACCTCTCCATGATGAGTTTGAGTATTGGGAGGAGTTTAATGCCTATCAATAGTCCCATGATCAAGCTCACATGACTACATTGCCTTATGTGGAACCTCACCATCAACCTCACAATGATCGATTGGAGTCAATGCTAGAAGAAATGTTGAGGAAGATGGATAATCTAGAAAGCAACCTTTCTTCCATTTCGAGTGCCCACATGGTGCTTGAAGCGGAAGTATTTCAACAAGAGGAGGTTCACCATGAGGAGATCCAAGAATTACCCGATTCAACCATAACCAATAGAGACCTTGAGGATGAGTTGAATGAAGCTCGGAAGCAATTGTGGCTAAGGGATTTGGCCCTGGAGGATGCAAGAAGATTGAATGTTGAGAGAGAAGAACAAATGAGGAGGGAGATTGAGGAGATTAGACATGCTCTTATGCTAGGAGATCCTACCATCTTTCAAGGCTTACCTCCACCTCCTTCACCTTTGGAGGAGTGCAATGAAGTATTCTCACCCCCGGACATCCTTGCCATCAACCCCGGAACCACACTTGAAGAGCTCACGAAGGAGAGCCCTAAGTTAACTTCAACTTCTTCCAATCCTTTTTTGCTTGCCCGGAGTACACACGAAGATTGGAGTCCCTTTCCTAAGGAGTTTCCCATGTTGAATGATGGAGGCAAGCATGATGGATCCATGATGGTTATGGAGCACCTCAATGAAGAATTCTTTCCAAGAATCGGCTTACTTCGGATTATGGAGGATGAGGATGGCAAGCATCTCACCGGTGTGACCGCGGAGTACCAATTGTCTAAGTATTGGGTGGCACCTATGGTTGCAACTCCATACTATCATCAAGGGAGCGGTGATGAAGGAGTCTACTACTCACCGGTGAAGAGAGAACTTAAAGCTTATTTGGGCATCAAGTGGCCCTTGCTTGTCATCATGGATGCCGGAAAGCGATGGTTGCTCGGACTCCTCAAGCAAACCATGGTATTCGAGGTGGATTGACACATCCTCTGATTTTGGTCAAGCTAATGACCTAAAAGAAGTGCTTCTTGGGAGGCAATCCAAGGGTAATAACTCTTTCCCTTTTCTCTTTCGTCTTCGTTTTTGCTTTTGTTTTTGGTGTGCTTTGTTTTTCTTTTGTGTTTTTGGGTGCTAGATCTTGTAGTTATCATGTGTGATGAGATGCTGGAGGTCATGTGAAAACCTCATGGAACTGTTGAGAAGAAGGTGCAAGATCCGAGCACATGGACAAGGAAGAAAGCGCCCAGGAAAATCGACCTGTTCTTCACAGAAATCGGCCGATTTTCCTGGGTAGTTGGTCCGATTTTTCCTTCTGTCAAGGAAAGTGATGATCTCCAATCAAGCATGGGTGGAGCGGACGTGGAACTTGGACAACTTGCGGTGCCAAGCGCAGGTTCCGACACCATAATGAACATAAAGAGCTCTCTACCATCCTTGATCGATCATCCACCATCATCATTCGATGTGAACCGAAATACCAAAGCATCACCAATTTTACATTGTGAGGACTCTCTTTCACTTCTTTATTTAGCTTCCACATTGGGGACAATGTGTTTCTAAGTATGGGGTGGGGTTTTCATGATCACTCGCATGATTAGCATCTAGGATAGTTTAATATTGTCACATGTTTCATTATGTCTTGCATTGTACATACATATTTCGAAAAAATTCAAAAAAAAATCAGAAAATTTTAAAACATTTTAGTGCTTCTAAAGCTTGGGAATGACCCTTATGATGAGATTGTCTTGTGAATTGGCTATGGATGGCCTTATGTGTTGAGTTGATGTATGCATATGTGGACTTGAAGTACTTATCTTGAATCCCATGTGTCAATTGTGATCATGAATGTTTGCCTTGATTGGATTGAGGATTGAAAGTCGAAATTACATGCTAGTTCTTGCACATCATTTAGGAGTGATTAAGGCAATTCATTTTTTCTCTACTTCTCATCTTGATCATGTTTTTTTGAGCACCTCAATTGATGAAAAAATTTGACCTCTTTTGACCCATCCGGGAATAGGAGCATGCTAGTGTGTTGAGTGTGTGAAAAGCAAGTGTGGGGTGAAGTTATTGATGAAAGAATGTTGCGAATGAAGTGCTGAATTTGTTGTGAAAGTGTAGACAAAAATATAGGTTTGGGGACGTTGCTTTAAATGACGAGTAACTCGGCACTATTCACATAGTCGGGTGTTTGTGCCTTGCCAAAGTCAAATAAACCGATAGTCCTAACAAGCTTTGGTATGTGTGCTCGGTGTGGATGCACCTCGAAAAATAAAAAAAGCCCGAGGCCCGCTAATCACCAAGGTTTCGGCTTTTGTACACCAATGCCATTGTCTCAAAAAAAAAGTGTAAGAAAAAGAAAAGAAAACAAAGAAAAAATGGAGAAAATTATACACTTGTTGGGAAGTTGAGCAAAAACGAAATTGTGGAGTTAGTTCTTTTCCCGGATTAGCATCACATGACCTAAAAATTCCCACCTAATCACAACGTTTCTTAGCCTCTTCTTTCCTAAGTCCTTGTGACCTAAATGCATGTGTGTAAGACTTAGTAATCTAGATTGGACATACTCATGGTCATCTTGACTTCTTCATTTTCACCTCTCTTATATGCTTTCTAGTTAAGTATAATTGTCTTTCCATGCCTTCATTCATTTGATGCATGATTGATTGTCCATTGCCATGAAACGTGACTATGAAGGTGATCCAATGTTAGAAGCACAATTCCAAAAAAAATTTGTTGTTTTTCTACATGCATAAATCATGTCATCTCTTAGTCTATAGTTGGATCTTGCTCGGGGACGAGCAAATCTTAAGTATGGGTATTTTGATAACGTGATTTATGACGTTAGTATAGGCATTCATTTAGATAGTTTTCCCCGTTATTCATGCACGATTTGGCATTAGTTCACGACGTTTACACTCATTTCGTGCATATTTTTAGAAAAGACATCTACACGAGCTTTTGTCGGTTTTGTAGGTATTTCGTGGATCTTTTGGACATTAATCGATACATTCGAGGACCAAGCCTCATGGTGGTACATATCCAAGGCCTTGAAGGAACATAATTGGAGCAATGAAGGACACAAGGACCCTTGTTGGTGCAAGCAATGGAGCAACTCATGGCTAGACGATCATAACAAGTTTCTGTTGAAAATCGACCTACACTCAGGAAAATCGGCCGATTTATTTGACTGGGTCGATATTTGGCCTTTGACAACTTAAGCCACGTGTCCCACGATCTCTTTGTCCAGCCTTGCTCTTGGTGGAGAATATAAGTGGGCCTGCAAGCTATTGCTGAGGATTCTTTCCTCTCCCACATCCTCTAGCATCTTCCAAAATGACTCTTCCAATTGGGAGCTCTCTTCAAGACACCCTTGTGGGTGTTCTTGAGGGAAATTAGTGTAGATTTCAATTTCGTAGTGAGATTTGAGTGATTTTTGTTAAGAAGCTTGTTGAAGGTTGTAAGATCTGACTTGGAGCTACATTTGGTGTGTTAAAAGACTTGTTTTGGGCTCAAATCCAGCTAAGTTTCATTGCTTTCATTTCCTTACTTCATCTTCTTGCTATGGATTCCATGTATGCTTGTAAGATGATTCTAGATCTTGAAATGCATGTTATTGGCTAGTTTGTTGTGATTCTGGAGTGATGGATTGATGGTTATTGCTTGGGTGATGATAGAATGGACTTATATGTTAGTTTAGGATGATTCGTATGCACAAAACCTAACTCAGACATAAAAATCGACCTGCTCTTCATAGTAAATCGGCCGATTTTTACTATGATCCACCCGATTTTTCCTTCTGTTGCTCTTTAATTGATGAATCTGTATGTTAGGATGTTAGATTGTTGAAATCCTAGTGTTTGTTGAGCATAATATAGCTTAGGGTGACCTAATGCTAGCAAACTAAGTGAGGGAAGAGACCTACCCGGTGATTTCCGATCTTAGATACCAAAGATGATGAACTCTAGGTAGTAGTGAGCCTCATAAGCCGCTATTGGATCGAGTGTACTAGGATTGTTGCTTGAGACTTACCTTTTCCGAGACTTACCCGGTAAGGAGAGGTTTGCCCCTTAAGTAGTGTCCGGTTTGTGTAGAATTCCCAACTTTACCTCCTTGAGACTTACCCGGTAATAGGAGTTTGGTGCGGGATTAGTGAAGCATGAGACTTACCCGGTAATTGCTTCCATTAGAGAAACACCCTTTCCCAACATCGCAGCTTTATCCTTAGAATCTTTAGAAGCTTGAGTCCAATGCCAAAACCGGAAATCTTGACCTCTAGAATCCACTTTTCTCTCTTGATCATATACTTGTGTTTTGAGTTACTTGTTTGTTTGCTAGTTGAGTTGTTAGTTTATTTTATTGTTTTGCTTGATTTGTGATCCTTGTTTGATCACCACAAAAACCAACCAAAAATATCGAGATTTTCATTTCTTTGTTCCTTGACCCTTTCTTGGATTAGATCCACACTATCTATGACCATTGCTTGACTCGATTTGACCCTAGTCTTTGTGTTCGACCTTGGAATACTATCCCTACTATAAACGTCCCGTACACTGCGGGTTCGCTAGGAGTTAGGATAATTATAACGAGTATAAATTTAAAGCCTATTGCGTATCACATCCTGAGCGTAACATGAAGTACAAGCAAGATGGTACTGTTGAATGCTACAAAGCAAGATTGGTTGCCAAAGGTTACAATCAAGTCAAGGATAAAGACTATAAACATACATTTTCTCCTGTTGCCAAATTCCCTACTGTACGTGTTCTTCTTGCTCTTGTAGCTGCCAAATCATGGTCACTCCATCAACTTGACATCAACAATGCCTTTTTACATGGCTTCTTGGATGAGGAAGTTTATATGCAGCCTCCTCAGGGTTACACTAAGGCTTTACCTGGCCAAGTTTGTCGTCTTAAACGCTCTCTATATGGACTCAAGCAGGCTAGCCGACAGTGGAATGTGGAGCTCACTAAGTTGTTGCTACAACTTGGATTTATTCAGTCTCGACATGATTATTCTCTTTTCACCAAGCATGAGCCTCTTGGTATTACAGTTGATTTAGTGTATGTTGATGATCTTCTCCTCACTGGGGACATTCCCTCTATGATTACACGTACTAAAGAAGCCTTGCACCATGCTTTCACTATCAAAAATATGGGATTAGCACACTTCTTCTTAGGCATGGAGATATCCAAAGATTCTACTGGTTTGTTCTTAAACCAGAGAAAGTATATTACTGACATCCTTACTTCATCTAATATGCTTACTTGCAAGTCTAGTCCCTTTCCCATGCAAAGGAACCTTAAACTTACTCCTGATTTTGGTTTTTTATTTGAGGATCTTCAGAGTTATAGACGTTTAGTTGGTCGTCTTTTGTATCTCACCCTCACTCGCCCAGATATCTCTTACACAGTGCATCAACTCAGTCAGGCCGGACTTTCGCCGGCATGATTAGCCAGGTAGGCCAAATTGGCATCCCTTTGTAGCAGCAATATGGCAATATCTTGGTGTCCATATCTAAGAGCCCTATGAAGAGGCATATCTCCTTGCTTATCTATCATACACAAATTTAGTTCCCTCATGTGACAATGATAATCAAATGAGCTACTGTCATGGATAGCTAGGAGGGCCTCAACGGTCTTCTTGTCCCCGGATTGAGCCGCCAGGTGTAAGGGAATCTCTCCTTTCAAATTTTGCTCACAAACGAGATCATAAATACTGTTAACTCCACCTTGATAATAAGAGATTACTTATGGTTGATGAAAGCCAAAACCTTGGTTTCTAGGTTTTTGTAAGACCTTACAAGTTTTGGTAAAGATATTACAGTGTCTGGTAAGGCCTTACCATATTACAAAAAACCTTGGTTTCTAGGTTTCAGTAAGGCCTTACACGAACTAGTAAGACCTTACCAAAACTGGACAAAAACTACACTTGAGTTACGTACGTCCAAATGGCTTTTCCTTCTTGTTGAGTTATTTAAGGGATTTGATTTTAACAAATCTTTGATTTGTTTTAATTAAATCTTCTTGAGATAAAATTGGAAGATTTCCTCAACCTCAACAAACCGTGATTGACTGCTTGACTTCACATCTCAACAAACAAAATCTCAACAAATAAAATCTCAACAAATAAGATTGGATCAAATCTCAACAAACCAAAGATCTCCGAAGATCACGTAGGCAAGATCTTTCTCAACGATCAAGAATGCTGATACGCTTGCCTATTTAAAGAGACAAGGAAGAAGAGACAATACACACATTCATTACCTACGACTGAAACGCAAGTGACAAATCGACTCATCCTTTTCTTCTTACAAAGTGTTGATCTCACATTCGAAGTTCTATCGTTCTACTCCCCTGAGAGTGTGAGATCTTATTCGAGCTTATAGTACAATTCAACTAGGATCATACAAACCATTATTTCTTCTAGGCACGTTGGATACTGTTGTTGTATCTGGAGTACTTTAGTTTTCCTTTTTGAGTGTGTGAGTTTCTAGATAGGAAGTGTAAGACTTCTGAGTTTAGAAGAGGGAAGGTCTTCTGAAGATTGTATCTGGAACTCATCAAGAAGAAGGAAAATAAAGCTACTTGGAATCCTAGGGTTGAATCAATCCTAGGCGGGGACTAGGTCGTGTTGGTGACCGAACCTCGTTAATATATCGTGTGTCCTTTACTGCTCTTAACATTTCTGGTTTGTCTAAACCTTTACACTTAATACCAATCTTAGAGAAACATGTAAGGTCTTATAATTACGAATAAGACTTTATCTCATTTGATAAGGTCTTATCTCTTTCGATAAGGTCTTACCTATCCTAAGATTGCGAAAAGTTTCCATACTCTATTCATCCCCCCTTCTAGAGTATTGGCTAAACTATTTATCTGCCTATTCCGCATTTCAATTGGTATCTGAGCCTAACTCACGTCTTCTTAGATATTATTATTTGTGAGGCTAACTAATGGCAGGTGAAGGTCAAGGCGGATTTGGTCAAGGAAGATCAATTTCTCGACCACCTCTTTTTGTAGGAAACAATTTTATGCACTGGAAATCCTTGATGCAGATGTTTATCATCGATCAAGATTTGGAGCTTTGACATATTATCAAGAACGGACCTCTCACTCCTACCAAGGATGGTCCCGACAATACAACAGTAAACAAGACAGAAGCTGAATTCAATAAGAAAGATCTAGAGAGCGTGGCGAAAAACTACAAGGCCATTAATCTATTATATTGTGGTCTAAGTACTGATGAATTTAATCGTATATCTTCATGTAGATCCGCTAAAGAAATATGGGATAAATTAGTGGTTACCTATGAAGGAACCAGCCAGGTCAAAGAAACCAAAATAAGTATCTTTCTTAGGCAATATGAATTGTTTAAAATGATCCCAGATGAATCAGTCAAAGTAATGTTCACCCGTTTTACGGAGATCATTAATAATCTTGACTCACTGGGAAAGACTTTCAACAACGAAGAAAAAGTCAGAAAGATACTTAGATGCTTGCCTAAAGCAAAATGGGGTCCCAAGGTAACTGCTATAGAAGAAGCACAAAATCTCAATACACTTGCTCTTGATGATTTACTGGGCAAATTAATCACCCATGAATTGATCCTCAATGAGGACGATGGGGATTTGCCAACAAACATTAAGAATTTGGCACTCAAGGCAAAGAAAGAGGAACCACTGGAAGATTCTGAAAGTGATGATGAAGATCCCTTTGCTCTTATCACAAGAGGACTAACTAGAATATTAAAAATGAAAAAGCAATTTTCAAACAAAAAAAATACTAGATCATCTAAATACAAAGGTAAGTCTTCTAACCCCTTGAAGAAGAATCGTGTTCTAAATTGCTATGAATGTGGTGAAACAGATCATCTTGTTAAAGAATGTCCTCAAAAGAAGAAGAACAAATTCAAGAAAAAGGAATTTGGCAAGAAAGCCATGGTAGCAGCTTGGAGTGATTCAGATTCCTCAAGTGATTCAGATTCTAAAGATGATCATGCAAACTTGTGCCTTATGGCAAAAACTGACAAAAATCAAGATCAACATCTGGATGGAATGGTAAGAGATCTTATATCTAGCCCTACCGATGTTTTATCAGAAGTACTGAAAAACATGATTTCTAATGAAGAAATTTACAGCAAAGAAATCAACATTTTACAAGAAAAGCTTAATGATCAGGAAACTTGCATAAGAATGCTTTCGCTGAAAGTTCAAGATCTTGACAGCATACAATCAGATCTTGACACTGAGGTTAAGGCCTTACGATCGGAAAATTCCGAACTAAAGGCAAACCTCTCATCTCTTAAGACATGTAATACTGACTTAGAGATTGAAAAAGTGAAACTTTCTGAAAAATGTCAAGAACAGCAAATAGCTCTTGTGCAATTTACTAAATCTAAAGCTACTCTTGATAAAATGCTTGGAGAACAACAATTATCCTTAAATCGAAGTGGAATAGGATATAACAGGAATTTTCCTGCTAAACCTACTACCACGTTCGTTAAGGCAAAAGGAAATTGGAGATCTCCTGTTTGTTTCTTTTGTTGTAGAAAGGGTCATGTAAAGGAAACTTGTCCTTATAGGAGAACGGATCCATATATTATTAGAAATACCTTTCTTGTACGTCTAAATGAACGGGTAAAACATATATGGGTTCCTAAAGGGACTAGGCCACCTAACATGGTCTACCCCCATAATGGATCTAACTCTATTTATTGGTCAAGCCGGAAAGGATGATTTTCCGTTTTGCAGGATATCACCAAGACTCAAAAATGGATAATGGACAATGGTTGTTCAAGACATATGAGTGGGAAAGAATCTCTTTTCGACACTCTAAAGAAGGAAATCACTGGCACAATAACTCTTGGTGACAAAGGAAAATGTGACATTCTTGGTATCGGTAACGTTAGTCTTGATTCAAATAATAATATTAAAGATGTTTATTTGGTGGATGGCTTAAAATATAACCTTCTCAGTGTTTCTCAGCTTTGTGATAAAGGAAATTGTTTAGCTTTGACAAGAGGAAGTGTGAAGTTCGAGATGAGATGACAGGAAATTTAGTGCTAACAGCTCACAGGGATAATAATATATATGCTGTTAATACTAACCAAATTGCAGGGACAAATTTAAAATGTCTCAAGGTCTTATCAGATGACTCAAGACTATGGCACAGACGACTTGGTCATATCAGTTTACATTCTCTTAACAAACTCAAATCAAAAGATCTTGTAAGAGGTCTTCCTGACCTAAAATTCAAGGTAGATGAATTATGCAATGCTTGCTCAAGAGGTAAATATACTCGTAGTTCTTTCAAAAAGAAGCAAGTGGTAAGTACTACTAGACCTCTACTTCTCCACATGGATCTTTGTGGACCTATGCGTGTCAAATCTCCCAAAGGCAAGCAATACATTCTTGTTATTGTTGATGATTATTCTCGATTTACTTGGGTTTTCTTTCTTAAAATTAAATCGGAAGCACTTTTATACTTTTCAAAACTTTGTAAGGAGTTACAAACCTTGAAAAACCTACCAATCGTTTCTATTAGAAGTGATCATGGTAGAGAATTTGATCAATCAGACTTTGATGCATTTTGTGAGAAATATGGTATTTCTCATAATTTTTCAGCTCCTAGAACACCTCAACAAAATGGGGTTGTGGAACGCAAGAACCGCACCCTAGAGAAAATGTCTAGGACAATGCTATTAGAGAATGATTTGCCTAAGTCATACTGGGCAGAAGCTGTCAATACAACAAATTACATTCTTAATAGATGTTTGATTCGATCAATGTTAAAGAAAACTCCTTATGAGCTTTTTAAAGGAAGAAAACCAAGCATATCTTACTTTAAACCATTTGGATGTACGTGTTACGTAAATAATAATGGGAAGGATAATCTTGGAAAATTTGATGCTCGTAGCGATAAAGGTATATTTTTCGGATACTCGAATCAAAGCAAGGCTTATCGAGTATACAATAAACGTACCAAAGTAGTCGAGGAAAGTATCCATGTTTTGTTTGATGAAAATGATAATGGTATCTTGAGTGAGAGCTTTGCAGATCTTGACCTAAATAAACATGAGGAAGAGGAAGAAGAAGTTGATAAGAACGTCAGAAACATGCAGGAGCCATTTCAAGACCTTACAGACGTATCTCAAGACCTTGAAATACCTTCTCAAGATCTTACAAATGAAACCAGTCTTGAAGATACATCACCTCCTGAGCAACAAGAGCCGTCTTCTCCACTTCCTATTAATTCTGAACCTGATGCTTATAATCAGAGAAATGTCCGGAGGAAATTCAAACATGCATCATCTCATTCAACTCAGGATATTATTTCTGATCCCTCATCTGGAATACAAACTCGCTCTAAATTAAAAGACCTATGTGCCTTTCATGCTTTTGTATCTCTTGTAGAACCTAAGAAGTATACCGAAGCTCTTCAAGAACCTGACTGGATTATCGCTATGCAAGATGAGCTAAACGAGTTCGAGCGAAACAAAGTATGGACACTTACGGCAAAACCCAAAGGAAAATCAGTTATCGGAACAAGATGGGTCTTTCGAAACAAGATGGATGAAAGTGGTAATGTCATTCGGAATAAAGCTCGTCTTGTAGCTCAAGGTTACAATCAGAAGGAAGGTATTGACTACGAGGAGACTTTTTCTCCCGTAGCCAGGCTTGAAGCCATTCGCATAATTCTTGCTTTTGCATCTTACATGAGTATAAAACTTTTTCAAATGGACGTAAAATGCGCCTTTTTGAATGGTTATTTAGATGAAGAAGTTTATGTTACTCAACCTCCTGGTTTTGAAAGTAATGAATTTCCAGATCATGTTTTTAAGCTTGACAAAGCTCTTTACGGCTTAAAGCAAGCCCCAAGAGCTTGGTACGAGCGACTTTCAAAATATCTTCTAGAAAATAACTTCAAGAGAGGGTTGATTGACAAAACTTTATTCATTAAAACTCATGGAAAGAATATTCATGTTGTTCAAATTTATGTGGATGATATCTTGTTTGGAGCAACTAATGAATCTCTTTGCAAGGAATTTTCTGATATTATGTGCAAGCAAGGAATTTGAGATGAGTATGATGGGAGAATTAAATTTCTTTCTTGGACTACAAGTACATCAAAGTAAAAAGGGTATCTTCCTTAATCAAGGAAAGTACACAAGAGACATTCTGAAGAAGTTTAAGATGAATGAATCGAAAATAGCCAAAACACCAATGATCTATACTCTCTCTTTGGATCAAGACCTTACCGGCAAACAAGTAAATCAAAAAGAATTTCGAGGTATGATCGGATCCTTACTATATCTTACTACTAATAGACCTGACATTATGTTTAGTGTTTGCATGTGTGCTAGATTTCAAGCTAACCCAAAGGAATCACATCTCATTGCGGTAAAAAGAATATTAAGATATCTTAATGGTACAAAAGATATAGGTCTATGGTATCCCACACAAAGTAGTTTCGGTCTTATCGGATATTCCGATGCTGATTTTGCAGGATATAAAGTGGATAGAAAAAGCACTTCAGGGTGTTGTCAATTTCTTGGTACATCTTTAATAAGTTGGCATTCCAAGAAGCAAAATTCAGTGGCTCTCTCAATAGCCGAAGCTGAATATATTGCTGCTGGAGCTTGTTGTTCGCAAATCTTATGGATTGCGCAACAACTCCAAGATCTTGGATTCAACTTTAAGGATATACCAATAAAATGTGACAATACCAGTGCTATTTCTATTTCCAAAAATCCTGTACAACATTCAAGAACGAAACATATAGATGTGAGACACCATTTTATACGTGATCATGTAGAAAAAGGTGATGTGTCTTTGACATTCATTTCTACTGATCTACAACTAGCCGATATCTTTACAAAACCTTTACCCGAAGAGAGATTTAACTTCATACGGTTAGAACTCGGTATGCTTAACAGGGAGGCACAAATGTAGGGGGAGCAATTATTGTTTTACAATATTGATCTTATTCCCTACATTAAGACCTTAAAATACATTTCAAGGCCTTACTAAATAATAGTATGTTCTTGATTTTTTTTTTTAAGATCAATTTGGATCAAATCTTTTAGTTATTATCTTTTTAGATAACTAACTAATAGATTTTATTTATGAAAATCTTTATATTTTATTTTTGATCTTTTTAAAATTTTTTAAAAATTTTACGAAGATTTTTAAAAGATTTTCCCTCTCTCTATCTTATACCAAATCTTCAAGGATCTCGTTTTATGATTTCTTTTCTGCGCTTCATAAATCCTCCGATTACCCTCTCGTCTCTCTCACCTCCAAACCCTAACTCGCAATGGCTCCCAAGTGATCCTCAACTCCGTCCACTGTTCGAGCATCAAAGAAGCAGCGATCATCCGCTAGAAAGGGCAAAGCTATTCTGGAAGAATACAATCCAGATTCTGATTCTTCGATGTCTACACCTTCTCCTTCTCGGCAAATTGCTCAAGCCGTTTATCCCCCAGTCGCAAAGGATAGACCTCAACATCGTATTCGATCACCACCTTCGGGTTTTGAGGTTAGTAGTGAAGCACCATTTTCTTGGTTCTTAAACTATACCAATGCTGGGATGTGGAAAGATGGTTTTGCCAATCGCCCCTTAAGTTTCTGTGAAAATGTTGATGTGAGCTTTCTTGAGTCTATGTATCTGCCGTGTGTTAATCTGCTGAAATGTACTAATGTCTGGAGCTTGTTTAATTTGGGTGATTCTGCATTCCTACGTCTTACCCGACTATTTTTTGTTAACCTTTCTGCTCATCGAGAAAAGGGGATTTTGACTCTACATTCCCAGATAAAAGGGCGAAAAATTACCCTTTCTGCTTCTTCCTTGGCAATCATCTTAGGAATTCCTGAGAAAATTGACACCAAATCTCATCCTTCGAAAAGTGTGTGTCTTGCCCATGCTCAGAAAACATTTTTTGAGACACAAATCCCTTCAGTGGCTACTTCTTCAAAGCCAAAGCAAAAACAAACCCATAATGTCTTAACTTTAGAGGCCAAAATTGTTTTCACTTTGCTTGCTAGGTGTATCTTACCATGAAAGCATTCCAGAGAGTTGATCACTGACAATCTTTTGGAAATTCTGGATTTGATTCTTACTGGGTATGCTATTGATGTTCATAACCTCATTTTATCCTACATGTTGCACACTGTAAATACCCCTTTGACAGCCCCTCTTCCTTATGCCAATTTATTTCCAAAGATCTTCGAGTTCTTTGAAATTGATACTACAGATGAGGATAAGGTTTATCATAAAGGACAAATTGATGAGGATTGTTGGGGAAGGCTTGGGGTTGAGAAAACTTTGTTTGGGAAATGGATTCTGAAGAAACATCAACCAACTGCTCAGCCTTCTTTCGAACAGACAATTCAGGATTTAGAGGCAGAAGTGGATGCTTTGAGGAAAGATCTGAATACTGCTCGTGTTGATATTGTGGATAGACAAGATGACACACATGAGAAGCTTTTAATGATCAATGAGAAGCTTAATCAGTTACTATTTTTGACTTCTCTATCTCACAGGGAAACTACCTCAATCATGCCTTTGGATGAGGATGATGTGGACCACATTCAAGAAGTGTGTCAGAATGTTGTGATTAACTGTGAACGCAAGGTGTTAAAACGTTGCATTCTTCGACCCATAGTACCTGAGCCATCTATCTTGACAGTGGAGGAATATGGGTTGGTCAAGAAATACCGAAATAAACAGGAAAAGCATTTAGCAAAACTGATGGCATGGACTAAAACTGGTGTTGCACAAGATAGATGGAGGGAAAAGGTGCATAATTGTTTTCGCAAACCAAGAGATGGTTCTTCTTCTGCTTAAGGGCAATGGTTTGATGAAGTTGTTGAAGTCTCTGATGATGAAGATTGATCCTTTCAAATTTTAAAATTTTCTTGCTGAAAGACAAAAATGGGAGAATATTGTCTGTCTTTTGAATATTTTGAAAAACCTTGGTTGTTTTGGTTTGGTTGTTTCTGTTTTGAAAAACTTGCTTGATTTGATCTTTTTCAAAATTTGATCCTACATGTGTTTCTGTTATATTGTTTGTTCAAATTGTTTGTTCAATTGCAGGAAAATAGATCATAAGTTTTGTCTTTCATCAAGGGGGAGATTGTTAACTCCACCTTGATAATAAGACATTACTTATGGTTGATGAAAGTCAAAACCTTGGTTTCTAGGTTTTTGTAAGACCTTACAAGTTTTGGTAAAGACATTTGATAGCATGAATTATAGTCTATATTTTGGGGTTTGTTTGGACGGTTTATCTTTCATAATCTGCATGTTTGTGTGTATAATATGTGATTATACTACCATTTCATCTACCTTTGCAAGAATCGAGGTCTACACCTAGTTTTGTTGTAATTGCAGGTAATTTGGTACGTTTTGCATCAAAAAGGAGCAAAAGGAGTCATGAGTCGTTTAGAGCTACATCCAGGAAGCATAGCCATGGATTAAAGATTTACTTTGGACCAGTTTTGAGAGATTTCGCATTTAGTTGTGACTCACCTCGGTTGACCAGAGATTCACCTCGACCGAGGTGATCCAGAGACGCCGACTCGACCGAGGCGAATACCTAGGACGCGGCGAGAATATTTTATTCTTGGCTAAGATCTTTTAAAATTGGAAAGAGATCTTATATTTTTGGGCTTGGCTCCTGGAAGGAAGGAGATATGCAGAATCATATATTTTACCTATATTTATGGGAAAATATCTTTCTAAGATTTATTATCTTTGGAGGGTTATTTTCCTATAAAAAGGGTCGGATTTTCCATAATTCCGGCATCCGCTTAGAGCTGGAGATCTCGCTTGCACCCTGTTATACACGGAACACTCATTACGCAGCAGCCATACTCCAGTTGGGAGATTTGAAGAACCTTTTTGAAGGTTGAAGGAAGATTGAAGATCATAGCTTTTATAGCTTTTTGAAGGGTTTTTGTAAGATTATCTTAGATTCCCTTCCTCGTTGTCTTGTCTTGTTAGATTGCTATCCAAGGAATGCTTTTGTTGTGATATTTGATTTAGTTATTGAAGTCTTTTCATTAAATTCTTCTTGTTCAAATATTCACATTCTTCCCATATATTTGATTGATACTTTCATGATGATGAGTAGCTAATTTCCTTGTGCGATTCTAGGGTGATTGGCTGAAGGTTGTGGGAAAAACAATGATAGAATAATCTTAGATTCCAGTAGGACTTTGAAAGTTCGAGTCTTTAACCTTAACCCTAAGCATCTCGCTCAGTCGATGAACACCTCGGCCGGGGTGGAATTCTTCTGACCGAGGTGACTTATCTGATCCTAAACTGAGAGTTAAGTGTTGGAGTTTGCCAAATCCTATTCTTATTACACCTTTCCTGGTCCAATGCAAGCTTAGGATGAGACTTACCCGGTAATTCCTTTGTTTGTGTACCAACGATCATAAGTGTAGGTAATAAAGGTTTATCCTTTATTGGGGTTTGAGTGTGCTTTCATCCCATCTTTGTGAGTTAGCCTGAGACTTACCCGGTAAAGGTTGATTCTATTCCCTTAGATGGTGTGTTAGTTTGAGGTTATAGTTCTTTATCTTAATTCCTTGAGACTTACCCGGTAATAGGAGTTACGGTTTTGGATTAGTGAGTAGTGAGACTTACCCGGTGATCTATTCCACTTTAGTAACACCTTCCCTATGCAAAAAATCTCAGCTTTGTCCGCTTATCTTTAGATCTTGAGTTGGAACCACAATTAGATGCTTTAATCCCTAGAATTGCATGTTTGCTTTATTGACTTCCTATTCATCTTTGATTGTTTTAATTGCTCTTGTGGTTAGTAATTACGAAGCTTACCGTTATTGACTTTGTTTCACCGAGTTCCTGTGATCGACCCCTGGAATTTCTTGCTTTTTACTACGATTGACCCGTACACTGCGGGTTCGCATCCTTGTTTTAAGCTTAAGTCTAGGGTTATAAATTTAAAGCTTGCACACACCGTTTGGAGCGAACAAGTTTTTGGCGCCGTTGCCGGGGACTTGGTCTAGACCGAGCCGGTACGGTTTGCTCTTGGGGCGATTGCCCCGTTTCATCTAACCACTCTACTTGAGTGACTTTTGCAGGTTCTTTCTTAGGTATATGCGAAGAACCCGCGCTGGGAAGGAAATCGTTCCTTACGATCCCGAACCAGAAAAGACATACAAGCGACGCTTAAGAGAAGCGAAGATGGCCCAACAAGACGATCGTGATCTTGCGGCCCAATTAAAAGAGGCGCTAGAGCTGCTACGCCTCAGCAAGGAAGAACTCAGGCAAGAGAAAGAAGAGAATAGCACCAAGACTGCAGCAATCGAAGCTGAGATAGCAGTCATACGAGAACAGATTCTACCTCGACCGAGGGAAGATCCTCCTGTTGACCCGCGACCGAGGCAGATTCCGGTACCTGACGCCCCGGCCGATGTACTTCCACCTCGGATGCCAGTCCGAGATGTTCTTCTTGCAGGAATCCCACAAACCCTAGGTCAAAGGATGGACCCTAATCAACAGCTGAGGCGTCCAGGAGTGAACCTAGGAGATCCAGTAGATCATGACTACGAACTTCGACCGCAAGTTCTAGCCATGATTCGCCAATGCCAATTCGGAGGGCTAGAGAAAGAGTCGCCGCATCAACATCTTCAAAACTACGAGATCTTGATGGAAACCTTGCGACCCCCCAGAATTGAGAATAACAACTACAAGCTAAGACCTTTTTACTTTTCTTTAAAAGATAGAGCTCTTACTTGGTATCAATCTCTTCCTCCAGGAAAAATTAGCACATGGGAGGAGATGACTACGGAATTCTTGACCAAATTCTTTCCCCCCTCAAAGACCGCTGAAATGAGAGGGAAGATCAACGCTTTCATTATGAAGGACAAGGAGAGCTTGTCCAAATCTTGGGAGCGGTTCAAGGATATCCTCTTGGATTGCCCACATCATGGGATTCCAAAGATCGAGTTGTTGGAGATCTACTTCAAAGGGCTGGACGGAAGCACCCAGTTCAATCTCCAACTACTTTCCGCCGGTACCTTCATGGACATGGCGATTGATGAGGCTTGGGACTTCATTGAGAAGCAAGCCTTGCACATGGAGAAATATACCCACCAAGGAGCTGAAGGTGGAGTTAAAAGAGTCAACTTTCAAGAGACTCAATCCAACAACAATCAACTCACGTCTTTGACGAATGACGTGAAGCAATTGAAGGAGCTCTTGATGGCTCAAACTAAGAAGGAAGAGCAAGGGCAAAGGAACAACAACAATAACGGGTACCGTAACAACAACAACGGTCCCCGAAACAACAACTACAACAACAACAATAGAGGATCCAATAGCAACAACTGGAGGGCGAATAACCAAAACTACGGTAACAATCATTCAAACTCCAACTCTAATGATTCCTCTAATCCTTTCCTCTCTTCCCCTTCTTCTTCTTCTACTCCATTGAAAAGCCAAGGGCAAGGATCAAGTTCGTCTCAGCCAGAAAAGAAAGACGCAGTTCTGGAGGCAATCTTGATCAAGCTTAGCGCTATGGAGAATTCTATGACTTCGTTTTCGAGGGCCCAAAAGTCCTTCGAACAACAACTTGCTAATAAGGCGAATGAAGCGCCAAGAGATCCAGGGAAGCTTCCAGCAAAGACGGAAACTAACCCTAAGGGCCAATGCATGGCCATAACGACGAGGAGTGGACTCAAAACTGCAGATCCAGTACCTCGCTCGACGCAGACCACCTCGGTCCAGATCCAGTCGAAGAACACCTCGACCGAGATGCCAACCGAGGTGGAGCAACAGAAAGCAGGAGGGACGACAGAAACTTATGTTCCACCTCCTGCATACAAACCACCACTTCCATTCCCTCAGTCCAGAGCCAGAGCACATCTAGACAAGCACTTTGGTAAGTTTCTTGACTTGATGAATAAGCTACATATTAACATTCCTTTCCTTGATGCTATTTTAGGTATGCCTGCCTATGGGAAGTTCTTAAAAGAAATCTTATCAAGGAAGAGGAAGCTGGAGGATGTTGGTGAAGTTAGGATGACATCTAAATCTTCAGAGCTTATCAAAATCATGAAGGAAAAGATGCCACCTAAGTTGAGAGATCCCGGCTCATTTTGTATTCCCATTCAAGTTGGGGATGTCACTTGTGAAGCCCTTTGTGATCTAGGAGCCAGCGTGAGCATCATTCCGCTGGAGCTATGCACGAAGATCGGTCTTGGAGAGCCCAAGCCGGTCAAGATTCGACTTTACATGGCGGATCGCTCCATTACCCATCCCGTGGGCATTTTGGAGGACGTTCCGGTCAAGTTAGGTAACTTCTATCTTCCCATAGATTTTGTTGTACTTGACATCCCCGCAGATTATCCTGTTCCTATTATTCTCGGGAGGCCATTTCTAGCAACTTCGGGTTGCAACGTGGATTGCAAGAACGCCAAGTTGAAATTCAACGTTGGTGGCGATGAGGTGGAGTTCGCGCTACTTGCAGCCATGAAAGGGGAGCAACTAACTGATGATATCTTCAACATCTACGATGAAGAAGAATCAAGAGAATTGGTGAGCTCTATCCTTATTAACGATCCACTCGAAAGAGTTATTAGCTTCAGTTTAATGGAGGAAGGTATAGATGCTTCTTGTGATGCAGATATACGGAGCTTGAAGGCACTGGAAGAGGATCCAGGAGCTAAAACTGAGAAGCTAATCCAGGAGACGAAGGTCTCCAGTCTCGGATCCAGTAGCAGTACCTCGACCGAGGCACTTTCTGGACTGAGCGAGGCGACCGAAGAACATCTCGGTCAACGCTTATGCGCCTCGACCGAAGTCGATGGCGAGATGATGTCAACTGAGATTACTGAGAATAACAAATTTCTTACTCCCTCCTCTGATATTCATCCACTGTTGGTGGAACATTCCATCCACAAACTTTCTGATAATAAAGGTCCTTGGTACGCTGATATTGTGAACTATCTTGTTTGCCAGGAGATACCGCCCGGATTGACGTACTCTCAAAAGAAAAGATTCTTCAAGGAAGTACGACATTACTACTGGGACGAGCCGTTGCTATTCAAGCGCGGACCGGATGGGATGCTTCGAAGGTGCGTTCCGGAGGATGAAGTTAATAGCGTCATAAGGCATTGTCATTCACTTCCTTGTGGGGGGCATGCTAGCACCGATAAAACATGCGCTAAGGTATTGCGTTCCGGCTTCTTTTGGCCTACATTATTTAAGGATGTGCAATCTTTTGTTGTCTCTTGTGATGCATGCCAAAGAACAGGGAACCTATCAAGGAGGAACGAGATGCCACTTAATAACATCCAAGAAGTGGAAATCTTTGATGTATGGGGGATTGACTTCATGGGACCTTTCCCATCCTCCGGAGGAAACCTCTACATTCTCCTTGCAGTTGATTACGTCTCTAGATGGGTTGAAGCCATTGCTTCTCCCACTAACGACGCCAAAGTGGTTGTGAAATTCTTGAATAGAACTATCTTTCCACGATTTGGAACTCCTCGCATCATCATTAGCGATGGAGGAACGCATTTCATCAACCGGAAGTTCAAAGCACTTCTATCGAAGTATGGTGTAACCCACAAGGTATCAACTGCTTACCACCCTCAAACTAGTGGACAGGTCGAGATCTCGAATAGAGAAATCAAGGGAATTTTGGAGAAGACCGTCTCTAGAACGAGGAAGGATTGGTCCATAAAGTTGGACGATGCTCTTTGGGCGTACAGGACCGCATTCAAGACTCCCATAGGTACCACTCTTTATAATTTAGTATATGGGAAGTCTTGCCATTTGCCCGTTGAGTTGGAACACAAGGCATATTGGGCGATCAAATGGTTGAATTTCGACATCAAAGAGGCTGGTGAGAAGCGACTATTGGAACTCAACGAGCTGGAGGAGCTGCGTTTGAACGCTTATGAGAATGCCAAAATCTACAAGGAAAGGACGAAGAGATGGCATGACAAGCGTATCGTCCCAAAGGAGCTTAACGAAGGAGACTTAGTTCTACTCTTCAACTCCCGCCTCCGCCTTTTTCCAGGTAAGTTGAAATCTAGATGGACCGGGCCTTACGTTGTGAAACATGTTTTCCCTCATGGTGCAGTTGAGATATGGGGCGAAACTAGCGGAAGCTTCAAGGTCAACGGTCATAGACTTAAGAAATACCAACCGGAAACGCCGGTTGAGGAGGTTGCACCAATATACCTCATTTGAGACGCATCATGGTCCAGCTAGCGACCTTAAATCAAGCGCTTCTTGGGAGGCAACCCAAGGTATTGCTTTCTTTTCCCGTTTTCTAGTCTAGCTTAGATAGTTTTTGTTTTTGCTTTGCTTTGCTTTGTTTTTGGCGTTCTGGACAGTCAACAGGGAGCATCTAAGGAAGGATGGACAACTGGAAGGACAGAAGTTCGAGATTTTGAGAAGACAGAAGCATCTTGGTCACTGTCAGAGCATCTCGACCGAGTTGATTCTTGAGCAGCCGAGGCGACTAGGGTTTCTGCAGAACCACCTCGGTCCATACCACCTCGGTCCAGTCGAGACCATCTCGACCGAGGTGACAGCAGATCCAGCAACAGTATAAAAGGGGGAAAATTTTATTTTTCACTTTTTTTACCCACCTCGACCGCGGCGACAGTCCACTTTGCTCTCTCTCAAATCTCGCTCATTTTCGAAGATTTCTGCTTCTAAACTGTGATTGAAGGGTCGAGGAACCGATTGCAACAACAGATCTGCAAAGAAATCGAGCGAATCGACCGAAACGAGGTAAAACAAGTCGAAACCCTAACTCGTTCGTTCGCTTTGATTTGGGCTTTGGTTGCCCCTGATTCTGCTGAGAAAAGGCATAAGTACCCCTTAGGAAGCAATTGTAGTGATTTTAGGGGGAAAAGAACTGAAAATCTGAGATTTGGAATCGAAACTGCTACGCCTCGGTCCAGTCGAACTGCATCTCGACCGAGGTGTTCTTGAGACTTGTCAGTGACCGAGGTGGTCTGACAGTGCTGAGTGAAAATGAGTTCAGATCGGCGCTTAGCCCTTAGAGACAGATCCTCACCCTCCCCTTCTTCCTCTTCCTCCCATCCTTACCGCCCGGTTATCCACGAGAGATGCCGGGTAGACTATGAGCGGATAGCTAGCCGTCCAGTTATCGCACCACGATTTCTGGACGTGTCGGCTTTTGATTGCCTAGGGTTAGACGCTGACCTTAGGAGGATGATTGCTACCGTCGGGCTGGATCAGTTTACTGAGATCCGAGCCCCAGCTTACTTAGAGCCCACCTTGGAGTTTGTTAGCTCCTTCTCCTACCTCCCCACAGACCGGTCTGTGAAGTACCGGTTGATGAACCGGAACTTCATAGTTCCTTTAGAGATATGGAGAGAGATTTTTGGTTTCTCTGAGCCCACCGCCACTGATTTCCCCTCCCGATCCGTAGCTAGGGAGTTCTGGGGGCAGATAGCCCATATTACTGAGCATGCGGACAGATGGCGCCCTGGAGATTCCAGGGAGAAGGTCATCTTTCATCCGGCCTTCAGACTAGCCCACAGGATTTTTAGCGAGACACTTCTGGCGCGTACGGAGACGCCCCAGAAGATCAAACAGGGCGAGCTCTTCAGCCTCTACTGCATGGTGACAGGAGGTTTCCCAGACTTTGGCTTGCTCCTGGCAGAGGATCTGCACAGGATCAAGGCCAAGGCGAAGGGAGACATTTGCTGCGGAGGTCTAGTCACCCACATCGCTACCTACCACGGGATGGACCTCAGTGTTTGCACGATGGCGGCGGCTCCGAAGCCGCTGGGATTACAGGAGATGATCACACGGAGGATTCTAGTTCCCCGTGGTTTGACCACTCCATACGTAGCCATGCCTTGGGAGCGGACTGCACCTCAGGGGATCCGCTGGTCTGCACAGTTCACAGTCTTTGATCCGCATTACTGGCAGACAGCTTGGGATACACTGATGGAGGATCACAGAGAGGCAGCAGCTGCCCCTGCTGAGGCTGAGGAGGATGACGACGACGATGAGGAGACGATGGACGAGAGAGATGGTGGAGTCCCGATGGATACAGGGACGGATACTGCAGGCACGAGCGCACCACCGATCATCGATTTGGATGATGAGGAGGATACTGAGCCAGCACCTGCTGCACCTCCTGCTAGATCTGCTAGGCGTCGGACACGCCGTCACAGAGATTCTGAGGTTCATCACCGGATCGACGACCTGACAGATCAGATGATAGACTCTTATACTGCCCTTACAGTGGACATGCATGAGAGATTTGCTGCCCAGGACCGACGCATTGACCGCTGGACTCATCAGATGTTAGAGGAGCAGCACTATCACCGCAGGATGATGGAGCTACAGTTCCAGCAGACTATGGGGTATCCGTTCGACCCGACGCAGTATCCGTATGCGCCACCACCACCACCACCGGATCAGGATTATTGAGGAGCTGCAGGATTTTCTTTATTCTATTTTTATGCAGTTCAGCTATTTATCCGGTGAGTTCTCTCATTTTTTAGACTTTTATTTGACCCACTGGGACAGTGTGTCCCAAGTATGGGGTGTTTGTATTATTTGACTACCTTTTGATGTATTTGACTACTTGATGTATTATATTTCATCGGATATTTTATTTATGCATCACTTCTGCATTCATATGATTATCTGATATTACATGCATACCTACAGGTTATTTGATTGAGAAAAACGTCGAAACTAAAAAAAAAAAAATTTTTTGACCTCGACCGGGGAGATTCTGGCCAAACGAGGCATTTCACCTCGGTTGAACCAAGAACACCTCGACCGAGGTGTGTTAACTGAGAGTTTTCGAAAACGATTTTTGTGTTACTTATCTGGATATGATCTCAGTGAAGATCTTGTTTACTGATTGGTTTTAAATTCTTTATGTGTTTGAAAGGTTTTATAATATGTTTAAGTTGCTAAATGCTTTGTTTGAAATTATTAGCATGTTTAATACTTTGTTTTTATCCAAATTATGTTGAATTTGAAGGTTGACACCGCAGGTTAAGTTCTCTCACTTTCTTCTTGGAAAGACCAAGGCAATTCATTCTCTTCTTCTTCTTCTTGATCATGCTTAGCCCCTCATATACATTTTGCCTCCCTTTACCTATCCGGGAATTTGGAAGCAAACGAAGTGGTGAAAGCAAGTGGAGTTAAAATTGAGAAGTGGCTGGAAGTGAAAGTGTTAGAAAGTAATAATAGGTTTGGGGAAGTCAATCATGAAGATGAGTAACTCGGCACCATTCACATAGCCGGGTGTTTGTGTCTTGCCAAAGTCGGATTGAGCGATATTCCTAACGGGTCATGGTATGTGCATCAAGGGTTTGATGCATCTCGAGAAATTGATGATTGCAGATTTCCTAGGCTTCGGTTATTGTGCACCTCTGTCCATGCATCCCAAAAAGTAAAGTAAAAAGAAAAAGTGTGAAATAAGCAAAGCTTATTGGTGGAAGATGTTGCAAGTCAAAGTGAAGTTCATCCTTTTCCCGGATTCTAGCACCACATTACCTTACATACATTCCTACCCTACACGTTTCTTGACCTTTCTTTTGGGAAGCCCTTGAGACCTTGAGCTTGTTGATTGACTTAGCGGTTTAAATCGGATTATACATGATTAATTTTGATAATTATGATTTATTATGCATTCTATGATTTTATGCAAAGATGAACAACTTTCCTATATTTATAAAATGTTTTGATCATGTTGAGTTTTTAAATTCCAGGAAGTACTCTCTTAGAGTGATCTATGGTAGTTGCACACCATAAATGTTTTTGAAAGACTTTTTCATGGATTTTTATGACCTATAATCCATTATACCTTGTCTTCTATATGAGGAACTTGCTTGGGGACAAGCAAGGGCTAAGTATGGGGTATTTTGATAGCATGAATTATAGTCTATATTTTGGGGTTTGTTTGGACGGTTTATCTTTCATAATCTGCATGTTTGTGTGTATAATATGTGATTATACTACCATTTCATCTACCTTTGCAAGAATCGAGGTCTACACCTAGTTTTGTTGTAATTGCAGGTAATTTGGTACGTTTTGCATCAAAAAGGAGCAAAAGGAGTCATGAGTCGTTTAGAGCTACATCCAGGAAGCATAGCCATGGATTAAAGATTTACTTTGGACCAGTTTTGAGAGATTTCGCATTCAGTTGTGACTCACCTCGGTTGACCAGAGATTCATCTCGACCGAGGTGATCCAGAGACGCCGACTCGACCGAGGCGAATACCTAGTACGCGGCGAGAATATTTTATTCTTGGCTAAGATCTTTTAAAATTGGAAAGAGATCTTATATTTTTGGGCTTGGCTCCTGGAAGGAAGGAGATATGCAGAATCATATATTTTACCTATATTTATGGGAAAATATCTTTCTAAGATTTATTATCTTTGGAGGGTTATTTTCCTATAAAAAGGGTCGGATTTTCCATAATTCCGGCATCCGCTTAGAGCTGGAGATCTCGCTTGCACCCTGTTATACACGGAACACTCATTACGCAGCAGCCATACTCCAGTTGGGAGATTTGAAGAACCTTTTTGAAGGTTGAAGGAAGATTGAAGATCATAGCTTTTATAGCTTTTTGAAGGGTTTTTGTAAGATTATCTTAGATTCCCTTCCTCGTTGTCTTGTCTTGTTGGATTGCTATCCAAGGAATGCTTTTGTTGTGATATTTGATTTAGTTATTGAAGTCTTTTCATTAAATTCTTCTTGTTCAAATATTCACATTCTTCCCATATATTTGATTAATACTTTCATGATGATGAGTGGCTAATTTCCTTGTGCGGTTCTAGGGTGATTGGCTGAAGGTTGTGGGAAAAACAATGATAGAATAATCTTAGATTCCAGTAGGACTCTGAAAGTTCGAGTCTTTAACCTTAACCCTAAGCATCTCGCTCAGTCGATGAACACCTCGGCCGGGGTGGAATTCTTCTGACCGAGGTGACTTATCTGATCCTAAACTGAGAGTTAAGTGTTGGAGTTTGCCAAATCCTATTCTTATTACACCTTTCCTGGTCCAATGCAAGCTTAGGATGAGACTTACCCGGTAATTCCTTTGTTTGTGTACCAACGATCATAAGTGTAGGTAATAAAGGTTTATCCTTTATTGGGGTTTGAGTGTGCTTTCATCCCATCTTTGTGAGTTAGCCTGAGACTTACCCGGTAAAGGTTGATTCTATTCCCTTAGATGGTGTGTTAGTTTGAGGTTATAGTTCTTTATCTTAATTCCTTGAGACTTACCCGGTAATAGGAGTTACGGTTTTGGATTAGTGAGTAGTGAGACTTACCCGGTGATCTATTCCACTTTAGTAACACCTTCCCTATGCAAAAAATCTCAGCTTTGTCCGCTTATCTTTAGATCTTGAGTTGGAACCACAATTAGATGCTTTAATCCCTAGAATTGCATGTTTGCTTTATTGACTTCCTATTCATCTTTGATTGTTTTAATTGCTCTTGTGGTTAGTAATTACGAAGCTTACCGTTATTGACTTTGTTTCACCGAGTTCCTATGATCGACCCCTGGAATTTCTTGCTTTTTACTACGATTGACCCGTACACTGCGGGTTCGCATCCTTGTTTTAAGCTTAAGTCTAGGGTTATAAATTTAAAGCTTGCACACACCGTTTGGAGCGAACAACATTACAGTGTCTGGTAAGGCCTTACCATATTACAGAAAACCTTGGTTTCTAGGTTTCAGTAAGGCCTTACACGAACTAGTAAGACCTTACCAAAACTGGACAAAAACTACACTTGAGTTACGTACGTCCAAATGGCTTTTCCTTCTTGTTGAGTTATTTAAGGGATTTGATTTTAACAAATCTTTGATTTGTTTTAATTAAATCTTCTTGAGATAAAATTGGAAGATTTCCTCAACCTCAACAAACCGTGATTGACTGTTTGACTTCACATCTCAACAAACAAAATCTCAACAAATAAAATCTCAACAAATAAGATTGGATCAAATCTCAACAAACCAAAGATCTCCGAAGATCACGTAGGCAAGATCTTTCTCAACGATCAAGAATGCTGATACGCTTGCCTATTTAAAGAGACAAGGAAGAAGAGACAATACACACATTCATTACCTACGACTGAAACGCAAGTGACAAATCGACTCATCCTTTTCTTCTTACAAAGTTTTGATCTCACATTCGAAGTTCTATCGTTCTACTCCCCTGAGAGTGTGAGATCTTATTCGAGCTTATAGTACAATTCAACTAGGATCATACAAACCATTATTTCTTCTAGGCACGTTGGATACTGTTGTTGTATCTGGAGTACTTTAGTTTTCCTTTTTGAGTGTGTGAGTTGCTAGATAGGAAGTGTAAGACTTCTGAGTTTAGAAGAGGGAAGGTCTTCTGAAGATTGTATCTGGAACTCATCAAGAAGAAGGAAAATAAAGCTACTTGGAATCCTAGGGTTGAATCAATCCTAGGCGGGAACTAGGTCGTGTTGGTGACCGAACGTCGTTAACATATCGCGTGTCCTTTACTACTCTTAACATTTCTGGTTTGTCTAAACCTTTACACTTAATACCAATCTTAGAGGAACGTGTAAGGTCTTATAATTACGAATAAGACTTTATCTCGTTTGATAAGGTCTTATCTCTTTCGATAAGGTCTTACCTATCCTAAGATTGCGAAAAATTTTCATACTCTATTCATCTCCCCCCTTCTAGAGTATTGGCTAAACTATTTATCTACCTATTCCGCATTTCAAATACGAGCATGATTACCATAGAGATTTTGGTGGTCGAGAGCAGCTTGTTTGATGAAATCTCCGTTACCACACTGAGCTGCTACATGAAACACATTATTGTTTTCCAAGCCACGGGTTCGGGCGACAACCAATTCATCGCCCGCAAAAGAAGATAGTATATCACTTGTTTTCTTCGCCTGTATCATTTTATAGAGCTTGTCATCCATGTATGACTTGCTATCTTCGTCTTCATTCATCTTAATTTGAACTCCCACTTATATGTGTAGTGATGTCAAATTCTGAAAACAGTTTAAACAGATTAAACTCTCCTTTTTATCATTTTATGTGCACTATTAACTTTATATGTTAGAACTAACTATACAAACATGGTTTCTATTCATAATCTCAAGTAAGAGTTTAAGTTAGGGTTTCAGTTTGTATTTTAAGGATTCTAATTCCAATTAATTATATTATTTTGGTACTGCAAGTCCTTAACCCAATTTGAACAAACTTCTGTAAACTCGATCAATATAAGTGAAATACAAAATATTTATAAACTTTGATTACAAATGATTTTTTTTAAAAATTATGGACTAACATTTTATATTTTACATTTTACAATGGTTTGGTTAAAAAATCCATAAATTTGTATCACAAGAAACTCTCGTAACCTGGACAAAATGTTATATATAGTATATAGATCCAATGAGAACACCCCCTAACGTGAGAATATGAGAAAAGATTCGTAATTATTATTAGTTTTGTTACGAATGTGTCATATCGTTTAATGTATTATTCGTAGTTATTGTTGGTTGAGTGGATTATTCGTAGTTATTGTTGGATTCCTAATTATTATTATTCGTAGTTATTATTATATTTGATATCTACTCTAAATCTCAACTTCTCACGAGGGGTGTTCTCATGGGAACCACACCCTCTCTCTCTCTCTCTCTCTCTCTATATATATATATATATATATATATATATATATATATATATATATATATATATATATATATATATATATATATATATATATATATATATATATATATATATATATATATATATATATATATATATATATATATATACACACACACACACGTGCGCGTGCGTTTCTTTTGAAGCTCCGAACAATGACATAACATCGCTACTAATGTCAAATGAAAGAGGGAATGGATATATTATCATAGCAAGGAAAGGATATACGACATCACTAAAGAAAAGTGAGGGAGTTTTATTTATAGCTCGCCGACACTTAGGAAGGAAGACTGAATTCAAAAATCATAAGTTTTTGCTTCGCCTAACGTTTCAAGATATTTATGTGATGGTATAGCAAGATTGAGTGGAGTTGAAGTTACAAAAAAAAAATCTTGGCAACTATCATGGTGTACCTCAGAAACGGGTCACAAAAGCTACTTTCTCGATGTTTCTCGATAAAATCAACCTTAAACTCAATGGGTAGAGAAGTAAAAATCTCAGTTTTGCAGGAGGGTTACGCTAACTAAAGCGGTGCTCACTTCTCAGCCCATATGCTCCATGGTTGTGTTGACGATGCCGGTTAGTAAATGCAACAACCGATAAACTATGTCGCAACTTTATTTGGGGCCACACAGATGGACATAGTAAGATGCATACGATCAATGGAAGGTGTTATGTTTATCGAAAGAGAAAGGTGGCCTTGGCATTAGAAGTATGCACTTGTCCAATCTTTTCTGACTGGGAAACTAGGTTGGTGGTTTTTGAAAGATCCAAACAGTTTAGAGGTTCGTGTTTTGCGAAGTAAATATGTCAAGAATGAAAGACATATTCACGCAGGCGGCTCGGACATTTGGAAGGATATTAACGTCGGAATTTGCACATTTGGAAGGCTATTAACGTCGGAATTCAGCAGGTAGTGTATAAGGTCGTCAGATGGGTCCTTGGAGATGGTAACACCATTCAATTCTGGACAAACAAGTGGTTGGGTAGCGAACCTCTCTGCAATTCCACGAATCAAAGTCTTAGCCCACATGAAGAAATGAATATTAAACGCTCTCTTTTCCTCTGCCCTAATCCCTCCCGGAGGCCGGCCACCTGCTGCCTCCATCCCCTCATAGCTCCCGCTGTGCCCTCCCCTGTTTCCCCCCTCGCCATGGGAGGCTCAAAGAAAACCAGAAAACAATCCATCAAGTTATCCGATCTAAACCAAACCAAAAACCATACTCAGAAAGCAAATAACCCTTCGCACCCGCCGAGTCCTTTCGACTCTATCCCGGAGGAGATCATACGCTCAAACAACACCCGTCTCTAAAAAATGTCGTCTTTATCGTTGCCGGAGAACCACCCCTTTCAGCCGAATATGCTCTCCTCGATCGACCTGTTCCCGCCGCTATCACCTCCCAAAGAGCCACCTCACCACCATCTTCCTAGGGCCTCCCCCTCACCTACCCCTGTCCACACTCCAGAGGCTCAACCCTTGGGCTCCCCGGCGGTTAGCCTCCCTCCTCCAAACCCCAATACTGAACCGTTTCAACTACCAAATGGAACAATAACCGATACCCATGCCTCGGGACCTACCACCATTTACTACCCTTTGCCGCATGCTTCAAATGATACCCCCCAATCATCTCCTATGCATGACGATACTGTGTCCCCACCTCCCTCCTTGTAGAATGACCACGTCCCTTCTCCTCCCCTTCTATGCACCAAAACTACAAAAACCTCCCATGTATCCTTCAAAGATATCCTATCCAACTCCCTCTCCTGGAACCATGTCCCTCTCCAGTTCTCCCCGGGTTTGGATGATGGAGTGATTCCTTTCACTTCGGATGACATCTCTGACTCACTCGCAAAATGGAACTGATCCTTGGTGGGCTTCCCGATGGGTAGCCATCTGTCTTACCAGCGTATGAAATCGTTCGCTATGCACTCCTGGAGCGCCATTGCAAAGCCTACTATCCTCAAGAATGATAAAGGGATCTTTGTCTTCCAATTTGCATCCGAAGATGATCTAAATCATGTCCTCCTCAACAGCCCATGGATCATAAACAGTTCCACCTCACTTCTTCTAAAACGCTGGTGCCACGGAATGTCACTAGACTACTCTTACTTGTCTTCTATCCCGATCTGGGCCACTTTATACGATATGGATTACCGTTTCTGGTCCACTCACATGCTTGCTAGAATTGGCTCTGCCATCGGAATCCCCATTCTTACCGACTCATGCTCGGCAAACCATGAGAGACTAGGGTTCGCTCGAATCCTTGTTGAAGTCTCTGCATCGAAGCCGCTTAAACGGAAAATCACCTTCGTCGGCCCTGGTGGTGAATCCATCATGCAAAAGGTCTCCTATGACTGGGTTTCGGAACACTGCACTACATGCCTAACATTTGGTCACCGATGCAAGCAAAAAAACCACTCCACTGCAAACCCTAACCCAAAAAACCCTAAAAGCCACAAAACACGTGTCTTGCCCCCCTCAACTAAACCCCCACTTCTCCCTACACCGGATAAGGGACTCCTCCTGGAAAACCCTTCGGAAATCCAGGCAAAGGCCACTTCGGTTACCCCACAAACTCTCACGCTTGCTATACCAGAAAGCACCCTCCTCTCGAGTATTACTCCCCAAGCCTTACCTGCCCCCCTTCTGATCACCCCCCTGTGCTGCACCTTGATTCAATCAATTGTGCCCAAAAAACCACTCCTCAAAACCCTTCTGACGAGGTTACCCCCCCTCTTACCCACCACATCTACTGAACCTTGCTTATCAAACCAAACCTCTCCTTGTCCCCTCCCCTCCACGCAACAGATTCATCCACCCTCTAATGCAAGTCTCAAGGAGCCTTGCCTCTCTCAAAAGATCAATCAATGAACTTGAACATTTGCGCTTGGAACATCAGAGGGTTAAACCACCCAAACAAGCAAAGAGCCATTCGCGACATAGTAAGCCGTCACTACCTTGATATCATTGCAATTCTCGAAACTAGACTAACCTCCACAAAAATGACCAAACTCTCAACACTTCTCCCAAACTAGAACCATTCATCAAATAGCTCACTTTTACTCAAGTATAGAATCTGGATTTGGTGGAATCCTAATGCTGTATCCCTCAACCCCATCTTCTCCAATAACCAACTCATCCACTGCAACCTCACCTCCCCTACCTCTCATGACATGCTCGCCTGTACCTTCATTTATGCTCTCAACAAGCCGGATGAGCGTGAGCCACTTTGTGATAACATTGCTACAATCAAACTCCTAAACCATAATCTGCCCTAGGCTCTTCTTGGTGACTTTAACACCATTCTATCCCCGGACGAAAAGATCGCAAGCTACACTGTAATCCCTTCTTCTCCAACCACGGAACTTGGTGATTGTTTACTTCTAAACGATCTCTCTGACCACTTATTCTCTGGCTGTAAGATGACATGGAATAACAAGTAGATAAGAAATAGAATCTGGTGCAAACTCGATAGAATCCTCACCAACTCCTCATGGTCAAACTGCTACCCTTATTCTACTACTTTGTTTGACAATCCATCCATCTCGGATCATTCCCCTGACATACTCTCTCTCAACCCTGTCACAATCCCCCCAAACATCAATTTCGCTTCAACAACTGCTGGGCTTCGCATGAAACATTTGCCTCTACGATCTCATCTATCTGGACCAAGCCAAATGACCCTCAATGTCGTCATGGAAACAACACAAAGCTGCTTGTTTCTATGCTCAGACAAACCAAACTGAGCCTGAAGAAGTTTCCCAGCGTAAAACTTGAGGACTTGGTCTCATCTGTGGACTTCCAAAAGCGTTTCCTGGCCGATATCCAATCAAAGCTCCAGCTTACGCCTTTGGACCCTAGGCTCTTAACTGAAGAGAGAAACGCCACAGTGGCCCTAAATTCAAGGTCTGAACTTCTTCGCTCTACCCTTGAACAACTCCACAAGACATCTTGGACTAAATATGGTGATTAGTACAATTCATTCTTTTTCAAATCTATAACTGCCAGAAGAGCATCAATTTACATAAGGATCATCCACGACCCTAAAAACCCGCCGGCAGGCCCCATCCATGATGCTGAAAAGATCGCTCAAATCCTTATCACACATTTCTCTGAGATACTGAAACCAACTGCTCCCCAAAATCCGTTAAACCTCTTTCCTGATTGTGATCTACCCACCATCCCACCTGATATCTCCAATATCATCTCAAATGCGGTCTCTCCGGAAGACATAAAGAGCGCTCTCTTTGGTATGGGCGATCAAAAAGCCCCTGGACCGGATGGCTTTAATTCTTTATTCTTCAAGTCTACATGGTCCACCACTAGTGCCTTATTCACCAACGTTATCCTGGAGTTCTTCAGTATGGGTATACTCACCAACCAATTGAACCACACGTCCATCTCTTTGATCCCAAAAAAGCCAAACCCGATGTATCCCTCGGACTATCGTCCCATCTCCTACTGTAACACATCTTATAAGGTCATCGCAAAACTCCTTATTGACAAACTAAACCTTGCCCTTCCCTCAATCATTGGCAGGTACTAGGGTGCGTTCATCAAGGGACGATCCATAAAGCATAACGTGCTCATTTGTCAGGAAGTATTCAAGAAGTATACTCATAACAAAATCTCTCCCAGATGCGCTCTCAAAATTGACCTTACAAAGGCTTTTGATACCATAAACCACAGCTTCATCCTTCAATGCCTTTATAGAATGGGCTTTCCGGGAAAATTCATCCGCTTGATTGAGGCCTGCATCTCCACCCCTACATATTCTATCAACATAAACGGCTCCCTTCGTGGTTTTTTTAAGGGATCGCGTGGGCTCGGACAAGGGTGTCCCCTCTCCCCTCCACTATTCGTCATTGGCTTGCAACTGAAGTCCATATTTGACACTGCTACAAAAATTGGATTACATCACCTTAATATATGCCAGTCGTTATAACTCCGAGGTATTAAACCTTGGTCGAAAATTTAGAAAAAAAAAATCGATATTTTATAATTACTTGTTCGTAAGATCAAATAAACACGAATTGCAAGTTGCTCAAGAACGACAAATTTTGGTGCTTCAGCCTTGTTGGAATCAAGAACTACGAAGAAGAACTGGTCGAAGAAGGTATTGCTGAACACGAAATTCTTCTATTCACGAACTACGTTATGAAAAATGATGAGGTACATCAGATATCTATACTTGTGTTTGACAAGATGAAGAGGTATATCAGATATCAAAATCGATATTTTATAATAACTTGTTCATAAGATAAAATAAAATTGTTCAATTGAGGCTATTGAGCAAAAATTACAAAATCAATCAAAAAAATATTATAATAACTAATTCAAACCACTTCATTAAACATGGAAAACAAAAATTAATGTTTTGTAAGTACGCAAATGTTTGAATTGGACTAAACTGATTTAACCGTGTCCGATACAACAGAGTCCGAGACACTCCATCTTCTAGAAGTGTCCGGACATGATAGCCCATATATCATGATATGGTAGCCAAACAGGGGCTAGTCTATTTTCTGTTTCACTCTTTTATTGGACTAAACTGATTTGTATATTGTTTGACATGAGGTGTGAAAAAGAAGGAAAAACAGTAGCAAGTGAGTGACCATCCTCGCTTCATATATCATCCTACACTTGATATTTATCTGTAGACTTTCATAATAGTTAAATTCTTAATTGTCTGATCATGTGAAGAAAAAAGAAAGAGGCATCGAAGAAACCGATCCTCCGACAACCCCCGTGGCTGAGTTGTTCCCATCTGGAGAATTTCCAAAGGGATAAATTCAAAAATTAAAGGAGAAGTGAGTATCTATTTCTTTAACATTCCTATAGATTTGCTTTTGGCAGTAATGATTAGTAAGCGACAATGAGAATAAAACAACTTATAGATTTGAATTGAAAATGATTATTGTCAAAACTCTAAACCAACACATTTTTACATCACGATATTCGTGTCATGCAGCTTCGTCTTCTCTGTTTTGATGTTGTCTTGGTGGTGGTTCGAGTGTTTGACGAAAAGGGGGCGTGGATGTGTGATCGACTCATGACGGCTCTATTGCAGTCCAAATCTGAGGTGTACACAGTTGTTCCCTACGCTTCCTTCTTGTGTACTTCCTTCGAAGATGAACGTTCATGCTCGTCGCTTTTGGCTGACTGGATCATTCTGCTTTTCCCTGAATACAACCCTGCTTTCGGGTTCCTTATGATGTATTTTTGTGTTTATTTTTCTTTTTCACTGTGGTCCTTCATGACAGTTAGTCCATCTGCCGATTCTTTTCGGCCTTTCGATCCAATAGTCGGTACGCTGTCTATGGCATCGAACCCCTTTCCATTATAAAAAATAATGCAGCAAAAACTACTTAATATTATTAAATATGTTTAGAAAAAAGAAAAAGAAAAGGATTTCCCAATTAAATGGCCTCCACCTGTAACATCCGGGTTTTTCACGTCACTGCGGGTAGTGACGATGGCCCGCGGTCACGGCCAACCTAACTTGCCGCGGGTGCGGCTGACACTAGATCACGCGCGATATGTCTTAACCGTTTCCTATCTTTTCCTTTTCCTTTTTTAGAAGATCCGATCTTCTATCTTTTGGGCCGTCTTTCCTCTATCTTCTGACCTAGTTTCTAACCTTCCATTCTTCCTCATCCGTAACCCTTATATTAATGTTTTCTCTTTCAAATTCTTCTTCTTGCTTCCATTCTTCCCCGCAGCATCCATAGCCTGTCGCCGCGCCCGCACCTCTGCTCACTCTCGCCCGCGCCTTCTCTGCAGTGACTACCGTCTTTGGTAAGTCGCTTCCATCCTTTCTTCCTTATCCTTTCCTGGAGTTAGTTCATGCTAGGCTGGACCTAGATGAATTAGGGTGAATGCTAGTTAGTGGCTTGTGGTTTCCGATGAGTTGGTTATGGTTTGAGAACCCTTAAGCTTGTGTTGATGATGATCTTCCTTGGGAATCTGGAGACTAGGAATCGTGCTTCCTAGCATGTTGGAGATCTGTTAGAGATCATCGAGACTAGAAGTAGGAACCTTCTAGCATGTTGTTGTAGACCTTGTAGAGGTCAATGGGACTAGAAGTGTGTAGACTTCTAGCACTTGGGATAGTTTTGATTCGTGATGACTTGTTTGAGCATGCATAGATCCTTTACTACGGGAAGCTGAACAATTTAGCTGATTCTTGAGTTACCTTTGACTCAGGTAAGTCTCTTAGACTTACTTAGCTGCATTCTGTGTATTAGTTTGACTGTATTGGTGGTGATTGTTTACTTTATCGTTTTAACAGAAAATCGGATTAGGACGACCTTTATTATACCGTAATTGGCTCAGGTGTATTATAACCGGGCGGTGACCACTTGTCCAGTTCTACAGGAGATTGGGAGGTTCTCTTGCGACCAGGCCCACAAGTAACAAATAGATGCATCTGATCTAATCCTATCGGTAACAGAAACAGGGGCGAGTTTTGGGAGATTCTCGTGTCACAAAAGAAGTTGAATTAGTAATGGATGACTTAAGGAAAGATAATAATTGGCTTGTGTGTGAGCATGCTATATGTTATGTTTATATATTATGTGTGCTTGTGTCTTTACTAATATTCTGATATATAGAATGTTAGCTAGCGGTTTATATAGACGTTGTAGATGCCCTGCAGGTTAGAGATGCTGCTGAGTAATCCGGACGGAGTCGTCAGTCGGGGTTCCCGTACATTATAGGACGGGATCGGAGTTTATTACTGTTGATGTCTTTTCAGTTTTGGTTGAATTCGGTTGAGAGTCTTTCGCTTTTCTTTTATTATATTATACCTTTTCATATTTTATCCATTTTGGTTTTCATTTATTTGTGTCTTGTTGTTTGCAAGATCTGGTGATATTGTTGTTACTCTGAAAGTCGGGACCCATTCTGAGTTCATAGAATTTGGGGTGTTACACCACCAACCTCCGAATGTAGAAAAGGGTAGAAGAAAAAAAATAGTGTAAGTTATGTCTTTTTCTTGTAATTTCTTCCTTGTATCTAATTTGAGTTTAGAAGTTTGCACTTCATTCTAAATCCAGATTTGTCATTACAAGAATTGGTGCTTGAGCAAATTGCACGGCTGACATACAATACTAATAAACTAGCTCAAGTAACTTATTGGCCAAACAAAACGGTATAAGAAGCAAATACATTATCAAGATCCTCCCTCCTTCTAACAACCACTTTAAGCACTTCTGAAACCACCTCAGAATTTGAATGACAACACCAGCAGCAGCAGGCGTGATTGAAAACAAGAGAAGTACACCGCCGACAATGGCAACGGCCAGAGTAGCTATCCACCTAGCGTCTCGAGATACAAGCGCATACACGCCTGAGAGGAACGAGACCATGGTTGCCAGAAGAGCGCACTGCAACATCACCACACAAGGAATGGACAAAACCCTCAGCCATGCATGTTTTGTTGCTCCAAATGTGTAAGTCAGCAAGACACCAACACCCAACAACATGGCCACAACATTTGATGTTACAAAGACTTTAATTGATGCTTCCTTCATTCGGAGGGCTTGTCCAGTGTTTTGATCATATCCGCCTGGAACTGTGAAAGTTGCTGCAAATGTTAATGTTATCAACAAAGCCGCAGCCACTGCCACATTTTCTAGTAGCTTCTTCAAATTTTCATCACTTGACATCCCCTCACTATAAGTCGTCATTATACGAGTGTTGATCCGTAAGAGTAGTGGTACTTGGCTCCGCCGCCTATCCTCTTTCGCTATAGCGTCCTCAAGTGCAATCCATATTGCAAGCTGCAAATTAATTTTATATATAATTAATTTGTTAATTATACGACTATATTTAAGGTAATATTGTTACAAAGTTTTACTTGTTTAGAGTCGCCCTTTGTCATAAGTTGTGTACAGAGGTCCATAGGGGTGCGATGTTGCTTGTTTTGAATAGACAGCCTTACACCTTTGGTTGACAATAGAAGATGTGCCTTGTTTATGTCAGATTCCAGAATAGCACAATGCAAAGGGGTATTTCCATCTTTGTCTGTTGCATTTATCAAACTTTTTATTGCGGGATGCGTCTTTATGATTCTCATGCACTCTTTAAGAGCATTGGCGGATGTCACTTTTAACAGGTGAAGCACTGTCCTCTCATCGAGACCATGCCGAAGCTCGAGGGAATGTGGGCACTCCCCAAGTATGTAATCAGTGCATCCATAATCTCCGTTAGCAACGGTTCTAAGCAATGGAGTGAATCCTTCATTATCATACATGAATGCTGCTGATCTACTTTCTAGTTGATCAAGAATATACCACAACTTGCGTTCTCTGCCTAGTTCTACGGCATAATGTAGAGGAGTTTTGCCATCACTATCTACTTTATTCAAGAGTTGTGGCATTCTTAGGACCAGGGCATATGTTGTAAAATCTAGCGGCGATGAATGGTTGGGTTCTAAAACGTTGGAGCTCTCCAAATTAAAAGAAGGTGCATTGGGGAATTCCTCTAGTGAATGAGGGCGCCTTAAGGCAGCATGGAGTGCATTTTGACCATGTGGCCCGCTGGCAGTGATGACAAAGTGGGGTTTGTTGTAGTTGGAAGTCATTTCTTCTATAACATCCGAGCAACCAGTGAGGGCAGCGAGATAGAGTAGGCTTTCGTTAGCCTTGTTCACAGAAGAAAACACGAGTTGAGGATCCCACTTCAAGAGCCGCAAAGCGATTTGTTCATGTCCATTTCTGAGGGCCAAGTGAAGTGGGGTGTCTCCCTTTGTTGACTTTGTTGTCCAAGGTTTCCATTCCGAATTCTTCATTAGATTAACTACTGATCCAGCAGTGCTGCTAATGTTGTGGTGAATAGGATCGTGGTTTGGTGGTTGGATTAATATAGCTTCTACCACCACCCCCAGCTGTTGCTCGGCCTTCCTATTTCCGAGTTTGTCGGTTGAGATACTGAGTTCTAGAACGGCTTCTACTACTCCTAGCTCCCCAGCTGCAGCGGCCACGTGGAGAGGGGTTTCTCCTTTTGAGTTCTCACCTGACAACACCAAAACTCGCGATTTACAATCCCATTCATGGGATGCCTTGTTGATGACTCCCATGTGGCCTTGTCTCGCTGCTACATGCACTACACTCTCTCCTTCGGCTCCTCTAAATGATGTAAACACCTCTTCCCAATCGGTAGCATTCGAGGACTTGAACAACTTATCTAGATCAGCCCCCCTATAACCATAGAATACTTCCATATTTACTTCCTCCTTGACCCTCCAATAATCCCATGTATACTTTTTCTGAACAGACATCCATAAATCAGACCAACAACATTTATGTAACCTTTACATAAATCACAAACAACATTTTCCTATAACCATAGAATAGTTACGTACCAATTTGGAGGGAATTTTGTCGTCATCAACTTTCAATTTGGCGGCATCAACTTCCAATTTGGACATCTGTTGGCCAGAAGTTTCATGGTCAAGTTTGCATAAATCCATGGGAGTGAAACCATCATTATTCTTCAATCTCCAATCGATGCCATGGACTTCTAGTAGGGCATCTGCAATATCTAGACCGTGAGAGTTCTTTAAGACGAGATGTAACGGTGTGTCACCTTCATTATCGGTCATGTTGATCAACTCCTTTATTCTTGTGTGTCCGAGACATACTCTCAAGAAACGAGCATCCATCTTAGCTACATGAAGAGCTGTTTTACCTTTACGATCACCTTCTTCGCAAATCACTGATATCGATTGTGGGGATAACTCCAATATAGTCCTAACCATCGAAAAAGATCCCACGCTAGTTGCTATATGCAAAGGTGTCATGCCATCGTTGTCATGCAACAAAGCAAGGGAGCTATCAACTTTTAGCAAGAGTTCAACCATTGGTTCGATGTGGTCCTCCACTGCATAGTGAAGCACTGTCTTCCCTTTGTTATCTTGATTTTTCAGAAGTTCCTTTCTTTTTCTGATTAGAGTTAACATAATGTCATCTGCAACATGAACCAACTGCATATATTTAACCGGGCTTAATCATTATACTAAAATAGGAATTAACTTGACTAACCATTCAATATTCTGGCAGGGTGGAAGACAGTCATGCCAAATGGTCCGGAAAGACTAGTAGAGCTTTGGTCATAACCTTCGGTATCCATTATTGTGTGCAAAAACCTCTCGCAGAGATTCTTGGCGGCAAGGTAGGCCGGACTTTCGCCGACTTCGTTATCGAGCAAAAGCAAACTCACATCTCTTTGCACCAGCAAGATGGCAATATCTTGTTGTCCATTCTTAAGAGCTTTGTGAAGAGGTGTGTCTCCCAGCTTATCTTTTTCACTCCAACAAGGTTTCTTCTCATAAACCTTATCCGAGGGAACACCTGATTTCCCATGATGATCATGGGCATGGAGAAGGGCCTCGACTGTCTTCTTGTGTCCGAATTGAGCCGCCAAGTGCAGCGGAGTCTCTCCTTTGGAGTTTTGTTCGCAGAGAAGATAGTAAAAATGATGTTGATTATCCTCGATAGCTATTTTTATGAAGCCATCGTTACCATGTATTGCCGCTACATGAAACACATTATTCCTTTCAGCTCCTCGGCTTCGGCTTTTGAAGATTTCATCACCCGTTATAGAAGATGGGATATGCTTCCCCTTCACCCGTGCAGCTTCGTACAACTCGTCATCCATGACTACACATGCTCTTGACATTCTTCTATCTTCATCCATTTGAATCTCTACTTGCCTGTACAGTTATTAATGCAAATCGAAGCTTTAATTAGAACATAACGATAATCAAGCACCGACAATTAAACGTAATGGATTGAAAAGTGAGAGAGGGATTCTTACACTTGAGTGATTACTACAGTTCCTGAAGCGTGTTAATGGCAATCAATCACACAACTTTGTCTTTATACTTTTATAGCTCTTATATATTACTAACTTCTCTTTCCCTTAATTCGCTTTCTTTTATTAAAAAAATCAAGTAATCATTAAATATTAAGGAACAATTCTATCAATTAAAAAGAAAAACTGTATCATTTGATAATTCGGTTGTCAATCATAAAATCAATTGATTTTTATATTTATAACTATCTCTTTATAAAAAATCAAGTATTTATTTTAACAAAAAATAATATAACTTTATTAAACCAAATTTCTCAATATTAAAAATATACAAATACACTAGTTTTACGCAAGGTTGGAAAAGAAAAGCTAGTATTAACCAATACTCAGTTGGTCTAGTGGGATGTGGTGCTAGACTCCTTAAGTGGTTAGCCTGGAGATTCGAGTTCGAGTTCTACTTATAATGTAAGGGTTTGAAAAACCACAAATAAAAATGATTTATTTTGCTAAACTTATAGCAATTATATATTCTAAAAAATGGGGTTAAGTAGGTAGTTATTGAAACAACGAAGAAGCAATATTGAACACTTATTATTTTATTTTTTTTATACTAAGGTAAGTGAAATAAGACGATCAGTTCTTAAAAACCGATCGACCTATAGCATTCTTAAGGATGAGATCTTCAACATCATATGGAATGGAACTGATGTCGATGGGTGACCCGAATCCGTGCATCGCGATCCTATCTCCAACTGTGTTGATTTCCCTGAACCGATGTCGATTCACACTTATGTATCAATGAGGATAGAATAGGCTCACTCGAGTTTTACAGAAAAGATAAATTAGTTATTAACTCAATACCCTTCCTTAATTAATAATACTCTCCACTAATTATTTTGGTTATTTTTTAATTAATTAGAAAAACTGAAAATTGAAACTACAATCATGGAAACAACTATCTTCATATTTTATCTTTCATCGTGCTTCCAGTTTCATGATTCTGAAAAAATTCAAGCGACTAAACCGACATTTTACATAGAGAAGCTATCATCATCATCATTAATAAATCGTACAGTCTCTGCGTTTCATATCGAAATCACTTTCTGCATTTACAGAAATTTGATTTTTGTGTATTCGACTGGTGGGATACGGCTACTGCACTTGGCGTCGTTGGATTTGTTACAGTTGGTTGTCGGTTGTTGCATACTGCTTCAATTTTACGTCAATTTTAGTGTTTGCACTTGCCCTTCTGTATCTAGATCTGTTTGACGAACATGTGAAGGTGAGTTTATAGTTCAAGTTATGTATCATTATACAGTTTGTGTCGAACAGTTATACGATAAAGCTTGTGTATTCAGATCTGTAATTTTGTTACAACTTTGGTGTTCAAACATGTTCTGTCTGTAAAAATTATGTACATAATTGTCTGTCTGTGATAGACTTGGGTAATCTTTGTAATTATGTACAATACATGATTTGTAATTAGTTTGTGTACATTAGTTTGTGAAATCATGTTGTGAAATGTATGTTATGTATTGTGTGATAACATTATGTACATTAGCGTATGGGAATGAGAACATTATGTACATATTTATGTGTTTTAGTACATATTTATGTGTTTTAGTACTATTTATGTATGCTAACGTAATTATGTACATACTTCGACTACGAAATTAAGTTTGTGTACAATCTGATTTAATGCAATGTTATGTACTTTTTGTTAAGTATTGCATGCTAATATTAAGTACATAGTTTATGTGGTTTGTGATATATTTATGTATGATATAAATTCATTTATAGGTTTTTGTTGAAATCCCGTATTGCGGTCACAAACCTTAAACTGAGGGTTGTTGGAATGTATGAGTTTAGAGACGTCTTGTGTGTATGACCCTCCCATTCTTGGCTGAAATTCCAAATGTACATAATGTCATTACATCTAGACACATCCATGATCAATGTTTACAAAACAGCTTATAGAGAAAATATACAGTTTCATTTAACACATAATCAATGCATAATGTGTGTTACAAATTGTGGCATCTCAAGTATTTGTACACAAAATGATCATGTATTGCTTTTACACAAACAGTGATACAAATATAAATTCTTAATAACCAATGTAAGTGAAAAAACCCCTGAATATAAGTCAGTACATAAACATTGGCTACTGCAATTTAGATAATAAACTATTTAGTGCAAAAATATTTGAACATAATATTGTCTATAAATTATCTTCTATACATAATGACTACTTATCATTCCTAATTATGTACATTAATAGATTGTTACATAAACATTGTGAATACCACAATAATTTGACTTTAAATATTCACCTTTGATGATGAACCGGCTCTAATTTTATCCTTTTGGGCCTTGTTTTGATGTTTGACAACCATTCATTTTGTTCTAGCCATTTCTTTCTTCAATCACATAATTAATAAAAATAGGCTCAATCAAAGATTGGATAACATCTATATTACATAATGTTGACATAAACTGAGACATTTTAAGCTACAATACTACATCTAATTTAATAGATAAATGAATGTAATGCTAATCACTTACGAACAAGATATCTACATACACATGCAAACACAAAATTGAATATACCAACTTGACATTACACTCAAAAGAAACAACCCTAGGGCTTCTGGCAATTGGAATTGCATTTCCTGACGCTTTGTCATATTTCCTTCCTTCTCTCCGGTCTAGGGCCGTGTGACTGAAAGTATTTCTAAGGTCGTCTATACCCAATCAAAAGTAAATCCCGACTTAGCACTAAAACAACTATAGTGGTTAAGTAGGGGTCGAACCCAAGAGAGGTAAGGTGTTTATTAAGTTCAATTATTGATTATCGAAACAAGTAACAAAAAGGGAGGTTTTGGTTGAAGTGACGTACACAAAACTTATAAAAACAAGTGACACAAAGGACAAGGCAATGATGGATGAATCTACACCAAGTTGATTCTTAGCATGCAAATGCTACCTTGGTGAGTTCCTTTTACAAGTTTTAAGTAATCTCCCGTCTTGATCATATATATGTGTTGAGCCAACCGACATCAACACAACTTAACAAGTTAGTGTTCCGCAAACCTACAAGAACAAATTAGCTTTCAAATAAAGACTAAGGGATACAAAGAATGGATTAAAACCGTTAACCCTATCTCTATATTTGTGTTCCTTTTCTTTAAGCAATTACAACCCGTTATTACTTAAATTTTACTACTAGATTAAAGACCCGAACCCGGAATCTATTAATCCTAGTTCTTTGCATGCACTTTAGAACCTAAGGTGATCAATCTTAAGTGTTAATCAAACATGCAATTTAGACAATAAAGATCAAGGAAACACAGAGTATTACTGAATGAAAACTTACATTAAAGAAAACTTACAACCAAAGTAACAATGCAGCTTCAAACCAACCCAATGTAGCAAGGGAGTTAGCAACTCGTTACAATGGAAAATTTGATTTTAAAATGGATTTATGTGGATAAGTATGGATGATTCTAGCAATCAGCCAAGGGCGATTTATACTACAAAAGACACTAAATAGGAGTAAATGGCTGGCCCAAAACAACCACCTTTAATGCCATAAAGGTGGTGTAAACAGCCGGAGTAAAGCTTCTCACGTTGAACCGCAGGGGCGGCCTTCAGAACCGCAGGGGCGGTTTAGGCAGATTCGCTTGAACTTCTTCATGGCCGCAGGGGCGGCCAGGCCATTCCGCAGGGGCGGATCTTTAATGCTCTTCCAAACGTCTGACTCTTCAACTTCCTGCCGTTTCTGTTGTCAAGGCGCAGGGGCGCCCTAGTGTTGACGCGGGGGCGGTGACACCAACTCTTCATCTTCCAGCTCCTAGGTTGAGGTGTGAGCAGAGGCGCAGGGGAAGGCGCAAGGGCGCTGGTCTTTGCTTCAACAGGGCAGGTCAATGCAGGGGCGCCAAGGAGTGGCGCAGGGGCGGTGACACAATTCGTGACTGGCGCTGGCGAAGGCGCAGGGAGCGCTCCGGAGTGCTCTGTCACCCGCTGGGGCGGTGACACTTCTCCGCGGGGGCTGTGAGGCAACAGAAGCCTTGCTTCGTGAACGGTCTTCACTCCTAAGTGCTTATAACTCCTTCGTTAGCTTCTTTTACTCTTCTTCTTCTGGATCAAGGAGTTAGTAGCATGAACCGACACAAATGTATTATAAAGACTCTAAAAACTAACCTAAATGATAGTGATTCCATCACCTATCAAACTCCCCCATACTTAGACCTTTTACTCGTCCCGAGTAAAACAAATGACAGCAACTTAGACTCCAAGGCCTCAGGAAGCATGGGTAAGCAGAAAAGATAATGAAAACAAAAAGAAAAACCAAGAAGGAAAGAAGGAAAAAGAGAGAAACTGTGAGAAGAAACTGAAAGACATACTACCATCCTTATCGCTCCAAGAGTGGCCTACCCGGACAACCTCCTTATGACTCCCCTTCTTATGTCGCCAAACGCCGGAATGGAAACCTACACTCGATGTCGCTCATTTTGCCAAGGCGCCCTTTTGGGTTTTCACCTTGCCACTCTTCTTCTTTTGTTTTACGTTCTCACTTTAACTTACATCCCTCAAGTCCAAATTTACAACAACCTAAGGTTGGTCGGACTACCTTCTTTTTGCCTAAACCGCCCTTTCGGGTTTTCGGTTTATCCAAGGATTTTTCGTGCCTTTTTTACATTTTCTTTGGCTTTTTTTTATAAATTTGAAACTGAATTACAATTCCTGAAAACAACTCAAACAACTCGAAAGAAACTGTACAAGCAATGATAATTCCCTCCCCCATACTTGAAGTACACTTTGCCCTCAAAGTGGAAATGAAGCAAAGATAAATGTGGGAAAGGGAAGAGAAATATACCCCTCAGTGTGATGGTCCAGCTGGACCATTCGGGCCCTCCTCCGGTGGGTACGGAAAGTGGCGGAACAAGTGCTCCTGCCGGCGGCATATGTCATCAATGCGGCTCTGTTGGGCATCCATCCGACGGCCGAAAGAGGTCTCAAAGCTGGCTTGCCAAGACAGCTGTTGAGCCTCGAGCTGCTGCTGTTGGGCCGCTTGCCAAGCCTCCTGCCTCTGGTCGAAGTGGGAGGTCATGGAGACGGCAAAACTCATCTGCCAAATTTCCTGCTGCTCCAGCATGGTCCGTTGGTAGTCGGACTGCCACGTCTGCTGCTGGGTGGTCATGGCCGCCATTTGAGCCTGAAGGCTCGTAAGGGCCGGATCCTCCTCTGGTGCCGCAGTGGGCATCTCCTCATCCTCGGGGATGGGCATGTGCTCCTCCTAATGAGCCTGGCTGGAGCTTGCAGCATGCCTCTCTATAATGGCCACCAGCGGCCTCCTCGGCACAAAAGGGTCTGCCGGAATGTAGAGCTCGGAGAGCTCATCCCCGAATGGTAAAGGCCGGGAGAGGTAAGTGAGGTGGCTTCAATCTGCAAGGGAGATCCAAAACAGGTTTTCCCCGTCTCGTTGGAGGAGCTTGCACCTCCTAAGCATCCCCTCTGTGTAAAGGGGAGCTTCCAGCCCATCCTCGAGGTCGGAAAGATCCATAACATGTGAGGTGATCAAGGAGATCACCCCACCGCCGACAATGTCTCTCGGCTCGTTCTTCCTAATCCGCTTCAAAGCGGTAAGGAAGAGGAACGACCAATCCATTACCTTCTCGTTCATCGGAAGGCAAGCGTATAGGAGGGGAAGGTCCTTGAGAGCGACCTTGTTCTCTTCATTGTTTCCACAGAAGACACTCATCAGGATCTTGAAGAGGAGCCTCAAGCTAGGGTGAGTGAGCTTGTTGGAGTACTCACCCCTTGCATGGAACTCGGATCCGGTCGCCGCCTGCCAAAACTCACACAAGTCCAGAGTCGGGATTGGCTCCCACTAGTTCTCGGAGGGGTTGAGAGTCACCCCGAAAGCCTCTTGTAGCTGGTGGTAGTCAAGTGTGTATTTGACCTTGTTGAACTTGAAAGTGATCCCAACACACACGTGATCCTCCTTCTCCATGGTGAAGGTGGCTATAAACTGTCTGCTGAGCTCGGGATATGTTGGAGCACTCTTCTTTAGGAAGTCTCCAAGCCCAGCATAGGCTAGAAAGGATTGCATGCTCTCCAACATGCCTAATTTCTCCAAGGTAGGAATGTGCAAAAACCGAGTTGCATACACAACTCGATCCTGCACAATCCTGTAACACTCCTTCTCAGCTTCGGACATCTTGTACTTCCTTGGTGCTTCCATTCTTGGAGATGATGAAGCAAAAGATTAGCAAAAGTCGAAAACAGGGAAAGAAGTCGAACCCTCTGTTGTGTTTTCCGCAGGGGCGGCTGAAGCAGGCGCGGGGGCGGGTAGCCGCAGGTGCAGGTGCTTGCAGACACGGGGCGGGAGAAGTGCAGAGGGTGATTTTTGGGGAGCGATGGAGGTGGTGGTGTTGAGGCTGTTCCGACTGCTTCCCTGGTGGGTGGGCGTCGACGGAGGTGGAGCAGGAGTGGAGTTTTGCAGTTGGTGATGATGAAGGATGGTAGTAGGGTGAGAGAGTTGGAGGGAGTTTGAGACGGTAGCACAAGGGCGTCGCAAGTGGTGGATGGTCGTCTGTGGTGGCGCAAGGGCGTTTGAGCGGTGGTTTGTGAGCAAGGGAGAGCAGGGGCGTGAGTGTTGTGTGAGGGAGAATAAGGGTCGGAGGGGATGCGTGTTTGGGTGAAGAAGGAAGGTAGGTGGGCGTGGTAGGTGTATGCATTTTTCGAGATCCTTTTTTTTTCTGGGTATACCTGCAGGGGCGGATGCTTGTTGCCGCGGGGGCGGTGACAAGGGAGAGGGGTCACGTAGGCTCAGCACCGGGGCGGCGTTGAGGATGTGTGTCAAGGGTGGCCGCCGCAGGGGCGTAAGGGAGTCACTACGGGAGCGGTGACTAATATGTTGCAAGCGATGGCTCAGCGCCGGGGGCGGCGTTGGGCATGGGTGTCACCGCGGGGGCGGGGACACTGAGCCGTAGGGGCGGTTTTCTTGACAGAGGCTCCTCTTCTTATTCCTTAGGGTTGCCTCCCGAGCAGCGCCTTTATTTTACGTCGTTGGCTCGACGTAAGGGCTCTACTTCTCTGATGGGGCTTCCTCCAGTACTATCTCGTCAATTGGGTCGTTCTTCACTCCTTCAAGATAAGGCTTTAGCCTTTGTCCGTTGACCTTGAACACCTTGTGTATGTGGGGATCATAAAGATCCACATCACCATGAGGGTGTACTTTGGCTACTACGAACGACCCTGTCCATCTTGAACGTAGCTTACCTACGAAGAGTTTCAAACGTGATTGAAAGAGAAGTACCTTATTACCTACCTTGAAGTCCTTCCGGAGGATGTTTCGGTCATGCCATGCCTTAGTCTTTTCTTTGTATGCAGTGGCATGGTCATATGCATCTAATCTTAACTCCTCCAACTCTTGAAACTGGAGTTTCTGGAATTCTCCCACTTCCTCTATGTTCATGTTGCATTTCTTTACAGCCCACCAAGCCTTGTGTTCTAGCTCCACGGGGAGGTGGCACGCTTTCCCAAACACGAGCCAGAATGGAGACATCCCTATCGGAGTCTTGTAGGTTGTCCGATATGCCCATAGCGCGTCGTTTAGCCTTGCACTCCAATCCTTCCTTCCGGGAGAGACCGTCTTTTCAAGAATGGTCTTTATTTCGCAGTTGGATACCTCAGCTTGGCCGTTTGTTTGTGGATGATAGGCTGTTGATATTTGTTGGTGGACGTGGTACTTCTTAAGGAGAACCGTGATCGTCTTGTTGCAGAAATGGGTCCCCCTATCACTGATTAAAGCTTTCGGAATTCCAAATCTTGCAAATATGTTTTCCTTAAGAAAAGCTGCAACCACTTTTGAATCATCAGTATTGATGGCCTTTGCTTCCACCCACTTGGAAACATAGTCCACCGCAAGTAAAATATATGCGTGCCCGAATAAATTAGGAATAGGTCACATGAAATCAATTCCCCAAACATCAAATATTTCGCAAAATATAAGAGAGGATTGGGGCATTTCATGTCTCCTCGAAAGATTTTCTACCCTTTGGCATCTATCACACACTTTGCAAAACGGAAAAGCGTCTTTAAAAATGTGTGGCCAGAAGAACCCGGCATCCAAAACTTTTCTTGCAGTTTTGTTTGCCCCAAAGTGCCCCCCACATGCTTCGGAATGACAGAAGGTTAGGGCAGATTGTACCTCATCATCCGGAATGCAACAGCGTATCACTTGGTCACTACAATGCTTCCAAAGGTAAGGATCGTCCCAAACGTAGTGTCGGGCTTCCGCCTTTACCTTCTCTCGTTGTGCCTTAGTGAAATCTGGGGGGTACTCCTTTCTGAAAATGAAGTTCACGATGTCAGAAAACCAAGGTTTAAAAGATTGGAGTTTGAAGCAAACCTCTGTTGACAATTCCGCAGGGACACCTAAACTGAACCGTAGGGGCGGCTGGCCGCCGGGGCGGAACGTGTCAGGCGCAGGGGCGGTTACACAACAAAGAGTTGTGTAAAATGTGTTGTCTGGAAAACTTCCAGCAATCTCCTTTTCTTTTCCTGGATCCTCCTCTTCTCTTACCAGCCTGCTCAAGTGATCTGCCACCAGGTTCTCAGCCCCCTTCTTGTCCCATATTTCTAGGTTGAACTCACTTAGAAGGAGCACCCACCGGATCAATCGTGTTTTTGCTTCCTTCTTAGCCATGAGGTACCTAAGAGTTTCATGGTCAGTTAAGATAATTACTTTTACCCCAAGTAGGTACTGTCTGAATTTCTCAAGGGCAAAAATCACCGCTAACATCTCCTTCTCGGTGGTAGAGTAATACCTTTGTGCTCCATTTAGTGTCATAGACGCATAATGGATCACATGTGAAGCGCACCCATCTTTCTGTCCTAAGACAGCTCCAACGGCGTAATCACTGGCGTCACACATGACCTCGAAAGGTTTCTCCCAATCCGGAGAACGGATGATTGGTGCACTGGTGAGACATGCCTTCAAAGTGTCGAAAGCTTTCTTGCAACTTTCATTCACTATGAATGTGGCGTCTTTCTTGAGCAATTCGCATAAGGGTGCTAGATTTTCGAGAAGTCCTTTATGAACCGTCGGTAGAAACCTGCATGACCAAGAAAAGATCGGATTTCCCGAACATTAGTAGGATAAGGTAAACTTTGAATCACATCAACTTTTGCCCTATCTACCTCTATCCCTTTGGAGGATATTACGTGTCCTAGCACTATTCCTTGTTCTACCATGAAATGGCATTTTTCCGAATTAAGAACTAGATTGGTTTCAACACATTTTTCGAGAACAAGTTTTAAATGTCTTAAGAATGCATCAAAACTGTCTCCATGGACGGTAAAGTCATCCATGAAGACTTCAATGAAGTTTTCTATATATTTGGAGAAAATACTTATCATGCACCGTTGGAAGGTGTCGGGTGCGTTGCAAAGTCCAAATGACATTCTACGGTACGCAAAAGTACCAAATGGGCAAGTGAACGTTGTCTTTTCTTGATCTTCCGGCGCAATGGCTATTTGGAATTAGCCCGAGTATCCATCAAAGAAGCAGTAGTACGGATGACCTGCAAGACGTTTGATAGGTGATGGAATCACTATCATTTAGGGTAGTTTTTAGAGTCTTTTTAGTACATTTGTGTCGGTTTATGCTACTAACTCCTTGATCCAGAAAAAGAAGAGTAAAAGAAGCTAAGGAAGGACTTATAAGCACTTAAGAGTGAAGGACGTTCACAAAGCAAGGCTTTTGTTGCCTCACCGCCCCCGTGGAGCAGTGTCACCACCCCAACGGGTGACACTTTACTCCGGAGCGCCCAACAGAGCCTTTGCCAGCGCCAACCACAAAGATTGTCACCACCTCAGCGCCCTTCCTAGGCACCCCTGCGGTGCCTTATCCTAAAGAAGTGAAGACCAGCGCCCCAGTGCCTCTGCCTGCGCCTCAACCCGGGAGCTGGAAGATGAGGATTCGGTGTCACCGCCCCTACGTCGGCACTATGGCGCCCCTGCGCCTAGGCATCAGTAACGGCTGGAAGTTGAAGAGTCAGACGTTTGGAAGAGCATTAAAGATCCGCCCCGCGGAATTGCCTGGCCGCCCCTGCAGCCATGAAGAAGTTCAAGTGAATTTTCCTAAACCGCCCCTGCGGTTCTGAAGGCCGCCCCTGCGGTTCAACGCCAAAAGCTTTACTCCGGCTGTTTATACCATCTTTAGGGCATTAAAGGTGGTTGTTTTGGGCCGGCCATTTACTCCTAATTAGTGTCTTTTGTAGTATAAATAGTCCTTGGCTGATTGTTAGAATCATCCATACTTTTCCACAAAAATCCATTTTAGAATTGAGTTTTCCATTGTAATGAGTTGCTAACTCCCTTGCTACATTGGGTTGGTTTGAAGCTGCATTGTTACTTTGGTTGTAAGTTTCTTTAATATAAGTTTCATTCAGTAAAACTTTGTGTTTCCTTGATCTTTGTTGCCTAATTGCATGTTTGATTAACACTTAAGATTGATCACCTTAGGTTCTAAAGTGCATGCAAAGAACTAGGATTAATAGATTCCGGGTTCGGGTCTTTAGTCTAGTAGTAAACTTTAAGTAATAACGGGTTGTAATTGCTTAAAGAAAAGGAACACAAATATAAAGATAGGGTTAACGGTTTTAATCCATTCTTTGTATCCCTTAGTCTTTATTTGAAAGCTAACTTGTTACTTGTTCTTGTAGGTTTACGGAGCACTAACCTGTTAAGTTGTGTTAATGCTGGTTGGCTTAACACATATATATGATCGAGACGGGAGATTACTTGAAACTTGTAAAAGGAACTCACCAAAGTAGCATTTGCATGCTAAGGATCAATCTAGTGTAGATTCACCCATCATTGTCTTGTCGTTTAAGTTATTTGTTTTTACAAGTTTGTGTGCGTTACTTCAACCAAAACTCCCCCTCCCTATTGTTACTAGTTTCGATAATCAATAATTGGACTAAATAAATCTGAACTCTCTTGGGTTCGACCCTTACTTAACCACTTTACTTGTTTTAGTGCTAAGTCGGGATTTACTTTTGATTGGGTATAGACGACCTTAGAAATACCATCAGTCATATTTTGGCGCCGTTGCCGGGGAGTTTAAGTTTTTTTTTTTATTATTGATTATTGGTTTGAACTATTTTTATGGTTCAAACCCATGCTACTAACCCAAATCTTGCTTCCTTTGATCCAGAAATCGAGAGGACGCACATTCGGCAACGAAGACAACAACAACTTCAACAAAAGATGGCTGACCGTACCCTTCGTCAACTTACGCAGCCCACTTTGGCTCAAAATCCCCTTGCGGTTGCTATACTAGCATTAGGAGAAGGAGTAAATTTTAAGCTCAAGCCGGGTCTCATTCATTTGCTCCCATCGTTCCATGGGCTAAGTGGTGAAGACCCCATCAAGCACCTTGGAAAGCTTCATACCGTGTGTATGAGCATGAAGCCGGCCAACATCACCGAAGAGCAAATCAAAATGAGGGCATTCGGTTTCACACTCAAGGATGCAGCGGATGATTGGTATTACCACCTTTCATCCGGGAGCATCGACACTTGGGAGAACCTTCACAAGGCATTTTTGGAGAAGTATTTTCCCACCAAGAAGGACAATAGCTTAAAGAAAGCTATAAGCAACATCGAGCAAGAGGCGGACGAGACTCTTTATGAGTACTTCGAAAGATTTGCACGTCTCCGATCCAGTTGTCCTTTCCACAGATATTAGACCTAAGATCTAGTCTTGTACTTGTACAATGGTTTGCTCGATAATGAAAGGAGGATCTTTGATGCGGCTTGCGGAGGTAATATTCTTAACTCTACTCCTGACCTTGCTTTGGAAAAGATACAGAAACTAGCGGAAGGAACCCGGAACTTTGGAAGGACTCCTTCCAAGAGAGGTGTTCATACTGTGAATTCCGGGAAAAGTGAGACATCCACGGAGCTTGCGGAATTGAAGGAGATGGTGAAGAGATTGACACTTATGGGAACCCCACAACAGCTCAAAGCTTGTGGATTGTGTGCTGACCTATATCATCCAACGGACATGTGTCCACAAGTCCAGGATGACGATGATGAGGTGAACGCGATGGGATATGGACAACCGCAGCAGCAAAGGCCTAGGAACGCTTATGCGCAGAATTTCATGCCAAACTGGCGTGACCAATAGAATTTCCGTTGAAGGGATCAACAAAACCAACAACAGCAGCCCCGACAAGGTAAGTACCAATCAACTGAGGATATGTTGCAAGTTTTGACTAAACACTTTGCTACTCATGTCCAAGCAACAGAATCCAGCATCAAAAACCTTGAAAAACAGGTTGGGCAAATGGCGGAAGCCATTACAAAAATTAAAACTAGCTCTTCCGGAGGATTAACTTCACAAACGGTTATAAATCCCAAGGTGATGCTGGAAGAGGCTCAATCATAGAGGGAGAGTCCTTACGTCGAGCCAAGGACGTAAAACAAAGGCACTGCTCGGGAGGCAACCCGAAGGAATAAGAAGAGGAGCCTCTGTCAAGAAAACCACCCTTGCAGCTCAGTGTCCCCGCCCCGCGGTGACACCCATGCCCAGCGCCGCCCCCGGCACTGAGCCAGCGCAAGCAACATACTAGTCACCGCCCCCGCGGTGACTCCCTTACGCCCCTGCGGCGGCCACCCTTGACACACATCCTCAGCGCCGCCCCCGGCGCTGAGCCTGCATGACCCCTCTTCCTTGTCACCGCCCCCGCGGTGACAAACGCCGCCCCTGTGGCCTCATTAAGGAAATAAAAAAAAATACACCTCCCAAAAATAACCTACAACTACCGCCCTCTTTCCTCTATCTCCATTCACTTTTCAAAACCCTACATCCCCTCACCACCCACGTCCCTGCGCCCTCCGGAAACTCTCTCACGCCGCCTCGTGCAACCGCTCTAGCGCCACCTCCGGTGACATAGCCACAACCGCCCCTGCGACACCGGCCCTCATCACCACCACACACACCCTACATACTCTCATTCCACAATGCTCCTGCCCCTCACACTCCAATCAGCATCGACGCCATCTACAAAGAAGTTGCCGGAACAGCCCTAGTGCCACCACCCTCGTCACTTCCTGAAATCGCCCTCTACCTTTCTCCCGCACCTGCGCTTGCAAGCTACCGCAAGCTACAGCCGCCCCTGCGGAAAACACAGCAGAAGGTTCCTCTCTTACTCCAATTTCTGAACTTTCTAATTCCTTTGCTTGTTCAACTGCAAGAGATGGACAAATAGAAGAAATACAAGTTGTCGGAAGCTGAGAAGGAGCGGTATAAAATTGTGCAAGGCCGGGATGTGTATGCAACTCGATTTCTGGACGTTCCTTCCTTGGAAGACTTGGGCATGTTGGAGAGTATGCAGGCATTCTTCAACAATGCTGGACTCGGTGATTTTTTGATAACAAGTGCCCCAACACACCCAGAGCTCAGCCGCCAATTCATCGCTACATTCAAGATTGAAATAGAAGACCACATGTGTATTGGACTTTCATTCAAGTACAACAATAGAAAGTATACATTGGACTACACCCAACTGCAGGAGGCATTAGGAGTGACTATTGCCGCTTCTGACGACTGGTGGGAACCCATCCCGACACCCGACTTGATGGATTTTTGGCAAACAGCCACCAGATCTGAGTTTTATGCAAGAGGTGAGTATTCCAATAAATTTACTCACCCTGTCTGAGGCTCATTTCGAAGATCTTCATGAGTATCTTTTGTGGACACAAGGAGGAGAATAAGGTCGCTCTCAAGGACCGTTCATTGCTATATGTCTGCCTTCCCACAAACGACTGGGTACCAGATTGGCCATAGCTTTTCCTTACCGCTTTAAAGCGGATTAGGAAGAATGAGCCTCGAGATATTGTGGGAGGTGGGGTTATATCCTTATTGGCTGCTCAGGGGATGGATCTCCCTGCTTTGGAAGAGGGTTTAGAGGCGCCACAGTATATTGAAGGTATGCTGAGGAGCTGCAGGCTCCTCAATAGAGACGGGGAGAACCAATTTTGGACCTCGCTGGCAGATGGGAGTCACATCACATACCTACCCTGACGACTCCCACTAGGAGACAAGCTCTCCGAGTTGTACGTACCAGCTGATCCCGTTCCTCCGAGACGGCCTCAGGGGGACATTGTTTGGAGATATGCTGCGACCTCTAGCCGGGGCCATGTTACTGATGAGGAGATGCCTACTGCAGCATTGGACGATAGTCCAGCCACGAAGAGCTTTCAGGCTCAGATGGCAGCCTTGACTACACAACATCAGGCATGGCAGACCGAGTTCAACGATCCATGCTTGAGGAGCAGTAGGCGTGGCAGTCCAGCTTCGCCTCCTCCATGAGCACGCACTTTGACCGCCGGCATGATGCTTGGCAAACGGCTCATCAGCAGCATTTAGAGACTCAACAGCTGGCTTGGCAAGCTAGCTACGAGACCTCATTTAGAGAGAGGATGGAGGCTCAGGAGGCCCGCATCGACACGCTCTACCGCGGGCAGGAGCACTTCTTCCACCACTTTCCGTACCACCAGAGGAGGGTCCGGATGGTCCAGCTGGACCATCCCACTGAGGGGTATACTTCTCTTCCCTTTCCCACATTTATCTTTGCTTCATTTCTACTTTGAGGGCAAAGTGTACTTCAAGTATGGGAGAGGGAATTATCATTGCTTGTATAGTTTCAATTGAGTTGTTTGAGTTGTTGTTTTTCATGATTTGTAATTCAGTTTCAAATTAAAAAAAAGAAAGAAAAAGCCAAAGAAAATGAAAAAGGCATGAAAAATCCTTGGATAAACCGAAAATCCGAAAGGGCGGTTTAGGCAAAAAGAAGGTAGTCCGACCAACCTTAGGTTGGTGCAAAATAGGACTTGAGGGATGTGAGTTTTTAAGTGAGGACATCAAAGAAAAGAAGAGGAGTGGCAAGGTGAAAACCCGAAAGGACGCCTTGGCAAAATGAGCGACATCGAGTGTAGGTTTTCCTTCCGGCGTTTGGCGACATAAGAAGGGGAGTCATAAGGAGGTTGTCCGGGTAGGCCAATCTTGGAGCGATAAGGATGGTAGTATGTCTTTCACTTTCTTCTCACATTTTCTCTCTTTTCCTTTCTTTCTTTCTTGGTTTTCCTTTTTGTTTTCATTATCTTTTCTGCTTACCCATGCTTCCTGAGGCCTTTGAGTCTAGTGTTGTCATTTGTTTTACTCGGGACGAGTAAAAGGTCTAAGTATGGGGGAGTTTGATAGGTGATGGAATCACTATCATTTAGGGTAGTTTTTAGAGTCTTTTTAGTACATTTATGTCGGTTTATGCTACTAACTCCTTGATCCAGAAGAAGAGTAAAAGAAGCTAAGGAAGGAGTTATAAGCACTTAGCAGTGAAGGACGTTCACGAAGCAAGGCTTCTGTTACCTAACCGCCCCCGCGGAGCAGTGTCACCGCCCCAGCGGGTGACACTTTACTCCGGAGCGCCCAACAGCGCCTTCGCCAGCGCCAACCACAAAGACTGTCACCGCCCCAGCGCCCCTCCTAGGCGCCCTTGCGGTGCCTTATCTTGAAGAAGTGAAGACTAGCGCCCCAGCGCCTCTACCTGCGCCTCAACCCGGGAGCTGGAAGATGAGGAGTCGGTGTCACCGCCCCTGTGTCGGCACTATGGCGCCCCTGCGCCTAGGCATTAGTAACGGTTGGAAGTTGAAGAGTTAGACGTTTGGAAGAGCATTAAAGATCCGCCCCCGCGGAATGGCCTGGCCGCCCCTGCGGCCATGAAGAAGTTCAAGTGAATCTGCCTAAACCGCCCCTGTGGTTCTGAAGGCCGCCCTTGCGGTTCAACGCCAGAAGCTTTACTCCGGCTGTTTACACCACCTTTATGGCATTAAAGGTGGCTGTTTTTGGCCAGTCATTTACTCCTAATTAGTGTCTTTTGTAGTATAAATAGTCCTTGGCTGATTGTTAGAATCATCCATGCTTTTCCACAAAAATCCATTTTAGAATTGAGTTTTCCATTGCAATGAGTTGCTAACTCCCTTGCTACATTGGGTTGGTTTGAAGCTGCTGTTGCGCTAAGAACGTGGCTCGCAAAATTCTTAAATTTATACTCGTTATATTTTCCTAACTCCTAGCGAACCCGTAGTGTACGGGACGTTTCGTAGTAGGGATAGTATTCCGAGGTCGAACACAAAGACTGAGGTGAAATCGAGTCAAATAGTGACTAAGGATAGTGTCGATCTAGGCTAAGAAAAGATGAAAGAAACAAACAAATGAAAATCTCAATGTTTTTGGGTTGATTTTATGGTGATCAATCAAAGATCACAAATCATGCAAGATTAACAAACTACTAAGATAGCAAGGCAAACAAGCAAACACAAACACGAGATAGGTAATCAAGAGAGAAAAGTGGATTCTAGGGGTTAGAAATTCCGGTTATAGCATTGGACTCAAGCTTCTGATCAACCCTGGATAAACTATAGTATGTTGGGAAGGGATGTTTCTCAAGTGGGGTCAATTACCGGGTAGGTCTCATGATCCACTAATCCCGCTCCTAAGGTCCTATCACCGGGTAAGTCTCTAGGAGCCTAAGGTAGGGATATCTATACAAACCGGATGGTATCTAGGGATCTAACCTCTCCTTACCGGGTAAGTCTCGGGAAGGCAAGTCCTAAACGCTTATCCTAGCACATTCAGTCCAATAGCGGCTTGTGAGGCTCACTACTACCTAGAGTTCGTTATCTTCGGTATCTAAGAGCAAGAATCACCGGGTAGGTCTCTTCTAACACTTAGTTGCTAACACTAGGTCACCCTAGGATAGATTTAGCTCAACAAACACTAGGATTTCAACAATCTAACATTCTAGCACTTAGATTCATCAAAACGAGCGAGTTAGTCAAAATTACGGGTTGTTCATCCCTTTCCACGGCCGTGGAAAGGCAAGAACGAACCGTGGTTTCCAACAATAACTCGGCTCAAGCAAACAAATCATCCAAAGGTTCATATAAGTCCATTCTATCATTGTCCAAGCCATAACCATCATTTCCTTACCCTAGAATCACATCTATCTAGCCAACAACATACATCTCAACAATCAAACTCATCAAGCATACATTCATGGCTTCCATAGCAAGTAAATGAAGTGAAATAGAGATAAACAAGTAGAACAAAGAAAACCAAGCTGATTGTATGATAAGAAAGACTTACAAACCTTCAAAAGAAGGTTCAATCTCGTTCCTTACAAAAACCGTGCAAATCGTCTTCACAAAACTCACTCAAAATCACTCAAAACTATCAAAAACTAAGAAAGGTGTGTTCTTCTCTTCTTCTCCAATGGAAACCTTTCTTCTTCTCCAAGAATAGCTCCAATCCAATCTTCCAATGAGAGAATATGTGTTGTTGAGAGTGTGTGAGAGAATGGGAGTGATGGGTCTATCCTTAACAGCCTGCAGGACCACCTTATATCCTCAACAAATTGCAAGACTCGGCCATGAAGATCGTGGGACAGTTGTCATAGCTGTATGGGGAAAACCACGGCCCATTTCCACGCCCGTGGAAGTCCCAGTGGCCATGGTTTTGGTGTCTCTCCTTGTTTTGGATCATCAAGCCTCAATTTGGTGCAAGACATGCACCAACAAGGTCCCATGTGTCCTCCTTAGCTCCTAGCTTGCTTCCCAATGAGTCCGAAGGTGTGTCATCTCGAGGAATGATCCTCAAATGTATCGATTAAGCTCCTAAAGCCCCCAAAATACCTAGAAACCATGCAAAAGTCCGTGTAGACATCTATCTCGACAAAATACATGAATTAAGTGCAAATCGTCACGCACTAGTGCAAACCATGCATGAATGAGCGGAAAAACTATCTAAATGAGTGCCTAAACTAACGTCATAAATCGTGTTATCAAAAATACCTCATACTTAAGGTTTGCTCGTCCCCGAGCAAGTCCTAACTATAGACTAAGATATGACATGATTTATGCATGCATAAAAAATTGAAAATATTTTTGGAATTGTGCTTCTAATATTGGATCACCTTCATAGTCATGTTTCATGGCAATGGACAAGCAATCATGTGTCAAATAAATGAAAGCACTCTCTATTGTTTTGACAAGCCTATACTTAAGGTCTCGAAGAGATCCTTATCCTCAATGATTCTCCTCTCTTTAAGAGCCTCGGGAAAAGGTGCTGGTGGTTTCTCAAAGTACAATGGCGGAAACTTATGCCGGACATAAGGATCCGTTTCAGCAGAACTCTCTGTTGTGTTTTCCGCAGGGGCGTCAGTGATCAGGCGCAAGGGCAGCGCAAGGGCAGCTCAGGGGATGTTACCGCGGGGGGCGGGGACATCCAGCCGTAGGGGCGGCATTTGCTCAGGACTGGATGCAGTTGCAGCCGCAGGGGCGGCTATGGGTGCGGTAGACTCGTCAGAGGGTTTGCTTGGTGATTCTTTTGTTGGTTTCTGTTGGATTTGCTTCCCACTCATTAATATTAGGGCACTAACATTCTCCTTGGGGTTTATGATCATCTGGGAGGGCAATCCTTCAGAGAACCTAGCTTCGGTCCTTGATATGGCTTCCGTCATTTGCCCAACCTGTTTTTCAAGGTTCTTGATGCTGGATTTTGTTGTTTGGACATGAGTAGCAAAGTATTTAGTCAAAACTTACAACATATCTTCAGTTGGTTGATACTTACCTTGACGGGGCTGCTGTTGTTGGTTTTGTTGATCCCTCCAACGGAAATTCTGTTGGTCACGCCAATTTGGCATGAAATTCTGCGCATACGGATCATTCCTAGGCCTTTGTTGTTGTGGTTGTCCATATCCCATCGTATTGACCTCAGCATCGTCATCCTGGACTTGTGGACACATGTCCGTTGGATGGTATGGGTCAGCACACACTCCACAAGCTTTGAGCTGCTGTGGGGTTCTCATAAGTGTTAGTCTTTTCACCATCTCCTTCAATTCCGCAAGCTCCGTGGAGATCTCACTCTTCCCGGTATTCACAGCATGAACACCTCTCTTGGCCGGGGTCCTTCCAAAATTCCGGGTTCCTTTCGCTAGTTCCTGTATCTTTTCCAAAGCAAGGTCAGGAGTAGAGTTAAGAATGTTACCTCCGCAAGCCGCATCATTATTCCTCCTTTCATTATTGAGCAAGCCATTGTACAAGTACAAGACTAGATCTTGAGTCGAATATCCATGGAAAGGATAGTTGGATCGGAGGCGTGCAAACCTCTCAAAATACTCGTAGAGAGTTTCGTCCGTCTCTTGCTCGATGTTGCTTATAGCTTTCTTCAAGCTATTGGCCTTCTTGGCTGGGAAATACTTCTCCAAAAACGCCTTGTGAAGGTTATCCCAAGTGTCGATGCTCCCGGATGGAAGGTGGTAATACCAATCATCTGCGGCATCCTTGAGTGTGAAACCGAATGCCCTCATTTTGATTTGTTCTTCGGTGATGTTGGCTGGCTTCATGCTCATACACACGGTATGAAACTTTCCAAGGTGCTTGATTGCAACGACCCGAGTTTTAAGTAACCCAAGACGTCACTAGGCTAAGGACCACACAGTGGGTCCTATCAGATAGCCTGACAACAACTTCACAAATAGGACCTTGCAACAAGAAGCACGAAAAAATAATGAAAACATTCAACCTGTCATTTAGAAAAAAACATTTAAATAACAACCGTGCATGCAGTTAGTATGTATATCCCAAAACGACACTTCAAAGCATGACACCTGAACAGGTGTCTTAAAACTTCAGCCTGAAATCAACATGTGTACACAGTTGCACACAACCAACAAAAGACTCGCTTGCAAGCGATTATTTTCAAAAGCAAGTTCAACCAACCCTTGGGTTAACACTGCCCCGGCTGTCCACATCCTACAGCTGACATCCCTGAAGCGTTCCTATGATCAGCATTACCTAAAAAGATTCGGTTTAAAACCGTTAGCTACTGATCATAATCTATCCACGAGAGATTATATCATCACATCACAATACAACAAATATATTCAAATACCATATACCGTGCTCATGAGATGATATCATGCTTTTATGAATGATGCACGTGAATGCAGTATGAAATTTACAATTTTCGATACCGGACCCATTAATCCGGAACCATTGCTTATACGGTTCTGGCTTTGGTGTGAGCTCACCATTGCACAGATTAGGTTAATTCAGACATTTGCTCTTAGGTCGTAGCCAGACTGATCAAGTCTACGGGCCAGGCTTTCTCGTGGTGAGTTATGGTCTTAACTCCTAACCACATGCAACATTTTGCCATTCATGTTAATGCAAACATTTACCATTTTCATTAGGTGTGCGACCCGAGCCTGAAGTCCATCAGACTCGATGTCATTCTTATACAACGCAAGTGATCCGGGCTTGGCCGAGCTCCGGTATTCACTGCAAAATACTCGCTTTACATACTCTTGACCTTTACAAGTCATCATCATATCACATGCCTCAAAAAGCTTATCATCTCATACATTATCATGTTTCAGCAAGCTTATCATGTCATTCAATAGCACGCCTCAATAGGCTAACACATGTTCATTTAACCATTTCTCATAATTATGACATGATAATAATCACAACAACATTAAGCATGCTTTACACATCATAACGTCATTTTCATCATAAACACATCAAGCATGCTTCACACATAACACATCTCAATGCATATCAACAATCACATTTCAGCACAACAAGGCATTTCAAAACAACAACACATATCAACACAGTGAGATATAATTCTCTCAGGCACGGGTTTCTGCAGATCGAAGCTAAGTAAGTCCGAAGACTTACCTGGATACGCTCACTGAGCAACTAAGCTATAGTTAGTCTACCGTCTTCAACACCACCCGATTGACGATCCGAAAGAAGATTCGGAATCACAACGACGCAGGCTACGCTCGGACACCATCAGATTCACCGGAATCTGAGCGACGGGACCGGACATATAAGGGGGATGCTCGACCTGGCCATAACTTCAACGGAAACGCAGAAACTCGGTACCAAAATGAAGAGGACGAAGAGAGGAATCCGAAAACTCAAACGGAATTGAAATCGGATTACAAACGAAGAGTAGATCTGAATTTGAAGTTGAGAGAAATCAGAGCTTTTACGAGGAAACGTGAAAGGAAATGAATTAATAAATGAATTTCCGCTATTTATAGCGAAGACGATAATTATCCTTTAGCAAATTCGATAATTATCCGTTTATCGATCCGAAGGCGGTTTGAGCCCCTTCTCCAAACTTCTCGAAATTGGAATAATAAATCTGACATTTTGTGTGGATAATTATTCCGCAACTTTCTCGGAAAACGCGTATTTCTAAGCCGTCTTTCTAAGCCGTCTTTCTAAGCCGTCTTTCTTAGCCGCTAAGAAACGAAATAGCGGCTCTTTTGGCCATTTTGCCTTTCCATGTTATTTCATATCTAGAACATACCCAATGTCCTGATCATTTCTCTCTACTGCAATTTTATTAATTGAAGCTCCCAAATGCTCCAAATAATACCAGAGGGTAAAAATTACTCCCCGGAGGAAAAAGTAAAATTTCCCCCATACGTCCAAATTTACGCCAAAATCATAATGGTGGAATTCATACTCGTCATCTACACACTATTCGCAATTTATGGGTCAATTGATATCGATGATTAACTTAATCACCCTAGCTTAATCATCATTTATTAGGATTCGAAAATCCTAGCTTTTACATCACACACCCCTTAAGAAAAAGTTTCGTCCCGAAACTTTAGTACACAGCTCATCAGAAGACTGAATCCGTCAATCACATAATTAACCTATCTTTGCATTTCGTGCAAGCATAGATTATTATCACGTTAGCGGGGTCATCACGCTCACACTAGGGAAGTCTATCACTTCCTATGTTAGCAAACACAAATCAATTCACACACACATAAATCACATAAACATAGAATCATATAGGCACATTAGTTAGTGGAAAAATTTTGGTACTAATTCATACCTTTATCTCAATCACCGATCAAAGAACTAAACACTTCTGGATAATTTCTTTCCATGTGCTCAACTGTTTCCCATGTAGCCTCTTCCATTCCCCTTCGGGACCACTGGATCTTCACTAATGGAATCTCTTTATTCCTTAACTTCTTCATCTTTCTGTCTAACACGGCCATAGGAAACTCGGCATAGGTCTGATCAGGCTCTATTTCAATAGCATCATAGTTGAGTACATGGCTCGGATCTGGTTGATACTGTCTTAGTTGTGATACATGAAACACTGGATGTACTCCATCCATTGTTGGCGGTAATGCTAAACGATAAGCTACTTTACCAACTTTTTCCAAAATCTCAAACGGTCTAATATACCGAGGACTTAACTTTCCCTTGATACCAAACCGTTTGACTCCACGAGTCGGTGAAACTTTCAGCCAAACGTGTGTCCCTGTTTCAAACTCTAGCGGACGTCGGCGCTTATCAGCATACGATTTTTGTCTACTCTGTGCAGCCAACATCCTTTCTCGAATCAAAGCAACTTTTTCAATATCACTTTTAACTTTGTCTGGAGCCGTATCAAAGACATCGGTAGGCTCATCCCAACATAATGGGGTTCGACATTTCCTTCCGTACAGTGCTTCATATGGTGCCATCCCAATGGATGCATGCCAACTGTTGTTGTAGGTGAACTTGACCAACGGTAATTGATCTGGCCATATCGGTCCCCAATCAAGCACACATGACCTCAACAAGTCTTCTAAAGTCTGAATAGTCCGTTCGGACTGACCATCTGACTGTGGATGAAACGCTGTTGTAAAATTCAGCTTGGTTCCCATTACTGTCTGTACCTGGCTCCAGAATCGGGAAGTAAATCGTCCATCTCTATCTGAAACTATGGTCTTAGGAACTCCATGTAATCTGACTATCTGATTCACAAATTCCTCTGCTAACTCCAAGTCATGTGTAGGGTAGTTCTGCTCATATTGTCTTAGTTGTCTTGATGCATAGGCGATGACTCTTTCATTTTGCATCAAGACGCATCCCAAGCCCATTTTAGATGCATCACTGTAAACAATGAACCCTAGTGTTCCATTCGGCTGAGCTAACACAGGTGCAGTAGTCAACCTCTTCTTTATCTCTTCAAAGCTTGCTTGACACTTGTCAGTCCATATAAACTTTGCCTTCTTCTATGATGGAAAACCCTTTTACAAAACGTCTATAGTATCCCACTAATCCTAGGAAACTATGTATCTCTTTGACATTCTTGGGGGTTCCCATGCTAGCACGGTTTCGATCTTGGATGGGTTAACTTTGACTCCGTCTACAGTAATCATGTGTCCTAAGAATGTTACTTCTTTTATCCAGAAGTCACACTTGGACAACTTAGCATAAAGCTTTTCTTTCCTCAATACTTGAAGAACTGCTTTCAAATGCTTTGCATGCTCTTCACTACTTTGTGAATAAGCCAATATGTCATCGATAAAGACCACAACAAACCGAGTCCTGAATGTTGTCTTATGGATATCATCTTCTTGAATCTTCAAATTGTGATAGCCTGATCGTAGGTCTATCTTGGAGAACACCTTTGATCCTTGCAACTGATCTAACAAATCATCAATTCGTGGCAGTGGATACCTGTTCTTAATCGTCATCTTATTCAGTTCTCTATAGTCGATACATAGCCTCATTGTACCATCCATTTTTCTTCACGAACAATACTTGCGCTCCCCATGGTGATACACTTGGCCGAATAAATCCTTTATTTGCCAATTTTTCCAATTGCTTCTTCAACTCAAGAATTTCCACATGTGTCATTCTGTACGGAGCTTTAGAAATTGGTCTAGTTCCAGACTCTAGATCGATTCTAAAGTCAACTTGCCTAGTAGGTGGCAATCTAGGTAATTCATCTTGAAAAACATCCTTAAACTTGTGTGCAACTGGAATGTATTTCAATTGAATCTTTCCTTCTTTCTCCAAAGCATAACATAAATATGCTTCACATCCTGTCCTTACCAGCTTACTTGCTTTCATTGCAGAGATCATCACTAGCAGGTCTTGTAGCTCACTTCCTTTGAACACATGACAAGTATCATCTTTGGCTAACATCATTATAGTTAGCATTTCCGCATCTTATCCATATACTTGATCATCCAATCGATGCCTAAAATCACGTCATCATTATCCAATCCGGTGATAAGGATATCGGTTGGCTACTTTACTTGCCTAGTTTCCACGTAAACTTTGACTTTCTCCTCCTCTCCCATTAGGACAAGATCCTTGAGTTAACATTATCCCCTAACCTCACAAACTTTATCATATCTCTAGGTTAACTACATCTGAAACATGTAGTTGGACTTTTTGATCAATCATTCTTGTAATGATTTAGGTCTCCACAATCGAAACATGTTCTTCCCTCCAATTTCTCTTATGATCATGGTTGTGGAGAAGACCTTGTTTCTTGACTCACACGTCTCGTACTCACAGGTTCAAGAAACATGGAGTAGACCCTACCTCTCTCTTCACTAGTTCGGGAATCCACCTATTTCTTAAAGCCTTGTCTTGCTTCAAGCTTTATTATCCTTTCCTAATACTCCAATAACGTCATACCTGTAACGACCCGAGTTTTAAGTAACCCAAGACGTCACTAGGCTAAGGACCACACAGTGGGTCCCATCAGTTAGCCTGACAACAACTTCACAAATAGGACCTTGCAACAAGAAGCACGAAAAATAATGAAAACATTCAACCTGTCATTTAGAAAACGTTTACATAACAACCATGCATGAAGTTAGTATGTATATCCCAAAACAACACTTTAAAACATGACACCTGAACAGGTGTCTTAAAACTTCAGCCTGAAATCAACATGTGTACACAGTTGCACACAACCAACAAAAGACTCGCTTGCAAGCGATTATTTTCAAAAGCAAGTTCAACCAACCCTTGGGTTAACACTGCCCCGGCTGTCCACATCCTGCAGCTGACATCCCTGAAGCGTTCCTATGATCAGCATTACCTAAAAAGATTCGGTTTAAAACCGTTAGCTACTGATCATAATCTATCCACGAGAGATTATATCATCACATCACAATACAACAAATATATTCAAATACCATATACCGTGCTCATGAGATGATATCATGCTTTTATGAATGATGCACGTGAATGCAGTATGAAATTTACAATTTTCGATCCCGGACCCATTAATCCGGAACCATTGCTTATACGGTTCTGGCTTTGGTGTGAGCTCACCATTGCACAGATTAGGTTAATTCAGACATTTGCTCTTAGGTCGTAGCCAGACTGATCAAGTCTACGGGCCAGGCTTTCTCGTGGTGAGTTATGGTCTTAACTCCTAACCACATGCAACATTTTGCCATTCATGTTAATGCAAACATTTACCATTTTCATTAGGTGTGCGACCCGAGCCTGAAGTCCATCAGACTCGGTGTCATTCTTATACAAACGCAAGTGATCCGGGCTTGGCCGAGCTCCGGTATTCACTGCAAAATACTCGCTTCACATACTCTTGACCTTTACAAGTCATCATCATATCACATGCCTCAAAAGGCTTATCATCTCATATATTATCATGTTTCAGCAAGCTTATCATGTCATTCAATAGCACGCCTCAATAGGCTAACACATGTTCATTTAACCATTTCTCATAATTATGACATGATAATAATCACAACAACATTAAGCATGCTTTACACATCATAACGTCATTTTCATCATAAACACATCAAGCATGCTTCACACATAACACATCTCAATGCATATCAACATTCACATTTCAGCACAACAAGGCATTTCAAAACAACAACACATATCAACACAGTGAGATATAAATCTCTCAGGCACGGGTTTCTGCAGATCGAAGCTAAGTAAGTCCGAAGACTTACCTGGATACGCTCACTGAGCAACTAAGCTATAGTTAGTCTACCGTCTTCAACACCACCTGTCGAGAATATCATATTCCCCGTATTAAACTTCTTGCTTCAAACATCAATTAAATTCATTCCTTTGAATTTAATTAGCTTATAGCGTTTTCTAGATTCCCAATTTAATTAATTAATCTTTAATTAATTAATTAAATTTTATCAGAATAACCTTTTGCCCGCAGGCAGTTTCTCAACCCCACTGTCATCAGATCTCATCAAACAAATAGCCCATAATCACCAGAATATTGTAACGAGCATAATGGAATTTCCAATTATCCATTTTGACAAGCCTAAGATCAATTTAGGCCAAATCGCAATACTGAAAACGAATAAATTCATAACTTATTCGTTACTAACCCGATTGACGATCCGAAAGAAGATTCGGAATCACAACGACGCAGGCTACGCTCGGACACCATCAGATTCACCGGAATCTGAGCGACGGGACCGGACATATAAAGGGGATGCTCGACCTGGCCATAACTTCAACGGAAACACATAAACTCGGTACCAAATGAAGAGGACGAAGAGAGGAATCCGAAAACTCAAACGGAATTGAAATCGGATTACAAACGAAGAGTAGATCTGAATTTGAAGGTTGAGAGAAATCAGAGCTTTTACGAGGAAACGTGAAAGGAAATGAATTAATAAATGAATTTCCGCTATTTATAGCGAAGACGATAATTATCCTTTAGCAAAGTCGATAGTTATCCTTTAACCGATCCGAAGGCGGTTTGAGCCCCTTCTCCAAACTTCTCGAAATTGGAATAATAAATCCGACATATTGTTTGGATAATTATTCCGCAACTTTCTCGGAAAACGCGTATTCCTAAGCCGACTTTCTTAGCCGCTAAGAAACGAAATAGCGACTCTTTTGGCCATTTTGCCTTTCCATGTTATTTCATATCTAGAACATATCCGATGTCCTGATCATTTCTTTCAACTACAATTTTATTAATTGAAGCTCCCAAATGCTGCAAATAATACCAGAGGGTAAAAATTACTCCCCGGAGGAAAAAGTAAAATTTCCCCCATACGTCCAAATTTACGCCAAAATTATAATGGTGGAATTCATACTCGTCATCTACACACTATTCGCAATTTATGGGTCAATTGATATCGATGATTAACTTAATCACCCTTAATCATCATTTATTAGGATTCGAAAATCCTAGCTTTTACATCACACACCCCTTAAGAAAAAGTTTCGTCCCGAAACTTTAGTACACAGCTCATCAGAAGACTGAATCTGTCAATCACATAATTAACCTATCTTTGCATTTCGTGCAAGCATAGATTATTATCACGTTAGCGGGGTCATCACGCTCACACTAGGGAAGTCTATCACTTCCTATGTTAGCAAACACAAATCAATTCACACACACATAAATCACATAAACATAGAATCATATAGGCACATTAGTTAGTGGAAAAGTTAGGTACTAATTCATACCTCTATCTCAATCACCGATCAAAGAACTAAACACCTCTGGATAATTTCTCTCCATGTGCTCAATTGTTTCCCATGTAGCCTCTTCCATTCCCCTTCGGGACCACTGGATCTTCACTAATGGAATCTCTTTATTCCTTAACTTCTTTATCTTTCTATCTAACACGGCCATAGGGAACTCGGCATAGGTCTGATCAGGCTCTATCTCGATAGCATCATAGCTGAGTACATGGCTCGGATCTGGTTGATACTGTCTTAGTTGTGATACATGAAACACTGGATGTACTCCATCCATTGTTGGCGGTAATGCTAAACGATAAGCTACTTTACCAACTTTTTCCAAAATCTCAAACGGTCCAATATACCGAGGACTTAACTTTCCCTTGATACCAAACCGTTTAACTCCACGAGTCGGTGAAACTTTCAGCCAAACGTGTGTCCCTGTTTCAAACTCTAGCGGACGTCGGCGCTTATCAGCATACGATTTTTGTCTACTCTGTGCAGCCAACATCCTTTCTCGAATCAAAGCAACTTTTTCAATATCACTTTTAACTTTGTCTGGAGCCGTATCAAAGACATCGGCAGGCTCATCCCAACATAATGGGGTTCGACATTTCCTTCCGTACAGTGCTTCATATGGTGCCATCCCAAGGGATGCATGCCAACTGTTGTTGTAGGTGAACTCGACCAACAGTAATTGATCTGGCCATATCGGTCCCCAATCAAGCACACATGACCTCAACAAGTCTTCTAAAGTCTGAATAGTCCGTTCGGACTAATCATCTGACTGTGGATGAAACGCTGTTGTAAAATTCAGCTTGGTTCCCATTACTGTCTATACCTGGCTCCAGAATCGGGAAGTAAATCGTCCATCTCTATCTGAAACTATGGTCTTAGGAACTCCATGTAATCTGACTATCTGATTCACAAATTCCTCTGCTAACTTGTTCACAGTCCAAGTTTCCTTGATAGGAATAAATCTTGCAGTCTTTGTTAATCGATCAACCACCATCCATATGGAGTCATAACCTTTGCTACTACGTAGACTGGTTACAAAATCCATGGTGATGTGTTCCCATTTCCACTCTGGTATCTCCAATGATTGAAGTTCTCCTCCTGGCCTTTGGTGTTCAATTTTAACTTGCTGACATGTTTGACACCGTGACACAAACTCAGCAATATCTTTCTTCATGCCTTGCCACCAAAAGTAAGGTTTAATATCCCGATACATCTTGTTTGATCCTGGATGTATGGAATATGGTGTTGCATGGGCTTCCACAAGAATCCTTTTTCTAATCTCTTCATCTTGAGGAACACATACTCTTCCCTGATATCTCATTATATTGTCAGTATCGATATAAAAGTCTGAAGATTCACCATTTTCGATCACTGACCTTATTTTGATTAAACTAGGACAACTTAGTTGTTTTTGTTGAATTTCTTTCAACCAATTGGGCACTATCTCCAAGGTACACAGATACCCTTGTTCTTTCTGAACCCATATTTCAATGCCACTACAAATCATATCTTTTTGTATTTCAACTTGTACAGTTAATCGAGCAATCGCTTTTTCTTGAGCTGACTTCCTACTCAAAGCATCAGCCACCACATTAGCTTTACCAGGATGATATAGTATCTCTAAGTCATAATCCTTTATCAACTCCAACCACCTTCTTTGTCTCATATTCAACTCTTTTTGAGTGAAAATATACTTCAGGCTCTTATGATCTGTCATGATTTTACACGTCGTCCCAAATAGGTAATGCCGCCAAATCTTAAGTGCATGAACTACTGCTGCTAACTCCAAGTCATGTGTAGGGTAGTTCTGCTCGTATTGTCTCAGTTGTCTTGATGCATAGGCGATGACTCTTTCATTTTGCATCAAGACGCATCCCAAGCCCATTTTAGATGCATCACTGTAAACAATGAACCCTAGCGTTCCATTCGGCTGAGCTAACACAGGTGCAGTAGTCAACCTCTTCTTTATCTCTTCAAAGCTTGCTTGACACTTGTCAGTCCATATAAACTTTGCCTTCTTCTGAAGTAAGTTGGTCATAGGTCTTGCTATGATGGAAAACCCTTTTACAAAACGTCTATAGTATCCTACTAATCCTAGGAAACTACGTATCTCTTTGACGTTCTTGGGTGGTTCCCATGCTAGCACGGTTTCGATCTTGGATGGGTCAACTTTGACTTCATCTGCAGTAATCATGTGTCCCAAGAATGTTACTTCTTTCATCCAGAAGTCACACTTGGACAACTTAGCATAAAGCTTTTCTTTCCTCAATACTCGAAGAATTACTTTTAAATGTTTTATGCTCTTCACTACTTCATGAATAAGCAAATATGTCATCGGTAAAAACCACAACAAACCGAGTCCTGAATGTTGTCTTATGGATATCATCTTCTTGAATCTTCAACTTGTGATAGCCTGACCGTAGGTCTATCTTGGAGAACACCTTTGATCCTTGCAATTGATCTAACAAATCATCAATTCGTGATAGTGGATACTTGTTCTTAATCGTCATCTTATTCAGTTCTCTATAGTCGATACATAGCCTCATTGTACCATCCATTTTTCTTCACGAACAATACTGGCGCTCCCCATGGCGATACACTTGGCCGAATAAATCCTTTATCTGCCAATTCTTCCAACTGCTTCTTCAACTCAAGCATTTCCACAGGTGCCATTCTGTACGGAGCTTTAGAAATTGGTCTAGTTCCAGGCTCTAGATCGATTCTAAAGTCAACTTGCCTAGTAGGTGGAAATCCACGTAATTCATCTTGAAAAACATCCTTAAACTCGCGTGCAATTGGAATGTCTTTCAATTGAATCTTTCCTCCTTTCTCCAAAACATAACATGTATATGCTTCATATCCTTTCCTTACCAGCTTACTTGCTTTCATCGTAGAGATCATTACCAATGGTCCTTGTAAATCACCTCCTTTGAACACATGACAAGTTTCATCCTTGGCTAACATCATTATTGTTAGCATTTCCGCATCTATCTTATCCATATACTTGATCATCCAATCGATGCCTAGAATCACGTCATCATTATCCAATCCGGTAATAAGGATATCAGTTGGCTACTTTACTTGCCTAGTTTCCACGTAAACTTTGGCTTTTTCCTCCTCTCACATTAGGACAAGATCCTTGAGTTAACATTATCCCTTAGTCTCACAAACTTTATCCTATCTCTAGGTTAACTACATCTGAAACATGTAGTTGGACTTTTTTTTGATCAATCCTTCTTGTAATGATTTAGGTCTCCACAATTGAAACATGTTCTTCCTTCCAATTTCTCTTATGATCATGGTTGTGGAGAAGGCCTTGTTTCTTGACTCACACGTCTCGTACTCGTAGGTTCAAGAAACTTGGGATAGACTTATGCCTCTTTCCTCCACTAGTTTAGGAATCCACCTCTTTCCTAAAGTCTCGTCTTGCTTCAAGCTTTATTATCCTTTCCTAATACTCCAATAAAGTCATACTTTAGGTGACAACACCAACTAAGAGGTCGTTTCATCCTATCGTAAACAATCTTATCAATTGATCATAAAGTGGTGCACTCTCATCCAACGATGTATACTCCTCGTGAAATTCATCTCCATCATAGGAGACCCTCCAAATGTTACTTCCAAAAAAAGACTTTAACAAGTTACTCCAAATCTGACTCTTGAAAGTCTCGTAATCCACAATGATTGCACAATTTCTCATCCACCAACATGCACCAATGTTTTGCATGAAGGTTGCTGCAAGTTTCATCTTATACTTTTCTAGCCCTCCAATGTCCCCAAAAGTCATGTTTATGTGGTTCAACCGCCAATCAACTTGCATTACATAAGCTCCTGCAAACACTAACACATCTCTTCTTTTTATGGCCTTAGCCACTTCTCTAATGAAGTTCACTACCTTCTTGTTCCTCATATGGAACTTCTAGTGTTTGGGGTTCAATAACTCGTGCTTGCCCTTGCGTTTCTATCGTAGCAATAGCCCTTTCTATTGTTATATTCTTGCATCTTCACATCTCATGTAGCTCGATGGGTAGAAGTACTTGACCCTGACCACTTACTCAAAAAAATTATACTCTCATGTACTTCTAGCTTGTCGTACTTCCACTGACACACTTGCACATTGTGCTCCCATTGACATACTCGTAATTAAGCTGTAACTTCCTTGTCTCTTAATTAAAGCGCTTACGGTTGCCTTTATCACGGTTTCAACAAACCGGAACATTCACGATCGTTCTCTCTTCATATATATCCACTACTTATAACAATAGTGATATCTATAAGAATACTATGATCTTAACAAGTTAGAGAGAGAACTACACTTACAAGGAGTCACACTGAGGAGTGGAAGGCAGTGTCTTTACCCACAATCCCGACTATGCATATGATTTTAAATCCATTAAAACCATATGTTAGTAATTTCCAAAATCTTTTGAAAACTTAAATGTCCATTAAAAACCAACCCGGACTGGGTTGTAGTTAGGTTGAACTATCATGTCTCATCTCAAGTCACATGTGCCCTTGTTGTCAACCTAAGCTCTGATACCAATCTGTAACGACCCGAGTTTTAAGTAACCCAAGACGTCACTAGGCTAAGGACCACACAGTGGGTCCCATCAGTTAGCCTGACAACAACTTCACAAATAGGACCTTGCAACAAGAAGCACGAAAAATAATGAAAACATTCAACCTGTCATTTAGAAAACGTTTACATAACAACCATGCATGAAGTTAGTATGTATATCCCAAAACAACACTTTAAAACATGACACCTGAACAGGTGTCTTAAAACTTCAGCCTGAAATCAACATGTGTACACAGTTGCACACAACCAACAAAAGACTCGCTTGCAAGCGATTATTTTCAAAAGCAAGTTCAACCAACCCTTGGGTTAACACTGCCCCGGCTGTCCACATCCTGCAGCTGACATCCCTGAAGCGTTCCTATGATCAGCATTACCTAAAAAGATTCGGTTTAAAACCGTTAGCTACTGATCATAATCTATCCACGAGAGATTATATCATCACATCACAATACAACAAATATATTCAAATACCATATACCGTGCTCATGAGATGATATCATGCTTTTATGAATGATGCACGTGAATGCAGTATGAAATTTACAATTTTCGATCCCGGACCCATTAATCCGGAACCATTGCTTATACGGTTCTGGCTTTGGTGTGAGCTCACCATTGCACAGATTAGGTTAATTCAGACATTTGCTCTTAGGTCGTAGCCAGACTGATCAAGTCTACGGGCCAGGCTTTCTCGTGGTGAGTTATGGTCTTAACTCCTAACCACATGCAACATTTTGCCATTCATGTTAATGCAAACATTTACCATTTTCATTAGGTGTGCGACCCGAGCCTGAAGTCCATCAGACTCGGTGTCATTCTTATACAAACGCAAGTGATCCGGGCTTGGCCGAGCTCCGGTATTCACTGCAAAATACTCGCTTCACATACTCTTGACCTTTACAAGTCATCATCATATCACATGCCTCAAAAGGCTTATCATCTCATATATTATCATGTTTCAGCAAGCTTATCATGTCATTCAATAGCACGCCTCAATAGGCTAACACATGTTCATTTAACCATTTCTCATAATTATGACATGATAATAATCACAACAACATTAAGCATGCTTTACACATCATAACGTCATTTTCATCATAAACACATCAAGCATGCTTCACACATAACACATCTCAATGCATATCAACATTCACATTTCAGCACAACAAGGCATTTCAAAACAACAACACATATCAACACAGTGAGATATAAATCTCTCAGGCACGGGTTTCTGCAGATCGAAGCTAAGTAAGTCCGAAGACTTACCTGGATACGCTCACTGAGCAACTAAGCTATAGTTAGTCTACCGTCTTCAACACCACCTGTCGAGAATATCATATTCCCCGTATTAAACTTCTTGCTTCAAACATCAATTAAATTCATTCCTTTGAATTTAATTAGCTTATAGCGTTTTCTAGATTCCCAATTTAATTAATTAATCTTTAATTAATTAATTAAATTTTATCAGAATAACCTTTTGCCCGCAGGCAGTTTCTCAACTCCACTGTCATCAGATCTCATCAAACAAATAGCCCATAATCACCAGAATATTGTAACGAGCATAATGGAATTTCCAATTATCCATTTTGACAAGCCTAAGGTCAATTTAGGCCAAATCGCAATACTGAAAACGAATAAATTCATAACTTATTCGTTACTAACCCGATTGACGATCCGAAAGAAGATTCGGAACCACAACGACGCAGGCTACGCTCGGACACCATCAGATTCACCGGAATCTGAGCGACGGGACCGGACATATAAAGGGGATGCTCGACCTGGCCATAACTTCAACGGAAACGCATAAACTCGGTACCAAATGAAGAGGACGAAGAGAGGAATCCGAAAACTCAAACGGAATTGAAATCGGATTACAAACGAAGAGTAGATCTGAATTTGAAGGTTGAGAGAAATCAGAGCTTTTACGAGGAAACGTGAAAGGAAATGAATTAATAAATGAATTTCCGCTATTTATAGCGAAGACGATAATTATCCTTTAGCAAAGTCGATAGTTATCCTTTAACCGATCCGAAGGCGGTTTGAGCCCCTTCTCCAAACTTCTCGAAATTGGAATAATAAATCCGACATATTGTTTGGATAATTATTCCGCAACTTTCTCGGAAAACGCGTATTCCTAAGCCGACTTTCTTAGCCGCTAAGAAACGAAATAGCGACTCTTTTGGCCATTTTGCCTTTCCATGTTATTTCATATCTAGAACATATCCGATGTCCTGATCATTTCTTTCAACTACAATTTTATTAATTGAAGCTCCCAAATGCTCCAAATAATACCAGAGGGTAAAAATTACTCCCCGGAGGAAAAAGTAAAATTTCCCCCATACGTCCAAATTTACGCCAAAATCATAATGGTGGAATTCATACTCGTCATCTACACACTATTCGCAATTTATGGGTCAATTGATATCGATGATTAACTTAATCACCCTTAATCATCATTTATTAGGATTCGAAAATCCTAGCTTTTACATCACCTTAGGTGACAACACCAACTAAGAGATCGTTTCATCCTATCGTAACAATCTTATCAATTGATCATAAAGTGGTGCATTCTCATCCAACGATGTATACTCCTCGTGAAAATCATCTCCCTCATAGGAGAACCTCCAAATATTGCTTCCAGGAAAGACTTTAACGTACAAGTTAGTCCAAATCCGACTCTTGAAAGTCTCGTAATCCACAATGATTGCACAATTTCTCATCCACCAATATGCACCAATGTTCGGCATGAAGGTTGCTGCAAGTTTCATCTTATACTTTTCTAGCCCTCCAATGTCCCCAAAAGTCATGTTTATGTGGTTCAACCGCCAATCAACTTGCACTACATAAGCTCCTGCAAACACTAACACATCTCTTCTTTTGATGGCCTTAGTCACTTCTCTAATGAAGTTCACTACCTTCTTGTTCCTCCTATGGAACTTCTAGTGTTTGGGGTTCAATAACTTGTTCTTGCCCTTGCGTTTCTATCGTAGCAATAGCCCTTTCTACTGCTATATTCTTGCATCTTCACATCTCATGTAGCTCGATGGGTAGAAGTACTTGACCTTGACCACTTACTTTAAACATTATACTCTCATGTACTTCTAGCTTGTCGTACTTCCACCGACATTTTTGCGCATTGTGCTCCCATTGACATACTCGTAATGAAGCTGCAACTTCCTTGTCTCTTAATCAAAACGCTTACGGTTGCCTTTATCACGGTTTCGACAAACTGGAACATTCACGATCGTTCTCTCTTCATATATATCCACTACTTATAACAATAGTGATATCTATCAGAATACTATAATCTTAACAAGTTAGAGAGAGAGAACTACACTTACAAGGAGTCACGCTGAGGAGTGGAAGGCAGTGTCTTTACCCACAATCCCGACTATGCATATGATTTTAAATCCATTAAAACCATATGTTAGTAATTTCCAAAATCTTTTGAAAACTTAAATTCCTTTCAAAACCAACCCGAACTGGGTTGTAGTTAGGTTGAACTATCATGTCTCATCTCAAGTCACATGTTCCCTTGTTGTCAACCTAAGCTCTGATACCAATCTGCAACGACCCGAGTTTTAAGTAACCCAAGACGTCACTAGGCTAAGGACCACACAGTGGGTCCTATCAGATATCCTGACAACAACTTCACAAATAGGACCTTGCAACAAGAAGCACGAAAAAATAATGAAAACATTCAACCTGTCATTTAGAAAAAAACATTTAAATAACAACCGTGCATGCAGTTAGTATGTATATCCCAAAACGACACTTCAAAGCATGACACTTGAACAGGTGTCTTAAAACTTCAGCCTGAAATCAACATGTGTACACAGTTGCACACAACCAACAAAAGACTCGCTTGCAAGCGATTATTTTCAAAAGCAAGTTCAACCAACCCTTGGGTTAACACTGCCCCGGCTGTCCACATCCTACAGCTGACATCCCTGAAGCGTTCCTATGATCAGCATTACCTAAAAAGATTCGGTTTAAAACCGTTAGCTACTGATCATAATCTATCCACGAGAGATTATATCATCACATCACAATACAACAAATATATTCAAATACCATATACCGTGCTCATGAGATGATATCATGCTTTTATGAATGATGCACGTGAATGCAGTATGAAATTTACAATTTTTGATACCGGACCCATTAATCCGGAACCATTGCTTATACGGTTCTGGCTTTGGTGTGAGCTCACCATTGCACAGATTAGGTTAATTCAGACATTTGCTCTTAGGTCGTAGCCAGACTGATCAAGTCTACGGGCCAGGCTTTCTCGTGGTGAGTTATGGTCTTAACTCCTAACCACATGCAACATTTTGCCATTCATGTTAATGCAAACATTTACCATTTTCATTAGGTGTGCGACCCGAGCCTGAAGTCCATCAGACTCGATGTCATTCTTATACAACGCAAGTGATCCGGGCTTGGCCGAGCTCCGGTATTCACTGCAAAATACTCGCTTTACATACTCTTGACCTTTACAAGTCATCATCATATCACATGCCTCAAAAAGCTTATCATCTCATACATTATCATGTTTCAGCAAGCTTATCATGTCATTCAATAGCACGCCTCAATAGGCTAACACATGTTCATTTAACCATTTCTCATAATTATGACATGATAATAATCACAACAACATTAAGCATGCTTTACACATCATAACGTCATTTTCATCATAAACACATCAAGCATGCTTCACACATAACACATCTCAATGCATATCAACAATCACATTTCAGCACAACAAGGCATTTCAAAACAACAACACATATCAACACAGTGAGATATAATTCTCTCAGGCACGGGTTTCTGCAGATCGAAGCTAAGTAAGTCCGAAGACTTACCTGGATACGCTCACTGAGCAACTAAGCTATAGTTAGTCTACCGTCTTCAACACCACCCGATTGACGATCCGAAAGAAGATTCGGAATCACAACGACGCAGGCTACGCTCGGACACCATCAGATTCACCGGAATCTGAGCGACGGGACCGGACATATAAGGGGGATGCTCGACCTGGCCATAACTTCAACGGAAACGCAGAAACTCGGTACCAAAATGAAGAGGACGAAGAGAGGAATCCGAAAACTCAAACGGAATTGAAATCGGATTACAAACGAAGAGTAGATCTGAATTTGAAGTTGAGAGAAATCAGAGCTTTTACGAGGAAACGTGAAAGGAAATGAATTAATAAATGAATTTCCGCTATTTATAGCGAAGACGATAATTATCCTTTAGCAAAGTCGATAATTATCCGTTTATCGATCCGAAGGCGGTTTGAGCCCCTTCTCCAAACTTCTCGAAATTGGAATAATAAATCTGACATTTTGTGTGGATAATTATTCCGCAACTTTCTCGAAAAACGCGTATTTCTAAGCCGTCTTTCTTAGCCGCTAAGAAACGAAATAGCGGCTCTTTTGGCCATTTTGCCTTTCCATGTTATTTCATATCTAGAACATACCCAATGTCCTGATCATTTCTCTCAACTGCAATTTTATTAATTGAAGCTCCCAAATGCTCCAAATAATACCAGAGGGTAAAAATTACTCCCCGGAGGAAAAAGTAAAATTTCCCCCATACGTCCAAATTTACGCCAAAATCATAATGGTGGAATTCATACTCGTCATCTACACACTATTCGCAATTTATGGGTCAATTGATATCGATGATTAACTTAATCACCCTAGCTTAATCATCATTTATTAGGATTCGAAAATCCTAGCTTTTACATTGATGGGGTCCTCACCACTTAACCCATGGAAAAATGGGAGTAAGTGAATGAGACCCGGTTTGAGCTCGAAATTGATTCCTTCCCCTAATGCCGGTTGATAGCATGTATTATAGTCTATATTTCGGGACTTGTTTAGACGTTTTATCTTCAATAATCTGCGTGTTTGGATGTATATTATGTGATCATATTGCTATTTCATCTACATTTCCGAGAATCGAGGTCTACACCTAGTTTCGTTGTAATCGTAGGTAAAACAGCACATTTTGGATGGAATTAGAGCTAAAGGAGCTAAGGAGTCATAGGAGCTACATTCAGGAGCTTAAGGAGAAACTCATGAAGCATGGAAATGGATTAAAGATTTACTTTGGACCAGATTTGAGAGATTTCACCATCAGTTAGAGAGTCACCTCGGCCAGCTACAATGTCACCTCGACCGAGGTGATTTTGAGGAGCGCCCCGACCGAGGTGGACACCTTGTCGCCGGCGAGGAGATATATTTTATGGCTGAGATCTTTTAATTATGGAAAAGAAGACATCCACACATGACAAAACAATATATATATATATATATATATATATATATATATATATATATATATATATTGTTTCCGCCATTATCTTTATCTTTTATAGTAAGAAAGGGTGAGATTTGGGCTTTGTCATGGGCTATTCATGAGTTGTCATGGGCTTGTCAAAACAATATATATATATATATATATATATATATATATATATATATATATATATATATATATATATATATATTGTTTCCGCCATTATCTTTATCTTTTATAATCCGACGGGTCTAAGACGTGGATGGGATGCACGTAAGTGAATCTTAGATATAAGCCTTCGGGGTTCCATCCTAAAACCAATTGGCAATAGGAGGAGTAGCCCTAACTCTTATATACTAGGTTCGGTTATTATCATATTGTCGATGTGGGACAATATATCCACACATCTCAACATGCTTCACCTTTTCAAAGCGACGTCTGCCAATACTCTTGAGTTGTGGGTTGACGTCATGAAAAGATTTCCCAAACTGAAAATTTTTATAAACGAAATAGATAAAGATGGAAATACCCCTCTCCACTATGCCATTCTGGAATCCGACATAAAGAAGACACGTTTTCTATTGTCAATCGATGGTGTAAGATTGTCTATTCAAAACAAGTGGCATCAAACACCAATAGACCTCTGCACACACCTTTTGACAAAGGGTGATCCAAGACATGTATGTTTTTCTTACATTTTCGCTTTATTTTTTAAAAAAATTTATTTATTTTTATTCTATTATAAATATCTACATCATGGGTAAATTTTGAAATTAATTTCATTTTAGTATGATATGGTTACAATATATGGGTAGGACACAAGGATAAAAAAAACTTATTTTACTGAAAATTATAGCTTGCAATATGGATAGCCCTTGAGGATTTTTTAGCGAAAGACAAAGAAGAGGCGGAACACAGTACCACTACTCTTACGGATCAACACTCGTGTGATGACGAGTTTTAGTGATCTGAGAATGTCAAGTGATGAGGATTTGAAGAAATTACTAGAAAATGTGGCGGTGGCTGCAGCTCTCTTGGTAACACTATCATTTGTAGCAACTTTCACAATTCCACCCAGGTTCAACTGCAAGCAAATCTTCATGACATAATACTTCAGGAGGAGGAGAAGTCGCGCTCCTCTGCATTGAATGAAAGCAATAAATCCCTCATGACCATGCTAGCTCAGCTTTCAAAGGCTAACTGGATAAAACAGGGAGATCAATGTTCTTCCTTCTTCTTTAGGGGCATCAAGAATCGCAGGTGTGCAAACCACATAAATGCTATCAGAACCAGCAACGGTTCTATGGCCATGGACCCTGACTCCATTTCTCATTCACTGGTGAATCACTTCAGGCAGGTCCTTAACCCACCGATCCACACGCCCCAAGCTCCCTTCCCTAACATTGCCCTCCCCCTTCTTAGTCCGGAGGACGCTGCTTCACTTGTAAGTATGGTCGACCTGGAGGAGATAAAATCCTCTATTTTCAGCATTGGAGCAAACAAGGCGCCTGCTGGCCCAGATAGGTACAGCTCTCTTTTCTTCAAGTCTGCTTGGGAGATCGTTCAACATGACTTCTCTAAGGCTATCATGGACTTCTTCACCAATGGACATATGCTCAAGCAAGTAAATCATACGTCTATTTCACTTATCGCTAAACGTGATTGTCCACTTGATCCCTCAAATTATCGCCCCATCTCCTGCTGCAATACCATTTATAAGACAATCTCCAAGATACTATCCAAGCGCATCAACAAAATACTTCCAAACATTATCAGCTTCAATCAAAGTGCTTTTATTGCACAAAGATCTATCCAGCACAATGTTCTTCTTTGTCAAGAACTACTCCACAAGTATGGTAGAAAGCACATCTCCCCAAGAGTTGCGATGAAGATTGACATCTCAAAGGCATTTGATACTGTGAGTCATGAGTTCATCATCTACTGTCTGCACAGTATTGGCTTCCCTGGTCAGTTCATTGGTTTGGTTAGAGAGTGTATTACTACTGCCTCCTTCTCGGTCAATGTCAATGGCTCTCCGTGTGGACATTTCATGGGTAGAAGGGGTTTGAGACAAGGCTGCCCTCTTTCCCCCCCCCCCTTTTTTGTGATTGCAATGGAGTTCCTCACCAGGATGATCTTGAAAAACACCTCCAACCCTAGCTTCAATCACCATCCCAAATGCTCCTCACCTCCCATCACTCACCTTACCTTTGCTGATGACCTCATTCTACTATGTAGAGGAGATATTCCTTCCATTCAAATTCTTAAAGATACGCTTGATCAATTTGGTCGTGCTTCTGGGCTGGTGATGAGGTGGGATGAGTATTGTCGATCGTGATAGAGTTGTCAGCCTTACTGGAATGCCTTTGGGATCACTTCCCTTCCTTTACCTGGGGGTTCCGATTGGTAGCAAGCGCCTTCTGATTAGTGATTATCAGCCCTTAATTCACAAAATCACTAAGCGCATTCAATCCTGGAGCGCTAAGTCCCTCTCATACGCGGGTAGGGCTCAAATTGTGAAGTCCGTCCTCTTCTCAATCAGCCACTATAGGAGTTATATGTTCATGCTCCCCGCCAAGGTGATCAGTATGATCAATAGCCTCATTAGATCATATTTTTGGGCGGGCACTGTGAGCAGCAATCGAGCTTTGGTTGCTTGGTCTTCCATCTGCACTGCCAAAGACGTGGGTGGCCTTGATTTCCCTGATCTTGCTACTAGGAACAAAGTCGCATTTGCCAAGCTCATATATGAACTAGATAGAGGTGGTGACAACATCTGGGTCCAATGGGCTAAGTGGCACCTAATCAAGGCTAACTCCATTTGGAACTGCAGCCCTAAACCGCATCATAGTGTTTTCTGGAAAGCTTTGCTCGTTACTAGGAGTGACATGCCCCCTTGCCTCACTACTCGCTTGAGAAGGGATGTTGTGGCCACCAATCTCAACCAATTCTCTCATAAGATCGCCTATACAAGTTACAAAACTGCGCCTGATCCTACTATTCAAACTCCTTACAAAGCAATCTGGCTCAAATCCAATACCCCTAAGAGTTGCTATATCTCCTGGCTTGCTTCACTTAAACGCCTTCGAACTCTCACTACGCTCAAGTCCTGGAATTTAATTGCTGAGGATACATGTAAACTATGCTGCAGTGCCCCTGAAAGTGAAGACCATCTTTGGTATTATTGCAGCTATGAGTCTCTCGTCCTGGACATAGTCTCCCGCTGGACTAGAACCCCCTACCCCGCCCCTTATATCAATAACCTCTGGGTGTGGCTCGCGTCCTGGACCCACAAGCAACCCAACTTTCTGGACAGGATCCGCATTGCATCCATCACTTCCTTCATATATCATGTATGGACTGCTAGAAACAAGCTGATCTATGATAATACCTTCACTAGAGCGATCGAGTGTGCGGGTGCTATCATTAGATCCATTAAACTTCACTTTGAACACAACTGGAAGGACAACTCTCCCCCCTCTCTCACCACTGCTCGTATGCTAAACATACAGATCACCTAAGGAGCATCTCCCCATTCTCCTTTCGCCCTACTCTCGAACTGTCTTTGATTTTGTTGCTGAGCTTGTAACTGCCTCTCTGCACTTGTAACCTCTGCACTTGTAACCGTTATATATTCCCTCTTAATAAAATTACATTTTCAAAAAAAAAAAAAACTTTCACAATTCCAGGTGGATACAACGGAGACACTGGACAAGCTCTCCGAATGAAAGAAGTTTCGGTTAAAACCTTCGTAGCATCAAATGTGGTGGCTATGTTGTTGGGCGTTGGTGCCCTGCTGACATACACATTTGGAGCAACAAAAAAAGCATGGCTGAGGGTGTTATTCATTCCTTGTGTGGTGATGTTGCAGTCCGCTCTTTTGGCTACCATCATTTCCTTCATCTCAGGCGTGTATGCACTTGTATTTCAAGACGCCAAATGGATAGCTACTCTGGCGGTTGTCATTGTCGGCGGTGTACTCCTCCTCTTTTCGATCTCGCCTGCTGCGGCTGGTGCTCTCATTCAAATTTTAAAGTGGTTTCAAAAGTGTTTACAACGGTTGGTAAGAGGAGGCAAGATCGTGTTCTTGCGTTTGCTTACTGCAATTTATCCCCTGGCAAAGCGTTATGGCCTAGAAAGTAATGTGGACAGATTAGGAGAGACAGTTGGAAATTCCATTACACAGATGTAACGTTCATCAAGTGTGGAGAACCCTCCCAAATAGGAACAATTTGTACCGTTCATCAAGGCTTCTACGTACTTATAATTTTACATTTTTTTATTCGATCTTCTTTCAAATCTGAATTATTATGACAACCTGAATTAAGAGAGAAGGTTTGTAATACCCCTAAATTATACTAGGATTGAGTGTCCCAATTAGATAAAACAATTATCAACATAATTCATATATTTACTATAAGAGAAGTATCTTTTGGGCTGACTAAACTTTAGTACCCATCCTTTTAACTATCAGAACGGTACCTCATCTACTGACCTCGACCGAAGATTAGTACCTATGTTACTATTTATCCGTTAAACTATCTAAACTGTGTTAAATATTAGGGGCAAAATTGTCCACTCCATTTTTAATTTTAATTTCCTTCTTTGAGAGTCTTCTTTACAATATCCCCAAATTTTCAATACAATTTAGATCTATTTAGATCTATTTACATATATTATCCAGCTGAGTTCAATACAGTAGCAGCATATATCCAACCAAAAATGACGATCAAAAATTGGGGCTTAGATCACCAAATGCGATCATCCCTTTTAAACCTAGGTTTGGTTCGTCGTCGAAGTTTAACTCTATGGATTCAATCGATAGTGAGAGTTTATTGGGCGACGAAGGGAACGGGAGAGGTCCAGCGTTGTCGGTGGGGAAGAAGCACGGGAGATCCGAAAACTATATAGATTCTTCCTCAGAGGAGACGGCGTTTAGGGAACTGGCAACAACGATATTGAAGTTTGGAGAGATCTACGAGAGGATTGAGAGCTCTAAGTAGAGACAAATGATGGAATTGGAAAGACAGAGGATGGAGTTCACTAAGGAACTTGAGCTCCAGAGGATGAACATGCTCATGAAAGCTGATACGGTTCTGTAGTAGTCTATATTCAACCACTGATTTGTCAATTAGTGTGTCAAGTAGTGGGTGAATTAGTGGGTCAAGTAGTGGGTGAATTAGTGGGTCAATTAGTTATTTAGATTTTCTTTATAAGAAGGCACAACGTCAGTTTGTCAAGAAGACTTGAATATTGAATTGAAGACAAAATTGAGGATTCCTCAGATTTCCTGTGTTAGAGATTCTTTAGCACAGATTGTCCTATGAGTGAGATTCTTGCTTCTAGTGGGTTCTAACATTTGGTATCAGAGCCTGTCGATCCGACATGGTGAATGACACCTATCCTTCGTTCCACCACCACAACAACTATCCCCCTTACCGCCCTGCTAACACCCGGTCTAACAACCCTCTTGATGTTAGGTCTCAGCAACTAGCCTCCATTATCCCTCATCTGTAGAAGCTTGTGGAGGTGCTAGACCTTTTGGTGCATTACAACAAATTACAATCATTTGATGTACCTTCTTCATCTTCTCCTAATTCCCAATCCAAGGAAGAAAACCCACCTCCTCCATTGTTGTTGCACACCAGTGACTGTGAGCAGATAAGCTACGAGCCCCAACACATTTGTAAGTCATTACCAAAACCGCAAAAGAACAGAAAATACCAGATCAGGGAGCCCCAGAAGAAGAGAAAACACCAGCAACAACAAGGTCCTTCAACCTCATTGGCCTCTCCCGTGGAGGTTGAATGTTATTGGGTCATGACACTGAAGCTACTTTACCACAAGTTGGTCTTCGCCATGGTTGCGGGTGGTTCCATCCTCAACTTTAGCTTTGATTTCCTTACGCCTTGAGGACAAGGCGAGTTTTCAAGGGGGGTGTATTGATACGGTTCTGCAGTAGTCTATATTCAATCACTGATTTATCAATTAGTGTGTCAAGTAGTGGGTGAATTAGTGGGTCAAGTAGTGGGTGAATTAGTGGGTCAATTAGTTATTTAGATTTTCTTTATAAGAAGGCACAACGTCAGTTTGTCAAGCAGACTTGAATATTGAATTGAAGACAAAATTGAGGATTCCTCAGATTTCCTGTGTTAGAGATTCTTTAGCACAGATTGTCCTAGGAATGAGATTCTTGCTTCTAGTGGGTTCTAACAAAAGCTTAGCTGGAGATTGAGAAGTTGAAAAGGTCCAAGAATGCTTCAAAATCAGGTGAACACTTTGAGCTTAATTGCTTAAGTAATGTATGAATTTGGTGATCTGTTTGCCTATCCATCTGTGTTTGAAGAATGCAGCATGTATTTGAACAGTTTTGGATTTGTCTGTATCAACACAATTTAACACATTACTTCACTGATGTTTTAGCAGAAGAATAACTCGTTGCTTCACTTCCACCAAACTGAGATGTGCCAATTGCGAGTCTTTTAAAGGATATTATGTATTTCCATATCAATAGAATTTCTTCCGGTGATAATTTCAAGTACAATCATCTACGAAATCAACGAGATCAAAATCAACAATTTTAGGCACAAATTAGCATCGAGAAGGATATTGGAAGACTTGATACTCCGATGAATGAATCGTGGATCGATCTCCTCGTGCAGGTACGACAAACCTCTATCGATTCCGATGAAAACAGTGGCTCTCTTTTCCCAATTGAATATGTACCTTTTCCTGCTCTAAAGGTGGTGCCAAACGCTTCCATTCTTTGGAAATTCAGAGACGAGAAGTTGTTCGTTGTTCTCCACACAGCACTTGGAGAATCGGCTCTCCTTTCCCAATTTAGGCATGAATTAGGTCACTGTCGAGCCAAGTCTCTACTAGTGCAGCCGCCAAGGAATTCGGTCGAAACCCTAATCGAGTGGTTGCTGAATTTGGGAAAAATTTGAGGATTTTGTAAAGAAGGCTCTCAAAAAAAGGAAACTAAAATTAAAAATGGAGTGGACAGTTTTACCCCTAAATTTAACATCGTTTAGATAGTTTAACGGATGAACAGTAACCTAGATATTAATCTTCGGTCGGAGTCAGTAGATGAGGTACCGTTCTGATAGTTAAAAGGATGGGTACTAAAGTTTAGTCAGCTCAAAAGATGGGTACTGTTTTGGTAAATTTCTCTTTTCTATAAATATGTATATAAAAAAACAATTGGTGAAAAATATAAAAATCTAACAATCGATCGATCTTTCAAAAACAATTGTTATTTCATCCACTGCTATTATAGGTTTTTTTAAAGGGTTAATGTATTAGAATAGTAAGGATTTACTAGGGTCGACTAGACCAAAAAAACAAGCGAGATCCACAGACATAAAGAAAGAGTTAATACAAGTGAATGCCTAGAAGCTTAGCCCATGTGAGCGAGTTTAGGGATCGATCTTAACGGTTGTTAAATGTGAAGTTCTTGGTGGCACTAATAGCGTTGTGAGCACAAGTGGAGGCATGTGTGAAACTGTTATTGTACAAGTGGTCGTTCCTAACTTTCCAGACGAAGTAGATGTTGGTGACTTGCAATCTCGAGATGATGTCGAGGGTGAGGGTCGAGTAGCTGCGCGCAGTGGTGGAAGAGGGGATTCTCGTCTTCCGGATGGTTGGCGCAGAGCTTACAAAGATCATCCTGGACAAGGTTCCAATGCAGGAACTTGGTAAGAGGCTAGTAGGTAGTTGTTGGTGACTTGCAATCCACGAAATGAAACTACTTTGCACCATTGATACCCTACCATATGATATCGGTTGATGACGTGGGCATTGCATGTTTCTATTACCACCGTCACTAATTGCTTTTTTGTCCAGGCTTCTTATTTCCGAATTTACAGGTTGAAATGCTGAGTTTTAAAATGGCTTCTGCAACTTGTAGCTCCCCAGCTGCAGCGGCCACATTAAGAGGGGTTTCCGCTTTCGAGTTCTCCCCCGACAATACCAAAACTCGGGCTTTAATGCTCCACTCGATTGCCTTGTTGATGATTCCCATATCACCTTCCCTTGCAGCTAAATGCACCACACTCTCTCCCTCAACCCCTCTATATGATGCAAAATCACTCGGATGCTTCATATTAGGTAATTGCAAGTTTATTTTTTCCTTAACCCTCCAATATTCTGATGTCAATCTTTTCTGATCATAAAAATCATTTCATATATACTTGTAAGTCATTAATAATATATAAGTTTCTGTAGAAATAAATGAATAATCACCAAATTGGATGGAATATTGTCGATCGATTTGGGAGTGTTCTCTTCTAGATCACCATTGATGCCATTCATACTCTCTTTGGACACAACCTGATCCAATTTTTATACAAGAAATTATTAAGATGCATATAAAATCTCATAATTTAGTACCAGATTTTTCAAAATAAATCTATTTTAAGACGTACCAAATTGGCGGTGTTGTCATATTTGCATAAATCCATGGGAGTGTATCCATCCTTATTCTGCAACCTCCAATTGATGCCCTTGACTTCAAGTAGGGAATTTGCGACGTCTTGAGCCCAAGAGTTTTGCTTGAAGGCGAGATGTAAGGGCGTGTTGCCTTGGTTATCAACTACATTAACGAGCATCTTCATGCTAGTGTGTTGAAGGACATACCCTCAAACAACAAGCATCCATCTTGGCTACATGAAGAGACGTTTGGCCCACACGGTCACCCTTATCACAGACCATTGGTATCAATCGTGGAGACAACTCCAATATTGTCCTAACAGAGAAGGAACCCATACTATAAGCTATGTGTAGTGGTGTCATGCATGCCTTCATTGTCATGCAAGAAGGCCAAGGAGCTATCTGCCTTCAACAATACACCCACCATTGGCTCTATAGAATCCTCTACTACATAGTAAAGCACCGTTTTCCCTTTATTATCTTGATGTTTCAAGAGGTCCTTTCTTCTTTCTATTAGAGCTAGCATAATGTCATCTGCACGCACAGGCATGTAGATTTTGTCTTTAGTACTATAAATGAAGTGAGAAAAACATGAGCTAGGGTTAACTCGGTTTACCATTCAAATTTCTGGCAGCATGGACGACAGACTAGACAGTCATGCCAAATGGCTCGGAAAAGCTAACCGTACCGAGCTTTGGCTTTGGCTTTGGCTTTGGCCGTTCTTTTGGGAATCCAAAATAGTGTGCAAAAATCTCTCACAAAGATTTTCAGCAGCAAGATAGGCAGGACTTTCGCCGGCTTGATTAGCCTGCAAGTAGGCCAGATTGACATCTCTTTGTAGCAACAAAGTGCCAATATTTTGGAGTTGGTGGAGGTAGAACTACACTCTTATTATTGATATAATAATAACCTTATATAGGTTTTATAAGAGAATAGTTACTTGCAATATATAGGAAACTAAATAACAAAATATTATTATGATCTCGATTTTATGACGATCACGATTTTATCATGATCACGATCTTATCTCGATCACGATCTTATCACGCCTCCTCAAGCCGGTGGTGGGTGACGTACAACATCGAGTTTGGACTTGAAAAATTGATTCTCGGACCATAAAGCCTTTGTAAACAAATATGTCAGTTGGTCAGCGGAATGTGTAAAGCTAGTACGAGCCATATTTTTCTGACACTCCTTTTAACTTGCCTTTGAATATATTTATTCAATTTGAAGCAATGAGTCTTGAGCGGTTGAGCGATCCTGGATCGCTGCTCTGATACCATGATAGATTTTTGGTGGAGAAGACCACACAAATGGTGGAGGTAGAACCACACTCTTATTATTGATATAATGATACCTTATATAGGTTTTACTCGAGAATAGTTAATTGCAATATATAGGAAACTAAATAACAAAATATTATTATGATCACGATCTTATCAATATCTCCATGCTTATCTATGGTAAACAAATAAGAGTCCCTCCTTTGATCATGTGTTAACTCCACCTTGATAATAAGGCATTACGATAATGGTTGATGAAAGCCAAAACCTTGGTTTCCAGGTTTTTGTAAGATCTTACAAGTTTTGGTAAAAACCTTACAGTGTCTGGTAAGACCTTACCATATTACAGAAAACCTTGGTTTCCAGATTTCAGTAAGGTCTTACATGATCTGGTAAGACCTTACCAAAATTGGACAAAAACTACACTTGGGTTACGTACGTCCAAACGGCTTTATTTCCTTCTTGTTGAGTTCTTTAAGGGATTTGATTTTAACAAATCTTTGATTTGTTTTAATTAAATCTTCTTGAGATAAATTTGAAGATTTCCTAATCTCAACAACCATGTTTGACTTCACATCTCAACAAACAAATCTCAACAAACAAGATTGGATCAAATCTCAACAAACCAAGATCACCAAGATCACGCAGACAAGATCTTCTTCAACGTTCAAAATTGCCGATACGCTTGCCTATTTAAAGAGACAAGGAAGAAGACACGAGATACATTCATTACCTACGACTGGAACATAAGTGACAAATCGACTCATCCTTTTCTTCTCACAAAGTGTTGATCTCACTCTCGAAGTCCTATCGTTCAACTTCTCTGAGAGTGTGAGATCTTATTCGAGCTTATATTACAATTCAACTAGGATTATACAAACAGTTATTTCTTCTAGGCACGTTGGATACTATTGTTGTATCTGGAGTACTTTAGTTTTCCTTTTCGAGTGTGTGAGTTGCTACTTGCTAGATAGAAAGTGTAAGACTTCTGAGTTTAGAAGAGGGAAGGTCTTCTGAAGGTTGTATCTAGAGCTCATCAAGAAGAAGGAAAATAAAGCTACTTGGAATCCTAGGGTTGAATCAATCCTAGGCGGGGACTAGGTCGTGTTGGTGACCGAACCTCGTTAACATATCGTGTGTCCTTTACTGCTGATCTCGTCTTGCTCTTAACATTCCTGGTTTGTTTAAACCTTTACGTTTAATATCAATCTTAGGGAAACGAGTAAGGTCTTATAGTTACTAATAAGATTTTATCTCGTTTGATTAGGTCTTATCCTTTTCGATAAGGTCTTACCTATCCTGAGATTGCGAAAAGTTTTCATACTCTATTCATCCCCCTTCTAGAGTATTGGCTAAACTATTTATCTGTCTATTCCGCATTTCATCATGGTTGCCGGATGAGCTACTATCAGGGTCATCTAGGAGGATCTCAAAGGTATCCATGTCCTCAAATTGAGCCGCGACGTGTAAAGGAATCTCTTCTTTCAGATATTGCTCATAAAGGAGACCATAGAAAACTGGGTTGTAGCGAACGTTTTCGATAAATTTTCTGTTATCATATTGGGCTGCTACGTGAAACACATTATTTTTTTGGTAAGGAAATTAAACTGCATTTATAATACAAATATGTGACGTTTATAACACTTTTGTCATATAAAGAATAACGGTTTTTATATCGTAAACTAAAAAAATTGTTCAAATATGTCAAGTATTCGACTATATTCGAAATACATGTAAACATGTGCATGCGTTTCTTTTGAAGCTCCAAACAATGAATGAACGTCGTTACAAATGTTAAATGAGAGGTAGGGAAGGGATATAAGATGATGACTAGTTTGGTATTTATATCTAGATATTAAGATATATGTATAAGATATGCGCATGAGATTGATATATAACATTTTTGTTTAACAGAGGAAGCAAAGAAGAGGATGAGCAATTTTAAATATTTTGTACCACTATTTTTTAGAGTGTTGCGTAAAGGAAGAAAATGTGTATTAATATCAAACAGACCCTTAATAGTATCTAGATATTTGAACTTTCCTAAAACCAAAACTCACGAAAGAACAAAGAAATAAGTTAACTATCTGAGAAACTTACAATAAAGTGATTAGTGCAGTTGATCGGCCGGAGATGTTGAGAGGGAAGCGTGTTAAATGCTAATGGACATGATTTCCCTCATTTTTATACCTAAATTACGTTTACTAATCAAACTTTAAAAATTGGTGCACTTCATTAAAAAGTCAAGTCTTTATCAAAATCTATATCTATATATACTACTAAAACAGAACCCATTTAGTCCACATGTCAACGCCTAAGACATGCCACCTAGGACTTTTTTCAATATATTTACAGATATGCCACATGATATTTACAGATTTGCCATTTTTCTTTTACAAAATAATTTTTATAAGTATTAATAAACAGTCAGCAATGCCACGTCACGTCCAAAATATGCCACATAATAATTTTTTTTTTAAATTAAGTTACGGATATACCACAATATTACAAATCAAATCTTATAAATAAAAATTATAAGATATTGATAACAAACTAGATTTTGAAAGTTTTAACAAACAAGATTTTATAATTATTTTTCACAATTAAATTTTAGAAATAAATAATTGTCGTGATTTAGCAAATTTTGGAAGTTGTAACAAACCATATTTTATAATTAAATAGATTTTAAATTAACGGTAAATTACCAAATTATATGTTAATAATTAAAAGAATTGTTTAAGGATATTTTTAAAATTTAAAATTTTGAGATATGGGATTAACTTTGTATCTTAATTTGAGATTTATAACAAATTATATTTTTCAAAGTAATAGAAACATATTTTGTATATGAATTTTGGATCGAATATATAATATTGAGTTTGCTAATATAAAAAATTTATATACAACATTGCCTCAAGATATTTACGGATTTGTCATTTTATTTTTATAAATTTTTATAATTTTTTTATAATTAAAATTAATATATAGTCAACATGCTAACTCATCTTTATTAAATATATCACCAGGCCACACCAGCTTTACGCAAAGATTAATTAAAAAACAAATTTATATAAAAAAATCAAAACATATACTAGATATTATGTTTTTATAGTTTTCAAAAATAATGGAGGCCCAATTTTAATTTTTGATTTTTTTAAAAAAATTTAAAAAATTTAAAGTTTAAATTTTAGATTTCAAATTTTGTTTTCTAACAAGATTTTACACATTTTTTAAATTTATAACTAAATCAAAACTTGCTTATTAAGTTTTATCAAGTAAAAGTGATAATATATTGAACTACAAATATAATACTCTAAAAATAATTTTTGAAATAATCTTTTTTGTGTCTTTTTATTTTTTTAAAAATTATAATTTAATCTTCACATATGTTAGTCATATTAGTTAATAAAAAATAATTTTTTAATAAATTAATATCCAATATATATGATGTATAACAGTCAAAATATTAATTTTTTATTTAAACAAAACCCGCACAAGGTGCGGGCACTAAACTAGTTTAAAATAATAACAAAGTAGAAAAATTAGAAGAAAAAAATTCAAATTTATCATTTTGGAGAGTAAACAAAACTATCAAATTTAAAATAAAATTTATGTAAAAAGAAATATGTTATACTAAATTATAATTTAACCAAATGATAATTTAGTAACAATAGATATTCTAAAGTTAATACTCAAACCACATAGTGTTTTGTCAGCAAAGATGAAGTTTAATTTAGTAAATAGTTCAAAATTATGTTCGTGCTATGCACAATACTATTATTATTATTTTGTTGTATTTCGTATTCAGTGCCTTTTTTACTTTGTACGTTTGGTGATTATTATAAATTCATTAGTTATATTTGTTGTTATTAAAATATGATTATAATATGAGTTATTTATTTTCAAACTTATTAATATTAATATTTTATATTTATAATATTTATGTTTCTTATTAATTTGTGTTAAAAGATCTATTTGTAGTACAATTTAAATTTCAAACTATTAATTATAGTATATTGTCTATTACCACTTATATCAAAACTTAAATACATAATTTTGAAAACATATGTGAAATTCTTAGTTGCTTGCAACAAGAATTTACAAATTAAAATTATCAATTATACTTCATTTTTTCTATAACGTTATTGTAAAAAAAAATTAAAATATTTAATGGGATATTTAAGATATAAATAAAAATTACAGTTTTAAATTATTAATTTTATCATAATTTTAAAATCTACAATAAAATTTTACTTAATAAATATGATTATATTGAATGAGAGTGCTCTAACCCTTATTTTATATGTAAATAAGGATACAACTAACTCAAATTCCGTAGAGCTCAATAGAGAATATGATGTTAATACTCAAACCCAATCTTACAGTGTACACCTTGTCCCTACCCTTGCGGCATCATCTAGAAACTTTGTTGTCCGGATTGATTATCTTATATCTATTAAAGCAGAAGTCTCTATTGCCACGTGTCAACGTCAGGTTTCTCAAAGCATAAAAAATTATTTTAAAAAGTGTTTTCTAAATGTTAATATAAATTGAAAATTGTTTCTAAATTTAAAAAATATTTAAATAAATATTTTTATAAAAATAGTTTTTAAACTTTTACGAATTTTTTTACCAACAACCATATCTTAACAAATCAATTTAAAAATATAATTAATGAGAAGAGATAAAATACTTAAAAGAGAATTAAAAATCAAAGTATTAATTATAATTTTATTTTTCGGATTTTTATTTTACAAAAATATACATATAAACTTTTAAGTATTAAATCTTTTATACTTACTAAAACAGAGCACGGGTTGATGACGTGGCGCGCTGTGGACGCAGGATTTTTGAAATTGAGCTCCCACAATTAAAGCTAATAAATCTTTATTTTTTACACTATTTTTTAAACCATAAAATCTTTTATTATTAAAATAATAATTTTATAGAAACCAAATCTATTATACTTACTAAAACAAAGCACGGGTTGATGACGTGGCGCGCTGTGGACGCAGGATTAGATTAGAGAAGTATACAAAACAAAAGCACGTAAAAAAAATCTATTTCACAATATTCTTTCTCATTTTTTTCAAAACCCGCACAAGGTGCGGGTATTATACTAGTACATACTAAAAGAGAGTACATGATTTGATGACGTGTCACGTTGTGGAAGCAGCAATCAAATGGCTCCCACAATTTTTTGGCCAATAAATCTTTATTTTTAAGCCATAAAATCTTTTTTTACTAAACTAATATACTTCTATTCAAAATTGTACGTAACTTTTTTTTGTTGGAGATTTTCCAAGATTCCAAGATTTTAATCAATTAATCAATTATATATTATATCCAAATCTCATTTTTTTTTTTTTTAAACAATTACAATCGGTTGAAAAAAATTTTTAAAAAAAAACATCTAATCTAGATTTGTGTTTGTTAGAGGAGTTTATGATAATAAAAAAATATAAAATAAACCAACGGATCTAAATTTGTGTTTGTTAAAAGAACTTATGATAATATTTTTAAAATAAATAAAATTCCTCCAACAAATAACATAAAATTTAAAATTCCTCTAACAAATTATATTTTAATGTATTTCCTTCGTCAAATCAAATCTTAAAATATAAAAATTAAAATTTAAAATTCGACTAAAAATCAAATCAGTTTTGAAAAATCTTTTTACAGTTGGCTAACAACCGTATATTGCTCCGATTAACTAAATATTTATGTTAGATTTTTCAGTCTTCTGCTAAACTTCTTTTCTACTATACAAAAACTTCTTGCGTACACTTCCCACGTCAATTTTACTATATATATGTGAAACAAACTTTCTCATAAGCCAAAATACATTTTCTTCTTTTCTACGTAGATCTACTTATTTCTATAAGTTTCAGTTTCAATCCTACTGTATATTGATAATGTTTCGTTTCTTTTTCAGGGTTCTGGTTATGATTCTAAACTTCCGGTTTGAAGATTTCAGGTACGTGTTCGTGTTTCGATTTCAGGTACGTTTTCGTGTTTCGATTTCCGTTTGATCTACTTATTTCAATAATTTTCGATTTTCGATCTGAAGATAGCTTACAGGTTTTTGTTTGTGTTTCGATTTCCTATTGATCTACTTATTTGAGTTATTTCTATAATTTCTTATTTTCGATTTGAAGATAGCTTTCATGTTCGGGTTCGGAGTCGTGTTTCGTCATTTTGTGATTTCACAAAAATTGTTTCAATTCAGTTTACGTTATTTCAATCCAAACATTTCGTTTCGTTTGAAACTAAAAATTATGTTTTGGTATTTAAAACTAAACTTTTTGTATCCTAATTGTATGGTTTCAATTTTGTTATTGTAAAAACTATTTTGCTTCAAAATCTTTTTTTCTATTTTTTTTTGTGAAAAACAAACCTATCGGATTAGATATTTTTATTGAAAAATAAACATATCGGATTATTTTTTGTCTAAACATAATCAATTTTTTAAACTTTCATATTACTTTCAAATTAATTTTAATTTTTTTTGAAACCTATCGTACTCAGTTTTTTTTACTACTTTACTATTTTTTATTACAGAATTATAGTTCTAACTTCCTTTTTAATAAATTTTTTTTCATATTCAGTTTTTATTTAACGAATAAACTTTTTCTTTTTTTTAATTGAAAATGTTGCTCCTGATTATGTTTTTTTAAAAATAAACTTTCATATTCAATTTTTAAATTTTCATATTAAGTTTCAAACTGCTTTTTTATTTTTTTGAAACATTTCAGTTCTTAAGTTTTTATTTCGGATATAATAATTGTTTTTACCTAAATAAATTTTCAGTTTCATTTTTTTAAAATATTTCTCTTTTGAATATTTCGTTTTCAAATCTTTTCGTTCATATTAAGTTTTAGCAAAATAATTGTTTCAACGGATTGCAAAGATAATTGATTAGTTTTATACCAAAAAAAAAAGTTATAGGTTTCGTCAATGTTAAAAAATATTCTCAAACAGATTCTGTTTTATCTACTTGGAATTTTTTTCAAATTTATTTTATTTAAAAAAAATATCTTCACAGAATCTGTTTAGTTATCTCGAAATTTCGTTCGGTTTACATTTTCAAAATAATCGTTACCGTTTTTGTTTTTTCGTCTAAACATATTCTTTCATTCTTTTTTTACTTTCATGTTACATTGAGATTGCTTTTTTTTTTTGAAACATTTCGAATTCAGTTTTTACTATTTTACTTTTTTTTGTTACAGAATTATAGTTCAACTTCAATTTTTTATAATAAAAAATTCATATTCACTTTTTATTTACCGAAGCTTTTCGATTCTTTTTTTAATTAAATTTTTTGTTTATGCTGATTCTGTTTTTGTTACAAAAATAACCTTTCATATTCAACTTTTTTAACTTTCATATTAAGTTTCAGACTTCTTTTTATTTTTTTCGAAACATTTCGTTTCTTAAGATTTTATATCGGTTCTAAAAATTGTTTTTTCATAAATAAACTATTATATTCATTTTTTAAAAACATATTTAGCTTCTAAATGCTCCGATTTCAAATCTTTTCGTTCACATTACATTTTTACAAATTTAATTGTTTCAACCAATTGCAAAGATAATTTGATAAGTTTTATACAAAAATTACTAAATGTCGTCACTGTTGACAAATATTTTTATGGGAGAATTTGACATACTAGACTTTTTTGAGTGTTTGTTTAAGAAAGTGTACCCCAAATTTTTTACTACTTTCATTTAATAGTAGGTAAAAATTATTAACCCTTCTATTTAGAAAGAAAGGAATAAATGATGTTTGTTAGTTGTTATATAAGTATAATTTTTAATTTTTAATTACTGAATTTATTTTCTTTTATTATTTTTCTTTCCTTTTTTTATTTATTTATTTTTTATTTTCTTTTTTATTTTCTGGACTGAATTTCTATATCGGAATTTCTCATACCAAAATTTTCATACCAGAATTTTTTCATACCAGAATTTTTTTTATACCAGATTTTTTTTCCATACCAGAAGTTTCTCATACCAGAATTATCATACCAGAAAATTTTTCATACCAGAATTTTACATACCAAAATTTACATACCAGAATTTTATATACCAGAATTACATACCAGAATGTTACACACTAGAATTTCTCATACCAGAATTTTATAATAACAGAATTTTATAATACCAGAATTTTTTCATACCAAAAGTTCATACCAGAAATTTATTCATACAATAATTTTGTTTTATCCTTTTTTATTTTTTTTATAATTTTCTGGTATGAAATTCATAGCAGAAACTAATACCAGAATTTTATTTTTCACATACCAGAATTGTATTTTTTCACCTACCAGAATTGTATTTTTTTCACATACCAGAATTTTTTACTATCAAAATTACATACCAGAATTTTACGTACCATAAATTTACATACCATAATTTTTTCAACCAAAATTTCATACCAGGATTTTTTATACCAGAATTTTTTACTATCAAAATTACATACCAGAATTTAAAAAATTCAAAGTTTCACTCCACAAATCAATCTCATTCACAGCTGAAGTTTTATTCTAACATCACTGGCCAAAGTTTCAAATAGAAGGGCACTCCAGTGATATTTAAAGTCCATCCCCATGCAGATAGCCAACACTTGCAGATGCAAGCTAGAGCAGGAGGCCTCTCCTTCTGTTTGGACCAAGTTCAACAAGAATCGATCATTCTTTGCATTTTCTTGATGACAGTTTCAAACTATTCAGAAACCCTTCTTTGTAATTCTTGCAATTGCTCCATACAACAACACTCCCAATCTTTACTGTCATAGATCAACATTTGAGGGAGCGAGAAAGATCAGGCGTGTGCCACAATTTTAAACGAAGTCTTGTGATCATGTTCATGTCCTAGAATGTTATGAAAATCAACTCTAAGATCAATCCTCTTAAGATTCCAAAACAGAAGTTGATTTATTCAGTCAGATGCATACCTTATATTTTAGATGCAATCTTCATCATCGTCTTCTTCTGCTGCTTCATCCCAGTCTAGTGCAAACGCACTTGCTGATTTCATCAATTCAGTCAGTCCAGTTAGATCCTCCAAATAGGTAGGATGGTTGATTGCTTGAAGAAGAAACTCTGTTCCTTTATTCCGATACTCTGTCACAACCTGGATCCGTTCCGTTCAGACAACAGTCAATCAAAATTTGAGAACAATGGTACAGAGTGCGGTTGGACATGGTCATGTAAGACTTACTGTGGAGCTGCAAGCCGTGCAGTTGTTTGAAGCTTGTCCAATCAGCGTCATTTGAGAACAATGGTATAGGGACCCGCGAATCTGATGTGGCAGTATACCGAGAGGTTTTTCATACCATAACTAACTAGATCTGGATCTAGATCTGGATCTAGATCCAGATCGCCACCAGCTCCGCCGACGACCCTGGTCACAGCCCCACCGAATCCGGTGACTAATCCTCCTCTTCTGCCACCGACGACGCCGGTGACTAAGCCTCCTCCTCTAGCACCTCCGACGCCGCCCAGTAAGCCTCCTTCTCCGCCTGTTGTTGGGCCGCCACCAATTCCGGCCCCTTAGCGGCCATCGAAAAAGAAAGAAGGGACGAGTGAAAAAAGGGGCTGATGTAGTAGCTCTTTGATGGGAGAAGCAGCATAAGCGAGAAGGTAGAGAGGATAAAGAAGAAAACCTAATGTTGAAGAGTTGGACGGTAATAAATTAATTTGGGGTACATTTACTAACTCAAAAATACTAAAAGGCCTATTTACTAATCTAATTCTCAAAACAGCCTACTTACCTAATTAGCCCTATTTTTATTCATATTCTTTTGTATCTCGGAATTTTGTTCAAACTCGATTACTTTATAAAAAAAATAATCGTTCCTTCAACATTTATTTTTACAACATAATCGTTATTGTTTTTGTTTATATCTTTATAAAAGATCTTTCATATCTATATACATTATTAATGTAGGGCGACGCTGATGCTCACGTCTTTTCTTGAATTAAATTTTTTACTAAATCACTAATTAAACAAAAATCTTTTTACGTAACCTATATCTAAGTTATAGTTGTTGTTTTTAAAATTTTAGTAAATATCTATATATTTTCTTTTTTCTTGAATTTTACAACCATTATATATATACTTGCAAAAATGCGTAAATTTTTTAGTTAAGCGAATAAATTAAATCTTCAACCGAATAATCTTTGTAGATAAATATCTAAATTATTATTGTTGTTTTTTAAAGTTGACGTCATATGTAAATATTTCCTCTGGATAACAAACCTTTGAATAACTTTTTTTTTATTTATCATAATTAGTTTAAATAATGAGATAGTATTTAAAATTAAGAAACATATCGGGGGATTTTTCATCTCTATAAACCCACCCAATTACACCCTTAATGGTCATTCTTTGTTCAATTTCATTTCTTTGTTACTGTTATTTTGGTGTTTTGTTGATGTGTCTTGTATGGTTGTTAATGCATGATGTAATATGTATTATACCGAAGTGCCGTCATAGCCGTATCTTCTTCATCCTCCTTTCCAATTTTAATCTAACTCAAATATTGGTGTTATGTATTATAGAATATGGAAGACAAATGTTGAGTTTGTGATAAAGTCCATATCGAGTTCGGTTCCTTTTGTTGATGTGTCTTGTATAGTTGTACAATTTTTTTTAAAAAAGTTATGCGTTGTATAATGATTAAATTTATTAGTGTATAATAATAAGAAATTCCTTATTCATGACTATTTTATCGTTTTGATAATAATCCAAAGTGAATTACTATTATAATGTTTTATAAATATATTTTTAGTTCGCACGACTCATGGCATATTACTCAAAATATTCAATATATAAAGACACCCGCACAAGGTGCGCGCTATGCACTAGTATTTATTAAAACTAAACCCGCACAAAGTGCGGGTTATACACTAGTTACTTACTAAAACAAAGGACACTAAGTCCACATGTCAATCAACTAAGTATGCCACATAGGATTTTTTCTAAAATATTTACTAAAATGTCATTCTATTTAAATTTTGTATTATTCATCTTATTAATTAAAATAAAAAAAATTTTGTTAACTAAATAGCTAAATTAATAAATTTAAAAATACTTTTAAAATATTTTTCGTAAAAAAATTTAATTACAAATATATATTTTTACTTATCTATATATATACATATACTAAAACAGAATACATTAATACTAAAGTGGCGATTTAATTTTTTTTTCCGCAATTATTTTTAATTTTTTATTTAAGCCGTAAATTACTTTTACTAAATCTTATATTTTGTTTGAAATTAATAACAAATCTTAGAAAACAACCTCATATTTTCGAAAATAACCTGACGTTTTGGATTATTGTTAACTAATTTTTCTAAAGCTTAAACTTTGTTAAATAGTTTTATTTTTATAACAGAGTAGATTTGGATAAGCTTAATTTTTATTTAAATGTTTAATCTTTTTTTAAATAGTTATACTTTTACGGAAAAATAGATTTTGGATAAGCATGAATTTTTTTCTAAAGCTTAATCATTTTTTTAAATAGTTCTATTTTTACGGAAAAATATAATTTTTATAAGCATGAATATTTTTTAAATCCGGCAGTATCTCTTCTATTTAAATTAATTTATTTAAAAATAATAATTTTAGAACGATAAGGAGGTTTTTTTAGGATGAGGAAATCTTTTTAACAAGTTTAATTAAAATTATAATCGAAATTTATAAATAAATAGCATTATGTAACTGAATTCGAAATTCAATTTAAATATATATTTTAAAGACGTGAATTTTGCAATCGGAGATTAAAAATCAAAGTTTTACTGACTTTTATTGTTTTACATATTTAATAAGATAATATGTAAAACTTTTCGATATATTTTTCTCAAATTTTAACGTAAAAATTTTCTTTTTAAATTACATATTTATACTTTTTTTATATTCATATAAATTTTGTATCTTTAGAATTTATTGTTGGAAAAAATTCATATATCAGTTTTATATATTTTCTTTAAATATCAATCAAACGAATTAATTTTAGTTTAAATTTAGTTAGTAACCAAAAATTAAAATATATTTGTTTTGATTTCATGGAACAAGATTGCGAATATCAGGATATCGATCAATTTATCATTAATTTTATTTTAGAAAATCAATATTAGTTATATTAACAAAATTGTTTACTTTGTACGCTAAATAAGATTGCTCTGCACGCTAAATAAGATTTAATTGCTATAAATACGATGTCCTCTTTCTTCCTCGATGTATTATTTGGAACATTAGGACCTCCTGAAACAAATTAAAGTCAAATCAACATTCATTGTTTCGTACTGCTGAAAGGTAATTTTGTTTCTCTATTTGATAATATTGTCGAATAACAAATCCAATAGGTAACCCTTCAATTTCGTGTTTTTGATCGGATTCAAAGCGGTCACATGTTCCTTCATTGTTGTTCTACATATTCGAAGCGGTAACTATGATTTTTAACAGTGAAAGTTGTTTCGTTTCTTGTGTATGCTCTCATATTTTTCTACAGTATTTATATTCATCTTGCAATATTTACTTTCTTTTATTTTGATTGTGTTTTGAATTGTAACATAGGTTTAGTCCCGTGATGATAATATTATGATTGATGGAGCAAATAGTTTGATTTTGGCTTGATACACTAATATATATAAGGATAGATGAAATTGATAGTTTGTTTTTGGCTTGATCCACTAATATATTATGAACCTAGGATATAGGCATGAAAAGTATACGGAAAGCACAAGTGGATGAGAGAAAGATACCAAAAATGGTTGAGTTAAATTTTGTGAATGGGGTATACTTGAAGGTATAAGTTATTCTGATCTGTATGTGAATGAAACTCTTGAGAGGAGTTAATGACGATTAAGATTTTATCAGCGGTATTTCAAAAGCGAAAAGCTTGTAGAAGGTATGTATATCCTCAATATTTATCGAAATAAAAAAATTGTGATCCGAACAAGTTCCCACAAACTTCATCATATTCGTCACATTGTTATAAGTAATCACAATCAAGCGGAGAACATGTCCTACCGGAATGAAAGGGAGTGATCGATAGTTGAACTTCATTTTCCGATTACGTGGTTGACACTACAAGAACTAGAATAGAACTTAAAGGCAATATCTCCCACCGAAAAGTTGTGAATGATCTGGTGGTGGTGGCTAGACGAAGCTTTGCTTGGTTAGGATCCAATGACTTTGCTTATCAACTTAATGGTTAAATTATATAAATTTTGACTATTAATAAAATTAATAGTAAAGTTATGTTGACCTAATAAAGAAATTAAAAATGAATGATATTATTTTGAGGATAGAAACGTTTTTTAAATTCTTTTACGGAGTTGAAGAGATTGTGTTAGTGTTCACTGTCTGTTGGTCAACTCCTCAACTAATGAGTAATGGCTAATTTTGACACCTTGAAAATTCATCTTGAAAAGTCTCATTTACATTATTTTATCAATAAATCTGTAAATGGATAATTACCGAAACTTTAGGCTTGATGGTGGAAGAGAAGATAAGCCCTATGCTTGAAAAAGTAACTAAGTAAGAACTAATAAGCAAAAGTTTATTTTTATTTACTCCACACATGATATGCAGAATATAAATTGATTTTCATTTATTCCCACATAAATTGTGAAATAAAATCTCCTAATTTGAGTGCGAAATTAGGTATTTTTAAAAATTATTCATGAGAATGTCTTTTCAAAATTAGTTTCAAAGTTAATTTGTAAAATTTGTCTTTTCATATATATAAGTTATTTTCTAGCATAAAATTTACGGGAAAAACTCTATAACAATCTTGCTGGAGAAGCTCTATTTAACTTTTTTTTTTTTTTAAAAAAAAAGTGTAAAACTTGTGGGACAGTCACAAAAATAAAACTTATCGGATAATCTATTTTCTAACGTAAAACTTGTGGGAGAAGCTCTATGACAATCTTTGTCGGAGAAGCTCTATTTTAACCTAAAGTTTTAGTTAAAAAAAAATAGTAAAACTTGTGGGATAAACACAAATTTTTTTTTCTCATATAAACTATTTTTTAACGTAAAACTTGCGAAAAAAGCTCTACTCAACCCATTTTACTTTCCACTATATATATGGATCCCCTAATTGTTGTGGATTCATCAATGCCACACATTCTTATAAGGAGGAGTCATTTTATTATTTTAGACAAACATTCAATCACTTCGTCTTGGAAAATAATTTTTTTTCATTATTGTGTCTCATAAACAATCGATTCTAAAGATTTCAAAATCATTAAATATTAGATTAGTAGTTTTATGTTCTCTGTTCATCATGTCATAGAAAATTATCATTAATGTATATGTTATTGCAAATTAAAAAGATAGATTTTTCATATATTTTTATGTCGAACTAATTATACATGGTGATTATATTCTTTGTGTTATATCATTATTTAGCATACGCACGTTTAAATCATTTATTAACAATTACCCGTGCAAGGCACGGGGTATGAACTAGTATTATTTATATACTGGGGTACGTTCATAAATTTCATTTGACAAGCTTGCTAATCTTTTTAAGAATATTATTTGACAAGCTAGTGATCAAAGCATTCTAATGAAAAGAAAAGCTAGTGATCAAAGCATTCTAATGAAAAGAAAAGCTAGTATCAAAGCAAGGTTGGAAAAACAAGGAAGGGATACATTACCGGAACAAGGCAAGGATATATATATATATATATATATATATATATATATATATATATATATATATATATATATATATATATATATATAGTTAGTTAAGGTAATAGATGGATGAGTTTCTAGAAATCAATCTGCATATGGCATCTTTGCGGATGAGATCTTGAACATCATTTGGAATCTCTTCAATGTGCAGATCGGTATTGTGTCCATGTGAAGCTATCTTGCCCGCAACCAGATTAATTTCCCTAAAAATGTGTCGAGTGATGAAGATAGTAAACTCTGAGTTGATAATTGAAATATCGTTGATAATCATATCAAGTTCCCAAGGTGGTTTCCAGATATGATTGATCGAATTGATAAGCGGCAGATTATCTCCTTCAATCTCGATGAATTTAATTCCAATCTCTTTGGCCTTTTGGAGACCATTTCGTAAGGCAATAGCTTCTGATTCCAAAACAGAATCAGCATCACACCTACCACTTCCAATTTCGATTGGGATGGCATTGTGGTTTCGGATGATAAAGTCAAATGAAAATTTTCCGGCCAAGTTTTTTGAAGCATCAAAATTGAGTTTGTGAAAACCATTCTCTGGTGTTTTCCATTTAATATTTTTCGTTTTTCTTCGTGGTGCTTTAATTGTTATGTTATTCCTATTCTGGTTCATATTAGCTCTGTTGCACACTTCAATTTGGTTCAATGTTGTTATTTATAAAACATATTTAGAATCACCTAAGAATTTTTAAAAAATTTTCTAGTTTAGCATTTACATTTCAACTTTGTCATCTTTCGAAATAGTTAATTGATATTAACTTATTTTTACACTTCTATATTTTATAAGACACAAAAAAAATAGGATATATAATATCACATAAATTAGTCTATTTTTATCGTTTATCTAAAATTATAATTAATTCAATAGTAAAATTTTTATTTTATTTTCTCTTCGGATTAATTAAATAAAATCATTACCATACATTGAAAATGTTTTATAAATTATAATTTTTATTTCTATTTTTTTCTATTAAAATTTAAAATTATAAACCGTACCTTGGCACAGAGAACTATACTAGTACTATATTATAACCAAAACAATTAATGCACATGTCGCTTCCTCATCTTATTGGTGTCACATGTCATTTTTACGTAATTTTAATTATATATATATAGAGAGAGTATAGATCCTATGAGAACACCCCCTAACGTGAGAACATGAGAACAGATTCGTAATTATTATCAGTTTTGTTACGAATGTATCATATCGTTTAATGTATTATTCGTAGTTATTGTTGGTTGAGTGAATTATTCGTAGTTATTGTTGGATTCCTAATTATTATTATTCGTAGTTATTATTATTTTTGATATCTACTCTAAATCTCAACCCTTAATACTCACATCCAACGGTGTACGATTGTTCTTATGTTCTCACGTTAGGGGCGTTCTCATGGGAACCACACCATATATATATATATATATATATATATATATATATATATATATATATATATATATATATATATATATATATATATATATATATATATATATATATATATATATATATACTTACCAAACTAAATCTGTAAATATCTATATTACACTATATGCTAAAATCATATAATTAACAAAATAATGTCGTATATATATACAATTTTATTGACGTAATTTTAAATTTTAAATTTAAAAAAAACTGGATTTAAATATAATATATTACCTACTATTAAATCGAATTTGTTTTTAGAAAATCGAATTTAAAAATGAATTTTTAAAAAATTTTAATTTATTTAGTTAAGAATTTATAGGTAAGAATATTTAAAAATTAAATTAGTAATTTGTTACATAATTTTTCTGTCAACTCCAATTCGATGATATATTACACAAACAAGTAAAACATATGATCAAATCGAATAAAGTAGTAATTCGATGGGCAAACCCTCAAGTGCGAGACTAAAAAGGGTATTCTTCGATTACTGATCACCACCGGCGCAACTCACAATCTCCGGCGTAACCAACCAATCAATTCGGCCTAATCCACCAGACTCAACTCTCCGCAACCCCATATCAATCCATGAAAAGTAAAAGTGAAATATATGTCCAATTCTCCCTTTCTTCTGTCTGATCATTGTTCCATTAAAGAGAACTTGATCAAGCTTTACACAGTAACAGGATATATATGAATTGGTTTATGAGAGCTGAATGGAAATGTCGTCTTATCACTGTTCCATTATGTCGACGTCTATTTGATGTGCAAGTCGACTTTGTTCGAGGATCATTTCAGGTCCGAGCCTCTGGGAGCCGGAAGTGTGATAAGTAGACAAGGTTTTGACATAGTTTTCATTGAAGTACATTGATCGTGTTTTTCATTTGAGACCATTAATCAGTTCATAAATCTTCATGCATCCTTATATACCGATGAACTCTCAAAAGTGAAACTTGAAGCTTCTATATCCATGCATAATGCATAAATTAGGCATAACATTTCAGATTTCAAAAGACATCACCTAATTAAGTCGGTCAATTAAATTTTCAAAATAATCTTCCTGGCCAATAGGCTTTGCCAGAAAATACGGCATGATAAGAAAAATTATCAACAAGACCTTTCCTGCTCTTCTCAACCACTTTAAGCAAATCTTGAACCACTTCAGAATTTGAGTTACAACACCAGCAGCAGCAGGCGTGATTGAAAAGAGGAGGAGTACACCGCCGACAATGGCAACCGCTAAGGTAGCTATCCACCCGGCGTCTTGAAATACAAGCGCATATACACCTGAGATAAATGAGACGATGGTAGCCAAAAGAGCGCACTGCAACATCACCACGCAAGGAATGGACAAGACCGTCAGCCATGCTTTTTTTGTTGCTCCAAATGTGTATGTCAACAGGACACCAACGCCCAGCAACATGGCCACCACATTCGATGCTACGAAGGTTTTAACCGAAGCTTCTTTCAATCGGAGGGCTTGTCCAGTGTCCCCGTCATATCCTCCCGGAATCGTGAAAGTTGCTGCAAATGTTAATGTTATCAACAGAGCTGCAGCCACCGCCACATTTTCCAATAGTTTCTTCAAATCCTCGTCCCTTGACATTCCTTGACCACTATAAGTAGTCATTACACGAGTGTTGATCCGTAAGAGTAGTGGTACTTGGCTCGGTCTCTCCTCTTCTCTAGCTATAGCATCCTCAAGTGCAATCCTTATTGCAAACTAAAAATTTTGAAGGTTAGTAAATAATATTTAGTTACATAGTAAAATGAGGATATTTTGACTTTAAAAAGGGTAATTAAAAAAGTAAAAATGTTACAAAGTTATGCCTGTTTAGAGTCCCCCGCTTCCCTAAGTTGTATGCAGATGTCCGTAGGGGTGTGTTGTTGTTTGTTTTGAATAGACAACCTTACACCTTTGATTGATAATAGAAGACGCGTCTTGTATATGTCGGATTCTAAAATGGCACAGTGTAGTGGGGTGTTTCCCTCTTTGTCGGCTTCATTCACCAATTTTGCAATTTGAGGTTTCCATCTAAAGAATTCCATCCACTTGTTGAGAGATCGGACAGACATCACTTTTAAAAGGTGAAGTATTGTCTTCCCATTGTGAGCATGCCGAAGCTGCACGGAATATGGGCAACATTGTATCATGCGAAAGGCGTGTTCGTAATAACCATTAGCAGCAGCTCTAAGTAACGGAGTATAGCCTTCGTTATCATACATCAATGTTGCTGGTGTACCTTTTTCTTCATCGATCATATTTAATAAATGGAAGTGTATGCCTAATTCTACAATATAATGTAGTGGCGTTTTGCCATCACTATCTACATCAATCAAGAGTTGCGGCATCTTTTTCATCAGCTTATAACTTGAACTACCTTTTCTCTCTGTACAAAATGCCAAGGATCAGTGAATTATATATACATGCATCAAGGTAAATCACATACAATCTGCAAACAAAATTGTAACACACGTACCTTGACGGGACCTTACAATAACATGAAGTGCATTTTGACCACGTGGGCCGCTAGCGCTGATGGATCGGGGATCCTCGGATAACATATGATCTATAACTGCGTCGTAACCACCGTGTGCAGCAAGATAGAGTAGGCTTTCGTTAGCCTTATTTACGGAAGATAAGATGAGTTGAGGATCCCATTTCAAGAGACGCATAGCTATTTTTTCATGTCCATTCCGGAGGGCCATGTGAACTGGGGTGTCTCCATTTGTCGACTTCCTCCTCCACGGCTTCCATTCCGAATGTGAATTCACATAAAAATCTACTACTCCGCTATTACCATTGTTGTGGTGATCTTGATCATGGTTTGGTGGTTGGATTGGTTCTACCACCACCCCGAGTTGTTTCTCAGGCTTCTTGTTTCCGAGTTTGTCTGTTGTGATGCTGAGCTCTAGAATGGCGTCTACAACAGCTAGCTGTCCAAATGCGGCGGCAACATGGAGAGGAGTCTCCCCTCTCGAGTTCTCTCCTGACAATACCAAAACTCGGGATTTACAGTCCCACTCATGGGCTGCCTTGTTGATGATTCCCATGTGACCTTCTCTGGCTGCTAAATGCGCTATACTCTCTCCCTCCACTCCTCTCCATGATGTAAACACATCTTCCCGATTGGAACCCAACACCCGATCCAAACTAATGTTAAAATCACTTAATAGTTGCATATTTACTTCCTGCTTGACCCTCCAATATTCCGATGTTAAACTTCCCTGAATATGCATCCCAATATATCAGTAACTAGCAAGTTAACCTTTTTTTTATAGGAATCACATAAATCAATTTTCATTGTTGTTTAAATTTCAACAGTTATCATTTTCCGCAATCTAGTTTTTGTGATGTGAAAAAGAAAATTTATGTACATGGCAAAAGTAACGCACCAATTCAGAGGAAATTTTGTCTTCTGAATCACATAAATTGATAGGAGTGCATCCATCAACATTCTCCGCCTTCCAATTGCCTCCATCAACTTCCATATTGGTATCCTGATGGCCAGATTTTACAGAAAATAAGTGCATAAGATAGAAACATCAAAGGCTTATTACAATAGATTGGATATTGAAAACAAAGAAAGTATGTGAGAATACCAATTTGGAAGATACGATTTTGCGGTTGGGTTTGCGTAAATCCATAGGAGTGAAACCATCACTATTCTTCAACCTCCAATCGATGCCACCGGCTACTAGTAAGGCATCTGCAATATCTAGATCACCGGAGTTTTTTAAGGCGAGATGTAATGGCGTGTTGCCTTCATTATCGGTGATGTTGATGAGCTCTTTCAGTCTGGTGTGTCTAAGACACACTCTCAAGAAACCAACATCCATCTTAGCTACGTGGAGAGCTGTTTTACCTTTATAAACACCTGTTTTGCAAACCATTGATATGGATTGCGGAGACAACTCCAATATCACCCTAACCATGGGGAAGGAACCCATGTTACATGCTATATGCAAAGGCGTCATGCCATCGTTATCGAACAAGCAAGCGAGGGAGCTATCAATCTTCAACAAGAATTCCACCATTGGTTCGATGTTATCCTCCACCACATAGTGAAGTATTGTCTTCCCTTTGTTATCTTGATGTCCCAAGAGTTCCTCTCTTCTACGCATTAGAGTTAACAAAATGTCATCTGCAATATGAATCAACTCCATATTTAATATTTGGTTTAAATTTAAAACCAATTAAGTGTATATAAACATAATTATAAGTGTACGTCTAGCAAGCAAACCATTCAAAATTCTGGCAGGGTGAAAGGCGGTCATGCCAAATGGCCCCGAAAAACTAAGAGAGATTTGGTCGTAGCCTTCGTCATCCAATATTTTGTGTAAAAACCTTTCACAAAGATTCTTAGCAGCAAGGTAGGCCGGACTTTCTCCGGCTTGGTTATCAATGGAAAGCAAATTGGCATCTCTTTGCACCAGCAAAATGGCAATATCTTGGTGTGCATATCTAAGAGCAACGTGAAGAGGCGTGTCTCCATGCTTATCTTTCTCGCTCCAACAAGATTTGTGCTCGTAATGATCATGTGCATCGAGAAGGGCCTCGACTGTCTTCATGTCTCCGGATTGAGCCGCCAGGTGTAGGGGAGTCTCTCCTTTGGAGTTTTTGTCGTACAAAAGAGAGTAAAAATGGTGTTGGTTATCCCTGAGGACTTCTCTTATGAAGCCCTCGTTACCATACAGTGCTGCTACATGAAACACATTGTTCCTTTCTTCTCCTCGGGTTCGGCTTTTGAAGATTTCATCACTCGTTATAAAAGATGGGATATAGTTACCCTTCACCCGTGCAGCTTCATATAACCTGTCATCCATGACTTTATATGTTCTTGATGATGAGGACGAAGCATCAGTTGTATCTGCGGACTCCTCATTGTTCATTGACTTGCTTCTATCTTGATGATGAGGACGAAGTATCAGCTCATCGACTGAATTGCTGATTCGATCCAAATTATTTAAAAAAAACACAATATATATATTAAATAACATAAAAATTAGGGGTTATAATGATCGAACAAATTGAGGCCATTAAAAAAAAGAGCAAATTGAAGAGGAGTTAATATTAAATCAGTGATATGGTAATAGAAGACCACTGAGGCTGAGATTATATTGGTTGCATAAATTATTTTAATCAGTTTGTTTTGATTTTGAATATGGGATTATTTTAATTATTTTCATAAATTTAATTTTTCAACATAAAAAACTATGTTTTAATTTAATTTTCCCTGTTTTACCCTCAAAATAAATGTAAGTTGTATATAATTAATTTTATCATATATCAATAGAAAAGTATAAATAATCATTATACTACAAATAAAATTGCAAGTTTGAATTCTAACGGATCAACATTTTAAGAATATAAAATTTTGTAAGATATATTTATTTTTATTGTCAAATTATACTCTTTTTATAACACTGCATTGATGTAGCATTACTTAACTTTACCAAAGTTTAAATTTAATATACACCTAGATATAATTTAAGTTTTGTAATGACATTAGGGCATATTGGTAAAACTAATTTTTTGAATAGTTAAGTTTTTTAGTATATTGATTAAAAATATAAAAATTACATGAAAAATCTAATTTAATAAATCGTGAAAATAGAATAGTAATATTTTGTTTTTTTTAATTAAAAAAAAATAGAAGAGTAATAAAAGACAAGCATAAAGTTAAACAAATTTTCAATAAATTTCTAAATTTCTCAACAAGCTATTTTTACAAATTTTGACAATTTTTTTCAAAAAAAATAATAATCTCTATCAAATACACTCTTAATTAATCCGTCATCATTGATCTGTTCGATGAAAAAAAAAGAAGAGAAAATGAATTCTGGGATTTAAAGGTCATAATTTCCAACCTATAATAGTATTGCATTAAGAGAATTATAAATAAAATCCCTTAAACTTCATAATTCCTCTTCATCGAATGGACTAGATTCCTAAAACTATAAATATAAAAGAATGAGGATGAACTGCAAATTTTTAAAAGAAAATATTAGAATGAAAAGTGAGAGAGGAATTCTTACAATGAAGTGATTAGCGAAGTTCTTCAAGCGTGTTAATGGCAATCAATCAAAGAACTTGCTGTTTATAGCTCTTGATAACTTCTACGTTTATTAAAAAAATAATCAATCATTTAAATATTAATTTATGTACTGGCGTTGGTTGTAATGCAATGATACATATAAATAATTGCACGATTAGTCTAAACATTCAGATCTGTGTTTGGTAAAGGATAATTTAGTGAAGCAATATAAAAATATTAAACCTCGATTATATAGATATTTTATAATATAATTACTAAGCTGTATCTGGCTGGACAACAAATTTGCACTGCCTTAATGATAAACAAAGTCGTTCTTAATCAACGTTAATGTTTGGGTCTTTCTAACGTGCACTGTGCAGAGCCATTCCGGATACTTCGAAGATCCTACTAAGGGCCCGTTTAGAAGCGATAGGAATCATTTCCGGTAACGGAATGATTCCGAATCAATCAAAAAATATGTTTGGTTAGAGCTCTTTTAACACATGAAAGTATTCCCATAATTTTCATTTCCTTTCCTAACCCTTATCTGATTCCATTCCGTTTCCATTGCTCCAACCAAACGGGCACTAAATCTAATATTAAGCTCTTAAAATAACAATAAAATATTTTTTCGTCGAGAAGACTTTTTTTAGGAAACGTTGAGAGGACTTTGATCGATTAAAGATTAATTAATTTAGGTTTTTGGCCCTTTTGGGTGTAAAACTATTTTATTTGGACAAAAAAAATGGTAGTTGAATTTTTTTTTTTTTTTTTTTTCAATATCACTAATTAAGCCTTTTAGCAATAATGCTAGTAAGTAGGCTTGGTTTATAATCTCATCTAGTAAATATATTCCTAATAGAGTAATAGTGATAAGTCAATTAGAGTGGTAAAAATTAGACGGGTATACAAAATAAAAGGTTATAAAAAAGTCTGCTTCATCAAAAAAAAAAAATTTTTTATAAATAATTTGGTCAACTAGACTCTTTTCTATTTTTATTACATTTGTGTACCATATTATTTTTTATCACTTTCATTTAATGATAGGTAAAAGTAATTAAATCCTCTATTTTAATAAAAAAAAAAACAGACATTACAAAGGCATCAATCTGAAATAAGAATTCTTGACTTTATTTTTATTTTTTTTATTTTGCCTTTTTTTTTTCTGGTATGATTCATACCAGAATGTCATACCACAAATTTGTAATTACAAATAGAGAAAATTACCAAAACAATACCCTTTCTTTTGGGCTGACTAAACTTTAGTACCCCATCGTTTAAACTATCAGCACGGTATCTCACCTATTGAGCCCGACCAAAGATTGGTACCTAGGTTACTGTTCACACGTTAAATTATCTGAACGGTGTTAAATATTAGGGGCAGAATGATCCACTCCATTTTTAATTTTAATTTCCCTTTTTTTTAGGGCCTTCTTTGCAAAATCCCCAAAATTTCCCCAAATTTAGCAATCACCCGATTAAGGTTTCAATTGAATTCCTTGGTAGCGGCTGCACTGGTTCTCTTTTCGGCGGACTCGCGGCGGCTGCTACACGGTCTGGACAGGAGGGGCGGCTGTTGGCGAGATCTTTCCAGGAGGCGGAGAGGGCGGTTTCAACTCCGGCGGTTTGGGCGAATAATGTACTATTCCATTTAGGGTTTTTTTATTTTGATTTTCACACGTGTTCAATTTGGGATTATGGGAAACGTGGTTATATGGGGTTTTGTTGATTGTTCTCTCCTTGTATATAGTTCAACTTCTACCTCAAGAACTAACAAGGTCAAGTTTTGGTGATAAGGGTTATGAAATTTTGGCAGTGTCACAACATTTTATTGTTCCCGGACGCTTTAATTGCTCACTTGGGTCCAAACAAGTTCTTGTTATTTGTTCATGGCTTTGTTTGTCTCCTCTTGTATTTGTTGTATTGTTTGGCAATGACCGATCTCTTCAATTTGGGCCTTGTTAATTCAATTTTCGTTTCTGTTAAATTCATTAGACTTCATAGTTTTGAAATAGCTATTCTTAACGATTATAGGTTCAAACAGTAAGTCCCATGATTGTGTTATATGCCTATCACTCCTCTGTCAGCCATTGTTGCACACCAATGGAGTTTCTAAAATTTTTGATTTTGATTGCTGGTTGAAATTTGGAGGTGTGTTTGTGGATTTGTAATTGAGATGGTTTAGGATGTGAAATTGTGAACGAATTGCGAAAGCTTTGATCATTTTAGGTGAAGCTGGAGCTTCGTTCTTGCGCTTGTCTTATCTTGGAGATTCAACAATGGGGGAATCTTAGTGGACAACTTTTCCCCTCACAGTTAACGTTGTTCTTCAGATTTAACGTGTGAACAGTACCGTATATACTAATCTTCGGTTAGGGTCAGTAGATGAGGTACCGTTCTGATAGTTAAAAGGAAGAGGTATTAAAAATTTTTTTTTTGAAAATATATTTGTATTAGTAACATGAAGACATTTACAAAGGGAGGCAACTAGCCCAGTTCAGGAACTATATCGAAAGAGCAAGTAGTAGGAAGGGGAAAGGGAATGATTAAGTAACAAAGAGAAAGCATTATGAGAGGTGAATGCCAAGGATTTTCGCCCAAGCTATGGACTCTTGAGATCTTTCCTTCTAGTGGTAATTGAAGTGTTGTTTTGTGGCATTGATGATGTTATGGGCGCATGTAGTGGTGTGAGTGGTCTTTTGGCTATAAATGAGCTCATTCCTAGCCTTCCAAATGAAGTAAATGTAGCTGATGATGGTGGAGTGTCGAACATGGGCAATTAGATCGGCTTTCCTGGGTGAGACGTTTGCAATCATGTTCCAAATATTATTGCTATAAGGATAGGGGCGGGGGAGCCGAAGCCAGCTCGAGACGAGGTCAAGCACGAGAGACGAGAAGCCGTAGTGGTTGAGCAGATGGTCTTCATCTTCGGAATTTCCCATGCAGAGATGGCAGGTGCTGTTACTAATGATACCCCATTCGTAGAGTTTTGTGAGAGTTGGGAGCCAATTATGACTCGAGATCCAAGCGATGAAGCTGCATTTAGGGATACAAAGCCGGTTCCAGATCGAACCCAGTCGGTAGGGGGTGCTAGAGGGGTGGGGCTGCCAACAGCTCTTATAAGCAGCTGAAGTTGAGAATTTGCCATGTGAGTTGATGGTGTTGATGCTGAAAGAGCGGCCACTCATCGTTGAGATAATGTCATCCCTGGCCTTTAGAATTTGGTTCCACATGAAGCTGTAATTGAAGTTTGCAGTAATAGACCATATGGATTGTCCCTTAAGGATGTGAGCTTTAATCCAGTCAGCCCAGAAACTTTGGTGGTTGGGAGAGTCCAGTTCAATGAGGAGCTTTGCAAGACAGGCTTTATTCCAGGAGAGAATTTCTTTAAAACCGAGGCCTCCATCCTCTTTGGAGAGGCAGACCGTATTCCAGGAAACCAGGGACCGAGAGCTAGAGTCCGTACCAACCCAGAGAAAAGCACGAAGGAGACTCCTGATCTTGTGCAAGATTGAAGTGGGAATGAGTAGAGTCGTGCACCAGTAGCAGTATAATGACATAAGGATCGATGAGATTATTTGCAAATAAACACACAAACAAGATCAAATCAAATACGAAAGTTCCTCTAAAGGGCATTTCTCAACGAACCATTTTGACTTCTGGTTTCAACAAAGGAAAGTGTTCAAGTTTCGGAAAATGGAAAGAAATCTGAAGTAGTTCCGAGGACCTAATGAAACATGCATCAATGAATGAAGAACACGGGCCTATTTCACCAGCTGATTCAGAATTCGATCCATCAAAAGGTTCAATGGAGAAGAATCAAAGGCAAAGCAAACTATGTTACTCTGCTAGAAGTCGGATCAAGGTAAGGAATTCAGCATGATAATTGTCATTTCAGTAAGTAGAGCTTTCTCTTTGAGCTAACAACTAAAAAAAGGTACAAATGCAAGGTTTTGCGGTGGGTCGGGTTGTTAAACCCACAAGAATAGACCTTGAGCCTCCATTTCACACGTCTTTTGACCCACAAGAACTAGGATTTACAAAGTCAAAAAAGAAGGGAAAGAAAAGAACTTTGGAATCGGACAAGGTGAACAGTTCTTAATCTTTGAGAAAATGGGAAGGATCCACAAGCTAGAAGAATCGGGGAGGAAGGTGAGCTCAACACTTGAATCCAGGCTCGAAAGTCTTGTGCTTCATGACAAACGAACACCCCCCGAGAAGAGACTACAACCGCCTAAGAGAACCTCGCGGGAGGCAGCTCAGGGAACCGTCGGAGCCGCCCTACCTTCAACAGCCGCCTCTACCTTCGTCATCTCGTGGCACCGCCATGGGTCACAAACCTAAACCTAAACTGTAAAAATCCAAACCGGCGGTTTAGGCGGTTTATAAAAATAAAAAAATATAAAAAATAAAAAAAAAATGAAAAACTAGACCAAACAGGACCAAACTACCGGTTTGGTCTTTTTTTTTAAAAAAGAAAAATTAAAAAAAAAAAAACAAACCGGCAGTTGGTTTAGGTTTGGCCAAACCTAAACCGCAAACCCACGGTTTGACCAAACCGGCAAACCTAAACCGTCAGTTTGGGCCGGTTTGACGGTTTAGCCCAAACCGGACTCATGTCTAGTCAGCGGTAGCAAGTTGAATACAAAACCCTAACTTTTAAACGGTAAAAAAAAAAAAAAAAAAAAAAAAAAAAAAAGGTACATTAGCTTAATGGACAAATACCATGAGCCTATTTATTAAATACAAAACTCAAAAATACCTGCTTACTTAAGGCATTTTTATTTAAGAGCACGTTAATGTTTTGGCCCTTTTATTTTCTGATTTCTCTCCTAAGTAGAAATATCATAAGAATTGGAACAAAGTTTTTGTGAAAATTTGTGATTTTGTGTCATGGAATCTCAAATAAGATTAGATTTGGGTGATTAAAGGAATTGGATTGGACGGTGGTGGGTATATTTACCGGTAGGACAGTGGTCGGCCGTTTTCCGGTGATGTTGGGACTTGGGAGGTTTTCCCAGTGACAGTGGATTGGATTTCTCTTATTGATCTTCGGTCAAAATTTTGGATCCAAGAAAACTCACGTCACAAATTGAAGGGTTGGGTGATTAAAGGAATAGATAAACGCTTACGCCGGTTTATCTATTCCCCCTCGGATTTACGATGCATTATCAGATTGGCCGGCGGTAGAACGTCCGGTAGAAGCTGCGGCGTCAATGGTGGAAGAGATGGGAAATTGAAGGGTTGGGGACAAGCATGATTCTACCCCCATGAAGGAAGAAGGGAAAAACCTAATTGACGTGACTTGGCAGAATCAATGATTCAGATTAGATAATGATATCATTGCTAAATGATGAAGAGAATAGTTGAAACTAGATGAAGAACATCGCAAATTGACGCAAGAAGCTATTAGCCTATAAAAGATCTAAAAACCCTGATCAAAACTGAAATTTAGCAATATATATAGCTAATCAAGATCAATGTTTATTCATCTATACACTTTAATACGTGCATACATATATTATATAGTATGTATATAATTACAAATCTTATCTTAGGATGACCTCTTTGCTTATTACAATCGTCCATCTATGAACTTGAATAATCAGTTATATTATCACTAGTGATGAGTGATGAAGCAGAAGAAGAAACTGAACCTTCTTCGTCAAGTTCATCTCGGAAATGCTTAGCGTGATGAGTGTGATGCGTGTGATGAATGCTTCTGTGTGAATCAGTTGGAATCGGAACCGGTCTTTCGCTCCCTTCTTCGGCTAGTTTCCTCAGAAGGTCCATCACGGCCGGTAGGATCTTCGTCGACAATGATAAAAGTCCCGGCAACTGGAATCATAAATTAAACATTTGCTTATGATGAAGTAAACGTCATACTTAGCCGGAGACATTAACAAGAATGTGAGAAGAAACTTACAACGCCATACTGGAATTCATTTGCTATATCTAATTGCACCCATAAAGCTTTGCCGACCAAGTAGCCGAAGAAGATGACAAAGATGTAAAATGGATTCCTGCGACATAATTTATCATAAGGCATTATTATGTAACTACTTAACTTGAATTGGCAAGCAATTCGGTTAGTACATACCTTAGAAGAGTCACGAGTTCATTGAAACCAAGAATAACTAGGGCAAGAATAGCCCAAGGAGGTGGCAACCAATTGTCTTTGCGTTTATTTGCTTCCTGATAATATACGGAGAGAGATTCTTAAGAAATAAGCACTTCTAAGAGAGAATTCATTTGCAGGTTGTTATATATGTCGCTAGAGTTTGGATCAAACTTGTTTATTTACCGAAGAAGCCGAGTATAAGCACATATTGAGCTCGGTTAGAACTTAGATTCGGCTCCAGATTGACCTGGTTTTAAACAAGTTGAATGTGAACATATCAATGCTCGGCTCATTCGACTCATGTAACAATCATAACGATGACTAGATGATTCAATCTTCATATGCTGTTATATGAGCCGAGCTTTCCGAGCTTGCTCACTTACTAAACAAGTCGAGTATGAGCACATTTTCAAGCTCAAATAAAACTTATGTTTGGCTCGATTCTACAGGGGTGTAATACAAGCCGAATGAGCCGAGCATCGGCATGTTCAAGCTCGACTCGTTTATAGACGAGCCGAGCCTAAATTTAATACGAGTTTTAAAATGTGTTCATATCCCGATCTTTTGACGAGCCGAGCCCGAGTAGCTCGGCTAAAATAATGTTCTTATAGTGTTATTTTAGCCGAACAAGCCGAGCCTAAATTTTGTAGGAGCTTTAAAATGTGTTCGTATTCGGCTCGTTTAAAAAATAAACGAGCTCGAGTCGAGCTTTTGATGAGCCGAGCGCGAGTAGCTTGTCTCGTATTACAACCCTAATCTATTTCTAACTGAGTTGAAGCATATCAAAGTTTATGAGTGGAGTTACTAGAGCTCGTTCACTTAATAAGTCGAGTATGAGCACATTCATAAGCTCGATTTGAATTTAGCTTCAACTCAATTATAAACAAGTTGAACATGATTGAGCATATCAAAGCTCGCTCATTTGACTTGAACTAAATTTCACTTTGACAGGAAAAACAATCCAGCAAAATAATACCTGGGCAGAAATGGCCTGGCTAACACTAAACTCAGTCTCGGTCTTGAACTGTCTCCACAAAGATTTGCACTGAACCGGGGTAAGTAATGTCTTTGAGGCTGGAACCTGTAAAAAGTCAAATAAATGTATGAATTAGCCTCTGAATAGTCTTGAATTCTTTAGAAGAACAATTCACCTTCTCCCAGTTGCTTGATGCAAGAGGATCTGCTAGTGTAACATCCCCGTCACCACCAGCAGCTTTTGACGGATCAACCAATGCAAGAGTAAGAGTCTTCTCAATATGATTATGATCATCATCTAAACGTATAGCAGCCAAGATAGAAAGCAATTTCAAGGACGAAGAGCGCGCAACTTTCGTGATTGCTTTGATGTCCTCCTTTCCGGTCCAAAGACGCGGCATTGAATCAGAATCATGGCTAAATAATATTGAAAACCTGCAAAAAAAATTATGCTCAGATTTTTCATGATTTACAGTAGATGAAATATGTTGCTGTGTACCTATCCTTCATACGAATCAAAGCTCGGGATGCCTCATCCTTTGCCTTAGACTCAACCACATGCCTTGCGTAATCTTCCAGCTTTGTAATCATTTTTGTTTTTGTTTGCTGATCTATGTCAAAACTTGAAAGATCATTGGATAGGCCTGAAACTGCTGCATGAGTCTCACGTTTAAGAAGTTTTCTTATGGATGACCATGTTTCATCACTTGCAGTATCTAGCAATGCCTCCACTGGTGCAGCTAGAGCGTTATTTAGTTGTCCCTAAAACATATGTAGAGCAACATAACTCGCAAATTCTGGTAGTTGTACAGAAAGATTATATTATGGAATAAAAATATACAAGTAAACAGCCATACCTCGTAGAGAGTAGTGAGTTCAGATAATTTGGTAGTACAAACTGCAGTGATTTGTGCATCAATATCGCGGTTAAGTTTGTCGTGTACTTTAGACGAGTCCCACTTTGCTAGCTCAATAACAGCATCTGTTTGATGTAAAAACAAACTTGTAATCAGTAAGACATGCAATTGACTTGATATATGGAAAACAAAAAATAACAGTTTCGGTAAAAATGGGATGTCAGTATGAACAATTATGCATACAAACAAAAACTCTGAATCTTGATTCACTGAAAGACCAATATAGTTGTTGTGATTTTCGACGAGTTAATCAATGAATAGAGAGAAGACAAAACGTTTGTGGTTTTGCTGCACAGACCTTGCAGCTAGGGTTCTTATTATAAGAGTAGTGAATAGGGCTGTCATATGAGCCGAGCTAAAACCTGGCTCGGGCTCAAACACATTTTTAAGCTTGCTAAACTTAGACTCGGCTTAAGTTTGGCTTGATTCTAAACAAGCTGAAAATGAACGTACTAAAGCTCGGTTCGAATAATGGTAACTGAAATCCTGATAGATACCTGCACATCCTTCGTCAAATTGACTCATGAAAGATTGTTTGCATCGATGAGCAGCAGCCGAAAACCCTTCTCCTCCAGCCAAAGCTTTGTCAAATGTTTCTTTAAACTTTTCTAATGTCTCAGATCTCAAATGTCCTAAGATGGAATGATAAGCTGGTTGGACAAGCTGTAAGAAAAATATTTACAAAAATTTTAAACAGAGTATAAGACAGAAAGCAAAAAGGACAAAAAAGAGTGAAAATGCACAAAGTGAGTTCATATATGTTTGTACCTCCAACAGTTTTTCTTCTAGGAGCTTCTTTTTTCCGTTTCTAACGCCTTCATCGAAAAATGTAGCCTCGTTGTCATACCTAAGAGAATAAGGAAACAGTACACGCAACTACATTCATACAAACACAGTATAAAACTCAGGAAGTTTATGATAAGGCAACGGTAACTTACTCGGTTAAACAACTCTTGAGAACTGAGCTGAGTTTCTTTCCAAAGCCCTTGACAGGACCAGATTGTGCAGCTTCTCTCAGTTCATTCCAATCCTGAAAATCAAGAAATAAATGTGAGTAAAAAATAATTACAACTAAATTTTAACTTAGAACTTAAAATTGGATATGATACCTGATTCTCCTTAAAACTGTTTAGCTTTTCATTGGAAATTTCTTCACAACGAACAGTTGCCACCATAACCTAACATGGCCAAGATAAATGTTTACTGAAGAGTTTATTTTTACTTTCTACTGGTGTCAAAGTAATTTTTACCTTGTGTGCAGGAAGATCAAGATCCCTGTTATCCTTAATAATTTTCCAGATTTGTTGAGCACTGAAAGAAAAGCCTGATGCAGGAACTACACCCCGACGATCTCCAGCAAGGCCTCCAGGTGCAATAGATTGGTGAAATCTCTTCTTTAAATTAGCAACCTACAATAATCAACTTTTTACCTCGTGTGTGTTCATGTAATTCATGGCAGTAAATGGAAAACTGCAGAAAAATATAAAGGCATTCACCTGTTCTCTGAATTGTTCTTCCTTCTCCTCAAAACTCGACAAAGCTACAACTTGAACCTGTTCAGTAGATAAGTGAAAACACAAGATTTAGTGATTTTCATTATTAAAAAAGACTTGTGAGGCAATTCTATAAAAAAAAAGTACATATTGATATGACAGGTAACTCACATTGAAAAATTCACTCAATGGAGTTTCTTTGTGAGCTTCTGGTTTAGGAACAGAATCCCATATCTGCAACCAATAGAAACCGCAACGTAACAAAATTGAAGAAAATGTTGAAGTTAGCTAACTGGAAATCCACTTAAAAATGCAAAGTATTTTACCTTTTGAATATCTTCTCTGAGGACAGGTTCTAGGTTTTCAAGTGGTGTCTACGAAATCCGAGGAACAAGAAAAGAACACATTAAAACATCAATTCATTTTCAATATTCCAAACCATTAAGTGAACTTACCCTTGTTTTGTCACGTATTACAAACAACAAAGTTGTTTTGCGTGGGCTAAACAATCGCATCATAACCTGCATGAAATTATCTTAACATTATGACTTCTGCTGGCAAACACTATTGAAGTAGTAAAACACAATATACATTACCTGAAACACAGTCTTTAAAAGGGGCTTGTTGGCAGCTTGTTCACGCCCAATATCATGACACCACCTACATTACTTGGTACAGTTAAGCACTCAAGATATCGTAACCAAAATTTTACTGATGGCAAAATGTATCAGAAGAAATCGATCCTACATGTTTATAAGCACTATGTCTGAAACAGCAAGGGCAAAGAGAGAACTTTGCTTTTCAAATGCTGTATCATCCTGAAAGAAAATAAAATGCAAGAGAAGATAAAGAACATTTAAAATGCAACACAAATACTATGATCAGATGATGAAATAGTGAAAGTGACAAAATAACCGTGTTTTCCATCAAAGGAGGACAATGATAGTGTTCAAAGCATTTCAAGTTTTGAAAGAAAGTATAACAGTGCAGTTGCATCAACCTAAAATAGATTTCTATGAAAAATAACCCGAAATCAAGCTTCAGTAACCTAATCAAGAATCTAGGTCCATGACTTCAAGATGTAATATTTTGTTACATCAGCATAATGGTCTCCATTAGTGGTTAAAAGTGAAGATCTTATGATGATCTTGCAATAAGGTCCAATGTTAATCAATTGTGCTTGCTGGCTAAGTACCTTAACATAAAGAAGAATGTTTGATTTGGAATATGTAAATTGGTGAAGATTTTAAAAAATGTCCAATGTTGGATACATATGTCAACACATGTTACATGTGATAGAAGACAAGTGATCAAATAATGGAAAGAATTTCATGTTGGGAGAAAGTTGTCACCTCTCCCCTTTCCCTTCCATCAGTTCCCTCCAAATCCATAACAAGAGTACATGGCTCTATACCAACACATCTTGCCATCCAAATACCTTTAGTTGTCTGAGACCTGAAGAAAACAACGCCAAATTTTACCTACAAGGCTAAATAAAGAAGAAAAATAGTATCAAACAAAATAAATAACCTTACCTTCCTCTAAATGCATCCATTTCATTGAAGTTAGTCTGAAACAACTTGTTTAACAGTGTACTCTTTCCTGAACAGATGGACAGATGACAAACATATATGAATTTCACTTAATCATTACATAAATTCGCATTGGTTGAAGAAAAGCATTGGCAATTTCATGAACATAGAAGCATGAATTGAAGTTCATGATGCATACCACTACTTTGAGGGCCCATGATAGAGACTATAGCATATGATAATCCGCATTCACCCAACTTCACTTCTTTCATAAAATTATCTATTCCTTCAACATTGAATGCACCGTCTCCATCGATGAGTTGAGTGGAGCAGCATCCACTGTTTCTATCTGCTGAAATGGAAAATTGTTCTTACTTTAAGATTAGAAGTGTGGAAGGCATAGCAAGGTACCGAATTTTGAATCAATTTTACTCGAATGCAAAGAGATTTATTTAGACAAGGTTTCATATGATGACAAGCGCAAGAACACAGAATTTTGAATCAACTTTAGCCAAATATCAATATTTTGAAAAAGTAAAAGGAAATGAACAGTTGGACATGGTAGAGAATCAGTGAGAACATATAATCAATAGTTACAACGGGCTCACGCTTAAATTACATACAATCCAATATTAGATGTCACTCACAAGTCACCAAGAGATCCATATTAGGATTTAGGATATTATTATTAGCCTTTTGCCTAGTATTGACTGAGTTATTATAAAGATAATAGCTGCTGACTTTGTGTAACTGATAGATATTTATCTGTAATTAGTTTAAATATTCATCCTCTTGTGTAGATGAAAGAATATGTGTGCTGACCTGGAGTGTTTAGTTGTTTTGCTAGTTGTATATATTAGAGAAGGGAGGCTCATCCTTGGTTTACTGATTTGGTCAACCACAACTGACTATATCACATTCATTTCATCCAGATCAATCAGAAGATCAGTTTTCTTCTCTAATCTCTTGTTCATTCGTTTCCTTGCATTTTCATTCATCAAAGATACGGATCTGAGGAAAGTTAACAGTAGAGGCACTGGAGTTGCAGACCTTTCTGCTGTGACTCCTGAGAGTGGAGTCGACAATGCCCCTCGGATGGGCCTGTATATGTTGACAGGGAATATCACACTGTTACTATATGGTGTCCAGTACTGTTGACAACACCATGTTCTCAGGATACTCTACCGAGCATCACCGTGTGCACTGTTTATGACAGCAATGCCCTTGACTCATTTATCAGCAGCGGTGCCGGACCTGTACACTCAACCAGTACCTTGCTGATCTTGCTTGCTACCTCAATACTTTTATCAAGGGTAACAGTCACTATGTCTCCTCTCATGAATTGAATTGCCAAAACTCCCATTCTTTCAAATGATAGCAATTCCCAATGTGCTATGCAAAATTGTTCTTCACTTTTTATCTTCTTCCTCCTATGAGTTCTCCATCTTCCTTTCTTTTATATGGTTTATGGGATACCAATTATCGTCATTGAGTTCATCAATTTCCTTTCTTTTATATGGTTTATGGGAAATACGAATTTGTGACTCAAGGTCACGAGATGTCATCCTTATCACGAACAAGATAGAAGAACAGAAAGAGAAGATGCAGGCTCAATGAATCACAGGTTTCCCTTTCTATGGCTTCATTGCCAACCATAAACCAAAAGCTTCCAACTTCAATACACTTCAAACAAATAATCCATTTTTCCTTGTATTCATAAAACAAAAATCCGTTTTTTTCAAAAACATTTCGTTAAATTTTAAATGTAATACGTTACAGAGAGTCAATCAAACCCTAATAGGTTGCATATTGAAGAAAGATGGTATAATCACGATTTCAAATCAAAATAATTAAACTAAATCATCAATAATATGCATCATATTGCATATAAGAAGCGAGCGAAAGAGACAATACCCATTGGAAGCTTGATCAATCAAATTTGTATCGTTGAATTGATGGGAAAATCTGAATCGAAGCTTTCAAGCAACGTCGTCTTTGAAACACAGAATTGAACAGGGGAAAGCTTCTATCCAATGTCGTTGCCCATAGAAGCTTGCCTTGAAAGAAAAAAAAAAACGAACAAAAACAAACGAAAGTGGTGTTCACTCTCCCAAATGATGGGACAAAAATTGTTTTTAGTTCGTTCTTTTTTTCTTGGTTTTTGTTTTCCTCTATTTTCTTTTTTTTCTTCCTATTATTGCTTTTATATTTATCTAAAATAAATATTTTCTTTTTCTAGATTTTTTAAATTAACTGAGGTGTATAGTGATTTACAGATTTACAAAATAATTTAAATAAGTGATAAATATAATTTGAAGATGTATAGTGATTTACAGGAATTACAGGTTCACAAAATTTATTAAGGCACTCAAAAAGTTTGGCGGGTTAACGGATCAAAGTTAGGGTTTGTGGGCCGGTTGCATTAGTTCCAGGCCCATTAACATTTCAAAAATGAGAATTCGCCTTCCAAACAGGGTGGAATCTATTCCGATCTTCGATTGAAGCTCGTCACTTCATCAGAGAATCAGCCATGGCGGAGACTCATCAACATACAGTAGAGCTCCTTGACGTTCTCACTAAATCTGGCGAGAAAACCGGCGTTTCCAAACCTAGGTCCGCCATCTGCGTCTCTCTGTTCTTATCCTCTTACCTGTCACCTATTTAATTGAAGTGCAAAACCTTTCATTGCGAAGGGAGAAGCAACGATTTTCCATATGTATTTAATTTTTTCCAGCATTCGGATTTGATTATTTGTTTATGGAGAAATAAATGATGTAACTGCTAATGATCGGCTTCTCGACAACTTTCATTGAGCTCCTCCCGTTTATTATATAATTGGATGATTGTGTTACTGTTATTCTGATGGCCTGAGAGTTTTGCTTCAGTTTCATATGCAAATTGCACTCTCTTAATTCCTTTTTCTTTAATTCCTGGCTAGCTCTCTTAGCATGGATTTGCTTGTAAAGCCGGGTCAACTTCACTGCTATAGTGCTATGCTATAATGCTAGTAGCAGACAATATGGAAGGATATGGAAATTCATCAAACGTTGACTAGTACTCCGTATTACATTATATTCTATTTTTCATGTTTGAATTAGAATTTCAAGTGAGCTGCTTTTAAGTGGTTTCTTAAGCTGTGGACTCGTTTTATATTAAGACATTAAAAATGTAATTTTACATGATTAGATATGATTAATCATGTTGTGGTTAAGAGATTCCTAGATTTATGCTAGGGTGACCAATTCTCCTCATTTCAGATGAGCATATCAAGAGCTTGATCTTAAACTACCATGAGATAATGGTATCATTTGTTGAGGAATTTGAAATAATTGTTTTCAGTTCAAAACTTTCTAGACAGAAGGAATCTCCCAGTCCTTTCTGCTACTGATTGATATGGAGGCTGCATGGCTTATCTAATTTATATTCACTATGGACAGGGGAGATGTGCATAGAGACGGAGACTATCATCGAGCTGTTCATGTGTGGATTTATTCAGAAAGTACCCATGAGCTATTGCTTCAGCGTCGTGCTGACTGCAAAGATTCATGGCCAGGGAAGTGGGATATTTCCAGTGCAGGCCACATATCTGCAGGTGATTCATCCCTTGTATCAGTCAGGTACATAAAAGTTTGCTTCCACTCTATTCATGTACCTAACAGCTAGTTGCTGGGCCTCCTAGATATCATAATGAATTGTGACCATAAATTCACCTTTGCAAGATTTTAGATTCAAATAGTTGTTTATATCCTACTTGTCAAGTGGCTTGGTCTTTGTGATTGCAGGGAAACATTTGATTTTGCTTAAATCAAAAGTGCTCAACCCTTTATCTCTGTTATTAAATTTGATGCTTTTTATCTTAGATTTCATGTCATTAGGTAAAAGCAACCATTTGATAATTGATTGTATCTTTGGTATATGTTCAGGAGGGAACTTCAAGAAGAGCTAGGTGTAACCCTGCCAATGGATGCATTTGAGCTGCTATTTCTATTTTTGGAAGAATGGTTTGCATTACTACGTATCTTTTCTAATAGCATATTGATATTTTTGCACATTATCTTGTATTTATCTAGAAAGCACTTATGCTGCATGCTATAGTATTTTATTCATCATCTTTTAGGTAGAAAATGGTTGATCTGTTTGCTATTTCCTTGTTATTTTACCCATTCTCCGTTGTGATCTTTTTTCCTGTCAAGCTGTTTAACCTCTTACTTCTTGCTAAGTTGCAATCAGGAAATATATGTGACTTTCTTAGTGCAAATTATGTTATTCTTAACCGCTAACAATCCTCACACTGTTTATATTCTTTAGCATCCCTACGGTGAACTGAGTGAAGTAGGGCACTTTAATGTTAAGAGTGTGAAAGTTTGAACTTTCTTCGATGGTCAATAAGTTTTTCTCTATTTTTGTTGATATGTTACTATCATTTTTTTTATGGTCTCTATAGCCCATACAAACCATTTAATTTTCTGTAAGTTAATAAGTTCTTCACTCAGGACCAATCATGCATCCTTTTTTTTTCTTTCCTTTGTTTCTTCACATTTCTTTCTTATAGCTACATTGTATAATATTTCATGAAATTTTAGCTAGTTCATGTGTAGTGCTCTAAATCACTTAACTTTCTGCTCAGCAGCAAAGGAATCTAGGAGATTCATCACCTGTTCTTATGAAACTTGTCAGGGATCAGCAAACTTCAACTGTTTCATTTCTAAAAATATATGATGTTGTAGAGAGCAACATTTTCTTTAGCAGGCATCTTTATATACCTTGAAATTAGTATATTTTAAATCCGGTGGAATTTAAAAAATGTACAAACATAAAGAGTTGCTGAGATGAAGCTATCAAATCATCACATCATGCGTTCTTTAACAGTGCTTTTTTTGTTCTGAAAGGCACATGCGTTAGTTTATAGCTTCTCTAAGTTGCATGCATCAATTGATAGCTTCTCAAAGGTGCATGCATGAGTTGATATGTACATTGTATCGGTTTTCTATATAGATCTTATTGTTTTTTTTTGCAGTGTGACCAATGATGGAACATTTATTAATAATGAGTACAGTGATGTATATCTTATTACAACTATAGCGCCAATACCACAGGAAGCATTCACTCTTCAGGTAATGGTTAATTTGTTTCATTTATTATTTGTTTCTCTTGTTTCCATTGGCATTTTGTCCAGATAATCCAAATATTTTGCATATTTTTAAATCTGTGTTCATAATTTTCACAAGATTACGTCTTATGAATTCTCCGAGTGATGTGTTGTTGTAAGAAAAGTTTGGCATTTGAGTTAGTAATCTAGCCAAGGATAGATATCCTGGTAAATCTCTAATGTTACATTGTAAAGTTTTACCATCCACTGTTTATGAAGATTTACACTTCGGTTTTACCTATTTCCCCCAGCATTCAGAAGTTTCTGCTGTCAAGTATATAGCGATCAATGAGTACAGAGAGCTGCTGTCCAAGGAAGACCCTGAATATGTCCCTTATGACTTAAATGGGCAATATGGTCAATTGTTCAACATAATTGCACAAAGGTACGTGGGGCAAGTTACTAGATGACTTTGCTTATAATGGAAGGTAAAGGGGGAGAGAGAAGTACCAATTTACTCCTTAAATTCAAATTCTTAAACCTCATTCTTTTCTTTTCTTTTTTCTGGAGCTAGAAAGTGGAAAGGATCTAGCTTAGTGTTTCTCTGTGAGAGAATGCTACAAAGAAACCTCAGGATGGATGAGGCATTTTGAGAACAATTGAACCGTTAGAAATTTCCAGAACTACTCAGTCCTTGTGTATTGATTTTTCATTTGACACTAAAGGTACAAACAAAATGCTGAGGAAAGAAGTTTGGCTCTTCAAAAACAACTGAATCGATATGCTTCAATCTCCCTTAGTGCAGAGGTAGTACTTGTTACCTTTCTCATCCCATAAATCTTAATTATTCATTGCCTACAGTCTACAAATATTTAATTTCACCACCTAAACATGATAACATCAAGTTATACAATATTGCTGATTGGCAAAACTGAGTTTTAATTTGTCCTCCTTTTTCGGATTTTCTCTGTTCTGAATTTTGTTACAGGGTACTTCACATATTGGTTTTGTATTCCTTTCTGTTGAACAATGTCTATCTACATAAAATCATGTAAAAGTTACAAAGTGAGGTATTTTCTTCTCTAAAAGACTCTTGAGCAAAAAATGTCCAACCCTCTAGATGACTTGTTTCTGTTCGATCTTAATTTCCTCATTGCCACCTGTAATCATAATGAGTGATACTTCTCGTGTGAAGAGTTGCAATTATGACATTTCTTGGTGGATTGGTGGGACGAGATAATGGTTGTGATATCATGAAGCTATATGATTGATCTTCATACTGATTGTGGAGGTCCTTGTTCATAAGAAAGGAGAAAATAACTCACTTTGTAACTTCTGTTATAACAAAACAGAATGGTAGGTATCATTTACACCAATTTATTTTTCCAACATATGTGATACAGCTGGCTGGAGTATCAGATGCAGATAAGGAGGCTCTCAAATTAATTGTTAATGCTGCCAGAACCATTGATGACATATTTCATGAGCAGGTTAGCCTTTTGAAAACACTGCTAAGCTGTTAGTGTTAGTATATAGTGAAGTATACAAACTTTTAATGGTTGCGCAAATGTTGTTGCATGAAGAGCTCAGAATCCCTGGCTTTTGGATATGCTTAGGTCTGCTTGCATAATTGGTTTATGGTTGGGAAAATGTCATTTTGAAGAAGTATACAACCTTCTTGCAGAAGTGCTTCAAATATCTGATCTTTACTTCATGACATTTTTTAAACCTTTACTTGCTCTAATTATGCTTGGTTAACTGAAATTCTCAGTCACCCCATTATTTATTTTGCTATTAAAGAAGAACTTTGTCTTATAGCTGTCACAAAGGTGTAATTTGGTAATTGTACTTTAGTTTAACGCATTGATTATCTGTTAAATTTTTTTGTCCTTTTCTGCTTCAAATTTTTACCTTTTTATTGTTTTTTTTTCACTTTAGGACATTAATTTACTGATATTGTTTTTTAGGTTTGGTATAGCAATCCAGATCTAAGAAGTTGGTTGAAGGAGCAGGCTGATACTTCTCCATTAGCCAAGTTAAAATGGAAATATTATATGATTAACAAGAGCCCATGGTAGGAATTACTGAGGCTTATGTATTTGGTCTTGTTATGATTTATGACTTATGAGCCATGCATTATCTTTTTTTTTTTTATCATTTGAAAATGCTGGACTTGGTTATAAATTAGGAGGAAAAAGCGATGGGAATTAGGTATGCATGAACGGAAGAAGAATATGATTAGCTCTTTTTACTTGACACCGATGAGTTGTTGCCAGTGCATAATGAATGTATAGATTCCACATATTGACGTGGAGAAAGGCAACTTAGTTCTAATTGACGTTCCATTATTATAAAACCTATATATTTTTGTAACTACTTTTTATTACACAACTTAACAAAGACAATCGGCGTGTTTGCTTGGATGTATTTGTAAAGTAGTGTATGTTTAAGTTAGAGTTGAAATGAAAAAAACAGATAAAAATGTTTTGAAGTTAGAAAAAAACAATAAACTGCATTTTGTAAAAAAAAACTCTAGGGTTTTGGTCATGTGATCGGCACATGATGGAAAAGATAGGACGAACGCCTTTTAAATAGTATATTATCTCGTTATACCAAAAAGTAAGGACAAAAGTGCATTATCAGATTCAAAAACACTATTTAATTTAAATATACGCTTGTATTTTGGAGTTACCCCTTTAAACTAGCTTTTAAATTCAAATTAGTTTAAATTGCCAACCAAATGCAGTTTATTCAAAATTACAATTTGAACTAGAGAAGAAACGAGTTGAAGTAACAAAACAAACACAGCAAATGACTTGGCTACAGAAGGTTTAGGACGCAGGAAAGATATAAGAAGAGGAGAAAAAAAAGTCACTGTTAGGCACATGAATAATGAGGCTAGAATGATTGACAATTATGGGAAGTTGCCTAACAGTCACACTAGTGTGAAGACCCTTATTTTGGTACATCAATGGAGTATGAACATGGATAAGGAGAATTAATAATGATTCAATTTGTGTAATAAAATAATTGAAACATGTACTATGGTTTATGGGGTTTGAGATACCTATTCTTGGTTTGAATGTTAGTTGATAATTGTTTGAAAGGTCATGTTTGGATGAAAGCAAGGCATTTTTGACAACAGCCGATTCCCCAATTAAGTTGCTTTCTGGTGCCACAAAGCCAGTATCAGGGTGGAAAGGTCTTGAATATAGACCTGCATTTCCTTTACTGAAACCATCTGTGGCAACCTTTTACCCTCCTGACATGGATAAAAAGGTAACTGCTTCCGGTTCTTGTCATCTGCTCTCATTAAGTTCATCGATTTTTCTCCAAAAACTCTATATCCATTATTTTCCCAAGATAGTTGAAGCTTCAGCCTTCATAAATAATTTCCTGTTTTAGGAATTTGAATTGTGGAAGGACACACTAACAGAGGAGCAAAAACAAGAAGCGACAGGGTTTTTTAACGTTATAAGAAGGCACAGTGATTATATGATAGATCACGCTGAAACTGAAGTTATGAAGAATACTTCCAATCAATCCTCATCTGTGGATGATCTGTATTGCATTCCTTACTCTGAAGTGTACAAGACTTCCCTTACAAGAGCTGCTGAATTACTGCATAAGGCAGCAGAACTAACTAGCTCATCCAGGTGGGAATTTTCACTTTTTGTAATGTGCTACTATGATGTTTATTCAGCTACATATTAACAATTTCGTGATTTGGGTTAAGTGATTGTTTATATCCTGCTTTTAATTCAATAAAATTTGATGGATTCATTTTACATGATATCACTGTTAACAGAAAACAACCCTGAACCTAGTGCTTCTTTCTTATCGAAAGTACAAAAAGTGGATGACTGATTACATTAGATCTGCTCTTAGGAAATTTGGAAATGTACAGCATGTTCACTAGTCTTTATTTCAACAAAGGAATCGCATACTACTCAATATGATAATTTGTATTTTGTGTACTGGTTTCTTGGCCTCTTAGTTCAGTATATTCTGACTCTATCATTTCTTTGTAGCTTGAAGAGGTTGCTACACAGCAAAGCTGATGCTTTTCTGTCAAATGAATACTATGAGTCGGATATAGCCTGGATGGAGCTGGTCTGTAATTTCTTTTGCACTTTTTATTGCTTAATATTTCAATTGATGTTATTACGACCGGGATTGTAGATTCAGGTCTCAGTATTGGATCACATGATCTTACGAAATCAATAGAAATGTCATAATACTAACATGATTTGCCAAAAAAAAATACATACGTTTGAGGTTTAGACATGTTGAAAACGTATTTATGAAGTCTCAGTTAGTTCATATTACAACAAATAAAAGTACAATATGACAAAGAAAGGTCTTAGTACAATCAATTACAAAGGCATGCTGCAAATATAACAAAGCTTAAGAAGCACCAAAATATAAACACTTCATAAAGGCTTGTTTGATGAATAGGCTTTTCAATGCATTAAAGCTTTAGTGCTTAGTGAGATCAACTTGCAAACCAACGTGAATTGAATGACACTCTTCAATCAGAAGCTGCTACAACACACCTCCATGCATTAGCTTGCAAGCACATGCTTTCAAGTTCAAAAACTGCAATCCTAGCTGATTTGTGAAGATATAAATGTGAAAAATAGGAGCATGCTTGCAATCACAGGCATAATCCATCAATAGTCTACCTCTAAGTTGTTAAATTCACAGTTGTCACACCAGGGGATCACGATTTGGAATAGGGTTGGTGGATTTCTTCTCCTAACAAAATCGCAGATTATAAGGCCTTATATTTAAAAAAAAAAAGTTAAAAGCCTTCAATCTGATTCTCCCCTTCTCTTGAACTAGCCCTTAGTGACAACATTATGTGAGAAATGGAAGATAATCTCATATTTCCTTGATAGAGAATAAGTAGGAAAGGAAGAAAACATTAACTACAACATATAATAATAATAATTACAGCATGCCTACACAACTTACAAGACTAATTAATAATATAGTTATAATAAAAAGATAATATCTTATTCAACACATTATTGTGTATGTATACATGCATATCTTATACTTGAATTAAGCAATAAGTGGGAGATGACATTTTAGAGATGGAACTAAAATGAGGAACTGAGCCTCCTGTCCCAATGAAGATTGACTTCGTAAACTATACGGTTTGTTTGATTCTCTTAATTGTTCTATACATCCCTTGCTTCCTAATTCTGCAAGACTTCAATGTGAATCGGAAACTTGATATGATAATAGCAGAATTCTGATGAACAATTTCTTCTGTTCAGTGTGAGTTTGATTGCTTTTAGGTGAAGATGCCTAATTCCATGTTTGCATATTGTTAAGTTTTGGAAATTTTGAGAATAGCAAATGAATTCTTTTCTTCACGATAGGACTCTAAGTTGGATGTCACAATTGGCCCGTATGAGACCTATGAAGACATGCTTTTTGGATACAAGGTGAGACAATTACATTACGGTTCTTCTGTTACACTCGCATCGGATTTTCATACTTGTCTAGGTCTTCTTTTCAATTTTCCTGCTTGGCCATATAAGATGAAACTTGAGGTGTGTGCAGTGCTTGTATGATTTATATGAATCCTGTTAATACCTTATGGTACAGGCAACATTCGAAGCATTTATTGGAGTAAGGGATGATGAAGCTACTGCTCAACTTAAGCTTTTTGGGGATCAGTTACTGGTACTACTTGGTGCATAATCCATTCCATGCAGTCACACATGTGAATTATTCCTACCTTTGATTTGTTTGTTGATTTTTGTTTTGCCTATTAATTTGGATGATAAGGTTTTGGAGCAAAATCTTCCCATGGACGATTCCTACAAATCAAAAGATGTGATATCTGCTCCGATTCGTGTTATTCGGCTTCTCTACAATTCCGGGGTAGGTTGTTTCTGTAGCTTTTGAAACTACTACTTCTCTTCTGTTTTAAGCTGTTTTATCCGTGTCTGGCATCATTCTGTCCTGAAAGGCATGGATTGTGGTGATAAGTTCGAATTGTACATTGGTTTTTAAACCTAAGTTCATATATAAATAAATGGCTTCTCCATATAAATCACATTCTTTCTTATGTTATTCTTGTTCTCAGCTATCAATTTGCTTTATAATCAAGAAATGCATGCAAATAATTCCTTGAATGGAAGTTTAGTGGTAACAGATTTTTTTGTGATTAGGCTTGCAGCATGCGCTGCATATGATTCTCATAGTTTTATGATGTTGTTTCTTCCTCAATCACTGTCAATAAATAATCTGGATTTTAATTACTATTTCAGGACGTCAAGGGCCCTCAAACTGTTGCATTCAATTTGCCAAATGATGAGCGTATAGTAAAAGAACGTGGAACTTCAATGGTTATGCTTAAAAATGTTTCAGAGGCAAAGTAAGACCCCTAATTGTGATTTTTGGCCTTTTTAATTCAATATTTCATATATGATTTTCCCGTGAAGAATGTGATATCTTGTTGGCATGTTTGACTTCCATATCTTGCAAACTAGTTAATCATGGATCTGCTTGACCTTTCCAGGTTCAAACTCATTCTTCTGCCTATAGCCGACGCTTGTATAGTGAATGAGCAAGTGAATCTTGTGGACTTTGATTCGTTTTTCACTCATACAATATGCCACGAGTGCTGCCATGGGATTGGACCTCATACTATTATACTTCCTAATGGTCAGGAATCTACAGTGAGATTGGTGAGTAAAGAGTTATGTCTACCCTTTTTCTGTTACTTGTGTTATTGATAAGTAAACAGATTGCACTTGTACGGACAGTTTTTGGTTTTGTTTATACTTTTTGCTTGTTTTACTGCATTGCATTGTGTAAATGTTGATGATGTATTTTATCTTTACAAGTTTAAATTTCTGCTGAACTTTTCTACGACAAAAGATGCGTAGACTAAAAATTGCATGTAACTTTTTGTTTATCAGTGTATGTGGGGTCATAAAAATTGGAAAGTCCTCCCCTTTCATTTACTGGCATATATGTTTTTTAAACTGGTTTTTATAACACACTCTCAATATTTTGCAGGAGTTGCAAGAGTTGCACTCAGCTTTGGAAGAAGCAAAGGCTGATATTGTTGGGTTGTGGGCATTGAAATTTTTAATTGATCAGGTAAGTTGTTGTCTTTCGTTTGGCTTATCACTTAAATTTTAATAGTTCAGGTGTTGAAGAAGCAAGGCTGATATCTTAGGCTTCATAAAGTTCCAAATATCATTTGAATACTTTATGAAGCACCCAAATCCTGCTCTCAGCACAGCGCTTTCAATCCCCTTTTGTAAATTTCTTGACACTCCAGCATATCCTGAAGTTGTCTTCTTTTAGTAGCTGATGTCCTGTATTTATTATTCTACATTTTTTCGGTTTTAACCTCATTCAGAGCACTCTCTTGCTCATTTTAATATTGATTTTTCTCAACTGCAGTACCACTATCATTCCAGACTCCATAATGTGCGTTATATTTAGTCTTCTTCATGCTTAAAGCCATGATGAATAGAGAACTACTTAGACTTCAAAATATATATTTCATGGATAGTAAATCCATTTTTTTAATGAAGCTTCACTGTTGTACTCCATGTAACCATCGTTGAGAGAAGGAAATTGGGGCATTATATGAGAAATTAAGTGCACAGGGATAGGATCTAGGATCGTGGGACAACACCTGCCTTTAAGGCTCTGTGTGTTTAGATGATGTAATCGAGAGCTTCATATTGTGAATTTTAGCTATATTGACATGGTTGGCTTGGGGGGTTTTTTTTTTTTCTATCTTGTACCCTTCAGTTTAATTGATTATTCTCTCTATGATTGTGAATGTCTTGTCAAACAACATCTACCAAACAACTTGCTCAATTTATAGTGAGGTGATAAATCGTTTTTCTATTGATACTCAAGAATGTAAGTAGACATAATTAAGGAGGAAAGTGCCCACTTGTACTATTACTCTGTGCGGCATCTTACTAATTGAATTCACAGTCAACCCCGTAAATAGTTGAACCTTTTTCACTTTCAAGACTAGTGAAGTATAAATATCTAATTTCTTATTATCTGCTGAGACAGGAACTGCTTCCACAGTCTCTGTCAAAGTCGATGTATGTCTCATTTTTAGCAGGTTGCTTTCGCTCTGTACGCTTCGGATTGGAAGAAGCTCATGGGTAAGCCAGCTGCCATTCTAGTTGGAATTATTGTCTACCTTATTTCTCCAAGTAATTCATCTTGGTTATCTCATGTGTGTGCTCAGAAAGGGTCAGGCATTGCAATTTAACTGGTTAATGGAGAAAGGAGCATTCGTTCTGCACTCTGATGGAAAATTCTCTGTAGATTTCGACAAGGTTAGTTCATCATATCTTGTTTCTTTAGCTACTACATATTTCAATATGAACCTGTTCGTGTGTTTTACAATACCAATTTACAGACATCTCATCCTATATCAAATGCTTATCACTTGGGTCATTTAGATACCACTGTGTAGTTACTACAGTATGAACTTCATTTTCAATCATGCAACCAATTTACAGGTTCCTGGCGCTGTTGAGAGCTTGAGTCGAGAAATACTTACAGTACAGGCAACTGGTAGCAAAACCGCCGCCCGTTCACTGCTAGAGAAATACTGCACAATAACTAATGGATTGAAAGTTGCACTGGACAAATTAGAAGCTGTTCAGGTAAATAATTCGAATATGTCAGACTTTACCAGTATTTACGCTAGCTGCTTTGATCAATCTGATCCTTATGTTTTGGCATCTTCGCGGTAAATGCGTTGTAGGTACCTGTGGACATAGCTCCTTCATTTCCTATCGCTGATCAATTGTGGAACACAAGTTAATGAAAGATGGCTGACCCATTATACAAGACAAGGATGTTCAGAGAATAACTAGTTGGTTGTTTTGAAAAACTTGGATGATAAGTTTCTCACGTGTTGGGAGATTGCGAGCATAAGGTCAGTGTTCCCTTCTCCTACATTTGGTTTTAGTATTAGAACCCCACAAGATTATGTGTTGAGTTTGGCCTAACGTGCACGTGTGCTCGTACACATGACAACTTCCGTTGGACTTTCACATGATTTGTCATTAATATGTTAAGTTTGCCCCTTTCAACTTTTTACTGAAATCCATTTTACCTATAATTTGTTATCATCTTGTTTGTTGTGTTTATTCATTATGCTTGTTATTTTAATTCGATATTTGATAACACCAAGCCAAAACTCAAACAAAAAAAATGAATTTTCTAACCCTTTTCTATCTCCCTCTTTTCTTAGTCTAGATTTATACTATCTTTGATCATAATTGCAAAACAAACTCAACTTATTCTGTGTTTGAACTCGGAGTACTTACCTAAGTACGAAATGACCCATACCCATACATTGTGGATTCACTAAGTAATCGTAGGCGTCTATTGTAAGAAAATAAATTTAAAACCTAAACATCGTTCCTCTTTGGATGGTAATTGTTTTATGCCTCTCTTTTAGTGTTAAAATCATCGCATATATCATATATGAATACTCGGTACTTGTACGATCAAAGATTTTTCCCTTACATATTCAACTCCCACTATACCGCATTGAGAATGCATAACAAAGTCGCTAATTATTCGTCAACTTCTCACATTTCTCTTAGCTAAGATACTTACAATTGATCAAAAGGATTTCATGTGTACATAATTGTACGTATCTTTCTTCTTGCGCATAATAGAAGAAGGCTAAAAGAAGATAAGGCTTGGTGACATATCCCTACTTTAGTGGGTGAACCATTATTCAAACTTGACGTAATTATTTGCTCAAATGCTATTCCAAATGATTAGTTGGCCTAATATACATGGTTTTGCTTTAATGTAGGTGTTCTAAATATTAATAGCATGTGATTTCATTTCAATGTTATAGATTTTCAATCGATTGGATCATAACATAATATTCGATTTATTGTATTTGAAATTCAATACCCGAAACCGTATCTAGAATTTAATACTGAATTTTTATATAAAACTTAATACTCAAAACACATACCTAAAATTTAGAATTTAATACCCAAAACCTAATATCACGGAAAAAATTTAATACCTGAATTTTGGTACCGAAATTTACACTCAAAATATCTATTTTATCTACCTGTATAATAAAATACCCGTTTCAGTTTTCACCATTTTTCTCATATTAGATTACCATTTTTAGACCGAATACATGTCTAGATAAATTTAATTTTTATAATAAATTGTTTTCTTAATATTGTAATCTAAAGTCGGTAAGACAGAATAATCAATTAACAAAATTTGTTTTTATATGTATGTTCAATTTCAAAATTAACAAAGTTGTATGACGCCATTATATAAATTATATTAGAATATTTAGCATTTTTTATCATGCCATTTTTCCCTTGTCCATACGTCATAATTCTCCTCTATTAATTCCGCTCAGCTTAAGTTTTCTAGCATCCATAAATTGTTTCCAAAACACAACCTTCATCGTACTATAAGCTCAGCTCATCATTTGTTCATAACATCCAACAAAAAATGCAAAGGAACGATGAAGAAGCCACTGAAAGAGGCCTGCTTTCTAATCTTGCGAGGTTCGGCATAGGTGGAAAGCCAGGAGGATCCGGATATCCGGTTCAAGGATACCCTCCACAGGGATGTTCCCATGGGGGATATGGATACCCGTTGTCGGTGTATCCTCCTCCTGTTGCGTATCCACCTGTGCCGCCACCCTCCGCTGATGTTTATCCTCCTGTCGCAGCTCCCTATCCTGCAGCGCCATATCAAACGGCTGGTATACATATAATCATATGTCTCTTTGAAATTTATTTAGTCTTGTTTTTACAAGTACATCTAGTAAGGGTGAGCAACCGGATCAATATGATCCGATCTGATTCACATAGTGGATATGATTTTTTATTGAAGTCATGATCCGTGTATGATATACAGTAATTCGGCTTTAATCCCCAATATGATTTTAGTCGGTTTTTGGATCCATAAATATACGTGGATCTAGATTATAAGTTTGATTTGGTACCTGCAGCCATAATATCCAATTATAAAATGCAGGGTTTTGTGAGTTTTTCCTAGTATTAGTTAAATTATTTTATTTAAAAAATGGACATCAACAAATATCCCTTTCATAACAAAATGTTATCAGCATTCAATTCAATATGATGATTTAGGATATTTCTCGAAACGGATCGAATTGAAAGGGATAAGAATTTCTATGGATTTTGTCGAATTTGAACTTTTTAGATCGGATTAGTTTTGTCCACTCCTCCCACTTAAGATTTTACGATTAATCGGGGAGTTTGAACTTGGTGCAGGACCGGGTAAGCCTGCACACAACATGGGATCATTGTTGGCTGGTGGTGCTGTTGGAGCTGCAGCCACTTATGGGTTGCACCGCCTCTTCCATGGTGGTCATCATCATCACCATCACGGCCACCATGGACATGGTCACCATGGAAAGTTTAAGCACTAAAAGTTTCTTTGGAAAGCCTTAGAAATTCCATTCACTGTAGAAAGGGAAACTAGTTTTGTCTAACTAGTGTGTGTAGTCATTTGGTATTATTTGATATGTTTACATGTCATTTGTGTGCCTAAATTTTAAATAGAATTAGTCTACCGAACTTTATATGTATTTGAATATGGATTTATGAACTGCATGGTTCACTCAAATCAAATCTACATTTACTTATCTTCGTCAATATATTACAATATCACGTCAATACATGATAAACTATTCTTAATTTCATGATTAATTTGCCCCAACTATTCAATATAATTTTTAAAAAATATATATATATTACATGAGTTTTCACTCTATCATGCATGCACATGTTAATATAATTAATGTGGAGATATGAATTTTCTTATTCATTATAAACACACGTATATTATATTATATTATATAAGGTCACTCAACTACCTCGGTTAGAAATACTGGATTACCAAATGTATATGTAGATATCACAATCTAGATTTTAAACTTATTTACATTTTTATTTGAATTCTATATTGATTTTGCTGAAAAGCTTATAATAAAGGCCTCAAATCCTAGCAAAGTTTATTATCACAATATTATTTTACCCATGATTTATGATCCAAGAATACAAAAGTAAACAATATCAAAAACACCTTTTATATTGCCTTAAGACAATAATTGGTCAAAAAATATCAAAACAAAATCAAACTTTTAATTCACGATACCCGTGGCACCCTAGTAAATCATACTCTTCTAACCATCAAAGTTTTACACATTTTATATCGTAATATCCGTGTGTTGCAGCTTCGTCTTCCCTTTTTGATGTTGTCTTTGGTAGCGTCTCGAGTGTTTGTCGTGAAGGGGGCGTGGATGTGTGATCAACTTCTGACGGCTATGTTGCAGTCCAAATTTGAGGTGTTCACAAATGTTCCTCAAGCTTTCTGGATCATTCTGCTTTCCCTCGAAGACTTCCTTGCTTTCGGGTTTTGTTGATGTATTTTTGTGTTTTCCTTTTTCTCCTCTGTTTTGGTCTTTCATGACGGTTTGTCCGTTTGTCGATCTATTTCGACCTTTCGATCCAATAGTCGGCGCGCCGTCTATGGAATCGAACCGCTTTCCGTTATCAAAAAAAAAAAAATACCTCTGCTATAAATTGTTGCACGATAGATTTATGATACATTCAAAAGTTATCGTCCAAAATTGGTATGCACCTCTTTTGAAATATTTTTAGCCTAAACCTAAAATTTTACCTTAGAACAAGTAACAAAATAGCCTAGACCTAAATATTTATCATTCTATCGAACGAAAAAAGTTAAAAAGGTTTGAAATTTTTTTGTAGCATGTAAAAATAGGTACTTTTCTGAAAATTTGAAAATATTTTTAAGAGAAAGAAATTTGTGGGGAATAGTGATAGCATGTGAAACCAAGGTAAGGGTATATATTTACCATTTTGAAAGATTGGGTTATTTCATAAAAATATTCCTAATTGTAGAGTATCATAGAGAGTAGAGCAACAAAATTAGTTGGAATTAACAAATGATCGGCTAATATGGGGATTCACAGAAAAACAAAAAACAAAGAGAGATATGATAATGTAACACGCAACAGAGGTGAGCAGTCACCGTCCAAATTCCCACCGTTCACCTCTAACAGAAGTGTAGTGTACAGATTTTGGAAGCATTCCCCAATTATTCACTCTCAAGCTTTTCTGTTCATCACTCACACACTCCACTCCAACATTCCCTTCAAATTCACCACTCAATTCCCAACAGAGAATACTAATCGAACAGTGAGAGAGATATGCCGAGAGGATTGATTGCAGGCTCGCTTACGTCTCCGAGGGTTGACGTCTTCGTTGATATGGGTCACCCTTTTCTCAATCGCACTGTTGATGGCTTCTTGAGAATCGGAACTGTACTTCCACTGTCCTTCGTTTCTCACTCCATTTTTTCTTGATTTGGTTTTGCTGATTGATGATTTTGGTGGCTTTGATGATTTTTTTGCAGGTGGGTATGGCCAAAGTTGCTGCTGAAGAAGCTTATCATTTCGCTAACCGTGGCTCCGTTACTAATTCCTGGGTTTCTCTCGCTTTCATACTTACTCGCTTCAATTTAAATTTATTTGAATTTGATATTATTCCTTTGTTTCGTATCGCAATTGATGACATGTTGTGTTTTGGGAGGTGGGGTGGAATCAAATTGATACTTTGACTTGATTCACCGTGTGGGTGATTGAGATGTGAAGAAAAAAGTGATATGAAATTGATGATGTAGGGATTTGATTTAAAATGAATTTTTTTGGTTATTAAGAAGAGAAATAGGAAAGAAAAACATTTTTAAGTAAATATGGTATAGCTATGAGTTTCTTTTCCTAGGGTTGAGATTGTTTTCAGACAAATAGCCAATCTTATGTGTTCCAAGTCAGTATATATGAACTGATGCCCTTTTTTGTGTGTGTGTTTCTGCACTGCAGCTAAAAGATATGTGCAAAGAAGGAGCTCTTTGGGGTAATTTCTCATTTTATCTTACTTCAAATTTGATTTATCACCATGCATTCACAGCATTGTGTTGTTTTTGGTGTGTTTTTTTTTTTGGTGGGAGTTGTTTTTGGTGTGTATGTCTTTCATGAATCTAGAATTGAATCATGTTAAGATCTTTTTTACGTCTCTCGATAGGATCTGTGGCTGGAGTCTATGCTGGAATGGAATATGGAGTTGGAAGGATCCGCGGAAGATATGATTGGGTAAAATTCTCCTTTTTCCTTAGTTACATTCATTTAGTCACTTCAAGTTTCTTGAACACTCGTAACATTAGTTCCATCCTAGGATGAAACTACATGCTTGCAAAATAATGTTCTGTTTCTAATTAGGTAATTATGTGCCTGTCATGGTTTGTTGTCCTCTACAAGTGGTATTCTCATTTTTTGAGACAATATTGACTTCTGAATCAATAAGATTTGCCTTTTTTTCGAGTTGGATTTGGATTGAGTCATTCCGGATTGGTTTCGTGTTATAATACTAAGTGAGCCAGATTGAATCAAGGTATATGCTTATTTTAGGTTCTGAATTAAGTCCATTTGGTTTTCTTCAGATTTATTTTACATTTATGTAAACATATATCTGCATATGCATTGTTTTGGCGTAGATTTCAGACTGACTAAGTTTCAAGTAGGACAGTTTCTTGTGTTCTCTAGACTTCAGGTCAAGTGGCCTTTTAGGTTAGATCACGGTCATCATATTTGGCCATGTTTAGTCTCAAATCTCAGGCCATCATCAAAATTATTCATTCTTTTTATGCAAATCATTGAGCTAGGCTATATACTGAAGTTCATAAAACTCTTGAGCTACCAGTAATGCTTTTGTTTATGTATATGGGAAACAAATACGAGCAGAAGAATGCCATGATCAGCGGTGCATTAACAGGAGCAGTGGTGGCAGCTGTGAGGAACGGGCACAAAGAGAAAATCATCAAAGATGCCATCACAGGAGGGGCTGTTGCAACCGCTTCAGTGTTCCTGAACCATATCACCTACTACTAGCTTCTCTGCGCTCGCTCGTGTGCTCATGGAGGGTTTAGGGTCAGGTTAGATGTTTGTGTCATTTGTTGTAATTTGAATCTCAATGGTCTTCACCATTGAATTAAAATGTGAGGTTGTGTCATGGATGATAAGTCTCATTTTGAGATAGAAACCTTGTTTTTTGTTTTGGAATAATACGGCTTGTTCATCAAGTCCATTGCCAATATTGGTGGTATATTGCGAGTCTGAAGTGCTTTATGAACCTCTTGTATTTTGTTTATTGGGCCTGGGCCTGGGCCTGGGCCTAAATGAAACTCACACAAAGCCCATTAACATGATGGCTAGCAGAAAGCCCGCAATCAGTACATATAATTACTAAAATACTTTTTTTTGTGAAATATGAATATTTACTGAATAATGTAGTTGAAACTAATGAGTATTTTCTTGGAGTTAGTTTTTTAAATATTAAACTTAGAAAATAGTTATGCAAAAAATCATAAAACTCAATATTTTTAGATATTTCAACTATTGAAGAAAAACCCAAACCGGACAATGTTCTATTGCGGCCCCTCTATCATTTAGTGTCTGTTTGGTTGGGAAGGTGGAATGAAACGAAACGGACCATTTAGTATTGTTTGGTTGGAATGGTGGAATGTAATGGTTACGACAAAGTAAATAAAATAAAAATAGTTATATTATTTTTATGTATTACCATACCTTTAAAATTATTTAAAAAGTCAAACGTTCAAAACTAAATTTTATTAAATGTAAAAATATAATAGAAAACTTTAAATTATGATGTTTTCTTGAATAAGAAAAGTCCGACCACTAGTTATATATAAAAATAGATAAAATAACGTCCAGGCTATTTAGCGCATTTGTTTTTACTAAGTAATCTCATTTGTCCGTGACGGACAAATGGCCTTTGCCTCTGCTGAAATAAAATTATGTTAGTAGTAAATTGGTTCAACATGTTGTAGTTGCTCAATTGGTTGAAGAGTGAGGGTTGTACCAGTAGGTCATTGGTTCGAATTACAGAATATAAAATTTTGTTTGACTCTGCCACTGGTTGTCCGTGACGGACAACTTTAATAAAAATACTAAATAACACACATTTGTCCGTAACTGAGTTACGGACAAATAACAGTGGCCTATAATAATGGGGTGACCTCTTAAGTTATGCACTTATTATTTCAAAAGGCTAAAAAAAGTGTAATTATATTTGAAGTTTCTTTAATGTATAGAGAGACAAATGTGAAAAAGATCATCATAGTTGATCCACTATAAATTATTTTATTGATTCTTTTTTTAAAAAGTAAGTAATTTATTTGGTTTCAAAATCAGAGTTAATAATAGAATTATCAAAATTTAACTGTAAAAACTAATTTATATAACTTTTACTTTTAGATTTAGAAAACTACCTTGGTTTCAATCCATTTCGGACCAATCTCGATCATAACTCCACACACATAAAACAACAAAAACACAGGACCAGAAAAAGAACCAATAGAAGTAGCAAGACAAGTGACCTTATCTACCTACGTACACAATATTTTATAAGGGAATCCAATATTATATATATATATATATATATATATATATATATATATATATATATACACACACGGCGGCCGCAAGATTTTATGGGGGGCGAAATTTTATTTTCGATAAAAATATCTATGAAAATAAAATTACGATAAAAACAAAGTCAATATGTCATCTACTTACAACAAATAAAATTATAAAAACATTACACTTAAAAGGCGCGGTCATGAACCGCGCCTATATATTTTTTTAAAAAAAGCTGTTCTATAGGCGTGATTATAGACCGCGCCTCTTTAGTTTTTTTTAAAAAAAACGTTACACTATAGCTGCAGTCTTTGACCACACCTCTATTTGTGTTTTTATTATCTTTATTTCAGATATTAAAACGTTGTCCTGGACAACGCTATTTACAAATAAGAGTGTGGTCTAAGACCGCACTTATAATCCAAACAACAAATCTCGTGCATTTTTGTGAATTATTTCACTCCGAGTCTAAAATGGGAAATACTTATGAAGTTTCGTTCACTTCGACGAAAGATCCAAAAAAAACAATTAAATATAACACAAGAATAGTGATATTTTTAAAAAATAAATAGTAGAAAAAAATTTTATAAACGAGAGAAACCACAATCCATATTAAAACGATTTTTTTCACAAAAAAAAAAAAAAAAAATTTGGAGGGGAGCGGTCGCCCCTCCCTGCCCCCAAGGGTCGCCCCTATGTGTATATATATATATATTTTGATATTGACTTATATATAAACAACTCTTACTATGTGAACATGAGAACAAATTATAGAATATATACTATACGGCAAATACATGTTATTATATCGCCGAATATTTCTTCCACTAATCACACAATTTTTTTCCCGTTTAATATCGTATAATTTCGGAAGCGGAAGCAATATTGTGGACAACCCAAACAGCAGTGGAGCAAGAATTGACGCATGTTATTGTGGAGTCGGATTGTCTAACCGTTATCTCACTCATTCGATCCCGCTCTATACACCGCAATTTGTTAGACATGTTAATTGAAAAGATTTTGCAGGTTGCAGAGGGGTGCCAATGATAAGCTGGACGTATGCGAATCGGATGGGTAATCAAACAGCTCATTTTCTGGCTAATATCGATCTCAATAGAGCTCCATCACATGCTCCCGCCACAAAATACAATCGACCCCACCATTTTATTCCTCCATTTCAATCAAGGATTACATTTCATAAATCTGATAATAGTCTTCATGAAGCATGGAAAGTTAAACTATTTAGCAAGCATTAACAAATACTTAGTTGGTTGATGAGTGTCAAATGTAATACTTTTTACACATTGTTTTTTTATGCATATCGTATCCTCTTTTAAATTTTATATATGTTGTTTTATACTAAAATCATCAACTTTTTATATTTCGGTATCTATCTTGACTTTTATGTGTTTAAAACATGTAATACATCAAAAATGTCAAGATTATATCCTAATTGAGGTCAAAGCAGAAGAGAAGATCAATATGACCGAGGAACTGCAACACCAAGTCCGCAAGGTTAGTCCTGAAGAGAAATATTTTTCGAGATTAGAAGCAACAAGTGGTAAAACGTCCACCAAATGGCTATGAACGGCCGTAGGGTAGCTGTTGCATTGCCGTTTGGCTGGCCGTTTGGACCAAGACTTCGACGAGAAGGTCCATGCTAAAGCCCAACCCAAACTTACTTCGACAGAGAAGCGAATCGACCACCAAACGGTGGCCATACAGTTTATGTTGGCCCTATACCTGCCGTTTGGTTGTCCATTTTGGCGCCACACCGAAGAACTTCCAAATCTCCGATTTTATCTTTGGAAAATGTATAATTTGTGTACCCTAGACTCTGATTTTTGTCCTATATAAACACTCCAACTTAGGGTTAGATATAGACATGGGTCCGAAACCTAAACCCGATTTAGGTTTCTAAACCTAAACCAACAACAACTCAAACCCGCGGTTTAGGCAGTTTACAAAAAAAAAGGTGGAACTGGATCAAACCGGCGGTTAACTGCCGGTTTGGAGGTTTAGCCCAAACCGAACCCATGTCTAGTTAGATATGCGGATTTCTCCTTAGTTTAAAGTTGGTGGACTACTCGTCCTGTTGCCTATTGATTTTAGAATGAAACCTTTCAGCTTTATATGTTAAGTTTAGAATTTACGCTCGTACGCACACGATCTCCCATCTACGGTGCGCCTGTATAAGTCCGCTTGCACCTCAATCATCGAGCCCGACCACAATTCGATTAGTTTGCCATGGATAGTAAATGAGAATAAAAATAGTGTTAAGAGAGTATGAGAAAAAAGACACAATAGACCCCTCACTTACCTTTCATCATCACAATCACATAAATCAAAGCACGTGAAAGCCCAATAATTTTTGTCATGCACAAGTGGGTTCCACTCTCTCCTTCCTTATCACTCAACCTATAAACTCCATCTTCTTCTTCTTCCTCCTCCTCTCATCAACATCACCATATCACAATATGCTTCAACTTCTTCCCAACTCTTCTTTTCAATCCAAATTTCTCTACTTCTCCATTCTTCTTTTGTTTTCTTACTTTGGAAGAACTGTAAATGGCGGTCGAGCTCGCGATTCTTCTTCCATGGACTTGCTTGACATACAAGACTTGCAATGGAGATTTCAACAAATTCCTATCACTACAAAGCCTTCTAATTGCTTTCATTCTCCTTATAAATCAAGTGAGTATCACTATCACTACTCATACAATCGCAATTTTTTTGTTATTTTCTTTTAATCTATTACAAAGTACTTAGGCTATTACAATATGATGGAGATTTGTGTATTATCGCGAATAATTCATTTGAAGAAAAAGCCAAATATTGTAAAATGCATCTAGATTTCCACTCTTTTAATTATCAACCAGAAATTTTATAAGAAAATATTTTAAACGTAAATTCAGATAATTATTTTATTATTAATTATGTATTTATTTAAGTTCACCATCTTTAAATTCAGATCATTATTGTAATAGTTTTATATAATATTTTTATAACATATTTTAAATTTATTATTCTAATAATAAAAAAATGTTTTATAACTAAATGATGAAATTCACAATGATAATACTACTTTTGTCCATTTTCTAAGGGTGTTATTTTTCTAAAATAATATTTTGCAACAGCAAAGATTTTAATGTATAGTTTTTTTTTTTCATATGGCCTATTCTCAAATTTATTGCACTGTACCGTCTATATATATTGTATACTTTAGTTAAAATAAATAGCAGAAAATAATGAAATAATAGGAGTAAAAATCAATTTGTCAAACGAATTAACTTAGTTTGTACCGGAGTTTATGTTAATTTCTTTGTAAAATTTGTTTGATGTCTCGTAAGATATATTTATCGTGTTTTTTTTCGTTATTATTATTTTTATTTTTTTGGTAGGAATTTTTTTTTTCCGTCATTAATAGTTTACAAAACACGTTGTGTTGGAGATAATAAGGTCCAACATCGAAAGTCTGAGCCTAGTATATAAGGTCGGTAGGCTACTCCTCCTATTGCCAATTGGTTTAGGATGGAACCTCACCGGGTTTATGTGTTGGGATTCGGCCTAATGCGCATGTACGCCCATATGCACACGACCCCCGCTCAACCGGTCCGTCTGTATCGGACTTTGACACGTTGATTAAACCGAAAGCTTTTATTTATTAAAAAAAAATAAGGAAATATCATATAAAAATCAATTATATTTATTATTTGATAAAAGTAGAGCTGTGCTGGAGTAAGTAGATTTGCAAATTGCAATCTTGAAGTTCAATTCAGACATCATAGACAAGATGTGCCTGCACCATGTGACTATGTGTTGTCCAGCTAAGATGCCACATTACAACATATCTCCACCAGACCAAATTTTAACAAAAAAAACACTTCTTTTTTATTTATTTATATTACAATTATATTTGGTAGCTCTATATTAATTAAATATGTTGTATTATAATCCATATAATATCAAAATTATATTCTCGTGATAATTCTTTGCGTTAACCTTCTCGGCAGAAACAACGAAAGGATCGACCACCCTAGAGCTAAAACATCGAGACTCATGCACCCGACCCGTCAAAAACCTCGACAAGTGGCTACAACGACGATTACTACTAGATGCTAAACAAGTCCGGATCATCCAAACCCGGTTCAAAAACCCGGTCCAAACCCAAAAAACCTCCACACCAACCAAGGGCACTGAAATCCCTCTATCATCCGGGTCAAGGCTCCAAATCCTAAATTACGTAACCACCATCCAACTAGGAACCCGAAACTTAACGGTAATCGTTGACACCGGCAGTGACGTCACGTGGGTTCAATGTGAGCCATGCAAATCATGCTACGTCCAACAAGAGCCGCTTTTCACACCATCCTCGTCCACCTCGTACCATGCCGTCCCATGTAATACAACGTTGTGTTCGTCACTTCAACAAGCCACCGGAAACCCCGGGGGTTGTGACGCGAATTCGTCTTCGTGTACCTATTATGTTAGTTACGGTGACGGGTCATTCACCTCCGGTGAGCTCGCGGCGGAGAAGCTCCGACTCGGGTCGGAAGCGGTTATGGATAAGTTTGTGTTTGGATGTGGTGAGAGTAATAAGGGCTTGTTTGGTTCAGCTTCGGGCTTAATGGGTTTGGGTCAAAGTGCTTTATCATTGGTTGACCAAACGAGATCGGTTTTTGGAGGTGTTTTCTCTTACTGTCTACCCTCCGGCGTTGACTTTGACTCATCCGGGTCATTAACATTCGGGCCTCAAACTTTGGTTAATTACAAAAATGACACTCCAGTGTCATATACCAAAATGGTTTGGAGCCCTCAACTCTCCTCATTCTACCTTCTTAACCTCACCGGAATCACCATCGGCGGCGTTGATCTAAACTCGACTAGATTCCTCTCGAATGTCGGAATCTTGATCGACTCAGGAACAATCATAACCCGACTTCCACCCTCAATCTACTCGGCCTTAAAGGACGAGTTTTCGAAGCAGTTTTCGGGTTACCCGAGTGCACCCGGATACTCCATCTTAGACATGTGCTTTAACTTAAGTGCGTACGAGGAAGTGAATCTTCCGACATTGAAGTTAAGGATTCAAGGCGACGTGGAGGTTAAGGTTGACGTCGCCGGTTTAATGTATTTTGTAAGAAGCGACGCGTCGCAGGTTTGTCTTGCGTTTGCTAGCCTTGAGTACGAGGATGAGATACCAATCATTGGGAATTATCAGCAGAAGAATTGGAGGGTTGTGTATGATACTAAGCAGTTTGTAGTAGGGTTTGCGCAAGAGGAATGTAGTTTTTGAAGTGTTATTTTATTTATTTACTTATGTTAAATCACCAAGGAAATTATTTGGTGGTTTATATGTATATAATGCTCATTGGCAGGACAATATATAAAACTGATTGTATTTATTTCTTTTATTTTTAGGGTAAAAAGAAATTGGCTTCGCCCGGGTTCGAACCGGAGACCTTCAGTGTGTTAGACTGACGTGATAACCAACTACACCACGAAACCTGATTGTAACAATGACTTTATTAATGGATTTTGCATTAAGACGATCGACTTTTACAAAGTAAATGTATGTCAATCGATTTGTTTCTAAAATTAGGGCTGTTACAAACACGAACTACTCAGCTTTTAATCGAAAAAAAAATCCTTTTGGAATCGTTAACTTTTATAAAGAGTCAAATATAGACACATGTTAAAAGTGACGTTCACTTTAAACATAACCCGTTCATAAACAAATTAAGTTTAAGCATATCAATGATCTAACTCATTTGATAAAATAATATTATAAGATTGACAGATCTATTAGTAGAACTACTTGAACTTGGTTCCGACTTGTTCAAGTGCTATGAAACATTTGAAAGCTAGTTTTTATGGGTTCGTTTGGTGATCTGGGGATTATCGTAGATGAAGATGAAGATTAAGATTAAGATTAAGATGAAGATGAAGATGAAAGGAGATGAAAATAGTAGATGATTTGATGAGATGAAATTAAAAAAAATAATCTAGCATGTGTTTGGTATGAATGGAGATTATTACAGATAAAATTACAAAAATTGGTATGGATATAATTTTTTTAATGAATCACGTGTCATAAATGTCAAGGGCATAGTTGTCTAAAATTATTATCACCTCTTGAATAATCTCAATAATCTCAACCTAGATGGATGAAAATTATGCTGATTTTCATCCCCTATTTCATCCCCATAAATAACCTTTATCCCATTAATCTCCATGCATCAAACACCACTATTTATGAGGTGGTATAATAATCCTCAAATTAATCTCAATAACCCCTCTTTTTTACCCTACCGAACGGACCCTATATATATATAGGATACTGTTCAGGTGTGGTTTATATTTTTGGGTAGGGTTGTGCGATTAAACGTAGAGATGACACGTGTCCTTTTTTTTAGAAATGATTGAATTTCTTTTTTTGAACTACCATGTTATAAATTATGCACTATTCTCTTATAAACTTTGAACCATTCTCATATAATTCATGAACTATTACTTTTTAATTTATTATATCAAATTATTTATAAATTAATCGTTTATAAGTTATGAACTATTCAATTATAATTCATGAACTATCATTTTATAAGTTATGCATTATCATTAATAAGTTTTGCACTATGAATTATTCTATTATAATTTATGAATTATCCTTTTATAAGTTCTGAATTATCCCTTAATAAATTTTGAACTATCGTTTTCATTCGTTTCGGGAGGGGGAATTTTGGAACACGTGCCAGCTCTACATTCAGCCACACAACCCTACCGAAATAATGTGTCTTAACTGAACAACTCTCTCTCTACATATACAATTTTATACGAAGGCTCGAGTAAACTAATTAAATACACATTAGTCGTACCCTTCTAATTGTGCCTTTGTAACTACAATATCTTGAATTTTGACCAATAAAGACACACTAAATTAAGAGATGAATAGACTAATATACTCCGTTATAAAATTACAAGTAAATATAACGTGATATCGTATTTAATTGGAAAAAAATTATCAATTAACTATTTAAAGTAAATAAATATGATATAATGCCTTGCTATAAAATATATATTAAACACTTCCATCTGAAACTTAATAAACTTTTTTTCGTCATAATTATTCTGGTGTCAACTTTATTCAATTAACGAATTTGATTACACTACCGTAGAAAAATAAGTGCAATTTAAAATTTATAATAAAATATAAACGGTATTACAATAAACCAATGCAAATGAAAAGCTACTCTGATCCTCTATTACAAAAAAACATAAAACATATTTTATCAATAATCATATTTAATGTATGTTTATTCAAATAATATTATATATATTGTATATGTTATATATTTACTATTTAGCTTCGTATGGTTATGTATTAGAAATGCATATATCATATAAGTCATTATTAAGTCCTATAAAATTTCTACTTCATCTCTTTATTTTAATCAAAATATATGAGATATTTTATAACGAATTTAATTTTCTTTTGACTTGGGTATCTAAATTTGGGCCCGTTTAGAATCACCTGAAATCATTCTCGGTAACGGAATGATTCCGAATCAATCAAAAACTACGTTTGTTTAGAGGTCATTTAACACATAAAAGTAATCTCATCAATTCCATTTTCTTTCTCTACCCTTATTCGATTCCATTCCGTTTTCATTTCACTGCTCCAATTAAACGGACACTTAGTATTTACATGAAGTTAAAACCTAACAGTCGAACCCAGTAAAAAAAAACATTCAACTGAAACAATCAAAACCACCGTTAAAACTTTTAGTCAAACCAAGTATCTCACTTAATTACACCCTCTATGACTAATATTTGTCTTATAACGGTTTCATTGACTCTTTCAACATTAACTCAAGCAAATATATATATATATATATATATATATATATATATATATATATATATATATATATATATATATATATGCACGTAACCCCTCTCCATGAAAGCCTGCAAAATAATCTAGCTAGAATACAATTCTCATATCTTACCAAAATCTACAAATATCAAATTCTAATGACGAAACAATACACAATATGCACGATAATGTCATTGGTTTTGCTAATAGGTTGCTTGGAGACGAGAGTTCACGGACAAGCCCAAGTTCCATGCTTTTTCATCTTCGGAGACTCGCTATCCGATAGCGGAAACAACAACAACCTCGCCACCACCGCTAAGGCGAACTTCTATCCTTATGGGATCGACTTCCCGGGTGGACCTACCGGGCGGTTTACCAATGGAAGAACCACCGTCGACCTCATTGGTATAAATCTTATTCTTAAAACATAAATGTAACTTGTTTTGTACATGTATTTCTTATAAAATATGTTTGTTACACTATCTTAGGGGACCTACTTGGCTTGGATGCATACATTCCTCCATTTCCGAGATCGGGAGGAGCGACGGCACTCAAAGGTGTTAACTACGCATCTGGCTCTGCCGGAATCCTCCCTACAACCGGATATCAAGTGGTACATAACTTCAATCTCGCATGACTCATTTCTAAACCCCTACAACAACCGGTTATTGTTGACGTGTGGAAATATGTCCCACCTCGACAATATAAAACTATGTCAACCAAACATATAAGTTATAGGGTTACTTTTTTTATTGTCAATTGGTTTTTTGATGAAATCCGGAAAGGTTTGTGTAGGTTCATCTTAAGTAGTACATAAGTTGTATACATGTATAAAGGATCGAAAGTCCGGTCGTTAGGACAATATTTTTTATCTTAAATTCTATTAACGATATGTTATTACTTGTATAATCGATATGGATACACATTTAAACCCCGTTAATGTATGTACCTACGTATGTAGGGGCAAAGGATCAGCATGGACCAACAAGTGAGCAACTACCAAACCACAGTGACACAAATCACAGGCTTAATTGGAAGCAATAACGTTACAAGCTACCTAAGCAAATGCATCTACTCCGTCTACGCGGGGAGCAACGATTGGATGATCGACTATTTTAACGCCGTGTCATCCACGACGAAGCTTCGGTACACTCCTCAGGCGTTTGCCGACGTTCTTCTCACTCGATTATCACAACAACTAACGGTAATTAATGACTTTCAAATCCGCATGCATGCATGAACGTTGATTATTAGATTTTTCAATTAACACGATTTGATTGTTATATCTTTCCAGAGTTTGTACAACTCGGGAGCAAGGAAAGTGGTGTTGTTTGGAGTCGGACCATTGGGATGTCTTCCGAGCCTTAATAGACTCGGCACGTGCACACAACTCGTAAACGTTGCCATACAAGGTTACAATGACAAGCTAAAGTCACTCGTCGATAACTTCAACACCAAGTATGTCGATTCGAAGTTCATTTACGTTAATACCATCGGGATAGTTGGCAACGATCTTTCCGGACTAGGTAACTCTTTCGTATTACTCATTATATTGTCGATTGATTTTATAAAGAAATCTCATTGTGCTCTATAATATGACTTTGTGTGTTTTGCAGGCTTAAGGGTAAATAACGTTCCTTGTTGTGGAGCCCTACAATTTGTTTGCACGGCACTTAGTGTTCCATGCCTTAATAGAAACGCCCTTGCATACTGGGACAACGCTCACCCAACCGAGGCTGCAAACAAGGTCTTGGCAAGTAGAGCTTACAAAGCTCAGCAACCGAACGACACGTACCCGATCGACATCAGCCGCTTGGCCGAGCTTCTGCTTTAAACTAGGGTTATCAACTCACTCGACTTTCCGACTAGATTGCCTTGTTTCTCCGGCCAACATTTTCTTCATTAGAATAGGTGTATGAACTCTGTGTTGCAGCACACAAGATCAATCACAAATCCAAGAAACATAAACAAACATTATCATCATCTTAATCGGCTTCAGTTCAGTGTGAAAATGTCTCACGTTTACAATATAATAATACGTAAACCTACCGTATAAATCAAGCTTTAAAAGTCCTTTTAACTTGTTGGATGCTAAAATAAATTGGGTCATTTATCACCAAACGACACCTTAACCATTTTCGTCATTTGGTTAGTCAAAAGTTTTACTGACCTTTTATTTCAACTTTTTATATCTTATATTCTTGCTTATCTCTAATTGAATCAATTCTTCACTTTTTCTTAAGCATTTATGAATATTTTTATCGAATCATAGCACATTTTCTTCTTCATTACTTAAAGAAAATGCGAATGAATTATTACTATAGAGCAAAGATCTTGACCGGTCACTTTCACGTTGATTTATACAAAGAGTTGGGTGTGATTCCATTGTCTAATGCTATTAGAAAAAGTGAATGACACCATATAGCACAATCAACAAGCGAACATAGCTTGCCATTTAAATGCATACAAAGATTGTGTTCAATATAGAAAGCTATCATTCCAAAGACAGAGTATAGGATGGAACTCAAAGGTCTTGTTTGGTTCTTCATCTTCTTGACATTATCCACCTCAATCTTGTCGAACCCCATCGTTACTTCGAGTACAAGTTTTCTAGATTCAAAACAACCACAGGAAAGCAACTGTCGAAAGAGTAGTTTAAATTGTGGTAGATTGACTTAACCTCTTTGTTAATTTGTTCTTCTTGAAGTGTTTCAGTCTAAAACATAATGATCGTACATCAAAGTGTGTGTATATGCCCGTGTTGGTGCAGGAGAAGTCGAGAAGATAGCTTGGAGTACAAGGGATCAATCGGTACATGCGATAGAAGTTCAAATCTTGAACGAGTATGGAAACCGGGTGCTTCCATTCTACTCGAAGAAGAGAACAAACATGAAGGCAAAGGGAAGAATCTTGGCTAGTCACCATTCTCCTACAAGCTCAACGAAGAACCAAGCATCATTGCTATATCAACCTTCTTCGTTCATCGTTTCCATGTTTCCGTGCGTCATGATCTTCACCTTCTTCCTCCTTCCACTTTGATCTTCTTTCAAGGCAAGGTTAACATGTTTCGCTTGTCTGTTGATCATCTTGTTTATGGTAATAAAAGATGATATGTCCAAGGTGTTTTCTTACTTGAGCATCTTCTATAGAATCACATAGTGTCAAAGTCCAGTACAGACGGACCGGTAGAGCAGAGTTGTGAGCATATTAGGCTTGGATTGTCCATTCAATGTAAGAAGTTATTATCTCCAACACAAAGTAATAATCTCAAAATAAGAAAGTAAATCACATAATTAAGCTAGATAAAGATATTTCCTCTTGTGGTTTACAAATACATCACATAAGGCCAATGTCTTTTTTATCAAAGGAAAGAACAAAGAAAGAAACAACATCCTTTGTAGTTGCCAAAGTAAAAATTAGCGATCCTCAAATATCATAGAGGAACTTTGAGAATAGCTTCATGTGCTCCGGCTGCAGAGCAATGGCCAAAGACAAGCTCCCATCATTCACTGGGCTCGGCAACATATAGGCAAGCCCTTCATACGGGATCCCTCCAGGCCCCATGAAAATCGGACGGCCCCATCCGAAGTCAGCGTCGTGGATCGGCAGCCTCGTCCAGCTTGTGATCCCGAGGTTGGGACATCGGAAAGTATGTGCCCCACGAACAAGAGCAGTTAAATCAGGCTGTAGCTCGAGGTAATCGAGGGCAGATCGTAAGTAGTCATTGTCCATCCTAGCTAAAGCATCATGAATCCTGCTCGCCGCGTACCATGTGGGTTTGGACGCGAGGTCTCCGGCTTGAGCCACGGGCGTGGTGGTGAAGATTACGTTTCCGAAGTAACCCGGGGGAAGAGTTGGGTTCAACCTAGACCTTCCGTCGGTTGCAATATAGAGCTTCGTTCCTTGATCGTTTTCTAAGCCACGAGCTTGACAGACACAACGCCAAACATGGCCAGAAAGCATCTCATATGAGCTGTAGGGAACGGTGTTACCGTCTTCCTTTGACTTCGCCTTTAAGGTACTGATCTGTTCACGGCTAATCTTGAAGATTGCCACCGTGGCTTCTTCTGGAGAAGATGGTTCTGTAGGAGGGTTTTTGAGGGTTGGAGGAGGTTGGTATTCAATGTGGTGGAATTTGGGTTCTGGTGGATCACGAGCACGGAGTAGGGTCCTGTCAATGAATGGTGGGATGGTTAGGTCAAGTCCCCGAGCCATATCAGCCCATGTGTTGATGAAGTGCAGACCAGAAAACCCATCTGCAGCATGATGCTGCATCCCTACTCCAAGAGAGACTCCACCACATTTGAAATATGTGAGCTGCACAAAAATCAAATATTTAAGTGTAAATTTTAGTTTAAAAATTGATAAAATTGCAACAAGAACTTGATCTGATAACAGAGTCTTTGAATCAGCAAGAACAGAAAACAGAGATACAAATCCTGCAAAACATGGTTGTTATAATAAGACAATAAATCTAGGTAGACCGATACGATGGGCATGGACCAACCGAGACGAGTTCTTACTAGGCCTTCGACCATGAAGAAATATTTTTTTTCATCCACGAAAGTATATTAAAACCCTAGCTGCAAGTTTCGTGCAGCAAAACCAAAAGCGTTTCCTCTTTTCTCGTTACTTACTCGTTCAAATCACAATAATGGCAACTACTCAAGCTATTTGGACTGAGAGTATATCTCAGTCAGTAAAGGCAAGATCATTAAAAACTATATAATAAAACCTCCAATCTGAACAAGTTAAATCAAATAACATTATCATAGTGCCGCCATAACTTTGAATAATGAAAGAGACAGACGCAGTGTACATCCCAGCATGTTCAATCAAAAGAATGAATGACAGATACCATATTTCTACCCTACACAGAACAGACAATGAACAACGAGCATGTGCAAGGCTTAAATGCACACATGCGTCAAAAGACATCCAAGTTGTTATCACTCAATCGAGTTTCTTTTAACAAAAGTTTATGTTTAAATTACTCCTCAACTTATGTTTATAAGAATGAGCTGTAGGGGTTAGTTGTGATAATGTGCAACCTAACTTGGAGGATAGCATTGAATCCTAAAGAGATATCCTTTCAAACAAATCAATGAGAAAACTTAACATAGTAGAGGATCTACTTTCTTCACTGCATCTAAGTCCAATCAAGAAAATAATTACCACTAACAACTGATGCCGTTCATATTAGGTAAGCACACAAAGTAGCTAAAGAAGATTCATCATAATAAGGTGGTAGATATCCTTCTAAGCCAGTTAATGAGAAACAAAGAATGACTTTCCAGCTTTTCGAAATAAGAAACACAACCTATTGGCATCAATTATGTCAAAGGAGGACCACGGATCACCATAACATTAACAATCTCTATCTATGTGGTGCCATAGTCTATCAACCACTTCTAGATCATAGATATCATATTAGGTAGTTGCTTTACTACATTTTAATTAAGCTGTACAAGATTTTGCCGCCCATGACTTGTTCTAGCTAATGAAATTACAGACAGGGAAATAAAATCAGCAAATCAAAGACATGACAGTAAAATTGAAGATGCAAATATAAACCAGACCAATATATTATCCAGATGGTGTTGATTGGCAACATTAATGGATGAAGTAGTTCACTAATCTCACTTCACAGTAAAGAAATGTTTGCACTCTAATCTTATTTATAGTTATTCATTTTGGAATACACGGGAAAACACTAAACAAAGTTCAGGAAAGACACAAATCACCTACAAAGAGTGGTCCTTGACGACCCAAATCAGGCTTAGAGAGATATTATAAATCATTAAATAATCAAAGAAACTTTAATTAGTCTAATAAAACAGCATAATTAAGAAATACATTATTCACTTAAGTTTGTAACTGTTGCTTTTCTGTTAACCAAGAGCCAAATTAGGCCATCCTACCAACCTCAGTTTGAATTTTTAATAAAATCTTAGAGTTTATTGATCGGCTCACCAACTTTCCCATCATTTAAATTAGAAAGAGATTTACCCAAAAGGGCATCTAATAATTTAAAATTACTCCAAAATTACTCCAAAAAATGAATTATATCTTTCGATCAAAAAAATCCGTGATCAAAAAAATACTAATCATATTTTCGGATCGAAGACGTGTCGAATACAAATGGAATGAGATATATCCAAAAACAAACCATAATACCAGTCATACTTAAAATCCTCCAAACTACCAACAAATGAATTATATCATTCGATCCCTCCATCCGTAAAAATATGCATCATATGATACTGTGGATGTAAGAATTCATTTGATTTTATACAATATGTCTGCAAATCACTGAGATATTCGTATTAAATTGTCACAATAGCATGTCAAGTGAGAAAATTAAGCAGTAGATCATCAATAAACGTCTAATCAATTAGCTGAACAAATGCATGAAGAATTTATGACTCTAATATACTTGAGAAATGAGAAGTAATGGAAGCAATAAAATACCTGAAGAACCAAAAGGGAATAGGATGAAATCCCCTGAGAATAATCAACAGTGGGGATCAACTTCCTAAGCTCCAAAGTAGGAGCGAAATCCCCAAAATCATCAATAACAGACGTCGTTTCAGCTTCAACAAACAAAACCCCTTCACCATTGCAATCGATCTCGATTCTTCCATCTTCGTCTCTCCTAAGCCGACCAGCCATGGGGTAAAAGTAAACCAGAGCCCGACTCAAAGCCTCCTTCACCGGATTCGGGTCGAAGAAATTCGCCGAACCATTCGGCCTGTAAAAGTAGACGCTAGGAGTATGAATCCTTGGAACCACTAGGTCAACGTTCGAGTTCCAAAGACTTCGTTGCGGCGTCTCCTTCGCCGGCTTCACCATAGTTGAGTTCTTCACATTGATTATCATCTTCTTCTCCATTTTCAGCTCGTCTTGTTCTGATTCAATCCTCTGGTAGCCCTAAATTTCAAAATATTTAACCAAATCAGATGTTAGAATCATCAATTTCTTCTACAAATTGCCTAACCATCCAAAAATTCTGAACAACCTAAACCCCACCAACAACAACCACTACAACAACTACCTCCTCTGTCTCTCCTTCACTTGTATCAAAAGGAATACAACAAACACTTCCCAACCCCATACCAAACAAATTTCAGGTTTATACGATACCGAGCAAAAGCAAGAATGAATCTATATAGAAAAAGAGTCAATTCCAAGAAGAAGAAGAGGGGGACAGAGAGGTGAGGGGCACCTGTAATGGTGGGTTGGTTGGATTGTAGGTATCAATGGACTTGGTCGATGATGCGTGAAGCTTTGAGTTTGTTTCCTGCCATTTGAATTCGTCTTGCTTGGTTTTATAGTGCCAAAACTGAAACCCAAAAGCCAAAATTCAATTTTCAAGAGGAAGTTGGTGGCATAGAAATTATACAAATAAATAATGAAACCTCTCCATTTTTCCATGGGAGGTGCATTTTTCATCACTCTTGTCATGCAAAATATGATTAGTGGTAAATATCCGATTCAATCCACTAAACCGAAAATCGATATAAAAAATCCAAAAATATCCGTCAATGATGATCCGAATTCAATTCAAGAGGATTTTATTGAATACGGATCGGAATTTTGAGAATAAAGACGGTTTATATAGTACTCCCTCCGATTAAAAATAAGTGTGGTTTTAATATTGAAAATTTGATCACAATTATCTGTCGTTTGAGTATATGAGATAAAGATGCTCTAATTTTTAGTACATAATTAAAGATAAAGTTGGTGAAACTTAAAGTGTATTTTGTTGGAAAAGGAAAATTGTCATAATCAGTCACCTACCGCTGGGAATATGGTGTGTGGACGTCAGGATGTGTATGGAAGGTGTCAAATTTGGTTAACTTTGCTATGAGTAATCCAATTCTACTTTTTTGGTCAAATTGGTGAGCTTGTATTGTGTACGTGCCATCCCTAAAGATTAAATTGGATCTTTTTTTAATCAAACAATAATATAATATATTATATGATATTGATAAATCAAAAACCAAGATTATCCATACAAATTAGTACAATAAAAAAAATCACTAATGATGGGTGGATGACTCTAATCATTATTCATGAGACACATATGAATCATGTGAACCAAAACTAATTTTCGCTAAATAAGTTTTCAACAATCTTTTATGGAGTAATAATAATAATAATAATAATAATAATAATAATATAATAATTTCACGGTTGCCGTACATTTTTTTTGATTGGGTTAAGGAGAAATAATACTCACATATATTAAAAACCATAAACAGAATTACCCGATGGAATTATCCGAGAAAAAGAGACCCCAATAATATGGCTAGCTAGAATCGAAATTAGACCCACATGCGAGTTAACCATGGGATGAAACCCAATAGGAAAATAAAAAGTCTTTTTGATTTTTTAAGATAGGAAACCAGTTAAAAAAGCAAAAGCCGTTAAAAAATTTTGTTCACAATCTCTCGACTGTCAACCCAACAAGTGAATAATATGTTGAATATGTTGTTTTTTCAAATCTACTAGTAGAAAGCTGATTTCCACTTTATATACTCAATGTTTAAATATATATAACAAGTTTAATTTACAAAAGCAAATTGAAATTAGGGTTCATCAAGCATCACAATTCACTAACCCTAATTTGCATGAGAAGGAGGCCCGTGAGTTTGGAAGCGAATCCACGGCAAGTGAGAGAGAGTGACCCATAGGAGAGAAGCGGCCAAACTGGCACATGAAGAAGCCGGTCAGTTGGGGTTGGCATTCCATCTTATTCGTCAAACCTTCATCCAATTTCTAAAGTTCCATCAACCAACTATCCTCTTCATCAAACCCGTACGTAACCCCATCAAACCCTTACATAACCACGGCGGACGAAAAGCATTGAAGTCGGCGTTGAAGAATGTCGTTGATGAGGACCATTGTTACGACGGAGCCGGCGAGATAAGCAATCCAAGTTTACCTCGCACAACATTTGCCATCTCTTTCTCACGCAAACAGACCTCCTTCCAACCTTTGACTACAAGTAATCAACAACCAGGGAATCACCCTCCTTCATCTTCCTCGCCACACCAGCCGCCCTTCCTTCTTCCGGTGGACAACAACTCACAGGTACCCTCGATCTTCATCCCCCTTCTTGTAGTCTGCGAGTCACAACCGCAATACACATAGTCTGAGTTTGTTGTTTTTTGGTTTTTTCTCTTGGTACCCCTTAAGTTTGGACTTTTTCTCTTGATATCTACAAGGTTTTAAGTTTTCACTTGGTACCCTCGTGGTATAATTTGTTTCCTCCTTATACTCTTTCTTAATATAGTTTATTAAAGGTTTAATTATAAAATATTAAAAAAAATATTTAAAAAATTCAAAAAAATGTGAATAAATAAAAACTTACGTTTTATTATCTATTTTGAAATATAAATAAATAAATAAATAAATTATGATCACGTTAAATTTTAAATTAATTAACTTTATAAATACTAAGTGATGACCAAGTATTTTTATATTTTTTAATTAAAAAAATTTAGAAAAGTAAGATTAGGCCTAAATTTTTTATTTTTAATTAAAGATAGTAATTTTTTTATATTTAATTTCTAATTAAAATAAAATAATTTAGAAAATTTATTAATTCAAAAACTATAAATATATTTTATAAAATATAGAAATGTAAATGTAGACCTAACTTTTTAAATTTATTGTTTATAATCTAGGAGGAAAATTTTAATGAAATACATTAATTAATTTGGTTTTATTAATATAACTATAATTTTTTATTTAATAGTTTTTTTAGTTTTAGTTTTAATTTATACATTTTATTATAATTCGAAATTTGTTTTCAAAAAATACAATATTGTTATAAAAGAAAAAAGTATAAATTTAATTTTTATAGCTTTTTTAACTTTAAAAAAATACTTCTTCGCCATTACTTAGTATTTATAAAGTTTAATTAGTTTAAAATTTAACGTGATGATAATTAATTTTATTTTTATTTTTATTCCAAAATCAGAAAATAAAAAGTAAATCTTTTACTTATAATTAGTTTTTATTTTTAATTTCAGAATTTATTTTATTTTACAATTGAAATTAATGAAACATATTAGGAATGGGTATAAGGAGGAAAAAAATTAAATCATAAGGGTACAAGGAGGAAACTTAAAACTTTGTGTATACCAAGAGGAAAATTTTAAACTTGAGGGGTACAAAGAGGAAAAATCCTTATTTTTTTTGTTTGTCCCCTTTCTTCATCTTCTATCGCGAGGACACTAGAATCAGATCACGTTCTTCAGCCTTGCACACGAGCCAAAGATCTTCCCTTTCACTCAAACCGCAAGCAAGCAACCTCCTTTCTTTTGATGCACGGGGACAACAACGACAACAAGACAGTCTTTTCCCCTTCCCTTCATCATCGATCAAAAAACATGGAAACATTCCTCTCCGGTGAACGCGAGTTGTCATCCTCCACCGTCTACAAGGTCGTCGGGGTAAGCAACGTTCTTGCCTTCCATTCTTTTCGATACACACATGAGGAAGGAAGTAACATATATATATCACATGGCACTCGCAGGAATCAAACATCCGACCATCACGTTCCTTGCATGATGACAACCGTTGTTGTTGGCGAGAATCAAACCTATGACCTATTTACTCACTCTATTTTGTTTCCAGTTTTTCAACTTGAGCTGTTAACTTCGGGAATATATTTTGATACTTTAAGTTTATCTTTTACCGTTAAATATTTGATATGTTGTAGATGGACACGAGTATGTTAAGATATCAAATTTTGGGATTGATCCAACAATTAGAGTTAGTTTTATGGCATCTTAAAGTAGGGTACCTACTCAGTTCATGTTTAAAGAAAGAAAATTTGGTTAAGTATGGAATTTAGTGTTCTTGGGAACAACTTTGAGATTTTGTGTGAATCTTGTGGATTAGTATTTTTGAATTTTGATCATCCTAGTTAAGAATAGATATGACATGATACGTACAAGTTTTTTCTCAGAGTTTGGGGGTTTAGTAGAAGGGTTTTATTTTGAAACAAAGTATCACCTTATATTTTGAATGTAAGTTGAGATGATTTAGGAAGTTTGGAAAGTTGGTCAAACCTTTCAATCTCAGTAAATCTCCTAGTTTTAGAGTTTGACATAATGTTTTTGGATATTAGTAGAGGATTATGAACCGTCCTAGAGACATTAGGATTTTTCGAATCACTAGGGGTAAAATTGTCTTTCATAAAAAAGGGTCCGTTTAGCATATATTCTCAGATAGTGATTGGTAATCTAGAAGTTGGAAACTTCTAGATGATAGAGATGTTATATTATTCTAAGTTCCATTTTATAACCAGGCAGTTGAGATCATGTACATACGAGATCGAGTAGTAGCGTTAACTGGACGTTGACTCGTACTAGTAAGTCATTTAGGCTTACTCAGCTAGCTTGTTATATATCAGTGTGGACTATGATAGTGGTGTGTGAACTGTAAGTATCTTAACCATAACTTGAGTAGGACGACGTTGTTATTAATTGAGACCCATGTGTATGTATAACGGGTTGTGGTATCACTGCTCAGCTTTGGCATGAGATTGGGAGGTTCTGTGCGACTAGCCCAGACATGGTATACGGCGAAATACATCGAATCACTCATGTTGGTATACGGGGACGGAGACGAGAGTCAAGGGACTTCTCGTGCCACAAATATAAGTTGAATTAGAAGTGAATCACTTAAATAAAAGATAATAATTGGATTTTTGTGCGAGCAAGTTGTGTGTTTAATTTCAATATTGATGTGTATTTGTGCTAATTTAGTACCCTTGGTATCTAGTCTGTTAGCTAACGGTTTTATCATATGTTGTTAGTTGTATTGCAGGATAGGGTAGCTGCACAGTAATTCCGACGGTAGTGGTCAGCTGGATTCCCCGTATGTTGTAGGACGGGATTTGGGGTTTAATATTATTCTGACTACTTCCTTTGCATTTGTTGTCATTGGGATTCTCGTCCTTATGTAGTACTTGGTTGACCGTCTTTCTTTGAGATCATGACATTATTGCATTTTTATATCTATTCGGTTTTCCTTTATTTGTGTCTTGTTATAAGATCCGGTGAAAATTTGAGGTGTTACAGCGTATGGGGTGGCTCCCGACGCGCTTGATGAGTGCTTGAGGATGGGTCAAACAACTGCACGAAAAATGCCTGCAAAAATTTTGTGAATGAGTAATAAAAGAATTTGAAGTTGAATAGCCCGACAAACGAAGACCTACGAAAGATCCTTTACAAGAATAAGCAATAAGGATTTTTAAGCATGATCGGTAGTTTTATTGTATGCATTGGAAGTGGAAGAACAGTGCTAGTGCATGGAAGGATCAATATTGCGGACGAAATAAGAATGCAACCCTCCTTCTGGAAGCCATTACGGATGAAGATCTATGGATTTGTCATTCTTTTTTCGGTATTACAGGTTTGTGTAATGACCTTAATGTATTTTAGCATTCGCCGGTATTTAGTGACGTTTTGCAAGGTCGGGCCCTTTTTGTGAAGTTTTCTATCAATAGCCAAGAATACAACATGACATACTACCTAAATGACGGTATTTATCCTAGTTGGGCTACTTTCGTGCATGGATTACCCATCATCAAACTCCAAAATAAAGTCTTTTTGTTGATTGCCAAGCTGGTGCATGTAAGGATGTTGAGCATGCATATTTTGGGAGTTTTGCACACGAGGTTCGCAATTTTACGACAACCAACTCTTGCTTATGATGAAAATATATTGGTCGCAATAGGATAGGTCTAAAGGAGGTCCAATGGGAAATGTTGTCAAAATGGGAAAACGTCATGCTAAGACAAGGCATGTTGCTTGTCTAGCCGTCTTAGACCAAGGCACAATTCACATCGATATCCAGGGTTGTATCACAGACTCGTGGATGATGATGGACTGTCTTGGAGAACATGGTTTGTAAAAGAACAAGTCGTTATTGAGTATTTTGGCTCCATCTTCGTTATTGGTCTCAATGGACAAGCTCCTCCTGATATGGACTTTATGAATAAAATTGGTATGGATGATAATGCATAATTGCTCAAGCCATGTACGGGAGAGGAGGTTAAAACTTAAAAGTGCTCTCTTTGATATGAATCCGACTAAGTCGTCGGGTTCTGATGGCTTATTCTTTTCTATCACCAACATTGAGACATTCTTGGCCCCGATATGACGCAGTTTATCATCGGGCTTTTTGAAGGTGCAAACTTTCCTTCATATTTTAGTCATACTTTTATGTCCCTCATCCCGAAAGTTAATAATCCTACTTTTATGAAAGATTAGAGGCTCGTTAGTTTTTGTAATGTGAGTTACAAGATTTTGCAAAGTTGTTGGCTAATAGATTGAAAGTAATGTCTTGGTAAGGTTATGTGTCCGTCTCAAAGCGTTTTTTTGCTTGGACGTTGTTTACGGACAATCTATGGCATCTTTTAAACTCTTTCATTAGATGAAAACTAGGGAGGGTAAACAGGGATACATGACATTGAAATTGGGTATGGCCAAGGCCTATGATATAGTGGAATGAGGATACTTGAAATTTTACATGAGAGTATTGGGTTTTGAGGATAAGTACATTGACATTATGATACGTGTGTTTCTTTACTTTCTTTCTCGGTACTTATGGAAGAGGTTACTACACCATCCTTTATTCCGGGTAGGGGTTTGCATCAAGGTAACCCTTTATCCCCCTTTTTGCTCCTTACTTGTATTGGGGGTCTTTCTAGTATGATCGGAAATAGCGAAAGAAAGGGGCGCGTTCAGGGTATACATATTGCTTCGTCTTCTCCTAGAATTTCTCACCTTTTTTTTCAAATGATAGTGTGATTTTTGCAAAGGCGTCCTATCAATAGAGCAACGAGATTGTTAATATCCTTTGTGAATATGGAGTAGTGTCGGTTCAACATGTTAACTTTGCGAAGTCAAAACTATCTTTAGTAGCAATATGGGAGTTGAAACCTATATACACTGAGTATAGTTATGTAGATATCAACCATAGGTAAATTCCGGTATGTAAATTATAAAAAAAATATAAAAAAAGGAAAAAAAGAAAAAAAAAAAAAATTCTAGTATGAATTTCTGGTATAAAACTCATTCCAGAAAATTATAAAAAAATAAAAAAAAAGGACTAAAAAAACAAAAAAAATGGTTTGAAAAAATTATGGTAGGAGAAATTCTGATATAAGAAATAAAAAAGAAAAACAATAAAGAAAAAAAGGTATAAATAAAAAAATAAATTCATTAATTATAAAAAAACTAAACCTACAAGCATCAATTAATTTTTTTTAAATAGAGAGGTTAATTATTTTTACTTATCATTAAATAAAAGATAAAAAATAATGAAAAATACCTACTAAATACAAAACTAATAAAAAAAAAAGACTTAATAGACTAAATTCTTTTTAAAACAAAACGGTTTATTTTGATCTAATTTTGGAAAAATGTATGTCGTAGAACAATAGTGGTGTAGGTGGGAGTGGAATGAGAGTGATGATAGCTTCTACTCATCCTTATCTATTCATCCTCATCGCTCCATTGGTTGCCATCATTTTTCTCAACTCACTTTCCTTTCCTTTTCTTTCTTTTTTTTGTTCTTATAAAGATCACATATTATAAACTTAACTAATTTATAAATTTCAATTCATTTATTGTCTGCAAAAAGATTTCACTTTAATTGAAGGTCGATGGTAGATGTACCGGCGAAAATCGCTATTAGTAACCTAAACTTCGCACGTGAAACGCGTAGTTTCGTTTTTCAGCTCCGGAATCTAACTACTCTTGTGGCGCTCGTAGTTGGAGCCGATGCGAAGTCGACATGAGCCGGTGAACTACGCTTATGGTAAGCGTAGTTGAAGTTGAATTTTTTTATAAAAAAAAACTCAAACTACGCTTTTGGCAAGCGTAGTTAGAGTGAATTAAAAAAAAAACAAAAAACTTCAACTACGCTATTGACAAGCCTTGTTAGAGATAATTTATTTTTTTTTATTTTTTTCTAAAAAGGAACTTCAAACTTTGGTTCCCATTAGCAAAGTTGAATTAAAAAAACACTCCAACTACGCTCACCAATAGCGTAGTTGTTGTTATTTAAAAAAAACTTCATCGGCTCCAACCGGCTCTCCAACTACGCTTGTCAAAAGCGTAGTTTGAACTCAGACGCGAAAAGCTAAACTACGCACTTCACGTGCATACGTTTTTCGCTGCTACGTCTAAAATTCCCGTAATTGAATCTCGACCGTTAAATAATAATTTAATTGTTAGTTTTTTTAATTTGACGATTTTTTTTATAAAAATTGTTTAATTTTATCTAAAGTAATTTTAAGGGGACAAAATCTCATTTTGTTGAATTGTGTGATTAATCTGTGTCTTGATTAAGTTATAATACTAATAAATTTAAGTGTTTTAAATTGGTTTGGAGTGAAATACAATTCTCTACTAAACTATTCAAACACAAAAAACTAAAAGTTACGTAATTAGATTTAATGAAAATCTTAATTTACTTGTAGGGCAACCGATAAACAATTTGTATTTTTAGTATTCTATCTTTTAACTATTTGTTATTTGATAGCAGCTAGAGTAATATTTTCAGAAAATTTTTTTTAACTCATATATTTGAAATATATAAATTAATTGCAAAAAATGAAATAAAAAATTTTAATATGTAATTGTACAAAATAATGATCTATAACTCAACTGTCCGTCTAAATGTTGATAGTTGTTGAGCTAAACAGTTACAACTTCTTACGTGAAAAGAATTGTATTGTATGACGATTATATCCTAATTTTTTTTATGTTTTCAAATGAAAAAAAAAAAGAAAATTAAAAAATTTGATTTATCATTTGGTTTTATATGAACTCTATTAAACTTAGGATCTTTTATCTTATTAAACGAAAATTGAAAAAATTTTCTACTTTTAGGATTGGATTGAAATAATTTACGAAAATATATAAGAATGGAGGTTTGGAGTAAAAGTGCGGCCTATGATCGCGCCTTTAGGGCAATTCTTTTTAAAAAAAAAAAAATTTCACTAGAGGCGCGGTGCTAGACTGCGCTTCTAGTGTATTTTTTTAAATAAATTTTGTTTTTCTTTAGAGCAGTTTTTTTTTTAATAAAAAAAAAATGCCCTAGAGGTGCGGTCTTTTCCTCTTTATCTTTTATTTTTTTAAAAAACGTTACATTAGAGGCGCGGGACGGGACCGCGCCTCTTTTTATCTTTTTTTTCAAAAAAAAACATTATACTAAGACTGCGCCTTTATTTGTGTTTTTATTCCGAACACGGATCTCATATCGTATATTTTGGTAAATTAGTTTGCTCCAAGAATTAAGTTTAGTAAGGCAAAAGATCCTTAAACTTAGATATATATATGTGATACATGCATGATTGAGCTTAGACCGTCCTTATCCAAATTAAGTTTCCCTAACTTAATATTGTTAATATAATAATACATTATGATCGGTTCGGATAAACCGGTCAAAGACGACGACAAAACAAGATATATTAATTTTGCGATTATGGACTGATCCGTGTTTGTTGAATTATCCACCTAAGTAGTTGGTGTCCTATAATTAACTTCATTAAGTAGAGATCATTTTCATTAATATTGTTGTTATGAACGTGCACCAATCAACTTTTACGTATATAGCAATCTCTTATATGAAGATATGGATATCTCTCGGTTCGAAAAACTCGGTTCAATCTAATTTTCTAAGTAAATTGAACATAATTACATTTTAAAATTTGATTTAAATTTAAATTTAGGTCGTTTATAAATAAGATAAGCCTCATAAATTTATGGTAGAGGTAGAACCACAATAATGATCATATATATATAGGAATTACAAGAAGATTAAAGGAAACTAATGAAGATTAGTAGGATAAAATCAAATTCAAAGTAACATAATATATAAAGATAATTAATCTAAATAGATTATATGATATCCTTCAATACACTCCCGCAGTCAAAGCGTGGATAGACAGACAACGTTGAAGACTGGATCAACGAGTACACCAGTTAAGCGGTGACACCAGTAGATCGATGACATCGATAGATTGATATGACCACCGATAAATCGGTAGCAATGGTAGATTTAGACGCCGATAGGTTGACGACATGCCTTAACGCCGCCTACATTTATTGTCGTAAGGTTGACAACTCCGATAAGCCAGGATATTAGAGATTGAACCCGCTCTGATACCATGATAGATTTATGGTTGAGGTAAAAACACAAGTTTATTGATAATATATATATATATATAGGATAGATCATATGAGAACAACCTCTAACATGAGAACATGAGAACAAATCGTGACCATCCAATTTTTAAAATTCAATGGTCTAGATTAATTGTAGAAAATGATAAATAGAAAACCAATTAATGTATAATAATTACTCACTCTCATTAAAAGAGAGTGAACCCACTCTCTCTTAATTGTTTTCTAAAATATATATTGTATTATAGGAAACCGTTAGTTAAAAAAGATTCACCAGATATCTCCTTCATCCTCTCTATTATACGTAAACTCCATTAACAATTCTCCCCAATTCCGTCAAATCAAAAAACGAAACAATGGAAACTCAGATTGAGTGTGCATTTGCAAATCTATTCAATTCCGTCTCTCTACAACATATGTTCAAGTCGATCATAACAACAGAATTCAACAAGCTGTCATATCCAGTCAAGAAAGCAGTTTGTTTTTCCATATGCAAATCTGAGTAAGTGTATGTATTTAAATTTACTCTTTGTAATTCAAATCGGTTTGACATAACTCGTGTGAATAACCGATAGAATTGTATAGTTGCATTGTTGAAACTCGTACGAAGAACCGATAGACTAAAAAAATTCGATGTTGATAATAAATCTAATATCCAGATTAACTACGAATAACACACTTGTATCATTTTAGTTTCAGTTGAAAAGATCATTATAATTACGAATAAACAAATTCCAGGTTGATAATAAATATAATAAACAGAGTAACTACGAATAACACAATTGTATCATTTTAGTTTCAGTTGAAAAGATCATTATAATTACGAATAAAATAAATTGACGTCTAATAGAGTATTTGATTTTTCATGTACAACTAAACAATGGGAGGTTCATAAGTCTAATGCAGTTCAATAAGGCGAATATATGGATTTCATTTTTCAAAATTTAGAATGTGACGAGGATATCAACATGCGATGAAATGTTGATACCGACAATTGGAAAGAGGTTCAAAGCAATTGAGGATGGAGAAACTTTTTATAAGAGCTATGCATCTACAGTTGGGTTTGATGTTAGAAGGGGAGCTTCTTGTGAGAATATGGATGGAACTATGAAGCATAGGATTTTGATGTGGAGTAGACAAGGATTTGCTGATAACTCGTCAAGTCAATGTAAGCGACTGCAAGGAAGTTATGTAGAATATATTTAGTGTTATTTTACATTATTTGAATTCGTAATTATTGAAACCTTTCAGTCCATTTAGGATTTAAGGCTTTTGATTAATAACTGTTGTTTTATCTTTAAAAATAAATGTTTATCAACAATGTATTATTTCACTTCAAAAACGTTTGTAATTACGAATTTTCTACTTATATACATTGTTAAATCTCACTTTAAAAACGTTTGTAATTACGAATAATCACTATTATGTCAAACACAAGTAAGTAATATATTATTGGCATTTTGGTTTTGAAACTTCATAGTGTAAATTATGCAAACATCCACGACACACCGATTAATAACTAGTCAAATCAAAGTAGACATTCACAAAATAAGTCAAACAATAATCCTAAAAAACCATAAAAACAGTTAAGTTTGAAGATTTCAAGTTGCTAGTAGTAGAGTAATTAACTAAATGAAGTATATCTAAACGATCTTAGCATTGACCGTTTGTAATTACAAACTTAATGCTTCTATACATTGTTATGTCTCACTAAAAAAAACGTTTGTAATTACGAACTTAATGTTTGTATACATTGTTATAGCTCACTTAAAAAACGTTTGTAATTACGAATAACTGCTTGTATACATTATAATATCTCACATAAAAAACGGTTGTAATTACGAATAATCGCTATTATGTCAAACACATATCCTAAAAAAACACACGCCACATCGAATAACAATCAGTCAAATCAAAGTAGACATAAATAAAATAAATCCAACAATAGTCCTAAAAAACAAAAAACACAGCTAAGTTTGAAGATGTCAAGTTGCTACTAGTAGATTACATTAACTCAAGTAAGTCTATCTAAACGATCATCATTATCATCCATTCTTGATGTCCACTCGTCAATTTGTTTAGCACCCATCTCCAAGGCATTCAAAAGATTCTACTTAACCTCATTGATCTCACTGGTAAGGATTCGGTGCAGATATTGAACCCTTAATGTCTTTAGACTGTGTACTCTCTGATACTTGAAGCCACATTCCCACTTAGCATCCCCTTTGTATGTTTTCATATGTCTCATAGCATATATTCCAATGTCATCAGATACCCTGTTATCTTTCCACGCCATCTTCAAAACCTTGGCTTCCTCTACCTCTCGTATCCTTCCACCCATCACGTCTAATCCAACATCAATAAGGTATAGACCAAAGAGCAACGCCTGAAATTAATGTAACAAACAGTGAATAATTACGAATCCAACGATTAAATTGATATTTCAAACTAATCCGTACCAGTCGAGTGACAAAGTAGTTGTAATCAATGTCGGAATCTCTACGAATATCAAGTATCTCAGCCACAACAGTCTTCATATGGAAACACACCACAAAGTGATGCATCTTACAACTCAGTGAGAACATTATCTTGAAACAAATACAAGAAATAAAAAAAACTCAGTAGAAGCTTAGAAAAATACAATAAATCAACTAACAATATGAGGACTGGCCATGTCAAAATCAGTCAAATCAACACGATCTTCACAAAAGCGAAGGTCAACATCCAAATCGCTAGTAAACTTTTTATATCTGCGGTCAAATTCTATCCCAACTTCTTTCACAACCGGTACATACTATAACAAAAGGTACACATAATTAGTAAAGATACACAATAATTATTCATAGTTAGTTTAGTTTTTTCAAACCAAATATGCGTTCCATATAATTACTGTATTAACATACATAAATAGTCTACACAATAATTATTCGTAGTTAGTTTATGTTTTCAAATCTAAAATGCACTTCATATTCGCATTATTCATAATTTTTGGAATAGCATAAAACAAAGAGGACATAAACTGAAAACTCATAAAACAATTTAATAACTATGAATCATATCTACAAACTATCATGTTGATAACAAAAAATGCAGCATCAATATTATTCGTAATTATAGAATATATTTTCTCAACATATTCCAACAACATTACTTGAAGGTAACAAAAATTATTCATAATTAACCATCAAATACCCTGTTATCATCCATTCTTGGTGTTGGAATTCGTCGCTTCAGTCGATCTAAGATACTCAATGAAATCGTAACCGTCAAAAGAGAGTTGAAATAAGAATGGTAAAGAAAGCAACCGATCGAAAGAAATTATCAGTTGATTTTATGAAACTACCTCGGATTTGAGCAGAGCGTTCGAGAAATTGAAGGGGTAGAGGCGTCGATTTAGGGTAAGCAGGAGCCCTAACGGCCAGCTTGTAAGGGCACCGGGCGCAGTACAATGCGAGCACAACCGCTAGTTGTGCGGCCACAACCGAGTCGCCGGGCACAAGTCAAGGCAAACGAGTCGCTGGGAGATCCAGATCCACAACGAACCGGTAGCGCCACAACCGCAGATGAGTTGCCGGAATGCTCCTCGCCGTCTAAGTTGCGCCACCAACACCGGAGGTCCCTTGATCCGGCGTCAAAATTCCTCTTCAACCGCCACAACCCTAAAATCTTCTTTCCGGATGTGCAACGTGTATGGAGTGAAATTAGGGATTCTAAATTTTGAGATATGGGAAGCGCGTGTGTGTTAAAATATTCTTAATAATTACGATACTTACCCTAAATCTCGACCCTTAATAATAAACAATCCAACGGTCTACGATTGTTCTCATGTTCTCACGTTAGAGGTTGTTCTCATGGGAACCACACCCTATATATATATATATATATATATATATATATATATATATGAATTACAAGATGATTAAAGGAAACTAATGAAGATTAATAGGATAAAATCAAATTCAAAGTTATCTAATATATAAAGATAATTTATCTAAATAGAATATATGATATCCTTCAATACACTCTCGCAGTTAAAGTGTGGATAGACAGACAACGTTGAAGACTGGATCAACGAGTAAACCAATTGAGCGGTGACACCAGTAGATCGACGACATCAATAGATTGATATGAGTCATATGACCGCCAATAAATCGGTATCAATGGTAGATTTATACGCCGATAGGTTGACGACATGTCTTAAGGTCAGCTAGTCCAATAGGACAAACTATTATTGTTTATGCCCGCATTTAGTGTCGTAAGGTTGACAAACCCAATACGTCTGGATACAAAATGATTAAAGAAAACTAATGAAGTTTAATAGGATAAAATTAAATTCAAAATAACCTAATATATAAAGATATTTATCTAAATAAAATATACGATATCTTCAATAAAGTCACTGACAAAACTCTTTCTACTAGAATAATAATATAAAGTGATTGTATTAGTCGAACTACTCAAAGTAGTATTATGTAAAAAAAACACGAGTTAATTGACTTTCTACAAAAATCAAATATAAACATATTTTAAATTTTGATTCGACATTAATTTATCTACTGAGTCGAGTCTTACCGTATCATTTTGCGTTACAGTAACATCTCTGCGATTCATATGATAAAATGGTTTAAAATTTCGAAACTTACATGACTCTTCCATTTATAACGATCAGTTTTACACTTGAGTAAAATGGAAAATTTTAAAATTATGCCATGTGGAGAACAAACTGGCATCTGACAGAGTGACACGTCTGCAAGTCCATCTGATACGTGGTGATCTGGCGCTGCCACCTGCTCCTCCAAGATCACCTTATTATGGAACCTTTGACAACTACGGTCAACTTGATATTTTGTTTGTTTAGGATTTCAATGTGAATATTAAAATGATTTTATAAGTTTAATTGAATGATTATTAATGATATCTTAAATTTTTAAATATAAATTAACTAATTAAAATTACGTAATAACAAAGACAGTATTTCGATCTTATCACGATCTCAGTTTCATCACAATCTTCTCCTCTCGCATCTTTAAACCGGTGATGGGTGATGCACAACAACGAGATTAAACATGATCAACTCAAAAACGACTTGTACCTAAAGTCTTTGTTGACTTTCCTTTAAATATAGTTCATTCAACAATGAGGTTTGAGTGAAGTTTGTTGGGTTGTCATTTGTTTTGATTGACAATAATATACCGTTGTTTTGTGTGGCAACAATAGGACATCGGTTTATGTAATAACAATAATAAATCGGTTTGGTTAGTGTTTCTAGGACAACTCTGCTTGGTTGGTGGCCCTAGGACGCCGGCTGACTAACGTCCTAAGACGCCGATAAACTAAACTAATGTCTTGTTACTTTGATATCTAGAAGGATTTATTAAGCTTAATTGAATGATTTATGCCTGTACGCCATTTAAACTCATGGATATAGAAAAATTGATAAAAGATCCATTAACCATATGACGACAATTTCTATCGTAATGATAAAAATAGATAAATTGTTATAAAACAAAGAGATTACTAGATAAGCAATAATAAATAAATAAATAAAATGTGTCACCGGGAAAAGATCACGAATTTGAAACTAATCTAGAGGTATCTGGATTCAACCAGTACACATCCATAACTATTTTCAAGCCAACAAACTCTATATATGTTGTTGGCTAGACTTTCATGATTGACAACGTAACAAAAATGAAAAACGACTTTCATCGATGAACAATATACGTTACGCGTACGTAAGGATATGGTCAGAAACGGAAAAACATTGATCATAAAAATCGTAAGATACGGGAGATATGACAAGGCAATATAAACAATATATTAGTTTACAACTCTTATGAAGAGAAATTTATATATACTAAGAAGAGACATATATATGATATAGCCAATGACAAATGAATGTGTCATTAGTTGTAAAAGTATTGAGAAATAAACATATTAGTTGTGTTAAGTAATATTGAGGTAATAATTATCATATCTTGTTTCGTCTTGAATTTTAAAAAAGAAAACAAAACGTAAATGTCATGAATGTCTTTTACATCTCTTTTGTATCCTTTGTTGGACTACATTGAACCGTCATCCGTAACCATGGTTTGAAAGTGTATAACCCGTTCCGATGTTGAAAAAGTGTCTTGACAGTGTTCGATAAATTTTCAAAAGATTTCAAGTTTTCAACATATGAGAACACGAGAAACAACAATGTCTAAAAATTTTCGTACTTCATAGCAAACAATCAATGTCCGTTTTCTTTGAAATCGAAGCTTGAAACAACCCGAACTTGAACACCTAAGTCACGTATATGGTTAATGGCGTTGGACACCTAAGTCCCGTATATGGTTGATGGTGTTGGACGTGAGTTACATTTTTTTTTCTTTTTTATGATTGCTCATAGTTGCAAACTATTAATTTATTGTCTTCCTTTTAAAAACTTGTAACACAAGTCGACACGTAAGTAACTTTGTCAGACGGCGATAGAATTTTTGGTCATCGGCTCTAACGACCGAAAGTCAACGTTCCTAATTATAGTTCAAACCTTAAACAACATTAAAGTTTTCGAATTAAGAGAGAAGATCAAAGATTGTTGTAAATCTCATAAAATTACCCAATTCGATCGATAGAGGGCCCAAATGCATACGCCCTCGTGGGTTACGATAGTGTCGATGGTGGTTGAGATTCATCGTAAGCATATTTATCTTTAGAAGGTGATAATAAGTGACGCGTTTGCATGCATTTGACATATTTGTATTATATGAATTTATTTATGAAGCAGACATTTTTGAATCATTTGTTTAACATAGGCGTGACACCCATTTGACGTACCAACCAAACCAAACCTGTAATATATGTTTTTTTAGATTATAATTTGATTCACCAACCACAGAGGGCCCCACAATATGACCGTTTCCTATAAACTTTGACATAGATATATCACGCCAAAACTCGATCAGTATCTCGTTGGTCAAAGAAAGTACATTACACCAAGAAATTTAAGGCCTTTAAAGTTGTATTCTTTTGTGATTAGGTAAAGTAAATTACATTATCAGTCAACAATTTTTTGAAATCAATTACACTCTTTTCTCTATCGTGTATGTATACAGTTGCCGAATATTAAATGTCATAAATTTATAACATTATTAGTCTAACTTACAACTTTATATTAACAGAAATTTATAAATATAGTACATTACTCAAAAGAAAAGCATGAAGATGTTCACTAAAATTAATATAACCCTTCCTTTAAGACAAATTAGTTTAGTGTCCGCACCTTGTGCGGGTTTATCTAAATAAAAAATATTATATTTTCACTTTCATGCATAATTTATTTGATGTTAATATATAAAAAAATTATTTTTATTAATTAATATAACTAACATGTGAGGATTAATTATATTTTTAATAAATAAAAGAAAGATAATTTAAAATCTATTACAAAGATTATTGTTCGAGTATTATATTTATATCTCAATATATTATCACTTTTGCTTTAAATTTTGATTTATTTTATAAAATTGAAAATGTGTCAAATCTTGTTAAAAGATTTGCGTGAAATTTTCTCAACAAAACAAAATAGAATTATAATAGATCAGTTTGTTAATTTCGATTAGAAAATAAGTAGATTTAATTTTTTAAATTTTTTTTAATTTAATAAAAATTGTGAATGTTTACAAATTCTAATAAAAAAATTTCTTATAAAATAGTTAATGGCAAATCTTTAAATACATTGTGGCAAATCTGAAAAAATACTGACGTGAATGGCCTTAGAGATTGACACGTGGACAAAATGAGTGTTGTTTTAGTAATATATATATAGATTACAAAGAACTATAACGAAGTACATTTCTAAACAAGTTACTCAACTCGTTAAAAGCTCGGGTTTGGGTCAAACTCTATTTTGAGCTCCACGGTGTACTCGTAATTGGCTTCGTTTGTAATCTGAACCAGACTGGGCTCTGAAAACAATCCTATTGATACCTTGTAATGGACGGTCTCAAGTTGTAACACCTTTTTTTGTCATAGAGAATGTTACGTTTGTTTGGGTGTAAGCCCAATGTAAAACGACCATCTATGACAGGCCCATATTCCCAAGTGTCATATTCCTGCAATTACAACTTCTATAGTTCTATTGCTATAGATGGATGTTATGTTACAAAATTCATCAACCTCACGCACAGACATAAACACTTTCAAATTGCTACTGATTGCATCATAACCAATCAAACTGAAAACATCAGGAGCCAACACAATTCATAGAGTAGTGCATACAGCAGAAGCATAGTACAAAATTTCTAAAACAAATATAATCTAACCTGGGTCAGATAAGACATTTGGAGTAAGACTGCGCTCTGGCATCATCCATCAAGAACATGCTTTCCTCATAAACACGACACTTGAATGGATGGTAGATCCATTCATTGCTAAAAGACATGATCCACTGACGAGGGCCGTGAGGAACAAGGTTCACAAATGAAGATTCATAGACAGTAATACTATTGCCATACAGGTCAAGACTCTGAAGTTTATAAAGCTTGATCCAAGTGCTACTCACACCATATTTCTCCATCACCCACAAATCAATCCGTAAGTCAGCCTCATCCTGATGGGAAACCAATGCCGACAGCATGCCGCCGTACTCCACAAGCTCTCCCGTGACATACTGATATTGTTCCGACTCATCTGAATTGTAAATTTCTGTAGGTAAATCCATTGTAGTCATCTCTTCGGTCTCACAATCAAATATCAGCATGGAATATCTGTTACCCCAAAACTCACGAACAAGCCAATGAATGATACCATTAACGAAACAACTGCTTCTTTGGGTATCGAATTCATAAGTTTTAATGTTCATATCAGCAAACTTCACTCTCCAGATCCCCTGTTGAAGTGAGTATATCTCATACATTGGAGATTCTGACGTAGAGATATCCGGAATCCAAATTCTCAGTACCTTGAAATCATTCTTAGAACTATCATACCCGAAGCCTATCGCAGGTTCTATGTAGGGATAATCGCTTAAATTAGGAAAAGGTAGTAGAGGAAGAGCTACATACTTGTGAATTGAAGGATTCCAAAGAATGTTGGTATCATTCGAGGAATTCAAGGAAAAGGAAACACAGACTACGCCATGAATCACATCAACAGAATTTCTAGGTTTAGGGTTTGGAAACGGAAAATAAATTTCTTGAGTAAGAGGATTGAGAGACTTCTTTCGAGGACGGTAGAGAGTGTAGTCATCATCGATAGACAGATGGAGGTAGGGTTTGAGATTAGCAGACAATTTGGAGGAATTGAAGGAGTGATGAAGTTTGATGAAGACTGATGATGAGATTAGGGCTTTCCACGACTTACAAACAAGTAGGAATAGGCATAGGGTTTCGATCGGTAGTCTCATAAAGATCTCCATCCATAAATCTTCACACATCGACTTCTTCGTCCGGAGAATCGAGCGCAAGCCCGCAGGATTGTGATCCGACTCCATCACAGATCCAACTGAATAGGAAGGGATTGCTTTTGGAGGGATTGGAAAACCTAGATCATGGATTTAAAGATAAAATCTCACTAGGTTGATAAGTCAGTTTCCTCCTTTATATAGGGTCCGTTTGGGAAGCTGAAGCTGAATGAAGCTGAAGCTGAAGCTGAAGGTGAAGCTGAAATAAGTAGCTGAATTAAGTAGCTGATTGTTTGTAATAAGCTAGTATAGCGTTTGGGAAGTACGAGCTGACCGAAGCTGATTGAAACGTAAAATTACCGAAAAGGGCTTAGTTGTTATTTTTTATTGTAATAGAAATAATTATATGTAGAAGATGTTATATTGGAATTAAATCATAAAATAATTATATTATGGCCAAATAATTTTGTCAACAGATAATTATTTTGTTTATTTAACAAAATTCAAACTTCTATTTTGACTTGGAACACTAAAATAATTAATAGGTTAATGGTTATAAATAGATATGAAATGAAATAAATCATAAAAATATTAATTTAAATCTTGACAAAAATATTATTTTTTATATTTGTATTTTCTGCTGTAGCAGCTCAATAAATTAATTGGTTATGGCCATTTACATTTCAATATATTTTCTATCAATAGATAATTATTTTGTTTATATTCTAATTTTATTATTTTATAAATATTAAATTAGATTGTAGTTAAACATTATTATAACATAATGTTAAAACATTATAATAATGTGTATTGTGATTAATTAAAATATAAATTTATTATTTCAAATTTGTAAGCTGATTTTATTAAACCAAACCTTTAGAATCCAAAATGCAACATTGATCCCATTGACAGATTTTATTCATAGAGATTCAGTGCCAGATTCACATTGTTCATCAATATATAATTCGATATGCTGCAAATTTGAAGTGAAATATACAATGTATGATCTAGTGAACAAGATAAAGAACTAAAACAAAATATCAAACATTATGCAGATTAGCCACGCTTCATTCATTGTCTAATCCTCTAAAGATGAACAAATATTCATACCTCAAAAAGAATACATAAGTAGAAACTTATTAATAAATAACTGGTAGTAGCTTATAAAATTGCTGATTTGCCTGATGACCCTCACCCATGAGTGATAACAGCCTCCCAGACCATGTTCTTAGGAACTAGGTTAGTAAGATCACGAGCCTGCTATGCAGACCTGCGGAGCACATTAATGGTCATCAAGTTCGCCTTCCAAAACGAGGCGCAGTTGTAAGACAGATTGTGCTTCTTGCACAAATCCTTCACAAGAGGAGAGATCTTCCTAAGTTGGCATCTAGGCATCCTTGGGAAAAGATGATGCTCAATCTGAAACTGTAATCCGCCATGGAACCAATCCATCCAAGAAGCCCAAGAAAAGTCGAGGTTGCCATGAGTTTGCTTCTCAAACCAGTCATGGCTACTAGGATTGCCCACATAGACATCAGTGGGGAAATGGTTCAAGCAAAATTAAACATGCTGAATACCAGTCACAGAAAAGCTTAAAGAATAAAAGCAATCCTTTCACCCAGTTAGGCAATCTGGAAACCAAGAGAGGGTACCAAATCCAGAAGGTTTCCTGCAATCGCTTGTGTGGCTTTGGAATGCATTTCACACACTTTATGTCGTCTATTGCAATCCTTGTCACTTGCTAGATCAACACCACAATTTACCACATGACAAGCATTTTAACTCACCAATAACCCTAACTCTGATTGGCATTTTATCATACACTTGAGCGCAAGCATCCACTGTCATGGAGTTTAGCATACACTGTCATGAAGTTCATTATTTAACTAGAAAAAACATAGGAAATTATGTATGCATACTCTGCTCATGAAAACTTGGTGAGCCAAAAATGTTTAACCAAATTTACTCATTACTCAAAAAAAAAGTTTAAGCAGATTAACTCGTTAATCACGCAACAGAAATTTAACAGCAAATTAAGGAACAAGGCCCATATTTAACATCAACTGAATTGATGGAAGCATTAGAGCATCCCAACAGTTTCTCCAAACTCTTCTTCAAAATGGAGAATTAAAACTAAAAATCTACCCTTTATATTTTTATCAAATCTAACAGATTCCCTAACTTAGAGAATTCTCCATTTATTTGGAGAATGTCTTCAAATTTAGGGAAGACTCTCCACTTTTTTCCATTATTCTCCATTTTGGAGAATGAAATGGAGAATCTGTTGAACCAAAAAAATCTTTAAAATTCTTCAAATATTCTAAAATGGAGAAGCTGTTGGGGATGCTCTAGTCTTACTTGCTCCTTGAGAATGGAAAACAACTTCAGTTTCAAACACATGCGTGTAAACTCCAATCTCCGATTACACAGGTAACCGCAAACATTAGATTGCTTTGACATAAGAAAAAGAGAGATTCAGAACATATCTATAACATCTCAAAATGTACAAGGCAACTATGTATATCAAGCTGTCAACTGTAAAAAAACTGGCTCCAAAAAATCGACAAATGTACAAGGTAAAATTGGCTCCAAAAAGATGAACCCTAAATTGTGCATAGCAAGTTGTAAATTGTGTAAAAAGATGAACAACAAAGGCAAATGTACAAGGCAACTGTGTATAACAAGCTGTTAAATCCCTTAAGAGGCAGAAAAAGATGAACCCTAAACGAAGGGAAAGTAGGCAAAAAAATATGAACCCTAAAATTGAATCGAATGTTGGATACTACAGAATCGAAAGAGAAATTGAAATTTGGTGAGTATAAATAGACCCGAAAATTGAATCGAAGCCCTAAAAGTCAAGAATGGAGAATCGAAGAGGAAAAATAAGAATACAGAAGAATCCAAGAAGAATCGAAAATGAAAATACAAAGGAAGAACAGAGAATCGAAGAGAAGAAGAGAACAGAAGATAGATCGAACAGAGAAGAGAATATAAGATAGATCGATACCTTCGATGTCTCCAAAGCAAGAGAAGAGAACATAAGATTGATTCTCGCAACGAAGGGCATTAGCAACCTCTGGGGGAAGGGTATTTTGAGAATTATAAAACTTAAATCTTCCATCAGCTCCCATAAGCTTGCCATGGGGAGCTGATGGAAATGCCCATTTCTTCAGCTTGCTTCAGCTTTCATAAGTTCTTCATCTTCCTTCAGCTAGCCTTCCCAAACAGACATGAAATATATACAGTGAAAGCTGAAGCAAGCTTAAGCTTAAGCTTTCATAAGCTTGCATAAGCTGCGTCCCAAACGGGGCCATAATGAAAGATATCGTTTTCCTAATATACGATATATCTTATCACAACTCACTGTAACCTTTCGTCAGTTTAATCTTTCATCCTACCAGAAAAAAATCAAGTTGCACGATTAATAAACTAAATCGTTGGTTGTATATTTATTGAATTTGAATTTGATATTGTGTTCAATGGGTTGATTATTATTATTAATAAGAATTGTCACTCGTGCTATATAAATATGAATGTAAACGTGAATAATCTTCAGTTTTATATTTTAGATGAATTTAAACGTGCAAGTTACGTGAATGAATTAAAACGTGCAAGTTAAGTATTTTAGATGAACTTAAACGTGTATGAACTAAAACGTGCAAGTTAAGATTTCATTCATCTGTGTTATTTGTGTTGTGAACATATAAGAACTTAAAGTGCACCACCACAACACGTATACAAATTACTTATATCGTGTTAGTTGTGATGTGAACTTAGACGTGCAAAACCATTTTCGTGTTACAATTACGTATATTTTCCTGCAAAATTGGAGTAAACAATATAGATATAAATTACAATAAATTAATAAATTAATATTTATCACTAACATTGTTAACATTCATAACCCTTGCACGATCTAACACTAGTAACATATGCACGCTTGATTTTCAAAGCACGTTTTAAGTATACACTGCACAATTGGTTCGATTCCTGTAGCATTATTGCACGAAGAGGGTAAAGCTTATATGTATCACATTACACGATTACTTTATCATATGCATGAAATAAAAGAATAAACGATCGTGCACAATCAATTAGCGATATAATAGTTTCCATATAAGCAAAGTAAGTATATAATATTACCATAATCACGCATACGATAATAAACCGTATATAACAATTCCTAATATTGCCGATCAATTTGAGCCCTTCATAGTTTGCTATATATTAATTACAAATTTATCATATTTTAATTACAATTTTAATTCAAAATTAAAACATTTTTCATATCATGCCAAATCAACAAAAAGAAATTCATCTCATCATATTCAGTATCTTACGTTATAACAATACGATTTTGTTTGTTACCAAATCTACTAACTAACAACTTAATTAGAAATAGATCCGTTATTTAGCTAACAACTTAATTAGAAATACATTTAAGACTAAGAAAAATCATTTCATCCGTCATTTTTTTATTAATTTATACGGCTAACATCATGTTGTGATGATTAAATTAAAAAATTTATAAAATAAAAGGACGTAATTAAAAATATTATTATTAGAATATTCTATTTATACCTCAATATAATTTTTAAACTTATTTATTTATTATTAAAAAAAATTATTTAGAAAAGATTTAAGAGAAAATTGGTATAGGGAAGCCTTTTTTGTATTCATGATAGAATCTAGTCCCTCCAATTTTCTCCCTAAAAATAAAACTAAATTAAATTATAAAGAAGCTATTAGTTTGGGGGACCACTCTAATTAAAAAGATTATCTCCCCTTAATTAAGGAGGATAAATAACTATTAAAAATTATGTACATAATTTATGTACATAATTTTATGTACATAATTTCACACGCAGATTATGTACATAATTTCGCCCGCAGATTATGTACATAATTTCGCACGCAGATTATGTACATAAAATTATATAATTAATTTTAATGCCAACAAATAAGCGACTCTTTGAAAAAAAATAAGCAATATTAATTAAGGGATTTTTTGATGTTAAAAATTAATTCCTTAATTGTAGTGAACCACTCTCATTTTCCTTTTTTATTTTAAAAAATTAAGAAAAAAAATCTTTTTAATTTTGAATAATTGTAGGGGACCACTCTTATTTTCCTTTTTAATTTTGAAAGTATCTTAAATTTTTTTAGATTTTATCTTTTTTCCAAAATTACAAGGGCCTATTTAATACACAATGAAACATAAAAGCCTACTTAATCTATATTTATACAATAAAAGCCTACTTACCTCTTTTACTCAAGATTCAATAGATTTTAAAAATAACATATAAATTTTTAAAAAGTGAAAAGATTGTAAATTTTAACTATTTTGACTTTTCGAATCAACTATTAACTATTTTTATTAAGAAAGAAACAAACTATTATATAGATAATTATCAACATTAAAATTTTTGATATTGTTATAAATAAATAATTAAGTGAAAATAATTACTTATGATATTTAGTTGTTAAAAAATTATAAATATTTCGTAAATATATCATTAGTTCATACATATACAAGCTCATGATTTATTACTCAAAAATCCAATATATAAATATACCCGCACAAGGTGCGGGTTATAAACTAGTTCCACGGGATATAATAAGCGGCGTCGAATTTTCCGCTAGGGTTAGCGAGCATTCTGTTAAAGTTTCACAAAACAATAAAATAATAAGTGGTTCATTTCGGTTTCGGACACGCGGCTAAATTTATTTCCCACCAATAAAAGTTGCAAGCGTCGGAGTCCAACTTTAACGTTGGTGGATGGCGTCATCCGACACCCAACTTTTATTTATTTATTTTTTCAAAGTGGGTGCCGGCGCAATTAGTCAGCGCTTCTTTTCTTTCTTTGCGGGAAAAATAATTGAGGGTTGCCTGATGGTACCGGAGATGATTCACAAAATTTTTGAAGGCCCGGAAAAAAACCACTTAGAATGATTGGGATGAGATTTGAAAATAAAAAAAATCAACCGTGTCATAGAGATAGATTATGGTTAACAAAGCTTGCTACGAAAGTTCAATAAATAATCATTTTAATAGAATTAACTAAATCTATTTAGAAATAAACAAAAAAATTATTTGACGGTCTTCACTCATATAGCCTAGCTTATTTGATCTTTTACAATTGAATTGCAATCTATATATACTACTAAACTAGACTACACTAATGCTGACATGGCGCCTCCAGGTTTTTTCTCGGATTAAATCTTTTATTAAATCAAGAATTAAGCCATAAAACCTTTTTTTTACTAAAACAAAATCTAATAAGCAATCTTTTTTCAACTAATCTTTTAAATAATTAATAAGAAATGAAATTTTTTATAAATAATAAATAAGTAAATCTAAAAAAACCTAATAATATCTACTGATTACATTGGCTGAACGTAAACCCTAAACTTCCTCTATACGTTTTACGTATCCTCCAACTATAAATGTAGATAATTCCATTCAGTTTTTGTCTACTGATCATATTTCTCTTCATCTTTTTCAGGTTGTCGTCGGATATTTCAAAGCTACTTCATCTGAATTTCCAGGTTATTCAATAGTTTAGTTATTGTTTATTTCAATTCAGTTTTTGATTCTAATCGTTTTCTTTAGGAACTCATTTTAACAATCTAAGTGTACCAATACTTTGATTTTTGATTGTTTTTAATTCAATCGGTTTCGGTTCTTCTTGCTTGTATCTTTTCTGGTCGCCTTTTTTGATCTTTTTGGAACTGATTTTTTCGGAAATGTTTGATTTCGGGACTGTGTTTAACATTCTAAGAATCGTCATCTTTCATTTTCTGATATCGTCATCTTACGCTATTGATGCAACTTTTCGTCGACACTTAACTTTTTGATGAATTACTGATATAACCCCCAAAAATATCTTCTTGCGGAGATATCGTTTGTTTGAATTTCATTGTTTATTTGGATTTCATTCACCTACTTCGTCGTCTTTAATATTGTTTTTAAAAAAATTTCTTGCTTTTAACTTCCCATTGCACCTAGATACTGGATTCAACTTTGTGGTTATCCCCTTCAAAATATCTTCTTGCATATATACTTTTTGATGAATATGTAAAACATTTACTTCCAATCTTTTTACTTCTTTGATTAATACTTTTAAAAACGTAATCAATTGTGTTTTACGAATTGATAAAACTCCTCTCTTTTTTTTTACGTTATCTTCTACAAAAATTTAACTAATTTACTGTTTTTTCTTTTCATATTTTATTTCCAACTTTTTTTTATGAGTTTGATCGTCATCTAAAACCGTAATTTTTTTTTTTTCCAGTTAAAACAACTTACGTTTTACGTTTGAATAAATTTTGTAACTATAATTTTTTTAAAATCAAATTAATTTAACCCATTTATGTCAATCTTTGATTATGCATTATCGAAATTATTTCTATTTACGTTTAACTCTTTTTCTTAAACTAATTATTTGTAACTATAAATCTATATTAAAAATTAAAATAGTTTATGTTTCAATCAATTCTAAAACTATAGATTTTATTTAAAAAAAAAATAGTTTTCATTTTTTTAATTTATTTTTATTTAGTTTTCCTTTTTCATTAATATGAAATTTTGGCTATGAAATTGTAAACAGAAAACTAAATAATATATATTTCTTTTAAATTTTTTACGTAAATTTATACTTTTTATTGGTAGTAAAAAAATTTGTTTATTTTTAATTTGTAATAATAAAATAAATTTTTAATATATTTGTTTTCTTTCTTCAAAATATTAGTGGAATTGAAACAAAAAAATCATACTCTTTGGCAGTTTAGATTTGTTAGTTTTTAATTAATTAACGTAATTTATTTTTAATATTTTTTCATTAACTTATAAGAAATTTATCAATGCCACAAATCTTTTATATTTTAAAATTTACTAATTATTTTTTAAAATGAAATTGAATTCCGAATTATTTTTGCTAAAGTCGATAAGTCTATCTTATCCAATCGTTAATTTCGTATTAAGAGATTTGTATGTGGTTTACTTAATATATATCTGACTATATTTTTTCATTACTTTGTTAAAATATATATAAATTGTACAATGATAAAAAAAAATTCACAAATTGGTACTTCTATAAACAAATGTTACTTAAAAATATTAATTTTTTTTTATTAAAATAATAAAATATCATATCTTCACCCACTATTTAATAAATGCCTTAAAAAGTTGAAATCATAATTGTGTAAGGGCGTATACACGTTGTTCAATAAAAGTCGCAAGGAGCCGACGTTAAGCTTGAGCGATGGCGGATGAGGCCCTTTTCCTTTTTTTATAAAAAAAGTAAAAATTATGCACCGGCTGATTGTGTCCGGAATTGACTTGTAAATTTTTTTACGGTCACGATAAAAACACTTAAAGTGACTTCCTCCATTTATAAATTTCTTTTTTTTTTTCGTACAAAATAATGCAAGCGACTTAGAAGTCGATAGAGGGAGGCAATTATGGCCAACCATACCCGAAATAGATGGGGTTGAAGATGATAATTGAGATGAAGCTCAAGGGCACCATCCGAAAACTAAAAAACCGTTTGTGCATAATCCGGAAAGTCTAAAACAAAGGGAACCAAGAATTTCTGTAAAAAAAACAAAATCGATCAAACTATGCTAACCTTCTTTTAAAAAATTTTTGAAAAATTCTGAATGATGCCTTGTACTTTTAACTTTTCGTATTACGCATATAAGAATTTTCAGTTTTCGAATGGTACCCTTGAATTGTAGACTTCTGAATATACCCTCTACAATTCATAAATTAACATTTTAAGGTTTTCAAAAACATAAGTTATTCATCACACTAACTAAATATCTATATACTTTACTACAATACACTACATTAATGTTGACTGGTTTCTCGGATTAAACTTTTACAAACTCACCAATTAAACCAATAAATATTTTTTTATAAAATCAAAATCTAAAAAAAATCTTTTTTTTAACAAAATTTAATAAAAATTTAATAAAAAAAATCTAATTAGAGTTTAAAATAAATAAATAAAATAAATAAAATAAAATAAAAAAATGTGTATAATATTAGTGCTAATATTTTATATTATATATATATAGATATTATATATATATATATATATATATATATATATTTCTTCTAAATCTGTACAATCTTTACGACGGAGGGCTCTGGAGAATCAATTGTTAATTACCCGCACAAGGTGCGGGATATGAACTAGTTCTAATTAATATTGTTCTTCACCATGCTCTCAATCCAACTCTTACCGGCAACTTCATTGTGCTCACTATAGAGATTTGTGAATTGAAATATTGTTTATTTTATTGATCAAATATTGTTTATATAGACGAATATAAAGGAGTGAAACGGTAAACTAACAAATAAAGAATAAGCTCAACATACGACTCTATATACTAGGCCTAATCTCTAGCACCCCCTCAAGCTAGAGACTTGCAAATCAGTAAGTTGAATCTAGTGGGGACAAGTGCCTCTGTCATGCCGTAATCAAGTTGATGGGTGACAGGAACATGCTGGGTCTGAATAATGTCTCGCTGAATTTGTTCCTTGGTGGTATGACTATAAATCACAATATGTTTGGTGCGTTCATGGAAAACTGGGTTGTTGGCGATATGAATGTTGACTAGTTATCGCAATAAAGGTGCATGAGAGCTCACTACTACAAAATTGGGTTTATATTCCATAACATATAATCCGGGCGTGTAATATATGGATTATAAAATAAGAAATAGGATGAGTAAATAATTATAATCCGGATTTAATTATGATTCGGAATATAAACTTAGCTAATATATGTGATAAGCTGTACAAATACACCATAATATGAACGCCCGGATTATTTGATAACCCAAATAATCCGGTTTCGTGAAAACCGGATTATTTGATCTATATGACTAGTGAGAATAGAAGTACGCCCGGATTAATAAGCTCTATGGATATCAGAAAAGAATTACTCGCCCGCTTTGCTTTTCCCCTGCGCACCCTAGCCCCTTTTTTCATCTATCTTTGTCGAAATTTAGGGTTCTTTCGATTAATTCGTTGGGGCTTAGAAAGACTTCGATCAATTGCTCCTTGAAGAATCTTAATCTAAGGTAAGTTTATCTCCATCTTTTCACTTCATGTGCTAATAAATCCTTTCGAGTCTAAAAACTTTCTACACACATCTTTGTTTGAGGTTTAAGTTTCAATTTTTTGATTGAAATTGTGAACACCGAAGAGGGTGGCGGATTCGTGCTTGAATTGGTCATTGAAGTATCATAAATCAGAGGTAAAGTCTTCATATGCTATGAATTGGACGGCTTGCATTTTTGTATACCCTAGGCTTCTATCGTTTTCTATGTACACTGTAAGCCTATCGGTGCTTCTTGAACTGCTTCTTGAATTGATCTTTGAAGAATCATCCTTTTTCATCTATGGTTTTATATGTATATTGGTTTATTGTATGATGAGCAGAACATCTCTCTTCAGCCGTTACAGTTGAGTCCAGAAACTATGTTGGAGTTCATCTCTTGCTAGCAGCTTGAGGATAAATTGAGGATAGATTGAATTTCCTAGGATTTTTATAGAGTAAAAAACTGATATTGACCTGTCAAACAAATTCTGAACAAACAAATAAAGCTTGAGGATAAATTGAATTTCCTAGGTGCTTCTTAACCAACAACAAAGAGTGATAAAATAGATATATGTGACATGTATGTAGAGTCTGATATAAAAATCCTATTAGAGAGTGATAGATAGGCCCATGTAGACTCACTGTGTTCGCACATATAAGATCGTCAAGCAAAGTGTTCTAGCTCAAGTTGAAGATATCTCACTAGCCAACACCTAATTCTTACATGGTTACTGCATCTCGGATGGCTTCTTGACTTCCCTTAGCTGAACTGAATTTTCCAAACAGTGCACAAAACCAAAGTGTGGGATATTTCTGATACCATGTATCTTCAGGGACATGAGTGTCCCAGTGCTCACCGCTACTGCTTTTTCCGTACTTATGAACCCATCTAGAGCTATTATGTTGTTCACCCCTAGTTCGGTTCCAAGTGTCTCCACACTTGCCTTGCCACCATGTTTTACCTTGCTTAACACCGGGAAATTCTTCCATTCTGAGCCCATGTATCTCTCTTATTATTTAGCGGTTCTTAATCTATATGAAAAACTACCTCAGTTAGTTTGCTTAAAGGCAAGTGGACTTGGATAAATTGCTTATGACTTCTCAAAAAAAGTTGCAGCTGTATCTTTTTCTTGTAAATTGTATAGATAGACATTTAGTCACTCTACTCTATTTAAATGAACTTACTTCTAGCATCCTCTTGTATCTTTTTTCTTGTAAATTGTATAAACATAGCAAAAATTTCGTTCTCACTTAAAATTGCTATAGATGGATGTTATGTTACAAAATTCATCAACCTCACGCACAGACATAAACACTTTCAAATTGCTACTGATTGCATCATAACCAATCAAACTGAAAACATCAGGAGCCAACACAATTCATAGAGTAGTGCATACAGCAGAAGCAGAGTACAAAATTACTAAAACAAATAAAATCTAACCTGGGTCAGATAAGAACTATCTAACATTTGGAGTAAGACTGCGCTCTGGCATCATCCATCAATAACATGCTTTCCTCATAAACACGAGACTTGAATGGATGGTAGATCCCTTCATTGCTAATAGACATGATCCACTGGCGAGGGCCGTGAGGAGCAAGGTTCACAAATGAAGATTCATAGACAGTAATACTATTGCCATACTGGTAAAAAGTCTGAAGTTTATAAAGCTTGATCCAAGTGCTACTCACACCATATTTCTCCATCACCCACAAATCAATCCGTAATTCAGCCACATCCTGATGGGAGACCAATGCCGACAGCATGCCGCCGTACTCCACAAGCTCTCCCATAACATACTGATATTGTTCCGACTCAGCTGAATTGTAAATTTCTGTAGGTAACTCCATTGTAGTTAACTCTTCACTCTCACAATCAAACATCAGCATGGAATATCTTTTACCCAAAAACTTACGAACAAGCCAATGGATGATACCATTAACGAAACAACTGCTTCTTTGGGTATCGATTTCATAAGTTTTAATGTTCATATCAGCAATTTTCACTCTCCAGATCCCCTGTTGAAGTGAATATACCTCATACATTGGAGATTCTGATGTAGAGATATCCGGAATCCAAATTCTCAGTACCTTGAAATCATTCTTAGAACTATCATACCCGAAGCCTATCGCAGATTCTATGTAGGGGTGATCGCTTAAATTAGGAAAAGGTAGTAGAGGAAGAGCTACATACTTGTGAATTGCAGGATTCCAAAGAATGTTGGTATCATTCGAGGAATTCAAGGAAAAGGAAACACAGACTACGCCATGAATCACATCAACAGAATTTCTAGGTTTAGGGTTTGGAAACGGAAAATGAATTTCTTGAGTAAGAGGATCGAGAGACTTCTTTTGAGGACGGTAGAGAGTGTAGCCATCATCGATAGACAGATGGAGGTAGGGTTTGAGATTAGCAGACAATTTGGAGGAATTGAAGGAGTGATGAAGTTTGATGAAGACTGATGATGAGATTAGGGATTTCCACGACTTACAAACAAGTAGGGATATGCATAGGGTTTTGATCGGTAGTCTTATAAAGATCTCCATCCATAAATCTTCACACATCGACTTCCTCGTCCGGAGAATCGAGCGCAAGCCCGCAGGATTGTGATCCGACTCCATCACAGATCCAATTGAATACGAAGGGATTGCTTTTGGAGAGATTGGAAAACCTGGATTTAAAGATGAAAAACTCACTTGAGATTGCCCATTTGCAGTCTGCGTGCTTTATAGAGTTGTCTTCTTACTCGATTTTACCGTTAGGGTTAGCGAGCATTCTGTTGAAGTTTCACAAAAAAAGAAGCAAGCGGTTCAGTTCGGTTTCGAACAAGCCGCAAAATGAAGGTTATATTCACTAACAAGTAACAAGGCATTTTTGAGATGTTGATATATTAGGTATGTTGATAGAATAAACACACTTAGTAATAATTTCAACACTAATAAAAGAACAAATATAGATAGTTTTCTTTTTATGCGAGCTTTTCCGATTAGCTATGACGGAGGAGATCCCTCGGTGACTGTGATTACTGTGGTGGGGATGGAAACTGAGAATAGAGAAGATCATGTTACGGGAGAATCTGCGCAGGCTCAACTCATCAATTTGAACACTAAAACTAATCCAGATCCTAAAACGACGTATGAAAGCAATACAGTTATACAGATGATAGCTACTAGTTTGGTGGTTGTTCTCGGAGGGCCGATCCCAACAGTTGAGCACGCAACGGTGGCTATGGAAACGGAGTCTGCAGTGTGCGGTTCTTCGGGTTCAGCATTCCAGCCTTTGGGGCTACCTCATGTATCTAATGAGAATAATATTTGCAGTGTAGGGGCCAAGTCATGGAGTGAAGTATTAGGAGGTGTAAAGACTATTAGTGTATCCAAAGATCGGGTTAACACAGAGTCATTGGCTAGGAATATCAAATTGAAACGGGACGAGAATAATAAATAGAGATGGGTACCGGAATATCAAATTGAATGTCATTCTCCGTATGTTGAAACCTTAGAACGGTGTTCACCCGACAGCGTTATTATTATTTTTTTTATCGAATTTGTTTTTTCCGTAGGAAGCGATCTCCGGTACATCTAGATGAGCTTTAATTAAATAACAAGAGAGCTGATTAGTAAACAATCGGGGATATCTCGGCCCCTTACATCATTCCTTATAATAGTAATAGCACCCTCAGTCGGTCACACAATACTTGAAAGCCCGAGGCAAGTCAAAAGCTAAAAAAACTAGATAATCTGCAACTTTATTCGTCTTCTGGTAGGCATGTCTGAACTAGATATCTCAATCCATTTTGAAAAAGCCTTGACATCTAAACACCAGACTAGCGAGACAATGGTGAGAGGGGAGGTCTTGTTTAAACAAATTAGAAACAAGATGTGGATCCGTTTCCAAAATGACAAAACAAAGACAGAAAGACTAAGATCCCACACAATACGAAGGCCATATAATGCACCCCATAACTCAGCCACGACAACAGTACACAGTCAGATATTAATGCAGAATCCTCTCACCCATTTCATTTCTAGTTGATTTCCAGTTAATTAACCCTGTATAAAACAATAAGCAGAAAAACGAAAAAACGTAAAATTTAAAACTTTATCTTACAACATATATACATACTGACACATGTGATGAAAACTTGTTTAACAACATAACTTTTTGAAACCACACAAAACATCCTTGGCGGAGGCACCATAATAGCCAACCTGGTACGATCTCAAAACCAGGTGTTGGGTCCGATGTCCTTGCCTTGACTAGGTTGAGTCCGAGTAGCTGAAAAATGTGGATATAACAACAATGAGCTACAAGCTCAGTAAGGATATAGAAATCACACTCTCCAATATATATAAGTATCTAATATCCCGTCCCCAAAGAACACTCTACAACCTATCTCACATTCCAAAGTTCATACATACATAAACACATTCACATTTAATTCCACAACCATTCATATCACATTTCATATAGACGTGAAAGCATGTTACCACACATCACATACGAATAATCATAACATAACATAAAACATGATAGATTCGATCGCATCGATGCATAGGTGATAATTAACTAACGAGTCTCAACTAATAGTACGACTTTCGTTTCTCTTTATCACATGCTTCCGTGTTTCATTTCTTTCTTTCTCTTTAGATTGGCCAACCCGATAGCGTCGTATCCCCCCTTGTAGATCAAGCACTAACCTTCGCTATCTAATCTTGAGAACCCTCGAGGATCGAGCGCTATCTCATATCTAATATCTGAGGCCCTCGTAGATCGAGCGCTTGTAAAGCCCTGATTTTAGCCTTCACCACCCCACGGTGAAGGGGAGCCGCAGGATCAACCTCCCTCCCGCGGTCACGGCACGGCCTAGCCGCAGGTGCGGCTAGGCCCAGCCCGCCTACGAGCTGAATTATCTTGGTCTTGTCCTATCTTATTCTATCCATGGGCTTTTGGCATGTCTTCCTTCTATCTTCTAAACCCTAATCTAATCTTCCTTCGTCCATTTCAAATTGTCCCCTTTATAATCCCGTCTTCTCTTCTTTTTCCCGTTTCTTGCATACGTTATTCTTCAACCCTGAAAGTTGCATCCGTTTCCCTCCTTCCCTTGCTGAACGTGTAAGTCTCCTTCTTTCAGTTCTTCACCACGTTCATGAGTTGCTGCAAGCTTTTCCCTTCTGTTTCGTTTTGTTCTTCGTTCTTCTCTTGTCCTTCTTCTTCAAGGATCAATATCGAGTATTGATTCTTGTGAGCATTCCGTTGTTGATATGTTGACGTTCACAAGCTCCCCTGGTTGAGTTGTGAAGTGTTCGAGTGTTGAGAAAGCAAGCTTTGACCTTTGATGAAGTTCTGGTGTCAAACGAGAAGTCGACAGCCGTTTCTGTCACGCCGCCGCCCCCGCGCCTGCAAGCCTCCGCCCCCGCGGATCAACCCAGAAACCGCCCTTGCGGTTTGGTCTACCCGCCCCGCGGATGCACCTAGTTGCCGCCCCCGCGTCTCCTGTCTTTTGCCCCGCGGTTCTTCTCCAGTAACTCCCGTCCTTGGTGAGTTGCTTCCTTCCTTGCTTCCTTTTCCCTTTCCTTATATTAGATCACGCTAGGCTTGACCTAGATGATTAGTGGGAATGCCAATTAGTGGCTTGTTGATTCATTTTAGTATTTACGCCTTTGATCTATATTGTTGATGATGCTCCTTGCGAACCTTGAGACTAGGAATCCTTCTCCTAGAATGTTGAGATCTTTAGCGATCATCAAGACGAGAAGTAGGGAACTTCTAGCACGTTGTAGTAGATCTAGTATAGATCATTGAGACTAGAAACATGTAGGCTTCTAGTATTCGTTCAGTTCTGATTGCCAATGCCTTTTATGAGCAGGCATCTATCATTTCCTTCGAGAAGTTGAGCAGTTAGCGGACTCTTGAGTTACCTTCGAGTGAGGTAAGTCCCTTGGACTTACTTAGCTTCATTCCGTGTATTAGTTTGATTGTTTTGGCTTGCTTATGTTGTTTATTGTTATAACTGATACCGGACTAGGATTGACCTTGTTATACCTTAAATGACCCAAGTGTATTATAACCGGGTGGTGACCGCTTCTCCAGTTCATAATGGAGAAACTAGGAAGTGCTCTTGCGACCAGTCCAGCAGATCACAGAGGGATGCATCCCCTCTATTCCTGATAGTGAAAGGGAACAAAAGCGAGATCCTAGTGATTATCGTGTGACAACATAAGTTGAATTAGTAAAGGGAATAACTTAATGAAAGATAATAACCGACTGAGTGTGAGCATGCTATGCGTTTACTTTACCTTATGTGTGTTTGTGTCTTTACCGTCTTTCTGATATCTAGAATGTTAGCTAACGGTTTATACCGATGTTGTAGATGTTCCACATGTTCAGGGTGCTGCCGAGTGAACCGGATGGTGTGGACAATCGGGGGGATCGGGTTTATGTTTATGTTTATGTTGTTGTCTTTCCCTTGTTTTAAACTCAGTTTTGAGTCTTTTACATTTCCTTTGTTTAACCTTTGATTTTATATTGATTTTTGGTTTTCCATTTGTTTGTGCCTTGTAAGATCAGTTGTGTTGTTGCTACTCTGAGGGTCGGGACCCATTGTGAGATCCTAGCCCGTAACGCTTCGAGTTCCCAAAAATTGGGGTGTTACAATATGGTATCAGAGCTCTAGGTTGAAAACAATGGCACTCGAAATCTTCTAAAGGTCGGATGGATAAATAAATAGAAGCCGCAAGGGGTCTAATATTTTCAAAAGGGGGTTTTATTTGTAAACTTGTCGGTCTGGGATAGATGTAAGGGCGACCACCACCACCTCCGCGGATCTCAGTAGTGTAGTTTTTTTTTTCCGTTGGTCTTGATGTGTTTATTCCTGGATTTCTGCTTTAGTTGTAGCGTGACGTTATATATAGTCTTATATACCTATCCTTATAGTAGATAACGCGTACTAGAGCAACATCTGCTATAAGGGCAAGGAAGGGGGCGACCACCACTTCCACCTGCCGTCCGTAGACGAGGACGTGTAGAAGGACCTCCACTAGTTAGAGGCCGGGGCAAAGCCCCATTTGTTGGCCCGCCTATCACTGAGGCGTTCGCTGAAGAGGTTGATGAGAGCGTTGTTCTTGAGGCTGGGAATGGGACTGCTGTTAGATCTGAAGCACAAAGAGCGCCATCGATAGAATTCGGTCGAGTGTCCATTGGAGTCAGTGCATACCGCGACTACGTGTAGAGAGTTGAAGAAGCTATCAGGATTGGAGGACTTGCACCAGCATCGTCAGTTCTTGCGAGATCAGTTGATGTTTCGTAGAGAATTACACAGGCCGTTGCCCCGCCTGTTGGAGTTGTTGAGGTTTTTAGAACACCGGCCGAGGCAAGAGAGCCGGAGCCCGACATTTGGTTGAAGACTTTTGACCAGCTGAAGGTTTCCTGTTTCATGGGGAATACTGCATTGGAGATGGAACAATGGCTAGGACAACTGGATTCTGCTATGGAGGCGATTAGTTGCCCAGAGGGATGTCGGGTCAACATAGCACATACGTTGCTAAAGGATCAGACTCATTTGATAGCATGAATTATAGTCTATATTTTGGGGTTTGTTTGGACGTTTTATCTTCAATAATCTGCATGTTTGTATATATATTATGTGATTATATTACCATTTCATCTACCTTTGCGGGAATCGAGGTCTACACCTAGTTTTGTTGTAATCGTAGGTAAAATGGCACGTTTTGCATCAAAAAGAAGCAAAAGGAGCTAAGGAGTCATTGGAGCTACATTCAGGAACATAAGGAAACATCCAGGAAGCATAGCCATGTATTAGAGATTCACTTTGGACCAGATTTGAGAGATTTCACATTCAGTTGTGACTCACCTCGGTTGACTACAGAGTCACCTCGACCGAGGTGATCTAGAGGAGTCGACTCGACCGAGGCGAACACCTGGGACGCGGCGAGAATATTTTATTCTTGGCTGAGATCTTTTATCTTTGGAAAGAGATCTTATATTTTTGGGCTTGGCTCTTGGAAGGAAGAAGATATGTTAGATCATATATTTTACCTATTTTTATGGGAAGAGATCTTTCTAAGATATCTTATCTTTGGAGAGTAATTTTCCTATAAAAAGGGTCGGATTTCCCACAAATCCACAACCCGCTAACGGCTGAAGATCCTGCATACATCCGCTTACACCTACTACACCGCAGCAGCCATACTCCAATTGGGAGATTTGAAGAACCTTTTTGAAGGTTGAAGGAAGAAAGTCTATAGCTTTTATAGCTTTTGAAGGGTTTTTGTAAGATTATCTTAGATTCCCTTCTTGTTTGTTGTCTTGTTGGATTTCTATCCAAGGAACGCTTGTGTTTGATAATTGATTCAGTTATTGAAGCCTTTCTCTTAAGGTTTTCTTGTTCAATTATTCTCTTTCTTCCCATATATTTGATTAATACTTTCATGATGATGAGTGACTAATTTCTTTGTGTGCTTCTAGGGTGATTGGCTGAAGGTTGTGGGAAAAACAATGATAGAGTAATCTTAATCACAGTAGGACCCTGAAAGTTCGAGTCTTTATCCTTAACCCTAAGCATCTCGCTCAGTCGATGAACATCTCGGCCGGGGTGGAATTTGGTTGACCGAGGTGACTTATATGATCCGAAACTGAGAGTTAAGTGTTAGAGTTTGCCAAATCCTATTCTTATTACACCTTTCCTGGTTCAATGCAAGCTTAGGATGAGACTTACCCGGTAATTCCTTTGTTTGTTTACCTAAGATCATAAGTGTAGGTAATAAAGGTTTATCCTTTATTGGGGTTTGAGTGTGCTTTCATCCCATCTTTGTGAGTTAGCCTGAGACTTACCCGGTAAAGGTTGATTCTATTCCCTTAGTTGGAGTGTTAGTTTGAGGTTATAGTTCTTTATCTTAATTCCTTGAAACTTACCCGGTAATAGGAGTTACGGTTTTGGATTAGTGAGTAGTGAGACTTACCCGGTGATCTATTCCACTTTAGTAACACCTTCCCTATGCAAAAACCTCAGCTTTGTCCGCTTATTTTTAGATCTTGAGTTGGAACCACAACTAGATGCTTTAATCCCTAGAATTGCATATTTCCTTTATTGACTTTTATCATCTTTGATTGTTTAATTGCTTTGTGGTTAGTGATTGCTTAAGCTTACCGTAATTGGACTTTGTTTCACTAAGTCCCTGTGATCGACCCCTGAAATTCCTTGCTTTTTACTACGATTGACCCGTACACTGCGGGTTTGCATCCTTGTTTTAAGCTTACATCTAGGGTTATAAATTTAAAGCTTGCACACACCGTTTGGAGCGAACATCATTCTTGGTGGAAGACCATGCGTAGTAAGGTCACCAACTATGAGCAAATGAAGACGATGATCAGGGATCGCTAATGCGCTGTAGCCATGAGGAGGGATCGTCTTCTAGATTTTCTCGAAGCTGGACTTGAGGATTCCTATTGCTGAGATCATCAGCAGGTTTCCGGAGCTATCTTTGTTGGGACCATATGCACCACTTGAGGATCAGCGTGTTTATCAGTTCTCTCGGAGATTGAGAGAGTCGACACGCTCTTATCTTGCTGGTTTCCGTTGTGATTATTTGATGGACTATCAAGATAGAGCATCTTCTTATGAGAGAGACCGACCGGGTCACAAGAGAGTTTCTCGGTCAGGAGGTCCTAAGAAGAGGCAAAAGACTGGACCAGCCAGTGTTGGAGCTAGAGCAACGGGTTTCGGGCGTAGCCAAACGCCGGGACGTTCTGATTTCCAATAGTGTGTACAGAGTTCCGATAGAGGACGACACTACTTTAACTGTGGAGGTGTCGGACACAGGAGAGTTGATTGTAAGAAGGCTGTTGTAACTTGCTTTTCTTGTGGCAAGCCAGGACACGGAGCTGCGTTTTTCCGTCAGGGCAAGGCGTCATTGCAACAGGGTTCTTCACCTACTAGTGCTGCCGAAGGTGGACAGAGACCTCAATATCAACAACAAAGAGTTTCTGGATCTACCACTCCTCAGGATTCCACTCCGGGTCAGGTAGAGGACGAGGAGGTGGTACTTCGGACACCAAAGGTGCTTCAGCTAGAATTTATGAGCTGAGGAGTCCAGTGGAGCCGACGACTCAAGCGACCACAGGTACCATTTAAAATTAATGGTTTTTCTGTCAGAGATCTTTTTCTGCCCTATTAGATTGAGAGGTCGCGATTGGCCAGCTGACTTCTTCGTCATGTACCTAGTATATGAAGAAGTTATCCTTGACATGTATTGGATGGATCGACATCGAGCAGTTCTAGACATTGGCAAGAGGACAGTTACGCTAACTACAGATGCAGGCCATGTGGATATTTTCCGAGGATGGGATCTTGGGGAGATTGCTACAATCATCAATGTAGTGCGAGCTGGGAGATTTATTAGTCAGGGTTGCGAGGCTTTTTGGTGATATGCCATCAAGGATAGTACGGGTCCAATGTTGGAGGATATTCCAGTAGCCTGCGAGTTTGGTGACGTCTTCGGAGAGCCATCAGGTTTACCTCCACAAAGGAGTGTAGACTTTGGCATTGAGCTAGAGCCCGGTACGAGACCGATCTGTAAGGCTCCTTATCATATGGCGCCTATCGAGATGCTTGAGTAGAAGAAGCAACTCGAGGAGTTAGAAGAGAAGGGCTTCATTTTCCCTAGTGTATCTCCTTGGGGCGCACCAGTACTCTTCGGCAAAAAGAAAGACGGGTCAATGAGGTTATGTATCGACTACCGAGAGTTTAACAAGGTGACGATCAAGAATAAGTGCCCATTGTCCCGTATCGATGATCTTTTGGATCAGCTGGATGGAGCGTCAGTGTTTTCCAAGATCGATCAAAGATCTTAATATTACTAGATGAGGGTGAGAGAGCATGACATATCCAAGACATCATTTCAGACTAGGTATGACCACTACGAGTTTGTAGTGATGTCATTCGAGCTTACGAACGGGCTCGTTGTCTTCATGGAGTTGATAAACATCATCTTCATCGACTTCCTAGCCCAATTTGTAGTTGTCTTCATAGATGACATTCTAGTTTACTTTTGCAGCAGAGAGGAGCACGCAGGACACTTGAGGATCGTCCTTCAGGTCTTACGAAATAGAGAGTTGTACGCCAAGCTCTCTATGTGCGAGTTTTGAATGTCCAAGGTAGCATTCTTTGGTCACTTCATTTCAGCTCAAGGGATCAAGGTAGATCCGGCGAGGATCGAGTCAGTAGCATCTTGGCCGCCTCCTAAGAACGTCAAGGAGGTACGCAACTTTTTAGGATTGGCGGGCTACTACCGGCGTTTTGTTGAGGGATTTTTAGTTATCGTCCAACTGCTCACTTCCTTGCTGAGGAATTCTACGAGGTTCGTATGGTCCGAGCCGTGCGTGTAGAACTTCGAGGACCTAAAGAAGATGTTGACCTCTACTCCTATCCTAGCTCAGTCATAGGGCATTGAGGATTTTGTGGTTTACAGCGATGCATTCAAGCTAGGCTTAGGATGTGTTCTGATGCAGAGGGGTAAGGTGATTGCTTACGTGTCTCGATAGCTGAAGACGTACGAGAATAATTACCCTACCCATGATCTTGAATTAGCAGTTGTTGTTCACGCTTTGAAGATCTGATGGCATTATCTGCACGGAGCTACGTGTCATATTTTCACAGACCATAAGAGTCTGAAGTACATATTCACTCAACGGGAGTTGAATAACTGCCAGTGTAGATGGTTGGAGTTGATCAAGAATTTTGATTTGGAGATCTTATACCATCCGAGAAAGGTTAATGTGGTAGTTGATGCCCTTAGTAGGAAGACTCCCCGGGAGATGACGATTGCTAGGCTGACAGCTCTGCCACAGTTATAGCGACATTTTGAATGGTTGGAGAAGGATATCCACTTCCCGGATTCCGACAGCCAGTTGTCAACCTTGGAGATTGTACCTGATCTGTTGGCTGAAATCCGATAGAAGCAGTAGAGTTGCCCAGCTTTGACACATATCCAAGACAGGATGTCTCGAGGAAATGCATCAAACCACATTTACCAAACTCAACTTTAATGGCTCAAAGCTCGATTCTAGAGATCCTTCTTTTGGTTTCGTTCTTAGGAACCACCTCGGAGATATCATTTATCTCGGAGCACGTAAAAAAAACAAAACCTTATTGGTGCGGAAACTCTTGGTCTCTCTATCATGGAATTTAGAAAGGAATTAACCTCAAAACTCGATAGCATTATTATTGATGGTGACAATCTCACTATCATCAATGCCATTAACGGCTCATGGCATTGCCCTTGGAAAATCGAAATGTTTATAACTGACCTCCTCATTGAACTAAACAAATTCAAATCAGTTTGCATTGCACATATTTTAAGAGAAATCAATGGAGTTGTTAACAGACTTGTCCATTTGGGACACCTACCTAGTTCGCTTGACCTTTTTGCAGATGATGCCCTTCGATGGAATATGACTAGAATGTAGTCCTTCCTAATTCATGTCCCTTTTCAAAAAAGAGAAAAAAGAGCTCTTGTAAGAAGAAAAAGGAATATCGTGGTGGTTGTAGACTAATTTAGACTTGGGGTCCGTTCAATACATCAGGAATTATTGGGGATGAAGTTAAAGTTTAAGAAGAAGATAAAAAAATGATAATGAAGTTGAAGGAGATGAAATAAATTATTTGGTTTGATGTTCGTTGAAAAGATAATTTTTAAGGGTATGAAATAGATGAAATTACAAAAAAAAGATACAAAATATTTTTTTTGTATGGTTTTAAATGATTTTCACTATTAGCATGATTAATACAATAATATTAAATAAAATTATGACGATATTAAAAATTATTAGTATCATAAAAAGCACAATTTATTGTAAATATTTGTAATTTTATTTATATTTAGGGTTATAAATGCAATTAAATCTTCTTAAACCTAATTAAACACAATTTATTGTAAGTTTTTTTTTATAATTATACATAAGATTATTAATACTATTAAATCTTCTTTGACCTAAGTAGAGCATCAACTCATTCTTCTTCCTTCCCCACTTCAAAACAAGAGACCCCAAATCTTCTTTCTTTAATAACACAAACAATCAAATTTGTCTTCATTCTTCACTTGCAACATGCGGTTTTGGGAAACTAGGGATCTGGAAATTAGGGATTAATAGTGAAATTTTGAGATTGGCGGCATACTTGGCAAGGGAAACGGCCAAAAATCGATGACGAAAATTGAAAACCTAAGCTTGCAAGATGCGGGTATGTTCTTCTTCATTCTTCACTTAAATTAAAGGTTGACTTTTCATTTTTCATGTATTGGTTTTCGACCTTTTCCGCTATTGAAGACCTAAGCTTGCATGACGTGGGTATGTGAAATTAGGGATTGGGAGTTAAATGTGTTGGGGAGATAAAGATTTGAGGGATTGTAGATGAGAGGAAAAGGGAGGATGACTTGAAGGGTAAAAAGGAGATTGATGGGAGGTGGGGAGGATTTCAGCCCCTTTAACCTGCTACCCTCACATGAAATATTTGCTCCATTCATTCGTTATTTCAGTCGCTTCTTTTTTCAACACCAAACACTATTTTGCGGGTTGAAACACTATTAAGTCAAAATAAACTCATTCAAACGAGCCACCGAACGGCCCTTGTTCATCAAAAACTAAGTCAATCATATAAAATTGTGGCGGTTTTGGTGGAATGTACCTATTCCAATAATACACTATACAAACTAACCCCCTGTTAAAATGTTTGGCAAAACATACCCTATTACATCATATCACATTTCCTGCAAACTCTATTTTTCTATCATTGTTGCGTAAATATAAAAGCAAAGGAAAGGTTTGATAAGAAAATACATTGTTGTCAATTCAGCCGGCGATGTGACATGGCTGCAGAAATCACCTATCCTGCAAACTCCCTTTTTGTTTCCCTCCCAAACTCCATCTTCCTGCAATATTACACGAAAACAACACCCATTTCATCCATTTTGAAATCATCATTTCCATAAAATTTGGGCATTATTGCTTTCGTACATTACAAAACAAAGACTTCCTGATTCATTCAAATAGTTGAATTCGAAGCTAACGCGAGTAATCCAATACTATTGGGTAAGGTCACTGTTTATCCTGTTTTAAATAAGTATTCAGTTTTATTCTTATGTCCGTGTGGATGAATGTTGAAATCGTTTTACGCAACATTAACAACACCGATTGCATTGGGTACGTTGTACATCTACGACGACTTGGTTTTGGGTATTGATTCAGAACAATTTTTTGGGTATTTATGTGTTTGGGTTTCTACAAGCTTTTTGGGTATCTACCACAAGTAGTCGAATCTCTAGGGACAAGTCATTACACAAGTGAGCATTCTGGTTATCCAACTTCTTATTCTGCATATTCTCAACTTGTCTCCTTAAGATATAAATTTATTCGTCTTTGGCTCTAATTGTAGACTGTAATTGCGAAATCTCATCATCCAAACTTCTATTCTCGTCCTTCAACTCTTTGAAGAAATCATTAATCATCAACGTCGTTACGGGACTAGTATCGGCAACTATAAGAGCAAGTCTTTCTTCATCAACTTCATCCGTGGTTAAGGCAAATTGTTGACTAAAATGCCAATCGTAAGAGTTTGGATCATTGATGTCCAGGCTTGATTCATCACCACTATACTCAGCCATCTGCATAATACCACACTCAATTAGAAAATTTTTGACACAATACTAAAATTAAAAAATGTTATGCGACCGAATATATTCATACCCAGTAACTTCGAAACAATAATATATATACCCAATTGCATGACAATACTATATCATCATATCCAGTCTACATACGAAAAAATGATATGTCAATGCCTCTGAAATGACAACATATATACCCAATAATCATGACGTTAAAAAAAACATACTCAATTACTACGAAATCACAAATGATATTCCACAGAATTTATTGACACCAAGAAACAATTATATAACAATATACATATCCTCTTCTCTTTACAAAAAAAAAACTCATCATATCAATTAATCCATTTAATATATCATCAGTTACCTAGGGCGAACTAGTAACATACACAATAATCGATCATCCATATTTATTTGAAAAATGAAAGGTACCATATTGAAAAACTAATTTTCAAACGATTTTGAACAATAATATACTAAAGTTTAATGAATACATAAATAACAACTTACAAATTTTTCCTTTTGAGTCGATAGTTAGATGATTATAGGAGATATAATGAGGAATGGAGCAAACATGTGCTTAAATGAGAGGAGATATTTTCGTTATAAAAGGGAGGAGAAATTTTGGGCATAAATGAGAGGACAGTAAATGGAAATGAATGTATATATATTGGTCAACCTTCAAAATTTGAATCGGCCGCTCATTATTTCCTTATACCAATTATTCATTTGATTTGAGTATGGATGTGATAGCTCTGCAATGGTACTTTTAACGCCACAATTGCACCTCGAAAAAGTGCATATGTTTTTATTTACCTTTTTCTTTCTTGTATTATAGTTGAAGGGGTCAATACACAAAAAGAATAAAGCAAGGGTACTTTCTTGTCAATTCTTTCTAAAATTGTTACTAAAATAAATAAAGTTCATATTAAACGAACTCATGTATTTCCTTTAAACATCTCCCTAATTCCACAACCGAAGTGCGAATCTAGTGTTTAACTAATTCCACATTTGGGGTTCGAAACCGAAATTATGTTTGATTTGGTTACGCACTTGAACCTCGAAAACCGAAAATGGGCTTAATCAATTCCGCACCTGGACCCCAAAACCGAACTTATGTTTAATCAAATCCGCACTTGAGCTCTAAACCTGAAATAAAATAGAAAATTAGTGAAATAGGCTCTTTTGATGGGTTTTTGTTTTGTATAAGCCTCTAACTTTTAACACTCTAATTGACTTACCACTATTATTCTACTAAGGGTATGATGAATACTCTTAATATAATAATATTGATAAAAGTCCTAGTTAGTGAATTTGACTAATAAAAATTATGAAGATGGATTTGAATTTGCACACAACATACAAAATTGTATAATTTTTAATAAATAAAGTATGCGAGTACGTCTAAGACTTTAAGAAGTAAATATCTTAGAGACAGCACCCGGAACAATGCAGCTTCATCTCATATTTGGAATGGGATCATCACGGGTCTGCATGAGGTTATTTCGAAAGGTAAGAAATGGATATTAGGGGACGATACCATCAGTTTCTGGAGGGATGTTTGGGTTAAGGATGAACTGTTGCAGCAACTCCTCCTTAACCCGATAAGTCCTGAGGATATGACGAGGTCTGTGGGACAATATTGGTTGGGGAATGAGGGATGGGATTGGCATAACCTGAGTACTTTTCTCCCTTCAAAGACCTTACTCAAGATGGCTGCAACTAGACCTGTAGAAGAAGACGTTGGGGGTTGTGACTAGTACGCAACAATGTGCTTTGATTCGGGATGAACTGAACTGAAGATTCACCCAAGATAGTGACTACACTATTGCTTCTGGTTACAGATTTCTTACGGGCATGGATAATATACTTTTGACTGAAGGACAACTTTATAGCAGTATCACTACAAAAAAAAAATAGCTTTGCGACGGAGGTTTGCGTCGGGAAGATTTTACCGACGCCAATGAGCAATGTTTGCGACGGCATTGCGATGGCGATAAATATGGTCGTTTATTTTGCGACGGCGGAATCGTTACCGTCGCAAATAATTAGTTTTGCGACGGAGATTTGCGTCGGAAAGGGTTGCCGACGCCAATGAACAATATTTGCGACGGCGGAATCATTACCTTCGCGTCGGCTCTTGATTACCGTCGCAATGTCCAAGATCGGCGCTCAAATAAAAAAACCAAAAATAATATATGTACTTTTATTTTCTTTTTTTAGATGTCAGCGTGGAAAACTGATATTAGCCCTAACGATACTCGTCTTCGCCTCTTCCACGCCTCTTCCACAAGGCTCCTTCCACCATTGCTGCTCCTAGATCGAAGGTACTCGTCTTCGTCTCTTCTTCGCCTCTTCTTCGCCTCTTTCTTGTGTTATTTGTGATTTTTGTTGTTCTTGATTCCGGCCAGTCCCAATAATATATGTACTTTTGTTTTGTTATTTAACTGGTTTTGTTGAATCTCTACTCGCTGGAAGGGGAAGAAACGAAGGCTGATTTCGTGATTGTTGTTGCCTCTCACTGGAAAGGAATTGAAGTTGTTTCTACTTGATTCTTCAGGTTAGTGCCCTACTTGACTAGTTCCTTTTTCTTTTGGTCGTTGCGCTTAATGAGGATTAATGTGTATCATAAAGACCGTTACCTCTGATATAGCTGTGGAAAGGGATGACCAATAGATGGTCTGCTTTGTGTACTGATACTGACCAAACCAATCCATTGTATTGATTCTTAGGACAACTCAGTTCCCACTGACTTAATTGTATCCACCCACGCTTGTTCGTCTATCTGGAACTTACCAAATGAGAGCTATGATGAAAACAGAATATAGTTTCAGAAGAGCCAACAATCACCAATATGATATAAACAAACAATGGTCATTAACCTAAACACTTTGCTAATAACCTCAGGAGGAGAAAACGATAGGTAGCTGTGATAAGGCTGTGGAGTTTAGGTCAGATTAGTCCCAGCAGTCTTTATAGGCAATTCAAACATGTAAGGATCCGATAGCATTCAAACTTTGGTTCTGTATTTTTGTGATAAGTGTCTATGAGTACATGAAACTGAGGTAGGTGAAAACTGATAGATCTTGTATTTTGTGATTGAGGATTGTCCTTGCATTCAAGTTATTGGTTCTGTCAGGAGAAAATTGTAACATTTGTTTGCATAGATGATTGGTCAGATGTAGGAGAATTTGATCCTGAGTTTAAATTTGACTTTTAAGATAATCAAAGAGAAATTAGGATATATTGTGATTTTTAAGATAATCAAAGAGAAATTAGGATATATTGTGATTAAAACACATCTCAGTGGGAGATGAAACTGTAAGATTTGAATATAATTACGTATTATCACTGACGTTTTTTTTTTCAAATTTTTTTTTAAGAAGACACATTGACATAGAACTGATAGAAGAAGTAGGAGAGTTGTGGAGTTCAACTTCAACACCATGATTATTTTTTGCATTTTGAGTATTGCACGTCTTATGTTTGTTTTGCTTCAAGCTTTCAACGCTTCTTATGTATTAATTCCCTTAATATATGTTTTTGTTTTTTCTGATTCTATTTAGTTGTGGGCAACCACTAACTTATTCTGCAATCAGGAGAATGCATTTAAATCGAAATATATATGTTTAAATGAAGGAGTTAAGAGGAAGATTTTCAGTATGATGGTTTAGTATATCATCTTAATTAACTTAACTTCATTTGATTGAGTTTCATTATACTTGTTCTACAAAATGTTTAAGCCAAGCAGATCAAATCTATCAGACTCGTCTGATCTTCCACCAGCAAGGCCAACTCGGCAACCGGCTGTGACCTTTGCGAGGAGGACGGCATCAGGACGCGATGTCAACTACAACTTCCTTCACTTTTACATACTGCTTTCATCCTGTTATACTGCTTTATTTCACCCTTAAATTTATAAAGGTTCCTGTACAAAACTAGTACTAGAAAGAGGTGACCCGTTTAACCATTCAAACTTTGCTGTCAAATCCAAACTAGTACTAGAAAGCTAATAATCTTACACTTAAAGTACATGCATCTTAGTTTTGGAGAAACAAAATGTGACCATTCTATTGACCCCAATGCTGATCCCATATGGTTGTCGTATATTCAGAAGCATTGTTTAAACAATTTAAGTCCGATAGTTTTTTGTGTATAAGGAACTCAATTAGAAAAAAATTTTTTGATTTGCTGTCAAATCCAAACTAGTACTAGAAAGCTGATAATCTTACACTTTGTTGTCAAATTCAAACTTTGTATATTTAGAAGCAGTGTTAGAATTTTTTTTGTTTAAACAATGTTCATTAACCTTAACACTTTGCTGTCAAATGCTTAGCTGTTTGGGAGTAAATGGTAATTTATGTAATATTGGTACTTTTAATTTATTATATCGTACGAAAATTTGAAAAGCCCAAAACAAGTATCACTGTTGCTAAGCTGTTTGGGAGCAGAGGGTCGTCGTGGGCTTCTGCTGCTTCTGTTGGTGCCCATAATCAAATGCTTACCCCAAGCATCCATTAATTATTATATATTCGCATTATTGTTTCAATTAACTTTGGCATTAGTAATAGTTTAAGCAATAGTATGTGGAAGTTATGAGACACATCATTTCTAGTACGGGGCCATTAACTTATTTTTAGTTATAGTAAGTTCTACTAAATCTGGTTGGATGGCTGACTTGTCTTTCGTTAACTCAAGACTAGCTGAATTAAGGTTTTAGTTTGGATCAACCTTGGAACTTTTGAGGGCCTCTCTGTGGCGTTTGCTAGCTCCTTGTTTATAGTTTGGCCATTGGGTCATTAGGTGGTTGTTATCTGCTTGATTTTATTCTTAGCTTGGTTCAGAAGCTCAATTTGTAGACATGTTGCTGTCACCTTACTCCTAATACGCATCTTATGTTTCACATGCTTCAGAATAACAGATCACTAGACCTTTACAAGTTCCAGACTCTTCTGAAAGAAGCTTTATCCGTTGTTGCAATTTCTTCTTTCTGGATAGCATCTCATGGCGCTAACTGCCAATCACTACCCTGATAAAAAAACCCAAGAAGGTTTGAGCTATATATCTCATCAAGCTGTATCTTTATTTGAAAATTAAGCACTAGAATTATGTGTAATTGATAAGCGAGCCTCTATGATGATGGAAGTTTTGATTTATTGAACTTGTTATCTTAGATTTGAAACTTTTCACTCTTGATAGTTTGAGCTCGGTGTTTTCTTCCCGCTAATGTTTCTATATCTTTTGTTATATTTGGGCTCTTCTGCAGATGCTTTGTTTGGGGAGCTGTGGCATGCCTGTGCTGGCCCACTTGTCAGTGTGCCCCGGAAGGGAGAGTGTGTGTATTACTTCCCTTAGTGTCATATGGAGCAGGTAGATGTGGATTTTATTTTCATTTGTGAGTGTAATTTGATATGATGATTTATAGTCTCAGGTTGTGGCATATTTTTCTTTTTCATTCGTGATTATTTCTACTTAAATGATCGGTAGTTGCGCTCCTACTGTTATGTTAGTTACACACGTTTGCTATTTTGTATCTATTTAGATTGGAGTTCACATAACGACTCACGGGTAGTCTGCATATTGTTACTGATCATTCTGCTGATACAAGGGTTTTATTTTTTCTTGTATTTATAGCTTGAAGCTTCTACTCATCAGGGTTTAGATCAGAAAATGCCAATGTTTGATTTGCCATCTAAAATCTTGTGCACAGTTGTCAACGTTGAGCTTAAGGTTTGTTTTGTTGTTTTCTCCATAGTAGCTCTTCCTCCATTTAATTTGTTGCTTATAGTAGTTATTTTTAGAATATTTTCCGTGCTTCTCAATTGTGACTACTTGCTTGCTTGCAGGCCGAAGCTGACACTGATGAGGTTTATGCCTAGATCACTTTCTTTCCAGAAAAAGACGCATCACTTTATTTCCAGAAATAGACGCATCACTTGAACAAGTGTTCATCAATATGAATCTATTAGAGAAGGTCAAAGACGCATCACTTTGTGTTGTTCCCAAAGATACTAGCACTTTTGTGGGGGATTGTTCACAATGACGTGAAACTAATGTAATATGCTATAAAATGTGTCAATTAGGTACTTTTGTTTAGCAACTATACGAAGTATGTATCAATTACGATGAGTGATGATGGTAACTTTAATTAGCTTTGTGAGCACAATTATCAAATATCCAATTCAGGGGCAACTTTTGCGTCGACATGAGCCGTCTCAATTTTTGAATAATGTAGCCGTTAAACGTTTTGCGACAGGAAAATAGCCGTCACAATGAAAGAATTAAAAAGCTGTAATTTGTTTTCGCGACGGCTGATGCGACGGTAATTACCGTCGCAAATAGTTGGAAAAATTTACGTCATCGTTTTCGCGACGGGGTTGACCGTCGCAAATATTAAAATAAGAACCGAAGACACCAATTTTTGCGACGGCTAGCACCGACCTAATGCCGTCGCAAGAACTGTAGCGGCGGGTACTTACTGTCGTAAATACCTTTTGCGACGGTCTCGTTTGCGTCGGCGTGTTTGCCGACACAACGCCGTCGCAAATAGTTGGGGCCGTCGCAAAAAGGCCTTTATCCCGTCGCAAAAAGTCGTCGCAAAAGTATTTTTTTTTTGTAGTGTATTTGGCGCCTTAGAATCCAAGAAAGGGTGAAAGTTTTTATTTGGAAGGTTGTTAAAGGGGGAATTCTCTACAATGTTGAAAGAAGAAGACGACATATGTGTGACACGCATCTTTGTGTGTGCTGTAACCATGAACCGGACTCCGGAGTCCCTCTTGCACCTCTTTAGAGACTGTCCGAAAGTCAAGCATATATGGAGAGGCCTACCTGCTACTCTTTTTGACAAGAGTTTTCTTGATTTTTCTTTTGCTTCATGGGTCCGAGGTAATATTCTTACCAAAACGTACTTTAATAATTTATGTTTTTGGAGTGAGATTTTTGCAGTTGGACTATTGTGGATCTGGAAATGGAGGAACGAGAAGACTTTCAACAATACCATCAACATTGGGGACAAGATTCAATTCATTCAGACTATTGCTTAGGAATACGTTGAAGTTTGGAACAGAAGAGGAGTATGCCACAATAGGAGCCCTAGAAACATCGTTAATATTGCATGGGAGCCACCTCCGGAGGGTTTCATCAAAGTCAACACGGATGGTGCGAAGAAAATAGGTGAGTATGCCTCAGCGACAAGTGTGTTAAGAAAAAGTGTAGGTGGTTGGGTGAGCGGGTTTGGTGTCAACCTAGGTATTTGCTCCGTCCCCATGGCTGAATTATGGGGCGTGGTGCATAGCCTTAGGGTTGCATGAGAGCTTAGTTATAGCATGATAATCCTTGAAACTGATTCCCACTTGATTACTCAACTTCTCAAGAAAAACATAGTCCCTTACTACCCTCTTGCTAGTCGGGTTGTTATATGCAAAACTTTTTTGAAAAGAAAGTGGAATATCCAGCTTTGACATGTCTACCGCGAGACGAATAAAGTAACGGATTTTATTGCTAGTTTTGGCATAAACCTTCATTTTGGATTGAATGTATTGAGTGAACCGCCGGATAGTGTAATTAATTTTTTACTTGATGATGTAAGGGGTCGGACTATCCCGTGTATTAACTACTTAGTCTTCTTTTCTATCAATAAAAACGCGTATAGATATTACCTCTCCTCCACACCAAAATAATAACAATAATAAAATTGTAGATATACGTGAAAAACAAGTTCCGATCTTTAAAAAAAAAGTCATGGCTGCAGGTATCAAAACTATTATGATTGAAGATAATTATCTTACCGTTATTTAGTAGTTTATTAGGCACATGTCACACCTAAGTTCTTTGAAAATATTACAATTAAAAAATTAAAAAAGGATGCACTAATAACTTTATAAAAAAAGAAACTCGATTTAAGCAATTACTTTATGAGATAAAAGGGAAAGTAGGCTAATTATGCATTAATGTAGATTATCTAGTCTCTTTTGTAAAAATGTAGATAAGGTAGACCCCTTGTAATTTTGAGAAAAAAATAAAATCAAAAATAATTTAAGATACTTTCAAAATTAAAAAGGAAAATGAGAGTGGTCCCCTATAATTATTCAAAATTAAAAAGACCTTAATTTTTTTAAATAAAAAAGGAAAATAAGAGTGGTCCCTACAATTAAGGAATTAGTTTTAAAAAATAAAAAGATTATCTCCCTTAATTAACATTGCTTTTTTTTTTTAAATAATCGCTTATTTGCTGGCATTAAAATTAATTACATAATTTTATTTACATAATCTGCGTGCGAAGTTATGTACATAATCTGCGTGCGAAGTTATGTACATAATCTGCGTGCGAAGTTATGTACATAATCTGCGTGCGAAGTTATGTACATAATCTGCGTGCGAATTTATGTACATAATCTGCGTGCGAATTTATGTACATAATATGCGTGCGAAGTTATGTACATAATCTGCGTGCGAAGTTATGTACATAATGTGCGTGCGAATTTATGTACATAATGTGCGTGCGAATTTATGTACATAATGTGCGTGCGAATTTATGTACATAATGTGCGTGCGAATTTATGTACATAATGTGCGTGCGAATTTATGTACATAATTTGCGTGCGAATTTATCTACATAATCTGCGTGCGAATTTATGTACATAATCTGCGTGTGAAATTATGTACATAAAATTATGTATAGAATTTGTAGAAATCACTCTCATTTTTCTTAATTAATTAAAAAACAGCCATATTAATTAAGGGAGAATTGAGAGTGGTCCCCACAATTAATATTCAATTATCTTTTTAATTTAGTTTATCTTTTTAATTTTTAATAGTTATTTATCCTCTTAATTAAGGGAGAGAATCTTTTTAATTAGAGTGGTCCCCACAATTAATAATCTCTTTATAATTTAATTTAGTTTTATTTTTTAAGAGAAAATTGAAGGGATTTAGATTGTATCATGGATACAAAAAGGCTCCTTTATACCAATTTTCTCTTACTTTATAAGATTTGTGCGAACCTAACACATGGTTTTGTCCCAATGTAATCCTATAAACGCAGTTTTCTTCCCTTCTAATAATGTACACCAGCTTATTTGCATTTATTTAAAATAAATAAATTAATTAATAATGACAACAAACTTTGACCAATTGATATATGTTGAATTTATAAAATAATAATTATGTTATATTTTAATAACTAATACTGAGAGTAGCTAGACCTCATCAATAAATAATATATATCCAAATAATTCAAAGCACACGTATAACTGAAAAATAAATAAATAAAGATAACTTTTTTAATAAATTTAATATCATGAAAACGGCACTTATTTGAATAATGCTGACATATATACTATTCAATTGTTGATTGAGATTTCAGACTGTACAATTCAAAAATAACGTTGACATATATGTAGATCACGTCGTTTTTGCACATATATATTGACTTTAACAAATAATATTAATCAGAAATTAAATTGGTATTATTCATATAACTTATTAACAATACAATATTTATTTTTATTCGGTTTTAAATTTATTATATACCTATGAACTATTTAACGGAAGAAATAAAAACAAATTAAATTTTAATTTAAATGATATAGGATTTATTATTATCATTTACAGAGTTATACCTTCGTCTTTCTATTAATACTAGAAGTATAGATCCGTGCTACGCACGGATACTCCTAAAAGTAATTAAATAAATATTTATAGTTGTATAAATTATAGAGTATTTTGGGTTAATTGGATATGTTAATAACTTTAAGTTCTAAATTTATATTAAAATTTTAATAAATTTTTTTTTATTTTATAAGTTTTAAATACATATTTGCTAAGAAGGAGATGTATCTTGCTAGATTACATAAAGTAGAATAACATTTTTTTTTACAATATTAATAATCTTACATATAGATTAAAACTTAATTATAAATATTGATTTAAATAATTAAATTACATATTTGATATGAAGGGGTGGCAATTATATTACTTGAGATCAAATTTATTGTAAGAATATTAATTTTTTATATAGGTTGACATTTGTAATAAATATTTGATAGGAATAAATTTGTTTGATTAAATATAAATTATGATCTTATATATAGATTAATTTTTAATTATAAATAGTTTCATGATTTAAACTATGTATTTGATATGAAAGAGTGTGGTTATATTATACTAATTGAGATAAAATTTATTGCAAGAGTTTTAATTTTGCATAGGCTAAAATTTAAACAACATGGAATAGGAAGAGATTTGCTTGTTAAATACATTAATGAAACAAAACTTATTGCAAAAAATCACAATCTTACTTGTAGGTAGGATAGTAATGACAACACAATCTCCAACTAGACATTACTCATATAAAATGAATCTATTAAGGGCTCGTTTGGTTTTAAATCCGAAATCGGAAACAGAATGAAAACGAATCTAGTTCATACGTATATCCTTATTCACGAAAGTTTTTGGAATCATTTCTTGTGGTTTAAAGTAACTGGAGTAGAGTTTGATTACTTTTGATACCCTAGGGTAACAAAATGTTGGGAATCAAGTGCATTTTGCCTTAAACAACAAGAAATGATTCCATACAATTTCATGGATAAGGATATAGATATGGACTAAATTCGTTTTCATTCCGTTTTCGTTTCCGGAATTGGAAACAAACGGATCCTTAGAGCTTCTGTTTTTTGCAAATTGATTAAAATCATTTAGTTCCCATTGATATACAGAAATTTTAAAATACATATTTTGAAAAATACTTCTTTTTTATATATAAGAAGGTAAGTGGCATAACAAGCGATGTGCCATTTGATCTTGGCATCACCTAAGTTTTATATTTACAAAATTTATATCGAACTTATAAACTAAAATAAAAATTAAATGTCCCAAAGGATAAAATCTACAGATACAATATAGAATTCTAATATTTCTGAACTTCGTATTATGTAATGTGTTTTACCTTAGGTTTTATAAAATAATAATAGTAATAATAATAAAAAAAAAATAATAATAAAAATAATCGTATGAGTACAGAAACCCTTCACCGCGTAAATAAATATAAAACTAAATGAATATTGCGAGTTCCGAGACTCTACAGTTTCGGATATATCACGTGAGTGATGACTCAGCACTAATGCAAATCAAATAAAAAAAAGTGGATAAGAACGGGAAAAGGCGTGACCTTTCCCGCCACGTGTCCCTGACCTTCTCCATCCAAAGCCACTAATATAATTTCCTTTTCACATTTTTATAAAAATAGACAACAAAATTATATCCAATCCAATCCTTCTTCTATATAAACCCTCTTCAACTCCCTTTATCCACCCCCAATTATCCAATTTCGCTTAAAATCACATCGCTATTTTACAACCCTAAAAAGAGGTCTTCCTTGAGATTCAGCTCCGATTTTTTAGAGATTACGATTACGAGATCCAAATCATGGCAGCTACCGTTGGAATGATCGGCAGTCGGAGTTCATCTGCGACAGCGTCGTTTGGACGCCGACGATTGGACTGGCGGAAATCGTCCAGGAGAGGCCGTGTTTCCATGGCTGTGGCTACCTCGCCTTCTAGAGTTGCTGATCCTTACGAGATTCTTCAGATCCAGCGTAATGCTTCCGAATCTGATGTCAAAAAAGCTTTCAGGCGTCTCGCTTTGAAAGTAAGCTTCAATTTCTACCATCAATTGATTGTTTTCAGATCTGGAATTTGAAACTGATTGTAAGTTTGCGTTTCGTGTATAGCATCATCCGGATGTATGTAAAGGAGACAACTGCGGGATTCATTTTCACCAGATCAATGAAGCGTATGATGTATGTTCCTTCATTGTTATTTACAGTTCAGATCTGAGCTGCAGATGAAATAATCAACCAAATAACTGGTGTCATGAAAATTTTCTTTGCAGGCTCTAATGGATAGATTCAGAGACAACTTGATTGATGATAATTCATATGGATCCGAAGTCGACGAGTCGTTCGGTGGAATGGATGAAGACTGGGACATGTGGGAAGAATGGATGGGTTGGGAAGGAGCAGGGATCCGTGATTATACATCTCATATCAATCCATACATCTAGAGAGGGGTCTCTCTTCAGTGAATAGTTGCATGACATTGTTTTTAGTTTACATGATCATGCAACACCTGATTGGCAGATTGTCCTGTTGGAATTGTACATAAAAATAATGGACTTTCTTATCTGCAGTTAATTTGTAGTAGTAGTAGTAATCTTCTCCAGTTATATTTGTACATGATTAGTTGCTGGTTATTTGATTTTGCTGGTTGGTAATTTCCTGCGTTTTTGTTTATGATTGAAGCTAACATTCAATCCCTGGTTGTGGTTGATACTTGATAGAGTTTGCGGTATAATCTGAAAGGGCCCTTCCTCTTCATAAATCAGTCCTGATTCGGACCGGTCAGGCGATCAGGAAACCAATCCGTCCTTAATAAATCGGTCTGGGTACAGGCCTAAAATTGACAATTACTAGGGAGTTTTCCATTAGGAAACAAGAGAAGGAAATCATAAACACGCAAAGGTTAAATTTGTGGGTTCACAACAACCGAACGGATCTTGAGTATTGCATGAGTTGGGGGTTCAACGCATAGGGGTAGGGCTGTTCAAATTCTGACCTGGTCCGACCAATTGTTGTCTGGACCTGAATTGGAAACCCATTGTTGGTCGGAGTTAGACTTTTTTAAGTCCAGATCATTTCTCAAATTTTTAATGGGTCCAGCTTTGGGCCCAAAAAAAAACCCAAAATAAGTATAAAAGGTTTGATCCAATCTAGGGCTGCACGCATCTAGACCGGACCGGAAATTACGGTCCGGTCCGATCCTGGACCGAATATGGTAAAATCTGGTCTGGTCCAGTCCAAGATAGTCCTGGACGCCGGTCCGGTCTGAACCGGATTTTTATACTTTAAATATTTTATAACTCGAAGAGCATCCGGTCCGGTCCAGTGGACCGGACCAGATTTAATCCAAACAAAAAATTATTTTAATTTTTTTTTTAAAATATATAATCAAACGGTTCGGACCAGTTGAACAACCTTAGTCCCATCGGACTGGACCAGACTTGGATATTCGGTTCAAATTCGGTCTTGTCCGGTACAGATCGGACGGACAATCTTACATCGGGTGAAGAAGAGAGGTGGTGATAGGCTGATACTACGGTTTCATATTGGGTTTGCTAGGCTGACGGTGTTCGGCGGCACAAGGAACGATAGTGCCCACCCGGCCACCCATGGACTTGTTGGCCAAGCTTTGAGCTAGACAAGTCATAGAACTTAAATACATAAAAAATTGTCACGTATAGTAATTGGCTATATTCAGACAATATAATTTAAACAAAATAATACATAATATTGCACTTGAACTATTAGATATTGGAGGTGTTGGACCTCCTTCCTACAAAAATTACAGAAGTAGAGTTAAGATCGAACAAATTACATTTGGACATGAAACACCTAACTCCCAAAAATTGCGCGTTGACACACGTGGAAGAAAAAAAAACTCCCAAAATTCGAATCTGAATTTTTTTCAAAGGACTCTCCTAATATTTACCTAATAAATCAATATTAGCCCTTAAATTAAATCTTGAGATCCATTCTAATAAAAATAATGTTAATTATCAAATAAATAAAATCTAATACTTACCTTCTTCTTTCTACGGGCTTTAATTAGCAAGGTAAGCATAACTGCTTCCCACTAACGTGAATTTACAAAGAACATTCCTTTAAGTCAGTCATCAAACAACATCCTTTCTATTGGGATCCATTAACAAAGAAAGCTCACGATTTTTTTATAAGGTACGTACTCTTTAATTGTTGTTGCTCCACCTTAAAGTAAGTAATTATTAAATCCTTCAATTCAGCACTTGTTTGAGCAATGAGTTGCAAGCACTTCACACAAGTTCTTCATTGTGTTTACTATCACACTGACATCAACTTTTGAATTTAAATCCTTCAATTCAGCACCTGTTTTTGCTTCCAATGGTGCAACTTTTTCTTCAGGTATAACCTCGCAACCTTCTGAATTTATTTGTAAGGACTGGGAAGGTTTAGAACTCGAAGCAGTTCTAGAGTAATTCAAAAAGGTTAACTCATTCCCTATCCCAAGATCTAGCCTGTGATTTCTATCAAATGATTTTCAACCTACATCATAAAACACGAACCATCATGCTCTCCAAATACATATCTTGAACTCGAAGCCCTCTTTGAAGAGAAATTCTCATTCATTTCCCCATACACATGTCCGTATCAATTGTATCAAGTCTAGTGAGGATGTCCTTATGGTCTTCGTCATTTGGGGTGGGACATGTTCAGACATTTCCAACCCAATATCTAGAGTGACCATTTTTTAATCTTCAAAAGGAGAAAAATGGGCTCCTTTCCAACACAGTTAATCTTCAGTTGGGTTATGAACTTCTAGACCATCTGAAAATTTCTCCATGGAATAAACTGGGACGCTTACATGAGGAACGGTAGACACAAATACCGTCTTCAATATCATACTGAAGCCGATATCAATAACTTGAGTAGCTCCTCCATGGGTGTGTATTTTAGACATTTTATCTAACACCTAACGGAAACTTATTAAATTCAATTGTTACCTGACTCATCCTTGTGTATTTAAGTACAAAAAGATTGACAATCATATGGTGACTATAAAGTTCCAGGAAGAAGGTTATCTATGGAGAATTCATGCACTGAAGTTGTTCACACAAACTGTCAATTTGGTACCAAACGACAAGAAACTAAATAGGAAGTGTGATAAAGAAGAGTTTTGGATCTGTCCCTTAGTTACTTGATTACAAGTCGAAGGACATTACATGAAAAATACACCGAGAGAAAGATAAATGTGGTATCATTTGGCTAATTTTGAAATGATGCAGCGTCTACTTGAAGCCACAACGAATCATCAATATCCGTTGGTTTGGGAACCTTTTCATCGATATGATCGAGAACGTTGTGTGCTTTCGCTGTAACGCGAAACAAGGTAACCCAGGAAGCATACGGAGTGTCATGATCGAGGACGAGGGCAATGTTGTTCTTGATATTGGAGATTCCGAGGGCAGAGAAAGATAAATGTGGTATCATTTGGCTAATTTTGAAATGATGCTGAACTGAGATCGACAACACAGTTTTGCTTTCTTTGTTTTCTTAAAAATTGACGTCAGTGGAATGAAGAAGGTAAGTATTAGATTTTGTTTTTGAATAATTATTTTTATTGTTATTCAAATATATCTCAACCATTGATTTTATCTAAGGGTTGATATTAATTTATTAGATAAATATTAGGAGAGTTTCCTTTTGAAAGATCTAGATTCACAAACCCAGATCACCAAAACTCCTCCATGGCCGCTGCTTGCCGCTACAGAAAACACAAACCCAAATCAATAGCAACACTTGAGAGCAATCTTTGCTCCTTCAATAACCTATAGCGAATTAAAACCACAAAACAACGTGACTCACATTTTCAAGCTTCAAGCATCAAAATCATCAAAATCATAACCCTTAGCCCAAAGAACGTGATCTTAGATGCCATGTTCCTTTTCTCAAAAGCTTAAAATCCCAAAGAAATCCTAATCCTAAATTAGAAACAACCATGGGTGCCATTGATAAAAGTTTCAATTCCTAACTCGAAACAAAAGAGAAGTAATCAAAGACTTTACCCTCCCTGAAATCACAACAAAGAACGAAGACAAAATGAAACCACAAAAATGTGCTCTTGGGATAGAAGAAGATGGCATTCCGCCTTCGCGGTTAAGATACTTCCATCCTTAGACGATGGGAGAAGAAGCTTTCCAATGTCCACATGGTGAAGAACCTTGGTATAGTAGGGAGATAAATGGGCCACTCAACACTTCTCTACAAACCAATATAAGCTCCTGCTTTATATTCAAAGAAAAGTAATCGTGTTTTGATGCATAACCATATCGTTATATGGAAAATCTTAAACCGAGAAAAAAGATCCACTTCTCACAGACCAATATCTAGATGTTTTCAGTCAATTCGTTTTCTTATCCTTAATGTGAAAAGTTGCTCTTCTTTTGACCTAATCAGTTGAAAAATTATCGAAAGACAAAACGACCAAAACCCCATTTCGTTTTAGAAATGCTTCTCGGAACAAGCTTTGAAAAGCTCAAATCTACAATTTATTGAATGGGTGATTTTCCCCCTTCAACATCAAGAACTTTGATGTCACCTCTTTAGAAACAGGAGGTTAATTACTCTTTCATTCTCTTGCTAGTCAAATAATCTATGAATATGAATACTAGAATTGGTGCAAGACTTTTGTCCTTGGGCCAAAAATATTGAAAAAACGTGGTTCTTTTGTACGTCTAAAAACAAGATACAACTTATGCTTTAATAATTAACATTTTAAATACTCGGAAACAATTGGAAAATGAGAGTATGTCCTTATGTTTACTTTCTTTAATAAGTTCTATTTTAAATTTGTGGCATGGGAATAACAATGGATATTTCTAGATGATCAATGAGATTTCCCCCCTATTATAGTTTGAACTATAAAGGGTATATTACCTTTATGAGTATGAGATATTTAGAATTTTTGTATTGTCATATTATGAATCCGTAGATAAGAACTTTATGAGTAATTATCTAGAATAACACATGAATATTGCATGTCAAGACCTGGTATCCAGTAGCCCTACACATCCATCGGTCATTGGCAACCGGACTCTAGACCATGTAACACGTGACCAACTCCACAAGTATTTAACTACCTCTAGAGGCTGGTAAGTATGTCAAGTACCAACACTGGAATTGGAAGAAGAGATAGTTAGAAGCTCGTAATATTGTGTAAAATTGGCCTGATCAACTCCAAACGGCCAACAAACGACAAATGTCAACACATAAGGATTCGGTCTAGTGTGTTTAGTAGAGGTTGTGGGGTATTTTTTTTCTAGTATTTTTAGTTTTATGTTTCGGACCAACACATTGAAAGTCTAGTGTCATTTAACCACCACCAAATGAATATTGGTGTAGGTTTTAGGTAAAGTTGTTTCGCACCTCCAAAACCACAATTTCTGGGCCTTTTCGGTTTCCCGAAACAAAGCGAGATAGCACGAAAATGGAGGCGATGAACTAGTTTCATGGATCGGAGAAGAGTTGTGAAGATCGTCGCCAACGAGGTAACAAAACATCCACATTCAACAAATCGATACCCGTGAATACTCTCAGGTTTGTTATCTTGAATTGATTTTAACTTCTCTGTGATTTTTGCTTTATTTTTTAGGGTTCATATTACCGCATCATGCTCATCTATCCGAAAAGAAGAGTTGAGAAACCGTCACCGACGAACAAAAGAAAATGCCAAATACAACAAATTGCAATCGGTAGACTGTGCTTCTCCAAACAACCTACTATTGCAGTGTGTGATCGAAGATGAAGTTAATAAAATTTAGGATTTCTAAGTTAAATTCATTTTCAATGATAAACTATTTATTAGTCGTTATAAATTTCATTAATTGTGATAGAGTTACCTCAGAAATGATAAAATAATGATATGAACAAACCCCAGGACGCAAATATCTCGGAATCTCACCAAGGCCCACCAAACCCAAGCGCCATACGTCATTCGCCCTTAGGCCGAAGCCCTCCGCCCCAGATATCGCCTTCCTTTCTCATTTTTGTGGTTTCTTCTTCGTCTCCCTATTTCCCCTGATCACAAAACTCACTCCCCTTCTCTCCCACACACACTTCTTCCTTCAATCAATCCTTCCATGAGCTCCAATCGGCATCCGCGCCTTCGTTATAACTTAGTTTCCCGGCTATTGTAGTTTTCTAACTGCAAAACTGAAGATCCAATCGCTCTACAGATGTAGCTCCTCGTCTAACCATCTTCCTCTTTGAATTTCTTCATCTCTATTTCATATTTCCGGTACGTTATTTCCTCTCTATTTCGCACTTTCTTCTATTTTACTTTATCGGTATTGAAATTGTGATTACACGTTGTGACACGCATCAAGGAATTTGTACCACACGCTTCTTGCTCTGTTGAATTTTGAGTTTATAGTGGGGTTTAGGGTTTCATTGTATGAACTTTTCTGGATTTTATTTCACTAAAAAAATAAAGTTTGGAATAGATTGAATTTTTTTTACCGCTTGTCCTGGAACGTCACTCGGTAGTTGAGATTCGGAAATTTTTGCATCAGCCAACAAATGCACATCCCATTGTCATTATTAATTAATTATTTTCATGCAATGATTTAGTTGCATGTACTATTGAATTCACGTGCTTGCTTTTGTTGCTATTGTTTGATTTGATTCCACGATTATACGACGTAAGCTGGATGTAGTCAGTCATGATACCTTTCTCTCGCTTATTTCCAGAGATTCTGATCTCGTTGTCTCTTTTGTATTATCATGCAATTTGTTTACTGTAATGTCTCATTCAAAGTGAATTTTATATTGGTCAAATTTTGCTGATCATCCTTTACATTAGAAATTAGATAGAACAGCCAGAAATCATTATTAGCAAGATACCACCTTTGCCCATTTACATGGAACAGTAATCACTAGTCAGCAATATGGAAAGGGTAAGAAAGGTAAAGGTAATTTGGGTTTTAATTCTTTTTTGTCTTCTTTTATTGATAAATGGGGATGGGAGTTAGTAGTTTATGGAGATATAATAACACGTAAATTTATATAATTTCGTTTACATTATTACATAGGGTGGTTAGATTATTTGGCCAGATTTAAAGTCATATATTCTTGTTGTATTTTAGTCTTTTAGAACAGTACTATAGTCACACAACTTACACAATGTCTAGCTCATCAAACTTCAAGCATTTATCTATGACGATTCTGTGAGAATATCCTTTTTTTTTCTCTCTGTTTGGAGGATTGTTTCTTGTTTACTAGAAACTCATTTTTTTAGATGCCTCTATGGTTTACTTCTATTTTTTGGTGGTGTTTGGATTTCCTAGTAATGACAGAACTCAAAGAACCACTCCTTACAAGAAAGCCAGCGCCATCTGCAAATTTTGCAGACATAAATAGTAATAATCTATGGGGCACAAACCGTGCACCCTTTCAAGGCATGGACTTTTTGGGCTTGAAGAAGCGTGGTCAGAGCACTCGCTCATGGATTCGAGTTGATACATCTGGTAACTCCGGGGTCATAGAAGTTGATAAATTCACCATAATGCGCCGATGTGATCTTCCTGCACGTGATCTACGCTTGCTTGATCCACTCTTTGTCTACCCATCAACTATTCTTGGCAGAGAGAAGGCTATAGTTGTAAATCTGGAGCAGATTCGGTGCATAATTACAGCAGACGAGGTCTTGCTTTTAAATTCACTTGATGGCTATGTATACCAGTACGTATCAGAGCTGCAGAGACGGTTGAGGACATCAAATGTAACTGAAGCCTGGCAACCAGATGATTCAAAGATTCTTCGGAGGAGAGGGAGTAGAAACTTTGACAGTTCTTCTCCTGATTATTTGCCTTTTGAGTTCAAGGCTTTGGAAATTGCTTTAGAGGCTGCTTGTACATATCTCGATTCACAGGTTTGTGATTCCTTCCATTGTCTTTAAACGCAGAAAAAACTGTTGGTAAGAAAGAGCGGATTTGGTTTCCTGCACTCTTGCTAGAGGGCAAGTATGTTGTTTGAATTCAAATTATATAGTACCTAATATATTATCATAGCTTCAAGCTAGAAGATTTTCATGTAACTAGATGTGGAATTTTAGATGGAAGAACTACTGCTAATTATTATAGAATTAATATAGATGGACTTCAATCAGTTGTGTTGTTTATAAAATTTTGCATCTGCAAAGAGGAGTGGAGGACATCAAATAGTTGAGTTGATTTATTTAATTTGTTTTATTCTTAAACTTTTGTCAAGAATGTGAACTTTTAGAAAATTCTATCATCAAAGACACGTGAATGTAAAGTTTAGATTGAAAGGCAGGTTCAAGGAAACCGATAGACGAGTCCGGTCTTTGCTTAGCCTATTGGGAATGCATTAGTTGACTGATATATGTATGGCCATCTATACTTCATGTTCTTCGTGTCTAGGTGAGATTTATTCCTTGTGATTTGATTTTGGACTAGGCTAAGGTATGCCTGGTGTATTCTGTGCTTCTTTTGTCTCTTTGGAATTCTTTTACCTTTTCAAAAGTAAAAATCTTTAATTAATCTTGTCTGTGCAATCTTACTAGCATATCTACAATGGATGTGTAGGCAACGCCACACCGTACAACATCCTAATTGAAATCATCTATAAATTTCCCAATTTTAAGTTAGTGGTTTAATATGCATTAGCAAGTGAATGACCTTTTCACTACACTTGTACATGATGGTGACATTTGTTCAACTTGTTCAAATGTTCCACAGGCATCTGAGTTAGAAATGGAAGCATATCCTCTCCTTGACGAGCTGGCATCAAAGATCAGTACCACAAATTTGGAACGTGTTCGACGATTGAAGAGCAGACTTCTTGCATTGACTAGAAGAGTTCAAAAGGTATTCATGCTTATCCCTCAGGGGTTTCTTGGACGTTATATAAAAGCTAGTGCTCAGACATATTCACTGAATTTTGGCCTTCAAATGTGGAATGCATATATAACTTCTCTGCAACTTTTACTTAATAGGTTAGAGATGAGATTGAGCAGTTAATGGACGATGATGGTGATATGGCGGAGATGTATCTTACTGAGAAGAAGAGACAAATTGAACTGTCATTTGATGGTGACCAATCTATGACGGGTTTTAGATCAATTGATGGTGCACAGTCAGTTTCTGCACCTGTTTCTCCTGTTTCTTCTCCTCCATCTTCAAGGAGGCTTGATAAAACCATAAGCCTAGCTAGAAGCCGCCATGATAGCGCAATGAGTTCAGGGACTGCTAATGAGAACATAGAAGAGCTAGAAATGTTGTTGGAAGCCTATTTTGTGGTGATTGATAGCACACTCAACAAGTTAACATCGGTAAATTGCTTATCCTTTTTTTCTCATTTATGGATGCCATGAGTATAATTGATTGAACCCTTTATCTTTTGCTTCCAGCTGAAGGAGTATATCGAAGACACAGAAGATTTTATTAACATTCAACTGGTATGATTACAATTGATTGAACCCTTGTTACCCTTTATCTTTTGCATTGACTATATTATGTTTCCTTGGTGCAAGGCTGTTTTTCTTGATGATGTTTTCCTGTAGTTTTCATGGGATAGTTGAAGATTAGGAAGGAAGTTAATGTTTTTTTTTAACAATTCGATGATTTCTGTGAATTTCAAATTGCTAAACACTTGAACCATATTATTTTTTTGTATATACATCTAGTGATTATTTTGGTGATTCTAATTGTGGTTATGCACTCCATTAGGTAAATTTTCTTCATATATACAGTGTATAGGAATGATTGAACGATGATTGTGAAACCTGTGAATTTATCAAGAGTAGACAGTCTATTTCTTAATGAGTGGCACTGAATATTTTTTAGCCCATTCCTGCTCATCAAATGGTCTCTTACTGCGTTCCATATTATGATATCCTTGGACTGGTTCGAGTATAATGATATTGATCTCTTGCGAGTGTTCATTTGTTTCTCATACCTGTCATCATAAATGTAGAAATCTGTGTCTTTGTGCAATTTGAGCCTTTATTAACTTTTTGTTGGAGAACTTTCACTTAGGTGATAGGAGAGTTGGTGTAGAATTTTACTATTACAGCAGATTTGACACTTGAAAATGACATAGAAACGAAAGTGTAAAGGCCATATAAAGTAGATTTGAAACTTGAAACGAAGTCATTGGTTTCTTTATTTAATTTTGTAGATAACTTGTCTACTATAAACCAGTGGCCTTAAGGCTAGTTGCTTAATTAAATCAGATATCTAAGTATTCATAGCTTAGTAATACATTGCCACGAGAAGTTGAGTTTATTTTCCGGGTTATTTGCAGGATACAGTTCGAAACCAGTTGATCCAGTTTGAACTGTTATTAACAACAGCAACCTTTGTAGTTGCAATATTTGGAGTGGTGGCAGGCATATTTGGTATGAACTTTCCGATCACGCTATTCGATGACGCGTCTGGATTCTATTGGGTGCTATTAATCACAGGAGTGTTTGGGTTTATCATATTCTTCGCCTTTTTGTGGTTTTTCAAGTACAAAAGGCTAATGCCAATGTAAAGTGAAAGGGGTCAACATGGCGGAAGCGAATAACTCAAGTCAACATGTTGAGTTAAACCAGTGAAAGATTGCCTTCTAGTTCACAAATTTTAAAGGTCAATCCTTTCAGGAATCGCAGTTACAGGAATTAGGAAATACATGATTGAAGATGAAGTGCTATTTTTATCCATTTGATCGGTATTAATACTTCAATACTTCGTAATATCTCGATTTTGTCTTCTTAATGTCAAAGTTGCATTGTTAGAGGGTATTTTGGCAAGTAAAATTTTGTGGAGAGTTGGGTTCTACATCCATGGACCATAGTCATTTGTGAACACATATATATGGTGTATTTTTTAAAAAAGTTTTTCATATGTTTTAAATAATTAATACTCATTAATTAGTCATTACTCAGTCGTTAAATTCCGATATCCATGTTAACATTATTACCTGATTTTCCTTGGAGTTTTTTGCAATATTATTGATAAACAAGAGGGTAGTTTCCATTGTTATAGTGAATAGTGATTTTTTAAAAAGTTTGTCTTATTTTAGATTGATTTTTTTATTAATGTAAAACGAGAAATATTAGATGTACTTTTAATATTTGTAAAAGCTGTACATACGGCTTTCAATTTACTAATGGACGAAAATTCTCGCAGTCCGACAACGTTCAGTGAGTCCAAGCACGTACAATTGACACTCAATTCGAGTTAGGCCACCATCTGTCGGCAAAGCAGGTCCGAAATCCCGGGGTCATCAGCCGGCGCCAACGCCGGATGCCAACGGTACTTGACAACAAGTAAATTGAACGTAAATAACACCCCTTAACATTTGTATTGGTGCAATTAGGCCAAGTATAGTCAATTTTTAATAGTTGTTATTCTACGCAAGCTTTATTTGTAATGGTGAGTTAAATTAACATATTTCATGATTATAATTAGATCTCGTGACAGAGAAAGCCTTAGAAGAGGGGCATGAAAAGGAGAGTAAAGGTGGTAGGTATTGGGCTGGGCCCGTGGGCCCGCCATGTGTCTCCTCTGTTCGAATCTTGTTTGTAGCCGTTGAGTTGGCTCCATCTCTTATCTTCATTCGTGTGTTGTCACCTCGTCTTGTGTGAAGCTTTACCATTTAACTTTGGTAAACCTACATTTACCCTACATTCATTTTACCCCTTCCCAATCGAAGTATCAAAGTCCGATACATACGGACCGGTAGAGCGGGATCGAGTGCATACGAGCGCACATGCGCATTAGGCCCAAGCCCATCACATAAATCCGATGAGGTTCCATCTTTCCATGACGAATGAGTCAAGTTTTAGCATGCTCCTCGAATCCAGCTTTAAATTTTAACTGAACGGGTTTAAACCAATCAATTTGAAAACGAGTCACTTGAACTCGACTCCCAAGTGAACCGGTCCCATAGGCAAATACTAACTCGTAATTACAGGTTGGAGGTGGGGCCCAATTGAAATCATCGAGCAACCCATGCCACTATCATCAATTTATCAGTAGAGTAGCCAGTGAAATACAACCACCAACCAACTCAACAATTAGTCTCCAAAAACAAATGAAAATGTGTGCCACCGGCAACGGCAAGTCACTCAACCTTATCTTCTCCGTCCTCATCGCCGCCGTTCTCGTCTCACCGGCGATTGGAACAGATCACATAGTGGGGGCTAATCGGGGATGGAACCCAGGAATCAACTACACTATCTGGACCAATAACCACACATTCTATGTCGGTGACCTCATCTGTATGTTCAATACTCTCTGTCTCATCTTCTTCGTCTTCTTTTGGTTTACATCTTACTGTATATGACTTTGACTAAAGCTACCAACTTTAACTTTCATTTGTGCTTTTCATGCCCAAAACCATATCAAAAGTAGATAACACTAGATGGCAATTGACAATAACCCTCACCTATGTTTTTCCATTTTCACCTCTAGCTCCTTTACATTTTTTGGTGGGACAATAGTGAATTGGACGGAGTGTACGTTCGTATACACATGTCCGTGCGTTGAGTTTGAGTCCAACAAATTAGGGTTCTAACTTTACGCTCTTTAGCACTACACGGAATTAGGGTTAATATTCGAGTCTCACTATGATACGTCCATATTCAAATTATTTAGAACGAGTTTAAATTTTAATCAAGCTTTAAAATATGTTCATTCTTGATTTGTTTTGTAATTAAACAAGTTTAAACTTAGCTTTTTACTAGTCAATTTAGTTTGACCAGAACTCGAGTAGCTAAACTTATATTGACTATGTAGCATTTAGGTACCAAAAGAATCAATACAATGTGTTTGAGGTAAACAAGACCGGGTATGACAATTGCACAATAGAGGGTGCATATGGAAATTGGAGTAGTGGCAAAGACTTCATTCCTCTCAACAAGTCAAAATGGTATTACTTCATTTGCGGCACCGGTGGTTGCTTCAATGGCATGAAGGTCTCCGTTTTCGTCCACCATCTTCCGTCTCCTCCCCACTCGAAAACAACTGTTCACGCCTCTATGTCAGAATCCGGTTTTCGAGTCAATCTTGTTTCGAGGATTGTCGCGGTTTTGGCTTTGGTAGTGAATTTGATTTGGGTTTAGTTGAATTGATTTCATTGTTGAGAGTGTATGGTAGCTTGATTTTTTTATTGTGAGAATGAATTGTGAAAGATACTACCATTAAATCATTAATGTATTTTTTAAAATTGTTGTTGTGGGATTTTACTATTTTAGCCTTTTGGAAATGAAGTTTATGACCGGATTAATTTATACACCTTATGATCGGAATAAGGCGAAAAAAGATAAATTTCAATGGACCAATATAATGTTGAGGATCGTCGTCATTTTATAATCAATATGAGATCATTTCCATCAAGTAGAAATCTTTTTTTGTAGTCTGGATTAAATTCTCGCCATCATGAAATTATAACATGAATGACAATTTGTTCTCGCAATTTTAATTAGATGAATAAATCTCTCATTTGGGAAACCATACTTCGTTCATGCTCGTCCTTCGATCAAAAACACCATTGCAAATTCCGTCCAACCTTCCATTACACCAGTCGTTGTAATGACTAGAACCATTTCAACGGCTCCAATGAGAGAACCCTCACCGCCTCACGGACAATAACCCTCTTACCCGACGGCTCTGATACCATGTTAACAAGTCAAAACCTCTCCGTATATATTAGGGTAAAATACACAAAAGGTTACAACCCATTCAAATGAATCAAAACAAAAGTATGGGCCAAAGATGAGGACCACCTCACTTGTAGGTCTTAGGAAGGTGGCCCTTGATTACTTGTGTTTTAATCATGCTTAATTATTATGGTTTCTTTAGTGATCACTCTAATGATTGATCAAGCAACTACATAATTACAATTTCTGTTACACAATCTAGTGGATCCTATAACATGTTTAATAGGTTTTATGTAGTTTCAACAAAGCAAACACAAGACAAAGAGAAGCAAAAAGAAAACTATATACAAACAAATTCTACATACAACATCATAACATTACTAAAAACCATGCCACCAAGAAAACAAGAAGCAAGCTTGACTAAACCAATTCTTCACCCTTCTTGTGAGTCTTACTCCTCATTCTACTTAACTTACAAGGTGGTGATGGTGAGAACTCAAATGGCAATGGAGGCAAATCCATTTCACCCTTGAGTATCCTCACAATGTCACCTATATCGGGTCGTAACTCGGGCATTCTATTCAAGCAACCCAATGCTAGATTAATACACAATGTGGCTTGATCCTTATTGAATGATCCTTTAAACTTCTCATCTACTAGCTCAAGAACATTGCCTCCTTGAGCTAATTGCCTACACCAACTTATCAAATTTGCCTTCTCGAGCTTCATGGGCGAGTTCAAAACATGTAGAGGCCTTCTACCCGAAACTATAACAAGGATCAATACTCCGAGGCTGTATATATCGGTCTTCTCCATCAGGAAACCGAAACCTGCTCCTCCGAATTCCGGTGCTACATAGCAAAGTGTCCCTCTCATGCTTGTTGTGCTACTTAGCTCCCTACTGAACAAGTCTCCACTCCATATATCACTATTCATTGAACAAGTCTTCTTCTTTTTCTTCCTCCAAATCCTCCCCTCATGATCACAACTCGGCTGGTTCGTTTTCGTACATTTTCTTCGAATCGTTGTCCGAAAGCACTTGCCTAAGTGAAACTGCAAGGGCTTGTAGCTTCTCTTTATCTTGTTGGCTTTCTTGTTACTCATTTCCTCGAGATTTTCTTCCCTCCACCAATCCTCCATCTTCTTGGGTCCCTTTTTGCTTATTGGTTTGTTGTTGGATGATTTATGCATATGATTCTCCTTCATCCCTTCATTGAGATGACTTGATTGCTTATTATCCAAATCAATCACCTCAGAATCCAATCCTCCCTTATGTTCATCATCCCATTCCGGAATCGTTTTCGGACCAATTTGACTACCTATCCATTCCATAACATAATCTTTACTACATAGCTCCCCACTCCCATCTTGCTTCCACCACCAATCCTTACCCCATTGCTTCGAACTCGAAACACACTCGCCATTTTTGTCATTGACATCTTCAGACACTCCAATTCTCATAACCTCCTTCCCTTTTGGACTAAGACTGTTCTTTGATGCTTGTAAAGCAACAGCAAAATCAAACTTACTAGGGGTACTACTCTCCTTTGCTGCAACCGGAGTCCGGGACCCACTCGCCGGAGTTTCAGCATTCCACAGCAACTCCTGGCTCTTACCCAATTCCTGACTGAACATTTCAACCCCAAAATGATCACCTCCATCTACCTTAAACCTAGATAACCCGAAATCTGAGATTTTAGCCCTAAAATCCCAATCAAGCAAAACATTACTAGGCTTCACATCACCATGAATCACAGGAGGATCACACTCACTATGCAAAAACTCAAGCCCACGGCAGACATCTAAAATAATCTGAAACCTTCTATACCAACTCACCAAATTCAAACCCAAATTCCCTTCAGAAAACAACAATTCCTGCAAACTCTTATTAGGCATATACTCATAAACCAAAATCCTCTTGTTTCTATGTATACAATAACCCACTAAGGCAACAATATGGGGCGATTTGATCGAACCCAAAATGTTGAGCTCATTTTGGAATTCTTTCTCAAATTGTAAAGATGCAGTTGGGTCAAGCTTCTTGACTGCAACAGACTTACCATCTTTCAAAACGCCTCTAAAGACAGTACCGGAGCCGCCCTTTCCAATGGCGTTTTCTGGGTTAAAGCTATTTGTGGCGGATTTGATATCTCTGTATGTGAATTTGTGGAGCTTTAGAGGGGCAATTTCGTCAAATGGACTAGTTCTTGAGCGTTGAAAAAGAGATTGCCAAAAATGGTAGAGAATGTAGATTATGGTGAAGATTATGACAGCAGTTGCTGAAGCTGTGATTGCTATGAAGAAGGCTTTGGATTTGAGGATTGAATGGGTAGGTTTAGGGTTTTGTGAAATGGGTCTTGAAGGCATTGCTTGAATTGATTGAATTTTGATCAGAAGGTCAACAAAATCAAACAGAACAACACAAAAGTTGACAAATTTGCAAATTGACTTCTTGTGGAAGAAATTGTGGAAATTTAGATGTTGATCCTCAGTTGCTTAGCTCAGGGCATGGCAAGACTCAAGAGAGTATGTGTGTTACCAGAAATAGGTCTTCTGTGGGTAAAGGCATTTGAAGGAGGATGAATGATATCAAGCTGTGTTCAGATGAAAAGCACATGTATTGTAATGTAAGTGTTATGATTCATTCTATATTTTAGTTTAAGTTGTTTCGATGTTCTTATAAACTATTTAGTATTGTATAAATATCGATCTTAAAAAGTATACAAACTATTTATGCAACATTTAAATATAAAATCACATGATTTTTTTTAAAAAAAAGGATAATAAAATTTTAATGATAAATCGAGATATTAGTAAATTAATTTTAAAAAATGCGAAGACAAGATAAATGAAAGCATGATAAATGCATAAATTTCTTAAGTATTGATTAATTTATATTATCATAAAAAGTTGCTATATTTAATTCTGCACTGTTTTTATATGCCTTTAAAAAAATTGGGATAAGATATATAGAAATTTCAAAGTATGATGCAATGATTAAAATAAGTAAAATTTTAGAATATTAATGATAATATTATCAAATATATTTAGGATAATCTATATATTAACGGATATGATTTGTAGAAATATTGCCAAAAAATTATTTAGTGTCAAATAATTTGTCAAAGTCTGATACACACGGACCGATAGAGCGGGGTCGTGTACGAGCGCACATGCGCATTAGGTCCAGACCCAACACATAAAACCGATGAACTTTCATCTAAAACTAATTGGCAATAAAAGTAGTTCACCGACCTTATATACTAGGTTTGAAGTGTCTCATCTTTCGAGGTGAGATCTTATTATCTCCAACATAATTTCTCGTGTAATTTTATATTCTATCATTCTATGTCAGTTGAACGCGTCCTAGATAAACTCGATCATTTTCATACAATATGAAATTTAATTAATGTGTATATAAAATAGATGAATATAGTTTAATGAAATTAAGCATTTAATTTGTTAGTCGATATCAAATTGGAGACACCTACTTATAAATATTTTTTAAATCCCAATAACATATTTGAATAAGTTATTTTGGATTACAGTTGGGTGGAAATGGAATATTGAATAATGTTATTTTATTTTATTTATCGTTATCGGCTTTACATATTAAATGTGTTGGTGATGATTCATTTGGACAATGACTGGACAGGGGCATGAAGTGGAGAGAGAGAGAGAGCATTTTTCCTGATCGTTAACGTGCTTTTGACTACTTCACTCATTCAATTCCATTTATATGTACATACTAGTTTAGCGCCCGTGCCGTGCACGGGTATTTGAAAATATATTTCTTACAGTTTTTTTTGTATGAGTAATTTTTTATAGATTTATTTTTCTTATTATATTTTGTTGATTTGATTACGAATGTTTATGTTAAATAGTATACGCATATAAGAAAAATAATAACAACATAGTTGTTGACCCAGTTCGGGGCATACCAAGCCAGGAGTGTACACTATCTCTGTATTATAAAAATCACAATATTAATAATGTCAAAAAACAGCTAAAATTGTGTACATTTAATATAATAGAAATCACGATGATAACCTTTGACGTGAAACCTCGAGCACATGCGCGACAGTCCGATCCTGAAAAAGAGAAGAAGATAAACTTTATATAAGTGTAAGCTCAAGGACGGGTTATGATCGCTTGATATTATTGATTGAAAACGAAATAAAATGAAGAAGAAATTCTAACGTACCTTAAATTATGTTGCGAAAAACTTCGTCAAATACAACATTAGTTGTAGTATCTTGAACCTTGCACTTAGGGTCACATATCATAATCCTTAATCCATCCCTGCTCGTCACTCTTGAGATAGCGACATATAATTGGCCGTGACTGAAGACCGGTCTAGGCAAATATATTCCAACCTGTGCAAGGGACTGACCTTGACTTTTATTTATAGTCATAGCAAAACATACCATAACTGGGAACTGTCTCCTTGGAAATTTAACAGGAATTTTCAAGTCCGTGGGTGTAAGAATTGTTCGCGGAATGAAGACCTTATGACCTCTATTGTTCCCAGATATTATTTCTGCCTCGATGATTTGTTTTCCAAGTCTCCTAACTATCAGTCTGGTTCCGTTACACAACCCTGCAGACTGATCAATGTTTCTCATCAACATAATTGGAATTCCAACTTTCAGTCTCAAGACATGGTTCGGAAACCCAGAACACTTGATGCAGTTCAAGAACTCGCTCGAGTAGAAACCATCATCAAGAGAACCTTCGCTTGGACATATACTATCCGAACTCAAGTACTCTGTCACGTCTCCAGGTATCAATGATAGAATATAGTCATTAACCTTCTCAACAATCTCATTGGTAGGGGCGAGAATAGCTCTTTCTTGAAAGTAGCTCGGTGGATCCTGAATATTGTAACTCAAAGGATATACATGGTCAACAATAGTTGCAATCGGGTCACCTGTAGATGCAAGTAGGAGATCTTCAGGGATGGTACTCTGAGCTTCTCCATTAACACTTTCACCTTCCGTGCCATCTCCAATGCCCAATATCCAATCTGAAAACTCATTAGCCTTTTGAGCTTCTAATTCAGTAACTCCACGTATAACCCTCATGTTTTGAGTTAATTTAAGCACCGTGCAGTGATCCCACAAATATGACGCATTGATTGCAGCAAAGACAATATCATGTCTACTTCCATGACTTACAACATGCAATATTTGTCTAAAATCACCACAAAAAAAGACAACGTTACCACCAAACGGGAGAAGTGAGCAGTCTGGATTATAAGATCGCATGACGTCCCTTAAACTTCTATCGAGCGCTTCAAAACAACATTTGTTAACCATGGGTGCTTTATCCCATATTATCAGCTTTGTCTTTGACACTAACTCAGCCAGATCCGTACCTAAACATATAAGATTAAAACATTAATATATTGTTCAGTGTAATATGAACAATATATTAAAAAAGAAGTTTTAATAATGGAAAAATGACCAAGAATAATACCAACTATGAGGTATGAACCAAAAATAATACAAACTTTAAAAATTACTAGTTGGTATACAAACTATTTCACATTAAACCAATTTTGATACGGGGTAAAGCTATAGCAAATTTTATTACAAAAATCGCCCATAACATTTTAAATGATACAAAATTACCCCTACATTATATTTTCTTTCACAAAACACCCATATAACTTTTTTATACCTAACGAATTATATAATAAAGGTTATTTGTCACTTTTTTCTTACATATTTTAGGCCATTTATTTAAAATATAACTATAAGAATGATTGAGAAGTTTTAACACTTTAAAAATAAAATTTTGGTTAAAAGACTCATACTTGATGACATTCCCACAATATTTTGATATAAAGTAAGATTGATTTTTGAATTTTTAAAATTTAAACATGGAATGTAGAATTTTCCCCATAAATTTAGGTTAAATATATTAATTTTTAAATATCAAAATACTCAAAATTTCAAATTAGTATTATATTCTTTCGTTAAGTTTTACCTACAAATATGAATTATTCCCTCAAACTACACCCATAAAACAATAATGACACAAAACATAATTCTATTAACCAAAATTTCATTTTTAAAACTTCTTATTTTTTTAATGAATGAACTACCTTAAATATTAAAAATAAATTGATGACTAACTTTTCTTACCTAATTCAAAAATAACATGGGTGATTTTTGAAAAAAAATAAAATATAGAGGTCATTTTTGTGTGATTTAAAAATATGTGGGTAATTTTGTAATTAAAGTTGGCTAGATTTTCACCCCATATCAATATTGGTTTAATGTGAAATAGTTTGTGCATCAAATAGTAATTTTTAAAGTTTGTATTACTTTTGGTTCATACCTTATAGTTGGTATTATTTTTGGTCATTTTTCCTTTAATAATTGAATAATAAGGTTTATACCTGCACGAATGTTGCATGTTGAACTTTCGTCAACATTTATTGGGATGTCAAACCTCGAATGAGCGGTTCTACCGCCTGGAAGCAAGAGAGCTGCATTACCACTCGAAGCAACTGTTAGAACGATCTCACCTTTACTCCTCAAACCAGCCGAAAGGGATCTCCATATCAAAGTCTTTCCTGTTCCACCGTATCCATAAAGAAACCCCCCCCCCTTATCAGCGGACACAGCACACATAATCTGATCATACACTCCCCTCTGCTCGTCGGTGAAATTGGAAACCAATCTGTCATAGTTTAGTTCATCTTGAATTAGTCTATTATGCTGCTCCATAATCAAGGCTTCATCACGATAAGGCATAGACTTATTCGTCTTCAAACTGCCGCCGTTCCTCTGTAAAAGTTTCTCTGTCTCAACCAAGGCGTAATTTTGCAGCACGACATCATCTAATTGCAAATCTACGTACAAATAAACCAAGTTAAACATGTTTACTTACCTAGTACAAAATATACTAAACAAATTGAAAAAATAATGCAAAACTCGAATTAAATTCATATACATGAAAGAAAGCATACCATTATTACGCAACACCCTTCTCTGTCGTGCAAGAATATCATTAGATAAGTACTTTCATACTTCGGCCCAAACCAGATGAGGCGACGACATGCTACCTGAGAGATACAACATGATGAATAAATTTCGAAGATAACCAGCAGTTCCCCAAAAACTTGCTTCTTTTATACCGTCAATGTATTCCCGGTCGTCATCCTACAACCCCATAGCATAACATGCTTCCCTAAATGTGGCATATAGTGTACCGTTGATTGTCCGAATTTCCTCGTAGCATGTAGGACCCTTAATATGATTCAGCAAAACCCTCAAGTAGTACCTCTCTCCAGACTCAGGTGCAACGTGGTATATCCTCCCTAGTGTATATCCCGCACCTTGTGCGGGTTTGTTAATAAAATAGCTTATCATATTACATTTTTTTTACTATATTATATGTTGTTAACTTTATTAGTTATATGTTATGAGCTCGTATAAATAACGCGTCAAGTGTTACATAGTAAATGAGATCACGTAACCCATGTGTTGATCATTAATAAGTTTTATACTAATAAATTTTTTTAAAAATCTAATTTATTATTTAATAAATAATAATTTAAAGAAAAAGAATAATCATATATTTTAAAAATACCATAATCTGATACGAATTCAATTAGTAAAAAAAGATTAATTGGCTTAATTTGTGATTTAGTAAAAAAATTTAATCCGAGAAAAAACATAGGAGCGCCACGTCAGCATTAGTTTCGTATGTTTTAGTAAAATATGTAGAATATAGATGTATATTTAGTATATTGATAAAATAAGAATTACGAATTTAATAGTTCAACGGTCCAGAAATTAGTAGGTTACAAGGACCCACAAATTAGTAGATCACAAGGACCCACAAGAGCACAACGATCCAAAAATCATTAGGTCACAACGACCCAAAAATCATTAGGTCAAAACGACCAAAAAATTAGTAGGTCACAATGATTACATACAAATACTAATCCAATATGATTAAGTATTATATTTGATTCTGACCAAAAGGTTCAGAAATGTATGAATTTTATAAGCCTCAAACACTCTACATCTATTTATACATGTTTTCAAAGTGTCATCCTTTCCTCATAATCGATGTGGAAAAACAAAAATCATATTTTACAAAATAACTATGGTTTAATTAAAAAAAAGATTTATTAGCTTAATTCGTAATTTAGTAAAAAGTTTAATCCGAGAAAAAACGTGGGGGCGCCACGTCAGAATTTAATGTCTTTTTTTTTAGTAAAGTATATAGAATATATATGTATAATTAGTATATTGATAAAATAAAAATTACGAATTTAATAGTTTAACGGTCCACAAATTAGTAGGTCACAAACGACCCACAAATCAGTAGGTCACAAACGAACCACAAATCAGTAGGTCACAACGAAAATTAGTAGATCACAATGACCCCCACAAATTATTAGATCACAACTCATAACGACTCACAAATCAGTAGGTCACAACGACCCACAAATAAGTAGGTCACAACGATTCAAAAATCAATAGCTCAGTAGGTCACAAACGACCCATATATCAATAGGTCTCAAACGACACACAAATTAATAGGTTACAACAACCCACAAATTAATATGTCACAAGGACCCACAAATCATTAGATCACAAGGACCGACAAATTATTAGGTCACAATGACACAAGCATCAATAGGTCACAACGACCCACAAGGTATTAGATTAAAACGACCCACAAATCATTAGGTTAAAATGACATACGAATTAGTAGGTAACAACAATCCACATTCAAATACTAATCCGGTATGAATAAGTATTATACTTGATTCTGACCAAAAGGACCAGAAATGTATGCTTTGTATAATCTTCAAACCTTATAGGTCTATTTATAAATGTTGTCAAACTATCATATTTCTCTAATAACGATGTGGGATAACAAAATTTATATTTTACAAAATAATTATGGTTTAGTAAAAAAAAAGGATTTACTAGCTTAATTCGTGATTTAGTAAAAATTTTAATCCGAGAAAAAACGTGGGGCGCCACTTCAGAATTATTGTCTTTTGTTTTAATAAATTATATTGATGTATATTTAGTATATTGATAAAATAAGAATTACGAATTTAATAGTTCAACGATCCACAAATCAGTAGGTCACAAACGACCACAAATCAGTAGGTTACATTGACTCACGAATCAGTAGGTCACAACGACCCACGAATCAGTAGGTCACAACTACCCACAAATCAATAGGCCACAACAACCCACGAATCAATAGGTCACAACGACCCACAAATTCATAGGTCACAACGACCCACAAATTAGTGCGTCACAAAGACCCACAAATTATTAGATCAAATCGATCCACAAATCATTAGGTCAAGACGAACTATAAATCAGTAGGTTACAACGATCCAAAAATCAGTATGTTACAACGACTCAAAAGGTCTAGAAATGTATGATTTGTATAATCTTCAAACCTTGTAGGTATATTTATACATGTTGTGAAAGTCTCATTCTTCTTTAATAACCGATGTGGGACAACAAAATTCATATTATATAAAATAATTAAGGTTTAGTAAAAAAAAGTTATTGGCTTAATTCGTGATTTAGTAAAAGATTTAATCCGATAAAAATGTGGAGTGCCAGATCAACATTAGTAAAAAAAAGGATTTATTAGCTTAATTCGTGATTTAATAAAAAGTTTAATTAGAGAAAAAACGTGGGGTGGCATGTCAAGAATTAGTGTTTTTTATTTTAGTAAAGTATATAGATGTATATTTATTATATTGATAAAATAAGAATTACGAATTTAATAGTTCAACGGTCCACAAATTAGTATGTTACAAACAACCCACAAATTAGTAGATTTTAAGGACCCACAAATTATTAGGTCACAACGACCCACGAATCAGTACGTTACAACGACCCATGAATCAGTAGGTCACAACAACTCACAAATTAGTAGGTCACAACGACCCACGAATCAATAGGTCACAATGACACACAAATCAGTGGGTCGCAATGACACACAAATCAGTGAGTCATAACGACCCACAACATATTGGGTCACAACGACCCACAACATATTGGGTCACAACGACCCACAAATCAGTGGGTCACAACGACCCACAAATCAGTGGGTCACAACGACCCACAAATCAGTGGGTCACAACGACCCACAAATCAGTGGGTCACAACGACCCACAAATCATTAGGTCAAAACGATCCAAAAATCTGTAGGTCAAAACGATCCAAAAATCATTAGATTAAAACGACCCAAAAATCATTAGATCAAAACGACCCAAAAATCATTAGATCAAAAGGACCTACGAATTAGTAGGTCACAACAATCCACTCCACATACAAATGCTAATCCGGTATAATAAGTATAATACTTGATTCTGACCAAAAGGTCCGAAAATGGAGTCTTAATTTGCTTAATTCGAGATTTAGTAACAAAATTAGTTATTTGCTTAATTCGTGATTTAATTCGAGAATTAGTTATTTGCTTAATTCGAGATTTAGTAACAAAATTTAATCCGATAAAAATATGGAGTCTTAATTTTTATTTTACAAAATAATCAAAGATTCTGATTATGATTTAGTAAAAAAAGGATTTATTAGCTTAATTCGTGATTTAATAAAAAGTTTAATTAGAGAAAAAATGTGGGGTGGCACGTCAATAATTAGTGTTTTTTGTTTTAATAAAGTATATAGATGTATATTTATTATATTGATAAAATAAGAATTACGAATTTAATAGTTCAACGGTCAACAAATTAGTAGGTTACAAACAACCCACAAATTAATAAATTTTAAGGACCCACAAATTAGTAGGTCATAAAGACCCATAAATTATTAGGTCACAACGACCCACGAATCAGTAAGTTACAACAACCCATAAATTAGTAGGTCACAACGACCCACGAATCAATAGGTCACAATGACACACAAATCAGTGGGTCACACTAACACACATATCAGTGGGTATAACGACCCACAACATATTGGGTCACAACGACCCACAAATTATTGGGTCACAACAACCCACAAATCAGTGGGTCACAACGACCCACAAATCAGTGGGTCACAACGACCCAAAAATCTATAGGTCAAAAAAGATCCAAAAATCTGTAGGTCAAAACGATCCAAAAATCATTATATCAAAACGACCCAAAAATCATTAGATCAAAAGGACATACGAATTAGTAGGTCACAACAATCCACTCCACATACAAATGATAATCCAGTATAATAAGTATTATACTTGATTCTGACCAAAAGGTCCGAAAATGTATGATTTGTATAATCTTCAAACATTTGAGGTCTATTTATACATGCTGTCAAAGTATCATCCTTCTCTGATAACCGATGTGGGATAACAAAATTCATATTTCACAAATCAGTGGGTCACAATGACACACAAATCAGTGGGTCACAATGACACACAAATCAGTGGGTCATAACGACCCACAACATATTGGGTCACAACGACCCACAAATCAGTGGGTCACAACGACCCACAAATCAGTGGGTCACAACGATCCACAAATCAGTGGGTCACAACGACCCAAAAATCTATATGTCAAAACGATCCAAAAACCTGTAGGTCAAAACGATCCAAAAATGATTAGATCAAAACGACCCAAAAATCATTAGATCAAAAGGACATACGAATTAGTAGGTCACAACAATCCACTCCACATACAAATGATAATCCGGTATAATAAGTATTATACTTGATTCTGACCAAAAGGTCCGAAAATGTATGATTTGTATAATCTTCAAACATTTGAGGTCTATTTATACATGTTGTCAAAGTGTCATCCTTCTCTGATAACCGATGTGTGATAACAAAATTCATATTTTACAAAATAATTAAGCTTTAGTAAAAAAAAGTTATTGGCTTAATTCGAGATTTAGTAAAAAAAATTTAATCCGATAAAAATATGGAATCTTAAATTTTATTTTACAAAATAATCAAATATTCTGATTATGATTTAGTAAAAAAAGGATTTATTAGCTTAATTCGTGATTTAATAAAAAGTTTAATTAGAGAAAAAACGTGGGATGGCACGTCAAGAATTAGTGTTTTTTGTTTTATTAAAGTATATAGATGTATATTTATTATATTGATAAAATAAGAATTACGAATTTAATAGTTCAACGGTCCACAAATTAGTAGGTCACAAACAACCCACAAATCAGTAGATTTTAAGAACCCACAAATTAGTAGGTCACAAGGACCCATAAACTATTAGGTCACAACGACCCACGAATCAGTAGTTTACAACGACCCATGAATCAATAGGTTACAACAACCCACAAATCAATAGGTCACAACGACCCACGAATCAATAGTTCACAATGACACACAAATCACTGAGTCACAATGGCACACAAATCAGTGGGTCATAACGACCCACAATATATTGGGTCACAACTACCCACAAATTATTAGGTAATAACGACCCACGAATCAGTAGTTTACAACGACTCATGAATCAGTAGGTCACAACAACCCACAAATTAGTAGGTCACAACGACCCACGAATCAATAGGTCACAATGATACACAAATCAGTGGGTCACAATGACACAAAAATTAGTGGGTCATAACGACCCACAACATATTGGGTCACAACGACCCACAAATCAGTGGGTCACAACGACCCACAAATCAGTTGGTCACAACGACCCAAAAATCATTAGGTCAAAACGATCCAAAAATCTGTAGGTCAAAACGATCCAAAAATCATTAGATCAAAATGACCCAAAAATTATTAGATCAAAACGACCCAAAAATCATTAGATCAAAAGGACCTACGAATTAGCAGGTCACAACAATCCACTCCACATACAAATGCTAATCCGGTATAATAAGTATTATACTTGATTCTGACCAAAAGGTTTGAAAATGTATGATTTGTATAATCTTCAAACATTTGAGGTCTATTTATACATGTTGTCAAAATGTCATCCTTCTCTAATAACCGATGTGGGATAACAAAATTCATATTTTACAAAATAATTAAGGTTTAGTAAAAAAAAATTTATTGGCTTAATTCGAGATTTAGTAAAAAAATTTAATCCGATAAAAATATGGAGTCTTAATTTTTATTTTACAAAATAATCAAAGATTTTGATTATGATTTAATAAAAAAAGGATTTATTATCTTAATTCGTGATTTAATAAAAAGTTTAATTAGAGAAAAAACGTGGGGTGGCACGTCAAGAATTAATGTTTTAGTAAGGTATATAGATGTATATTTATTATATTGATAAAATAAGAATTACGAATTTAATAGTTCAACGGTCCACAAATTAGTAGGTCACAAACAACCCACAAATTAGTAGGTCATAAGGACCCACAAATTAGTAGGTCATAAGGAACCATAAATTATTAGGTCACAACGACCCACGAATCAGTAGGTCACAACAACCTACAAATTAGTAGGTCACAATGACACACAAATCAGTGGGTCACAATGACACACAAATCAGTGGGTCACATTGACACACAAATTAGTGGGTCATAACGACCCACAACATATTGGGTCACAACGACCCACAACATATTGGGTCACAACGACCCACAAATCAGTGGGTCACAACGATGCACAAATCAGTGGGTCACAACGACGCACAAATCAGTGGGTCACAACGACCCAAAAATCTGTAGGTCAAAACGATCCAAAAATCATTAGATCAAAACGAACCAAAAATTATTAGATCAAGACGACCCAAAAATTATTAGATCAAAACGACCCAAAAATTATTAGATCAAAAGGACCTACGAATTAGTAGGTCACAACAATCCACTCCACATACAAATGCTAATCCGGTATAATAAGTATTATACTTGATTCTGACCAAAAGGTCCGAAAATGTATGATTTGTATAATCTTCAAACATTTGAGGTCTATTTATACATGTTGTCAAAGTGTCATCCTTCTCTGATAACCGATGTGGGATAACAAAAATTCATATTTTACAAAATAATTAAGGTTTAGTAAAAAAAAAGTTATTGGCTTAATTCGAGATTTAGTAAAAAAATTTAATCCGATAAAAATATGGAGTCTTAATTTTTATTTTATAAAATAATCAAAGATTCTGATTATGATTTAGTAAAAAAATATTTATTATCTTAATTCGTGATTTAATAAAAAGTTTAATTAGAGAAAAAACGTGGGGTGGCACGTCAAAAATTAATGTTTTAGTAAAGTATATAGATGTATATTTATTATATTGATAAAATAAGAATTACGAATTTAATAGTTCAACGGTCCACAAATTAGTAGGTTACAAACAACCCACAAATTAGTAAATTTTAAGGACCCACAAATTAGTAGGTCATAAGGACCCATAAATTATTAGGTCACAACGACCCACGAATCAGTAGGTCACAACAACCTACAAATTAGTAGGTCACAACGACCCACGAATCAATAGGTCACAATGACACACAAATCAGTAGGTCACAATGACACACAAATCAGTGGGTCATAACGACCCACAACATATTGGGTCACAACGACCCACAAATTATTGGGTCACAACGACCCACAAATCAGTGGGTCACAACGACCCACAAATCAGTGGGTCACAACGACCCAAAAATCATTAGGTCAAAACGATCCAAAAATTATTAGATCAAACGACCCAAAAATCATTAGATCAAAAGGACCTACGAATTAGTAGGTCACAACAATCCACTCCACATACAAATGCTAATCCGGTATAATAAGTATTATACTTGATTCTGACCAAAAGGTCCGAAAATGTATGAATTGTATAATCTTCAAACATTTGAGGTCTATTTATACATGTTGTCAAAGTGTCATCCTTCTCTGATAACCGAGGTGGGATAACAAAATTCATATTTTACAAAATAATTAAGGTTTAGTAAAAAAATGTTATTGGCTTATAAATAGAAAAAATAAAAAGGAGATTTGACTATAACCTATAAAATCTTGGAAAATCTCAAAAAAAAAAAAAAGTTACGTACAATTTTGAATAGAAGTTTGTTAGGTTAGTAAAAAAAGTTTTCCTCCCACAAATAATAAAGATTTATTGGCCTATAAAATCTTGGAGAATCTCCAACAAAAAAAAGTTACGTATAATTTTGAATAGCAGTGTGTTAGTTTAGGAAAAAAAGATTTTATGGCTTAAAAAATAAAGATTTATTGGCCAAAAAATTGTGGGAGCTCCATTTGATTGCTGCTTCCACAGCGCGCCACGTCATCAAATCATGTACTCTGTTTTAGTATGTATAATAGATACCATGTTTTACCTTTAATTTTAACGGTGTCAGACTCATTAGGTGGTTAGTCTTAAGATTCGTGTAGAGTGGTGAAGTCAATCAAACCGGGAGTTACTTATCAAACTTTACTTTTTACAAGTTTTCTATCTACCAACGAAATTAAAACTACAACTACATTGATCGAATGTGTACTTATAGTCGCTTGAGATTGTTTTAATTTTTTTTAAAAAATTAACTACAACTAAACATTTCATAGGGTAGTTGATCGGCTCATATTGGCTTGAGATCGGCTCCAACTACACAAGTCAGGGGCGCACTTGTAACACCAAAGCAAAAATCTAAACTGCACACGTAAATTACAAAGTTCAGTTAATTAAATAATTTGACCAATATGTCTAAAAGCGGCCTACTTTAAATCTATTTACTTTATTTCTATTATAAATAATAGATTTGTAGTAAGTTATGTTACTAGACTGCCCACAATATAGAAATAATTTAAAGATATTGGGGTCATTTTATAATTAATGTTATAAAAATATTTTAAGTTATTAGTCAAAAAATAAATTAACGTGTTTATTACATGACAATGAATTGTAAAAATAAAATGTTCGTATATAATTCTAAAAACCTCACAAATGTAAAAATACAAATATATTATAATTAATAAAGTTAAACTAATTTATATCAGGGTAACATGTCAAAATCCCAATAGAAATATAAATTAATATTTAAATATTTATTTAAATTAATTGTAATGTATTTATTTTATCATATTTAAAGGAATTGTAAAAATAAAATTTGTATAAAATTTAACTCATGGTATATTTTACATAACTTTATAGTTTTGTATAAATAAATTTAATTGAAAATTTTACATCAATGATTAACAATAATATGTTCAAAAAAATTAAAATATTTTATTTTATTGTTAAAATTTAAAACAAAAGCACAAATACGGATATTAAACTACTTTTACCATAACTCATAATATTTTACCATAACTCATAATATTTTATTAAAGGAAGTAATTTAAATCATAAAGTTTATGAAAATATTTGATTAAAAATCAGTACGATCTTAAAATATAATAGAATTTGGGTTGTTATTTTTTAGAATTTAAAATAAATTGTTACAACATAATTAATAACATAATATGTTAACATAAAAATAAAATGTAATAATGGTGTCCCTCGTGTTCGCTTGTTAATTCGATTCACTCAACCTTTGTGATTATTAGATTTGTTCATCATACATTATTATGCAATATTTATTGGATAAATTTGAAGCTTAAAGGAGTAAAGTTAAACTTAACTTGTAATAATTGAAAAATAACACACCTACGACTAACAACAGTTTATAGAAAACTAGGAATTGTATAAGAAAAAAAGACCAAAAAATGGATAAACATCACATTTTGTAATATTATGCAATATTTATTGGTATTTATGTATACCACATTATTTTTTGGGTGATTTTGATGGTAGGTTATTTTCAATTTTGGGTATATTAAATATGTCTATATTATAATTTTATTAAGTAAATATATTATGTTTTATTTTTACGGTTTTGGTGGAAAGGAGCCTGGAGGTTTGCCTCTCCCCTAACGTCGCCGGAGTGTCCTCTGTCTCCTGGTTCCACCACCTCGCTTGTCAGAGAAGTCTGCTCTTAACCAACGTCGGAACTTGGAGCCGCCGCCAAGGGCCCTTGGTCGAGCATCTCCTCTGCCTAACAGATCGAGTTTTTGCTGGTGGTGAGTACTACTCTATCCCTTAGTCGAGCCTCTCCCGCATGAATTCCTCTCATATACTTCACAGATTTAGGTCTTGTTGGTAAGGTCGTGGGGCGGTAAATAAAAGGATTGTCAAAGCGCGGAAGTTCTCTGAACGAGCCGATGAAGGGCATACTTCCTAATAAGGTATTGAACGCTTTGAGGTACATCAACATGGACACTAAGAAACAACTAGTCAAGAGCAACAAAAACATCGGTTGGTGAGTTTAATTCTCGGAATACATGTTTGATACAAACTTATTTAATGGTTGGAAAACGAACATAATGTCCCCGGTCTAGATCTCAACTTGTTATTGTTTTTTCAAATCCCTCGAATACAATTGATTATTGGAAAATTTTGGATGGTGTCCTTGTAGTTTTTACTTTTTTAGATTTTGTCCAAGAGTTTTTCAGTTTTCGATTGGTGCCCTTGAACTTTATAATTTTTTGGAATATACCCTTCTACCATCCATAAGTTAACATTTTGAGGGTTTTAAAAAAAGATAATGCTTGGTATTTTTCAAAAGTCAATGGCTATAGATCTGGTAGTTGATAACGAATAGTGAATTCATACACAGAGAGTCCGAGACTTCGGTAGTCAATTTAGAACAATCAAATTTTGATTATACGTGATAATGCTTTTCTCTACCGTCTTCTCGTGTTTTCTTTAGATATTTTTTCATCTTTCATATTTACTTCGAATTCAACCCAAATATGAATCTTATGTTTGACAAAGTCCATTATATTGTTGTCCTTATGGTTAAAGATCGTTTGGTTTATGAAGAACCCAATACTTCAACAAAATGAGAAAAAAAAAAAAAACATTTTAAACTTTTTCAAGATCTAATTTTCTTTTAATACATGTATTGTATTTGTTGATAGGGTTGAACATATTTTTAATCGGACCAACTAGTTTTACTGTAATTTTTGGTCCCAATCTAAGAATGGTGATCTAGATTGACCGAAATTCCAGTCATGTTAATTTCATAAATTCTGGCCGTCCAGACGAACCCATAATATATGGTTCCGATTCGAATTCTCGATAATTCCAACCATGTAGAGCACACGGTTCCGGTCCGATCAACGGACATATGAAATTTTCGGATGACGCCGTTGAACAATCTTATCTAACGATCGATTGTCGTTACGGACAATTTGGTTGATTGGTGTTTGATAACCGTACATCGTTGCACATAAAGATGACATTTTGCAATATAAAAAGGTGTCGTTTGATAATTATCACGGGGCTTTACTTTCACTTAAATCACTTTAAAGTATACTATTTATTATGTTGCTATTTTTGAGAACGAAAAGAAAAAAGAGAGAATAAAGTAGTGGAATAAAATAGCTTTTTGATTTGATGTGTTCATTATTTGAAAAATAAAACCTAAAAAAAACTTAAAAACTATTTAACTTTTAGGATAAAAATAAATATTATATTGCAAAAATTAGACTGAAAAATAAGTGGTGTGTTAATTGAGAACATAAAAAACAAGGAAGTTAAAAATTGGAGTAAATTACCCTCAAGAAAGTTTTAGAATGAGGAAATATTTTTTTTTAAATTATATAAAAGAAGGAATTGTTTACTAATGTTATATGTAGTGTTAATTAAGTTAGTAAAATATTTAAAAAGTCTGTTGCCAACCAGTGACGAACGCAGGATTTTAAAAAGATTTTAAAGGGGGGGTGAGATTTTATTTTCGATAAAAATATCTATGAAAATAAAATAGCGATAAAAATAAAGTCAATATGTCATCTACTTAAAGTAAACAAAAGTAAAAAAAAATTAAAAAAACATTACACTTAAAAGGCGCGCCTATATATTTAAAAAAAAAAGTTGTCATATAGGCGCGGTCTATAACCGCACCTCTTTAGTTTTTTTTTTCAAAAACGTTACACTATAGCCGCGGTCTAGAACCGCACCTATATATTTAAAAAAAAAAAAAAACTGTCCTATAGGCGCGGTCTATAACCGCACATCTTTAGTTTTTTTTTTAAAAAAACGTTACACTATAGCCGCGGTCTAGGACCGCACCTCTATTTGAGTTTTTATTATTTTTATTTGAGATATTAAAACGTTGTCCTCGACAACGTTTTTTACAAATAAGAGTGTGGTTTAAGACCGCGCTTCTAATCCAAACAACAAATCTCGTGCATTTTGGTGAATTATTTCACTCCGAGTCTAAAACGGAAAATTCTTTTTAAGTTTCGTTCACTTCGGCGATCCAAAATAAAACATTTAAATATAACACAAGAATAGTGATATTTTAAAAAAAATCGTAAAAAACAATTTTATAAAGGAGAGAAGCCTAAGCCCATTTTAAAACGATTTTTTTTTAGGGGGGCGGATGCCCTACCCTGCCCCCAAGGGCCGCCCCTGTTGCCAACACACTTAAATGACACATAATCTATTATACATACTAAAACAGAGTACATGATTTGATGACGTGGCACGCTGTGGAAGCAGCAATCAAATGGAGCTCCCACAATTTTTTGGCCAATAAATCTTTATTTTGTAAGCCATAAAATCTTTTTTTCCTAAACTAACACACTGCTATTCAATTATACGTAACTTTTTTTTGTTGGAGATTCTCCAAGATTTTATAGGCCAATAAATCTTTATTTTTTGGGGAGGAAAGCTTTTTTTACTAACCTAACAAAATTTTATTCAAAATTGTACGTAACTTTTTTTTTTGTTGAGATTTTCCAAGATTTTATAGGTTATAGTCAAATCTCCTTTTTATTTTTATTATTTATAAGCCAATAACTTTTTTTTACTAAACCTTAATTATTTTGTAAAATATGAATTTTGTTATCCCACATCGGTTATCAGAGAAGGATGACACTTTGACAACACGTATAAATAGACCTCAAATGTTTGAAGATTATACAAATCATACATTTTCGGACCTTTTGGTCAGAATCAAGTATAATACTTATTATTTTGGTCAGAATCAAGTATAATACTTATTATACCAGATTAGCATTTGTATGTGGAGTTGATTGTTGTGACCTACGTGAGTCGTTTTGATCTAATGATTTTTGGATCGTTTTGACCTACAGATTTTTGGATCGTTTTGACCTATAGATTTTTGGATCGTTTTGACCTATAGATTTTTGGGTCGTTTTGACCTATAGATTTTTGGGTCGTTGTGACCCACTGATTTCTGGGTCGTTGTGACCCACTGATTTCTGGGTCGTTGTGACCTAATAATTTGTGGGTCGCTGTGACCCAACATGTTGTGGGTCGTTATGACCCACTGATTTGTGTGTCATTGTGACCCACTGATTTGTGTGTCATTGTGACCTATTGATTCGTGGGTTGTTGTGACCTACTAATTCGTGGGTTGTTGTGACCTACTGATTCGTGGGTCGTTGTGACCTAATAATTTATGGGTCCTTGTGACCTACTAATTTGTGGGTCCTTAAAATCTACTGATTTGTGGATTGTTTGTGACCTACTAATTTGTGGACCGTTGAACTATTAAATTCGTTATTCTTATTTTATCAATATAATAAATATACATCTATATACTTTACTAAAACAAAAAACACTAATTCTTGACGTGTCACCCCACGTTTTTTCTCTAATTAAACTTTTTATTAAATCATGAATTAAGCTAATAAATTCTTTTTTTACTAAATCATAATCAGAATCTTTGATTATTTTGTAAAATAAAAATTAAGACTCCATATTTTTATCGGATTAAATTTTTTTACTAAATTTCGAATTAAGCAAATAACTTTTTTTTTACTAAACCTTAATTATTTTGTAAAATATGAATTTTGTTATCCCACATCGGTTATCAGAGAAGGATAACACTTTGACAACATGTATAAATAGACCTAAAATGTTTGAAGATTATACAAATCATACATTTTCGGACCTTTTGGTCAGAATCAAGTATAATACTTATTATACCGGATTAGCATTTGTATGTGCAGTGGATTATTGTGACCTACTAATTCGTAGGTCCTTTGGATCTAATGATTTTTGGGTCGTTTTGATCTAATGATTTTTGGATCGTTTTGACCTACAAATTTTTGGATCGTTTTGACCTATAGATTTTTGGGTCGTTGTGACCCACTGATTTGTGGTCGTTGTGACCCACTGATTTGTGGGTCGTTGTGACCCACTGATTTGTGGGTCGTTGTGACCCACTGATTTGTGGGTCGTTGTGACCCAATATGTTGTGTGTCACTGTGACCCACTGATTTGTGTGTCACTGTGACCCACTGATTTGTGTGTCATTGTGGCCTATTGATTCGTGGGTCGTTGTAAACTATTAATTTGTGGGTTGTTGTGACCTACTGATTTGTGGGTCATTGTGACCTAATAATTTATGGATCCTTGTGACCTACTAATTTGTGGGTCCTTAAAATCTACTGATTTGTGGGTTGTTTGTGACCTACTAATTTGTGGACCGTTGAACTATTAAATTCGTAATTCTCATTTTATCAATATAATAAATATACATATATATACTTTACTAAAACAAAAAACACTAATTCTTGACGTGTCACCCCACATTTTTTCTCTAATTAAACTTTTTATTAAATCACGAATTAAGCTAATAAATCCTTTTTTTACTAAATCATAATCAGAATCTTTGATTATTTTGTAAAATAAAAATTAAGACTCCATATTTTTATCGAATTAAATTTTTTTACTAAATCTCGAATTAAGCAAATAATTTTTTTTTTACTAAACCTTAATTATTTTGTAAAATATGAATTTTGTTATCCCACATCGGTTATCAAAGAAGGATGACACTTTGACAACATGTATAAATAGACCTCAAATGTTTGAAGATTATACAAATCATACATTTTCGGACCTTTTGTTCAGAATCAAGTATAATACTTATTATACCGGATTAGCATTTGTATGTGGAGTGGATTGTTGTAAACTTCTAAATCGTAGGTCCTTTTGATCTAATGATTTTTGGGTCGTTTTGATCTAATGATTTTTGAATCGTTTTGACCTACAGATTTTTGGGTCGTTGTGACCCACTGATTTGTGGGTCGTTGTGACCCACTGATTTGTGGGTCGTTGTGATCACTGATTTGTGGGTCGTTGTGACCCAATATGTTGTGGGTCGTTGTGACCCAATAATTTGTGGGTCGTTGTGACCCAATATGTTGTGGGTCCTTGTGACCTACTAATTTGTGGGTCCTTATAATCTACTGATTTGTGGGTTGTTTGTGACCTACTAATTTGTGGACCGTTGAACTATTAAATTCGTAATTCTTATTTTATCAATATAATAAATATACATCTATATATACTTTAATAAAACAAAAAACACTAATTCTTGACGTGCCATCCCACGTTTTTTCTCTAATTAAATTTTTTTATTAATTTACGAATTAAGCTAATCCTTTTTTTACTAAATCATAATCAGAATCTTTGATTATTTTGTAAAATAAAAATTAAGACTCCATATTTTTATCGGATTAAATTTTTTATTAAATCTCGAATTAAGCAAATAACTTTTTTTTTTACGAAACCTTAATTATTTTGTAAAATATGAATTTTGTTATCCCACATCGGTTATCAGAGAAGGATAACACTTTGACAACATGTATGAATAGACCTCAAATGTTTGAAGATTATACAAATCATACATTTTCGGACATTTTGGTTAGAATCAAGTATAATACTTATTATACCGGATTAGCATTTGTATGTGGAGTGGATTGTTGTGACCTACTAATTCGTAGGTCCTTTTGATCTAATGATTTGTGGATCGTTGTGACCCACTGATTTGTGGATCGTCGTGACCCAATAATTTGTGGGTCGTTGTGACCCAATATGTTGTGGGTCGTTGTGACCCACTGATTTGTGTGTCATTGTGACCCACTGATTTGTGTGTCATTGTGACCTATTGATTTGTGGGTCGTTGTGACCTACTAATTTGTGGGTTGTTGTGACCTACTGATTCGTGGGTCGTTGTGACCTAATAATTTATGGTCCTTGTGACCTACTAATTTATGGGTCCTTAAAATCTACTGATTTGTGGGTTGTTTGTGACCTACTAATTTGTGGACCGTTGAACTATTAAATTCGTTATTCTTATTTTATCAATATAATAAATATACATTTATATACTTTACTAAAACAAAAAACACTAATTCTTGACGTGTCACCCCACGTTTTTTCTCTAATTAAACTTTTTATTAAATCACGAATTAAGCTATTAAATCCTTTTTTTACTAATGCTGATGTGGCGCTCCACATTTTAATCGGATTAAATCTTTTACTAAATCACGAATTAAGCCAATAACTTTTTTTTTACTAAACCTTAATTATTTTATATAATATGAATTTTGTTGTCCCACATCGGTTATCAAAGAAGAATGACACTTTGACAACATGTATAAATAGACCTACAAGGTTTGAAGATTATATAAATCATACATTTCTAGACCTTTTGAGTCGTTGTAACCTACTGATTTTTGGATCGTTGTAACCTACTGATTTATAGTTCGTCTTGACCTAATGATTTGTGGGTCAATTTGATCTAATAATTTGTGGGTCGTTGTGACGCACTGATTTGTGGGTCGTTGTGACCTGTGAATTTGAGGGTCGTTGTGACCTATGAATTTGAGGGTAGTTGTGACCTATGAATTTGTGGGTCGTTGTGACCTATTGATTCGTGGGTTGTTGTGACCTATTGATTTGTGGGTAGTTGTGACCTACTGATTCGTGGGTCGTTGTGACCTACTAATTCCTGGGTCAGTGTAACCTACGGATTTGTGGTCGTTTGTGACCTACTGATTTGTGGATCGTTGAACTATTAAATTCGTAATTCTTATTTATCAATATACTAAATATACATCAATATAATTTATTAAAACAAAATACAATAATTTTGACGTGGCGCCCCACGTTTTTTCTCGGATTAAAATTTTTACTAAATAACGAATTAAGCTAATAAATCTTTTTTTTTACTAAACCATAATTATTTTGTAAAATATAAATTTTGTTATCCCACATCGGTTATTAGAGAAATATGATAGTTTGACAACATTTATAAATAGACCCATAAGGTTTGAAGATTATACAAAGCATACATTTCTGGACCTTTTGGTCAGAATCAAGTATAATACTTATTCATACCGGATTAGTATTTGAATGTGGATTGTTGTTACCTACTAATTCGTATGTCATTTTAACCTAATGATTTGTGGGTCGTTTTAATCTAATACATTGTGGGTCGTTGTGACCTATTGATGCTTGTGTCCTTGTGACCTAATGATTTATATTTGTGGGTCCTTGTGACCTATTAATTTGTGGGTTGTTGTAACCTATTAATTTGTGTGTCGTTTGTGACCTATTGATATATGGGTCGTTTGTGACCTACCGAGCTACTGATTTTTGAATCGTTGTGACCTACTTATTTGTGGGTCGTTGTGACCTACTGATTTGTGAGTCGTTATGAGTTGTGATCTACTAATTTGTGGGGGTCATTGTGATCTTTTAATTTTCGTTGTGACCTACTGATTTGTGGGTCGTTTGTGACCTACTGATTTGTGGGTCGTTTGTGACCTACTAATTTGTGGACCGTTGAACTATTAAATTCGTAAATTTTATTTTATCAATATACTAATTATACATATATTCTATATACTTTACTAAAACAAAAGACATTAATTCTGACGTGGCGCCCCCACGTTTTTTCTCGGATTAAACTTTTTACTAAATCACGAATTAAGCTAATAAATCTTTTTTTAATTAAACCATAGTTATTTTGTAAAATATGATTTTTGTTCTTCCACATCGATTATGAGGAAAAGATGACACTTCGAAAACATGTATAAATAGATGTAGAGTGTTTGAGGCTTATAAAATTCATACATTTCTGAACCTTTTGGTCAGAATCAAATATAATACTTAATCATATCGGATTAGTATTTGTATGTAATCATTGTGACCTACTAATTTTTGGGTCGTTTTGACCTAATGATTTTTGGGTCGTTGTGACCTAATGATTTGTGGGTCGTTGTGCTCTTGTGGGTCCTTGTGATCTACTAATTTGTGGGTCCTTGTAACCTACTGATTCCTGGACCATTGAACTATTAAATTCGTAATTCTTATTTTATCAATATACTAAATATACATCTATATTCTGCATATTTTACTAAAACATACGAAACTAATGCTGACGTGGCGCTCCTATGTTTTTTCTCGGATTAAATTTTTTTACTAAATCACAAATTAAGCCAATTAATCTTTTTTTACTAATTGAATTCGTATCAGATTATGGTTTTTTTAAATTATATGATTATTCTTTTTCTTTAAATTATTATTTATTAAATAATAAATTAGATTTAAATTTTTTTTTATTAGTATAAAACTTATTAATGATCAACACATGGGTTACGTGGTCTCATTTACTATGTAACACTTGACGCGTTATTTATACGAGCTCATAACATATAACTAATAAAGTTAATAACATATAATATAGTAAAAAAAATGTAATATGATAAGCTATTTTATTAACAAACCCGCACAAGGTGCGGGATATACATTAGGGAGGATATACCACGTTGCACCTGGGTCTGGAGAGAGGTACTACTTGAGGGTTTTGCTGAATCATATTAAGGGTCTTACATGCTACGAGGAAATTCGGACAATCAACGGTACACTATATGCCACATTTAGGGAAGCATGTTATGCTATGGGGTTGTTGGATGACGACCGGGAATACATTGACGGTATAAAAGAAGCAAGTTTTTGGGGAACTGCTGGTTATCTTCGAAATTTATTCGTCATGTTGTATCTCTCAGGTAGCATGTCGTCGCCTCATCTGGTTTGGGCCGAAGTATGGAAGTACTTATCTGATGATATTCTTGCACGACATAGAAGGGTGTTGCGTAATAATGGTATGCTTTCTTTCATGTATATGAATTTAATTCGAGTTTTGCATTATTTTTTCAATTTGTTTAGTATATTTTGTAATAGGTAAGTAAACATGTTTAACTTGGTTTATTTGTACGTAGATTTGCAATTAGATGATGTCGTGCTGTAAAATTACGCCTTGGTTGAGATAGAGAAACTTTTACAGAGGAACGGCGGCAGTTTGAAGACGAATAAGTCTATGCCTTATCGTGACGAAGCCTTGATTATGGAGCAGCATAATAGACTAATTCAAGATGAACTAAACTATGATCGATCCCAGTTATCTTTGGACCATGACAGATTGGTTTCCAGTTTCACCGACAAGCAGAGGGGAGTGTATGATCAGATTATGTGTGATGTGTCCGCTGATAAGGGGGGGGTTTCTTTATGGATACGGTGGAACATGAAAGACTTTTATATGGAGATCCCTTTCGGCTGGTTTGAGGAGTAAATGTGAGATCGTTCTAATAGTTGCTTCGAGTGGTAATGCAGCTCTCTTGCTTCCAGGCGGTAGAACCGCTCATTCGAGGTTTGGCATCCCAATAAATGTTGACGAAAGTTCAACATGCAACATTCGTGCAGGTATAAACCTTATTATTCAATTATTAAAACTTCTTTTTTAATATATTGTTCATATTACACTGAATAATATATTAATGTTTTAATCTTATATGTTTAGGTACGGATCTGGTTGAGTTAGTGTCAAAGACAAAGCTGATAATATGGGATGAAGCACCCATAGTTAACAAATGTTGTTTTGAAGCGCTCGATAGAAGTTTAAGGGACGTCATGCGAACTTATAATCCAGACTGCTCACTTCTCCCGTTTGGTGGTAACGTTGTCGTTTTTTGTGGTGATTTTAGACAAATATTGCCTGTTGTAAGTCATGGAAGTAGACATGATATTGTCTTTGCTGCAATCAATGTGTCATATTTGTGGGATCACTGCACGGTGCTTAAATTAACTCAAAACATGAGGGTTATACGTGGAGTTACTGAATTAGAAGCTCGAAAGGCTAAGGAGTTTTCAGATTGGATATTGGGCATTGGAGATGGCACGGAAGGTGAAAGTGTTAATGGAGAAGCTCAGATTACCATCCCCGAAGATCTCCTACTTGCATCTACGGGTGACCCGATTGCAACTATTGTTGACCATGTATATCCTTTGAGTTACAATATTCAGGATCCACCGAGCTACTTTCAAGAAAGAGCTATTCTCGCCCCTACCAATGAGATTGTTGAGAAGGTTAATGACTATATTCTATCATTGATACCTGGAGACGTGACAGAGTACTTGAGTTCGGATAGTATATGTCCAAGCAAAGTTTCTCTTGATGATGGTTTCTACTCGAGCGAGTTCTTGAACTGCATCAAGTGTTCTGGGTTTCCGAACCATGTCTTGAGACTGAAAGTTGGAATTCCAATTATGTTGATGAGAAACATTGATCAGTCTGCAGGGTTGTGTAACGGAACCAAACTGATAGTTAGGAGACTTGGAAAACAAATCATCGAGGCAGAAATAATATCTGGGAACAATATAGGTCATAAGGTCTTCATTCCGCGAACAGTTCTTACACCCACAGACTTGAAAATTCATGTTAAATTTCGAAGGAGACAGTTCCCAGTTATGGTATGTTTTGCTATGACTATAAATAAAAGTCAAGGTCAGTCCCTTGAACCGGTTGGAATATATTTGCCTAGACCGGTCTTCAGTCACGGCCAATTATATGTCGCTATCTCAAAAGTGACGAGCAGGGATGGATTAAGGATTATGATATGTGACCCTAAGGACAAGGTTCAAGACACTACAACTAATGTTGTATTTGACGAAGTTTTTCGCAACATAATTTAAGGTACGTTAGAATTTCTTCTTCATTTTATTTCGTTTTCAATCAATAATATCAAGCGATCATAACCCGTCCTTGAGCTTACACTTATATAAAGTTTATCTTCTTCTCTTTTTCAGGATCGGACTGTCGCGCATGTGCTCGAGGTTTCACGTCAAAGGTTATCATCGTGATTTTTATTATATTAAATGTACACAATTTTAACTGTTTTTTGACATTATTAATATTGTGATTTTTTTAATACAGAGATAGTGGACACTCCTGGCTTGATATGCCCCGAATTGGGTCAACAACTATGTTGTTATTATTTTTCTTATATGCGTATACTATTTAACATAAACATTCGTAATCAAATCAACAAAATATAATAAGAAAAATAAATCTAAAAAAAATTACTCATACAAAAAAAAATTGTAAGAAATATATTTTCAAATACCCGTGCACGGCACGGGCGCTAAACTAGTTTTAAACAAAAAGAAGGTTAGTATACCAACTTGTTTTTAGAGAGAGGGATTTTACTTAATAAAATATAACTATTTTTATAACATATTTTCTACCACAAAATATAAATATGAATTTTTTTAAAATTAATTAATAAACTACAAATAATTATGAGCCTGAGTTATTTTGTGGTAATTAGTTAAATAAATATTGAAATTAGTTGTAAATTCCGTAATTAGTTAATTACTCGATAATTACGTTTAAAATTATTGAAATTAATAGATAATTAGTTTAATAAATATTGAAATTAGAACTATTGGAACTAGTAGATAATTAATAGATAATTTGTTTAATAAATATTGAAATTTCTTGATAATTAGTTAATTACTCGATAATTAGTTGTTAATTATTGGAACTAGTAGATAATTAGTTTAATAAATATTGATAATTAGTTAATTACTCGATAATTAGTTGATAATTAGTTAATTACTCGATAATTAGTTGTTAATTAGTTAATTACTCGATAATTATTGGAAGTAGTATATAACTAGTAGATAATTAATAGATAATTTGTTTAATAAATATTGAAATTACTCGATAATTAGTTGTTAACTTCCTTAAATTAGTCGATAATTAGTTAATTACTCGATAATTAGTTGTTAAATATTGGAAGTAGTAGATAATTAATAGATAATTAGTTTAATAAATATTGAAATTACTCGATAATTAGTTAATAGAAATTAGTTTAATAAATATTGAAATTACTCGATAATTAGTTAATAAATATTGAAATTACTCGATAATAGGTTGCCGGGACTAGTACTCGTCCATGGGCCGCTACGGTTTCGAACCGTAAGCGGCGTATGATTGAGTTGGGAGTAGCGCGTCCTGATGACGTTCTTGAGGATCCTCAGGAGGAGGAGGAGGAGAGAGTTGGGGAGGAGCATGTAGACGAGCGGATGGACATGTTGTTCGGTTCGTCCGACGTTTCCGGCGGCCAGATGTTACCCGAGGCAGACGTTGATGCTTTTGTATTGGAGTTGCATGACACGTTGGACCGCCGATCACCTGCACCTGCTCATTCAGAGAGCTCTGCCGCCGGGAGTAGGAGACTCGGTCAGGAGGGTTCACCACCACCTCCACCTCCACCTCCACCTCCACCTCCGCCTGTGGTTGCAGATGACGCTGCTGGGTATCCAGGAGGTCCCGCTATACGGGACTTACTTTACAGCTATGACACTCATGTCGTTCGTGACATATGGGTCGGTCAGGTATGGATTTAAATTTCGTTTAGCTTTTTATATTTCCTTAAATTCAAACGTGTTACTTACGTTTAAATGATATTTTCATAACAGGATAGAGGTGTTTTACGAGTCTATAGGCTAGGTGCCACGGTCAGTGGCTTACGTAGCCTTGCTGATCGATTTCCAGAGTCAGAGTGGATGACACTGGTTAGGGGGAGTGGACTGCATGGCCTCCTAGAGATGCAGTGGGGCGGTGTCGACCATGCGCTTGCATCTGCCTTTGTTGAGAGGTGGTATCCAGAGACTTCCGGATTTCACTTCCCATGGGGACAGATCTCTATCACCCTCCACGACGTATATCACCTCCTAGGACTTCGCATTGACGGAGACGAGGTTATCGGCGCCAGGGATGACACACTCTTCACCTCCATGTTTGGCTTCCCGACATTGGAGGTGAAGGACGCCGTGAAGGCGGGTGGGTGGCCGTCTTCTCATCTCCTCTCTACTATTAGGACTATGGCCGAGTCCCCAGATGCTAGACAGGAGGACATCGCTACCGGATTTCTTGCTCTTCTCATTGGCTCCACCCTGTTCATTGACAAGACCACGAACAGGGTGAAGTCTCATTTATTGAGCGTTTGTCGAGACCCCATCACCATGGCGTCCCGTGCTTGGGGGACTGCCACATTGGCATATCTATACAGACAGCTAGGCGAGTCCTCTCGGAGGGAGGTTCATACATTAGCTGGCTGTTCTCTTCTCTTAGAGGTAAGCAATGAACTATAATTTCATAGGTTACAATCTTTTAATTGATAATCAATTTAATATTGAAATGATATGTTTTTCGCAGTCATGGATTCACGCTTATTTCCCTCACTTCCGACCTAGAGGACATACTGACCCTCTTAGACAGAGAGATGCGAGACATGCACAGAGGTCGGAGAGGGCTCCTACAGGACAGATGGAGAGATCGGCCCTATTAGGGTTTAGGGCCCAGTTGTCGAGGTGTAGGATGGACGAGGTACTAATAAAGTCAAGTTTCTTATGTATATTTTGAATTGATCTTCTGAATTGACGTTATATGTTTGTCGTAGGTGACGTGGATGCCGTGGGGTTCGCTAGACGGCTTTCAGACTGGACAGATGCGCGTATCAGCCTATTTTGGGGTGATACGCTTCTGTTGGGTGGAGGAGCCCTATCAGCCACCGTTTATGCTACGTCAGTTCGGGCATGTACAGATAGTCCCTCCAGAGCTTCATACAGTTCCTCCCGGATGTATCATTCGCCCCTTCGTGATGAAGAGGCCGGCGAGGATAGGGAAGTATGAGCTGCTATTTTCTCCCGACGCATGGCATCTGTGGACGACGCGAGACCAGCATCTGTACGACATACAGAGCGTCCCAGCAGTTGTCGACCCATGGCAGATGGATGAGTACTTTTTGGACTGGTTCTTACCACGTACTCACTCCCACCTGCAGCCACCTCCAGATGGTGCACCACCACCGCCTGCACCTCCAGTTGCACCTGTTGTACTTTCAGAGCGGGTACGATATGAATTGTTACGTTAAAGTTCATTTTATTTAAGAATTAGTTCAGTTTCTTACCTATTTTCATGTTCTGTAGCGTGTACATATAGCTATAGGTATGGTTAGAGATCAGTTGACTCGTTGTCCTCCGTCTGAGGCTGATTTTCTTCGACGTCTCCTAGATGTTCTAGGAGGAGACGAGGCACCAGAGGCGCCACCTCCTGTTAGGGCATCACAGCGACAGGACTAGACACTTGTTTCAATTTTGTTTATTATGTATGAACATGTTTCATTACTTTGACTTGTTTCTATTTATTACGTCCCGTGCTTGCTTCATTTTATGTATGAACATGTTTCATTACTTTGACTTGTTTCTATTTCCAACGTCCCGTGCTTGCTTCATTTTATTACTTTCACTTGTGATTTATGTTTTGAAATCAAATTTGAAATCAAATTTGAAATCAAAATCTCAATTTGAAATCACAAATCAAAACTTCAATATTGAAATCACAAATCACAACTCACAAATCAAAAACCTCAATATTGAAATCACAAATCACAACTCACAAATCAAAAACCTCAATATTGAAATCACAAATCACAAATCACAAACCTCAATATTGAAATCACAAATCACAAATCACAAATCACAAATCACAAATCACAAATCACAAATCACAAATCAAAAACTCAATTCAACACTACTATTCCAAATCACAATTCAACATCAAACTAAGAACCCGCATCTTCTTCTCTCTGAAGCAGTCTTCCGTATCTTGCTATTCTTCGGTTATGTATGTCGGAAAAACCATCAACTGAAGCGTCGTGACCTCGCATCCAATCAAGACATATCGGGGGCAATGGAGCGTTTTGATGCAACCAAACCTGTTTTACAAATCAATAGCATGTTAGTCAAACAAGTTTTGATACAACCAAACTTGTTTCACAAATCAAGGGAATAAAATGGACTTACCGGAACGTAGTGATGATCATTGAGTACTGCGATTGCTTGCACTACCGTTGGAGGTTCTTGTTCGGCTTCAAAATCGGCAATCAATGGCAAGCAGGTGTAGGAGTCCAATCTAGAGAAGACGACAAGGGACACCCGAAATAAAGTAGCGTATGCGAGAGCACAAGTAGGAACCTCCATCCAGAACTGTGATGCGCAAGGTGCGGGGTTAAGGTAGTTGACGTTGTCAATCAGTTCTTCGATCTCATCATCACCATGTATTCCGGAGTATACATGCATGTGTCTACTCAACTCCCAAGCTATCTCTCTCCGGACACGAATGTACTCATCTGGACGGTAACCCAATAACGCACCAAGTGATCGATATCCGCAATGTCCATCGCCCGGAACATCTATCACACGATCAACGTAAGATAACATAAATGCTGGGATATTCCGATAACCCCAGTTGAATCCTCGGACCACAGGTTCAGATGACTCATTTGGAACGGCCGTCTCAGACTCCGGGATGGTACTACGCTCAGACTCCGGGATGGTACTAGGCTCCGGGATGGTACTAGACTCGCCTGTGGTGTCTGCTCGTCCTCGACCCCGTCCTCGGCCTCGTCCTCAAACTCTTCCTCTAGAACTTTGTGAAGATTTCCTCATCTGTTTTTCCTTATCAGCTCGAGCATGCTCAAATCCAGATGGCACTCGTCCTTGCTTGCTTCTCTTGTCTGAAGGATGTGAAATTCTCGGCTCCCGAGCTACTGAGTCCGTCGGGTTCAACATGGTTGCAATATAAGCGCCAAACTTGTTCACAACGTCTTGGGGCAACCTACCCTCCCTGTGCATGGCCATAAAAGATGTCAAAGTAATATCCCCCATCGACAGAGGAATAGCCTCGGGTTCTTCCACTTCTTCGGTGACCTCATGCCACGTAACTTGTCTCCAAAATGGATGTATTGCAGTCAAAAACATAGGTCTGTTTTCCCGGAGGGCAGCAGCAAACTCATGAATGCACGGGATCCCATACGATTGCCTCCAATACCAATCGTCACATGTAGCATCAAATGTCCCTTGCCGCGCCAGTTTGCAATTCTCGATCAAGTACTTCATGCAATTGTTAGACACCTTTCGAAGAAGAAATGTAAACATAGGGTCTTCTTCGATGCCTACGATAGTATGAGTACGCGACTTTTCTATGCAACCTTGAATCTCATCAATCTGATCTCCAATCATTCTATGGATGGCCTTGATGAGAGTATCAAATCCACAACGAGTAGACTTAAGAGTTCTCTTCAACACCAAATGAGCACCCTCGGCCCTAAGATTAGAACATAATTTATAATTATAAAATAAATCATCACAAGTAAACTAAACAATAAAAGATGAAATGAGTATTTGTCTAACCTTCCTGTCGTCCTTGATCCGAGATGGAGATAGTGATCGGTCCAGCAACGAACAATAGCTTCCTTGTACTTGTCCAACCATGTCTTCTCGAGGTACTCCATCAAATGATACTTGTCCATCCAACTATCCCTCATATGCAAGAGCCTCGCCTCATAAGCCGCAATAGTAGTCGATTCAAACAACTCATGACAATCTCTCATGAATTTTGCTTGGATGGATGGCGAATGTGACTTCCACCAACTATTTGATTCTATGTTTCGATACACGTGCCACTCATACAAAATATGTTTGGCATCTGCGAAGACTCTAGGCATTGCTTTTATGAGACCTAATTCTCTGTCCGTCACTATCACTTCCGGCTTCTTTCCACTGAATAACAAGGCAATCCGTTCCAAAGCCCACTCGTAATGACCCGTCGTCTCTCGTTTCATTAACACAAACGCAACGGGAAAAGTTTGTTGTGTGCTAGTCAATCCGACGATCTCCAACAACGGCATGTCATATCTGCAAAATATAATGAATGAGACTTTGTAATTAAAAAAAGTTTAATATAAACAAACTGAATGAATTACATACTAACCTGTTCGTCTTGTATGTAGCATCCATGATGACAACGTATGGAAACATGGCAACCCAACGCTTCGACTCTGGATGGGCTAAGAATAAGTCGCTCACTACCTCTCCTCCTTCGGTGGTTTCCATCCTAATATCCCACATATAATCCTTATCTTGCAAGAATTTCAACGCTTCTTGAATTACCGTTCGATCTCCCATCGCTTCCAACCTAATTTTATTCCGAGCATTTGAAACTTGCTTCCTAGAAGTGACCATCTTTTCGGGATCTTCAAAATCACTCTTTAACAAACGAACAATTTCCCTCGGAGGCATTCCCGCCTCGGTGTAGATTTGGACTCGTTTCATTTGTGCCTTCGTCAACCGTCCAGCAAAGGCATGACCTACCAACTTCTTCGGAAGAGGATGATTGTGAATTCCGTGAACATTCCTCACACCCCAAAGACCCCTTTGCACCTCATCAACGTGTAAGCGAAAATTACAATCAAACTTCTTCGTTTTGCATACCCTCAAGCCCTTCGCCTCACTCTTGCGGACTCCGTGATGCTCACACGCAAATATCACCTTTCCAAAACGCTTATCATCCGACTTGTAGGACTTTAGTTTGATGAGAACCATATTTCTACTTCCTGCTCTCTCAAGAACCCACGCAACTAACGAGTCCATATCCGTCCATATCCGATGGTCAACGAACAAACTAGTATAGTCATAATCATCGGGAATATCGGCAACCTACAATAATTATTTCGAAAATTTCATTCACTACGACTATATCATATGTTCTGAGATTGCTCAAATTAATTAACAACTACTTAAATAATAATTGTCTACTAATTCATTAATTAACGACTATTTTCTTCAATTAACGACTAATTGACACCTAATTAACGAGTAAATTCTTCAGTTAACGTCAAATAACATTACTTATTGACTAATTGTCTACTACTTCATTAATTAATGAGTCAAGCATATAACATAAACTAACTAAAACATATAACACAAACTACGTCAAAACAAACGAATTGAAAAAACTAACCTCAACACCCGAATACGGATCGTAACTACTGAGCATCGCGGGATTGAACAAGCCCTCGTCACCCTCCACGTCATCTTCACCACCGCCGAAAGCAACACCGTCATCCTCTTCTCCATCGCCGGAATGATAGCTTGCTTCTCCATCGTCGGAATTCATTTTCGAAAGGACTTTTTTTGCGAAACAACGTTTGACAATGAGGTTTTATGAAATGGGTCGAATACATGATATTTATACTAATCTTTGGGTTACATTACCGTTGGTAACGGCTAGTTCTCCACAATACGCCTACGCAGCGCGTAATCGTAGTGTTCATAACGGTTACATGATCCGAGAACTACGCCTACGCATCCCGTAGGCGTAGTTCTCGGATCATGTAACCGTTGTGAACACTACGATTACGCGCTGCATAGGCGTAGTTTGTCCTTGTATTTTGGCGATTGATTTATGCTTCCCCTACGGTTACGTGATGCGTAGTCGTATAATGGGTACAAATAGAATGAAATGGTGGGTACGAATAGAATGAACCCGAATTAGGTATAGATTATTCGACGGGATTTTTTTAAGAAGGTTATCAAACTTTAAAAGAGATTACTCAAAAATTAAAATTCCAAATAATTGAATAATTTAAGTTGTAGTTAGTGAACAAATAATATAAAAAATTATAAATAGAATATTTTCACAATAATCTTTAAAGTACCTCGTATAACATAGCTTAAAATATGTGTTCAAATATTAAATTATTTTAGTTGTCCTATGCATAATTAATTTATGTTATAATAAAAGAGGAGGGAGGCTTTTGCGTATAAAACATCTTTATTCGGAAACTAAAAAAACTAAGAAGATATATGACGAGGTATAGCAAGACCCCAAATGACATTAGTTAATATTTGATAGCATGAATTATAGTCTATATTTTGGGGTTTGTTTGGACGTTTTATCTTTCGTAATCTGCATGTTTGTATGTGCATTATGTGATTTTACTACTATTTTACCTACCTTTGCAAGAATCGAGGTCTACACCTAGTTTTGTTGTAATTGCAGGTAATTTGGTACGTTTTGCATCAAAAAGGAGCAAAAGGAGTCATGAGTCAATTGGAGCTACATCCAGGGAGCATAGCCATGGATTAAAGATTTACTTTGGACCAGTTTTGAGAGATTTCACATTCAGTTATGACTCACCTCGGTTGACCAGAGATTCATCTCGACCGAGGCGATCCAGAGACGCCGACTCGACCGAGGCGAACACCTAGGACGCGGCGAGAATATTTTATTCTTGGATGAGATCTTTTAAATTTGGAAAGTAATCTTATATTTTTGGGCTTGACTCCTGGAAGGAAGGAGATATGCAGAATCATATATTTTACCTATATTTATGGGAAATATCTTTCTAAGATTTATTATCTTTGGAGGGTTATTTTCCTATAAAAAGGGTTGGATTTCCACAATTCCGAGATCACGCTATACTGTTCGCCCCTAGAGGTGTGTGCAAATAAGCTTTAAATTTATAAAACTAGAATCAAGCAAGCGAACCCGCAGTGTACGGATCGACGTAGATTAGCAAGAATTCCAGAGTATCGAACACAGGGATTTGGGTGGAACGAACTCGATCGCAGGTTATCAAGCAAGTGAATATGGGAGTTTGCAAATTATCGGGAAAACAACAATCCTAAAGATCCAAGTATCCAGCTGTGGCAATTGATTCAAGATATACTAATGATATAAAGACAGAGTCGAGGTATGCAAGGGTATACTAATGTAAGGTAATCGTACGGTTGAGGTTCCAAAAACCTTATGTAATTCACCTAAAAGACACTCCCTATACAGGTTGTTGAGGCTCAATATAGAAAGATTCTAAAGGCAAGGATTAGTATCAAATACCCAAACTTATAATCTAAAGATCAAGACTAACTTATCCGATTGAGGTTGTTGAGGCTCACAATCGAGGTAGAGGTTGTTGAGGCTTCACTACCACCTAGAAAAGACAAGTCTAAGCTAAGCTAAAGCAAATCTTTAACTTTAGATTAAGGTAAAAGCAAGCTCGTAGACTTAGGGAAATTACGGTTGGATCTTGAGATTCCACGGTCGTGGAACTCAAGAACAGCCCGTGATTTAGGGTTGTCGGCGATAATTCTCTAACTCTCAGGGTCTAATCTGTTTACGATCGATCTATCATCATCTAAGCCACAACTATCAACCCTTCACCTTAGAATTGTTAAGGGTTTTTAGCCGATAACTGTCATATTGATATTGATTCAAGAATTAAGAGATAAAAGATGAAAACTTTCAAGAACTATCAATAATCTTCAAGTGAATCTCAGAATCACAATCAAGAACAAGTGTTTATCCAAAGATTCAAAACGGACCAAGCAATCACAATCTTTAGGAAAGAAGAGAAACGGGATGTCAATCCGATTCTGAATCAAACCTAAACAAGAAGAGAGATCTTCTTGCAAAATCCTCCAAGAACTTCGATCTTCCACAAACACGAAGATCACAAACAGCAACTCTTCAATACGAACTTTGATCTTCAATGAGATCTCCAAATTACCTCCAAGATGAGGGTTTTTGCGTTTTGCCGCTAAGCGAGGGTTGAAAGGTCGTAAGCGAGGTGACGGAATCTTGCCTCATCCGTCTATTTTATAATGCAGGGCAAAATGTCGGCCCGGCCCAATCTTCAAAAGATTGTGGCTTCGAAACATGGCGAAAAGATTCGCCAAAATCACGGTCGTGGAATCTTTTCACGACCGTAATTTAGGGCGTGGAAACTACTACGGTTAGTTCCACGGCCGTAATATCTCCTGGAATGAACATCGAATTCTGACTCAAAATCCACGGCCGTAATTTAGGGTGAGAACGTGGTTCTTGCCTTTATTCGTGCATTCCTCAATCTAAGACTCCAAATTGCTTCCAAAAGGTGTCCTCGATCTATGGACATATCAACTCAACTCTCCTTTGCTCGATTCCGTTCGGAAATAGCTCCAAATCACCTATAATCAACATAGAACTCGTGTAGACATCCATATCGACAATATAGGCAATACTAGCTCACATATGCACAAAGCTCAATCAAAGACTATCAATATGAATCAAATACGATTAGAAAACGTGCCTAAAATATCACAATATTTCATGCTAACAAATAACCCCATACTTAGCACTTGCTTGTCCCTAAGCAAGGTCTTTCAAAAAGTTTTAAACAAGAGTTAGGATGAAATATGTGTACCTTCTTTTGGATGAAAGTGACTTCTAAAGAATAGATCATTCTCAAACCTTGCTTCAATCGTTTTTCAAACTTTCACACACTTGATTAGAGAGTAAAAGGCAAAGAAAACTCATGAATCAATTTAACTTCCAAACAAGCATTATAACCTTCAAATATTATCAAAATCAATCATAAGAACTTCAATTTAGATCACCAAGCCATATAACATTCTTTTGATCTTAAGGACTTTCAAAGAAAAGGTCTAGAGTATGGAAGGGAAGGGAAAACTTTAAGGGAGAGTGGTGCATAAATCCGGGAAAGTGGACAACTACCTTCTTCTTCTTCTTTTGCGGTTTCCGCAACACTTCACTTAGAGCTTTGCTCTCTTCTTTTTCGACTTTACTTTTGGAGTTATGGATAGAGGTGCACAAAAACCGAAGCCTAGGAGATTGGCGTTTCTCAAAATTTGCAAGAGATGCCTCAAACCCTTAGTGCACATACCATAATCCGCTAGGAATATCGCTCAATCCGACTTTGGCAAGACACAAACACCCGGCTATGTGAATGGTGCCGAGTTACTCATCGTCATGATTGACTTCCCCAAACTTATAATTTCTTTCTATTCGATTGATTGCAAATAATTGCTCTCATGGCCCTCCCACATCAAACATGCCTTTTTCTCATTCACTTCTCCAAATTCCCGGATAGGTAAGGGAGGCTAATATTTCAATGAGGAGCTAGATGATCAAAGAAAGAAGAAAGAAAGTATCGAATTGCCTTAATCATTTCAACAAGAAGTATAGGAACTTATAATGTGATTTCAACTTCAATCTCTCAACATGATTTATGTAACGTTTTCACATTATAAAGCTTGCAAAAGAGGTAAAATTCATTCATTCAAATTCTTTTCAATTTACAATCCTTTTAAGCATGCAATTGTCATCAAACTCAATTCACAAGTAGTGATTATCATGGAAATCATCTCAATTCATTAGAAGCACAAAATTTTCAAAATTTTTCAATTTTTATGGGTTTTTCAAGTCACTTTTCATGCAATGCAAGAATGAAACGTGTAACATATAATGAACATGCAATGATAGTCTCGTAATGGAAGCAACATATAGAGTAGAGTTATTACAAACATTTAGTACATCCCACCCCATACTTAGGACGAACATTGTCCCTAATGTTCACAAGAAAGAACAAAAGAAAGAAAAGAAAAAGAAACTCACAAGTGGTGGCGGGAATGTCTAAAAACGAGCGGTCCGGTCATCAATCACTGCGGTGCCGGTGGAGGTGGGAATGGAGAGAAACTCGGATCATAGTACCGCCCAAACTGCTGGCGGTAGACGTCCCTCATCATATGGTCAAGGTCGTCTAAGCGTCCGTCTCTAGCATCCGCCCAGATCTCTAGTGCTCCGACTCTCTCTGAAAGTCCGGTAGCCCAATCCGGCATCTGCTCGTACCATCCCGGGGGGTGACCATACCATGCGGGGGCATCGGCTGGTGCTGGTGCTGGTGGTGGTGGTGGTGCTGCTGGCTGCGTCGTGGACCAAGGAGGGGGTGTATCGTACCAAGTGGGAGGTGTAGTCATCCACGTGGGCCTCTCACTCACGCTGGCGCGGCGAGATGACGAGCCTGAAGCTCTAGCTGGGCGTGGAGAGCGCCTAGGTACATCCGGGGCCGCTTCCGGCTGATCCGGAAACGAGCCGAACTCCTGCTCCGCTCCTCCACCACTCTCGTACTGCTCTCCCATCTCCTCCTCATCCACAACTGGCGGTGGAACGTAAAGGGGAGCTCCTAGCCTGTTCGCATGCATCGCAGCGAACGTCTCCTTCCAATTGTGGCGTCCCGCCACAATGGAATACTCCGGCAGCCACTCAATACCCCTGCCTGTCCTACTCTCCCAGGGCATGCCCGCATAAGGCGGACCTCTATGTGTGGGGAAGATGAGTCCCCTAACCATGAACGCATGTAATCCTAGAGGTACGGCGGGTATGCGGGTGCAACCAGAAAAATCCACTCCGAATGTCCTAGCTATGTGGGTCACTATCCCTCCATAACCAATGTTCCCCTTCCTCTTGTTCTTCAATTTACTCATTGTAGCCGCCAAAAGAGTAGCACAATCTGCGCGGCGACCGTAGAGCATACAGTATAGCAGGAATAGCTCATCCGTCTTGATCTTTTGGGGCGTCTCCGTCCTAGGAAAGAGACACTCCGAAAGAACACGGTGAGCTATCTTCAAGGCTAGATGGTACATCAATCTAGCCTTGGTATCAGCGGGTTGCCAACGGTCCTCGTCGGCGTAGATCATGGCTACCTCCTCCCAGAAATCCTTAGGGTAGATACCGCTAGGGAATCGACCATTGTAGGTCTCATGGAACCCGAAAATGGCTCCAAACTCAACTATACTCAACTGGTAGTCTCGATTCATGAGACGGAAGGAGACAGTCCTATCAACATGGCTGTGCTCGAAAGACGTCACAACCTCTCGGGTGATCTCCTCATAGGCATCTTCACGAATGTTCGTGAAGACGGTCAATCCGGCTCTATCCAAGAGCCATGTAAGATCGTCAACTATGTTGAGAGGATGTAGATCCTCCAACAACAAATACCTAGGGCCAATCACTGCCCTCTTCTCTATCTTCTCAAATGCAGCTAGGTGGTCATCATGTATGGTTGGGATGCTAGGGTGAGGTGGTGAAGATGGAGGTGAAGGTGAGGATGGTGGTGAGGGAGATGAGGGTGGTGGTGCCCTAGATGTGGAGGGGTTGCCCTTTCTTTTCTTATTTTGGTCCCCTTTCTTCTCCTTTATCCTTCCCGAAACTCTCCTTACGAAATCCATTTTTCTCCAAAAATCACGGTCTGTTCTATAGAAACCACGGCCGTGGAACCTCCAGAGACCGTGATTCGTTACAGAATTTCGTGAATCTCAGCAAATTCACCAAATATCACCACAATAAGCAGTCCTAATCTAATTTCTTCCAATCCTTGTCAGTTCTTTCTAAAAATCTATGGCAAAAACGAACTAAATCCGCGAGAATCGAAGAGAAAGAATTAACCTCTTTTTCGGATTGAAAAATCCAAAATGTGCGTTTGTTGATCGATTTCCACTCGATTTGTTGCTTGAATCTTGTTCGTGGTTGGATTTGCTACAGTTTAGGACGAAGAATCGTTGAAAACGATTAGAAAATGAAGAATTTGGAGAGGGTTCGTGTTTTCGGTATCTAGGTCGTGGAATTGGGGAAGGATTGTGGTGTTTTTGTGATGAAGTGTGGCTTTTATACTCGCAGGCAAAATTTCAAAAATCACGGTCTGTCGGGGCATTCCACGGCCGTGGAAATGTACGGACCTTTTTGAAGGTTGAAGGAAGATAGAAGTCTATAGCTTTTATAGCTTTTTGAAGGGTTTTGTAAGATTGTCTTTAATTCCCTCACTTGTTGTCTTGTCTTGCTGGATTGCTATCCAAGGAACGCTTTTGTTGTGATATTTGATTCAGTTATTGAAGTCTTTTCTTTAAATTCTTCTTGTTCAAATATTCACCTTCTTCCCATATATTTAATACTTTCATAATGATGATGAGTGGCTAATTTCCTTGTGTGATTCTAGGGTGATTAGCTGAAGGTTGTGGGAAAAACAATGATAGAATAATCTTAGATTCCAGTAGGATCCTGAAAGTTCGAGTCTTTAACCTTAACCCTAAGCGTCTCGTTCAGTCGATGAACATTTCGGCCGAGGTGGAAATTGGCCGACCGAGGTAGCTTATCTGATCCATAACTGAGAGTTAAGTGTTAGAGTTTGCCAAAATCCTATTCTTATTACACCTTTCCTGGTTCAAAGCAAGCTTAGGATGAGACTTACCCGGTAATTCCTTAGTTTGTGTACCAACGATCATAAGTGTAGGTAATAAAGGTTTATCCTTTATTGGGGTTTGAGTGTGCTTCCATCCCATCTTTGTGAGTTAGCCTGAGACTTACCCGGTAAAGGTTGATTCTATTCCCTTAGATGGTGCGTTAGTTTGAGGTTATAGTTCTTTATCTTGATTCCTTGAGACTTACCCGGTAATAGGAGTTACGGTTTAGGATTAGTGTGTAGTGAGACTTACCCGGTGATCTACTCCACTTTAGAAACACCTTCCCCACGCAAAAAATCTCAGCTTTGTCCGCTTATCTATAGATCTTGAGTTGGAACCACAACTAGATGCTTTAATCCCTAGAATTGCATGTTTGCTTTATTGACTTCTTATTCATCTTTGATTGTTTTAATCACTCTTGTGGTTAGTATTGACATAAGCACACCATATTGACTTTGTTTCACCGAGTCCTTGTGATCGACCCCTGGAATTTTCTTACTTTTACTACGATTGACCCGTACACTGCGGGTTCGCATCCTTGTTTTAAGCTTAAGTCTAGGGTTATAAATTTAAAGCTTGCACACACCGTTTGGAGCGAACAAGTTTTTGGCGCCGTTGCCGGGGACTTGGTCTAGACCGAGTCGGTACGGTTTGCTCTTGGGGCGATTGCCCCGTTTCATCTAACCACTCTACTTGAGTGACTTTTGCAGGTTCTTTCTTAGGTATATGCGAAGAACCCGCGCTGGGAAGGAAATCGTTCCTTACGATCCCGAACCAGAAAAGACATACAAGCGACGCTTAAGAGAAGCAAAGATGGCCCAACAAGACGATCGTGATCTTGCGGCCCAATTGAAAGAGGCGCTAGAGCTGCTACGCCTCAGCAAGGAAGAACTCAGGCAAGAGAAAGAAGAGAATCGCACCAAGACTGCAGCAATCGAAGCTGAGATAGCAGTCATACGAGACCAGATTCTACTTCGACCGAGGGAAGATCCTCTTGTTGATCCTCGACCGATGCAGGATCCAGTAGTTGACCCGCGACCGAGGCAGATTCCAGCACCTGACGCCCCGGCCGATGTACTTCCACCTCGGATGCCAGTCCGAGATGTTCTTCTTGCAGGAATCCCACAAACCCTAGGTCAAAGGATGGACCCTAATCAACAGCTGAGGCGTCCAGGAGTGAACCTACGAGATCCAGCAGATCATGACTACGAACTTCGACCGCAAGTTCTAGCCATGATTCGCCAGTGCCAATTCGGAGGGCTAGAGAAGGAGTCGCCGCATCAACATCTTCAAAACTACGAGATCTTGATGGAAACCTTGCGACCTCCCAGAATTGAGAATAACAACTACAAGCTAAGACCTTTTTACTTTTCTTTAAAAGACAGAGCTCTTACTTGGTATCAATCTCTTCCTTCAGGAAAAATTAGCACATGGGAGGAGATGACTACGGAATTCTTGACCAAATTCTTTCCCCCCTCAAAGACCGCTGAAATGAGAGGGAAGATCAACACTTTCATTATGAAGGACAAGGAGAGCTTGTCCAAATCTTGGGAGCGGTTCAAGGATATCCTCTTGGATTGCCCACATCATGGGATTCCAAAGATCGATTTGCTGGAGATCTACTTCAAAGGGCTGGACGGAAGCACCCAGTTCAATCTCCAACTACTCTCCGCCGGTACCTTCATGGACATGGCGATTGATGAGGCTTGGGACTTCATTGAGAAGCAAGCCTTGCACATGGAGAAATACACCCACCAAGGAGCTGAAGGTGGAGTTAAAAGAGTCAACTTTCAAGAGACTCAATCCAACAACAATCAACTCACGTCTTTGAAGAATGACGTGAAGCAATTGAAGGAGCTCTTGATGGCTCAAACTAAGAAGGAAGAGCAAGGGCAAAGGAACAACAACAATAACGGGTACCGTAACAACAACAACGGTCCCCGAAACAACAACTACAACAACAACAATAGAGGATCCAATAGCAACAACTGGAGGGCGAATAACCAAAACTACGGTAACAATAATTCAAACTCCAACTCTAATGATTCTTCTAACCCTTTCCTCTCTTCCCCTTCTTCTTCTTCTACTCCATTGAAAAGCCAAGGGCAAGGATCAAGTTCGTCTCAGCCAGAAAAGAAAGACGCAGTTCTGGAGGCAATCTTGATCAAGCTTAGCGCTATGGAGAATTCTATGACTTCGTTTTCGAGGGCCCAAAAGTCCTTCGAACAACAACTTGCTAATAGGGCGAATGAAGCGCCAAGAGATCCAGGGAAGCTTCCAGCAAAGACGGAAACTAACCCTAAGGGCCAATGCATGGCCATAACGACGAGGAGTGGACTCAAAACTGCAGATCCAGTACCTCGCTCGACGCAGACCACCTCGGTCCAGATCCAGTCGAAGAACACCTCGACCGAGATGCCAACCGAGGCGGAGCAACAGAAAGCAGGAGGGACGACAGAAACTTATGTTCCACCTCCTGCATACAAACCACCACTTCCATTCCCTCAGTCCAGAGCCAGAGCACATCTAGACAAGCACTTTGGTAAGTTTCTTGACTTGATGAATAAGCTACATATTAATATTCCTTTCCTTGATGCTATTTTAGGTATGCCCGCCTATGGGAAGTTCTTAAAAGAAATCTTATCAAGGAAGAGGAAGCTGGAGGATGTTGGTGAAGTTAGGATGACATCTAAATCTTCGGAGCTTATCAAAATCATGAAGGAAAAGATGTCACCTAAGTTGAGAGATCCCGGCTCATTTTGTATTCCCATTCAAGTTGGGGATGTCACTTGTGAAGCCCTTTGTGATCTAGGAGCCAGCGTGAGCATCATCCCGCTGGAGCTATGCACGAAGATCGGCCTTGGAGAGCCCAAGCCGGTCAAGATTCGACTTTATATGGCGGATCGCTCCATTACCCATCCCGTAGGCATCTTGGAGGACGTTCCGGTCAAGTTAGGTAACTTCTATCTACCCATAGATTTTGTTGTACTTGACATTCCCGTAGATTATCCTGTTCCTATTATTCTCGGGAGGCCATTTCTAGCAACTTCGGGTTGCAACGTGGATTGCAAGAACGCCAAGTTGAAATTCAACATTGGTGGGGATGAGGTGGAGTTCGCGCTTCTTGCAGCCATGAAAGGGGAGCAACTAACTGATGATATCTTCAACATCTACGATGAAGAAGAATCAAGAGAATTGGTGAGCTCTATCCTTATTAACGATCCACTCGAAAGAGTTATTAGCTTCAATTTAATGGAGGAAGGTATAGATGCTTCTTGTGATGCAGATATACGGAGCTTGAAGGCACTGGAAGAGGATCCAGGAGCTAAAACTGAAAAGCTAATCCAGGAGACGAAGATCTCCAGTCCCAGATCCACTAGCAGAACCTCGACCGAGGCACCTTCTGGACTGAGCGAGGCGACCGAAGAACATCTCGGTCAACGCCTATGCGCCTCGACCGAGGTCAATGGCGAGACGATTCTAACTGAGATTGCATCGAGTCCAGTTTCTGACACCACTCCACTGGACGGAGGAAGCAGAGATCCCTCTCAGAAAGCACCCCCAGTTGTGGAGCTTAAACAACTCCCTAGTCACTTGAGGTATATCTTTCTTGGGCCGGATTCTACTTATCCCGTTATTGCTAGTGCTTCCCTCTCCGATTCTGAATTGTCTAAGTTAATGCATGTCCTGAGAAAGCATCGAAAAGCTATAGGTTACACCACGGACGATCTTATTGGCATTAAACCTTCTTTCTACATGCATAGAATTCTAATGGAAGATAATCATAAGACTTCACGGGAACCTCAAAGACGGTTAAATCCGATCATGAAAGAGGTTGTGAAGAAGGAAGTTCTTAAGTTATTGGATGCAGGTATTATTTATCCTATCTCGGACAACAAGTGGGTTAGCCCGGTGCATGTCGTTCCGAAGAAAGGAGGGATGACCGTTGTGACGAATGCGAACAACGAGTTGATCCCAACGCGGACCGTTACGGGCTGGAGAGTTTGCATCGATTATAGGAAGCTGAACACGGCAACTCGGAAGGATCATTTTCCGCTTCCCTTCATCGATCAAATGCTCGAACGGTTGGCCCAGCATTCACACTTTTGCTACTTGGACGGCTATAGTGGGTTCTTCCAGATTCCTATCCATCCGGATGATCAGGAGAAGACCACTTTCACTTGTCCTTGGGGGACGTTTGCCTATCGGAGGATGCCATTTGGATTGTGCAATGCACCCGCTACCTTCCAGCGATGCATGATGGCTATCTTTTCCGAGTACATAGAGGAGATCATGGAGGTATTCATGGATGACTTTTCTGTATATGGTTCCTCTTTTGATGATTGCCTATCTAACCTTTCACTAGTGCTTAAAAGATGTGAAGACACTAACCTTGTTTTAAATTGGGAGAAGTGTCATTTTATGGTTAATGAAGGCATTGTGCTAGGACACCTCGTTTCTAATCGAGGTATTGAGGTCGATCGAGCTAAGATCGAAACTATTGAGAAACTCCCTCCTCCTTGTTCTGTTAAAGGTGTGAGGAGTTTTCTCGGGCATGCAGGTTTCTACAGGAGATTCATCAAGGACTTCTCTAAGATTTCTAAACCTCTAACTAACCTCTTGAATAAAGATGTTGTTTTTGAGTTTTCGCAGGAGTGTCTTGATGCTTTTTACAGGATTAAGGAAGCGTTGATCTCCGCCCCTATTATCCAACCTCCTGATTGGACCTTGCCCTTTGAGGTCATGTGTGACGCTAGTGGTAGCCGTAGGAGCGGTGCTTGGACAGAAGAAAGATGGACGGACCACCGCCATCTATTATGCTAGCAAAACACTAGATGAAGCACAACGCAACTACGCTACCACCGAGAAGGAGTTATTGGCGGTTGTATATGCTTTCGAGAAGTTTCGTTCCTATCTAGTAGGAGCGAAAGTCATTGTCTACACCGACCACGCAGTCATTCGTTACTTGTTGGCTAAGAAAGATGCCAAGCCGCGCCTTATTCGATGGATTCTCCTGCTCCAAGAGTTTGACCTAGAGATCCGCGATAAGAAAGGATCCGAGAACTCAGTTGCGGATCACCTCAGCTGGCTACCGGAATCCTCCCGCGAGACGGATAACCCACCCATAGACGATTCATTCCCCGATGAGCACTTACACTTGTTGGAGCGGTTGATGGATCTACTTACTTCACCCCACGATGGAGGTGAAGTATGGGGTGAGGGCACCTCCTACCTCGTTTGAGACCCAGCATGGTCCAGCTAGCGACCTTAAATCAAGCGCTTCTTGGGAGGCAACCCAAGGTATTGCTTTCTTTTCCCGTTTTCTAGTCTAGCTTAGATAGTTTTTGTTTTTGTTTTGCTTTGCTTTGTTTTTGGCGTTCTGGACAGACAACAGGGAACATCTAAGGAAGGAACATAACTGGAAGGACGGAAGTTCGAGATTCTGAGAAGAAAGAAGCACCTCAGTTACTGTCAGAGCACCTCGACCGAGTTGATTCTTGAGCAACCGAGGCGACTAGGGTTTCTGCAGAACCACCTCGGTCCGTACCACCTCGTTCCGTACCACCTCGGTCCAGTCGAGACCATCTCGACCGAGGTGACAGCAGATCCAGGAACAGTATAAAAAGGAAAAATTTTTATTTTTCACTTTTTACTTTACCCACCTCGACCGCGGCGACTTCCACTTCGCTCCTTCTCAGATCTTGCCTGTTTTCGAAGATTTCTGCTTCTAAACTGTGATTGAAGGGTAGAGGAACCGATTGCAACAACAGATCTGCAAAGAAATCGAGCGAATCGACCGAAACAAGGTAAAACAAGTCGAAACCCTAACTCGTTCGTTCGCTTTGATTTGGGCTTTGGTTGCCCCTGATTCTGCTAAGAAAGGATTTAAGTACCCCATAGGAAGCAATTGTAGTGATTTCTGGGGGAAAAGAACTGAATTTCTGAGAATTGGAATCGCAACTGCTGCGCCTCGGTCCGGTCGAACTGCATCTCGACCGAGGTGTTTTTGAGTCTTGTCAGCAACCGAGGTGGTCTGACAGTGTTGAGTAAGAATGAGTTCCGATCGTCGCCTGGCCCTTAGAGACAGATCCTCACCCTCCCCTTCTTCCTCTTCTTCCCGACCTTACCGCCCGGTTATCCACGAGAGATGCCGGGTAGACTATGAGCGGATAGCTAGCCGTCCAGTTATCGCACCACGATTTCTGGACGTGTCGGCTTTTGATTGCCTAGGGTTAGATGCTGACCTTAGGAGGATGATTGCTACTGTCGGGCTGGATCAGTTTACTGAGATCCGAGCCCCAGCTTAATTGGAGCCGACCTTAGAGTTTGTTAGCTCCTTCTCCTACCTTCCCACAGACCAGTCTGTGAAGTACCGGTTGATGAACCGGAACTTCATAGTTCCTTTGGAGATATGGAGAGAGATTTTTGGCTTTTCTGAGCCCACCGCCACCGACTTCCCCTCCCGATCCGTAGCTAGGGAGTTCTGGGGGCAGATTGCCCATATTACTGAGCACGCAGACAGATGGCGCCCTGGAGATTCCAGGGAGAAGGTCATCTTTCACCCAGCTTTCAAACTAGCCCACAGGATTTTCAGCGAGACACTTCTGGCACGTACTGAGACGCCCCAGAAGATCAGGCAGGGCGAGCTTTTCAGCCTCTACTGCATGGTTACAGGAGGTTTCCCAGACTTTGGCTTGCTCTTGGCAGAGGATCGGCACAGGATCAAGGCCAAGGCGAAGGGAGACATTTGCTGCGGAGGTCTAGTCACCCATATCGCTACCTACCACGGGATGGACCTCAGTGTTTGCACGATGGCGGCGGCTCCGAAGCCGCTGGGATTACAGGAGATGATCACACGGAGGATTCTGGTTCCCCGTGGTTTGACCACTCCATACGTCGCCATGCCATGGGAGCGGACTGCACCACAGGGGATCCGCTGATCTGCTCAGTTCACAGTCTTTGATCCGCATTATTGGCAGACAGCATGGGCTCCACTGATGAAGGATCACAGAGAGGCAGCAACTGCCCCTGCTGAGGAGGAGGAGGATGACGACGACGAGGAGACAGTGGATGAGAGAGATGGTGGAGTCCCGATGGATACAGGGACAGATACTGCAGGTACGAGCGCGCCACCGATCATCGACTTAGATGATGAGGAGGATACTGAGCCAGCACCTGCTGCACCTCCTGCTAGATCTGCTAGGCGTCGGACACGCCGCCATAGAGATTCTGAGGTTCATCGCCGGATCGACGACCTGACAGATCAGATGATAGACTCTTATGCTGCCCTTACTGTGGACATGCATGAGAGATTTGCTGCCCAGGACCGACACATTGACCGCTGGACTCATCAGATGTTAGAGGAGCAGCACTATCAGCGCAGGATGATGGAGCTACAGTTCCAGCAGACTATGAGCTATCCGTTCGACCCGGCTCAGTATCCGTACCACCACCACCACCACCGGATCGAGACTATTGAGGAGCTGCAGGATTTTCTTTATTTTCTTTTATGCAGTTCGGCCATTTATCCGGTGAGTACTCTCATGTTTAGACTTTTTATTTGACCCACTGGGACAGTGTGTCCCAAGTATGGGGTGTTTGTACTTATCTGACTACGTGATGTATTTATTCGACTACCTTTTGATGTATGACACTTTATTTATCGGATATTTTCATATTTATGCTTCAGTTGCCTTTATATGATTATTTGATAATTACATGCATACCTACAGGTTATTTGATTGAGAAAAAACGTCGAAACCGAAAAAAAATGGTTTTAAAAAAAAATTTTTGACCTCGACCGGGGAGATTCTGGCCAAACGAGGCATTTCACCTCGGTTGAACCAAGAACATCTCGACCGAGGTAGGTTACTGAGAGTTTTCGAAACGATTTTTTTTTTTTTTTTTTTTGTGTTACTTATCTGGATATGATCTCAGTGAAGATCTTGTTTACTGACTGGTTTTGAATCCTTTATGTGTTTGAAAGATTTTATAATATGTTTAAGTTGCTAAATGCTTTGTTTGAAATTATTGGCATGTTTAATACTTTGTTTTTATCCAAATTATGTTGAATTTGAAGGTTGACACCGCAGGTTAAGTTCTCTCACTTTCTTCTTGGAAAGACCAAGGCAATTCATTCTCGTTTTCTTCTTCTTCTTGATCATGCTTAGCCCCTCATATACATTTTGCCTCCCTTTACCTATCCGGGAATTTGGAAGCAAGCGAAGTGGTGAAAGCAAGTGAAGTGAAGTTGAGAAGTGGCTGGAAGTGAAAGTGCTAGAAAGCAATAATAGGTTTGGGGAAGTCAATCATGAAGATGAGTAACTCGGCACCATTCACATAGCCGGGTGTTTGTGTCTTGCCAAAGTCGGATTGAGCGATATTCCTAACGGGTCATGGTATGTGCATAAAGGGTTTGATGCATCTCAAGAAATTGATGATTGCTAATCTCCCAGGCTTCGGTTATTGTGCACCTCTATCCATGCATCCCAAAAAGTAAAGTAAAAAGAAAAAAAGTGAAATAAGCAAAGCTTATTGGTGGAAGATGTTGCAAGTCAAAGTGAAAGTGAAGTTCATCCTTTTCCCGGATTCTAGCACCACATTACCTTACATACATCCCTACCCTACACGTTTCTTGACCTTTCCTTTAGGAAGCCCTTGAGACCTTGAGCTTGTTGATTGACTTAGCGGTTTAAATCGGATTATACATGATTAATTTTGATAATTATGATTTATTATGCATTCTATGATTTTATGCAAAGATGAACAACTTTCCTATATTTATAAAATGTTTTGATCATGTTGAGTTTTTAAATTCCAGGAAGTACTCTCTTCGAGTGATCTATGGTAGTTGCACACCATAAAATGTTTTTGAAAGACTTTTTCATTGATTTTTATGATTATTAATCCATTCTATCTTGTCTTCTATATGCGGAACTTGCTTGGGGACAAGCAAGGGCTAAGTATGGGGTATTTTGATAGCATGAATTATAGTCTATATTTTGGGGTTTGTTTGGACGTTTTATCTTTCGTAATCTGCATGTTTGTATGTGCATTATGTGATTTTACTACTATTTTACCTACCTTTGCAAGAATCGAAGTCTACACCTAGTTTTGTTGTAATTGCAGGTAATTTGGTACGTTTTGCATCAAAAAGGAGCAAAAGGAGTCATGAGTCAATTGGAGCTACATCCAGGGAGCATAGCCATGGATTAAAGATTTACTTTGGACCAGTTTTGAGAGATTTCACATTCAGTTATGACTCACCTCGGTTGACCAGAGATTCATCTCGACCGAGGCGATCCAGAGACGCCGACTCGACCGAGGCGAACACCTAGGACGCGGCGAGAATATTTTATTCTTGGATGAGATCTTTTAAATTTGGAAAGTAATCTTATATTTTTGGGCTTGACTCCTGGAAGGAAGAAGATATGCAGAATCATATATTTTACCTATATTTATGGGAAAATATCTTTCTAAGATTTATTATCTTTGGAGGGTTATTTTCCTATAAAAAGGGTTGGATTTCCACAATTCCGAGATCACGCTATACCGTCGATCAGGGTTTACAGCACGCAGCAGCGGCAGCCTACTCCAGTTGGGAGAGATTCGAAGAACCTTTTTGAAGGTTGAAGGAAGATAGAAGTCTATAGCTTTTATAGCTTTTTGAAGGGTTTTGTAAGATTGTCTTTAATTCCCTCACTTGTTGTCTTGTCTTGCTGGATTGCTATCCAAGGAACGCTTTTGTTGTGATATTTGATTCAGTTATTGAAGTCTTTTCCTTAAATTCTTCTTGTTCAAATATTCACCTTCTTCCCATATATTTAATACTTTCATAATGATGATGAGTGGCTAATTTCCTTGTGTGATTCTAGGGTGATTACCTGAAGGTTGTGGGAAAAACAATGATAGAATAATCTTAGATTCCAGTAGGATCCTGAAAGTTCGAGTCTTTAACCTTAACCCTAAGCGTCTCGTTCAGTCGATGAACATTTCGGCCGAGGTGGAAATTGGCCGACCGAGGTAGCTTATCTGATCCATAACTGAGAGTTAAGTGTTAGAGTTTGCCAAATCCTATTCTTATTACACCTTTCCTGGTTCAAAGCAAGCTTAGGATGAGACTTACCCGGTAATTCCTTAGTTTGTGTACCAACGATCATAAGTGTAGGTAATAAAGGTTTATCCTTTATTGGGGTTTGAGTGTGCTTCCATCCCATCTTTGTGAGTTAGCCTGAGACTTACCCGGTAAAGGTTGATTCTATTCCCTTAGATGGTGCGTTAGTTTGAGGTTATAGTTCTTTATCTTGATTCCTTGAGACTTACCCGGTAATAGGAGTTACGGTTTAGGATTAGTGTGTAGTGAGACTTACCCGGTGATCTACTCCACTTTAGAAACACCTTCCCCACGCAAAAAATCTCAGCTTTGTCCGCTTATCTATAGATCTTGAGTTGGAACCACAACTAGATGCTTTAATCCCTAGAATTGCATGTTTGCTTTATTGACTTCTTATTCATCTTTGATTGTGTTAATCACTCTTGTGGTTAGTATTGACATAAGCACACCATATTGACTTTGTTTCACCGAGTCCCTGTGATCGACCCCTGGAATTTTCTTGCTTTTACTACGATTGACCCGTACACTGCGGGTTCGCATCCTTGTTTTAAGCTTAAGTCTAGGGTTGTAAATTTAAAGCTTGCACACACCGTTTGGAGCGAACAATATTGATAAGAGACCCTGAAGTGGGTCAACAATTACATGAAAGCCAATAAGAAAAGAGAACACGAAAATTTGTTAAAAAATCAACAACCGTGTTTGCCTCACAGTAGATATGACAAGGTGAGTATCAATCTCTACGCAAGAAGTCAAGACCGATTACTAGAAGACTAGCATCAAGGTGAGTATTGTCAATCTCTTTCCGAAGAAGGCTTTCCAGAAGCTTGGAATCCATCTCCAACTCCACCTTTTTGTATCCCATATCCCAACATGTTCGTAGGCCTAGTATCACACCCCATAGCTCGGCCATCGGAATCGAACAAATACCAATATAATGTTCTCCATGATATGAGGGTATCTTGTTGTTGACATATCTAGATGTATTATCCCCCCACAACTCGACACAACTTAGAAATAAGAACCAATGGAATCGAAATGCAGCAAAAATGACAATAGAATGACAAAAACACAAGATGCAACTGATCGAAGAAGAGATAACAAAGGGATCAAGAGATAAAAAAAACTTGATCTAAGATGATCAAGACCCTTACGTATGTCTTACACTAACACCTTTCAACAATGCAACCTTACACAAATTCTAACGGTGAAGCAAGCACAAGGAGGAAGCTAGTGAGGAAGTTGAGCACCAATCTATGAAAGATTGACACAACAAAGATTCATCCGAGCATAAACGATCACTCAATAAATTCCAAACCAAAATCTCTACTTGATTTAGATTTTGGTGTCAAAAGGAAATAACAAGCAAATGTCTTAATCAATTCTAATCTAACTAAAAGAAAGACTAAGGAAGATTTTTATATGTTTAAAAGGCCTTCTTATCCAAAAAGATTAAAAAGACAAGTATTTAAAACTAATTGCAAAACAAAAATAAACCTTTAATTGTCAAGAGCTATTAAATGTGCATAAATTGTCAAAAATATACCAAATAATGATATATCTAAGTCAAATGATCATTTAGGTTCAAGTATATTGCATGACCTTCTCACATGTGCATGGAGCGAAGATGGACGTGATATCACGTGTGCATGGGGTTGAGATGGACGTGAGGATGACTAGGGTGGCCATAGACATATTGGCACAAGCATGGCTCCATGTGATGACAACGTCACTCCTTTGCCCTTGATCGAGTGATAAGTTCTTATGTAGGGTACATTGAATATGGTCCTCATCACGCCACCTCTAATCCAGTGCCCATCAACATCTCTCGTCACCCCACCAGCAACCGTCATGCCCAAATCATTCTTAATTAAGCCATCCACATTTCATTTCACTCATCCGCAAGGAGGACGATTCCATTTTATGAGTATTTCCCCTCGGTATCTCCACCGACCCACTGGGCTAGTGACAAAGATCTATGAATATTGTAACAGTCAAAAATCGAAGATGACCTAATCGAGAATTTTAAGAAATTAAATCCGTTTTAACACGAGATACCTCTTTGTTCGCCCCTAAACGAGCGTGCAAATAAGCTTTAAATTTATAAAACTAGAATCAAGCAAGCGAACCCGCAGTGTACGGATCGACGTAGTTAAGCAAGAATTCCAGAGTATCGAACACAGGAATTTGGGTGGGAACAAATTCAATTGCAGATTATCAAGCGAGTAAATATGAGAGTTTTTGCAAATATTGGGAAAACAACAATCCTAAAGATCCAAGTATCCAGCTGTGGCAATCGATTCAAGATATACTAATGATATAAAGACAGAGTTGAGATATGCAAAGGTATACTAATGTAAGGTAATCGTACGGTGAAGTTCCAAAAACCTTATATGACTCATCTACAAGACACTCTCTATACAGGTTGTTGAGGCTTCAATATAGAAAGGTTCTAAAGGCAAGAATTAATGTCAAATACCCAAACTTGTAATCCAAGGATCAAGACTAACTTAACCGATTACGGTTGTGACACTCACAATCGAGGTAGAGGTTGTTGAGGCTTCACTACCACCTAGAAAAGGCAAGCCTAAACTAAATTAAATCAAATCTTTAACTTTGGATTAAAGTAAAAGCAGGTTCGTAAACTTAAGGGAAATTACGGGTAGATCTTGAGACTCCACGGCCGTGGAATTCAAGAACAGACCGTGATTTAGGGTTCGTCGACGATTCTCTCTAACTCTCAGGGTCTAATCTGTTTACGATCGATCTATCATCATCTAAGCCACAACTATCAACCCTTCACCTTAAAATTGTTAAGGGTTTTTAGCCAATAACAGTCATGTTGATATCAAATTCAGGAATTAAAAGATAGAAAGATGAAAACTTCCGAAAACTTTCAATAAACTTCAAACCAATCTCAAGGTCACAATCAAGAATGAATGTTGTCAATAGATTCAGAATAAGGCAAACAAACACAATCTTAGGAAAGAAGGAAGAACGGGATGTCAATCCGTCTTCTAAATCAAACCTAAACAAGAAGAGAAATCTTCTTGCAACAATCTTCCAAAAACTTCGATCTTCCGCCAATCCGGAAATCTCAACAGCGATCTCCACCAAAAGTGCGAGATTAGGGCAAATCCAAGCACAAACTTCGATCTCCAACGAGATGTAAATGCTTCTAAGCGAGGGTTAAGTGCCGCTAAGCGAAGGCGTAAGCCAAGGTCTAAAGCGAGGTGACGGAATTTCTCTTCGTCCGTCTTTTTATAGGGCAAGATAAAATATCGGCCCGGCCCAATCTTCAAAAGATCGTGGCTTCAAAATGTGGCGAAAAAGATCGCCAAGATCACGGTCGTGGAAGGTTCCACGACCGTAATTTAGAGCGTGGAAATCAACACGGTTTGAACCATGGATTCCACGACCGTAATAGTTACTGGAATGCATCACGCCTCTCTTTGCAAGGTTCCACGGCCGTGGAACTAAACGTGGTTTGTAGTACGGCCGTATTTTAGAGCGTGGTTTAGGGCAAGAACGTGATTCTTCCCTAGCCTCGTGCACTCCTCAAGTTGAACTCCATTTTGCTCCTAATAATGCACTCAATCTATGGACATACTCAATCAACTCTTCTTTGCTCGATTCCGTTCGGAAATGACTCTCAATCACCTATAATCAACATAAAGCTAGTGTAGACATCCATATCGACAATATAGGCAAACTAGCTCACAAATGCAACAATGCTAAATCAAAGACTATCAATATGAATCAAATACACTTAGAAAACGTGTCTAAAATATCACAATATTTCATGCTAACACTCTCGAGGTAACTTGCTCCTAGATGATATTACAACCCGGTGTTATTTGGAGCATTGGGAGTTTCAATTAATAAAAATACAGTTGAGAGAAATGGTCAGGATATCGGACATATCCTAGATATGAAAAAAACATAGAAAGGCAAAACGGCCAAAAGAGTCGCTATTTCGTTTCTTAGCGGCTAACAAAGAAGGCTTAGGAATACGTGTTTTTCGAGACAATTGCGGAATAATTATCCATACAATATTTCAGATTTATTATTCCAATTTCGAGAAGTTTGGAGAAGGGGTCTTAGACCGCTTTCGGATCGGTGAAAGGATAATCATCGACTCCGTTAAAGGATAATTATCGTATTCGCTATAAATAGCTGAAATAACGTTTATTAATTCATTTCCTTTCACGTTTTCTCGTAAAAGCTCTAATTTCTCTCAATCTTCAAACTCAGATCTACTCTTCGTTTCTAATCCGATTTCAAATTCGTTTGAGTTTTTGGATTCCTCTCTTCATTCTCTTCATTTTGGTACCAAGTTTCTACATTTCCGCGCAAGGGAAGGCCTGGTCGAGCATATATGATACTAGGGAGGTTCCGTTGCTCATATTCCGGTGAATTTGATGGTGTCCGAGCGTAGCCTACGTCGTTGTGATTCCGAATCTTCTTTCAGATCGTCAATCGGGTTAGTAACGAATAAGTTATGAATTTATTCGTTTTCTGTATTGCGATTTGGCCTAAATTGACCTTAGGCTTGTCAAAATGGATAATTGGAAATTCCATTATGCTCGTTACATTATTCTGGTGATTATGGGCTGTTTGTTTGATAAGATTTGATGACAGGTGGGTTCAGAAATTGCCTGCGGGCAAAACGTTGTTCTGGCGAAATTTAATTAATTAATCAAAGGTTAATTAATTAAATTGGTAATTCTAGAAAATGCTATAAGCTTATTAAATTCAAAGGAATGAATTTAACTGGTGTTTGAAGCGAGAAGTTTAATACGAGGAATATGATATTCTCCGCAGGTGTTGTTGAAGGTTTTGGTTAACTATAGCTTAGTTCTTTGTGAGCGTATCCAAGCACGATAAAGGAGGATAGTCTGAGTGGGAAACGGACTCAATAGTTGGTTTGCAAGGTTTTATTGTTCTTACCTGCGAGGTAAGTGTATATGAATTACACTTGCTTATGATTTTATGCATGCTTGAGTGTATATATATGTTTGTTATGATTGTATGCATGCTTATATGTATATGAGTGAGACGATGATGATGACTTGATATTCCTTATGAAAGCATGCATGAGGTACATGAGATAATAGTGGAAAGAATGTGATGAAAGAATATGATGAAAGTATGAAATTGAGTTATGATATGAAAGTGATAATATAGGATGGTAATTGATTAATTAGCCCAACTGGGTCCCGCACGGGTTTTCGGGGGACGAGGTCGCTACTTGATCTACAGGGGGCCTCAGAGGTCGCTACCTGATCTACAGGGGGCCTCAAGATAAGAAAAACAGCCAGAGGTCGCTACCTGATCTACAAGGGGCCTCAAGATAAGAAAAATAGTCCAAGATCGCAACCTGATCTACAGGGGGTCTTAGGACAAGATGACCGAGGTCGCTACCTGATCTACAGGGGGCCTAGGACGCTATCGGGTTGGCCAACCGAAAGAAAAAAAAAGAAAGAAAAGAAATACGAAAGCACGTGAGAAAATATATCGTACGATCAGTTGGGGCTAGTTAGTTAATTATCACCTATGCATCGATGCGATCGAGTCTAGCATGTTATATGTTATGTTATGTTATGTTATGATTATTTTTATGTGGTGAGATGATATGTTTATATGTGATGTGTGATAACATGCTTGAATGTTTATGTGAAATGTGATATGAATGGTTGTGGAATTATATGTGAATGTGGATATGTATGTGTGCTTTGAAATGTGAGGAAGGGTATAGAGTGTCCTTTGGGGACGGGATATTAGATACTTATATATATTGGCAGAGTGCGATTTGTATACCCTTACTGAGCGTGTGGCTCATTGTTGTTATATCCACATATTTTTCAGCTACTCAGACTCGGCCTGATCAAGGCAAGGACATTGGACCCAACACTTGGATTTGAGATCATATCAGGTGGGCTGTTATGGGCTGCTACCGCCTAGGATGTTTTGCATGGTTTTAAAATAGTTGTGTTTTGGTTAAACGGAGTTTATGACGTATGTTAGTATGTATATATGTTGTGAATATGGTTGTAAGATAAAGTTTTAAAAATTTACGTTTTCCGCTTTTCCGCTTATTGTTTTAAACAGAGTTAATTAATTGGTAATCAACTAGAAATGAAATAGGTGGGTCACAAATATTATGATATTTAGTTGCTTGCCTCACAATGTGCATATCACCTCTTGGTGGTGGAGCAATGCCACCAAGTACCCAGCTGCATCTCCATTTCCACAACCACCAAATGACATGTGAAAAAATGCCCCAAGAAGCTTGTTCACCCAACGGAGAACATGTCCATTGGTGATGAATTGATACCCATTTCTAATAGAATAGTCTTCATTGCTATTGTTCATCCAACAAAGAATATCCTTCCTTGCCGGATCATTAGTAATGATTATGACTGCAAAGTCTGCAAGTTTGAGAACAAGCATAGACGGAAGAGTGAGCTCAAAACATGTCAATTCCAACCATGTCCCTCAATACACTAGTCCGTCACAACTGCTACTTGAGTTTGCACATTAATAGTCTGAGTGGCCACCTACCTATCTTTCCATTATAATATGCTCAAACCATTTCCAACTCTCCAAGCATGACTAGGTTTAATTACTTCATTTATAGCCCAAGCAATGTCTCTAATGATGTGTGAACCCCTCTTTGATCTAGCCACGTTCAAAGTATTACATTCATTCCGAAATTTGTACTTTACGAAGAGATTTGTGAAATGGAAAGCTTGTTTATTTCATTGATCAAATACTATTTATATAGACAAATATAAAGATATTAAAAGATAAACTAACAAAAGATAAGATAAAATGATAAACTAACAAATAAAGGATAAGCCCAACATATGACTCAATATATTAGGCCCAATATATTATGCCCATATTGTAACAGTAGAGGTGTGATTCAACAACTCCAAGCTTGAACGGTGGAAACTTGAAGAAGGACTTGATGTACATCCCTTCCTTCACCGGCCTTTGTTTTGTTGGGCGATAGGACGCAGGTTGATTAACGTCCTAGGGTAAGCTCTGGACCCTATGACGTAGGTTGGTTTACGTCCTAGGGTAAGTTATGGACTCTAAGACGCAGGTTGATTAGTGTCATAGGGTAAGTTCTGGACCCTATGACGCAAGTTGATTGTCGGACTAGCTAGGGTAAGTTTTGGGCATTAGGACGCAAGTTGGTTAGCGTCCTAGGGTAAGTTCTGGACTCTAAGACGCAAGTTGATTAACGTACTAGCTAGTGTAAGTTTTAGGCCTTAGGACGCAAGTTGATTAATGTACTAGCTAGGGTAAGTTGTTGATTAGCGTCCTAGTGTAAGTTGTGTGCTCTAGGACGCAGGTTGATTAGCGTCCGATGGTAAATTCTGGGTCCTAGGACGCAAGGTGATTAGCGGCCTAGGGTAAGTTATGAGTCTTATGACGCAGGTTGATTAGCGTCCTAGGGTATTTTTTTTGTCCCTAAGACGCATGTTGATTAGCGTCTTATGATAAGTTTTGGGCCCTAGGACGCAGGTTGATTTGCGTCCTAGATAGGGTAAATTATGGGCTCTATGATGAACGTTGATTAGCATTAGCTAGGGTAAGTTTTGGGCCTTAAGACGGAGGTTGATTAGCGGTCTAATATAAGTTTTGGGTCATATGAATCAAGTTGATTATCGTCTTAGGGTAACTTTTGGGCCCTAGGCCGCAATTTTGTTAGCGTTCTAGGGTAATTTTTGGGCCCTAGCACGCATATTGATTAAGTTGTTGTCCCTAGGACGCAGGTTGCTTAGCTTTTAAGGGTAAGTTCTATGACGCAGGTTGATTAGCGTCTTAGGGTAAGTTTTGGGCCAATGACGCAGATTGATTAGTTTTGGGCCCTATGACGTCGTGCTAGGTTAAGTTCTCGCATCTAGGACGCAAATTGATTAGCGTCTGTTAGCATGAAATATTGTGATATTTTAGGCACGTTTTCTAAGTGTATTTGATTCATATTGATGGTCTTTGATTTAGCATTGTTGCATTTGTGAGCTAGTTTGCCTATATTGTCAATATGGATGTCTACACTAGCTTTATGTTGATTATAGGTGATTGAGAGTCATTTCCGAACGAAATCGAGCAAAGAAGAGTTGATTGAGTATGTCCATGGATTAAGGGCATTATTAGGAGCAAAATGGAGTTCAACTTGAGGAATGCACGAGGCTAGGGAAGAATCACGTTCTTGCCCTAAACCACGCTCTAAAATACGGCCGTACTACAAACCACGTTTAGTTCCACGGCCGTGGAACCCTGCAAAGAGAGGCGTGATGCATTCCAGTAACTATTACGTCCGTGGAATCCATGGTTCAAACCGTGACACTTTCCACGCTCTAAATTACGGTCGTGGAACCTTCCACAACCGTGATCTTGGCGATCTTTTTTGCCACATTTTGAAGCCACGATCTTTTGAAGATTGGGCCGGGCCGATATTTTATCTTGCCCTATAAAAAGACGGACGAAGCAAGATTCCGTCACCCCCGCTTAGACGCACTTTTGCAACCTCACTTTAGACCTTGGCTTACGCCTTTGCTTAGCGGCACAACCCTCGTTTGGAAGCATTTACATCTCATTGGAGATCGAAGTTCGTGTTGGGATTTTGCCCTAATCTCGCACTTTTGGTGGAGATTGCTGTTGAGATTTCCGGATTGGCGGAAGATCGAAGCTTTTTGGAAGATTGTTGCAAGAAGATTTCTCTTCTTGTTTAGGTTTGAATTAGAAGACGGATTGACACCCCGTTCTTCCTTCTTTCTTAAGATTGTGTTTGTTTGGTTTATTATGAATCTATTGACAACATTCATTCTTGATTGTGACTTTGAGATTGGTTTGAAGTTTATTGAAAGTTTTCGGAAGTTTTCATCTTTTTATCTTTTAATTCTTGAATTTGATATCAACATGACTGTTATTGGCTAAAAACCCTTAACGATTCTAAGGTGAAGGGTTGATAGTTATGGCTTAGATGATGATAGATCGATCGTAAACAGATTAGACCCTGAGAGTTAGAGAGAATCGTCGACGAACCCTAAATCACGGTTTGTTCTTGAGTTCCACGGCCGTGGAGTCTCAATATCTACCCGTAATTTCCCTTAAGTTTATGAACCTGCTTTTACTTTAATCCAAAGTTAAAGAGTTGCTTTAACTTAGTTTAGGCTTGTCTTTTCTAGGTGGTAGTGAAGCCTCAACAACCTCTACCTCGATTGTGAGTGTCATAACCGTAATCGGTTAAGTTAGTCTTGATCCTTGGATTACAAGTTTGGGTATTTGACATTAATTCTTATCTTTAGAACCTTTCTATATTGAAGCCTCAACAACCTGTATAGAGAGTGTCTTGTAGGTAAGTCATATAAGGTTTTTGAAACTTCACCGTACGATTACCTTACATTAGTATACCTTTGCATATCTCAACTCTGTCTTTATATCATTAGTATATCTTGAATCGATTGCCACAGCTGGATACTTAGATCTTTAGGATTGTTGTTTTCCCAATATTTGCAAAAACTCTCATATTTATTCGCTTGATAATCTGCAATTGAATTTGTTCCCACCCAAATCCCTGTGTTCGATACTCTGGAATCCTTGCTTAACTACGTCGATCCGTACACTGCGGGTTCGCTTGCTTGATTCTAGTTTTATAAATTTAAAGCTTATTTGCACACACCTTTAGGGGCGAACAAGTTTTTGGCGCCGTTGCCGGGGATTTGGTTTCGGCCGAATTCGGTAGCCGGTTGTCAAGCTTGGGAGCTTGCTCTCGTTATTTGACATTACTTTGAGTGCATGCGCAGGTCTAGGAACACCGAAGATCTCTTACCTCTTGATCAAGAGCTAGAGAAAACTTTAAGACAAAAGCGCAAGGAAAAGAAGATGGCTGAAGGACACGAACGTGATCTTCAAGCGGAGTTGACGGAGAAGGAAGCTCAACTCCAATGGAATGAGACCCTCCGCCAGGATGAAATGGATCGTCATCAATCTCAATTTAACAATCTACAAGACATGATCTTCCAGATGAGGATAGAGCTAAGCGACCTTAAGAATAAGGGAAGCAAGAAATCCTCAAGGAAAGCATCAAGCTTTAGAAGAAAAGGTCACTCATCCGCTGATGATAGTGATTCTTCCATGCCACCGTTAGAGGAGATTGATCCCACGATCAATGTGAATCCTTTCCATCCACGGGGAGCTGTCAATCGTCGTGTTCCACCTAGGAATGCGATGATCGAACGTGTAGATGAAGAGCCAAGAACTCTTGGTCAGCGGATGGATCCAACACAACAACCACGCCGTTTGGGCGTGAACTTTGATGCTGATGATGTGCAAGGGTTTAGCTTCAACCCTCAAGTCATTACTCTTGTTCGCCAAAACCAATTTGGCAGGACAAGCGCTGAATCTCCACATCAACACTTGCAGAACTTTGAGTGTATGATGGAGACAATGAGGCCAAAGAGCGCTACTACCAACAACTATAAGCTCAAGCCTTTCTTCTTCTCCTTGAAGGGGAAAGCGTTGTCTTGGTATCAAGCTCTTCCTAGTGGGAAACTAGACACGTGGGAAGACCTTTCCGCGGAGTTCCTCACCAAATTCTTTCCGCCATCCAAAACGGCGGAACTTAGAGGTAAGATCAATGCATTTTCCATGAGATCTAACGAAAGTTTGTTTCAATCTTGGGAAAGGTTTCAGGATTTGCTCTTGGATTGCCCTCATCATGGCATATCCAAACTTGCCTTGCTGGAGATCTACTACAAGGGGTTAGATGCGGGAACACAATTCAACCTCCAATCCCTCTCATGTGGAACATTCATGGACATGAGAGAAGATGACGCTTGAGACTTCATTGAGAAGCAAGCAAGGGTCATAGAGAAGTATTCCCACCGGAAAGTGGAGGGAAATCGTGTGGAGCAAGGAGCAAAGCTCACACATGAAGCTCAAAATCAGATTTTCTCCCTCAACAATGAAATCAAAGAGTTGAAGGAGGCTATCAAGACCAACTTCCCAAAGCAACAAGAGAAGGATGTTGGCTATTTGGGCAACAACAATGGTGGTGATAACACAAACCGCAACAACAACAACAACAGGAATAATAACCGGAGCAACAATTGGAATGGAAACAACAACAATAATAACGGCCGGAACAACAATTGGAACAACAATAGGGGTTCAAACAACAACAATTGGCGCTCCAATCAACAAAATTCCGGTAACTCTTATCCTTCCAATTCTAATTCACTAACTCCACCTTCCTCTTCCTCTACTCCTTTGAAAAGCCAGGGGCAATCATCTAATGGAGGAAACAATTCGGGAAAGGAGAAGCCCGATCCCGTGTTGGAAACGATTTTGGGAAAGCTTCAAGGGTTGGAAAACCGCTTCATTAAGGTTGATGATCAAATTTCCAAGGTTGACAAAGCTCAAAAAGTTTTGGAAAACCAAATGTTCAACCATGCGGAGGAAGTTCCTAGGAATCAAAGGAAACTTCCAGGAAAGACGGAGGACAACCCTAAGGGAAGGGTTATGGCAATCACAACTAGGAGCGGAGTGACTACCACCGATCTGCAGCCTAAGTTCGTTGAAGTCTCCGTAGAAAAGGACAAGGAGAAAGAAAAGGGGAAGGAGAAAGAAGATGTCTACGTTCCTCCTTCAGCTTATAAACCTCCCCTACCATTCCCTCAATCTAGAGCGAGAGCGCGCCTAGATAAACAATTTGGTAAGTTCATAGAACTCATGAGCAAGCTGCATATTAATATACCATTTATTGATGCTATTGTAGGTATGCTGGCTTATGGCAAGTTCTTGAAGGAGCTCCTCTCTAACAAGAGGAAGCTAGAAGACTTCGGAGAGGTTAAGATGAGTTCGGATTCTTCGGATCTCGTCAAAACCATGAAGGAGAAAATGCCCCCAAAGCTAAAGGATCCGGGGTCATTTTGCATTCCCATAGGAGTGGGAGATGTCACATACGATGCGTTATGTGACTTAGGAGCAAGTGTGAGCATCATACCACTTGCATTGTGTAGGAAGATCGGTTTAGGCGACCCTAAACCGGTGAAGATGACGTTGTACATGGCGGATCGATCCATCACTCGCCCCGTCGGTATTGTAGAAGACGTCCCGGTCAAGCTAGGTAAATTCTTTGTTCCCATTGATTTTGTCGTGCTTGACATTCCTGCAGATAATCCGGTCCCGATCATACTCGGAAGACCGTTTCTTGCAACTTCCGGCTGCATAGTCGATTGCAAGAATGGTAGACTCGCTTTTGATATAGGAGAAGAGAAAGTAGAGTTCGTTCTTTCTACTCTAGTGAAGGAGTCAATCTTTGATGAGGATATTTTCGATATCCAAGATGAAGAAGGTTTGTCTAGGGAGGAGGTAAGTGCGATTCTCTTTAACGATCCTTTACAAAAGGTTATCACTATGAGTCTAACCAATGTAGGGGAAGAAGAAGAGTGCAATGAGGCAATTGAAGCCTTAGAAGCACAAGAAGAGATAGGTGAAGTGGAGTTTGAAAAACTCCACGATGAGGCAGAAAACGTGAGAATCCACGGTTATACCCTGTATTCCACGGCCGTGGATTTCACAACCAAAATCGTGCCTCACTCCAGGGAGTTATACGGTCGTGGAGAAGATGTGACAACCGTATTTCCCTTCCACGCCCTAAACCACGGCCGTGGAGGCTATGAGGAACCCGTAATTTTGGGCGTGGAAACAAGTGATCGTGACACTTCTTCAACTTCTTTTGATTCTTCTCCCACAAACTCATCACCCTTAGAAACTTCTAAGGAGACATCGGACGTTTCTCAAGGATCATTGGAAGCTCCGAAAGCAATGGAACTCAAACCACTTCCTACTCATCTAAGGTACGCTTTTCTAGGATCTAATTCTACCTTTCCGGTTATTGTTAGTTCCGATCTAAGCATAGATGAACATAATCAGCTCATGATTGTCCTTAGGAAACATAGGAAAGCTATAGGCTATACTATTGAGGACTTAGTAGGAATTAAACCCTCCCTATGCATGCATAAGATACTAATGGAGGAAGATTTTAGAACTTCAAGACAACCTCAAAGGCGGTTGAATCCGACCATGAAGAAGGTTGTCAAGAAGGAAATTCTCAAGCTTCTTGATGCAGGTATCATCTACCCTATCTCCGATAATAAGTGGGTGAGTCCGGTCCAAGTAGTTCCGAAGAAGGAAGGAATGACGGTCATCACCAACAAAAACAACGAACTCATTCCTACCCGAACCGTGACTGGATGGCGGATGTGCATAGACTACCGCAAGCTCAACAATGCAACGCGGAAGGATCATTTTCCATTGCCATTCATTGATCAAATGCTTGAAAGGTTAGCACAACATTCACATTTCTGCTACCTTGACGGTTATAGTGGTTTCTTTCAGATTTCGATACACCCGGATGATCAAGAGAAGACCACATTCACGTGCCCATGGGGTACGTTTGCTTATAGGAGAATGCCGTTCGGGCTTTGCAACGCCCCAGCCACCTTCCAACGGTGCATGATGGCCATCTTCTCCGAATACGTAGAGGAAATCATGGAAGTCTTCATGGACGACTTCTCCATATACGGTTCCTCTTTTAACGATTGTCTTTCTAACCTTTCTCTTGTTTTGCAAAGGTGTGAAGATACTAACCTAGTTCTTAATTGGGAGAAGTGTCAATTTATGGTTAAGGAAGGAATTGTATTAGGCCACTTAGTCTCTAGTAGAGGGATAGAAGTAGACAAGGCTAAGATAGAGACCATAGAGAAGCTTCCTCCCCCAATTTCGGTGAAAGGGATAAGAAGTTTCCTAGGACATGCTGGATTTTATAGACGTTTCATTAAGGACTTTTCTAAGATATCAAAACCTCTCACTAATCTATTGATGAAGGATGCGGTTTTTGAGTTTTCGCAGGAATGTTTAGATGCGTTTAACACCATTCGGCAAGCTCTAATTTCAGCACCTATTATCCAACCCCCGGATTGGACTCTTCCCTTTGAGATTATGTGCGATGCTAGTGACGTAGCTATTGGAGCTGTTCTCGGACAACGAAAGGAAGGGGCAACCCATGCCATATACTATGCTAGCAAGACGCTAGATGAAGCGCAGCTCAACTACGCCACTACCGAAAAAGAGTTTTTAGCCATTGTCTATGCTATTGACAAGTTTCGCTCTTATCTTGTAGGTGCAAAGGTGATTGTCTACACGGATCATGCTGCGATCCGGTACCTCCTTGCAAAGAAAGATGCGAAGTCAAGGCTAATTAGATGGATTCTTCTCCTACAAGAATTCGATCTTGAGATCCGCGACAAGAAAGGTTCAGAAAATTCTGTTGCGGATCATTTGTGTCGCCTAACACATCTAGAGGACGACCATTTACCCATCGACGACTCCTTCCCGGACGAACACCTACACCTTATTGAGGAGTGCATCGATGTGATCTCCAAAGGTAACGAATCATGGTTTGCTGATTTTGTTAACTATTTGGTTTGTCAGGAGATACCGCCCGGACTATCCTACGCACAAAGGAAGAAGTTCTTTAAGGACGTCCGGGAGTACTATTGGAACGAGCCTCTCCTCTTCAAGAGAGGTCCGGATGGCATCATTCGGCGATGTGTGCCGGAAGATGAGATGCAAAGTGTCATCCGACATTGTCATTCACTACCTTGTGGAGGACACGCTAGTTCGAACAAGACTAGCGCAAAGGTATTGCAATCTGGATTCTTTTGGCCTACTTTGTTTAGAGATGTGCAATCCTTTGTTTCTTGCGGCGATGCTTGTCAAAGAACAGGCAATATCTCTAGGAGGAATGAGATGCCCCTTAACAACATCCAAGAGGTGGAGATTTTCGACGTTTGGGGAGTTGATTTTATGGGACCATTCACATCCTCTTGCGGAAACCAATACATACTATTGGCGGTGGATTATGTTTCTAGATGGGTGGAAGCAATTGCCTCTCCCACCAATGATGCCATGGTGGTGGTTAAGTTCTTCAACAAGACCATTTTCCCGCGATTTGGGACGCCAAGGACGATCATTAGTGATGGAGGTTCTCACTTCATTGCCCGGCGCTTTGAAACTCTTCTAGCTAAGTATGGGGTTACTCACAAGATCGCTACCCCTTACCATCCACAAACGAGTGGAAAAGTTGAGATCTCAAATAGGGAGATCAAAGGAATTCTAGAGAAGACGGTTTCAAGGACTAGGAAGGATTGGTCCTTGAAGCTTGACGATGCATTATGGGCATACCGGACTGCATACAAGACTCCCATAGGAACCACACCATACAACCTTGTGTATGGGAAGTCTTGTCACTTGCCGGTAGAGTTGGAGCACAAAGCGTTTTGGGCTATCAAGTGGTTGAACTTCAGCATGAAAGAAGCGGGAGAGAAGCGTCTCCTAGACATCAACGAGCTGGATGAACTCCGCTTGAATGCTTATGAAAACGCTAAGATCTATAAGGAGAGAGCAAAGCGTTGGCATGATAAGCATATCATTCCAAAGGACTTCAAAGAAGGAGATCAAGTTCTCCTCTTTAATTCAAGGCTTCGCCTCTTTCCAGGTAAGCTAAAATCTCGTTGGACCGGACCTTTTATAATTAAGCGTATTTTCCCCCATGGTGCAGTTGAAGTATGGGGTGAAGCGAGCGGAACTTTTAAGGTGAACGGCCAACGACTCAAGAAGTATACGCCGGAACTCCAAGCTGAGGAGTTCGCGCCTACCGCACTCGAATAAGTGCGAGAATGGTCTAGCTACGGACCTTAAACAAAGTGCTTCTTGGGAGGCAACCCAAGGTATTGCATTTTTGTTTTTGTTTTCGATTCATAGATTAGCTTAGTATAAACGTTTTTTGCTTTGTTTTTGCCTTTGATTTCTTCCGGTATGTTCGTGTTTTTGGATGTAGGAACGATGGAAAAAGGAAAGGGAAGGATAATGTCGAAGAAAAGTGACGAAAATTGGACTTTGGAGCTTTACAGAGGGTTCCACGGCCTAAACCACGGTCGTGACAGCTACAGTAACCGTAATTTCCAAAAGCCTTTGAAAAATCACCAAAACCACGGTTCCGTACACTTCCACGGCCGTGGAACACCCCGACAGACCGTGATTTTCAAAAATTTTGCCTGTGACTATATAAGCCACATTCTTCACAAAAATCATCCCAAAAAAATCCCTCTTCCACGCCCTAATTGCCGAAATCCACGACCCTCTCTCAAATCCTCATTTCCTAATCGTTTTCAACGATTCTTCTTCCTAAACTGAAGCAAATTCAACCACAAACAAGATCCAAGCGACGAATCGAGCGGAAATTCACCAACGAACGCGCAATTCAGATTTTTCAATCCGAAAAATAGGTTTTTTTCTCTCTTCTTGATTCTTGCCGATTTGGTTCGTTTTTGTTGGGTTTAGTTACGGTGAAGTTCTTGAAAAAAACTCTACCTAGAATTGAATGAATCTCAGCCATTAAATGATGATCCAATGGTTAGATTAAGTTCATTCTCTCTCCAAATCTTTTTAATTTTCAATTACCTTTAATTGTGTTTTATTATTTCTATAGGATTTTTTGAACTTCACCTAGAGTAATTCTAGGGAAACAAGACCCGTTTTTGTTAGAGATTTTTAGGAAGAACTGATTGAGATTGGAAGAAATTAGATTAGGACTGCCTGTTGTGGAGTTTGATTGCTGATTTGCTGAGATTTGTGATTTTCTGAGACGAATCACGGTCTCTGGAGGAATTACGGCCGTGGTTTCCATAAGAACAGCCCGTAATTTTCAACAGAATAGACTTTGTAAGGAGAGTTTCGGGGAGGATCAAAGAGAAGAAGAATGATCAGAATAAGAAAAGGAAGGGTAATCCCTCCTCCTCCTCATCCTCTAGGGCACCACCACCCTCTTCCCCTTCACCTCCATCCTCACCTTCACCTCCATCCTCACCTCCTCACCCTAGAATCCCGACCATACACGACGATCATCTCGATGCACTCGAGAGGATCAAGGAGAGGCCAGTGATTGGCCCTAGATACTTGTTGTTGGAGGATCTAGCTCCTCTCAACATTGTTGATGATCTTACTTGGCTCTTGGATAGAGCCGGACTTATTGTCTTCTCGGCTATCCGAGAAGACGCTTATGAGGAGATTACACGGGAGGTTGTGACATCTTTTGAGCACAGCCATGTAGACAGGACCGTCTCTTTCCGTCTCATGGAAAGAGACTACCATTTGAGCATCCGTGAGTTTGGGACCATTTTCGGGTTTCAGGAGACCTTTAACGGTCGCTTTCCTAGTGGCGTTTACGCCAAGGATTTTTGGGAGGAGGTGGCGATGATTTACGCTAGCGAGGACCGCTGGCAGCCCGCTGACACCAAGGCTAGGTTGATGTACCACCTAGCCTTGAAGATTGTTCATTGTGTTCTTTCAGAGTGTCTCTTCCCTAGGACGGAGACGCCCCAAAAGATCAAGACGGATGAGCTCTTTTTACTCTACTCCATGTTGTATGGACGCCGTGCTGATTGTGCTACTCTCTTGGCTGCTACTATGAGCAAGCTCAAGAATAAGAAGAAGGGCAACATAGGATATGGTGGGATAGTTACCCACATTGCTAGGAGCTTTGGTGTTGATTTTTCTGCTTGCACCCGTATACCGGCCGTACCTTTAGGGCTACATGCTTTCATGACTAGGGGTCTCATTTTTCCCACACATAGAGGTCCGCCTTATGCGGGCATGCCATGGGAGAGCAGGACGGGTAGGGGTATAGAGTGGCTATCGGAGTACTCCATTATGGCGGGACGCCATAATTGGAAAGAGACGTTTGCTGCCATGCATGCGAACAGGATAGCAGCTCCCCCATATGTCCCACCACCAGTTGTTGAGGAGGAGATGGGAGATCAGTTTGAGGGTGGAGGAGGAGCTGAGGAGGAGTTTGGCACGTTTCCGGATCAGCCGGAGGCGGCCCCCGATGCACCTAGACGTTCTCCACGTCCAGCTAGAGCTTCAGGCTCGTCTTCTCACCGCGCTAGCGTGAGTGAGAGGCCTACGTGGATGACCACACCTCCTACATGGTATGGCGTTCCTCCTCCTTGGTCTACAGAGCAGACAACAACACCACCACCAGCACCACCACCAGCACCATCCGACGCTCCAGCATGGTATAGTCAGGCCCCGGGATGGTACAAGCAGATGCCGGATTGGGCTACCGGACTTTCAGAGAGAGTAGGAGCATTGGAGATCTGAGCCGATGCTAGAGACGGACGCCTAGACGACCTCGACCACATGATGAGGGATGTCTACCGCCAGCAGTTTGGGCGGTTCTATGATCCTAGCTTCTCTCCATTCCCGCCTCCACCAGCGCCGCAATGATGAGGATTTGATGATTGACCGTTCGCTTTAGACATTCCGCCACCACTTTGTGAGTTTCTTTTTCTTTTCTTCTTTTCTTTCTTTCTTTTGAACATTAGGGACAATGTTCGTCCTAAGTATGGGGTGGGATGTACTAAAAGTTTGTAATAACTCTTACTCACTATGCTTGCTTCTATTCGAGACTATTTGCATATTCATTATATTGTTGCACGTTTCATTATCGCATTGCATGAAAAAGAACTTGAAAAACCCATAAAAATTGAAAAATTTTGAAAATTATGTGCTTCTAATGAATTGAGATGATTTCTATGATAATCACTACTTGTGAATTGAGTTTGATGACAATTGCATGCTTAAAAGAATAGTGAATTGAAAAGAATTTGAATGAATGAATTTTACCTCTTTTGCAAGTTTCATAATGTGATGAATGTTACCTAAATCATGTTGAGAAATTGAAGTTGAAATCACACTATAAGTTCTTATACCTCTTGTTGAGATGATTAAGGCAATTCGATTTTTCTTTCTTCTTTCTTTGATCATTTTAGCTCCTCATTGAAATATTGACCTCCTTTACCTATCCGGGAATTTGGAGAAGTGAATGAAAAAGGCATGTTTGATGTGGGAGGGCCATGAGAGCAATTATTTGCAATCAAAAGAATAGAAAGGAATTCTAGATTTGGGGAAGTCAATCATGATGATGAGTAACTCGGCACCATTCACATAGCCGGGTGTTTGTGTCTTGCCAAAGTCGGATTGAGCGATATTCCTAGCGGATTATGGTATGTGCGCTAAGGGTTTGAGGCATCTCATAAAAATTGAGAAACGCCAATCTCCTAGGCTTCGGTTTTTGTGCACCTCTATCCATAACTCCAAAAGTAAAGTCGAAAAATGAAAGGGAGAAGAGCGAAGCTCAAAGTTAAAGTGTTGCGGAAACCGCAAAAGAAGAAGAAGGGTAGTTGTCCACTTTCCCGGATTCATGCACCACATTCCTTAAAAGTTTCCTTCCCTTTCCACATTCTAGACCTTTTCTTTGAAAGTCCTTAAGATCAAAAGAATGTTATATGACTTGGTGATCTAAATTGAAGTTTCTTATGATTGATTTTGTTAATGTTTGAAGGTTATGATGCTTGTTTAAAAGTTTAATTGATTCATGAGTTTTCTTTGCTTTTTACTCTTTGATTAAGTGTATGAAAGTCTTATAAACAATTGAAGCAAGGTTTGAGAATGATCTATTCTTTAGAAGGCACATTCCTCCAAAAGAAGTATTGCTTTGAGAAGGTACACATATTTCATCCTAACTTTTGTTTAAAGCTTTTTGAAAGACCTTGCTTAGGGACAAGCAAGTGTTAAGTATGGGGTTATTTGTTAGCATGAAATATTGTGATATTTTAGGCACGTTTTCTAAGTGTATTTGATTCATATTGATGGTCTTTGATTTAGCATTGTTGCATTTGTGAGCTAGTTTGCCTATATTGTCAATATGGATGTCTACACTAGCTTTATGTTGATTATAGGTGATTGAGAGTCATTTCCGAACGAAATCGAGCAAAGAAGAGTTGATTGAGTATGTCCATGGATTAAGGGCATTATTAGGAGCAAAATGGAGTTCAACTTGAGGAATGCACGAGGCTAGGGAAGAATCACGTTCTTGCCCTAAACCACGCTCTAAAATACGGCCGTACTACAAACCACGTTTAGTTCCACGGCCGTGGAACCCTGCAAAGAGAGGCGTGATGCATTCCAGTAACTATTACGGTCGTGGAATCCATGGTTCAAACCGTGACACTTTCCACGCTCTAAATTACGGTCGTGGAACCTTCCACGACCGTGATCTTGGCGATCTTTTTCGCTACATTTTGAAGCCACGATCTTTTGAAGATTGGGCCGGACCGATATTTTATCTTGCCCTATAAAAAGACGGACGAAGCAAGATTCCGTCACCCCCGCTTAGACGCACTTTTGCGACCTCGCTTTAGACCTTGGCTTACGCCTTTGCTTAGCGGCACAACCCTCGTTTGGAAGCATTTACATCTCATTGGAGATCGAAGTTCGTGTTGGGATTTTGCCCTAATCTCGCACTTTTGGTGGAGATTGCTGTTGAGATTTCCGGATTGGCGGAAGATCGAAGCTTTTTGGAAGATTGTTGCAAGAAGATTTCTCTTCTTGTTTAGGTTTGAATTAGAAGACGGATTGACACCCCGTTCTTCCTTCTTTCTTAAGATTGTGTTTGTTTGGTTTATTCTGAATCTATTGACAACATTCATTCTTGATTGTGACTTTGAGATTGGTTTGAAGTTTATTGAAAGTTTTCGGAAGTTTTCATCTTTTTATCTTTTAATTCTTGAATTTGATATCAACATGATTGTTATTGGCTAAAAACCCTTAACGATTCTAAGGTGAAGGGTTGATAGTTGTGGCTTAGATGATGATAGATCGATCGTAAATAGATTAGACCCTGAGAGTTAGAGAGAATCGTCGACGAACCCTAAATCACGGTTTGTTCTTGAGTTCCACGGCCGTGGAGTCTCAAGATCTACCCGTAATTTTCCTTAAGTTTACGAACCTGCTTTTACTTTAATCCAAAGTTAAAGAGTTGCTTTAACTTAGTTTAGGCTTGTCTTTTCTAGGTGGTAGTGAAGCCTCAACAACCTCTACCTCGATTGTGAGTGTCATAACCGTAATCGGTTAAGTTAGTCTTGATCCTTGGATTACAAGTTTGGGTATTTGACATTAATTCTTGTCTTTATAACCTTTCTATATTGAAGCCTCAACAACCTGTATAGAGAGTGTCTTGTAGGTAAGTCATATAAGGTTTTTGGAACTTCACCGTACGATTACCTTACATTAGTATACCTTTGCATATCTCAACTCTGTCTTTATATCATTAGTATATCTTGAATAGATTGCCACAGCTAGATACTTGGATCTTTAGGATTGTTGTTTTCCCAATATTTGCAAAAACTCTCATATTTATTCGCTTGATAATCTGCAATTGAATTTGTTCCCACCCAAATTCCTGTGTTCGATACTCTGGAATCCTTGCTTAACTACGTCGATCCGTACACTGCGGGTTCGCCTGCTTGATTCTAGTTTTATAAATTTAAAGCTTATTTGCACACACCTTTAGGGGCGAACAGCGTCCCAAGGTAAGTTATGGACATATGACTCATGTTGATTAGCGTCATATGGTAAGTTTTGGGTTATTGATACGGCGGTCAAAATCGTTTCTGATACCGGCGGTCAAAGTCATTTCTGATACCGGCGAATAAAGTCTTCTCGATACCGGTGGTCAAAGTCTTCTTTGATATCAAATAAAAGATAAACTCAATCTATAACCCAATATACTAGCTCAATATATTAGACATAATATACTAGGCTCAATATATAAGGCACATACTCTAACAATATTAAAGCCCACAATTTACCGTGACTATATTTTTTTTCTTTCAGAAATTAGGATTTGAAACACTAAAATTCAATGCATACCTATAAATGTATCAAGTACTTAACTCTATCAAAATAATTATATACCCGATATTCATATTTCAATATTCAATTTTAATACTCAGTTTTTAAAATATTCAATTTTAATACCCAATTTTCAAAATACCAAACTTTTAAATGCCCAGTTTCAAAAAACGTTTGGCTATGAGTCTATGACAGCGGCAACAACCGGTCTTCTTCCCAGGGAAGGAGGCGGAGGCGAGGCTCAAGGCAGCGGTAGTGGCGGCAACTGCGGCTCGAGTAGGCCCATGTCTTCTGTCGTGTCACCGGAGAAGCAACCAGAACGAAAACATCATCTTCTCACTCATCTAATGTCAAAATCCGGCCTCTAGCTTATATTATAACAGCAAATCGATTACTTATCCCTATTTCACAATTCATACGAATCTTAAATAAACTATTCCAATTTCAAGTTCCAAACTGAGTTGACTGTCATCGAACTGATTATTGATGAGAGAATGTAAGGTTATGAATCAACTATACTTTGAAATATATTCTACATCATTGTCCAAGAAAATGTCAATCTCATACTTAAATCCAGGAAGCATCTATTATTATTAAACTTAATACCCCTTTTCATGGATATATATAAAAATCAGCAAGGCCAGTTCTCTGCCTCTTCAAGAAAGCTACGGCTTTTCTTTAAATTAATTTTATTATATATTTTTCATTTTTATAATGGGTCTTTGATAAATTGTGTATATTGACATAATAGATAAATAGTTCGAAATATTGTTTAAATGAGCTACAATATTGGTTAAGTAAACCGTTGTCTTTCTTGGTTCGGTGGGCTTACTTTGGCTGGCCCATATATTACACTTGTTTTAGCTTTACTCGATTGGGCTTGGTTGGCCCAATTTTTCAACCATAACCTGAGGCTCGGCCCAACTATTAATATATTACTTGTTGTAAACCACTCAAAACGTTATTAAGCAACCGTTAGAAAGGTTAATGATAGATGTACCGACAAAAATCGTTATTAGTAACATAAACTATACACGCGAGATGTGTAGTTTCGTTTTTCAGCTTCGGAATCTGACAATGTTTGTGGTGTGCGTAGTTGGAGGCGAGGTGAAGCCGATTAACTACACTTGTGGTAAGTGTAGTTGAAGTTTTATTTAAAAAAAAAAACTCCAACTACGCTAATGGTAAGTGTAGTTGGAATGAATTTTTTTTAAAAAAAGAAGGAAACTCCAACTTTGGTAGTTATTATCAAAGTTGGATTTTAAAAGAAAAACACTCTAACTAAGCTTACCATTAGCGTAGTTGTGCAGTTATTTAAAAAAAAAATCTTCACCGGCTCCAATCGGCTCAAGACGGCTCCAACTACGCTTATCAAACGCGTAGTTTGAATCCAGATGTGAAAAACGAAACTACGCACTTCGCGTGCATAGTTGTGGTTACCAATAGCGATTTACGCTTACGTTTGTTTAAACCTTGGGTTTTATATTGAGTTTTAATTTTCATTTGTGTGTGTCTTTTTGTAAGATTCGTTGTGTTGTTGCTACTTTGAGGGTCGGGACCCATTGTGAGGTCCTAGCCCGTAATGCTTCGAGTTCACAGAACTTGGGGTGTTACAACACGTCTCTCTCCATCTGCATTTGTAAAAACTCCGTCTTCATTCTTAAACCTAACCTTCTTGCCTCCATGAATCTATAACCGCGCCTGCCTCCATGGATTTACAACCACTGTCACTGTCACGAGAACATTGTCTCCTCCTCCATTTCCGGAATCGTCGTAGGCTGCCTCCATGGATCTACAACCACCGGTCTTCTGTCACTGTCACCTTCATTCGTCCTCAAGCAGATGAGTTGTTGATGTCCGACGATAGTCCCTTGGCAGAACCTTAATATGTTTATTTTCGATCGTTGAATCGATACTAGATCTAATTTGAACCTTTGTTCATGAAGTATCAATTTATTATCATTAATTAAAATTACCAAACAAACTTCTCTAACGTTTAAAGATTTATTAGCATCTTACTTTTCATATTTTAAAGTTCTCTTACGAAATTGTGAAAGACATTACAAATTGTCAAACTCTCAAACTTTTTTAAATTTTCACGAAATACTATTTTATTATCATCAACTACAATTATCGGACAAACTCTGAAACTTCTCTAACATTCCAAGATTTAATAGCATCTAACTTTTTATATTTTAAAGTTCTCATATGGAAGTGTGAAAGACATTTCTTGTTTATATAAACACTACGTGACACATACATACTCCAATCCATATTTAATGTGTACAAAAATGTGTGAAATGAGTTTATTAGGTTATCAAATTCATATTTAACTTGTAAAAATTTGTTGTCTCAAAGAAGTTTATTTGGTTATTAAATTCATATCTTATTAAATAAGACAATTAGTGTAAGAAAATTGTCTTAAATTTATTTTGATCAAATGAAAGATGAAATAGCGTTTAGAAAAGATGTTAAGAACAACACCCAATATATAAAAGACCGAGAGCAAAATTAATCTAATTTTATAATATAATTGTTAACAAAATCAAAATGTGACTATTCGAATAATAAATTTTATCCCGGGTTGTTGTAAGTTGAAAGTTTAAGATTGTAAATAGTATTGCTAAAGTGTATTAGTTTACCGATGATATCAAATTTCTTGTTATGGTGTCAACGAAATTAACTATGATAATTGGACGATTAAAGAGATATAAAAAAAACAGTAACAAGAAATTAACTGATTTAAATTCACTATTGCTTTGTATTGTTTCTTGATGTACAAGTTTTGTGGGATGTAGTTCATGCTAAGAGAAGTGCAAAAGGTGTCCGTTATGTCGGGTCTCCATAGACGTACAAAAAACTTCAATAACTGGCTTGACATGAAAGAGGTATATTAAATGGATGACCGAAACTGCTTGCTCTTTTCCGAAACAAGTTCAAGCCAATTTGAAGGGTTCGAAGAAGCAACAATGTGCACACAAATATTTGTACTCCAACCAAATGAACTACATAACAAAAAACACACTCACACTTAAAGAACAAGTTAAGATAATTGTTTATGAACGTAAGTAAGCTATAATAATGAACAACTCAATATTCAATGATAAATGTATGCAAGCACAACCAAATTTTACCGGGAATATAAAATGTCATATTCACGAGCCTGAAAACTACGTTTGAGAGAAACCTTAAAAAGTAAATGTTCAAAACTCTCGCAAACACTATAACCACACCGGTCATTTCTTTAGACGAGTTTTTATAGGTAACTACAAGTTTAGAAAATATTTTAAATATGAAATCAATATTAAAGTTAATTGGGTAGTCAACGTTAGGAGTTACAACCATAGGAGTTACAAAAACAAAGGCTTAATTGGGAGAGTTAATTTTGGGTAGTATAGACCAAAATATGAATTTAATATGAAGCAAAATATGGTGTTAATATGAAGCATTTAGTGCTCTCAAAAAGCTAAAATTATAGTTTAGTAAGATAAGATAAATGTCTTTGGAAGATATTATAGTTTGACAAAAGGTTTTAAATCATGCATTTAGTATTTTTAGGTAGTTTTAATGCAATAAGAAATATAATCATATTTATTTAGTAAAATTTCATCATAGGTTTTTAAAAAACTATCTACATGAAAAATATTAAATGTGACAATATTAAAAATAATAACATTTATTAATAATAAATACTTATTTACATGTAGATAATTTTTAAGACCTATAATAAAAGTTTACTAAATAAATATGATTATATTGAATGAGAACATGTAGTGCTCTCGAACCTTATTTTACATGTGTTAGTGCTCTAAAACTCTATTTACATGTAAATAGAGATGCCTTTGGAAGAGATTACACATTGTAGTTTGACAAAAAGTCTTAATCATGCATTTAATATTATTAGGTAGTTTTACTTGTAATGCCCCAATTTTTAGGCGCGTTTGCGTTTTTATCTTTCCGACGGATATCGATATTTTTATTATCTTAAGTATGTTTCATGAGCATTTTAAGTCGTAAATTTAATTTTTTGAGTATGTTAATATATATTTATACATATATATTTCGTATATCATTTTCGGAAAAGTTTCCAATCCAAATATCCCATTCCGATTATTTTCCGATTTAGTTTTTATTATTTTTATTTTTATTTCTTCTTGTTTTTTTTCTTTCTTTCGTGCCTCTTTCCTTGCCATCATGGCATCTTGGTGTGCGCTGTGCTGCTCAAGTAGAGGAGCCATATCTGCCCCGCCCAAGCTATCTAGTCCTAGTTGTCTAGCCTGTCCCGTCCCAACCTGCTGCTCGACTCATCACCCTTGCCCACATCTGCACTCATCCATCTCACCCTCAATCTCTTTGTTCTTTCCCTACGCCAAGACTGCTCTCTGCCTATTCTCTCAAACGACTTCAATTTTCACAGCTGCTATCTCCCTCTTCTCCTGACTTCACCCACCGCAAGCAACCGGATTCTCCTCAAGCACCCCTCTTCTCGACCACAACTAGCCCCGAAAAGCATCGATGGGCTCGAGCATCATCAACCTCCCAACTGTTTCACCATCTCTTCATTTCCTTCTCAAACGTCTGCATTGGAAATGGGTCAATAGGAGAGAGAGAGACGCAGCAGCCGCCGCCGTTGTTCCGTTGTTAGCCTCCTCCCCATCTCCTCTGTTTCGTTCTACTCAACCCCTTTTCTTTTCACCTCCGCGTGGAAGAAACTGCCGCTGGGCCATCAGAGAAGCTCCTGCCCTGCCCTCTCCCTGCCATAGCTTATGTGCGAGGCTTCCGCCAGCCTTGGCCCTCGTCGGCCACTAGAGCTGCCGCCACCAGTCTGCGCGTTTGACCTAGCGGGGAAAAAGACCCTTTTAGGGTAATTCAAGCGGGCCCCCCTGGTTGTTGGATATTTACAAATTTTATACCCCGCAGATTTGTGCTTTATGCAATATATACCCCGCAGATTTATTTATGGAATATGGCCCAAGGATTTAAATGCGGATTTATGATCATGTTTATATAAGTGTATTTTGGCCGGAAAATAGATGACCGGTTTTGTTGTGTCCTTGACTTTAAAAATGAGTTTAACCTTGGGTTATGATGTTATACAATTTGTCCGGAAAATATAATTACGGGTTTTAAACTTGGGTTTTACATTGAGTTATAGTCTTGCGTTTACTTACTCTATGTGTTACGCCCTTATCGGATTAGATTCGGTTTATGGCTCAAGGCTTTTATTGCGGTTTGATGACCATGTTTTAAAATTTCATATTGTGCCGGAAAGCTTTTTCACGGGATTTAACGTTGGCTTTTGGAAAACGAGTTTTCATAAACCTATATATTTTATTTATTTCGTTCAAATTTAGCATGATAGCTAAATTTGTTTAGTTTTGGTGATAGGTTCGGATGACCCCGTATGGCCAAACGAGTCGAAGTTCGACATACGTCGATCGACTTCCGTCTTGTGACGTCATGTGAGTGACCTTCTTCCTCAATCTAGTTATGTTTGGTATCAGTATCATGCTAGGCTGAATCTAGTATAACTTAGAGTGAATACCAAGTAGTGGTTTTATGAGATCGTGAGGACTAGGAGTTTATTATCATAGCATGGTTATGGTTTATGATCTTGCGAGATCATTGGGACTAGAAGTCTCAGGGCTTCTAGAATGTGAGAGAGATGTTGATTGTGTGCCTTGTTTTGACCAGGCGTTGAGTGCCTTCCTACGGGAAGTTGAGAGCGGTGGTTAGCGGGATTATCTTTGGGACGAGGTAAGTCTCCGGACTTACTTAGCTCGTATTCCTTGTATTAGCATTGATGTGTGTTTGGTGGTGTGTGTTTATTGTTTATAACAACTAAACCAGAATTAGGATTATCGACCTTTATATTATTTTGGCCCAAGTGTCCATGCCGGTAAGTAGGGACCGAGACGAGTTTCGGTGACTCTCGTGTCACAACCTAAGTTGAATTAGAATGGGATATGACTAAATAATAATAAGATAATAAACCGGACGTGTGTGCTTTGGAGTGTATTGGGTGTTTATGATGATTGACTTGTGTTTGTGCCTTTCACCTTGATTTTAATGCCTCGAATATTAGCTAACGGTTTTATACCGATTGTTGTAGATTGCCTTGCAGGTTAGGAATGCGGCCGAGAGAACCAAAAGAGTGGGCAGTCGGGATTCCGTACATTTTAGGATTGAGTTTTGGTTGGAGTTGTGTTTGAGTTTTGTATTCATTATATATTGTATACCGCGTGTATGACATTTGGTCTTTCAGTTGTATCTCGGCTGAAGTCTTTGGTTTGTATGGTATTGAGTTTCATTGCATTGCATAAAATGTATTTGGTTTTGGCCTTTATTTGTGCCTTGTTTCAAGATCCGGTGAAATTGTTGTCAGGTTAAGGGTCGGGACCCATTGTGAGGTCCCAACCCGTAGCATCCCGAGTCCCGCGGAATCGGGGTGTTACATTACTTTAATAAACAATATAAATATATTTATATAGTAAAGTTTTATCATAGGTTTTAAAAAAATTTGTACGTGGAAAATATTAAATATGACACTATTAAAAGAAATAAAATTTATTAAGAAAAATACTTATTTTACATGTTGATAATTTTGAAGACCGATATAAAATTTTACTAAATAAATACTCCCTCTGATCAAAATTATTTGTCGTTTTAGACTTTGACACAATTTTTTAGAAAAATATTAAATAACTTAGGTTTTATCAAAATTTTATAAATATTATGACTTATAATACTCAACACTCTTTTGAACCAATAAGAAATATTTTTGATCTAAAAGTAATCAATAAAAACAAATTTCAAAATATTGTGTATTTATTGGCCTAGAAAATTTAGAATGATAAATAATTGTGATCAAATTTTTGATACTAAAACGACATTTATTTATGATAGGAGGGAATATAATTATATTGAATGAAAGTATTTAGTGCCATATAGATAGGGAACATGCAGATAAAGATGATATAGATTAATGGGTACACCTAAAAACACTCTGTACAAATTCCCCATAAGACTACTAGAACAAATATGTAGGAACACTAACCACGTTATCTAGGGGTGGTATGAGACGGGACGGGACGGGATAGGGGTCGTCCCGCGTCTCGTAAGTTATTTGCGGGACGGGATAGGACGGGATTTACGACTTTTTTTCTTCGTACCGCGTGGGCCTTGTCCCATGTGGGACGGGACGGGACGGAACGGGACAAATCCCGCGCAAATTGTGCACCGATTATATTCAATATGTATGCTTGTTTTCTCTCGTGTTTAAAGACACAAATGATTGGGAAAAAAACTCGATACATAATTATCGATTCATGACGCCTACATTAGTAGTTAATACATTGAAAACAAATTCAAGTTACGTCAAAGTGTCTTACCAATTCACATTCAAAAAATAACAACAAATAATTTACATAAAATTACATTTATTTAACTATCGATTATAATTGTGGGAATCCACAAATCAAGGGCGATGGAACGGACTAGAGCAAGGGCGGCGATGGAACGGAACAGAGTAAGGCGGCGAACGGACTAAATCAAGGGAGAGCAAAATTTCTAGTATTTTAGATCCAACCAAATGAGTCGTAAAGAATGAAGAAATGACTGATGAAAAATTATCGAACTAATAATTTTGAGAATATAAAACTATTTTTAAAAAATTATAGTTTATGTATGATATTTATCTATAATATATATATAAAAATATAAAAATATTATTTATATATAAATGCAGGACGGGGCGGGATAAACCGGGATGGGAAGTCTCCGTCCCTCGTCCCGACCCTCAAATTTTTCGCGGGACGGGACGGGATACACATTTTTTTTTTCCAAATTCCGCCGGGATCGGGACGGGACGGGATACACATTTTTTTTTTCCAAATTCCGCCGGGATCGGGACGGGATCGGGACGGGACGGGACGGGCTAATCGGGATTCATGTCCACCCCTAACGTTACCAATGACCATTTTCATCATGGAAAATTACTTTCCCATATATATTTTTTTTGAATGATATATTTATGTGTAAAATTTGCTAAAATTGCTAACGTAAAAAAAAGCTAAATTATCTAAGTAAGTTTTTTTTTTGAAATTTATCTCTAATAATTAGGCCCATGGTATTAATATATTTAGTAAATGTACTCCTAATCAAATCTCTTACTTTCCAACCTCAATTTAATGAAAGTGGTGAGAATTAGAGGTACACAAACCTAATAGAAATAGAAAATGACTTATTTGACCAAATTCTTTTATAAAATTTCAAATTGCATAATGCAACGCATCCCGTTTGCGCTCAATCTATAAAATAAAATTAAAAGTACTATGATCACCGCCAAAATGCGACAAAGCAAAAAATATAATATTTTTTTAATAGTTTCACTATGCCCTTTGAAATTTTTATGTCCATAACTATAAAAATCCCCAAAATTTGCTATATTTACATAATTACATCACAATATGTCAATAGGCCCAAGGAGAATGTTCGGACTGCTGGTCATTAATTAGAATTTTAAAAATATAACGGCCAATTCGTCAATTGTCCCTAATTTGAGGGGTATGAAAGGCAAATTCCCCCTTTTCCTGATTTTGTGTTTATATCACCTTCACCTCGGTGTGTGTTTGTGTTGGTTTTCCAGTTTCACCATTTTTCTCTTTGCTTTGTGCGCTCAGCTGAGAAGCGAGACACAGAGAGAGCCCATCTCGCGAAGCTTTTTCGCCGATTTGGGTCTCTTTCTAGCTCTGAAGAGCTATGGCTTCGGATGACAAAGATATGGCCGCACAGCTCAAGGAAGCCGGCAATCGCCTGCTCGAGCCGCCTCCATCAACTGAGCAACTTCTCAAATTTCTCGAGGTGATGCTAATTTGACTGTCGTTTGGTTCTGATTTTTTTTCATCTTTGGGCCTACAGAACGCCTGGCAACTATACGTTCTGTTTTTTCAAGCTTCTAGGTTTCTATTCGGTTACGATTTTGTGTCGGAATTTAGGTTCCAGTGGTTGAATGTGGCTTCGGTTGTGATTTGGATGCCTTTTTTTAAGTTGAATTTTCTGTTTAATATGCGTTTATGATTGTGTTTTCACTAATTTTTTTGCGTTGGGATTCCTATACGATACGCCTGTGCAATTCCCTTGGTTGTTAGGATTTCGAAATTTATGGTGTTGTTTGTTCTTAGGGTTGTGAAGTTTAATGTGATTCTTGTAGGTTTGTTGAGACTGTTGCGAGGTTTATTTTGCATTTGCAAATAAGGTAGCTTTGATGTTATGGCTATGAGATTCAATGTGCATTGTGGAAGGAGATATCTTTCCGCATTTGCTTTTGGGTTATTTGTTCTTCTTCTAGTTGAAATTGTCATTTTATTTAATTTCTTTATGCCTCCAGTACAAGACACACTTTTGCATGTCAGGATTGATAATTAGGAGAATGCATATGTTACTTGGTGGTGCTTAATTTAGGGTATTATGCTGATTAGCAAGGGAGCAGAAAGAGGACAATAGCTTATAAGTGTAAAAACTTTTTACATCTCTATCAAGATATACCAAAACAAGCACAAATGCCCCCCTTGAGCTATATCCCTTGAAAATTTTTGTTGATAAAACCATTGCCTCACAGTAGACTTTGAATAGAATCTTCATCTTTCCCTTTCTGATATGGACACCAAGACTCTTCATGAACCATCGTTGCCTTGAGTTCCAAACACCACAGAATTTGCCAATGTTTGTGATGACATTAATGTTCATAATCACGGTAGCCTCTTTTGAATGCCTATCAACATCACTCGCTGCCATTTTTGTTGCTACGACTACCCACCTGTTTAGGGTTCAATGAGGAAGAATAATTAGAGAATGAGAGCTTTAAAATAAGCTTTGGGGATTGCAAAAGAAGCGGAAGAGGTATGTATAAGCAGTCACCATACTTGTTGATGGTTGCCAGCCATCACCATTCACCACTGCTATCTTCATCATCACGGTTCTTGCAATGACTACCCCCTCCTTAAGAATACAAGGAAGAATAATAATCAGATGATAACGGAAGGAAATATTTTCTCTCTTTTTCTACTAAACAAAATTTATAAAGGGAAAATAACATATTTTGCCCACTTAGTACCCCCTCAACAGGTTTTCCTTGACTTTAATCCCTTGCACTTTTACCACTTTTATTGATGTCATGCCAACTGAGTCAAGTTGAATATTTGCTGCGTTGCTCCCCATTTGTATGTAAGAAATTGGCCTGGTAGACATGGAGGAGAAATAGTTGAATTGAACATGGGCTCTTCATACTATAAATTGTTAGTGCCATCCTGTATCAGTGATTGCATTGACCATTGGGTTGTTAGAGACATTGGATTTTGGCTGCGATCTGATAGCCAAATTTATGTATCTGTTATCACAGAGAGGCTTCGTGCTGAAAGTCATCTTACAAGCTTCGAAAAGATCTCTGATTTTTGTTTTTCCCTTCCCGTTTCTATGTGATTGTACCTGATTATGTAACGAATGGACTCTATATTATGATTATTTGCCATATTTTAATGGTTTATGTTACATAAAGAATTTGCTTTGTTGGATTAGAATTCATTGTTATTGGAAATTTTACTGAAAGAGTAGGAAGGCTTATGGTTAATCATTGATTTATCCCAATTGACAATGATACAACCACTTGAGCTTATAGCTGCAAACATAATAGGATCTATCTCATTTTTGAGTTTCCTTCAGTACACGGTGGCTGTTATTAGATTCTTCTGTTCATGACTTCATGGTGGATGGAAATTGTTGCGTCATATTTGTTTCCTGTGCTTTTTTACCGATTGTAAAAAAACTGTCTTGTTGCTGTGTTACTTTTAGACTGTGTGCTTTTTAGTTCTTTTCTGTAATGCTATGTAAAATAGATAATGATTTGAACCGAGACACAACGGAAATGGTTGCCTCGTGTACACTTGATGCATGACAGGCGGTTAACCCTTCATGATGGACAATCGACACCTGCTAAATACTGTTGGTTTTTGTCTAGCAATTCTATTTGTGATATGATGCTTGTGAATTCTTTTGTTTACAATTTCTTATAAATTTGCCTTATTTTAAAATGATCTTTTAGGTCTTCATCTCCATCATTGTTATATCCATTATATGCCCTCATTTTTTTCAGTCAGTTGCAGACATTGGATGTATGTTGTAGCTGAGTTCCATTTTGCCCTTTTCTATGGTATCCATCTTCTAAGGAAAGTTTTCTGATGTTTGAACTTTGTAAAATAGGAATTAGAGCTTATCTTGTTTAAGGTGGAACAGTCCCCTTCCAAGACTATACAAGAGTCACTCTTACCATCAATGAAGGCACTAATATCTGACCATGTCCATAAGAATTCAAACTCAGATATCAAGATCAGTCTTGCTGTCTGCTTTAATGAAATTATGAGAATAACGGCACCTGATTCACCATATGACGACTGCAGAATGAAGGTGGGGTTATGTCTACTTTGATAGCTTTACGGTTTGACCCCTTTTTCTTTTCCCATTTTTTCTTATTTGTTTATTTTTTATAAATATGATTATGTAGAATATTTTTTTAGTTTCTTACCCACTATTCATTTTCTTACATTGCCCACTTTATACAGGAAATATTTGAGTTGCTAATTGCTTCATTTGATAAATTAGCTCTCCCCTCTGGGAAATCTTATTCTAAGGCTCTCCATATAATTGACAACATGGCAAAGGTTAGATCTTGTGTGATGATGCTGGACCTTGATTGCTACAGTCTCATAATTGATATGTTTCTGCAGTTCAAGAAGCTTCTCAGGTAAGAGGGTTTTGCCAGTTCTGTACAAGTTTTCAAGCTTGCATTACATTACTTCTATATATGTTTTCAAGCTTCTGATGATATATTCCTAGACACATTTATCTTAGCAAGATGCAGAAAATTAAATCACCTTTTACTCAATAAGCAAAAACGTGCTTTGGTTATGATGTTGTATGTTACTGCTTTTAGTTAACAGTTTTCTTATTGGAAATCGGTTTTGTAATTCCACCTATATGCATGCTGAGATTATCATATTTTCTGGGAGTTGTCACACCGGTTTTAAAAATATAGTTCTCTAGTAAACTAATTCTGTGCATTGGTTTTCCAGATGCTGTAATTACTGATATTGTTAAAACTAGTGGACTGGTGTTAGAGTTTCACTTACTATTAAAAACAATTATGAATTATGGTCACCCATTAGATTGAGGGGTATGCCTGTGAATAAGAAGTTAGGAGATTTCTTTTCCATTCTATTATATGGTGAGATGCTTGAAGAGACATGTGCATTCTTGCTTTTACCCCTCTCTCTCCTAGGGAACATTTTGGCCAAATGTTTTTTCAATATGCGTAGACATAATCTATAGGTACAAATATTTAGGTTTCCTTTATTTTCGGGATATTTATAGGGCGTTTTTGTGGATTTTTTTTGTTCCTAGGGTTGTGAAGCTCATGCAATAGCTTTGCATTGAGTATGAAACTTTTTATTTTAAGCTTATACATGCAGGTATTTCTTAGTTTTGAGTGAGGAGGTTCAGTGTTGATCCAATAGACTTCTTGCTGTAAAGAACCACCTTTATTATCTACTATTACAATCATTTAAATAGTTTTCTGAACAGTTAGGACATTACATATATTTACTTTTATGCCTGTGTTTACAAAACATCAGGTCTGATCATCCACATACCGTGTTCTTTGCAATGGAGGAAATTATGTCCCTTATCATTGAGGAAAGTGAAGATGTATCATTAGAACTGCTTAAAGTCCTCCTAGATTGTGTTCAGAAGGGAAATGAGGTATTGTTTTTATTTGGTTGTCTGTTTATCCTACATATCACACATGATTTTTCTCAAGCATAATAATAATCTTCTTCCTCACTTGAAAATGTTATGCAGAACACTTCACCTATGTCCTGGAGGTTAGGTGCAAAAGTTATTGAAAGGACATCTCAGAAGCTGAAACCATATCTTCAAGATGCTATTAAATCTGGGAGTATCAGAGAGGATGATTATCTGTTAGTTGATTCAATATTCCATGGTGACACTGATAACATGGAGCATAACCGTGTTTCTGATTCTGCTGAGCAAGTGGTATGGTACTTTGAGATGGTTTCTTCTTACATTTATTTTTTGTTATTATTATTAATTGTTCGGTTTCGGCCAATGGAATGGGGAAACTAACAGTTTTTAGAGAATTAGAAAAGCTACAAACCAGCCATGATAGCTGCAGAGTTTCATGTGCTTGTGGATTTAATGTTTTGGTGCTCATGGTAAAGAACAAGCATATTACAGTGCATACAAAAATAGCACATATAGAAGAAAGAGATGTTTTTGTTTCTTAGTTTGTTAAATCATTAAGTTTATACTTTGGAGGTAGAAATTTCACACTAATCTTTCTTTTCTGCACTGATTGTATTTTGTCGACAAGGTAATTATATAATAAATGTTTTTATTCCTCATCAGGTTCCTAAAGAGCCTGTAGATGATGCTTCTAGTCCTGGAGATGCTGGTAAATTAGGTGATACTGCTGCTAAGGCTGCTTTGAGCCTTGAAACTGAGACGGCGGACCAAGATTCTAGTGTTAACCAAAAGCCGCCAAAGATATTAGGACATTGTACGCAGAGTAAGGCTCCCGGTAATGCTGATTCAAAAACTGAAACTCAGAAAGAAAAAGAGCGAAGTTCTCCAGATAAAAAACATGAACCCCCCTCAAAGGAATTAATAAAACGTCCACGAGGCCGCCCAAAGAAAAGTTTGTCTGCCACAGGGAAGACGCCTTCTGTTGAAGCTGTTCCAAGTAAGGACACCGAGACACCTACTGATGCTGAAGAATTAAATCATAAAGAAGCATCAGCTAAGCCAAATCAGAGCGGCAAGAAGCTGGGTAGGCCCAGGAAAGATGCTACTGGTGGATCTGGCAACATGGTATCTTAATGGCATTTTATGTTCTGTTTTCCCTACTGGAGTTGTCATATTTTTAATTTCATAAATGTTGGAATCTATAGGGGTCATCCCCAAAGCTCGAAAGGAGTTCATCCAAGAAAGAGAAGAGTGGGACGACGGATGAAATGACAAAGAAGAGAAGAAAGCGTGATCAGATGGAGGAAGAGGTACATGTCCAGAATTCTTGTGTCAGTAACATAGTAATCTATTTAGTGGAATTTGTCTTGTAATGCTGTTTCCCTCAAAATGAGCTATGCTACACTACTGTTTCTTAAGTTTATTGTTTGTAAATCACTGAAGAGGATGCCAATTGGCTTAGCAATAATCAGCATGTAGTTTACTTCAACTAAACAACGTAAATGGGTCTATATATGGTACTGAGATATTGGATAACCTTGCAAACCTTCTCCACTTGTATTAACTTATATGAACCTGCCGTCCTTATCATGCCAGTGATACAGGGATCTTATAATTCCTTTTATGTTTTACATAAAATGGTTTCCCTTTGCTCTATTATGCTTTATAATTCCAAATGTTAACTTCTCTAATTCAGTGTTTCTGTATTCGTTTTTCCTGAACTCTATTTGCAGTTTCTTCTTTTATATACCTTTCACACCTTTCCTATCTGTGTAAGAGTACCATAGCAGACTGCATCGTTGAAATTTTTTTTACTATATATCGAGGATGATTAACAAAAGCTTGAACAAATAAAATCTGAAATTGTCCACTTGAAGTGTATTATTTATATGTAGATTACTGAATTTACATATATTCAAGTTGTAATGCCTTAGGTTATAGGTTTTATTTAATGCTTGGAAATGAGTGAACTTGCTTAGTTTTATGGTGGTTAACTTAGAAACTTCTACTTTAGAAGTCCCAAAGAGTGAAATAACAGAATAAGGCTAAAGAAGGTGGTGGACTCAATCACCTGATCATGTGTTGAGGGGCAAGAAATGCATGTCTCACGAAAGCAAAGTAAAAATTTTGATTTCTAAGTATATTTTAAATATAATATGTCATGTAATATTATGAGAACTCTTGTTTTTATGATATTGACATTAATTAAATAATATAGAAAATATATATTTAATAAATTTGCTGATGGTAAGTAAATAAAATTGAGGAATTTCTAAAATTTTGTTGGATTTCTTTTAATCCAATCGTAGTACTTCACATCATCAAGCATTAAATAACATAAAATGTATAACCCCAGAAGATAAGCTCGAACTGGAAGTCCTGCAAAACAAAATAACTAGCTGTTCATCACTTGCCTAGCGAGAATTTGAGCCACCATTAATACCCTGCCTTAGCCTTTACTGGTTGTCTCACAAGAGGGTTGTTATGTGTCAATGTTTGAAACTCTAAAATCTTCAATTTGATTTGTGTTGCTTTGGTTTGTAAATATTTGATAATCTTACCTCTTAGTTGAATGCTATGCTGTTATATAGAATACGAATATAAACAGGCAAAGAGCATAAATAGGACATGAACATGGACACTGTTTTGTAGGAGTTGAAAACAAAGCTATTGATTTTCAGTGTTAAATTAATCTTATCGTTTAGTTTAGATAGTTTTTTCACGTAACGTACACATGATATACTGATCACATACCAACCATATTTTGCCTTCTCATACTAATTTGGGCTTCACTTCGTTTCGTAAGCATATATATTATTCATCCACAAGACAGATTGCCACAAGAGTCCACTTCAAAACATACACCCTATATCTTGAAGCTTATCTTCATATATAAATGGATAGGCTAAATATTCAAGAAGAAGTACTATTAGTGTGAGAGATGGGAAGTTGCTATCGCGACCTGTATATATAAATTCAAGAGCTCAGGTCTAATAACTTTCTTACTCTCTATCCTGCTAGATTTTATCTCTCCTTTTCCTCTTTTTCATTGTTCTTCTTTTCATCTTCTTAATAGACCTTTTATTTAGGCTATGTTTCATCTAATGCATATCTAATTTGTCACTCTTCCATTTCATATTAGATTGGCTTGATCCTTTTTTTTTGGTTAGAAGATTGGCTTAGTCCTTGTATCACTGAAATGTGTATTTACAGGTCTTTGAAACACCATTTGGTAAAAAGAATTATAAGGAGGACATTATTGGATGCAGACTGAAAATCTGGTGGCCCAAGGATAAGAAGTATGTCAATTACTACTTCTTACAGACTTCTTATCTCTCATAATGAATATTTATCTCTCTGTTTTCCATTGAGGGTAACCAACTCAGTGTTGTAGTATGTATAGCTTATGATACTAAATTTAGTGCTCAAATTCCATATTCTCACTGTAATAATATCTCATGGGTACATCCTACAGTAATTTGCTCAATATGTATTGACTTCAAATATTGTTTCTAGTGCAAGAAGTGAGAAGTCAAACTCAGTCGAGTCACATAATGAAAATGATATTAGGTGGACTAATATTTTATTTAATGGAAGTGTTGTCAAATGAAACTGGTAATGGTACTTTTGCAGGCAGAGAAGTACCTTCTTTCAGTATGGATTTTCAAACCAAAAGTTGAAAGTATGTGAACTGGTTACTATGGGGATGAAATGGTTAAGGATGTTTTGACTAATCAACTCTAGACATCGTGAAATAATTCATTTGTTCATTAGTGACTTTTCTGTGGTTTTCTACATTGACTTGTTTTTTATTGGTGTTCTTTTTCTCAAAATATTTTCAATTATACAGGTTCTATGAAGGCTGTGTTGCATCATATGACCCAACAACTATGAAACACCGGGTAAAATTCTTAATCATCGTGTTCAACGTTTTCTACACTTTCCTCTGTCACTAGGAACATTACAAATATTGCTGTCTTGTTTGCTATCTGTTTATTTATGTCAATCATGCTACTGTTTGGGATAAACATGCAGACATCGGGACGGTTTGCAGAGAGTTTCAGTGGTTTGTCGTAGTTTTGCTACTAAGTACTATTAGGGCTCGTTTTGGTACACGTGCAGGATTTGGGTTGAAACCAGAAATAGAATGAGGAATGACCTAGTCCCATTCCTGATGTCTGGTGTTTGCTTAAGATTATAAATTAAAAATTTTGGTTTCAAAATACTGGAATCAGTTTGCGTGATATTTCTTTGCTACAAAATACTGGAATCAGTTTGCGTGATATTTCTTTGCTACAAAATACTGGAATCAGTTTGCGTGATTCCGAAATCGATTGCTGATTCCAGAAGAATCACACAAACAAGGCCTTCTATTGCCATATGAAATGAACCACTGTAAATTTTCTTAGTATATAGTCTGTTTATGATGTAGCTAAAATTGTTTAAGCTTTATCCTAGGGCCAAAGACAAGTGAACTTTAAACATTCAAGTTCTTCAACGGTTAATGTTTGTTGGGATGCAAACTAATAGCGTCTGCAGGAGCAACTAGCATGTCTTTGTTTGATGGGAATGGCTGTTTGATTGTCTTAAATTTGTTTTCCTAGGCTACGGCGCCTTTTCCATCATCGGTTATTCAGGAAAGCAATATTAAGTGTTTTAAATTTTTTTAAACGATCATTCATCTTGTCAATCTGATTAGTAATTTCTTACCAATTGATCATTCTTTATCCATCAACTTCATTTCTTGTTGCATTTCATAATGCAGGTGGATTATAGTGATGGAGATGTTGAAATTCTGAACCTTTCAAAAGAAAAGTTTCAGTTCGCTGATGAAAAAGGTCTTGTTAATCACGTAAGTTCTTTCATGAATTCGGTTTCTCGTTTCCAATCATATGTTATTGGTTTTTTAAGTCTTTACACATTTCGGTATATTTTGTGACAGCGCAAAACGGGATCCAAGCCCCATCTCTCATCTGAGCGGTAATGGATACTCTCTTCCCATTACACACTGAGGGTTATTGATAATCGAGAGCAACTGCAACCCTTATTTGTTTTGATTATTCTTTCTGTAGCATATGATCAAACTTAATCCATTAATCTTCCCCGTCTTATATTCTTTTCAACTCTTGCCATGCAAAATGACTTTTCGAAATTGACGAACAAAATCTGCTCTTTGACCAGTTCAAATCAAGCTGACACAGCAAAAAACAGCTCGGAAGACAGCAAACCAACCCAGGCTTGAGGCGCATCATCAAACGAGGACTATCGAGGCAAAGCGTTATTCACCCAACTAACACCAATAGTTTGGACAAATTGTGTAAACTGGTGAAATGACAATTGTAAATGTCTCTTCATGTAGGTTTAAGACTTTCAAGTCTATATGTAGGTGGAAATCGGAGTTTTGATTGTAGTTTAAAGTTTGGATGATTTTCGAGTTAGCATCTTCTGACTTTTCATAGGATCTCAACATGCATTAGTGTCCGTGTCTATCGTACGTTGCCTTTCAACAAGATTGCACAAATCGGACCTTCCTTTCATGTATGTTTGTGATTGTCTCTGAAGAGCATTGGCATAATAGGCGAAAATATCGGCAGCAGTTGTCTGAGGTATGGGTAAATGGGTCCTTAGTTCTGCCTTATCCCTCCCGCTGTTGTACGGATAATGAAGTTATCATCAAACTTAGCATCCAAACACAAAGGTAGTCTTACTTTGATACTTTGGGAAAACTTATCAAGCTGATGAGAAAAGAATATGTTAGAAAGTGGATATCCAAAAAGGAATATGTTAGAAAGTGGATATCCGAGAGCGTTACATTTACAAACAGAATTATTTTTAAATAAAAAGTAAACTCTTTTAGGTACTTTTAATAACCTATGTTTTTTTAGATACCCATCAATGTTATTAAAAGTGAAAATTGGATGAAATGTCCCCCGTTATAAAATTCATTAACTAACTAACATAGGCTGATAATTTATTAACAAAATAACATCTTCTAATCAGTAATACCTAATTTGCCCCTACTAATATATCTCAGTTTTATCCCAATTAGTTACAAGAGAATCTGCTAATTGATTATACAATAATCCTAATTTAAGAAGGTAAATAATAAATAGAATCATTTACTTAATATCTTATTCACAACACCGCTGAACGTCATTCCAGCAAACAAGTTAAAGCGTCAACTTGTCTTCCTTCTTTTCCCTTCTTTGCTTGAGTAGTTGAATCGTTGCTTCAGATTTCTTTCTAGAGAGGAGTGTACAAGATATCACCATTCTTGTAAAACTTGGAAGAAACCCTTGTGAAATTTCTAGAGAGCAGTGTACAAGATACCGCCATTACTCACCCTGAATCTATCGATCAAAATCTCCTTAACTCATCATATGTGAAACTTTATTTGAGCACAATATTCTTGCATCCCTTCTCCCCAACAAATTCCCATTGGTCTTCTCCAAGCCTCCATTCTCCATCAAAGTATATGGATATAACAACCAAACCTGTATATTTCAAATGACACAATTGTGCATTAGTAAACGACAAGAAATTAATGATACATGATCTACATGATGAGTACAAGCATCATATATAAGAATCTCATACGTTACCTACAAGTAATATAATGATACATGCTTTACAAGAACATTTACAATCATTAATCTAGTAATATGAATATCAGATCGTACAAGAACTTCTTACAAAAATTGATAAATCTACCATGTTACATGAGAATAAGCCAGTCCAAGAGATTCATTCGGTACTATGGATATCGGATCGTACAAGAAACTTTAATATACAAAAGCAAGATACATGATTTATGATACAAGATTTACATGGAAATATCAGATTATTAAACTCCATTTACAAGATTCTCAAAAGTTTACAGAAACTAGACTCGTGGACTATGTAGTGTGGATCTTTCAAATTTGGCCAAAAGAAATACAATAATTCCTATTTAGTTGTAGGAAAATTACAAGACTTACATGGAACGAACAAATTATTACAAGTCATTTACAGGAAGATCAGAAGTTTACAAAAGGTAGACTCGTACAAAATGCAGTATAGATCTATCAAATTTGGAAGAAACAAATACAACAATAACCATTTAGTATAGATATAGTACAAGAATTACATTCATTCAAATTCATTTGTAAATCTCACAGAGTATGCAACAAACCTTTTGATCGAGAAACTGAACATCGACTATTCAGATTTGTAGAAGAAAACAGTAGATTTTAGTCTATACAATCAACGTTTAATTTAATAATTGCTAATTGATTCAGCTGATTAAAATTGGTAACTCCTTCAATATATACCTTCTCCAATTAGAGAATATGGGGTAATTATAAGGCAATAATCATTGTGGGTCAATTAAAGCCAATAATCAATTAAGAATATTTTAGGTTCTTGTATAAAGCTAAGTTTGTCTATAAAATTTAAAAAAGGTCATTTACTAACAAAATTATTGAGCTGTACACTTACTAATAAAAATTAGTAAACTAGAGCTATATACAAAATTCACTCTTAAAAAAACCCAGTTAATCAGCCCTTGCTTTTGGTTAATCAATAGCTTCAGTAAAGTTTGTATTTTTAGATAGAAGTTAAGTAAACATTAAGGATGCAAGAACAATGATGCATGATATTAAATTTTAAGTTCGAATAAAAACAATGATGTGTAAAGTATAAATACTTAAACAATGATGTAACACAAATATTATTGTTGCATTGTAGTTAATTCTAGGTAAAATAATTAGTAATTTTTAGTTGGGATTAATATTCGTTCAGAATGGAGGCAATGTACTCGCATTGTGAATAAGATTTCCGGATGTGCTACGAATGCGCCTCCCGGACGCGTTGGACATGCACGCCACAAGCGTAATGGGAATGTGTTCCACTGCTTCCATTTGTCGAACATTGCTCAAACAGTCATAAACTAGCTGTTTGATTCGTAAGCTTGATTTTATAACAGTTGTAAAATTGAGTTTATATATATATATATATATATATATATATATATATATATATATATATATATATATATATATATATATATATATACTAGTGTGGTCGCGCGTGCTACGCACGCGCGCGCCATGACTTTAAAACGTACAACACATCAGAAATCAGAGGCGGATATGTCTCTGTCAATTAAATACACGTCTCTTTGATAAATATTTGCTTCAGTATCACATAAATTACAATACCAGTCAAAATTATCCATTAGAACAAGAGTAAAGCACACAGCCGAATCAAGTCCTAGTAGATCAAATAAGGTTTTACATATCAATTCCAAGGTTATCCGCAAGCAGTACAAATCACTATCCACGACTCAAATCCGAAAAAACTCGTAAAAATGTCAACATTTTTCGAAGAGGCCCCTGTTGAATCTGATGGTGAAAGCATAAATATCTCGTTCGATGAAAAGAAATATAGTGACCTGGATGAGCTTGTCACACATATCCAAGTAAGTTTACTATTTCATTTAACATGATCGCTATTGTCATCCTAGTTTTATACATGTTAGAATAGAGAACCAAAATTATAGAATTAATACTTTATTTTATTTTAATTAGGATTATATGAAATATTTTCGTGATATCAGTACCGATTTTTCATCTAAGTTTGAGTTCCATGGATCTTTGTCCGATAGAGATAAGTTAATGGGTTGGGCTCAGTTTGTGGAGTTGATTATAAACAAATCATGGTCGGATAAATGGGGTTCCGTATCTTTCATTTGACATGTGATAGACGCGAATCACCTAGAAAAGAGAAAGATATTAATCTTAATCACGGCACAAGTATTAGCCGGAAAAAGAAGTAGAAGAAGTGTGAGTGCAAGTTTGAACTCGATGGGTCACAAGTTAAAGAACAAAAATGGACATTGATAGTTGTATGTGGAGTCCATAGCCACATTATTCCCTCGGTGCTAAGAGGTCATGCATATGTCGGACATTTGACTTCTCACACAATATCGAAAGGTGGAGCGTGAATTGGGGTCAGGGTTGAAACCGAGACATATTTTGAAATCCATACAATTAGAAGACCCCGACTGTGTCACAACCAACCGAAAATTATACAACACCCGCTTGAAGATGATGATGGAACAAGCTAAAAGAAGAGGGTCATTACAACAAGCACTTCATACAAGACCAATGAGTATTATTTGCAAATACAATAAGTCGTTGTTGGAGATCATAGACATCACGAGCACAAAAAAATTGCAATTGTTTTTTTACTCATGACACATGAGAATAGAGATCACTACGAGCGAGCTTTAAGAAGGCCTCATCATTTTTTGCTATGGCAAAATCCTGGAGGTGTTGCCACCGATCAAGAGTTAGATCTTATATGCGCCCTAGGAGAAGTGTTTCCAGAGGTGAACTATAGTTTGTGCACATTGCATATAAAGTACAATATTGGACATAAAGCGGCCCTCATGTTGCGTTCGAAGGAAGTAGAAGTCGTCTTTGTAATAACCGAAAAAAAAATAAATTAAAACTTTGTTAAATACCGGATCAAATCGGATTTCCGATCCACCAATCTTTATTCTTTTAAATAAAATTAAACGTTAATAAATTCTATCATTTTATGTGATCTTGATTCACATAAAATGATAACTTATATAATTTAGTAAATCATTCCGTAAATAATCCCATAATTTATTTCCGTACCTTTAACGGTTCCGGGTGATTAATTAACATTCAGCTTTTGTTTTAATTGATGAGTTGGCCCAAAGGACCCGGCCCAAAACCAATTTACAGCAGCCCATTATCTAACCATTCTTTAAACCCAATTAACTCTAACCTAATCAGCTTAACCCTAACCTAATCAACCCCTAAGCGCTGCCCTATCTCCTGTGTGACGACGCATCGCTTCAAACCACAACAGCAATTTCCGAAGTCCAAAAACTGCGAGCCGGCAGCGACCCCGCAGCCACCAGGATTACCGCCCGCCGGAGACGCCACCAAGGTACTGTCAGCCGGCCGTAGGAGCAGCTTCGCAAGACTCCGCCACCCTTCCTCCTTCCGGCTTCATTCGGTGACAGTAGATCCACAACATCCGTTCCTTCGAGCCAGCCCTTCTGTCGCAAGATCGGACCAGTGGTAACGCCGCCACACCGCACAACGAGCCGCCGCTGAACCGCCCGCCGCTGCGACCACCAAGGCGCCCCAGGTTAGCCACCGGTTCCGTCTATCTCTCCCCATCCCTCTTTCTGTTCGAAGCAGCAGTCCTAACCTTCGCATCCCGCAGCAGTTGCGAGTCCGCCAGTGAGCCGTCGCCCCTGCTACTCCCTGCCGCCAGCAGACCACCACCACCAACCGGCGCCGCCTCGCTGCCCTACCGTCGTCTGCGCTGAGCCAAATTTGCTGCTCCTTCAACGTCTGCGCTGAGCCAGATTTGCTGCTCCTCCAACGTCCGCACTGAAACCGGAACTGCTGCACGCCTCCTCGGAACGACGCAGGGAAGGGAGCCTCCTCCTCCTTGCTGAAGTGCGGTATGTGAAGTAATCCTGTAATGCTACTCTTGTACAGCAAATGGTGAAGTTTGTGTATGTATAGGATGATTGGGTAAAGTACAGGCATAACTTGTGATATATGGGTTTCGAACTCAGGACCTCTAAGTAGGATAAATAAGAACACCGGTTGTTAGAGAGAATCGAACCTAAGACCTTCTGCACACCTCTTGTTGGAGTTCCGACTTGCTGACTTCATGATATATTTTCTAGGGTTTAAATCGAGAATCCACCGTTGAAATTTTGAGATGTCGTAGAGGAATATTTATAGTTTAAGGTATTAAAATTTGAGAGGAAGTTAACGGTCGGATTAAGTTTTATCGAGTCCCAAAGTAGAGCACTTGAGCGGTTTTTAAACAGGAAAATATTTGACTAAGTATAGATTTTGGCTTCTAGTTCAACCTTAAACGTTATATGGAAATTATGGTTATTTTCTTGAGAGACTCTGCCCTATGATCGATAGGTATATTAGAAGAACTAGAGAGTGTTTCCGGAATCCTTAAACTCTTAATCGAAATCTTAGATCTTAACTCGAATCAAACTTAAAAATGATTGCTTTACGAAAATCTAGGATTTGTGTAACTCCTGTATGGTGGTACTAAATTCTTCCGTAGAACCGGAATATGAGTGTAAACTCTGAAAGTAGAGTTGAAAATTAATTATGGAAAAATAAGTTCTAAAAGAAAATTGTAGATTTCAAGAATAAGCTTTGAGAATGTTGACGCTAAGGGTAAAATGGCCTTTTACCGTAAGAGAGATTTTTCCGTAATTCCTTTGCATGAGGTTGGACATCTAGATATGATGTTGATACACATGCCTTATTTGACAGGCGTTTGAGTTACCACGAGTACGGACTGTTTGAGACGTGTTAGAGTGTATCTTGACTCAGGTAAGTCCTTGCGACTTACTTAGCCAGTTTCTGAGTGTTAGTTGAGTGATAGTAGTGGTGTGTGCTATTGCGTGATTTAATAATAATAACCTGCTAGGACGACTGTTATTTTACGTTTAAGGCCCAAGTGTATGTATAACGGGCCGTGACATCACTGCCCAGCTCTGACAGGAGACTGGGAGGTTCTCTATACCCAGACCATGCAGGTACAAGGTGAGATGCATCGGATCCATTCCTGATGGTTACACGGGGGCGGAGGCGAGGTTTGGGAATCCCTCGTGTCACAAAATAAGTATCACTAGAGTGAACGAGTAAATTAAAGCAAGATAATAAAACGGACTTGTTTGAAAGCATGCTGAGTGTTTATGTTTATCTGAGTGTGTTTGTGCTGCTATTATTCTGCTAATATTTAGATAACTAGCTAACGGTTCTTCTTGTTGTTGTTTTAGTTTTACCGCAGGTTAGATCAGCAGCTGAGTGATCCGGAAGTAGTGGTCAGCCGGGTCTCCGTACTCCTTAGAGCGGGGTTGGGGTGTTTTGTCTTTCCTTTCCTTTGGTTAAGACAGTTGTTCTTTTCTGTTGTTTAAGTACTGTAGGCTGCTAGACAGTGTTGCATTCATTACTCTAAAAACATGGCTTTTATGAATTTCGGTTTCTTTATTTGTGTCTTATTGCAAGATCCTAGTAATGTTGTTGTCAAACTGAGGTTGGGACCCATTGTGAGGTCCTAACCAGTAATACTCCGAGTTCTGAGAATTCGGGATGTTACAGTCTTCACATCCCATTGTCATGCCTTGTTCGAGTCAATATCCAGTGAAAGCTACGAATAACGTGTGACGGAAATGAGAAAGTATTAGAAATCATATATGAGGTTAATGAACTACCCTCGAGACGATGTGAATCATCCCATCCATGGTAAGTTAGAGATTAGAAAAACACATATTTTGGTATAAAAATGTGAACAGGTGGAGGACAGTCTAGCGGTGGGTCCAATAGGTGCAAAAGACATCACTAGGATGTAAGGATGACCACGAATAGTGTACCATGACATGCACGCATCCTTAACAAGCCACATGAATGCCGCCGAGATCAACCCATCAATGGAAACTCTAGTCTTCACGAAGTGGCGGTCGAGCCCAACATTCATGGATGCTTTGATATACTACCTTGTAAACACGCCCATTACTAGGCATGGCTCTTGAATGAGCGGGCTCTAGGGTTGTGACACAATCTACACTTATTCAAACTGTCATATGAAGCAATTTGATATGTACATCTCCTCAATGCCGGATATCCGTATAATTCCTCGATAATGTGATACGACATGCTCTCATCTAAAGTCCAACACCCGATCATCATACAACATGAACTTCGCGTCCTTGGCCCTCATCTCGTCCAATTGTCCTCGTAATGCTTGGACCCTCTATAAAGTGGTAGGCGGTGTCTTCGGGACGGAAAGTCTCGAAGCCCAACGTACGTGCCTGATAACACGATTTATGACTTAGGTTTAGGTAATCATTTAGATAGATTTTGCACTCATTCATGCATGGTTTAGCACTAGTTCACGACGTTTGCACTCAATTCACGTATTTTGTCGAGATAGACGTCTACACGGACTTCTGCATTGCTTTGTAGGTATTTTGGGAGATTTAGGAGCTAAATCGATACGTTTGAGGATCGTTCATCAAGATGACACACCCTCGGACTCATTAGGATGCAAGCTAGAGGCTAAGGAAGACCCATGGGACCTTGTTGGTGCAAGCCATGCACCAAATCGTGACTCAATGATCCAAAGCAAGCTGAGGCACCAAAACCACGGTCACTGGCACTTCCACGGCCGTGGAACCAGCCCGTGGTTTTTGCCAGACGGTTGTGACAGCTGTGCCACGATCTCATGGCCGACTCTAGCAAGGTTGTAGTATAAAAGTGGTCCTGCAAGGCTGAAAGAGGGATCCCCCCATCACTACCATTCTCTCCCATACTCTCAACAAGAAGATTCTCTCAAGAGGAAGCTTGGAAGAGAGCTACCATTGGAGGAGGAGGAAAGCTCCATAGGAGAAGAAGAGAAGAACACACCATTGCTAGTCTTTGATAGGTTTTGTAATGAAGATTATCGGAATCGTTTTCTAGGGTTGTAAGAATCGATTAAACCTTCTTTTGAAGGGTTGTGAGTCTTTCTAATCTCATTTTCAGCTTTGTTCTACTTGTTTCACTTGTTCATCTCTTTCTCTTCATTATCTTGCAAATGGAAGCCATGATTTTATGCTTGATGATTTCGATTGTGATGATGTATGTTGTAGGCTAAATAGATGCGATTCTAGGGTAAGGAAAAGATGGTTATGGCTGGACTATGATAGGATGGACTTAGATTTGCCTTTGGATGATTCATCTACTTGAACCGACCCACTGTTGGAGTCCACGGTTTGTTCTTGCCAGTCCACGGCCGTGGAAGTGGTAGAACAGCCCGTGGTTTGCTTGATTCGTTTGATTAGATGAGTCTAAGTTCTAGAATGTTAGAATGTTAAAAGCCTAGTGTTTGTTGAGTTAAATCTATCCTAGGGTAACCTAGTGTTAGCAACTAAGTGTTAGAAGAGACCTACCCGGTGATTCTCGCTCTTAGATATCAAAGATGACAAACTTTAGGTAGTAGTGAGCCTCACAAACCGCTATTGGACTAAGTGTGCTAGGATAGGAGTTTAGGACTTGCCTTTCCGAGACTTACCCGGTAAGGAGAGGTTAGATCCCTAGATTACCATCCGGTTCGTGTAGAATTCCTATCCTTAGGCTCTTTGAGACTTACCCGGTGATAAGACCTTAGGAACGGACTAGTGGACCATGAGACCTACCCGGTAATTGATCCCAATTTAGAAACACTCACTCCCAACATACTATAGTTGATCCAAGGAACGATTAGATAACTTGAGTCCTATGCCATATCCGGAATTTCCAACCCCTAGAATCCGCTTTTCTCTCTTTGATTGTCTATCTCTTGTTTGCTTGTTTATTCGTGTTGTTAGCTTAGTTGTTTGTTGATTCCGCATGATTTGTGATCCTTGATTGATCACCTTAAAACCCAACAAAAAACATTGAGATTTTCATTTCTTTATTTCTTTCTCTTTTCTTAACCTAGATCTTCACTAAACTTAGTCACTAATCGATTCAATCTCACCTCAGTCTTTGTGTTCGACCTCGGAATACTATCCCTACTACAAAACGTCCCGTACAATGCGGGTTCGCTAGGAGTTAGGAGAAATATAACGAGTTATAAATTTAAAGCTTTTGCGTGCACACGTTCTTAGCGTAACAGTGCCCATGCATGCTTGCATCCTCTATGGCCGCAAACCTCAATAATGGTAAGTGTTCATATATCTAGAATTGTATGAATAAATATAAAATAATTAGTACTCACCATATAAGTGCATGAAATTTGATATGAAACCATACTTGTATAAGTACAACGCATCCTCTAATTGTCTCCCGCTCTTCCTATTCGTGCCCCCTAAATTCCCCTAATGATCTATATAAATATGCGAGCGTCCAAATGCCCCATGCACATACATCTGTCCTCTCATAATCACGTATTGGACGATAAGCCACGGTCGGAGCCTATTGGTAGATTTGTCGATTATTAAGGCCGACGAGATGAACAACAAGTAGGCAGATGCAATGATGTATTGGGGGAGGGGGTGTCTGGCTAGCCCAACATGTCACTAGCGATAATTCTCAAGGGATCACAATATATCCTTCACCCCACAACACGTGAAATGTGTTCGTCTTGGAGTGTCACCTCTTGACGAACACCGTGATCAAAGAGTGATTGATCCCGAAAAAACGAAGTTCCTCTAACCACGGAGTTTAATTATTTGAGAGGAGCACTAATGTTTAGAAGTGTGGTAATTATAGTTTAATCACACGTCAGAACATCCCGATAACACATTATTGACTCTTTCACACACATATATAAGTCGTAATTACTAAAAATGAAAATTAAAGTACATTTCTTTTTCTATAAAATAAAGTTAAAATTTCTAGTTTTATTATCTTTCCATTCCCCCCCCCCCCTTAAATTTCTCTAGCAAGTTTTCAAAAATAGGATCTAATTTTTTATTTTATATTGATGCTTTTGTGTTGTTTTTGAACAAAATTAATTAAGCTATAAAATAAAATAGATTACAATTATAAGCTTAAATCATATTACAGTCACGACTTATATTTATAGTTATAGGTTTCCGTAAATCCCGACTTTGTTCATGTTATTATAACTAATCCATACACTCCCGTCGGACATTAAATAAAATATAGAGATCTCTTTAGCATTCTCAAGTTAATATCATCCACTCGTCTATGTCTATAGGGCCATGGTCGGTGCAGTTTGGGCCCTCCGACCACCTTAAGCACGTTTATATTTGTAGGTCGGTTAATAATAATTCATACGTCATTCATGACGTCATAACACTCCAAATTATTTCAAATGTTCAAATAGTGTGTCTTTAATTTGGTAAATCACAATTTGTAGATTTTTTTGAATAGTTAAGTGTGTTTTTATGTATGCTCAATTGGTCATAAGCTTCAAAAACTATGACAACCAAATGGAAAAAAAAAAAGATAATCAAACTCAATTTCGATGGTTATAAATTTAGTTTGAAGAGGCCTCTATCGATTATGTGATCTAAAACAAAGATAGAGAGTTTATCAACCTCGGTGCATAAAAAAAAATTCAATTCACTGATAAAGTGAAAGACTATATACTTAAAAATGGTTTGGAAGAAAAATGCTTGTAATTGAGAGTGACCATTTGTATGTGATCAAGACATTTTAACTCATTTGGATTTACCCGTGAGAAGTCCGATATTTATGTCCGACTTCATGTTGGATGTTTGTTTTGTTATGAAGTCCAAATTAGGTATGTTTTCGCGGAAATTAATTGTGTTGCTGATCGTTTGACCCACTTGCGAATCTCGACCCCAACGCCATTTTTTCTAACGATCTCGAGCTTCGTGTTTTCGTCCACAAGAATGTTTTAGGTCGAACTACCTTTAGGAGATTAAAGAACCTAACCGTTTTTCCTTATAAAAAAATTGTCATAAGTTTCTAAATAGTTTAAATAATAATCTCCGAAAAGTCTTAACCTATTAAAATGAATAGTTACATTACGATCCCACTTAAATTACAAAAAAGTTGCACAACAGATGTAAATGTAAGAAATGAAATTCATGTTAAGAACAAACATGAAATTGCAAATCTCACGTTAGGAATCCACATGATTTTTTTCTTCTTCCAAGTTTAAAACCTTTTACTATCATTATGCTAGCAATTGGGTTATAAAGTATAAGTATATACCATGGGTTATTGCATAATCAAGGAAATACAATTATAAATAATTGGTAAAAAACTCACGCTAGGACTCAATGTGGAAAAAAAATCTTTCACACTAGCACCCCAACGTGAAAATTCTCATGTTGGGTCTTGGCGGGAAAACTGTATTTCTATGGGATTAAAATTTGCATTTCTATGTTGTGTTCCAATGCACGCATGAATTGGATGAACAATCAGTTTTTTCCCCGAATACCTTTAAATCTAATTTTGACCGTTTTGTCCAAATTTTTTTTTCTTCCAATTAACATTAACTCATGCATTATAACACATTTCAACCATTCATTGATGAAAAAACAACACTAAAATGTTCCAAATTGTGACTTTCAAATCTAAACATTAAACCCTAAAAAGAAAATTGTGATAAGGGAAAACAATTGATTTGGGTCATTTTTGAAGAGATTATAAATCCTAAAATATGTATATAGTTCAGTGTAGATGCGTTTTGTGTCGTTGAACGTTAAAATCTACCAAGTTTTAAAGACTAAATCTTAATTTGAAGGCTGGAAGATGGTTTGGAGAAAAGAGGAGGTCGAACAGAAAAATGAAAATGAAATTGAAAAACCTATTATGTAATTATGATAAATGTTGAGTTGTGAGTTTAGTTTTCGACGGGTTGTGACTTTTAGCTACAATAATATATATTTGTAGGTTAAGGATTTGCTTTAAACTGAAAAGGAGTTATTGTAAGTACTGGTAGTTCATTAAATTTTTTTATAAACATCTAATTTATGTTTTACCTAAATAAAGTTTTATAATCATCAATGCTAGACTTTTAAAATAATCTTCATTAAATGTAAATTATTATTATTTTTTTGTAATTTCGGAAGGTATCCTTATACTTCTAATACTTTTGGATCATATCCAAAAAAAATTTAGCCTTCAATGATACCTTAGTTTTGAACTTTTCCTTGAACGCACTCGGCCTACGCTATAACGCTATAACTATATAAGCGATAATTTATCATCAGTGCCTTCAATATTTTCGGTATACCTTTTTCACCTTCCTTATACGAGGTGTTAAATACACGACATCAAAATTACTTACATAATTAAAGCGCATCCTCATTGCGTGTCAACTTAAAAGTGCTATAACAAAAGTTGATGCTGCGCACAATCTCAGACAATATTTTTATATATTTCAATACTAACGTACAATCTCAATACGCGTCAACTATACATTAGTAATTCCAACATTATGTATATAACGATCATGCTTCCCTACCCATGTAAACACACACCACCCCAAGAAAATAAAAACGAGTATGATATTGGCCCATCTTATCAGAAAACGTTATCTTTTGAGATACAAAAGTATGTGGAAACTAGATATATATGAATATTCATCATATATATGAATATATAAAGTGGTTCGAGTTGTCATATGCATCAATAATCTTTATTGATGAGCTTCCCGACAATTCTATTAAAGCAAGCTAGTATGCATCATGTGACAGCTTCCATCCATTTGTCACCTACTTATTCATTCATTACAAATCATACCAATTACCTATTTCACAATAGACCATTCTAAGCTATTGGAGATAATAAGGTCCCACGTTGAAAGATGAGACGTTTTGAACCTAGTATATAAGGTTAGTGAGCTACTCCTCTTATTGTCAATTGGTTTTAGGATGAAACCTCACCGGATTTATGTGTTGGGTTTGGACCTAATGCGCATGTGAGTTCGTATGCACACGACCCCCGCTTTATCGACTTTGACATAAGCTAATTATGCTTAGATGATTAACTATGTATGAGTTTTTTTAATGTATATTACATGCATTATAATGTGTAATATTTAGTGTTTTAATATTGGTTTATATAACATAATATTGAAAGGATTTTATAAACCACACAAATTTATTATATTTTATATTTAGTATTCTATAATTTCATTTTGATCCCTTACACTAACCAAATACATTATATTTAATTTTGATCCCAATAAATTATTTATATGAGGTGGTTCGATCCATTACTCTACCACTAAACTTCTTTTACATCAAAAAATATTATCCGTTGGGGTTGGCACATAATTACTCGTCCAAACCTAATTAATTGTTTACATTGAAATATTTAATAAGTAATCGATATTAAAATGGGAGAATTTGACATACTAGGCTTTTTTTAGTTTTTGTTTAAGAAAATGTACCCCAAATTTTTTACCACTTTCATTTAATAGTAGGTAAAAATTATTAACCCTTCTATTAGAAAGAAAGAATAAATGATGTTTGTTATTTGTTATATAAGTATAATTTTTAATTTTTAATTACTGAATTTGTTTTCTTTTATTATTTTTCTTGCCTTTTTTATTTATTTTTTATTTTCTTTTTTATTTTCCGGACAGAATTTCTCATACCGAAAATTCTCATATCAGAATTTTCATACCAGAAATTTCATACCAGAAATTATCATACGAAAAGTTCATACCAGAATTTTTTTCATACCAGAATTTTTTTCATACTAGAATTTTTTCATACCAGAATTTTTCATACCAGAAATTTCATACGAAAAGTTCATACCAGAAATTTCTGAATTAAAACTAGCGGCACAATCAACACTTGATCCTTGTGCTTTCTGTCCGCTATTTATTTTTGTTTACATAATACTTTTATTTTGAGATAATTTTAACATATAATTCTCCACTCAAATAATGCTCAACTCCTCCACGTCTTGTCAATTTTTCATTGTCAACTGGAAAAAAGAACAAGTCTTTTGGAAACCAAAAGAGACGGTGATGGACCCATTTTTGCAAACCGTCATCATATACACAAATTACAATAAAAAAAATTTGCAAAATTACAACGAGCCCCCTAAAATTTGCAAAATTAAATATTAGACAATTAAAAATTCATTCCGGTATGTAAATTTCGGTATGTAAATGTCCGGTATGTGATAATTCCGGTATGTGAAAATCCGGTATGTGAAATTCCGGTATGTGAAAATTATGGTATGTGAAAATTCCGGTATGTGAAAATCCGGTATGTGATAATTCCGGTATGTGATAATTCCGGTATGTGATAATTCCGGTATGTAAAATTCCGGTCCGGTATGTGAAAATTTCTGTATGTGAAATTCCGGTATGTGGAAATTCCGGTATGTGATAATTCCGGTATGTGATAATTCCGGTGTGTGAAAAAATTCTTCATTCTAGAAAATAAATAAAAAATAAAGAAAATAAAAAAGACAAAAAAAATTAATAAAAGAAAATAAAAAAAAGAAATTCAGTTTTTAAAAAGCATTTGGAAGAAAGAAGAAAAAAAAAGGATGGAGAAGGTTTGAAGGTAAAAAAAAATAAGAGGGGTATATTTACTTAATTGAAAAACAAAAAAGCCTACTTACTATCACTATTTCTCTAAATAGCCTACTAACCAAATTTGCCCTATTAAAATTCAGAACGTTACATATCGATCTGATTATGTTAAACTCCGATAAAATTTCATCGTAAAACCAACTTAATAACAAATTTTGGTGGCCGGGTCAATATAATATTGGGTCTACATGTTCGTAGCAATATTGTACATACCTGATAGATTCGAGTTTTACTCTAAAACCAATTCACATCAACAGTCATGCACCAAATTTATATATACATCAGACAATTCATCATTTTATAATCGATGTTTCTACGATAAAGAGTCCTTCATACATATAAGACCTCGACACTGTCCCATGCCAACCATGTTGACACAGGAGGTCACCCATTCTTAAATTGCTCCCGCACTAGCACAAAATTCATAATTTTTGTTGACAACCGAGTGACCGTCTACTATGACAAATACACTCGTAACTCAGGGTTATGCCAACCCTGCTGGCGTAGAGCTTTTCAAGACAAGCACACCTAATTTTAGAGTTCTTTATCCCCAATCGACCACCGAAAAAATAAAATTATTACATTACTTATCCTATAGTAGTCGTTCCCTCTCTCTCTATATATCCTTGGTTTAGTGAGCATGAAAGCTACATTGTGGCTCTAACAATCAATAAGAATCTCCACTTTGATTTGTCATTGGAAGTAAAGAAGAAGAGAAATGGCAAGAATAGCCTTTGGAAGATTTGATGATAGCTTCACCTTGGGCTCAATCAAAGCCTACCTTGCTGAGTTCATCTCCACTTTGCTCTTTGTTTTTGCTGGTGTTGGTTCTGTTCTTGCCTACAGTATGTTCCTTATCCCCATTTTCTCCTCTACAATATATAGCTCAAATTTTCTGATTAGATTAATATGTAATTATGTATGACTTCAAAATGGCCTAAGTTAACTTAGATTTTGGTGTTGTGTTGATGTTGTCCAGATAAGCTGACATCAAATGCAGCATTAGATCCAGCTGGCTTGGTGGGTGTGGCTATATGCCATGGGTTTGGGTTATTCGTGGCAGTGGCGGTGGGGGCCAATATCTCAGGTGGACACGTCAATCCAGCTGTCACCTTGGGATTGGCTGTTGGAGGACAGATCACTGTCCTAAGTGGCATCTTCTACATGGTTGCTCAGCTTGCTGGCTCCATTGCCGCCTGCTTCCTTCTCAAGGCTTCCACCGGTGACTCCTGGGTATTAAACCATACTTCTCAACTCTTTCTTTTTTAAATAACTCTTTTTCATGCATTATATATTCAAAATTCACCATTTTATTCTAAAATAAACAAATATCTACGGACAAAGGGGGTAATTTAGTCATTTTAAAAGAGGGGATTGGATGAATAAGACCATTTTATTTAGTTAAAAGAAACTAGGTCCTTTTATTTTACTAAAATGATATATATTCTATAAAATATAATATTTATAGTTAAATATAAAAACTTTACTATATGCAAAATAGAATAAAACAATATTTAGTTATTGGTCATTTGGTTGAGTATAGGTGCAAGAAAATGTACATCAGACATGGCTCCGAAACCGTCAGTTAGGTTTCGGAACCTACGGTTTAAGTTTGACCAAAGGCCAAACCTAGATCTAAACCGGGCATAACCCAAACCGGCGGTTTTAACCTAAACCGCCGGTTTGTTTGAGGACCAAACCTACCGGTTTGGTCCATTTCTAAAAAAAATAACAAACTGACAATTTAAACCGCCGGTTTAAATTTGCCGTCGGTTTGATGGGGGTAGTCCAAACTGAACCCATTTCTACGTACATATGCTACCTGTAAATCATGTTGTAAAAATATGTAGCTATATAAGTTCCACGTCACACCATCCGCACTAAAACACAAAAATAGTGGAATAAAATTGTAATTCAAATAATTATGCTTTATCGCTATTTCTTTTAGAAAAAGAAAAAATTGCCATTAACGATGATTTTATTGATGGAGACACAGACAACTCCAATCCAGAGCGTAGCAAGTGGAGTGAGCGCAATCGAAGCTGTAGTTATGGAGATCGTAATAACTTTCGGGCTTGTCTACACCGTCTACGCCACCGCAGCTGACCCAAAGAAAGGCTCACTCGGCACTATTGCACCTCTCGCTATTGGGCTCGTCGTTGGCGCCAACATCTTGGCTGCCGGACCATTCTCCGGTGGTTCCATGAACCCGGCCCGTTCTTTCGGGCCTGCTGTCGTCAGCGGAGACTTCCATGATAACTGGGTTTACTGGATTGGCCCACTTCTTGGCGGCGGGCTTGCGGGCCTCGTTTACCCGAACCTTTACATGCACCATGAACATGCTCCTGTCCCAAGTGATTTTTAATAATGATTTTTTTTTAAAATCAGAAATTTGTGTCTTCTTTTGTTTCTTTGTCTTTTATTTACATGTTCTTGTCCCTACTTGTAGTGTGAATTATGGTTTTCTAAGTAATTACGTCAATTGTAAGAAATAAAGTGTGTTTATTTTTGACAAAAGTGCAAGGTATATTTTTACATTGCAAGTTTCTAACATAAACTCGGGTTGGACTTATGTATTAGTCTAGAGTGTGTCGACACGATTCCTAATTTGTAGTTTGTTGGACTTTTACATAATATTAAAATAATTATATTTTATAATTATAATACTTGAAGTAACTGCAAAGAGAATGAGAAGGTAAACTTTTGTCCAAATACCAATTAGTCAAATCGGACCTATACGATAAGTTTAAACCTAACACGCTCCTCACGCATATATGTTGGATAAGTTGACACATGGTTAAAATCATGAGAAGTAAATTCATCGTTAATATGTCTTGTATTGGGTTTTTCACCTAATTGACTCAATTTTATACTTGAGGCCCAAATATAACCTAGGGTTTTGTTACTCTATATATTGTAGCGTTCCCTCTACTCCATATAATCCGGATAATTGGGTTATCCTCTATTTATCTATAATTTGAAACTCATCAATAAAATCTCTCTAAAAGTAGACGTACTCATTATTGGGTGAATACTATAAATTTGTGTGTCGTCTTTCTTGCTTCTTGAATTTTATTGTTTCTCATAATTCCTCACAACAAACTGGTATCAGAGCATTGAGCTCTTTGATTTATATAATCTGGGAGAAAGATGTCTTCTTTCAATACGAAGATCAACAAGTTCACAAGGAGGAACAATTTCAGTATGTGGCAGATCAAGATGCGAGCATTGCTGAAACAACAAGGCTTTTGGAGGCCATTGTCTAAGAAGGAATCTGATAAGGAAAATGTTGATGCTATTGAGATGACCATTCATGAGGATAAGGCACATTCGACAATCATATTGTGTCTCGCAAATGATGTCTTATACGAGGTTTCAGATTCAGTCACCGCATCCAAACCGTGGTTGAAGTTGGAGAGCCTCAGCATGATGAAGTCTCTCACCAACAAGTTGCTTCTAAAGCGACATCTGTTCAACCCGCGAATGTAAGAATGTACGTAACTTCGTGAACACTTAGATCACTTGAACACAATTATTCTAGATTTGCACAATATTGAGGTTAAAATTAAGGATGGAGATGTTGTGTTGATTCTGTTAGTATATTTTCCGTCATCATATGAAAATTTCTTCAATCATTTGTTGTTGGAAAAAATATTGTTACTCTAGAAGACATTAGGTATGCCCTTCATACATGGGAACTACGCCACAATTAAGGTGAATAAAGTAATGTAGGTAAGGGCAATCAAACATGTGACCTATATACAAGCATAGGCATTGGATAAGAAAAATCAGGGAAGAAGAAGGACAAAAATTCGTCCTCTTCAAAAGGTCCCAAGCCTAATGACGTTTGCAACTACTATAAGGCGAAAGGGCATTGAAGGAATGAATATTCTAAGAAAAAGAAACCACAAAATTTTGGTATTACAACTATTGTAGAAGATGGTTTTAAATTAGATGAGGATATATCTTTGGTTGCTAGTGGACACACTTACCAAGTTGATGTGTGGGTTCTTGATTCCGGAGCTTCCTATCACATATGTCCTAACAAAGAGTGTTTCAAAACTTATTGTAACACCCCAAATTCCAGGAACTCGTGATGATACGGGTTAGGACCTCACAATGAGTCATGACCTTGGCCTGAAAACAAGTTCACCGGATCTTGCAACAAGACACAACTAAACATAAAACCGAAATAGATAAAATGACAAACTATTAACATTTGAAATAAGAAATCTAACTCTCAGCCGAGTACTACAAATATAATGTCAAGTGCAAAAGAAATAAAAACCCATTATTCCGTCCTATAATGTACGGGAACCCCGGTTGACCACTCCAATTGGATCACTTGACAACATCCCTAACCTGCAGGGCATCTACAATAATGGAAAAACCGTAAGCTAACATTCTATATATCATAATAACGATAACAACACAAACACACATAAGATAATACTAAACACATAACATGCTCACAAACAAGCCGGTTGTTTATGGGTAAATTTTGATAAATTTGATCATTTGTTACCCACTAAAAAAAAAAATGAAGTTTATGACAAAATGTCATTTTGATTAATTTGTATGAAACAAGTTAATAAATTGGATCGTGTAAAATGTAATCTCATATACGTATTTGAGGGATTTACGTTTACAAGCACCAAGTATAACATTGATTTAGAAGTAAATTAATTCATAAAATGAATTGTGAAGAATATCTTTTAAAATTAAATAAAAAATAACATTGGTTCCTAAAAGAACTATAATTAGGCTTTTATCAAAAATACAAAATGTTATTTAAAAGTCCAAAAGTGGTAATCAACCCACAAAAATATATAAAAGGCCCAAAAAGCCCAAGCTGATGTTAAAGTGCAATAACTAAATCTGCTGGCAAAAAAAAAATGAATTGATTATATATAAATATATATATACATCAGTTTATAAATTAAAAAAAAAAAAGAAGCATCTCTACTGCCCCACGTTCTCTAACGTACAAGCAGTTGTTTCCATCCAGTAACCTCTCATAACTGGTTCTGTGAACTTGAATAAATAGAAGCAAAGGAGACTTTCTTGCCCAGAAGAGTGAGAACCGGCAAACACAAAGAAGGCCTAAACCTGCAAACAGCAAACACTTCTGCATAAGAAAGATACAGAAGAAGAAGAAACAATATAGAAGGAAGGAAATACAGAAAGAAGAGGTAGAAACCATGAACCCAATTTTGTAAATGATTTTTTAGAAAAATCATTCTGCCTTCTCCTTCATTTCTATTAACCATCTGCATATGAAGCCACAAAACTGGAATCCATCAAAGCAGATAAGTGTAGCACAAAAAAAAAACTCGTAGTTGGGCTGAAAGTAATTACTTTCAGCCACTACACCAAAATCCGCGGTTGGTTGGATTCAATCGATTCCTCCGCTGCAAAGTCCTTCATGGTTACAAGATTTGTGGTCAGTTCGGATGTAATTACTTCCGTCTCCCACACAAAATTCGTAGTTGATTGAAAGTACTTACTTTCGATCGCTGCACTTGGATTCGTTTGATTCCACCGCTGTAAAATTCATAATTGATCGGAATCAATTGATACAACCACCCCGAGCGAGACTGGAGAAGGAAAAGCACACGTTTACTAGAGTAAATATTTTACATATCAACCATATTTAATCTAAGAAAGTTTATGAATCATGTTGTGTGAATGGAAGTTAATACGGATGTCACTGAATCAAAGAGATTTGGAGATAAAACAAATATTTTATTTCCATTTATAAAGAAGTGCAAAAATCCAATTCATGGTGGCTTTCTTGACAATCTCATAATGTCTGAACATGAGTTGGGCTAAAAATCTAACTTCTAGCAATTCTATATTGAAAGAATACGAGTTCAATATAATTGTGAATTCAGGCAAATTTCAGATTTATAGAATCCAGTAAATCAAGCACTGTAAGTCACCCGACTGAAACTTCTTTTCTATTGATAAACACACATTCATCAAAAGATAGAGAATACATTGTATCTTTATCATGCCCACAAATTAATTCGATTTTAGAAACAATGGGATACAAACATGTTCAAATCTCAAATCTGAAATCTAATTGGGCTAATGCAAAGAGACGTCAGTTCGGGAAGGAGATATCTAAATTTACATGGGATGAGACTTCGATTTGATTCTTACCTCCGACATATTCGAGCGGACTATAATCGGATCCCATCTAAAGCTTTTGTGATTCGCGATTAGTTCGTCCTCGATCGTGTCTCCCGTCCCTTTACTTTCTCCGTCTTGAGCTCGATCGCCGGCACCAAGTAAATTTTCGCCGTCGCCTTGGTTGAAGCTTTGTGCGAGTGTGCGACTCTCTGTAGAAGCTCAGAGCAAAAATAAACAAACAGAAATGATTGAGGAAGAAGGGTGAAAGAGGAAAGTAGGAGAGAGAAAAGAGACAGAGATTAAAAATGAAATATATATAAAAGGGAATTGTAAAGAAATGAAAAGAAAGCAATCAAATTGCTGTGATTCTCATTTACAAGCCCACGTACTTTCATTTTGAAAGTTAAAGAAATTAAAAAAGTAAAATAAATGTCAGAAGTACTCACGTGATGGATGCTCCACAATCTCCCATTCAAAATTGGGTTTTATTTACAAAATAGACCCGTAAGAGCTAATATTTGCAAATTTGACCCATTTCAAAAAAGTCTTACAAATATGGCCATAAATTTATGGTTAAAGTTCGTAATTAAATACCAACAAACGAACTACGAGTGATTTGATGTCTTAAAAATAAAAAAGACTACGTAGGAAACTCGCATGTAAAATGTCGAGTTCAATCACAATTTAAAGTTGGCTTTTCATAAAATACAAATAAAGTCAAAATATAAATTTTTAGAACTACGTAAGGACTTGCGCCACTCAAATGGCTACGTAGGTAACCCGATACTAAGTTTAAAATATTATCGGGTACAGTCGCAAATCAAATCCAAATTATCTTTCATTCCAGAACTACGTCATGACTTGATGCTCTTTCCGAGCTACGTAGGAAATCCAATATTGGATTCAGTCGCACCATTTAAATAAAACCAACTCTAAAATAAATCTTAGAGTTAAACCAAAATTCCCAAATATTCATGAACTCGATATAAAGCATCCGCTCGTCGAGTTTAACCACAAAAGTCCAAACAAAAAAGAACTACGTATGATTTAATTCCGTTTATTTTTACGGATACGTAGGAAATTTGATACAAATAAATATGTATTAAATTCAATCGTAAAATATATATTTTTGACTTTTATATGAAATGAAAGTCATAAAGTTAAATTTTAAATATTCTTTTAATATAAAAGGATACATATTAAATTTAATCGCAAAATATATTTTTTGACTTTTATATCAAATGAAAGTCATAAAATTAAATTCTAAATTTATCCCTTTAAGAACTACGTACGACTTGATTCCTAATAAATGATACGTAGGAAATTTGGTAAATTAAGAACCGAATTCAGTCACAAGTCTTAAAATAAAATAAAATAAAATAACCTCTCACTAATCTTGATCATGCGCGTGATAGCGGGATGAATTAAGCAACCCTTCCTAGAAGGTGGGTTTAATTTAATCTTATGATGCATGGTCGAGATATAAATACCATGCAAATGATAGTTGAATCATCGACTAGGCAACCCTTCCTAGAAGGTGGGTTTGGACTTTGATTCTCTGATGCATGAAAACACCGCACGGAACTACGTGAGGCTTGATCCTCTTTAACGAGGTACGTAGGCAACCCGTCTAAAAACGGGTGCAGCCCAAATCACCAAAACAAACCAAATATCGGTATTTATATAACTTAGAATCAAAAGGTCAAAAAGAGAGGGTCGAACTTAAATAAAATAAATAAATAAAATGTGTTTTGTAAATTTGTATTCAAATAAAACATAAAAAGGCGTTTTCTAAATTTGTGTACATTTTTACTCAACATATTTTTGGCACGCCCGGTAAGCTAACATTCTATATATCAGAATAACGATAACAACACAAACACACATAAGATAATACTAAACACATAACATGCTCACAAACAAGCCGGTTATTATCTTATTACGTGATTCATTTTACTAATTCAACTTCTTTTTGTAACACGAACCTTGCCTTTGTCCCCTTATACGTACCAACAAGACTGATTTCGATGCATCTCACCGTGTACCTCTTTGGACTAGTTGCAGAGAACCTGCTAGTCTCCAATAGAACTGGACAAGTTTTCACCGCCCATAACTAATTGGTCCAAACAATAATAAATGTCGTCCTAGCATGTTACCATTATTAACATACAACACACATCACTATTACAGTTAAGCTAACACATAGAAGTCATCTAAGTAAGCCCAAGGGACTTCCTTGTCTCAAGGTAATCCCAGTTATAAAGCCACACTCAGCTTCCCACAGGAAAATACTCTATGCCTGATCAAACAAGGGACACATATCAACAACTATCCGACATGCTAGAAGTCCCCACTTCGAGTCTCAATGATCTTCACAAGATCATATAAACACCATGCTAGAAGGTTCCTACTTCTAGTCTCAATCATCTTTAGAAGTTCATATAAACAACATGCAAGAAGGTTCCTACTTCTAGTCTCACTGATCCTCAAATCATTTCATGCGATCATAACATGAGATACTCTCAATCACCACTAATTGACATTCCAACTAGTTATGGTAGGTTCCAACCTAACATGATACTACTACTAAACAATCTAAGACGAAAAGGAAAACAACGTACCAAAAGGTAGGGAGTTTGATGTATGTTATGGTTTGCACAAGACCAAATATGACACAAGCTGGTGTTATGAGCAGGTTCATGGGGCAACAAGGAAAAGAACACTAGCAAGTTGTGAAAAGAATATTCGGGTACCTTAGAGGTACATTTGACCTTGAACTCATTTTTAGGAATGATACGTAGTGTTTGGTCACAAAGTACTGTAATAACCGGAATTTTGAAACTCCGTTAAAGCCGAATTTAACCTATTTCCGAAACGTCAATCTTAAATAAATAAGTACATAAATTAAAATACGGAATTTAATTTACGTACTTAAAATAAAAATAATAATAATAATTTATAAAATACGGAATTTAAATTCCGTATTATATAAATTCCCGCACATAATTAACGAGTTACGAGTTCCGCTTTTATTTTACGAGATAACCGCTCAGTTGGGCCAACCCTAGGCCCAAGCCATCAGCCCACTTCCCTAAGCCCAAATATTAACCCTAATCTAATCCCACTATTACCCTAACCTTCCCCTAATACTGCCGCTTCTCTCCCAATTATACAACGTACGTACGGTGACTGATATTCCCCTCTTCTACACCTTCTGCACGTTGGAAGCAGCCGCCAGTGAGCAGCCCCGTTGACGAGCCGGTCGCCGCACTCCACCACCAGGCTTGCCGCCGCCGACCTTGTCGACCACCAGGTGAGCCACCAACCCTACCTCGCTTATCTTCGTCCCCTTTCGATCGACTCGCTGGCCTAACCCATCTCTTCCCGTAGCGTCGACTGCAGACTCTCACCGCCACCGAGCCGCGTCGCCTTCCGCCGTCCGCCGCAGTAAAACCGGTAAGACATGGCTTCCCTTCCTTTCCGCCTTCCCTTCTCGCCTCTTGAACCGCTACTCACTGCAGCCTCCCTTCGGCTTTTCTGCAGCAGCACCGCACGCCGCTATCGACCACCCAGGTTACCGCCGTCGCCGTCCGAATTGTCGCCGCATAGAAACCGACCCAGGACTGCTCGATCGACTGAAGTCCAACGCCGAAAACGCTGCTGAGGCGTGACGTGGTGTAGGAGGTGAGTGTTGTTGGTGTAGTGTACGTAGCTTCTGTATATATATATGTAATATGTTGAAGAGAGGAGTGTTATACAATATAGATATACATATGTGTCCTCAGTTATTGTATACGTGTTTATAGATTGATGAATCGATTAAGCTAGGCACACATGTATTTAAATATATATATATGAATAGGTAAAATGTGCGTGTATACGTATATATATAGTTTACGAGTTGGAAGAATTGGGTATATATATATACATATATATATGGATAAGTATCAGTAAACGTATGTGTATATATATATATATATATATATATATATATAGACCTGAGTATATTTAACCGTTCACAAATATAAGTGCGAGTTTACGAGATTATATATGTATATAAAAACGAATGGAATACGTATATAAGTGAGGGAATATGTATATAGCTGAGTTTGATTACATATATATATAAACCATAGAATGGAGGTGGTACGGGTATGCAATACGGAAGGTTAGTATGCACGGAAGTATATATATATATATATATATATATATATATATATAGATATGTAGATATATATAAGATTAGATAATACCCGAAAATGAAGTAATGTGAGTCTAGATGACGAGTGGACGAGATTAATTTTATAACTTCAGTAAACTGTTTTGGAAGTAATCATATATTAGAAAAGTGTTCCAAAAGAAATATTAGAGGTCAAGAAGTGACCCGGAGAATTATCGACACTAAGGGTAAAACGGTCTTTTACCGTATGAGAATCGTTCTTCCGTAATTCCTTCGCATGAGGTTGGACATCGAGATGTGATTTTGATACACATGTCTTAATTGACAGGCGCGTGAGTTACTACGAGTACGGACTGTTTGAGAAGTGTTAGAGTGTTTTGACTCAGGTAAGTCCTTGCGACTTACTTAGCCAGTTTCTGAGTGTTAGTTGAATGATAGTAGTTGTGTGTGCTATTTGCGTGTTTAATAATAATACATTGCTAGGACGACTGTTATTATTACGTTTAAGGCCCAAGTGTATGTATAACGGGCCGTGACATCACTGCCCAGCTCTGACAGGAGACTGGGAGGTTCTCTATACCCAGACCATGCAGGTACAAGGTGAGATGCATCGGATCCATTCCTGATGGTTACACGGGGGCGGAGGCGAGGTTTGGGAATCCCTCGTGTCACAAAATAAGTATCATTAGAGTGAACGAGTAAATTAAAGCAAGATAATAAAACGGACTTGTTTGAAAGCATGCTGAGTGTTTATGTTTATCTGAGTGTGTTTGCTTCTATTATTCGGCTAATATTTAGATAACTAGCTAACGGTTCTCCTTGTTGTTGTTTTAGATTTACCGCAGGTTAGATCAACAGCTGAGTGATCCGGAAGTAGTGGTCAGCCGGGTCTCCGTACTCCTTAGAGCGGGGTTGGGATTGTTTTGTTTTTCCTTTCTTTTGGTTAAGACAGTTGTTCTTTTCTTTTGTTTAAGTACTTGAGGCTGCTAGACAGTGTTGCATTCATTACTCTAAAAACATGGTTTTTTTTATGAATTTCGTTTTCTTTATTTGTGTCTTGTTGCAAGATCCTAGTAATGTTGTTGTCAAACTGAGGTCGGGACCCATTGTGAGGTCCTAACCAGTAATACTCCGAGTTCTGAGAATTCGGGGTGTTACAACATGGTATCAGAGCTCTAGGTTGGCAACAATGGCACTTGAAATCTTCTGAAAGACCGAATAAGTTTTAAGCAGAACCCGAAAAGGGATCTGAGTTTTAAAAAGAAAATTTTGGTTTTTAAATGCATGCATAGTCTGGTTGGGAATAGAAAAGTACGGCTGACCACCACTACTACCGCGGATCTTAGTTTGCTTAGTATGGACTTTAGGTTTTACTGTAGTTGGACTTTTAGCTTGTTTATAAAGATATGTTATATAGATGGGTATATGCCGAAGATTAGTAGAATTTATAGTTACAGTACGCCCTTAATGAAGATAACAGTTTGAGATCCTCATTCAGTTGACACACATAAGTTTTTGAAGAGTGTCAACGTGAGGATTAGTATGTACATCTTATGTGCATTAGGGTAGACGAACGTCGGACAACTCCTTCGAGCTTGTTGAGGAACGTCGAGACGGAAAAGTGAAGACTCAAAGACAACACCAATTACGATGACAAGAAGAGAATCCCGAATCAACTCAACGGGATCAAATGACGGATATTAAAGAGAGTAGTTTCGGAGAAGCAAGAGATGATCACCAACTAGGGAAATTGAGAAAGACAACGAAGAGGCTCTTTCAAGTTGTGTAAAGTGACTTCACAAACAAAGAGGATGACGTCGAAAATTTTCCATAGACATGAAAGTCAAAAGGGAGATATAATAGCGATCAAGAGAAGGGACATAAAATTTAAGCTCACTGACGGACTGGGAAGTGAAAGTTGATGCCAAAAGCAAAGCGAAATATGATCACTCTCAACAAGCTAATTGCCACCACAATCCAGATTGATAACTGAGACAGTCAAAAGTATGGAAGTCAACACGAGATACATTATCCATCCAAATAGAAAGAATTAAAGAGCTGCAACTTGGAAGCTTACGCATTGCCAGAAAGGGAAAGGTGGATTTCACCAACGTGGAAGTGGAGGGATCTCATAGAACACAGGAGAATTTTGACCTAGACCGTGATACAACAATAACCAGCTTCTGTAAAGGCAGCATTACAAGCAACACCCAGGAAGAAGAGTGTGTGAGAGGAGTATTGTTGAACCCGAGGGACCCCAATAACTTCTCATTCAAAAGGAATTTAAGCTAACAACACTACAAGTTCATAATAAAGAACCGCAAATAGACGATAACTCAAGTAAAAGAATCACGGAGATATACCTACAAGCTACCCTAGAAGGATTAAAAAGTTTGTTGAGGGAAGAAGAATGACACAACTGGACTCGTAAGAGTATAACAATCTTACAAAAGTGTAGATTGTAGGAGGAGCTAAAGAAGAATAAACAAAGAGACTGAAGGAGATATATTTCACCAAGTATATCAAGCCTCAAAAGAGATGGAAGAAAAGTAAGTCCATGATGTTGTAGAAGGTCAACTACATCCTACTTGGACAACTTAAAAGTTACATGTGCGGGTTAACTAGTGATGGTTAGTTAACCGATAAGAAGAATAACCACAAGGTTATAAAAGAATTTTATCGATATCTAGTGAATTTCTTTCGGAGATCCACGACGAAAATGGTGAAGTTAAATCAATACAAGTACTAGTAGCCTGGATGATAACGTTAGATGAGTCCATTCTGATAACTCTAATAAAGAAATTTAAGAGCAGCTCTTGACGGTCGGCAATGACCCTTAATGATGGTAATGGTGAAAAAAAAAAGGAATTGTTGGGAGTAGTTACTTATTACTGACTACGAAAGATACATATCAGAGTTAGAATGAAGGGATCCCTGTAAGAAGAACTAGAAGACTAAGAGGAAGTAGATGATTGGAAACATGTCCTATGTCTTAGCATCCCACACAAGTAAGATTGATGGTGCTCCTTCGAGAAAAAGTAGGGTCAGACTGTCTAGATTGACAGGGAAAACCCTTGTGATTAAAGATGTGACACATAATAATTGGAAATTCCGAGGCGGCACAAACATAAAGAGTATGATGTAAAGTCTTGGTGAAATGTGTGGTCGAGTTGTGAGGTGATTGCAGATAGAATCTACAGGTTGCCTAAGACAGACATGAGAAGGAGTAAAAGTGAAAGACTAAAGGTTGTTATATGGATCCGGTATCACACCAATAAGATGGTTACCGAAAGGACTAAAGACTGTTAGTTAAGGAGAAATGGACGGATGACCTAAGAGTTGATGAAAGTAATAAGACCAACCAACGCAGTTGTAAAGCGTGTACTAGAAAACTCAAAGCGACTTGCGTATAAGGAAGACATAATAAATGCGGTGCGAGAAATTTGATTGGTGAGAAAATCATATGCACCTAATGTGTTGTATACAAATGGTACCATTGAATATTTAATAAAAATCATACCAACGGACTGATGACACTATGATGGATTTAGTGTAAACCAAGTGTATAACTTAGCCAGTGAGAAGGAAAGTCAGGTATCAAAACTGCGGGTTGTGATGAATTTTAAATAAATTTTTGAGATGAGGATGTCCTTAGGAAATCTATGCAAGAGTACAAAGCAACTGAAGTTCCAACACAGAATGGGTAGTAATGATCAACAGACAGTTAGAGACCGATGCAGAGAAGAAAAAGGTATAAGACGAGTCACCTAGTAGAAGAGTTCACAAGACAAGCTTGTAAGGCCAAAAGAGAAAATTTCGACCCGGATATGAGGGTCTAAGGTGCATGGAAGGGATACCTACAATGGAGTGTAGATGCAAATATAGACTTTACAAGTGTGGAGAGGTTTTAACCTCCTCAAACATATAGGAATTTGAAAGAAATCGCAATGTCGGTATCAAAGAGTTGAAGCCCTGTAGCGGAAACAACGGAGTATCAGGAAGACAATGTTGCCGGTAACACCAGCGAAGGAATGTATATATAAGAACGGCCTGGGTGGACTCGAAAGTCCAAGGTAACCCCAATTATCACGGGACCTAAGTCATCAACACCGACGGTCCGTGCAAGCGGAACTGCAAGGGGATGATAACTAAAATCATCAGAACTACAACGACACTTACCAGCTATCGTTGAAGACTTGGAATGACTATTTATGTCAAGATGGATGACCCAGTTGAGCTCGAGAAGTAGAGTTAGCCTAAGGAAACAGAAGTGTGGAATAGAAAACGAATTAGTGAAGCATGAAAGGATTAATCGAGCAGATGATGCTCACCAAGAATTTAACGCCAGTATAGGTATGAGGAGAGCAGGTCCGGAATATTGAGATAAGTCAATTTTAGAGTGACTGACATCAACTGAGGACGTATAAGTGATGGTTGGTATTGACGAGCAGGTACCATTAAGAAGAGATATTAGTGACTGCGAATTTAAGAGATAACTTTACCGATGACTTGGAGGAATCCCCAAGTAGGCAACGACAACTTTCTGGGGTGATCTTAAAATACAGAGAGAATCGGTTAGAGGGTGCTTACTAGTTGGTTAAGAAGAACCTACGGTTGAATAAGAGAATAAGGGTCTGTTTGAAGAGGATCTTGCTAGTATTAGAAGGGAAGTATAGACGGGAGTTGGGTAAATCATGTTGACGCCTTAGAAAGATGTCATTGTGACTAATGGGTGTTACACCAGAAGCGTGGTAGGCCCATAACTCACAGATGAAGAAAATCAATGTTGGGATAACTATGTTTTCAAGTTAGAGAACTATATGAAAAGGTCCACTTGGGAGTGTGATTTGTTTGAGTTATATAAATTTGAAAGCTTGACAGGAAGTAGGTGAAAATCCACTAATTAAGGAACGATCCGATTAGGTCACATTGAGGAAAACGAGCCAAGCAGTTTGTATTACAAAGAGCATTAGGCACTTAGTAAAGTGCCGACAGAAGTTAAGATAATTATTTCAGAATCGATAGTCGGGAACTTTCGAAAGGAAAAAAAAACAGGTACGCCAATGGAAGGAAAAGTTTGGTAGAGTTATCAAATGAGCCGGAAGTAAGTTTAGGAAACAAACCGTTGAGAGAGCACCTACCAAAACCGAGACACGTCGTCAGCCATGAGGACCTGACAGTTGAGCCTGACCATACATTTGTAGAGTACCCAGTAGCTATTTTGGAGCGCAGTACTAGATGTCTGCGGTCCAAGGAGATACATATGTTGAGGATCCAGTGGTCAAGGAGAGGAGCTGATGAGGCCACTTGGGAGACTGAGGAGAGTATTAGACGTAACAATCCCGAGTTCTTTGCGGGGTTAGAGGTTACTCCTGTTTTGACGAGTTAGTACTCGGATGTTGTGTTGTTTGACCTTTCCGGTTTTTATATTGATTTGAGTGATTACATTTATGTGACACATGCCTTCTGTTGATGATTGAGTAGTTGCTTGTAGCCAACGAAAATGTCGAGAAAATTAAAATATATCCAAGGAAATGCGCGATTAAGAGAATTATTCTAAGTTTCGGGACGAAACTTCTTTTAAGAGGGCACTGATGTAATAACCGGAATTTTAAAACTCCGTTAAAGCCGAATTTAACCTATTTCCGAAACGTCAATCTTAAATAAATAAGTACATAAATTAAAATACGGAATTTAATTTACGTACTTAAAATAAAAATAATAATAATAATTTATAAAATACGGAATTTAAATTCCGTATTATATAAATTCCCGCACATAATTAACGAGTTACGAGTTCCGCTTTTATTTTACGAGATAACCGTTCAGTTGGGCCAACCCTAGGCCCAAGCCATCAGCCCACTTCCCTAAGCCCAAATATTAACCCTAATCTAATCCCACTATTACCCTAACCTTCCCCTAATACTGCCGCTTCTCTCCCAATTATACAACGTACGTACGGTGACTGATATTCCCCTCTTCTACACCTTCTGCACGTTGGAAGCAGCCGCCAGTGAGCAGCCCCGTTGACGAGCCGGTCGCCGCACTCCACCACTAGGCTTGCCGCCGCCGACCTTGTCGACCACCAGGTGAGCCACCAACCCTACCTCGCTTATCTTCGTCCCCTTTCGATCGACTCGCTGGCCTAACCCATCTCTTCCCGTAGCGTCGACTGTAGACTCTCACCGCCACCGAGCCGCGTCGCCTTCCGCCGTCCGCCGCAGTAAAACCGGTAAGACATGGCTTCCCTTCCTTTCCGCCTTCCCTTCTCGCCTCTTGAACCGCTACTCACTGCAGCCTCCCTTCGGCTTTTCTGCAGCAGCACCGCACGCCGCTATCGACCACCCAGGTTACCGCCGTCGCCGTCCGAATTGTCGCCGCATAGAAACCGACCCAGGACTGCTCGATCGACTGAAGTCCAACGCCGAAAACGCTGCTGAGGCGTGACGTGGTGTAGGAGGTGAGTGTTGTTGGTGTAGTGTACGTAGCTTCTGTATATATATATGTAATATGTTGAAGAGAGGAGTGTTATACAATATAGATATACATATGTGTCCTCAGTTACTGTATACGTGTTTATAGATTGATGAATCGATTAAGCTAGGCACACATGTATTTAAATATATATATATGAATAGGTAAAATGTGCGTGTATACGTATATATATAGTTTTACGAGTTGGAAGAATTGGGTATATATATACATATATATATATGGATAAGTATCAGTAAACGTATGTGTATATATATATATATATATATATATATATATATATATATATATATATATATATAGACCAGAGTATATTTAACCGTTCACAAATATAAGTGCGAGTTTACGAGATTATATATGTATATAAAAACGAATGGAATACGTATATAAGTGAGGGAATATGTATATAGCTGAGTTTGATTACATATATATATAAACCATAGAATGGAGGTGGTACGGGTATGCAATACGGAAGGTTAGTATGCACGGAAGTATATATATATATATATATATATATATATATATATATATATAGGGTTAGGTTCCAGTAAGAACGTGTTTAACAGTAAGAAATAAGAACAACTATGTATCGTTGGATTAATGCACGGACGGCTCGGATTCATCGTCTATATAAGGATGCAGTGCTATATGATTTATTATGGAGAATGTTCATATGATAAGTATATTATAATGATACGCTTATGGCAAGAAATAATCTAATACAATAATTAAGGGGTGTGTGAGGAATTAAACTTATAGTCGGCGGTCGTGTCATTCATGCTTCAACTTAGTCGGTCATTCATGTTGTTTATAAAAATATACATATTTACTCGTGTTTGTTGAGGGTTATTTTACATGCTTACTCGTGTTTGTTGTGGCGTTCGTATTCATATTCATCTATTGCACTTTTACGTACTTACTCGTTCATAGGATCATAAAACGCATAGGATCATAAAAGAGTCGTACTTGTATGTGAACATGAACACGTGCAGTGCAATTTCACAAGTAATCGGCTCACCTATACTCGTGCAAGTATGAATTACAAGCACAACCTCAAACTCGTGTAGTGCAATTTGATACGTATACTTGTGCAAGTGTGAATTACAAGCACAAGCTCAAGCACGTGTAGTGCAATTTGATAAGTATGAGCATGTGTAGTGCATGGAGGCAACTACTCGTGCAAGCTCTTAGGGAATAATCTCTTTATTATTTATTCCTTTTTTTCCCATGACGACTAGGAACAGGCAAATCCAAAATTTCACTTCGAATTTCGGACCTCAACATCCTGCTGCTCATGGTGTTTCGCGATTAGTATTGGAAATGAACGGCGAAGTGGTGGAACGTGCGGAACCACATATTGGATTACTCCAGTGCGGCACTTAATTTATACCTTCATCTAGTCATTGGATTTCATTTGTACTTGTACCTTCATCTAGTTATTGGCTTGAATTTGTACAAATTCAATATTAAAAACACGAGTTCAAACATATCTTCCATCCTATTGATATTAAGCATTGAATAGTTGATTGTTCGTGCATTTTCGGAAAGATGACTAAAAAAATTATTGGTAAATATATCTATGGTAATAAATTTATAGTTTGTTGATTAAGGAAAACATATATTCACCGTTCTAATATGGTAAGATGCAATATTTCATTAATTAGTGGCTAAATATAAATCTCATCTTATCCGTTGAATTAATCAAATCGTGTGGTTTAAATCTGTTCTTATTTCTTACCGTACTACCCGTTCTCACTCGATCCTTTTCCTATATATATATATATATATATATATATATATATATATATATATATATATATATATATATATATAGATATGTAGATATATATAAGATTAGATAATACCCGAAAATGAAGTAATGTGAGTCTAGATGACGAGTGGACGAGATTAATTTTATAACTTCAGTAAACTGTTTTGGAAGTAATCATATATTAGAAAAGTGTTCCAAAAGAAATATTAGAGGTCAAGAAGTGACCCGGAGAATTATCGACACTAAGGGTAAAACGGTCTTTTACCGTATGAGAATCGTTCTTCCGTAATTCCTTCGCATGAGGTTGGACATCGAGATGTGATTTTGATACACATGTCTTAATTGACAGGCGCGTGAGTTACTACGAGTACGGACTGTTTGAGAAGTGTTAGAGTGTTTTGACTCAGGTAAGTCCTTGCGACTTACTTAGCCAGTTTCTGAGTGTTAGTTGAATGATAGTAGTTGTGTGTGCTATTTGCGTGTTTAATAATAATACATTGCTAGGACGACTGTTATTATTACGTTTAAGGCCCAAGTGTATGTATAACGGGCCGTGACATCACTGCCCAGCTCTGACAGGAGACTGGGAGGTTCTCTATACCCAGACCATGCAGGTACAAGGTGAGATGCATCGGATCCATTCCTGATGGTTACACGGGGGCGGAGGCGAGGTTTGGGAATCCCTCGTGTCACAAAATAAGTATCATTAGAGTGAACGAGTAAATTAAAGCAAGATAATAAAACGGACTTGTTTGAAAGCATGTTGAGTGTTTATGTTTATCTGAGTGTGTTTGTGCTGCTATTATTCGGCTAATATTTAGATAACTAGCTAACGGTTCTCCTTGTTGTTGTTTTAGATTTACCGCAGGTTAGATCAGCAGCTGAGTGATCCGGAAGTAGTGGTCAGCCGGGTCTCCGTACTCCTTAGAGCGGGGTTGGGATTGTTTTGTCTTTCCTTTCTTTTGGTTAAGATAGTTGTTCTTTTCTTTTGTTTAAGTACTTGAGGCTGCTAGACAGTGTTGCATTCATTACTCTAAAAACATGGTTTTTTTTTATGAATTTCGTTTTCTTTATTTGTGTCTTGTTGCAAGATCCTAGTAATGTTGTTGTCAAACTGAGGTCGGGACCCATTGTGAGGTCCTAACCAGTAATACTCCGAGTTCTGAGAATTCGGGGTGTTACAAGTACTTTGATATTGATTCTGCATGAGATGTTAGTACTATGAGATTTATGACAGGTTATGTCGTCACTCTTGGTAGTTTTGTTGTGAGTTTGGAAGGCAAGCTTACAGCCACCAACCACTTTGTCTACCACAGAGGCAAAGTGTAACAGTCAAAAATCGAATATGACCTAATCGAGAATTTTAAGGAGTTAAATCCGTTTTAACACGAGATACCTCTCGAGGTAACTTGCTCCTAGATGATATTACACCCCGGTGTTATTTGGAGCATTTGGGAGCTTCAATTAATAAAAATGCAGTTGAGAGAAATGATCAGGACATCGGACATGTCCTAGATATGAAAAAACATGAAAAGGCAAAATGGCTAAAAGAGTCGTTATTTCGTTTCTTAGCGGCTAAGAAAGACGGCTTAGGAATACGCGTTTTTCGAAACAATTGCGGAATAATTATCCATACAATATTCCAGATTTATTATTCCAATTTCGAGAAGTTTGGAGAAGGGGGCTTAAACCGCTTTCGGATCGGTAAAAGGATAATTATCGACTCCGCTAAAAGATAATTATCGTCTTCGTTATAAATAGCTGAAATATCGTTTATTAATTCATTTTCTTTCACGTTTCCTCGTAAAAACTCTGATTTCTCTCACTCTTCAAACTCAGATCTACTCTCCGTTTCTAATCCGATTTCAAATCCGTTTGAGTTTTTGGATTCCTCTCTTCATTCTCTTCATTTTGATACCGAGTTTTTGCATTTCCGAGCAAGGGAAGGTCTGGTCGAGCATATATGATACTAGGGAGGTTCCGTCGCTCAGATTCCGGTGAATTTGATGGTGTCCGAGCGTAGCCTGCGTCGTTGTGATTCCGAATCTTCTTTCGGATCGTCAATCGGGTTAGTAACGAATAAGTTATGAATTTATTCGTTTTTCGTATTGCGATTTTGCCTAAATTGACCTTAGGCTTGTCAAAATGGATAATTGGAAATTCCATTATGCTCGTTACATTATTCTGGTGATTATGGGCTGTTTGTTTGATAAGATTTGATGACAAGTGGGTTCAGAAATTGCATGCGGGCAAAACGTTGTTCTGGCGAAATTTAATTAATTAATTAAATTAGGATTCTAGAAAATGCTATAAGCTAATTAAATTCAAAGGAATGAATTTAACTGGTGTTTGAAGCGAGAAATTTAATAAAAGGAATATGATATTCTAAACAGGTGTTGTTGAAGGTTTTGGTTAACTATAGCTTAGTCTTTGTGAGCGTATCCAAGCACGATAAAGGAGGATAGCTCGAGTGGAAAACGGACTCAATAATTGGTTTGCGAGGTCTTATTGTTCTTACCTGCGAGGTAAGTGTATATGAATTACACTTGCTTAATATATGTTACGTATTTAATATGCTATGATTTTATGCATGCTTGAGTGTATATATATGTTTGTTATGATTGTATGCATGCTTATATGTATATGAGTGAGACGATGATGATGACTTGATATTCTTTATGAAAGCATGCATGAGGTACATGAGATGATAGTGGAAAGAATGTGATGAAAGAATATGATGAAAGCATGAAATTGAGTTATGATATGAAAGTGATAATATAGGATGGTAATTGATTAATTAGCCCAACTGGGTCCCGCACGGGTTTCCGGGGGACGAGGTCGCTACCTGATCTACAGGGGGCCTCAGAGGTCGCTACCTGATCTACAGGGGGCCTCGAGATAAGAAAAACAGCCAGGGGTCGCTACCTGATCTACAGGGGGCCTCAAGATAAGAAAAATAGTCCAAGATCGCGACCTGATCTACAGGGGGTCTTAGGACAAGATGGCTGAGGTCGCTACCTGATCTACAGGGGGCCTATGACGCTATCGGGTTGGCCAACCGAAAGAAAAAAAGAAAGAAAGAAAAGAAATAAGAAAGCACATGAGAAAATATATCGTACGATCAGTTGAGACTAGTTAGTTAATTATCACCTATGCATCGATGCGATCGAGTCTAGCATGTTATATGTTATGTTATGATTATTTATATGTGTTGAGATGGTATGAGATGTTTATATGAGATGATATGTTTATATGTGATGTGTGATAACATGCTTGAATGTTTATGTGAAATGTGATGTGAATGGTTGTGGAATTATATGTGAATGTGGATATGTATGCATTGATCGACTTTGGAATGTGAGGAAGGGTATAGAGTGTCCTTTGGGGACGGGATATTAGATACTTATATATATTGGGACAGTGCGATTTGTATACCCTTACTGAGCGTGTGGCTCATTGTTGTTATATCCACATATTTTTCAGCTACTCAGATTCGGTCTGATCAAGGCAAGGACGTTGGACCCAACACCTGAATTTGAGATCATATCAGGTGGGCTGTTATGGGATGCTACCGCCTAGGATGTTTTGTATGGTTTTAAAACAGTTGTGTTTTGGTTAAACGGAGTTTTATGACGTATGTTAGTATGTATATATGTTGTGAAAATGGTTGTAAGATAAAGTTTTAAAAATTTATGTTTTCCGCTTTTCCGTTTTTCCGCTTATTGCTTTAAACAGGGTTAATTAATTGGTAATCAACTAGAAATGAAATAGGTGTCACACAAAGTCCATGGCATTGACAAAATAAACTAAAGAGGGAATTTGGTTGAAGGGATTGGTTAGTGATCTAGATATACATCATGATCAGGCTATTGCATACTGTGACAATTTGAGTGCAATCTGTTTGGTCAAGGATCAGGTTCATCATGAGAGAACTAAGCATATTGACGTCGTATATCATTTCTTGAGTAGTGAGAAGAGAATCAAGGTGAAGAAAGTATGTACTCCTGCTGATATGTTCACCAAGCTGGTATCCCGCAACAAGTTTCAACATTGTTTGTATTGACTAAATGTCAGAAGTTGTTGAGTGCCCAAGGGGCACATCTAGATAGAAAGAGAAACTAGTCTGGTATGTATGAGCATTGACTAATGCATCTGGTATGTCTATGAGGATTCAAGTCAAGATGGAGATTTGTCGATATGCCTTGAATTGAGCATGTCATCTGTTTAGGCATTTACTGTTTGGTTTAGTCTTATACTTGACGTTCAAGTATCACCTTGGGTTTTATTAATCTATATTGTAGCGTTCTCTTTGCCTCAATATAATCTGGATAATTTGGTATCTTTTGTATATCTGTAATTAGAAACTCCTCAAAAAAATCTCTCTGAAAATAAACGTCACTATTATTATGTGAACCACTATAAATCCGTGTATCGTCTTTCTTAATTTTTAAATTCTATTCTTTAACATAATTCCGCACAAAGATCTTTATTTAGTATAACGTTTTTGGTTATCATATAAATATCTTGTCGGATTGTTGTAAATAGAATCTCTCCATTAAAAAAACAAAACAAACGTATAAGCGACACGTCTTAAGCGAATTTTCTCGATTAAAGCCTTGCAAGGTTGAATTACAAGGACGTGCATGGTGAAAATTTCAACTTTGCGGAAAATGAAGGTTACCAACCTAAGATAGAAATAGACTTCGTTGACTAAAAGTGTAAAAGATAGGATATACTGTATTTTGTTTAGAGAAACTATGTGGCGTTGACTTCAACCCTCCTGCGCGTTGGTATAATGACTTTTTAACTATAAATTACAATAATTAATTAATTGACTACCATAAAAAATTTATAATTTATTATTTAATTGACTACTATAAAGAATTTGTAATTTATCATAATATTTCGTCCATTCATATCACGAGCTATTTTATCGAGATTGATTTTTTTTTAAATTATAAATTATTTGACTATATAAAAAATTTGTAATTTTTCGTCCATTCATATCACGAGAAATTTATTCTTACAACAAGAATTACATAATATGCAATACAACTTTTAATATAATCAACCATAATACTTTCTTGGGATCGATATTAACTTGCTATATATATATATATATATATATAATCATAATGTTCGTTTAGATCGATATTGACTTTGACACCTGCGCAACTTCGAGGATAGTGTTATAGGGTCTTGTCTCACGATTGTTATTGTAAGGTTGTAGTGCTTAGATCCTTATCAACCGTTTGGATTGATTTTTGTTTACTCATATCGTAAGAAATTTGTCCTTACATCAAACATCACATAACAGTTAATACAATTTTTATTATAATAAATCATTTCTATATTGAATCGATACTAACTTTGGCATCCAAGTAGCTCAGGGGATATAGTATCAGATTCCTCTTTCATGACTGTTATTGCAGGGTTTGGATTCGTGGTCGATTTTAATTCATTATATGAGATAATTCAACCTTATAACAAACATTATATAACAAGTAAGACAATTCCCAACATAATGAATTATCAAACTTATACAAACACAGTTACCGTCTAAGCTGTGTAGGACACGTATATTAAAACTAGTATTATATAAAAACGAAAGCACGTAAATTCACTTTTCATGCATTTATACATCGGATGATACATGTCATTTTATAACGATTCACCTTTTACTATTTTTTTTATTTGTTTATTTTTATTATATCTTTCACCAACTAAAATCTAGCCACTTTTACCATATAAACAATATAAAATAAAATATTACTAATATAAAAAGGCAATATCTACCTTATTAATATTTTTACCTTCTAAGTGCATTCTAATTCTGATGAACATATTGTTTCTCAATGTATATAATTCCTAATATACTCGGTTGGATAAAAAAATTTAAAACTTAATTTTTAAATTATCAAAAATTATTACGTTATAATAAACTAAAAAATATACTTTTAATTATAAAAGTATAATTATAAAAATATATTTCACACGTAAAAACATATAAAACACGGACATTGCATTATTTTCCTCGATAATTTCGTCAAAATGTTCCTACAAAAGTTGTATCCTATTGTCATGCTTTTACTTATTCTTAATTTTGGTTATCCCGATCCCCTAACTTAACACATTTGTTCTATCATCAAATTATTATTATGATACATCTGTTTTTTTTCAATATACATTGTTTATTCTTAAAACAAGGCTATTTACCAATTTAATAAAAGAGAAAATAATCTAAAAAATACCCTATTTTTTGGCCTGACTAAACTTTGGTACCCCATCCTTTTAACTATCAGAACAGTATCTCATCTACTCACGCCGACCGAAGATTAATATATACGGTATAGTTCACCCGTTAACTTCATATACCTCCGTTAATTCTCAGGGGCAAAATTGTCCACACCCACATAAACCCTAAATTCCAAATTTCTACCAAAATTCTCTCTCCTCTCTCCCATTTCTCTCTCAAATCTCTATGTAAACAAATCGAGATCGTCGTTGGCCCTAATTGGAAGATGTTCTTCTGATACCAAAATCAGCACATCAATTCTTTTAGTTGGTGGTCTGAATCATCTAATGCCAAAATCATTGTATGGGTTGCCAACCGTAACTCTCCAGCACGTACCTCTGTAATTACCCTCAACCTCAAAACCTCCGGCGAACTCTTCATCGCTGATCAAGGTAGCTCCGGTACTACAATCTGGTCGTCGTCTAATCAATCCACCGCCGTCAATCCAATCCTCCAGCTCCTCGATTCAGAAAATCTGGTTGTTCGCGAATCTGAAAACTTAAACGATTACATATGGCAGAGCTTCGATTATCCTACCGATACTCTCTTGCCGGGCCAGAAACTTGGTTGGGACAAGAACTCAGGTAATCGATGAAATTAAACTTCAAATTCTTGCGTTGGTATCAAATCTATCAGCAAAATTTATTCAATTTTGGTTTAAACAGGTTTAGACAGATACATAACGTCATGAAATTAAACTTCAAATTCTTGCGTAGGTATCGAATCTGAATCACCTAATGTCAAAACCAGCGAAGAAGATGATAGCTAGAATTACTATAACTAAAAGAATGTTGGGCTGATTTTGGCATTAGATGAACATCTTCCCCTTAGGGCCGGTGACGATTTCGATTTGTTTGCACATAGATTTGAGAGAGAAAGGGGAGAAAGGAGAGAGAATTTTGGAATTTAAGGTTTATGTGGGTGTGGACAATTTTGCCACTGAGAATTAATGGAGGTCTGTGAAGTTAACGGGTGAACAGTACCGTATATACTAATCTTCGGTCGGGGTAGTTAAAAAAATGGGGTACTAAAGTTTAGTCAGGTTAAAAGATGGGTACTGTTTAGATAATTTTTTCTTAATAAAATATTTAACTATGAACGACAATGAGTCGGAGGGTAAATGAGTTGGAGGGTAGACGAGCTCTTCTTGCACCGAATGTCCAGGAAGAACTCGTCTCGCCCCGTCCTTAACCCATCATATCAGTATACCTATATCTATTAACTTATTATAACATAAACATATAACATATTAAAAAAATATACTTTAATGGATTCAGGTCGAATGAGTGAATGATAGTCCGGATGATGAATATCATGTTCATCCAAATCCTATCGTATCCACAACAAGTCGTGGATTGATTGTCATATATCACTCAAATAAGTTAAAACCTATACTTTTTAATTTTGGAATTACTTTTCTTTTGAAAGTGAAACGAAATTAGACTATACATATCACCTTGTCAATTTTTATTACAAGACTTTCTTATAGATAAGAACTTGTCAATTTTTATTACAAGACTTTCTTATAGATAAGAACTTGTCAATTTTTATTACAAGACTTTCTTATAGATGAGAACTCGTAAGTCTTGATGAACACTACTTTCTATAAACGTGGGTGTCTTTTGTAGAAAATGAGATAAACATCTACGTACGATACCTCAACATATTAAACCTATACTTTCTAAATTTACCTTTTCAGATTTTGAAAGGAAAAAAAAAAAAAAAAAACGTATACACCGGTGCTAAAAGACTAAAACCACCCTTAAAATAAATTTATTTTCAAACTTACTCTTAAACTTCAGTATTATACAAAACTGAACTGAACTTGGAAAATAAAAATAAAAGAATTTTTTAGACATTTATAGCCCTAGTCAAGTTTGACTTATACACTAAAAGTAACTCATTTAAACTACCTATGTGATTTCTAACTCATTTAAAACACTTCACTAGTCTATATTTTAATTTTTTTTGAAAAGTTTTACGTATATTGAGGAAAGGATTTACAATAGTCTCTTAGACATAGGGGAGGAGGAGATACATGATGGATTACATAAGATGAATGCCAAGAAAAGAAGCTCGTATAATAGATTGTGGAGAGCAGTCTTTCCATGATTGAGAAATGAAGTTTTTGGTAGCTTGGATCGACTCATGGGCACATTCCGAGATAGGAGTGAAGTGGTTGTAATAGATGAGGTTATTTCTAGCCTTCCACGTGAAGTAAATGTAAGCAGTGATAGATGAGATACGGGTGCAAGAGATGAAATCATTTTTTGGGAGTTTGACTCTATCTAATCAGGACCAGAGGTCATTTGAATAGGGGAGGGCTGAGGGAGCTTAGTTCAACGTGAGATGAGGTCAAGAACAATAGAGGTATAGCTGCAACCATTCTAAAGGTGGAGCTCGGTCTCAGGGGAAGAGCCACATAACTTACAAGTGTCATCCGAGGTGAGGTTCCATTTACGAAGCTTATAATAAAGGGTTGAGAGTCTCCGATGACACGCAATCTAGGAAATGAATATGCACTTGAGGATGTTGGTATTGAGCCATATGTGCTTAAACGTATTAGACGGAGGGTTAAGGCCATGGTTCCTGAAGGCGAGATAGGCAATGGAAGTGGAGAAAGATCCTTGATGGAAAGTAAGTGCCCTCGAATCACTGATGTTGGAGGAGATCAACTCATCACGAATCTGCAGAACAGAAGCATGCACCAAGTGTGGCAATGAGAGGAGCTCTCATCTACATTTTATTTATCGACCTTAAATTTAATAAATGAGCAAATAAATTTCATATCGCAAATACAACTATTTACATTTTCCTTCTCAAACTTGTAATAAAAGCTTACTGATATAGCTTTACTAACTTTTAAAAATAATTTTGTGGAATATTATAATTTTTAAAGTTCTATAAATCATATTTTCTGAATGATTTCATATATTTTTCCCTAAAGTTGTAAAGTATTAAAAGAAAAATTCATTTTATACAAATGGTACATGTATTTAGATGATATATACGGCACCAAATTGAGTTGATTCATATGCAATTAAAAAAAACTACACAAAAAAATTGAATTATTTTTAGAAAAGCCTTCTAAATCTACAAAAATCTTTTAATAATTTCAAAGTCCAACAAAGAAAGATCGTAGAGAAAATGTTGTATGTATACGAGGGTACATATGCGTTAGGTTTAAATCCAACACATAAATTTAGCAGGTTCAACCTAAAACTAATTGCCAATATAACGATTAGTTCACCGACCTTATACATTAGATTATGATTATCCTCACTTTAAATGCATAACTTATTATCTCCAACGATTATCTTTAAACATTTTAGTATTTTCAATACATTACCAAGTCCAATATGTTTTTACACTACAAAAATCTACCCCAACTATATTTTTACAATACTTCAGCGGATTGACAGCTGACTGTTATCCTTTATGAAAAATGGATTAGGTGACCGATTTAGTTCTATTTAAACGCCCTCTTCTATACCTTCAACAATCTACACTATCAAAATTCATACACACTCATCCCAATCAATGGGTTCGGCATGCCTCGCAACAACACAAGTGACACCACAAACACCTAAGGTGTTCAAAGTAGTAGAGCTACTCCAACAAAAGGTGTACAACGGAGTTCCTTTTCCGCTTGTCGTGTCCCCCGCGGATTCCTCCGTAAGCCTAGCGGAGTCTGTCCGGGCCCACAAGGCTTGGTTGGAGGCCAAGCTCCATGAGGCTGGGGCCGTGCTCTTTCGAGGGTTTGATGTGCCCACGGCCACCACGTTTGACGACGTCCTTGGTGGATTCGGATACGAGACTTTCCCTTTCACAGGATTGGCTCCACGAACTCACGTCGTTGGCTCGATTTATACCGCCAATGATAGCCCTCCTCACCTCTTTCTCCACTTTCACAACGAGATGGCTTACGTGAGTTTATATATATATATATATATTGATGAATTACTCTGAAATTTATGTTTGGATGATGTGGTATGGAAAGCCACCTTTGGGTTAAATTGAAGCCCAACAAACAGCCATATAAGATTTCATCCTAAAAACTAATTAATGATGGAGAACTAATCCATATACTTATCCGGTAAATGCACACTGCTATGGGTTGAAATTTGGTTGTCTTTCTCGATGTATATAAAACAAATTAAAGAAGAAATTTTTTTTTTTTTTTTTTATAGCGAAATTGATCTTATTGTGAAAAGAAAGATTACAAACAAACAAAAATTTGACAGAAAATCATAATTAGGAAGGCAAATAATCATGTATTTAGTCTGGTGGAGTTAGAGTATAAACAATTAAAAAATATTAAGTATATTTACTATGTTGTGTAAAGTATATTTATTTGGTATATAAATGAATAATGTGAACCTAGCATATAAACCCAAGGTTACTCCTCCTATTGTCAGTTGGTTTTAGGATGGAACCCCGAAGGTTAATGTGCGTAGGTTCATTTGTGGCGTGCATCCCCTCCACGTCTTAGACCCGATGGATATTAAAAGGATAAAATTTAACATGGTATCAGAGCAGGTCCGATCCGGGTCTCCTTATCCTGTGTTTTGGCTAAGCCGGCCTTAAGGCTTTGTGGGTTGTGATTAGCGAAATATGCTATTCGCCCGTTTGTGTCAAGTGCAACTAGTTCAGGATAGTTGCACTTGAGGGGAGAGTGTTGAGATGTGTGGATTACTGTGTCCCACATCGACTAAATGAATAATGTGAACCTAACATATAAACCCAATGTTACTCCTCCTATTGTCAATTGGTTTTAGGATGGAACCCCGAAGGTTAATGTGCGTAGGTTCACTTGTGGCGTGCATCCCCTCCATGTCTTAGACCCGACGGATATTAAAAGGATAAAATTTAACAGTATATACATATAAGAAGAATAAATATTTCATAGGAGGGGTATTCACAACAATTAAGACTAATTATACAACATATTTCGGATATATCGGTTCAAATGTAGTCAAATAACTTTCATCCGTTATCCACCCACCACCCGCGTATTCGAATTTTTATCCGCTTTTATGAGTTCGATTATCCGAATACCGATCGAATGCTAGTGAAATACAATGACCAAGATGATCCACAAACGCATCATATATTATAGCCGTTTATATCGCGTAAAGTATATATTAATACATATAAGAAATAATTACGTAAAAATACATTTATTAATACAAAATGCAGTTGAAGGATTACCCAAACAAGGCGTTTTTTCACTGTGAGGTGGAACCACGAAGCCAGGGCGAGACCCCAATTGTACTAGGCCATGTTGTGTATGAGAGGTTGGCAAAGATCCACTCGGAATTCCTCCACCGTCTCGAGGAACACGAGTTTGTCTACCACAAAGTACTTCCCGATGAAACCGACACCTCTTCCCCCATCAGCCAGAGTTGGAAATACTCATTCTCCACGGACGACAAGGCCATAGCCGAACAAAGGTGAATATTTATTTAGATCGACCGAATTTTGATCGGAAATATTAAATAAATATGACATAGATATCATAATCTTTGTACAAATATTGAATCTAACCTAAACCTATTATCATTCACTATTAATAATATAGACAAAATTTGGGAAAGTAGGCTCTTTTTATGGGCATTTGTTTTGTATTCCCTTATAATTTTAACACTCTAATATTTTTTAACACTATTACTCTGTTAGAAATTATATTTATTATGATATGAGCCTACTTAATAGAACAATATTGCTAAAATATGCTTAAACCTTACGATATTATGCTATGACACTACATTCTTATAGGAATCCAACTTAAACCCTACGATTCCCATCTCTATAGACGTGCAACAAAGGGCATTAAGCTATGATCAATTAACAATCCACTTTTGTAGGGCGGCCAAAGTGGGATTGAAGTTGAAATGGCTAGAGAATGGGGTGAGGCTTGCAATGCCGCCGGTCCCCGGCATCAAAATAGACAAGACTCGAGTAGAAGAGCGAAGGCTGTGGTTCAACAGCTTGATGGCAGTAGTAGAGAGTCGAGGTGATCCAAGATACAAGCTAGATAATCCAGTCATTTTAGGAGACGGTACCACTATTCCGCGAGAGGTGGTGGAAGATTGTAGAGCGATCCTTGACGAGGAGTGTGTAGCCATCCCTTGGAGACAAGGAGACATACTCATGCTTGACAATTTGGCAGTCCAGCATGCTCGTCGTCCCTTCACTCTCCCTCGTCGTGTGCTCGCCGCCTTTACCAACTAAGTATGGGAGGAATCATATTGGATATAGCTTATGTTTTAAGTGTTTTCTAAAATAAGATTGTGTGTTTTTGTGGAAAGCATAAGGTTTTGTTACTGCACTCTTGTGTACTCTTTATATCTCATTTTATTTCAAATTAGCTGTATTTTGATGCCTCGAGAAATTTTGAACAGTGTCTGTTTAAATTTTGAATTATGTTGAAAGTTTTTCAGTTTTCAGAAAGTGTTTCTCGTTCTTAAACTGTTTTGAGTTATAATATTTTATCATTGATACATTAACATTTAACGGAATCAAAAAAAAAGTTATTCCTTTAAAGTATTATATACCTTTAAAATAAATATCAAGATTAAATGACAAATATTAAATATTTTTTTCTCAAAATATGAAATTATGAATGAGAGAATGATATATTTCATCAAAAACCCTTTTTTGACATAATTAGAAAAAATTTGAAGTACAAAGACATTAACCTAAACTTTTTAATAAAAGGATAAATTGGTGTAATATGGTCTTTTGTATATAGGATACAAACCGGAACCTTATTTAAAGATGATTATTTTTAATTATTTAAAATAATTAAAAGAGGAAACAAAGCCCAGAAATCCTAATTTATAAGATCAACAACAAATAAAAATCTATATATGGGAATCACAAACTAGACCCTTATCTATGATCGGTTATGTCGTCACTTGGTGGTTTTTTTTGGGAGTTGGAAGACAACCTTACAACCAATGGACACTTTGTCTACCATAGAGTCAGAGTTCATGGTATTGACTGAAGCAACTACAGAGGGAATTTGGTTGAAGGAATTGATTAGTGATCTAGGTATACATCATGATTATGCTACTGTATATTGTGACAATTTGAGTTCAATTTGTTTGGTCAAGGATCACGTTCATCGAGGACTAAGCAACCAGTTCCAAAATTGTTTGGATTTGATAAATGTCAAAAGTTGTGGAGTGCTCAAGGGACACATGTGGATAGAGAGAGAAGCTAGTCCGGGTATTGACTAATGCATAACATATGTCTGTGAGGATTCAAGTCAAGTTGGAAGTTCGTTGATATGCCTTAAATTGAATTTGTCATCTGTTTGAGTTTTTAATGTGTGACTCAGTCTTATACTTGACGCTCAAGTATAACATAGAGTTTTGTTACTCTATATAGTACCGTTCTCTTTGCCTCCATATAATCTGGATGATCCGGTATCCTTTTTTATACGTAGTTTGAAACTCTTCATTAAAATATCTCTGAAAATGGGCGTATTGATTATTCGTGAACCACTATAAATCTGTATATCGTATTTTTTATTTATTAATTCTGTTCTTTTTCGTAATTTCGCATAACGTAAAAATCTTTAGTTAATGTAAATAGAATCTCCATTTAGAAAAAAAACAAAACAAACGTATAAGGACACTTAAGTGAGTCAGTCAAGTACGTCTTAATCGAATTTTGTCGATTACCACTTATAAATCCAAATAAAACTATTTTAAAAACAAATTTTTCTCTTTTGCAAGTTTGATTTACTACGACGTGCATGGTAAAATTTTCAAATTTGCAGAAAATGAAGGTTACGAACCTAAGATAGAAATAGACTTGATTGACTAAAAGATAGGATATATTTTTTGTTTAGAGAAACTACGTGGAGTTGACTTCCACCCTCGTGCGTGTTGGTATAATGACTTTATGTTTATTAGAAGATTCCGTAATTGAATTATGAGATAATTGGATGTAAATTTAATTTACGCTATTTATGTCATCACTAATTAGATTAACAAAATAATAATGATTAAATTTACTAACTAGACATTTTTCTATATTTACTTTATTAAAAATACTGATAGCATAATTAAATTAATTAAGTGTAACACCCCGAGTTCTGGGAACTCGAAGCGCTACGGGTTAGGACCGCACAATGGGTCCTGACCCTCAGAAGGAGTAGCAACAACAAACGGATCTTACAACAAGGCACATACAAATGAAAAACAAAACTCAATATAAAACCAAATGTTTAAACAAAAGAAAACACAAAAGCTCCACAGCCGAGTTCAAAACAAAAGGGAAACAACCAAAGAACAAAACCCGATCTCCTCCTATAATGTACGGGAACCCCGGCTGACCACACCATCCGGATCACTCAGCAACATCCTGAACCTGCAGAACATTTACAACGACGGTATAAACCGTTAGCTGATATTCTAGGTACTAGCAAGAGCGTAAAGGCACAATCACACATAAGGTAAAGAAAACACATAGCATGCTCACACATCAACCGGTTATTATCTTTCATTAAGGTCATCCGTTACTAATTCAACTTCTTTTGTCAGACGAGAATCTCCTGAAACTCGCCTCCGCTTCCGTCTACCAATAGGAATATATCAGTACTATCCGTTACCTACGAGTCTGGGTTGCAAGAGCACATTCTAGTCTCCTGTAGAACTAGACAAGTGGTCACCGCCTGGTTATAATACACTTGGGTCAGTTAAGGGTAACAAAGGGAGAATCCTATTTCCAATTATCCGTTATAAACATGATAACAACACAAACAAGCCAATACAATCCAACTAATACGTGGAATGAAACTAAGTAAGTCCAAGGGACTTACCTCACACGAGGGTAACACAAAAGGCTCAACAACAACTCAGAGCACACTCAAGGAAAAGCTCAGTTTCCCTCAAGAAAGGAGCAAAGAAAGCTTGTATGAACAAGCAACACGGATCAGGAACGAACGGTTGCTAGAAGTCTATAACTTCTAGTCTCAACGATCTCTAAGAGATCTCCACAAGGTAAGGACTCAAACTTAGTCTTCCAGCAACTCAGGGACAAGGAACAACACAAAGAACCAAGGAAAAGAACGAGGAGGAAAGGAAGGAAGGAAGCAACTCACCAAAGACGGGAGTTACTACAGAACAAACCGCAGGGGCGGGTTGACAGAGGCGCAGGGGTGGCACGTGAAAGAGGCGCGGGGCGGCTCTGTGCAGGTGCAGGGGCGGATCTTCGATAGAAGCTACTATCGGGCTTCTCTTCGACAGATCTCACAGCAAGGGCAACCAAAGTTCGCACTTTTGCTTCCAACACATCAAGACTCAACTCCAGAGAGCCTGAGAACAACAAAGGATCAACAACGGAACGTTCCACAAGAATCAAGGCTCATGCTTGATCTTTGGAGAAGAAGAAAAGAGAAGAACGAAAGGAAGAAACCGAAACAAAAGGACAAGGCATGCAACAACTGTAAGAACGTGAAGAAGAAACCAGAAGAGATGAACTTACACGTTCAACAAGGTTGCAGGAAGCAAGGGAAGGTTGCAGCGCTCTAGGGTTGAAGGAGGCGTAAGCAAGGAACGGGAAAAAGAGAAGAAAGAGAGTATATATATAGAGCCGGCTGAAACGCTAGACGGAAAGGGCGTTTAGGGTTAGAAAGAAGACAAGGAAACCGGCCTATAAGATAGAATATCGGACATTCTATCTATGCAAGGAAGATAAAAGAACGGACGAAAAGATCGGGCACGATCTGTCGTCATCCGCAGGGGCCGATCATCTCGGCCGCGGGGGCGGTGAAGACAAAAACTGGGATCTTACATTAAGTAAATATATCCTTATTACAGTAATAGTGGTAAGTCAATTAGAGCGATAAAAATTAGAGGGGTCTATAAAACAAAAACACATAAAAAAAAGCTTACCCCACCCAATCCTTTCAACAATAATCTTTCTCAGATCTTTATGGTATTTTATCGAGACTAATTTCTTTTAACTATAAATTACATTTGTAAATTATATGGCTTTATCTCTTAATTATATAACTAATTCTCTCACAATTTTACCTATCTCACAGTTCTAGAAAAACAATTTAAAATGCCATGATTTTACTTTATATATATATATATACACTAAAGCAACCCGTGACCTAACATTTGAGATAATTTCGCGCAACCACCTCGTCTATTTTACACGTGTCGTCAATTCGTTAATTCAAATCACACTGACATTTAGTTAAGTAATATCTTAACAATCGTAAGGAATTTGTCCTTACATCAAATATCAAATAATAGTTAATACAATTCTTATTATAATAAATACTAATACTCTCTTGAATCGATACTAATTTTGACATTCAAGTAACCCAGGGGATATTGTCTCGGAATCCTCGTTCATGACTGTTATTGCAAGGCTTGAATTCTTGGTTGATTTTCATTCATTATATGAAAAATTCAACCTTATAACAAGTATGACATAACAAGTAAAACAATTTTCAACATAATTATCGTCTAGCCCGTGCCCTAAAACTAGTAGTATATAAAAACAAAAGTGTCACGTGTCATTTATTTGTACATTAGATGGCACGTGTCACTTTATAAAAATTTACTATTTACTATTTTTTATTTGTTTATTTTAGTTTTATCTTTATGAAATCTAGCTATTTTTACCATATAAATAAAGGTGAAATAAAATATTGTAATATAAAAAGGCAATATCTACCTAATTGATATTTTTACCTTCTAAATAAATTTTAATATGAAACAATTTGGTTTATTAGGTTTTTTTGATTTTTAGTTTTAGTAAATGTACCCCTTAAAAGAAGAGTGTTTAGAATTTGAGAGAAAATACAAAAGGTTGGGGTATATTTATATAATTAAAAAACTACTCTACAAACCACCACCGGAGGAAGCCTGGAGCCAGCACCACCATTTGTAGCTCTTTGTTTTCTCCATCTTAGTCTTGGTTCCGATCTCCTCTTATGGTTTTTTCTTAGTGATTTTAGTCCAAAAGATCTACCAAAATCGGAACTCCATGAATATGGTAAATCTAGATTTGTTGTTTGTTACTTATGGTGGTGGTGGGGGTAGGGTTTGGAGAGGACATGAGTCGGGCCACTTCTTCTTTGTTTCTTTCTTTAGCGATTTCTTTCACTCGCTCCAAATCCGAATTCCCTTGAGCTATTTTTTTTTAATCGGTTGGAGTTTTTGGGTTCTATGGAGTGGAAACGAGGCTTCTTCTCTTCTCTTAAAGATGAAGTAGTTCGAGGCATTTCACCGGGGAACTCCAGGTCCACTAGTCCTGCAAGGAGTCGTTCTCCAATGTCCGATCTCCTCCGTCGCCGGAAGAACCATCATGTCTCGATTCCTGAGATTCTGATTGCTAGATCGGGGAGTTTGAGGCCTCCTGAAGCTCTTTGTGTCTAGGTTGTTGGTTCTATCTCCATTATATGAATCCGAATTTTTAGTTAAGTAATAGGACAGACTCTTGTTTAATTTACGGCACTCTTTCTTCTTTTCTTTCCTCTTGTAAGATCTTGGTTTGCTTTAGATTCTTATGGTTTCATTTTTTTGCCATTTTAATGAACAATAAACATCTGAAGTGAGGCTATGAAAATTTCTGGTATGAATTTTTGATATGAAAATTTCTGGTATGAAAACTTCTAGTATGAAAACTTCTAGTATGGATTTTTGATATGAAAATTTATGGTATGAGTTTTTGGTATGAATTTCACACTAAAAAAGTCTGGTATGAAAATTTCTAGTAAAAATTTCTGATATGAAAATTTCTCAGAAAATATAAAAAATAAAAAAGGGTAAAAAAACAAAAGAAAATAAAAAACAAAGTTAGGAATTATTTTACGTAACAAAAGCAAATAAAAGAACATGTTTGTTTGTTTTTGTAAATAGAGGGGTTAATTAATTTTACCTACCATTAATGAAAGTGATAAAAATTAAAGGGGTACACAAACCAAAATGAAATAGAAATGGACTTATTTAGCCAAATTCTTTCAATCTAAAAAAAACCGTGCAAAGCACATACACTACACTAGTTTCCTCGATAATAAGTCGTATCCTATTGTCATACTTTTACTTATTCTCACTTAATCAATTTTGGTTATCCCGATCTCCTTGCTTAACATATTTGTTCTATCATCAAATTATTATGATACTTGTGTTTCTTTTTCAATTTACATTGTTTTCTAAAACAGGGTCATTTATCAATTTAATAAAATATTTTAATTATGAACGACAATGAGTCAGATAATAGGTGAACGATCTTTACCATCATCTGATCCGCTATATACTAATCATCTATCTCTTTCGACTCACCATCCATCAATATATCACTCTCCGATCAACCCATATCCAACAAAAGAAGTCGGTTGATTGGGGTTAGATTCAAGTTCTTGCTTACATATACATGTTATCTGAAATAAATCGAACATCATATTTGAAAATCTTATGCAATGATAAACATATAACATATTCTAAAAATATAATTTGATGGATTCAAGTTAGATGGGTGAATGATAGGTGAAGTGATGGATACGTTTATCCAAATCCTATTCCTTTTGCAATATATCAAGAATTGATAGATGAGAACTCGCAAGTCTTCATGAACACAATTTTCAATAAATGTGGGTGTCTTTTGTAGAAACTGAGATAAACATCCTTGTTAATACTTTCAATATTTTTATATTGTCAATACATTACCGAACAATGAATATATACTAGAAATGCCCTAAAAATTATACCAAGTATCTTTTTACAATGCTTAAGGCGGATTGACTATTATCCTTCATAAAAAATGGATTAGGTAACCGAGTTAGTTCTATTTAAACGACCTCTTCTATATCTCCAACTAACCCGGTTTTCTATAAACAATCTATACTATCAAAATTCACACACACTCATCCAAACCAATGGGTTCGGCATGCCTCGCAACAACACAAGTGACACCACAATCACCTAACGTGTTCAAAGTAGTAGAGCTAACCCAACAAAAGGTGTACAACGGAGTTCCTTTTCCGCTCGTTGTGTCCCCCACGGATTCCTCCGTAAGCCTAGCAGAATCCGTGCGGGCCCACAAGCCTTGGTTGGAGACCAAGCTCCATGAGACTGGGGCCGTGCTCTTTCGAGGGTTTGATGTGCCCACGGCCACCACATTTGACGACGTCCTTGGTGGATTCGGATACAAGAGTTTCCCTTTCTTAGGGTTGGCTGCGCCACGAAGTCACGTCGTTGGCTCGGTTTATACCGCCAATGATAGCCCTCCTCACCTCTTGCTACACTTTCACAACGAGATGGCTTATGTGAGTTCATATATATATATATATATATATATATATATATATATATATATATATATATATATATATATATATATATATATATATATACTGACTCCTATGTAAACAGCCCTTATAGTGTTCAATGAGAACGAATTATATTCGTTGGATCATTATAATGGATGGCTGAAATTAAGCAATAGTTTAATAAATAAAAAATTTTAAAAAAAAATTTTAATTGTAATTTTGGAAGTTATAGGCGCGTGTTAAACAATCCTCTCCATAATTACCCAATTTTAAAATTTCCCTTAAATAAAACAATAAAATCTTTTTACGGTTATTTTTGTATCCCACTTCTTCCTCTAAAGCAGAATCCCCTATTTTCGAACTGAAGGAGACCATTGGTGCCGCTATCTTCTTCCATTATTCGCCGCCGTATGTGGTGTAGGAGCTTTTTTCCCCATCCATTCTACACTAGGTATTGTGTTCGCCTTTCCCCCGTCGCTCGAGGTAATGTCCATTGTTGATGAACTTTCTTTTTCGTTTCTACAAATTAGGGTTTTTTGCGGTTAAAAGTAACGAAATCCCTAATTTTGTTGTAGTTATCTTCGTCCTCTACTTCTTCTTCCGGTCTTCAGCGCCATTGGAGTCGCCGGTGTTGTGTTCGTACTCGATTCCGCATTCGGTTCTGGGAGCGTCGGTATTTGGAGTTCTGCATATTAATATCCTGTTCATTGTTTGTATTCGGTTCTAGAAGCGCCGGTATTCGGCGTTTTGCATCTTAATATCCTGTTCATTGTCGATTGCTACACATATTAGGGTATTCTTTGACTAGGCGCAACTCATCCGTCACACAAGGTACTGCTATCGTTGTATTCCGCCTGCCTGTCCATATATGAGTGGTGTTAATGAGTAATGATTTTTATATTCGTTAGTCCATTATTGTTGAATGTTGGCAACCGAATGTCTATTGATTTTTGTTGATGAGCTTGAAGTATTATTGTCGAATTTGGGTTGATAAGTCATTCTTATTGAATGTTGTTCATGCCTTGTCGAATGCGAGTTATGCTTGAGCCATTATTCACTTGTTTGTTCATATGTGATTGGTGTTAATGGCTATAGGTTTTTATATTCGGTAGTCCATTGTTGATGAATGTTGCAAACTGAATGGCTATTGATTTATGTTGATGAATTTCGGTTGATAGTCCAATTTTGTTGAATGTTCTCCCATGCCTTGTCGAATACGAGTTATGTTGCAGTCATTATACACTTGCCTGCTCATATATGATTGGTGTTGATGGTCATTATTTTTTATATTTGATACGAAACTTGATAACATTGCTAAAAGATTAATTATATTCGTTATTGTTTGATTGTTTTCCATGCCTTGTCGAATGAGACATTGGCTATGCTTATGAAATATTCATGAATAAGATGAATTATATTCATTATTGTTTGATTGTTGTGTTCAGAAAACAAGATGGTGTCAGACAAGAAACAACAGATTAGAAGTGGGAAAATGAAGGCCGTTTCAATTCAAGAATCTTTTGACGAGTCAGATATTTATATACTTTGTTCCATTGGTCTGAGAACACAATGATGCCAGAAATACCGTGTATAGTTGCTAGAGGGGCGTTGGAGATTAACAACGCTAAGGATGATGATGAATAGACCATCCAAGTAGTTATCTTGATATGTTGCTTCGAACAACCATTGGAAGAAGATCTTTATCTTGTATGCTAACACCTATTACCATGCATAATATGATGGATTAGTAATTGTACTAATCACCGAATATGAACGATATAATTTAAGAATATACATGATATAGTTAATGATGTTTCATATATTAGATGTTGTATGTTAAGGAGCACAACCTTTACACTTTTTACCGTATATGATGCTATATTTTATAGAATATACAAGGTATATATACCGGATATAGATGTTAATGACCGTTGTACACTTGGGTAATTAAGTTTACGCTTTCTTATTTGGTGTTTCAACGCTATAAAATGTAATCGTATTTCAAACAATATATCCCGAAATAATATTTTTATAATAACGTATATAGTTGAAGAAAATTGTACATTACTGGAACTAATATTTCAAACAATATATCCCGCTGCTTCATAAAATCCATCCATACTCTCCATGTTAGCATCAATGCTGAATCCATCAATATCCCATTCTCTTTCACTAGCGGAATCTGTAAAAAATTCACTACATATTTATAATATGAGGATTGAAATATAAATAATGATTACGAGTATGTTTAATGTTTGATGATTGGGTAAGCCATCACCGTTGTTGAATCTATTTTCGTAACAATACTACAAATCGTATTCGGTGGTATAGTTAAATATATTCGTTAATATGAAACCAAATATCTGTTAATATATTAATTTAGTTGTGTACGACATATCACATTCACTTACCTTCTTCCATTGATTTCAAAAATGTTGCTTGCCAAAATGGATGATATTGCGTTAAAACGATTATTTTGATATTCTTTACTACCCTTATTAATTAATTGGAAGATTTTGTAAATTGTAACTGCCTAAAATAGTGGAACAAGATTTCATTTATAATTATTAAAAAATATCGAAATTGCCTTAATTTGGAGAGTGTATTACACATTCCAATCAAGAGAGTGGTTTGTATTTTTTATAGAATATTTAGGTAAAATTTCAGCCTTTGGATTAATCAGATCAAGGGCTACTATTCGTTCTCATTGAACACTATAAGGGCTGTTTACATGGGAGCCAAACTCTCTCTATATATATAATGAATTACTTTGAAAATTTGTCAATTTATGTGTGGATATATGGTATGGAAATCCACCTTTTGGGTTCAATTTCTGAAACCCAACACACAAACATATAACGTTTCATCCTAAAAATCAATTGATAATGGAGTAATTCAAATACTTATACGGTAAACTTAGACCCCAAGTTTTGTTTTTACGTGGAACACAATCGTTCGTATCCGTCCATTCATGTTCGAAAGTCTCCCATTCTTATTTTTGTAGAGCTATTACCGTAAAATCTCTAAATGCACACTGCTATGGGTTGAAATTTGGTTGTCTTTCTCAATATATATAAAACAAATTAGCGAAGAATTTTCTTATAGAGAAATTGATCTTATTGTGAAAAGGAAGAATACAAACAAACAAACAAAAATTTGACAGAAAATCATAATTAGGAAGCCAAATAATCATGTATTTTAGTCTGGTATAATTAGTGTATAAATAATTTAAAAATATTAAGTTTATTTACTATGTTGTATTAAGTATATTTATTTGGTATATACATATAAGAAGAATAACTATTTATTATTTTAGTCTGGTATAATTCGGTTGTCTTTCTCTATGTATATACAACAAATTAGGAATACTTGAACATGTTATAAGGATATTAAACTTGTCATGTTATATAAGTATATTAAACCAATAATATATACCCACCACATGTGTATTCGGATTTTTATCCGTTTTACGAGTCGGATGATTCAAATACTCATCGAATACGAGTGAAATACAATGACCAAGATGATCCACAAAGTCATCATATATTATAGCCTTTTATATTGCGTAAAGTATACGTTTATACATATAAGAAGTAATTACATAAAAATACATTTTCTATAATACAAAATGCAGTTGAAGGAATACCCAAGCAAGGCGTTTTTTCACTGCGAGGTGGAACCACGAAGCCAGGGCGAAACGCCAATCGTACTAGGTCATGTTGTGTACGAGAGGTTGGCAAAGATGCACTCGGAATTCCTCCACCGTCTCGAGGAACACGGGTTTGTCTACCACAAAGTACTTCCCAATGAAACCGATCCCTCTTCCCCCATTGGCCAGAGTTGGAAATACACATTCTCCACGGACGACAAGGCCATAGCCGAGCAAAGGTGATAATTTTTTTAGATCGACTGAATTTTGATCGAATATATTAAATAAATATGACATAAATATTGAATGAAACCTAAAGGAATAATTATGAAATGTCCACTATTATGTATTCTATTACTAACCAATTCAACTCCCTAGTAATAGATGGATCCATGCAATTAGGGTACGTACACATTAGTGTATGTTACCCTACAAGTTTTGAAGACACTACGGCCCTTTGTTTTAAATTTCGAAAACGGAAACTGAATGGAAACGGATCTAGTACATACATATATCCTTGTTCATTAAATTTTTTGAAATTATTCTTTGTCGTTTAAACTAATTGGAGTATAATTTGATTACTTTGTTACCCTATAGGAAAACAAAATAAGATAAGCAAATGCATTTTGCATGAAACTACAAACAATGATTCCAAAAATATTCATGAACAAAGTGCCTGTATAGAATAAATTTATTTCCATTTCGTTTCCGTTTCCGGAATTTTAAAACAAGAGGGCCCTACATTCTTATAGGAATCCAACTTAAAACCTACGATTAAGGGCAAAACGTTATTTACCAACTTTGATTTCCATCTCTATAGATGTGCAACAAAGGGTATTAAACTATGATCAATTAACAATCCACTTTTGTAGGGCCGCCAAAGTGGGATTGATGTTGAAATGGCTAGAGAATGGGGTGAGGCTTGCAATGCCGCCGGTCCCGGCATCAAAATCGACAAGACTCGAGTAGAAGAGCGAAGGCTGTGGTTCAATAGCTTGATGGCAGTACAAGAGAGTCAAGGTCAAGGTGACCCAAGATACAAGCTAGAGAATCCAGTCATTTTAGGAGACGGTACCCCTATACCGCGTGAGGTGGTGGAAGATTGCAGAGTGATCCTTAATGAGGAGTGTGTAGCCATCCCTTGGAGACAAGGAGACATACTCATGCTCGACAATTGGGCACTCCAGCATGCTCGTCGTCCCTTCACTCTCCCTCGTCGTGTGCTCGCGGCCTTTACCAAGTAACTAGGGGAGGAATCATGTTGGATATAGCTTATGTTTTAGGTGTTTCCTAACATAAGATTGTGTGTTTTTGTTAAAAGAATAAGGTTTTGTTAATGCACTCTTATGTTTTAGGTGTCACTGCACTCTTAGTTGTACTTTGATGCCATACAGTAAAAGGGAAATTTCAAATAGTGTATTTTAAATTTTGATTTTTGTTAATTATGTTGAAAGTTATTGAGTTTTTAGAATATGTTTTTCTCAAAATATTAAATTTCGAATAGGGTATTTTAAATTTGATATTCTTATAAAATATAAATGAGTAAATATATTTTAGTAAATCTGTAAATAAATTGAAAAAATGTTGATGTGGTAAAACTGGAGCTATTTTAGTAATATATATAGATTCTATATACATCTTTGTATTATCTTTTCTAATATTTTGTGTATGTTATTATCAAGTATAATCACGTGCATACATAATATGCCTATCTCTCATTCTCAATCGAGTCCGTGTTATTTAACAAGGGATTGACTTATTGAATACGCAATGTCTAAATTATTAGTGTATAACTACACGCCAGTTATGTTCACCGTGCGCTCATACTGCACATCAAACTTAAAAAGAAATCAAATATAAAAACTATGATTGTGCCGTTGGAAAAAAAAAACATGAAGTTTACAAAGAAACATGATGCTGACGCACAATGAGACTAAGCGTTAGCGTCTAAAAAATGAGAAAAATGTCGCACGTCATACGTACGCGTCATATATATATTAGTAAATCCGACGCAGTGCATTTAGCTGTCCAATTTAACTCCATTCATTCTGATAGAGATTACTATTATTATTATCATTATTAAAATCTATTCCCAAAAAAATCATATCATCTAGTTTTTTCCGACACAAACCTAGATCTCAAATTAAATTAAAGTCAAACATAGAACAACTAGTCAAAGAAGGCACATAAACCCAAGAATTTGGTAAGTCCTCTCCCCTATATAAAAAAAAAATGTTCCAACTTAGAGTTCCAAATTTAACAACAAAAACACTCATCCAACTCAAAGAGGTGAAGATGGATTTGGCACTACCATCATCCTTAAACTTCTTCAAACAAATTGGGTTGCCCCAACAAAAGATCTACAACGGAGTTCCCTTTCCCTTGGCCATTTCCCCCAAACGATCCTCGGCAAACCTAGCCGAATGCGTGCGTGTCCACAAGCCTTGGCTGGAGGCCAAGGTTCACGACGCGGGAGCCGTGCTTTTCAGAGGCTTCGATGTTCCAACGGCCTCCGAGTTTAATGACGTCATCGAGAGCTTCGAGTACGAGGATCTTCCTTTCTTGGCCGGTGCTGCTCCTAGGACCCATGTTGTTGGTCGGATATATACCTCCAATGACGGCCCTGCCCACCTCTTCCTTCAGTTTCATAACGAAATGTCTTATGTGAGCTCACATCTTTCTCTTTTGCCACTACTTACTATTTCTAGCAATTAAGTAGCTTTTTGTTGAAACTGACGAATGAAGCATTACGAATAATCCGAGTTACTATATAAAATAGGTGGACTACTTTTCCTATCACTAATTAATATTAAAACGAAATTTTATTGGACTTATGTGTTGGATTTGTGTTTAACGTGCATGTGCGTTTGTATGGATAAATTTTCTCTTTGTAGTCCAATAAACTTTAACACGACTTTGAGGGTTGGAGTAATTTACGTTTTTTGAGGTAGTTTTTTATTTTAAATAGTTGTTTTGATAAAGTTTCAAAAAATATTAGGAATTTGGTAAGAGTAGTTTATGGTTAGATTTTTATTAGAGTTATCATTTAATTGATGAACTTTGATATATCTATTTACGAGTTCAACATGTTTAAAATGAGTTCATCTCCTAACACATATTCGATATGTTTAGTTAAATGAATGAATCCAAACAAAACTTGAGTATCTGTTAGAGTATTGGACTTATCTTTTATCTCATCTAATAATATAAGCCTATAGAAAATCGACTTCTCTAGTATCTTTAAGGATTGTAATCAAGTCAAACAAACCTAAACTTAACCAAACTATAAAAAAAAAGTCCATACCCAGCTTCTCTTAAAAAAAAAGAATCGAACCAAGCTTGACTAATAATATAACCCTAATAAAAACGGTTTGTCTAGTCATCTTTAGGATAGTTATTCGAGTCGAGCACAAAAACTTATGCATAACAAAGTTTAAAAAACGTTTTAACACCTGACTTGTTTCAAAAGTGAACGAGTTCGAGTAACCCGACTCGTATAACAATCTTATATACAGTACCTACCATTTTGATACAACTCTAAATATGCCATATTTGAGAAGTGCCTGGAATTTTGAAGTGCGACCAAACTAAACCGTTGCCCATCTAAGAAATATTCATTACATTCAGTGTCAATTTGGGCACGAACGGTAGATATTGAGATGGAGAGTTGGGTCGCTCTTGTACTTGGAGCTAACACGAGAAAATTTGTTGAATAAAGCTCTTTTATTTTGTTAAAAGAAATTAACTTAGGGACATATTTTCTCTGTTTAGATTAATAAAAATCTCATTTCTTGAATTAATCCAAAACAAAGATTAATTACTACTGTGTTTACATTTAAAAAAATATACTCGATATTTCCACCAAAAAAGAATAATATACTCGATATAAGGTAAAATAGCATCAATATATTTTTAAAAAAACTATTTGTTATGAGATAGGGATACGATAGAACTTAGTTGTATATTCCATGACCTAAAAATATATATTTTAAATATTAATTGTTATATATATAATAGTTATATATTAAATTGGTTAAGAAAAATATTAAAAAATTGTATAAATATCAATAAATTACTTCTTCAAATAAAAAGGACAATTTTGGTAACTAGGCCTTTTTGAAAATTACAGTAATAACTAAACTTTTTAATGTTTTAATTAAGTAAATATACCTCAACCTTTTGTATTTATTCTCAAACTGTACACAATATTCTCTCAAGGGGTACATTTATTAAACACAAAACCAAAAAAAGCCTAGTAAATCAAATTGTTTCAATAAAAAAAATGTGCCTAAACATTTTTGCGCAGATGTAAGAATTGACACTTAGTTTAAATGAGTGGATACGTGGACCTTGAAGATGGCCTGGCATCGACATGTGTGAGATTTGGATGAGTCGGAAATTACATGACGGTCCAGAGCGTATATGCGTGTTGTAGGGGTGGGTATATTCGAATACATGATTAGAACCATCGGATATTTAATGTTGTAAAAGTCCGATCTGAATCTAAATATCCGATACTTTTATCCGGATTAGATATTCAATCCGAGTATTTATTTCCGGATCAATCGGATATATATGACTTTTTTTTCTCAATACCCCGATTCATATGTTGGACTCGGATGATCGATTATCAGATATTTTCGGATTATGCGAATCTAATATTTTTATTCACTCCGAACGTGTTGTGTCTGAGTTAATGTAGTTTCATACTAAACTAATTGACGATCGGAGGAGGATTTCACCATATTATCAATGTGGAGACAGTCGTCCACGACGTGTATGTGAATTATTATTGATAAGTGTATAATATCTAGCCTCAAACAATTATGGAACAATTATTCGATACATGAATTCAAATCAATAATTTCACGTGTGACTAATTTTAAATATATACATGTATATTTCTAAAAACCCTAGATTCACTTATTACTCACATGCATTTAGCATCGTTAATTGAGTACAATAATAATAATATAACAATAGCTTTCAAAAAGCATAAAAATAAATATATTAGTTAAAACTAAATAAACACATAAGTATATATTCATTCTCGATAAAACCAAGGAAAAATATTGATTTTATATAATTGGTTTGAGACCAATCACATATTTTTTTGTAAAAGAATATATATATATATATATATATATATATATATATATATATATATATATATAATGTTACTTTATAAGGTGTATATATTAGAAATTAAAAAATATAAAAAATTGTGTAAAATGAATATGTTCTAACAAATACATGCTTTATTTAATAAGATTTTTTTTTTAAAAAAAGGGTAAAATGCTACATCGTACAATTTTATTTTCTTGTGGGAGATTATAATAATTGATAATAAAAAAAAAAGGGCAATTTCGGTAACTATGCTTTTTTGAAAAACTAGAGTAGTAAGTTAGTTTTTTAATATTTCAATTAAGTAAATATACCCTAATCTTTTGTATTTATTTTCAAACACACTCCTCCCTCAAGGGGTGCATTTACTAAATACAAAACTAAAAAAAAGTCTAGTAAACTAAATTGTTTCAAAAAAATTAAGATATTTTAGGTTAAAGAAAAAATTTAGTTATGATATTATATATAGATTTTAAATGATAAATTAATTAGATTTTTTCCCCACAAAAGACCACATTTATACATTATACAAAATTGTTGTATCAATAGTTCACTAAGTAAAAAGCTCTCTTCTCTCTCCTTGAGTAGCCGGCGACTTGGCTGTGTGTCCCACACAACACCTCACCTCCCCATGGCCGGCCCCCGTAAGCCTCGACGTCGCAACATCAAGCTCTCTGAGCTTACGGGATCTCCCTTGTTTCCCTCCAACAACCCCATACCTCACCGTAAGTCATGCCACGAAAAAACTCCTGAACCCTTACCTGACGATCTAATTCGCTCGATTAATTCCAGGCTACACCCAAAAAAACCCAGCCTCCCGTCCTCTCCTCCGACCAGGTTTTCCCGCCTCTGAGCTCACCCACTGGGACATCTCCAGTACTGAATGTCCATCACTCCGACCAAGGCAACTCACCACTAGTACTTCCAGACACCAGCATGTATGTTCAGACAAGTACTGTCCATGATCACCAATCTCCCGAACCCTCTGGCTCCTCAGATCCCCCCTGTGCTGGCTCTAATCCCGACTCTTCACATCCCGCCTCCTTGGAACCCCCAATTGCCTTAACTGTCGTGGGCCCCTCACCCCCCCAATCAGTCTTGTACGCTGATTCCGAGTACGCTGTCCCCCATGCAGATACCCTAATCCAGCCGTCCGACCCTTCGGCTTCTGTACCAGCCCCCACTGCACACGCGTGCTCCCAGAACCCTAAACCTCACGTTAGCTTCCCTCCTTCCTACTGTGATATCGCTTCCAGAAGTTTAGCATGGGATCATGTCCCCCTTCCTTTCATCCCCGGACTCGAAGATGGACTCATCCCTTTCACTGACGACGACATTGAGGAAACGATGAGAAAATGGAACCTATCTCTTGTGGGCTTCCCGCTAGGATGCCCTATCTCCTTTCAGAGGCTGTCGAAGTTCATCGAAACTAACTGGAACTTGATTTCCAAACCCAAAATGCTGAGGAATGAGAACGGGATTTTCGTTTTTCACTTCGCTAATGAAGAAGACCTCAATATGATCCTGTTGGGTAGCCCTTGGATGGCTAACGGTTCCACAACTATCTTGTTGAAGAGATGGACCACTGATATTCCCCTGGACTACTCCAGCCTCCGCTCGGTTCCGATATGGGTCACCCTTCACAACCTAAACTTTAGGTTCTGGTCCAAGAATATGCTGGCTAAGATTGGTTCCGCACTGGGGACCCCCATCCTGACGGACGCATGCTACATTAACCACGATCGACTAGGCTATGCCCGTATCCTTGTCGAGATCCAAGCATCACGTCCTTTATTGCGCGAGATCACCCTATCTGGCCCTGACGGTGCCACCTTTGTTCAAAAAGTTACCTACGAATGGCTCCCCCCCCCCCGCTGTGATGCTTGCCTGGTGTTTGGTCATTGCTGCGTGACACCAAAATCTACCCGGCCGGAAGCTGTCGCTTGTGGATCATGGAACACCAAACCACCCATATCCAACTCCCTGACGACCCAACTTGATCTCCCTCCCATACTCCCCACCCCAGACCCCTCCAGGAAGATCCATCTTCCCCTGAAACTTCCCAGACCCCCCAAGAGCCCAGTCAAGGTTCCTTCTAGCTCCTCTCCCACACCCAATGAGCTACTGGGAAACCTTCCAAAGCCCCTAGAACCACCTCCGAAAGATATTACCGAACAAAGTTATCTCTTGTTCCCTCCCCTCCTCCCGTCAAACTCTCCTGATCAACCTTCCATTCTTACAAACACTATACCCCCCATCCAGTCTTCACCCAACCCTCCACTTTCAAAGACCCCTTCCCCTCCCTCATTGACTGCAAGAGCAATCAATGACTCAACTTCACTTGTCTAATGTTAGTACGAACTTGCGCCTGGAATATCAGGGGCCTCAACAACCCCCTGAAACAACATGCTGTTCAATGTCTAGCTAAGAAGCTAAAACTTAACTTATTTGCCATTCTTGAAACACGCCTCCGTTTAGACAACGAATCTAGACTCTCAAACTCCCTCTTCCCAACCTGGAACCACATCTCCAACTCCTCTTCTGCCCATAACTGCCGCATCTGGGTTTGGTGGGATCCTACTATAATCAACGTTACCACCACCATCATCTCAGACCAACTCATCCACTGCCTCATTTCCAATCCCCTCCCAAACCCTAACCAAACTACCATTGCTGAATTCTCTTTCATATATGCCCAAAACGCCTTGGAGGACCGAGTCGGTCTTTGGAATTCAATTGCCACCCTCCGGATGCTCAACTCCAATAAACCCTGGGCTCTGATGGGAGACTTCAATGTCACCCTGTCACCTGTTGAGAAACTAACAAGCAACCAGCACAACTACTCACAATTATCCAACGAGATCGGAACCTGTTTCGAACAGAACAGCCTTTCCGACCTCCCTTCCTCTGGCTGCAAATACACCTGGACAAACAAACAAGAGGGAAACCGGATTTGGAGCAAATTAGACCGAATCATTGCCAATCAAGAATGGTCCATCACCTACCCCGACTTCTATGCTCATTTTGGTGTCGCTGACATTTCCGATCATTCACCTGCATTGCTTTTCACTGAACATAATGCACCCAGAAGATCCTATCCATTCAGATTCAACAATTTATGGACTAAGCATGAAAAGTTTTTGGAGACGGTGAGAGATACCTGGTCCGCTGATGTGCAAGGGAACCCCATGTTCCGACTTACAAAGAAATTGAAGATGCTTAAACCCCTCCTTAAGAAGTTCCCCAGTTCTCAGATGGAAGAACTCTACTCTAGCATTGATGAAAGTCATAAACTTCTTGAGGAGGTTCAAACAGAGCTACAGGCCGACCCTCTCAACCCTGCCTTGCTCACAAAGGAAAGGAGAACTTCCATCTCGCACAAAGAATCCTACTCGAAGCTCTGTCTAGTATTGGCGCAGCTCTCAAAGGCTAATTGGTTTAAGTATGGTGACCAGTGTACGTCGTTCTTCTTCAAAAGTGTCAAGTCTCGCCGATGTTCCAACTTCATTGCTGCAATCAAGAGACCTAATGGGGAAATGGCTTTCGAACTCGATGACATTGGCGAGACCCTGGTCAATCACTTCCGGACTTCCCTCAATTCTCATGGTTCAGCTCCTAGGAGCCCTCTCCCCTCATTAAGGCTCCCCTCTATCAATCATGCTGAGGCGAGGTCCTTGTCCGAGCCAGCCACGCCTGAAGAGGTCAAGCAGGCCCTCTTCAGTATCGCCGACACTAAATCTCCTGGGCCTGACGGATTCAACTCCTTCTTTTACAAGAAAGCTTGGAGCATCATTCACCAAGATTTCACACTTGCGATCCAGGACTTCTTTGCGAACAAAAGGATGCTCAAGCAGGTTAACCATGCTTCCATATCCCTAATTGCCAAACATGACAGCCCTATCCTGCCTTCTGACTTCCGACCCATATCTTGCTGCAACACTACTTACAAGACAATCTCCAAGATCCTTGCTAGAAGGCTTAACCACATACTACCAAGTATAATAAGTCCCAATCAGAGTGCCTTTGTTTCGAAAAGGTCAATCAAACACAATGTACTCCTTTGCCAAGAGATACTTCACAAATATGGGAGGCAACATCTATCTCCTCGCATTGCCTTGAAGGTTGACATCTCCAAAGCGTTTGACTCCTTGAGCCATGAGTTTCTCCTGAACTGTCTACGCCTGATGCATTTCCCTGATGACTTCATTAGCCTTATCAGTGAATGCATTGGTACGGCATCATATTCGGTCAATGTTAATGGCGAACTCAAGGGACACTTCCTTGGTTCTAGAGGGCTTCGGCAGGGATGCCCTCTCTCCCCGCCTCTCTTTGCTATTGCTATGGAGTTCTTGACAAGGCTCATCAACGAAAGAACCAACAACCCTGACTTCAATTTCCATCCTAAGTGCACCACCCCTAAAATCACTCACCTTGCCTTCGCGGATGACCTCCTGCTTCTTAGCCGAGGGGACCCCAATTCCATCAAGATTCTCATCAACACACTTGAAGAGTTTGGTTCTCTCTCTGGCCTCGTCATTAACCCAAACAAATCCTCCTTCTTCACAGGTGGCCTGAACCAAGCGGAGATTGACAATGTGGCCCATATCACTGGCATGAGGGTCGGTACCCTGCCTTTCCTTTACCTGGGGGTCCCTATAGGTAGTAAACGCCTTCTGATCCGGGACTTTCTCCCCCTGATTCATAAGATCACCAAGCGCATCCACATGTGGAGTGCCAAATCCCTGTCATACGCAGGTCGTGCCCAGCTTGTCAAAACAGTACTCTATTCGGCTAGCCAGTATTGGTGTTCCCTCTTTTTTCTCCCTGAAAATGTGATCAGTACCATCAATGGCCTCTTGCGATCCTACCTCTGGTCTGGAACTACAACAAGCAGGAGAGCCCTTGTAGCGTGGGAGTCGGTCTGCTCTCCTAAGCTGGCTGGTGGCTTGGATTTCCCTGATCTCGGTACAAAAAATAGGGTAGCCCTTTCAAGGATCTTGTATGACCTCAATCTGGACAGCCCTAATTTATGGAAGACATGGGTCGTCAGGCATTTGATCAAGCGGGACGCGAGCATCTGGAACTGCCAACCTAGATCCTCTAATTCCCACTTCTGGAAACGCCTCCTTGATCTCCGGGATGAGCTCATTAATAATGCCCTTGGAATCCAAAGGAATTCTCTCCTTGCCAACCCTGACGGCTCCTTTGCAAGAAAGAAGATCTACGACTCACTCCGTTCTTCTCCCTTGACTCCTCGAACCTCCCCCTTCAAAGCAATTTGGATGGCTTCGAACACCCCTAAAACGTCTTTCATTGCCTGGATTGCTTCCCTCAACCGTCTTCCTACACTAACTAAGATCAGGGAGTGGAATCCCACCATCGATGTCACCTGCAAACTTTGCAACGTCGCCCCTGAAGATGGTAACCACCTGTGGAATCATTGCAGTTACAGCATCCTGGTCTTAGACATCGTCTCGCGCTGGCTGAAGCTTCCCCACCCTGCCCCCTTTCTCTACGATATTTGGACTTGGATGACCACATGGTCTGGGAAAAAGCCCCGCCCCCTTGATTGCGCGACAATTGCTGCGATCGTCGCTTACATCTACTATGTCTGGGTTGCCAGGAACAAATTGCTCTATGGTCATACATTCACTTCTCCAATTGACTGCGCTGGGATGGTTATCCGAAGCGTTAAGTCTCAATTCACGCTCCACTGGAAGGATCGATCGAACCCCTCACGTGACATGGCCTCCTCCCTTAGCATTGCCCTCCAATTCGGATAAAATCCATTGATTCGAGAGCCCCTCTCCTCCCTTTGTATTTGAATTGAGTTGCGATTGTTGATTGTTTGCTGTTTGATGTCTGGCCCCAAGTGTGGCCTCCGACTGCCGAGTGTAAACTTTCCCCCTTTCTAATACAATTAACTTTTCAAAAAAAAAAAAAAAAAAAAAAAAATTGTTGTATGTGGACAAATATATTATAAATCAAAGAAGTTAGGTGAAGGCAAAAATAGTAATATTTGACCCACCGAGGCACCGATCACAGACAACCTAACCCACGAACACTAGCCGACTCAAAGATGCAAATTGCGTTGCCCCAACAAAAGGTCTACAATGGAGTTCCCTTTCCCTTGGCTATTTCCCCTGCACAATCCTCAGCAAACCTAGCTCAATACGTGCGTGCTCACAAGCCTAGGCTGGAGGTCAAGCTCCACGAGGCCGGAGCCGTGCTTTTCCGGCGCTTCGATGTTCCGAGGCCTCCGAGTTCAATGACGTCGTCGAGAGCTTTGAGTACGAGGATCTTCCTTTCTTGGCCGGTGCTGCTCCTAGGACCCATGTTGTTGGTCGGATATATACCTCAAATGATGCCCCTGCAGACCTCTTTCTTCAGTTTCATAACGAAATGTCTTATGTGAGCTCTCCTATATATATATATATATATATACTATCTCTAGTAAATGCCTTTCAATTTACTTAATAAGATGTTAAAGTTCTAACACATACGGACGGTAAATCAGGGTTGAGTGCATACGAGTGTCTGTGCGTTAGGTCATATTCAGCACATAAGATAAAGAGAGAAAAATTTCATCATAAAATTAATTGATAATAGAAAGAATACACGAGCCTATCTCCTATTCCGGTTTTGCATCAACCCTAAAATTCAGTATTAGATTGTTAGTTTGGTCACGAATAGTAGTTGTAAATTGAGGGGCGTCACTGAAACTTGAAAAAACATTGATTTAGTTCTACTTATTTCAATTGGCAATAGGAAGACTACACCGATATTTAGCTTGTCTTATATTCCAGTTTTGCATCAACCCTAGAATTCAGTGTTAGACTTTTAGTTTGGTCACGAATAGTAGTTGTAGATCGAGGGGCATCACTAAAACTTGAAAAAACATTAACTTAGTTCTACTAATTTCAATTGACAATAGGAGGAGTACAGCGGTCTTTGGCATGTCTCCTATTCCGGTTTTGCATCAATCCCAGAATTCAGTGTTAGACTGTTAGTTTTGTCACGAATAGTAGTTGCAGAACGAGGGTCGTCACCGATACATACGGACGGTAAAGCAGGGTTGAGTACATATCAGTGTCTATGTGTGTTAGACCATACTCAGCTTGTAAGATAAGATGAGTAAAATTTTATTATTAAATCAATTGGCAATAGGAAAAGTACACCGATCTTTGACCCTATTTCGGTTTTGCATCAATCCTAGAATTCAGTGTTAGACTGTTAGTTTGGTGACAAGTAGTAATTGCATAGCGACGTCGAGTGACGTCGCTGAAACTTAAAAAAACATTAATTTATTATAAAATACTATAGGAATTTTAATATTTTATGTAGATAGATTATTAGTTTACTTAGACCATGTGCATTGGTTTGAATATCTAACAAAGTTTTTAAATCTTATCTCTCTTCCACGTCAGCAAATGACCCACTAAAAAAGAAAACAAATGACTCAGTAAAAAGAAAAAATGATCCAATAAAAAGAAAAAATAAAGAACTGAGAGAAAGAAAATAAAAAACAAACAAAACCTGCAATCAAGTACGTATCTTATGGGTTTTCAAATAAGAGTCGCAAGGGAGAGTTTTGAAGCTAAAAGTTACTTTTTGTTAAGAGATTAATTATTTTTTATTGTTAAAAACTCTCATTGTATATGGTCTTATAATTTGCAAGATCTGATCTTGCATTTTGCAGACAAGATCTTATCTAACATATTCTTTGTTTGAGACAGAAGTAAACTGAATAATGTATAATATGCATTATCCATCATGTACCTTTGTGTGAACATTTAGTCTAGCTATTTCCTCTATATATGTTTACGTGTTCATATTATTTATGCTTATTTGATAAACAAGATCGATCAAGTATAACATCTTAATTGGGTGCTACTTTGTCCTAAATATATTTTTTTTACAAGACTCTTATAATATCATCCTGACACGCAGTAAAAAGTCCAAAAAAAACATGTGCTTATATGCATTCTCATTACACTTCTACACGTTTTTTTTTAAAGAATTGAGTTAAATATGTTCTTTTGAATTTTTAGTCGAATTTACAAAGAAAGTGTTTGGCGAAGACGCGCATTGTGACTGCAGAATAGTATAGAGACTGACGCATAGTCGCAAATCGTGTCAGTTACGTTTTAGTAAACATATTTTAGTATATCAAGCACCTCGGTTATATAAATGAACAAATACATGCAAGTATAGAATATTCGTTTCCATTTTATTTTCGTAATATAATTGTAAGAAAACAGATGGAGGATCGATATCGGCCAACAAAAGCATTCTTCTACTGCGAGGTAGAACCGGGGAGCAAGGGCGAGACACCCATTGTTTTAGGTCACATTGTGTACAAGAGATTGAAAGTGAAACACTTCGAGTTCCTCCAACGCTTGGAAGAACATGGCCTGATCTATAACAAGGTTTTGCCCGACGAAACTGACCCTTCGTCTCCCATTGGCCGCAGTTGGAAATCGAGCTTCTCTGCTCATAACAAGGCTGCAGCAGAACAAAAGTAAGTTCATATTAACTTTGTACATATGGTTGTTGCCTTATGTTTAGACATGGTCCGGTTTGGGCTAAACTACCGAACCGACGGTTTAGGTTTGTCGGTTTAGCCAAACCGCAGTTTAACCGCCGGTTTGATTATTTTATTTTATTTTATTTCTAAACCGCCTACCAAACCGGCGCCGGTTTGGACTATGGCCGGTTTAGGTTTCGGACCCATGTCTACTTATGATACCCTGATTCTCATTAACATGTCTATTGTTTTCGCTTTACAGGGCGGCTGAAGTAGGATGGAAACTTAAATGGCAGGAGAACGGGGTGAAGGTCGTAATGGGGCCAGTTTCGGGCATCAAGGTCGACAAGAGTCGTGGTGATGAAGAGCGGAGGATATGGTTCAACCACTTGATGGCAGCGATAACTAGCTATTCCGATGCAAGAAACGATCCGAGGAAGGCGGTCATGTTAGGGGATGGTACTCCTATACCACTTGAGGTTGTGGAAGACTGCAAGGTGATCCTTGAAGAGGAGTGTGTGGCCGTCCCTTGGAAACAAGGCGACGTGCTCATGCTCGACAATTGGGCTGTGCAGCATGCCCGTCACCCCTTCACTCCCCCGCGCCGGGTGCTCGCTGCCTTTTGTATGTGATGGTGGCACGGGGAGTTGCGGTTTGCATTTGAATTTTTTTTAATTGTTAAATAAATTATGGAGCAAAAAACATGAGAAGTCCATATTATTGAAGCCCGATTACATAAGTATTAGAGAATTTTATGTTAATATCAGTTGTTTATAAAACGAGTGATCTATGAAGTTATTTTATATGATAATTTATTTTGCCTTTATTTGTAGTTGGTGTAGATGATTTTTTTTTTTTGGTAAAAAGTTGGTGTAGATGATTATACAATCGTAAACGTCTAGATCCAATTCGGATCCTCTATTGCTTCATCTTATTGTTTTGCCTGTTGCACCAAATCCGATTGGTCCACGTAGAATTACAATTAATTTAATTAATATGATAAATTTAAGTCTTAAATCAATTAAAAAAAATACATACTTTTCATATTTTTAATATCTACCGGTGTGTCTTATCCAATCTTGCAACACATGGAACCCGGCCGGAGACGAGGCCCTTGCGCCGCCGGAAACGAAGCCTATTCACCCGCTTTTAACTTCAAATACCACAGGTTATAACCATTCTCACCCTATTTTCTAAGGTTTTTAAGGTCCCCATCGAGATACTCCAAATCTGAGGTCATCGACAAGGTCTTCAATATCGTAGCAACGCTGATCCAGAGCATCCAAGCGGGTTTCCTTAGGGGTTCCCCGATCTGCCAGCCGGCTTACCATTTATCAAATGCAAGTCAGTTGCAACTTTGTAAGTCGCCACTCCATCGACACGGGTCTTCGATCTTGAACCCAGCAAATCGATACCAAAGATGAGATCAGGTATATAGATTGTTCTTGAAGTTTGTAGATCCTTCCATTATTAAGAAACATCTAGACTGGCCAAATCTGGCATATCGATTTGGAGGTTATAAATCGATATTTCCAACCCTAATGAACCTCTACTCACAAAATCCATTGCAGGTCGGATCTGGTGTGGTGCCGAAAACTGAATATGGCTCGCAAAGTATGAATTGAGGATCGACTGCTATGAATTAGAATTGGAGGTTATTAATTTCTTTGGGGTCTTTTTTGGTGAGAAGTCGTACTTTAGCTTGATAAAAGCGTGTTGCAGTGGTTATGTTTGAATCAACCCTAATTCAATTCAGCCCCAATTGAACTCAAATTCCAATCTTTGATTTCAGAAAATAGGAGTGAGAATGGTTTTAACTTGTGTGTATGTAAAGTTAAAGTGGGTGAACAAGGCTTCCGGGTAGAGGTGTCAAACGGGCGGGTCGGCCGAGTTCGGGTCGGGTCAATTTTGTTTCGGGTCACTTTGAGCCGGGTCAAAATTGTCTATAATGTTATGTCGGATTTATTCGGGTCGGGTCGGGTTAAGTCGGGTGCCCTTGCACAACTAATAATCGGGTTCTCGGGCAATCTTGAGTTGTTTTAATCGGTTATCGGGCTAATTCAGGTCGGGCTCAGATCGGGTCGGGATCATTTGTCCAATTGAAATTCGGGTTCACGGTCTATTTCGGGTCGGGTCGCTTCAATTATCGGGTTATTCCGGGTCAATCTAGTTTATGTATTGGGTAAATCCGGGTTGAATTATTTTGGGTATAATCAAGTTCGATTGTTTTCGGGTCGACAATTTTCGGATTTGATTGTTTTTAAGTTGGACTAATTTTTTTGTGACAAACCGATTCCGACAGGTTCAAACTTATTATGTTTTTTTCTTCATATTTATAGGTTGGTCTCCTTTGTTAAGACAATTTGATGTATTCATATTTCAAATAAAAAAAAAGCACAATAGTCGGGTCGATTAACCTATAATTTTTTTACCAAGAGGGTTAAAAATGTAGCTCCGATTCTGAGCATGTGGAGATGAACACGTGATTAAAAATAAAACAAACAAGGTGTTGTTGGTCTAGTGGTTCGAGTTTCACTTTTAGAGTAAGAGGTCTTGAGTTCGAATCTTAGGACTCTTTTACCAATTGGTACTAAAGGTATTCTTTGTATTTTAAAATTTCAATATTAATTAAACTTTTAGTTTAGTGGTATGGTAGTCTCTTTGGTTGCAAGAGGTCTGAAGTTCTATTCTTAGAGTGTCCTAGACCAAACTTATTTTTATATTTTTTAATTTCCAACAAAGCCGCAATTTCAAATTGCGGGTTCCCTCCAAATCCGAACCTAAGAAATAATGTTTGTTTTTAATTATTATGGAAAAAATCACATTTATGTCTTAGTTATAACTTCAATAAAAAAATACAATTAGTATGGTGCTTTGATGTATTTATAATTTAAAGTGATTTTACAAGTTAATTTCATGTTCTTGAGGCTATTTTTTTTCAAAAAAGGGCCTTCGCAGATGTAATTAATAATTTTATTTAATTTTATAATTTAATTCTAAATTAATATTTAAAATTAAAAATTAATTTAAAGAATACCTCCATAATTAATTGACCGGTCTTTCACAATTCGGTATTTTGAAAAAGTCATTTTACAAAAGCGATGATATTTTACAAAAGCACTTTGTTGGTAGTAAGTTATAAGTAATTAGTATGCTTAAAATCCCGATCAAAAAAATTAGTATGCTTATATTTTTTGTTAATTATAAAGATATAAATAAGAAAATTAATTTATAAAATTAAGAAAATAAGTTTAAAAGGTAATTGATAAAAATTATAAATATAATTTTAAATAAATGTTTGATGTATATATTGTGATTTGTGTAATAATATGATGTGTTAGGTAAAATCGTATATGATCACTAACTATTTTTTTCCATCTTTGTTCATTCGCTAGCAATTGTATTATATTATGAAATAACTAAAATTCAAAGTATGAGAATTTATATTATGAACAAAAACATGATAGTACTATAGTTTGTATGTACATACAAAGTCAAATAAGGCTAACATCATCATAGTTATTTTGTAAGTATATAAAAACTCAATTCATTCACGACTATAATTATAAATTTACAATCAAAGTGTATGATTATTAATTTCTTATGCTTTTTCATGCGTAAATTTATAAACAATTTAACTAATATTTATTTAAAATAAATTATGCATCATACTAAAATAATATTACAATACTAATTTACATTGAACTCAAAAACAAATTTTTTAAAGAGAAATTTGTACTATGTCACTTGCATTAAGCTATACTCGACTTGTATGTATGACTCATTATATTATTTTAAACAACTTTATGTCGTATTAATTTTAATATATATTTTACATTCATTTTAACTACAATTAAAAAAAACATAAGCCATAACAAAATCGATACATAGTCTTATATATGACTCAATCAATAACTATTAATTAGTATCTATACGACTATACCTATATGCTAATGTATAATATTAAAGCAAAAACTCTTAATAGTTAACAATAACACCATGTGTCAACTTTTTATTCATTTCACCACGTGTTATAGTTATACGCATTCTTATTTTTACAAATTTTAATTAAAAATATGTGAACTAACTATCTATTTTCAAATACATTCTATATACATTTTAACCAACTATTATATTATCTTTTATTTTACTAATTAAATTTTCATCTAACACACTTTATATTTATAATATATAAAATTTATTTTTATACTCCCTCCATTCACAAACAATTGTTGTTTTACCCCTACACTTTTGTTAAAGAATAATTGTCATTTTAGCTATTTTGACATTTACTTTACACATTTAACCTTTTAATCATTAGTAGTTTGTTAGTTGTATTTTTCAAAAAAATAAAAAGTAAATGAATGATTAGGGGTAAATTGGTATATTTTTAATAAGTATGCAAAATGGTAAAACGACAATTATTTGTGAACGGAGAGAGTAATTAGATACATATAATAGTATATAATCACTAAATCAATCATTTTTTATATAAATTTTTATATTTGTTAGCATTATAAATAAAATTCTAAGATTATTACATATACATATTTGTACAAAATTATAATTTGTTATCTATTTTTAAGTTAAATTTCAATTAAATCGCATATCTGCATAACCCATGTATTAGTTTGTATTAAAGCAAGAGATCTAAATGCCACGTGTGAACTATCTTGATTATAATTTTATCATTTTATTTTTGTATATATTCTAGTTTTATAATTTATAATTTTTTTATTTAATAATAAATAGTAACAAAAAAAATCGATTGTAATTTATTTATTTATATAAATATATTTGATTCACATTATTTTGTATTTTTGAAATTATTTTATTTTATCAAATTTCTCATTAAAAACTTTATTTTTTTTATTAGATAATATTAATATTCCAAAATTAAAGTAATTAAATAAAAATTTTAAAAAAGTAAATAAAAGGTGAGAATAGAGGTTCCACTAATTTAGTTTTAAAAATGAAACTATAGAAAGTTGACGCTAGGTTTCGAACACAACCCAGATGAAATACAATGTTCACATGCACATTCAACCACTAAGCTACTCGGTTTTATGTTTACAATTTTTAAAAGTAAAAATATATTATATAATGAAAATTTGAACGAAGTTCCTCTAAATTCGAGGCCTAGGTTATCATACACGTCATTCTGCTTTGAGCCAACTTACTACTAGTTCTTGGAATAATTCGGGTTAGTTATTTTGGGTCGGGTCATTACGGGTTCACAGATCATGCCGGGTCAACGGCTTTCGGGTTTCGGGCATTTTGGGACGGGTTATGTCGGGAATCGGATCATTTCGGGTCGGGTGCTTTCGGTTTCGGGCGTTGCCGGGCTGGTTCATTCGGGTTAATCGGATTACGGTCACTTTCGGGTTTGAGTTATTTTTGGTTTCGGGTTCAATCGGTTAACACCGGGTCGGTCTCATATGCGTAATTTTTTTCCTTTTAACGGGTGTCGGGTGGGTTTGGGTCGGGCGGGTCTCACGGGTCGGGTCATATTTTGATAGCTCTACTTCCGGGGGCACAAGGGCCTCGTCTCCGGTGGGGCTCTATGTGTTGCAAGATGAGAGAAGACCGGATAGTAGATATGGAAAGTATGTATTTTTTTTATAGATTTAAGACTTAAATTTATCAACTTAATTAAGTTAATTGTAATCCTACGTGGACCAATCAGATTTGGTGCAACAGACGAGGCAAAAAGATGAGCAATAGAGGATCCGGACCGGTCTAGATCGATTGACAACTACCTACGCATTTTTAAGAAATCAAATCATTTGTAAATATGATGGGTTCATTGGGTTGAAAATCATTTGTCTAATGGCTTAGAACCGCTTTCTATTTTCAGAAAAAAAAAAAAAAAAAAAAAAAAAAGAAAAAAAGAAAAATCAATAACCTAAATCATTATAGTTGGAAATGGGTCATTCCAAAACTTTTTTTGTTACCAAACATGAGAAACATTTCAGTAATTTCGAAACCGATTTCTTATTCATAGAAATCATACCAAACGTCTTATACCTCCGAATCAGTCTAAATTTACATTTTGGGAAATTCCGGATGGTACCCTCGTGGTTTGGGGTATTCCGGATTTTGCCCACCAGTTTTTTCAAGTTCGGATGGTACCCTCAAGTTTATGTTGTTTTCCGGATTTTGCCCAAATTCATTAAAATTTTTTAAATTCCATTAAAAACATACAAAAGAAAATAAACTAAAATTAAAAAATAACTTAAAATAGAAAGAATAATTTATTTATTTTAAAAATAAAGTAAAACAGTAACTTTTAAATATATATATATATATATATTATTAATTTTAAAAATAAATTCATTAGATAATTTTTAAAAAATTACAAAAAATCAGTGTTTTATTTTATTTTAAAAATAAATAAATTGGGTTCACATTTTTTAACAAAATCTAAAAAAATAAGTTTTATACTTTATTTCAAAAATAAATAAAATAAGGATTTTTTAAAAAAATTTAAAAAAATCACTGTTTTAATTTATTATTAAATTGAATAAATCAGTTTTATAATTTTTTTTTATTTTTTAATATTACTTTATTTTATTTCTTTTAGTTTTGGGAAATAAATAAAATATAAAAATTATTTCTTTATTTTAATAATAAATAAAAACAGTGCTTTTTTTTTATTATTTAAAAAAGTCCTTATTTTATTTATTTTTTAAATAAAGTATAACACTTATATTTTTAGATTTTATAAAAAATATGCTAATTCAATTATTTATTTTTAAAATAAATAAAACACTGATTTTTGAATTTTTTAAAATTTATCTAATTTATTTATTTTTAAATTAATATAATATATATTATTTTATAAAAGTTACTGTTTTACTTTATTTTTAAATTAAATAAATTAGTATTTCTATTTAAGTTGTTTTTTAATTTAGTTTATTTTCTTTTGTATGTTTTTAATGGAATTTAAAAAAGTGTAATGAATTTGGGCAAAATCCGGAAAACAATATAAACTTAAGGGTATCATCCGAACTTGAAAAAACTGGTGGGCAAAATCCGGAATACCCCAAACCACGAGGGTACCATCCGGAATTTCCCTTACATTTTATTATCAATTTTCTAACATAAGCCCTTAGGCATAGATTATGAACTTTAATTTGAAATTAGATCCCTCATAATGAATGAATTTTGGAAAAACTTCATGATCATTCAAATCTTGTTGTCCGTATAACTATTGTTGTCTCCTATTTTAATAATATCAGAAGCAAATTACTATATGAAGCTTTAGAAAAAGGCTTTAACATTATCCAACAATTTCAAATCAATTTTAAACACAGGTTCTATACATTAACTATTAAACAAAGATTAGAGTGCACCTTAGGCTTAGGAGAGGGATTCAAACTCTCTCTGAGCATTAAGCAGTCCTTGTCAGTAAAATAGCTCCTCAGTAATGTAAACAATTTGCACACAAACCCACTAGATTTCTCAAAATCCAAAATCAGACCTCTACAGGCTGCAAAGGTGATGATCACCTGCAAACAAAAAACAAAGCCATAAGTGGAATAGCAGGATACCACATTATATGGCAAGATATGAAGGGGAAATGTGAAGATCTTCATCTTACCAAGCAGACAAACTTCATACTATGTATATATATATATTAGCTTTCAGATGCTGCAACAGTTTCATTGGTAGGGGAGGAAACTGCTCCATCTGGACTCACAGTTTCGGACTGATAGTCCGAGCCAGCAGTGGCGAACACCTCAGCTTGCAAAGTTGGGTCGATATTTTTTACGTGTAACCATGTCAGCTCCCACAAGCTGTCTCCTCCCAGAGCACTCCTCTGAACAAGCACTCCACTTGTTTTCATGACCGTGAGTGAGTTCTTAAGAAGCTCGGGAACGAGCTCTTGTAGCTTTTCGCTCCTCTTACCCCTGATTTTCACCTTCATATACTTTTCCATCCGGCTTAGAACGCCCAGCCACAGCTTGCAAAATGTGGTTAGTTGCGAGAGTTCTTGAAGCAACTGAAGAAACACCTTAGAGAGGAGCTTCATTGCAATTATAAGCGTGCCTTCCATGTTTCGGTAGTCCTTTTGTGAGTGACCGTTTGCTATCTCAAGTAAATCATCAAGCATTGTGAATATGACCATATCAAAACACTGAAGCCACAGGCTGTGAGATAGGTGGACCCCATCTGCTCCAGTCAAGCAGTTTTGGAGAGAAGAGAGAGCGTGATTCCGGACTTCTTCTCTCTGATCCAAACACACTTTCCTTAAAGCCTGCACAAGCCTCAACCACATCTCACCGATATCATGAGATATTTTGGCAGATTCTGATTCTTCTTTGGCCTCATTAGCCCATTGCACTAGACAAGCTACGGAATTAGCCATGAGATCCAAAGCCCGGATGGAACGGTCAACCTGCCCAACTCGTGACTCGGCAAACTGTCTAGCTGTGTCTAGACAGAGGATAAAGTTGGAAGCCAACATATGTGCTCCATCAGACATGATAAATGTCAAGGCATCAAAACCAGCTTCGGAAGCTTCCGGATGTCGAGCTGTGACAGAAAGAAGAGAGGTTATTGTTCGCCAGCCTGTTTGTGAACGTATGTGAGTAGCGTTTGCTTTCACAAGCCGGCTGACTTCTTGGGTGATCTGTTCACAGTATGCATCAGCCACTCTAGCATCAAGTTTCAGCACTAGCTGCAAAGACCTCAGTAGCTCGTCAGCCAGATTCTCCTTGTATGGCAAAAGCCTCTGACAAATTCTAAGGAGGCCAAAAACGGCCTTTTCAACCAAGGCACATGGCATCACAGTTGACTGGACAATATTGGCAATGTGTTCATACACACCCTGCCAAAGAAGCACGATCCTATCCCGGTTGTTCAGGGTAATCGCAATCAGTAACTCAAGACAGAAAACTGCAGTATCTTCATCCTCGGGGGAACCAGCTCCTTTCTGAGGCCGTCCCGCAGCCCAGACAAGCGCTCGTGCAAGCTGCAACAAAGACTCGGCTTGAAGAAACTTGCTCTCTGTAAAGATGCTATCTATGTGACATTTTTGGATGGTCTGGAGCGTGCGTTGATGGGCAGCAAGCTGCTGTTCAGTAGGGTGTGATCTCGGCTCCTCGGTCTCAAGTGATAAGAGCTGACTGAATCGACCCATCAGCCCTGATGACCTTCTAGGAGTACCCATGGATGGCAAATGAGTTGCTGACAACGAATTGCTAAGAGGCTTCCCATGCCCGGGATCAGTAGGGAGCTCAGAATCATCAGCAGCATCACTGGTCACACGAGCTGGAAGAAGACCAAGCTTGTGCAATCTCAAAATGCAATCTAGGATATTTCTCCAGCCTGTACGGATGTAGTCACCATACCTGTTTGCAATAGTGAACACAGTAACTGTTGCCATTCTAGCTTTAATGTCATCCCCAAATGCCAAAACAGGCTCCTCCACAGACAATGGACTCAACAAAGTGGTAAACTTGCAGAGAGAAACAACCAAATCATCTAGAACATCTTCAAGATGGTGACATGCCGAAATCTTTGCAATAGCTAAAAAACCATCTATGCATGTCTGGTAGACATCTTCATGTTCAGCATGATCAAATACCACTGAAATTGCAGCAATGGTAGGTCCCGACATTATTGCAAACATGTCATGATCAAGATAAGCTCTGGAATCTGCTAAAATATAGGTAGCAGTTTTTCTAGATTTGTGCATCAGATCAATCCAACGACTGGGAGTCATCTCAGGCAAACCAGCACCCTGTTCTGGAGTAGTGCGGATCTCATTGTTGCAGATTGATTGATACAGTTCTGACAAATATTCTCGAGGAAGGTCACTGCCTCCATTTATGTGCCGGTTGTTTTTGATAAAATCATCCTCTGTCATCTTTTTCTTAACCTGTACATTATGCTGATCTGTGTTTAGCATTATAATTGAATACGACAGTACGAGAGCAGCATCTTTGTTAGCTAAGATATGCGGTGATTGTTCATAGTATCTCTCCGAAAATGCCTCAAGCACCCTCTGGATCTTTTGTGATTCCCCGGGCAATCTGAAAGTTTCCAAGAAGAGCCTTAATGCAGTATCCAAATTCATCTCCTGAAAATCGAAAGTCCCTGCAAACTCATGAAGAACCTGAACACAAAACTCGTCATGGTTTCCAAGGAAGTCACCAACAAGATTCTTATCTAAACCAGCTGTATACCTAAAAAAGCAAGCCACGCTCTGAGGATCAAGTTTATCGGGCAGTAAGTGTGTTCCTTGAAGAAACTCTAACCCCTTCTTGGGGTCCCGATTAAAGTGATCGGCTCCAATCATCAATCTTCTTTTGATATATTTCCTTCTACGTACAAATGGAACCCAGTGATTAGGATCCCCATAGTTGTCACATTTTACCATCCAAAATGGAGTGTACTCCTCAAGATTAACAGGAGCCTTCTCCAAACCAAGTGATCCATTACCAATCCTTTCAGCCATCCCCTGAATCACCGCAATCAGGCCATCCAGAGCAAGAATATGCATTGAAGACAGTGGAGAATTCACTGGAAATGCACTCTTTGACAACAAGTTGGCAAGATCTTCGAACACATTACCACAGGTTATGTCACAGTCTAAATTAGCGTACATCTCTACCATAAATGTCTTCTGTCTACAAAAATCAACAAGGGCCTCCATTGCAACTTCCTGTTGCTGGTAAGAAGCCCCATATCTGCTCTGTGCAAGCCTCAATACAACACAAGAAAAGAAAGCTTCAAGCTGAAGCTTCAGTTCAGTACGCAGATGGTGATATAAATTCAGAACAATGCTAGAGACCATGGCAAGAATCATTGGGCTCATTGACAATCCAAACTGCATCAGATTGCGGAACAGTTCATCCTGTATCAAATTTAATAACCTGGGGTGCCGAAGAAAAGCAGCACCACCCAGTTCAACAGCTGAGTTAATGAGACCCAAAGCAAAAAGAGGTACATCTTCGTCAAATGCTAAGGTATTTGATCGTGGACCCATTCCTGTGTGCTCAACAACATTCAATAATGAGCATAAGAAGTGAAATATCTCAACCATGCAGGGAACCCCGTATGGCTCTCTCATCAAATGTGAGTCATACCCCCCAACCTCCTTGACATCACCATATCCATTCAGATTTTCATGCATTCCACCAGCAGCAACCAGACCAGACGGTGTACCAGAAAGTGAGTTAACAGAGGGGAATTGACCTTCATATTCAGATGTACCATTTCCATTATCAAATTGTTCAGGTGCACTCTGCACAAGAATGCAATTATGTTGGATTTATTTCTCTTCAGCAGAAAACTCATTTACATCAAAAAGACAAACAACTTTAAAACAAAAACCATAGAGGTTCGAGAAATAAAAAATATGATTGTAGTCCCCAAGAGCGGTAAGCTTATTAGCTTGCAGGCCAATAAATAAGGTCTTGTGAAGGATGCTAAAATGAAAGATAGTGTAAAATAAGAAATTATGAGACGACGGATTAAGATGATACCTCAGGCTGTAATGAATTTCCCTTGTTAATTAATGCACTTCCAGAACTGTCAACTTCACGAAGATGAGCATAGATACACCTGATAAGTTCATGCATTGTGTGCCGGGCAATACGTTGTAACAGCTCACCTTTTGTCCCTGCTTGATGGACGACACGGAAACAAGTGTTGACTATAGTGCAAACATGCTGATTACTCAGCATAACTGATGCTTTACTCTTCATGCAAGCCAAAAGAACCTGAAGAATCTTCATCAATACAACTTCTTCTGATGCCGGATCAGTGACCTCAAACCGACAACTTGTCACAGAATCAACCACCAAATGCATTGCATCTTCAACATTTACTGTACTTGTATCAAGTACATCAAGGGTCAAGATTTTATACACGGTAGACAATGCAACCCCTGTGATTGGAGCACCAGTTTCATCGGATTGAACTACATCTAAAAATGGTTGGAGGTAAAGAACAGGATTGATATTATGCCATTGGTTCTGCCACAAGAAAACTTGTTTCCTTAATGCTTTCAGAGACTGAATTAGTGCATGCTCGAGCTGATCATCACCTGACATATAACGTCCTCCCCATCTGACATTCCTACGCATGATTGCCAACACAGCACCTATTTCTGCATTTATCATACATGCTAAAGCAGCCTTATTAGAAGGGGTTGGTTCACCTTCCTCGGGTTCTTCTTCAATTGATTTTATACCAGGTTGGAGTTTTAGGCGACCCATATCTTATATAGTTGAACAACTTGTTACACAATTCCTCTTTGCAGAACACAGCTACTATCAAGCGCAAGGAAACTCAATATAGAGAGAGTGTTACTATCAATTACAACTTCAATTTTGCCCCATTGAGAGAATGAATCTTTGAGACAGATGGCCCCTACAGTTCAGAAAGTATGACTGACGTAAATATCATTCAAAAGATACTAACCAGAAACTAGAGCAATTTGTGAATCAACATCCATAAACCATAAAACGTCCCAAAACCCGACTAAAATCCTCAAATTTGCCACCATTAGAACTAAGAAATCCCTAATAGCATAAACGATATACAGTAAGCCTTTGGCGTACTATCAACAATATCAATGAACTAGATCAGTCGAAACACGCATATCAATCAATTGTTCAAACTCTACAATTCAACAAAATCAGTCGAATAACTGAACAGAACCATTGAAAGTAATGACACCCTGAAACGATTGCATACATCCAAAATGCAAACGCAATGTACTATGTCTCTAGGCGAACTTAGCTCAACATAGTAGAACTAACCTAAGGTTGACTACGATTACACTAAGTTAGCCTATAAATCCCTGCTATTGTTAGGCCCAAAAATCAGGGGAAAGAAAAAAGTACGAATAATGTGAAAAGAAAGTTCATCGGAAAGCTATGACCGAACTCCCTGCTTCCAGATCTGGACAGAGAGACGGGAAAACAAAGAAAGCTGTGTAATCAGGAGCTCAATTGATAGACAAAGAGATAGAGAGTGGAAGACCCCGTTGGCATAGATCGAGAGAATAGCACAGAAGAAGCACCGAGGAATCTTACCTGGAAGCGGATTGTTGTTTGCCCTTCATCTCCATGAAAAAGTAGGAAGAGAGAGCTTTCAGGCCCCGAGGAGGAAGACTGCTCATGTATTAAAGAATAATGAAAATGGTTATTTTCATTATAAGTCTGCCAATTACATGAAATTATACAAATTTTAAACTATTTATGAGGAATTTTCTATTGTGCAAAAACATTACGTTAATAATATGTATATAAAATCGAACCGAGCTTGTCAAAAACAACACCAATAATAATAATAATAATAATAATAATATGTATGTAAAAAATAACCACATAAATAGACCTATCATTAATATTTTTATATGTATACCAAACCCAATTTAGCATATTATAACCGTTTGAAGTGAAAATGAGTCAACTAATTTCGCTAGTGGACTCAGAACCCAAAAGTTAAACAGTTCTACGATTGTAATTTGAAATCGAAATTAAAATAGATTTGCGTTTGAGCCCAAAATCGAAATTAACTTCACATTGGCGAAATGCGTTTTTTTTCTTATAGGTTTCCCGCTTCGGCCCAATTGTGGAATGCTTGTTGTTTTTTTCTTTTCTAAAACATATCCGGTTGAGAGATTTTAAGTACACGGCGATGAAATTACTAAACGTCAACCGCATTCGCAATGTGTAACCGCCACGATTACGCATTGTGAATGCGTTACAGAACTATTACGGTTTCAGAAACTGTAACCACAATGATTACGGGTTCCGAAACCGTGATGATTCTGATTTAAAACTAATAAAGGCATATAGTCTGCAAAAGAACCCGTTCTACTTTCCTTTTAATTTTGTTTGACTTTTTGTCAACCTCTTTACTTTTGTTATCTCTTGTAAATTTTGGTTTTGTTCTTGAGAGGATGGTAGATTGAATCTTCTTGAAATATCGGGAACGTAGAATTTGATCCGAACCTCGTAAACAAACTTTTGTGTGCTTTGTGATCTTGAACAAATCGTTCTAGATCTTGGTCTTTGTGAACTTTTACTTGTTAAAGATTATGATCTTCGATTTACAATCTTCTAATAAATTTCTATGCTCTACAAGATTAACAATTGTTTTACTTTTCTGATAGCTAGTTGAGCCTTTTTCGGCACTTTCAACCATTCTATTTTTCAGGTTTAAACGAATTCATATAAAATATTTATTCACCTGTCTAACTATGTATTTGACTTTCAGAACTAGGGTCCGTTCCATTACACACATGGATTCTAGAATGAAAGTGTGTAGTCGATTTCTACTACTAAGACTATATGTGAAACTGAATGATTTGTACTTCAAGAGACAAGCAAGTGAGTAGTTGATTTCCACTTTAGGAGTCAGGTAAGTAATTGATTTCCACTTTGTGAATAAGTTGATTTTCATTTTGTAAGTCATTTGTGTAGATAATTTCCACTACGCATATCATACGCGTAATTATACGCGTAATCATACGCGTAATTATATGGGTTGCTGCGTCCATTTCTATTTTATAACCCATAAGCATAACAAACCAAAGATATGTTGCCTATATGCTTTTTTTTTATATATTGGTACATCTAACAATCTTTTTCTTACTATAATAAAAGGTGAGCCAATTTTTCTTACAAAATGATGAACTAATTAGAAGGTGAGCAAGCTTTTCTTACAGAAATGATGCTATAAGTGCAATTCCTCTAGAATAGGGTGATTAACAACACTGACACCGTGGAAATTTAGATAGGTTTGACACCACAAAAATCTATATTAATTTCTGCAGTTACGCCATACATGAAGTTCTACATGAATACATATAATTATTTGTTCAACATCAAATCATTTTTTTTCAAAAAAAATAACAAAACGAATACTTGTTCTTATTGCTGACAAAAATATCAATTATTCCCCATCAAGAAAAATAATATGATGGTCTACGAATATAAAAGAAAATTAATATATAAATTTATTATTTATAAAATAAAAACATATAGCAACCTCTAAAATTATACATCAAATGTCTTAAATTATACATTAAATGTTTCAAAAGGCTAAAAATATTAGATACATATTCTTTATCAATCCTGACAACAATAAATTCCTTTTTGAAAATGACATCTTTAAAATTTTATTAGAAAGCTCTTAAATCTAATATCCACCAAGCCTATGTGATTGACCTAAAAACAAATCTAACATAAAAAAATAAAATAATGGAAACATGTATAAACGATGAAAAATTTAACAAAATGTCCTAATATAATAGAATGTTGTGAGGTAAAACCACTGAAGTAGAGGCAGTTCAGTTCTAATGTTCATGTCCTGAATATTACAACATACAAGGGAGGGGAGAAAAAGAGAGGAAATAACGGAGCCAAAAATCCTGTAGGCATAAATAATCACTTTCACAAGTTATACAATTTAGGAATGCAATAACAAATCCTGGGCGTCATATTGAAAGCCGCAGAAGGTTACATTGGAACGACCCTAGCCTTGTAGAGGCAGATGTATGCCATATGCCAGTCACCTGTAACCAACAGGCCAGGAAGGTAGAATTTGCATCAGAATTATGAACTGATCTCAAATGTATAGCACAATATAACGTCAGCAATCAGCATCTGAATCATATGGTTTATGGAGTATCTTAGGCTTGTTTAGTATCGACTCCAGAGAATCAGGAACGAGTATTCGTGTTTGGTAAGGCTTGGAATGTGAATCAAAATGATTTTAGTTATTAGTGATTCTAAATTCTTGATTTCCAAATAAAAAAGGATGTGTCATCCTTCATTTTAATCAAATTCTTGATTTCAACCCGATTAACGGAACATACCAAACGAGGCCTTTAATGTCAAGAGGTGAGTAAGGCAAAATGAGCAACTTTTTTTTATCTATGGGTTCTCACATAAAATACCACCAGTAGAGACTAGGCCTTCTTTGCTTTTGACATAGCGGGTGCTACAGGCCCGCTTTGATCATAGGGGGAAATTTTGATTGTGAAAAAAAAATTTAATTGAGGGTTTACCTCCTCCAGATAGTTTAAGAATGTCGTCTTCTCGCTGAGGTATCGGGTTATCATCATCGTACAGAATCCATCCCCCTGCATGAAACAAGATGTTAGATAGTCTGAGGTCAAAGAGGTGGCTATTGAAGTAAAATATGAGGAGTTATGGGAACTGGTTACCATTCTCTTGCTTCACCCAAGCAACATAATGTCCTGAATCTGCACTTCTTCCTTTGTGAGTTAATACGGCAACAAGATCATATACCCCAGTTGGCCGCATTTGCTTTTCAGAAGGAGCACCTGAGTCAGGTGGACATGATCTCAATACATACTTTTAATGCTCATGTATGGCCTAATTATAGATGGATCTTTTTTCCTTCCAAGTCAATAACTTAATGATACAGGTAGTGAATTCATTTATCTAAAGGACCCTTGAAAACACAGTAGAGTTGCATGATATGACACCTAAACAATGTTATTTAGATTACTTTACATCTCATAAACATCAGATTTGATGCTATTAACTTTCAAATTTTATCTTCTTTATGAGGAAATACTTGGTCTACGCATTCCGGTTCGTGACAATTTAAGCTGAAATTTACTTTTGACAGTATTTGAGGTATGCACAACTTTGGAGCTCATAAATAACAATACTTTCCGGTCTAGTTCAATCAACCACTTCCGAAAAGGAAACCGATAATGGTGGTAGTCAGCAATTCTAGCAAAACCACATCAGAACCTCAACCTTAACAGGCTTTATCAACATACCTTCTTGAGAAGTAGGTGCCGATGGTTGCCCATCTCCACTTGAAGAACCCTGCAGCATTCAAAATCTGGTTAACACATTGTAAACACAGCTCAGAGGTTTTTTTCATCACAATAAAAAAGACGTGGAAATGTCATTTATATACATTAGCATTGGAATATTTTTATACTACAACTCATACACTATCATTCCATTAGGGGTCTTACAAACTTTATATATATACATCGTTTCATTCCATTAGGGGTCTTATAAATTTCATATATATGCATCGTTTCATTCCATTAGGGGTCTTATAAATTTCAGGCCCGATCTTGTATTCTGACTAGTTCAGGTTTACATGTGATTAACATTCACAAAGTTTTGATGTCATATCTGAAAGGAACTGGAGCTGGCTGTATGAGCAACTAGATGTTTCTTTACCTCAGTTTCAGACATTTTGATGTCAGAGTCATTTGATTCAGAACCCTTAGGTTTTAAACCCAGTTTTCTGCCTTCCTCATCTCTTAGTATCTAAATAAAATGAATAAAGCAAAATTAGCAGGGTATGTCTTTATATAAGACATAAAGTGGAATATGAAGTTGAAGAAAGCGGCATATACCTGGCGTGGGACATTTAGCTGTTTCTTGAGCTCATCCGAACACAAATCATAGACATCCAATTGCAAAGGATAATCTACTTTCTGGACAAAATTAAGAATTGTATCAGCACAGTAACTTCCCGATAAGAGTAGATCCTCTATGCCCAGTCACAGTGAGCATTCATGATGAAGTCGGGCCAGACCTCGTAGCATACTAAAACAAGAGGCAAGCACAACTATACAAGCGAACTAACCCGTAAAATCTTTGCCTTCTGATTCGACTCTCTCTTCCAAAAGAATCTGACGAACTGAATAGTCAAGTACCTTACAAAAGATGAATATATTAGAATCATTTTCACCAAGAAATCATCCACAAGGCAGGATACCAGTCGCACCCCCAAACCATGGAAGACAGAAAGAGCACAAAGGCAAGAATAATATCACGTTAGAAATAGTATTTATGCCTACGATTCAGAAAAATACTAATTCCACAGATAAAACGAAAATGATAACCTACCTTTGCCATTTTTATGTTCATAAACACACAGCACATGCCCACATATTGGTGTGTAAACCTCTATTTACACGGAAGTACAAAAGCAAAGGTGGTGGACATTATCTTATATCTTACCGTGGCAAGCCATTTATACACGACTCCTTTACATAGACTGCACTGCGGCCCAAAGCTGGAGAATTTTTTTCCAGTTCAGATTTTAGACCCTGAAGGTATGATCAATTTAGTTTTCAATCAATCATGTCAGTAAATGGTATAAGGGAGAATAATTTAAAAATGTGGCAAGAAGTCCAGCATTTATTATTATTAAATTTATACAAAGTGTAAAATGCGACATTGTGATGCCTCATTCAACACTAACAGCACATAACAATTGCAGGATGAACCAAAACATCAGGGCACAGCGCCACAGCCCAAAGCTAAAGAACTATTTTTCCAGTTCAAATATTAGACCCTCAAGGTCAATTACTTTTCAATCAATCACATTGATAAATGGAACTTGGGAAAATAACGAAAAAAATGTTACAAAAAGTCCAGCATGTTAAACGATTAAATTTCTACAGAGTATGAAATGCAATATTGTAACAGCACATAACATTGCAGGTTAGTCAGAACACCAGAGCAACATACCTTAAAAACAACAATAAGTAGTGAGTTGCAAACTCATACTAAGTAATCACAAAATCTAACATGAAGCTTTACGACTCTTACATCAAAAGTTGAGACGTAGAAGATACATCAGATGAAAACTATGAAGTTAAATTAATAAAATTGTGAAGATACATCAGATGAGTATATAGTTAATCATTCTGATAGATACAAATCTGGGATAAGATCAAAACAAAGCACTAATACCCACAAGAACGCAATAAATTAAACACAAACTAAAGGAGTTCCTTACATGCTTTAATCCCTCGTGTAGATGGTTCACCTCATGAGATATGTGGCACTTGAGAGAATATGGATATTCTTTCTCTAAACTTTCTTCACCACTTTCTTGACAATAGACCCTGGCCATAAAGTATGAACCATCAAGTAATGAACAAGAAAATAGATGGCACTCTGATTTATAACATATCATATTCATACATACAAAAGATTTGATGGTTCGGCAATTCATATTTCCACTTAATGAAGCCCCATTACTTAACCCCAAGTGAAGTATTCAACATAGTAATCTCCGAAGCCCAATAATCTAATGAAATACTGTGATTAACAATTCTAATCACCTTCAGGATAGAAGTACTTCGTATAACAGCTTCCAACATAAACTAGGATCAAAACTTGAGGTCTACAATTCATAAAGTGACATGGAAATCTTTTAACTCCTCTTTGTCCAAAATTTTAACTCTAATGGCAAACCTCCTAAACAATCAAGAATATATAAGTTCATTTTTTGGGAAAATTAGATAAATTCAATATTTACAACTAATAAAGACATATCAGTCTGCAAAAGTATAGGATGCATGCAACACAGAGGGTGAGGGAGTAGGAGAGATTAATAAAGCACTACATATCCCTAAGTAGCTATTTAATTCTACCTGCTCACAAGTTCAATACCGAAGAGAGCCTTCATCGTGTCTAAGTTTTCACTGCATGTAAATCACCAGGCAGCAGTCAATGTTAGTTTTAACAGAAGGAAAAAGTTGGCAGGATAGAAGATTGAAGTAAAAATTAAGTAAACACAGGGAAACATCTAGATGCATGTATCAAGGAGAAGAAAAAAGCATACAACTCCATTTGACTTTGCATGTATACTTTACAAAATGTTCTAGATAACCACCCAGTACATGTCATCCTCAAGTCAAGGAGATTTTATCATTTCAACAGAACAAAAGAAGCATACGTTGAACCAGGTGGTTTCAGAGACTGGGAAAGGGTGTATAGCAGTTGTGTCCAACATTCTTCAGCATCCTGCAATGTAACCACGAGACATTCATGCGGGTTGTTTGAGATTATGTAGAAAAAACAGAGGTATCAAGTGGAAGGAGAGAACCTGTTGCATGAAAGCACCATTGTGCAGTTGCCCAAATTGAGGGAACTTCTTACGCAATACCTGCAGATAATGCATATATTTGATCTCTCATCAAGTTAAAAAACAAAAAGGTGCTCTCAATAAAGATGTACTCGATGAAGGCTGCTTATGTAAGATATAGAAGGACTCTTCATATCTCAATTCTCAAATGAAGTATTCATCTAGATGTCTATAACATCACAACTGAAGAAAGAGAAGCTGAAATGATGTGACATATGCTATGACAGTACTTCGTTGAATTATAACTTATGACAGCAAAGCATGTTTTAAGAACACAAGAGTTCAGTTCTGGGGCTAGAGTAGGGCATAGACCATGGTTTCTGTTGTGTAAAAATTAACACTAGCTGACTTTTACAAAAATAGAGCCATCATCAACACTAGATACAAGAATTATTATATTCGGAAACATTTCAATGAACAGTAAAAAATTCATCAGGAGATATTGGGAAATTTCAGTAACAGAGAAATATTTGAACCCACCATCCAAAAGTGCATCGGTGTCACTGGTTTGCCCTTTTTATCGAGCTCACCAAATAAATCTCGAGTTGCAACTGTTAAAAGATGAGAAGTTTGATCTAAATCATTGCTCCGTCCAGATTGTGGGTACCTAATTGACAACGTTGAGGGGGGTAATCAGTCATCTGAAAATTATTACGTTTTGACCAACAATAAAGTGAAGACATGCACCGTAAATCATAATGATGATCTATTATATAAAATAATTGCTTTTCCCCAATTATAAAACACATAGCTTACTCAATTAGAGCAGACTTCAACTCAGGAACTGAATGCAAGCATTGGATTGTAGAGTTCATGTAGCATGTATTTCCCAAATTAAATAAACCAGAAGAATGGCCCTGCAAAAAAACGGAAACTGATATTAGGAGTAAGACTAAATAAAACTATTGCATGTAAAAATGAAATAAGAAAACCATATTAACCATATTAGAAAGACATGAAATTGACATCACCTACAACAAAACACCAAAAATAATTCATAGTTCCATCCACAAAATCCATAAAAAATGCAGACCTGACATGACAAAAGGCAAGAGCTAAAGGACACTTGTTGTAAGATAGATGATAAAGCTAGTAATCTGGAATCCAAAAATCAGTACAAGTTGCTCGAACAATGAAGAGAAACAGTCATGAGTATGAATGATGCATGCCAGGAAGGCAGGAATAAACCCTAGGACAAAGAAAAGATTGAAATCAGATAGAAAAGTAACAGAAAATCCACTGATAGGTTCCGCAACAAGGAAACATTGTAGTAGCTCAAAGAGGCCCAATAACAAAACTATATATGAATGACCTTCTATCCTACGTAGACTCTTATCAATAGCCTAGAATGATCTTCTACCCTACATAGAATCTTATATATAACCTAACTCTACAGCTATGATAGTTAGTCTTAATTATAGTTGGGTAGCCCATGGCAACCTTTTGCTTGTGCCGCCCACTGCCCCTTATCATTACCTAACATTGCCATCTCAATGAAAAGAAGCCTTATCTCACGGCTCGGGAGTAAACAATGTAATATAATGCTATCAACGACGCAATTTTAGTCACCTAAGAGTTCAGACTGCGTAAGCATCCAAAAGTTAATCACTCAAGGCTGCATAACAAAGATCCAACCCAAGTAGGTCCAGATAGTGGCGGTGTTTTGCTTAATTACTTCAGATATTTTCACCCTTCAAGTGAAGCTAAATCACCATTCCGATCTTGGTCATTTCTGAATTCTTAACCCCAATCAAAGGCCAAAATTAACACTCTAGATGTGCATGAGCCTACTCTACCCATCTTGCAACTAACACGTGGAACTCAAATATTCTGTGTGTGTGTGTGTGTGTGGGGGGGGGGGGGGGGGGGGGGTGCAGTGTTGCCCCAGCCCCAATGAAGTAAAAAACTGAATGTGGGGCTACCTAGGGGAACTAAATGAACACAGTACAAAAGCAATAACAAAGGTGGGCAGAACATAAGTTGGAAAGAAGGACATAAGGAAAAGGCACAATGTTTGTCCAACATATATTTCTTGAAATCATACCAAGGAAACAGCTTGCTCTTCCTCAGGGAGGTCTTCCATGAATACTGGGCCCTTCTCTGGAGCCTTCACGATCTCATCTGCAGTTCCCATCATCATCAACCTCTGACCCTGAACAAGAGCAATAGATAGTAAGCAACAATTTCTAATGGACTAACAGAAGTTTTCAAGATAAGAAAACGGTCTACCTCCTTCACTCCCAATGTTGACCAGTCAGCATCATCCTAAATTTTCAAAAAGAAGAGTATAAAATGATCAGCATTTGTCAAATGCATCATAGATTTTAGTTACAGACTAAACTATAAGAATACTGAAATGATTATTAAAAATCTCCTAATGAACTTTTATTGTACCTTTAATAGACCACCTTTAACCATAATTTTCTGCCTTTCAGGAGGTACTCCGGTCAGATCAAACAATTGAACCTTGAAAAGATATGGGGGCTGGCTGGTGTCAATTTCAACATCAGGAAATACTTCTTTTTGCCACTTCACACTAACTGCATAAAAAAAAAAACACAGAATAGTTAAACAAACGAAAAAAATATAGGTTAAAGAAAGTGTTAGGCAATCACCTTAAAGCTAGTTGTATTACAAAATTTGATCAGCTTATGGCATTAGTTGTTTCAATGAGCAGCTGTTTGTTGCAAGGTGTTTAGCCAAATTAGCTGCCAGTCATGAGCTACATATTATAGGTTTCATTTCATATGCAGCATGCTATTTGATTATATAGACTTACATTTTCTGCAGTTACTATTTTCATGGTCGAACACATTACACTTAACTGACAAATTTTTTAACCCAAAAGCTCTCAATAAAAATCCAAAAAGTGAGTGATGCCGTTTAGGGAAACAAAATAAAGCCTACTTCATTCCTTTCGGTCATCAATCATCATTAACCAAAATAAATATGATATGATAAAGCATATTTTCAAACAATTAAACCTATTTAAGTGCAGAATCAAACACGTGGCAAACCATCTAAAAGCAACAGTGAAATAATGTGATAGTTTAAGAATGGCTAAGAAAGACCAAACAATTACACATAATTATGCATTCCATGTCTGTATAATAATAGCAGGAGAACCTACATATTAGTACCAGCACATCAATTAGCTTAAGATTAGCCATACAAATCAACATCCTGCAGCATCACAATACTTCTGATGACATCATTCAAGGCATCATTGTACTTTCCCAACATCGTCATTATTTCCAAGAACTCCCAACAACCAATGTCCTAATGCCTAGTGACACGCAGCACATTGGCGCTATAAACTGGTTAACATTAAACTAACTCCAAAACTCAACCACGTGGTCAATTTCCAAATAAAAATTCAAACAAAAAGAGGATAACTAGACGTAACACCAAACAAATGACAATGGCATCAAGGAGAGCGAAAAACAAGTAAAAATCAATCAACAATTTTCCCACTTCGAGCGCAAACAAACAGGTGGATCAAATTAAAAAATTTAATCAATAATCACAGCACCACAACACAGCAAGATCTGTCAGCAAATAGTAGCTAGAAAAAAAAAATCGAAAGAAGAAGAAGCAATTCCGACGGGGATTAAGTGCAACAACAAGGTTGAAATCGTGAATACAGTAGAGAAAAAGAGGAAGCGATCGAAGAGTGATTAGAACCTTTCGGCATGCTTGGAGGAGAAGGTTTTCGAAGTCTTGATGGATCTGCAAAGAGAACGAGGGCGCTCAAGTTTGGCTTGCTTGAAAAGTTAGATAAATTGGGAAGCAATAAAATGGAAGGCTCGATTCTCGAAAACTGAGATGTTGCTATTTCTACTTGCCAAATGCCATGTGTATACCGGGTCGACATATATATATACCCACGGGTCGGGTCTGCGGCACCGCCAGATACTGGGTTGGAGCCAAAGCCAAATCGATTTGGGATCAGACAAAATCTCAGTAGTAATTTACTGACCAGAGTATTATCCGCCGTTTTAATAAATATTTAGAAATTTATATGTATATTTTTATAAAATAAAAATTAGTAGAATGAAATTATAATTATTATGATGATTTATAATTTTTTTAAATATTTATTTTTTTTAATTAATTATAGTTTTAAATTGATTTGTTAAGATATGCTTGTTGATAAAAAAAATCTGTAAAAGTTTAAAAACTATTTTTATAAAATATTTATTTAAAATATTTTTTAAAGTTTCTGCTTTAATAGATACTAGTGTATTACTCGCACTTTGTGCGGTTTCAAATTTAATAAATATTTAATACTTAGAATTTATATACATATTTTTGTAAAATAAAAATTCAAAAAATGAAATTATAATCAATATTATGATTTTTTTTAATTCTCATTTAAGTATTTATCTCTTCTAATTAATTATATTTTAAATTGATTTTTAAGATATGCTTGTTGGTAAAAAACATTCGTCAAAGTTTAAAAATTATTTCTATAAAAATATTTATTTAAAAATCAATTTTTAATTTATATTAACATTTAAAAATCACTTTTTAAAATAATTTTTTAGGCTTCGAAAAATATGGCGTTGACACGTGACGATAGAGACTCCTGCTTTAATAGATATAATATAAGATAAGATCAGATTTATACATTAAATTTTCTTAATTTTATTAATTTTACCGATGGACTTTAATGCAAATTTTATTGGAGACAATTTTTTAAGTTGGTATTGTTTTTTATTAGTGTGGTATTTATTTTAGTGATTTCATAATTCTTAATGTCGGCACAAGTTTTTTTATAAGCTTGAAAAAATGATCGAAGATAATGAAAATTATTGAATATTTATAAGTGTAAATCTATCAAAATGAGTACTATTACAGTATTAGAAACCTATAAAAATGGGAAATAACTTGTCAATTTTGAGTGTGAAGGGTTGATTGATGATGCTCTTGAGGATTTTAGTTTTAATATTAAAAAGACGTTTATATGAATTGTCAAATACTCTAACTTTGTTGTCTAGATTCCTACTTCACCCATATTAAAATATTATTACTAAGAACTGGTTTAATAACAAGATACAAGTACGAGATAATACGTGAAACATGTTGTTTGGTATCATGTGTATGTTATATAACAAACACTAATATAGTTATGATACGGGGTCACACATATACAAAAATATACCTTACGAATTGGAAAAGATCACCTTATCCAAGAGAATTTCAATGTTGATTTGTTTTGTTAAACAAATGTCCGATAATGATGAGACCGGAGCGACCATGAGAATCGAATGAGGTAGCAACGTAGGCAATTCGCATCCCTATATTTGCATTGACTACTTATGAATAGTGACAAGATACGTAACTTAATATTCGAGTGAAGGATGGATGCGCACTTGGAGAGACCGCTTATGCAAGATCAGCTTGTTGAAACAATGGGTTCCATCTGCATGGTGGTCAGTAACTTTGCAATGTGTTACTCCTTTTGTTTTACATTGTGTCGACTAATGAACATTTGGCTTTACTTGCTTGTATAGGACCGACACGTTGATTTGGAATAAAATGTCAAGGATTCAAACTTGAAACCAAGCAATAGATAACAAAACTTTTTTATCTACTTAGTTATTAATGTATTAGTACTAACTATTCACTTTTGTTAGTATGAGCCCCAAAACAATCCGGGGCCATATTCATAAGAACATGTTACACCTGTTGTGAGCTAGGCTTGTGCTTGTCGATGAGGAGTACATTTACAAGAAAATAGTTCATGAATGTGGTTTATCGGAAATTGGACTGAACTTGGTCTTTACACTCACAAGTCACAATCAAAATTTTCAAAGTTGAAGCAAAACAAACTATTTTAATGAATGAAATATTTACACACTGAGATTATTAATATATCGCTTCAAGGGGAATATAAAATAACATTATACTAATACATGGAAAATAATGCATTTTTTCATTTTAATAGTGGTACTATGGGTCCGTTCGGTTGGTAGTGGCTGAAGGGTATTAAGTAGTTTATGTATATTAATTTTATTAAATTTATTCAACCAACTAGTATTAACTTATTGGTTTATGGGTTTCCTTTCACCACCCGAACGCAGCCTCTTCCACCACCCGAACGCAGCCTATAAGTATATAACAATGAGTATTTTTATATATATTGAGTCTGTGGCGGCCTTTTGACACCTAGAAGGATCCTTAGGTGCTACTCTCATCATTAGTGACATCACTAAACTACCCTGACGTGACCTCACCTAGTGGCGGTGGCTGTGTATCAATATCCCCTCGAGTTCAACTGTGTGAGCCAAAGTCAAGTCCAAAGTTCAAGGAAATGTTGAGTAGATAAAGCTTTAGTGAAGTATATCAACAGTTTGATCTCTGGATGAGAGAAAGGCTACTTTGAGAGATTTGTTAACACTCGTTCACGGCCAAAGTGATGGTCCAAGAAGAGACGTATGATGCAATGATGAAGGGCAAGGTTGACATCAAGGTAGGTAATGCACATTATTACAGCAGGGTATGAGGTTGATTTAACAAAACATGAAACTCAGACAACAAGGTCTGGATCCAAAGAGTCTCATTGGTGCCAAGAGCTAATGCCCGATACTCAGCGTTTATGGATGATCGAGACATTCGGACTTTGTTCGTTTCTATCTAATATGCGTGGTTCCTGTAATATTAGTTGAGAACGAGCACATCATAAGTTCCCACCAAGCCTAGATTGACCAGAAAAGATAAATGTACCATCCGAAAAGAAGCATAACTGACCCTATCAATTACTACACCTCAACCCTGCTCAAAATCCCGGGGAAAAACCCTCAAGTATAAGTAACAAAGTTCGAGTCCTGAATACTACGTCATACAAGATATAGGGTAAAAGGCCAGGTAATAATCACTTCACGAATTATATAACTTAGGAATGCAATAAAAATCACGGAAAATCGAATTACAAGGTGCAGAAAAGGTTACATTGGAACGCCCCTAGCCTTATAGAGGCATATGTATGCCATATGCCAGTCACCTGAAACAACAGGAAGGTAAGTTTTGCATCAGAATAATCACAATAGGGTGTTTTCTTTGCTTTTGGCATAATGATTGCCACAGTAGGGGCCGAGCCCATAAGATTGACTTTTAAGAAGGGTTTACCTCCTCCGGACAGTTTGAGAATATCTTCTTCCCGTTGGGGTATCGGATTATCATCATCATACAGAATCCATCCTCCTGGATGAGAGGAGACGTTAGATAGTCTGACATTCAAAGAAGAGGCTATTCAAGTAAAATACGAGTTAAAAAAAATTGTTACCATTCTCTTGCTTCACCCATGCAACATAATGTCCTGAATCTGCACTTCTTCCCTTGTGAGTTAATACAGCAACAAGATCATATACCCCAGTTGGTTGCATTTGCTTCTCAGAAGGAGCACCTAAGTCAGGTGGACAAAATCTCAATGCATAGCTTTAATGCTCATGTATGGCCTAAATATTGATGGATCCTTTTCTATTTCAAGGCAATAACCATATGAAACAGGGTACTGAATATATTTACATAAATGATAATGATATCTAGGCTAGTTTGGACCTTATAACACGTTCTTCACAATTTCAAGCTTTTACTAAAGGACGATAATTTGAAAGATGTGCCACTGTAAATGAAGGTCAGAATGAATCTGGAGACTAACGAGGGGCTTATAGTTTCTTTGAAAATAAAACTTGGGCAGCGCTTCATGTACGCCCAATTTATATATAGACATAATCAGGATGACACACATGAAAAAAATAGGCTGATCCAAGTCGAGTATGTACCACAATACCAGTTGTTTTCCAGTTGGACTGTAGCAAACACATTATTTTATTTTGTTTAACATTTGTATGATAAAGAAGTTAAGAAATAAGTTCATATTTTATTTAAACTTATAAAAATAAAGATATTATGAATATTAATAATAATTGTTATTCTTTTACTTTTTAAAATATTTTTCGGATTGGTTGGCACATGGCTAATTCTTGTGCAACTTCATTGGAACACTTGCATAAAGGAACCCCTTAATAGAAGTCAGAGCTCATAAATAATTCAATACTAGCAAATATAACCTTAGTCATGACAAGCCTTATCACCATACCTTCTTGAGAAGTAGGTTCAGATGATTGTCCATCACCACTCGAAGAACCCTACAAAAATTAATAAGAGGGGATTAACATATTGTAAACACTCCTCAACTTTTCTCTTAGCATCTAAATATTAGCTTCAGACATTGTTGCATCAGTGTTATTCGATCAAGGAACCTTATAATACAAGCCCAATTCAATGAAGGGGCAAAGCAAACCCCAAGTTTGGGTTTATTTGTGATAAACTGTTACTAAGTTTTTCCGTCATGTCTAAAAAAATTGGAGCTGCATGTATGAGGAACTGAATACTTCTTTACCTCAGGTTCAGACATTTTAACGTCAGGGACATTTGATTCAGAACTCTTAGGTTTCAAACCCAGTTTTCTTCCTTCCTCGTCTCTTAGTATCTATACAAAGTGGAGAAAAAAAAAACAATAAGCCCGGTAGGTATGAACAAATAAAACTGAAATATGAAGATGCAGAAATGAGGGAAATGCACCTGGCGGGGAACATTTAACTGTTTCTTGAGCTCATCTGAACACAAATCATAGACATCCAACTGCAATGGATAATCTACTTTCTGGACATGATTAAGAATCGATCATCAGTACAATCTATTACAGATAAGAACATATACTCTAGTATACACCTCTCACAGTGAGCATTTATGAAGAAGTCAGCCACTCAGCCTAGACCCTATAAAAAGTCAAGCAAGAGGCAAAACTAACCCGTAAAATCTTTGCCTTTTGATTTGACTCTCTCTTCCAAAAGAAGCGAACAAACTGAATAGTCAAGTACCTTGAAAAAGATTGAACAATAGGATCATTTTCATCAGGAAATCACCACAAGGCAGTAACGTAAGACTCTGATACGACTCCCCCTAAGCCTTGGATGAACCGACCTTGCATTCCATATGTAAGGAAGAGGAAAGCTCAGTTGATTTCAATTTAGTGGATTGTTTTTTAATTCCATTTAGTACTTTATTTATGCCTTTTCCTAAGGTTAGTGAATCATTTAGAAGTAGTCAAAGTTATGTTCCTGAATTCTAGCTTTTAGTTACGCAACACTAAACCTAGTATGAGTGTTAGTGGGTTTAGTGGGTAGTTAGTTGAGTCTTCTGCCTATTTAAGTCTTTTTCAGCATCCTTTGTAATGATCTTATGATTATCAATCAGAAAAGAGTCTGTGGGAGAGTTTCTGCTCAATTTCCTCTGTGCTAGATACTGGCTTAGAGTGGTCCTTATCATTTTGGTATCAGAGGCTTCCGATCCATCATGCTGAATACCCGAAATTCATCAAACCAGCCACCCCCACCACCGAACCAGCCCCCACCAACCCCACCAAATCAGCCACCACCATCGTCCTCAAATACAAATATTGATATAGCACAACAATTGTCCGCCATTGCTTCCCGCCTTGAAGTTTTGGATGGGCTAGCAGCCAAGGTCGCTACATTAGAAGCCCAGTCGTATCCAAACGGCCAGACCCCAGTAAACGATGGTACTCCCGAGGGTTCATACAGGGGGGAGTATAGGGGCAGAACCAGAGTCCATGTACCACCCTATGACCGAGGTCGTCAACACTGGCGGGACGATCCGGAAGCCGACGACGACAATCATTGGAGTGCCCAACTCCAGCGGAAACCCAGGGCAAAGATTGACTTCCCTAAGTTTGAAGGGGGCGATCCCCGTGGGTGGTTTCTCAAAGCAGAGAAGTATTTTCGATACTTCGATGTCCCTAATGATATGAAGGTCGAGGTTGCAGCGATGCACTTGGAGGGCGATGCTCTCGATCTATACGCGTGGGTTAATGGAGAAGGTGTAATTCTGATATGGGAGGACCTCGTTCGGGTCTTTCAGGAGAGCTATGGACCACCGGAGTTCCAAAATCCCGATGAATTCCTGTGCTCCATCAAACAAACTGGCACCGTGGCTGATTTCAGATTGGAATTTGCGAGGCGAGCTGCGAGGGTTACGGATGGGCCAGAGAGTGCTCTTCTCGGCGCTTTTATCGCAGGGTTGAAGGAAGAACTAAAATCTGAAGTGAGAATCCATAAACCACGATCAGTTTATAAAGCTGCTTCCTTAGCGTTAGAGTTTGAGTCTAAGTTGGGTCAAACTCGAGGCCCAAAACCTGCTTTCCAAACCAATAGACCCAATGCCTTTCCAAACAACCGCCCCAACTCCTACCAGATCCCACGACCTAATACCTCCCAAAATTCCAGCAATCTCACAGCCAGTGAGCGTCAACTCCGGCGAGAAAAAGGCTTGTGTTTCAGATGTGGTGAAAAATTTACACCTAGTCATCAATGTCGCCTCTCGTTTTCTCAGCTGGAGTTCACAGAGGCTTGTGATGAATTCATTGAGGAAGCTGACAACGGACTTCATGAGGAGTCCGAAGGGAGGGATGAGGGTAGGGTGGAAATTTCTTTCCACCAGATTTCTGGACATAACACCACCGCTACCCTGAAATTGAAGGGCACCGTCCGAGGAAGATCGGTTCTGATTTTGGTGGATAGTGGATCCACCCACAATTTCATTTCGGCTAAGCTGGTGGCCGACTTGGAGCTTCCGACTCACGAAGTTCCCGCTTTCGGCGTTACCATCGGGAATGGGGAAGTCATCTCATGTGACCAAGTCTGCCCGGGAGTCGACATTAACATGCCAGGTATCATCATCCGACAGGATTTTTTTCCGTTTGACATGGGCAGCGCTGAATTGGTATTGGGAGTCAAATGGTTAGCCTCATTGGATACCATCGAGGCCAATTGGAAGGAGTTGTTCTTGTCCTTTACACAGCAAGGGAGAAAGGTCACAATTCACGGCATCAAAAACAAGGCGGCGGGTTCATCTCTAGCCTCGTTCCACTTGTTAGCCTCAGCAAATGATGCCCAGAAAGCCCTCATTCCAGCAACTGTACAGCCAATTCTCCAGCACTTCCATACCATTTTCTAGCAACCATCGTCTCTTCCACCACCCCGAACCCAAACACATTCCATTCCCCTTCTCCCACACTCCAGGCCCCCTAACATCAGACCATACCGGTACCCGTATCATCAGAAAAATGAGATCGAAAAGCAAACTGCGGAGTTGCTGACTGTCGGGTTCATACGGCCTAGCACCAGCCCCTTTGCCAGCCCGGTTCTTTTGGTCAAAAAGAAAGACGACACATGGCGCATGTGCGTCGACTATCGACAACTCAACCAACTAACCGTTTCTGACAAGTACCCAATCCCAATTATTGAAGAGTTGTTGGATGATTTGCACGGGGCAGTGGTATTCTCTAAAATCAACCTCCGGTCAGGTTACCACCAAATCCGGGTTCATCCATCCGACATCCCCAAGACGGCTTTCCGAACCCATTCAGGTCATTACGAGTTCTTGGTCATGCCGTTTGGGCTCACCAATGCACCCTCCACCTTTTAAGCGGTAATGAACGACCTTTTCCGCCCCTATCTACGGCGGTTTGTGGTTGTATTTTTTGATGACATATTGGTCTACAGCCCTTCCAGGGAGCAGCACAAGCAGCATCTATCGCTGGCCCTTCAACTCCTCCAAGATCACAAATTTTTCGCTAAGCCATCTAAGTGTTTATTCGGCCAGGATGAGATCTCTTTTCTGGGGCATGTTGTTTCAGCCGCGGGAGTAGCGGTGTATCAAGAGAAGGTGGCAGCTGTAACCACTTGGCCCACCCCAACCACGGTCAAGGAATTACGAGGGTTCCTTGTATTGACGGGCTATTACCGCCGGTTCGTCAAAGATTATGGCCTGATTGCACGCCCCATGACTGAATTAACAAAGAAGGACGCATTCAAATGGTCCATGGAAGCCGACGCTGCGTTTCAGCAACTCAAATATGCCCTCACAACAGTGCCAGTCCTTCGCCTTCCGAACTTCTCTGCACCATTCACTGTAGAGTGCGACGCATCTACGGAGGGAGTAGGCGCCATGCTTATTCAGTCTGGTCATCCAGTGGCGTTTTTCAGTAAGGGTTTCTCCTTTTCAAATCGTTTTAAGTCCACATATGACCGAGAGTTGCTTGCTTTAGTTCTAGCCCTACAGAAGTGGAGGCACTATCTTATGGGAGCCAAGTTCACTGTACGTACTGACCATAGAAGCCTTCAATTTCTTCTTGATCAACGCATCACAACCAATTCCCAACAGCGGCTCCTCTTGAAGTTATTGCCATTCGATTTTGTCATCGAATACAAGCCAGGGCGTGAAAATTCTGGTGCAGATGCTTTATCTCGCAGACCGCAGCAAGCTGAATTTCTGGCTTTGGCAATACCAGTCGTCAAGGACTTCACCACCTGGAAGGAGGCGCTCCAGGCTGATCCTTTTGCTGGCCAAATTCTGAAATCTAAGTTGGATGATGCCACTTCATACCCCGACTTTGCGCAGGTCGATGGCAACTTGTTTTACAAGAACAGGCTCGTGGTTCCAGATGCTGAGCAATTTCGCCACAAAATCTTGTATGAGTCTCATGACACACCTGCTGCAGGTCATGGTGGTTTTGTAAAAACCTTAAAGCGGGTATCATCGGAGTTTTATTGGCCTAAATTGAAGGCTGATGTGCGCCACTATGTCCAAGAGTGTAATGTTTGCCAGCGAGCTAAGTATCAAACGCTTGCACCCGCTGGCCTCTTGCAGCCTTTACCGGTACCCGAACAGATTTGGGAGGATGTCTCGCTTGACTTCATCTCGGGATTACCTAAGTCAGGGGGATTCGACGTTGTTTTGGTGGTCGTTGATCGTTTGAGCAAATATGTACACTTTATTGCTATGGCTCACCCATATTCGGCCAAGTCTGTTGCTAATCTGTTTGCCCGAGATATCGTCCGGCTTCATGGTGTCCCTCGTTCGATTGTATCGGACAGAGACCCGGTCTTTTTGAGTGCATTCTGGACCGAGTTGTTCCGTCTCAGCCAGACTAAGTTGAGAATGAGTTCAGCGTACCATCCACAATCTGACGGTCAGACCGAAGTCGTCAACAGGTGTCTCGAAACATATCTGCGTTGCTTTTCTATGGAGCAACCGAGGAAGTGGAGCAACTTCTTACCCTGGGCTGAGTTTTCTTTCAACACTGGGTTCCACACATCAACCGGTATGACCCCCTTCAAAATTGTGTATGGTAGAGAACCACCTCCTATTCATCCTTTTGTTCGCGGCGAGACTCGTTTACCAGAACTGGAGGAACAGTTGATAGCAAGAGATGAAATCCTCACGATTCTTAAGCACAATCTAATGAAAGTACAATCTCAGATGAAGCAAACGGCGGATTCTCATCGCAGGGAGGTCAATTATAATGTGGGTGATTTGGTTTTTCTTCGCCTCCAGCCATACAGACAGAGAACCTTAGCCAAAAGAGTCAATCAGAAGTTGTCGCCACGGTTTTTTGGTCCATATAAGATACTGCGCAAACTTGGGAAAGTCGCCTATGAACTCGAACTCCCAGCTGAGGCTAAGCTCCACCCGGTCTTCCATGTTTCACTTCTCAAGCCAGCACGGGGTCAGTCCATACATGCTTCCAATCAGCCTCCGCCTATTAATGATTCATTCGAGTTCACAGTTCAGCCGGAGAAAGTTATAGCTTCTCAATGGAAAACAACTGGGGATACTAAGGTGTTAGAGATATTGATCAAATGGGCTGATCGGCCAATTGAGGAGGCCAGTTGGGAGGAGTACGACTTAGTGCAGCAGCAATTTCCGTCGTTCAGACTTGAGGACAAGTCGAATTTCCAAGGGGGGTGCAATGATACGACTCCCCCTAAGCCTTGGATGAACCGACCTTGCATTCCATATGTAAGGAAGAGGAAAGCTCAGTTGATTTCAATTTAGTGGATTGTTTTTTAATTCCATTTAGTACTTTATTTATGCCTTTTCCTAAGGTTAGTGAATCATTTAGAAGTAGTCAAAGTTATGTTCCTGAATTCTAGCTTTTAGTTACGCAACACTAAACCTAGTATGAGTGTTAGTGGGTAGTTAGTTGAGTCTTCTGCCTATTTAAGTCTTTTTCAGCATCATTTGTAATGATCTTATGATTATCAATCAGAAAAGAGTCTGTGGGAGAGTTTCTGCTCAATTTCCTCTGTGCTAGATACTGGCTTAGAGTGGTCCTTATCAGAATCCCCCCTGAACCTCAGCGGACAGAGAGAACAAAAATTGCAGAACGGTATCATGGGATAAAAACTGTTCAAGCATATAATTTGGAAAAGTTACTAATTTCAAAATTCAGAGGAAAATGTCAACCTCAACAGACAACATGGGTTCCGTAAATTTGTGTTTACAAGTTCAGTAGTACGGAAGCATAAACGCACAGGTTGAGATTAACTTATATCTTACCGTGGCAAGCCATTTATCCGCGACTCCTTCATATAGACTGCACTACGGCCCAAAGCTGGAGAATTTTTTTCCAGTTCAGATTTCAGACCCTGAAGGTATGAGCAAATTTAGTTTTCAATCGATCATATTGGTAACAGTATATGGGAGAATGATTAAAAAAAGTGTTAGAAGTCCAGTATGTTTAATGATTCTAGTAGTATGAAATGGAACATTGTGGTGCGTCATTCAACTCTAATAACACACAATGTTAGAACCCGCTAGAAGCAAGGATCTGTATCTAAACAAACGCAGTAGATCCTCCTTAAATAATAGTTTATAAATAACGAACTCCTTAAGACTTAATCCTGGAAATTCAGCAATTAAAACAAGTAGCAAGAAAATGGAAAAGGTGGGAAAATGGCGAAGATGAAGAAAGTCACTGGAAAAAAAAATACTAAATCGATTAGTTTGTAGCTTGTTCGTATCATTGCAGGTTGAACCAAACACCAGATCACCAAATTCTTCCTTCTTAAAGACCAACAATAATTAGTGAGCTTCAAACTCATATTAGCTATCATAATAGCTAACATCAATCTTTATGTTTTACACCAAAAGTTGAGGCATAGAAAATTGTCATTATTGCATGAACTAAACAATAGATTTACATGCAGAAATTTTAAAGATATATTGGACGTGTATTTCCTGAATCATACTGTTAATCCAAATCTGGGATTAGATCTAGACAAAGCACCAACACACACATGAACGCAGTAAACTAAACATAAAAGGGTAAAGTATCTTAGAAAATTACCGATACGAAGAGAGATAACTCATAAATGATCAAACTGAGGGAGTTACTTACATGCTTTAATCCCTCGTGTAGATGGTTCACCTCGTGAGAAATGTGGCACTTGAGAGAATAAGGATATTCTTTCTCTGAACTTTCTTCACCACTTTCTTCACAATATACTCTGCCCATCAAAGTATGAACCATCAAATTATGAACAAGAAAACAGATGGCAATATGGCATTGTGATTTAAGGAAAAAGCATATACCTACATACAAACAACTTGCCAGTTTACATTCCCTTTTAAACTTTAATTAGCATATCATCTTTACTTAGATATTCTAACCATCTTTCAGCTTAAAGCAGCAGATCATCAAATTATATATTCCAAGCATTATTCAACTTTAATTAGCAGTTCAGCAAACTAGATATTCTAAGCATATTTCATATTCAAGCCAGACCATCACCAAATTGGATATTCTAAGCACCTTTGAACTTTTTTCAGAAGATCATCAAACAAACTTGCAAGAGATGTTGCAAGATGCATAGTTTTCTCTTCACAGGAAAGGTATTTTTAATAAGAATGCGACTTTGAAATGAGAAATTCTCATAACATTGGCCACTAATTGAAGCACCATTAGGTAACCCCAAGTGAAGTGTTCAAAATGATGATCCCTAAAGCCCAATAATCCAACAGAACTCTACTATCATTGACAATTCTAATCATTCTTCCAATAGAACTACTTTATATAACAGATTTTCAGTAAAAAAAATAGGATCAAAAGTTGAGGTCAGTATTTTGTAAACTGACAAGGATATACTTAACTCCCTACCGTCAATTTTTTTATCTCTAATGGATGAACTCCACAACAATCAAGAATTGATAAATTCTATCAGTTAGGAAAAACTGGATAAATTCAATATTTCAGACTGCTAAAGGTATATCAGTCTGCATATACATAGAGAATACATACAACAAAGAGGACGAGAGAGCAAGAGAGAAATGAAGTACCACAGATCACAAATTAGTAATATAATCTACCTGTTGACAAGTTCAATACCAAAGAGAGCCTTCATAGTGTCTAAACTGTCACTGCATGTAAATCACAAGCCACATAACTTGTTAGTTTTAATAGAAGATATGAACGAGGAAAAACTCGCAGGACAGAAAACAAAGTAAATACTGAGAATATCTGGATGCGTTATCAAGGAGAAGAAAAAGAGAAGCATATAATATTCTTTATATGACTTTGCATGTATTCTTTGCATAATGTTCTAGGTTTCTAGCTAACCACTCAGTGCATGTCATCCTCAAGTCAATGAGATTTTAACGTTTCATCAGAAGGAAGAGGTATACGCTGAGCTAGGTGATTTCAAGGACTGGGAAAGGGTGTAGAGCAGTTGTGTCCAACATTCTTCAGCATCCTGTGATGTAACCACAAAATGTTCATGCAGTGTGTACGGAGAGACTAGGTATAGAAAAAAAAGGTATTAAGTGAAAAGGGAGAACCTGTTGCATGAAAGAACCATTGTGCAGCTGACCAAATTGAGGAAACTTTTTACGCAATACCTGCAGATAAATATGTTAATTTGATATCTTATCAAGTAATCAAAAAAAAGGTACTCTCCATGATGAAATGCTAAGTGAAGGCTGCCTAAGCAAGAAATAGGAAAGTCCTCTAAATATGTACCAATTAGATGTCTATAACATCAGAATTCAGAACTGAATAAAAAGAAGCTGAAAATGATGTTACATCTGCTAAGAAATTGGATGAGAGCAACTTGCCGAACTATAATTTATAACAATTAAGCATGTTTTACAGAACACATCTGCTCAATTTCTGGGTTGGAGTAACTAATTGAGTAGGGCAATAGACCATGATATTTGTTTTACTATAAAGGTACAATTATGAGAATCATCCTATAAGAATAAGAACCAACACTAGTTGATTTTTACAGTTATATATACACATAATTTCATCCTATCCAAATGGAGCCATTATCAACACTTCAGAAAAAAACTAACTGAAAGTCCAGAAGCATTTCGTTGAAGAATAACGAAATTCATCAGAAGTCAGAAGATAATGGAAAATATGCAAGACCAAAGCCCCTGCAAACTTACTATAGGAAAAGGCTAAAAATTCACATCAAAGTTGCATGACATCTTCCTAATTATCAATTAGTTTCTGCTTTCTAGACAGCTCCTCTTCATCCTTAATCCTTACCGGATGTAATTATTTGTGTCTAAATATTTCCCATACCATCCATATCATATCTAGATATTCTCTTTAGTCCTAAGTAACATTCTAGCATATTGCTTGGCTTAAGGGCTAAGCTTTTGACATCTATAAATAGTTTAAGGAGCTGCTATGCAATCTATCTTTCGGAAAAATAATCACATTCTAAAATTGATGTATCCTTCAATTTCTCAGCAGGTTGTAAGATACTAGCAACTCAGCAAAAGATCCAATCAAGAACTTTCAGTAACAGAGAAATAGGTGGTGAACCCACCATCCAAAACTGCATTGGAGTCACTGGTTTGCTATTTTTATCAAGCTCGGTAAATAAATCTCTTGCTGCAACAGTTAAAAGATGAGAAGTTTGATCCAGATCATTGCTCCGGCCAGATTGTGGGTACCTAAACGATAAAGTTGAGGGGGGAAATCAGTCATCTGAATAATTATAATGTCTTAAATGTTGTCCAACAATGCAGTGAAGACTTGCACCGTAAATGATAGGGATAATCGATTGTATAAACTTGTTTTTTCCCAAATAAAAAACACAGTGCTTACTCAATTAGAGCAGACTTCAGCTCAGGAACTGAATGCAAGCACTGGATTGTAGAGTTCATGTAGCAAGTATTTCCCAAATTAAATAAACCAGAAGAATGGCCCTGCCAAAAAAGGCACAACATGGGTGCAAATTAATATTATAAGGAAAGACATGTAAAAAATGAATCAGGAAAACCATATCATAAAAACATGAAATTGATGTCACCTACATATAATGGAACACAAAACTAATCATAATGCAAAGTTTCATCCAGTAAATCCAAAAAAGGAAGCAGGAATGACATGACAAAGGTAAGCTTCTAGGACACCTATTATAAGTAGGTCATAAAGCTCAAAAACCAGAAGACATAAATCAGTACAAGCAATGAAGAGGAAAATCTAAGAAAAAAGTGAAATCGAATAGAAGACTGAGAACCAATCCCATGTGAGGTTCTCCAAAAAGGCAAGCCTTGTCCACGCTTTAAGAGGTTCAATCACAAAACCATATCCTTATTACCTTCTACCCTATGTAGACTCTTATTTATAGCCTAGCTATATTTTAGATGCCCTAGTTAGTCTTAACTATAGTTGGATAAACCAATCTTTCTCCAAGAGCCACGCATTTCATCTGCTACTCCTAATGGCTGCCATTTGCTTTGTCATTCCACCTCCCTTTTCACTTCCTAACATTTCCACCCCAACCAAAGAAGCCTCATCTCACAGCCTGGGATTAATATGATGTATCTCCAACTCAATCGTAGTCACTTATGACTGCATGAGCATCCATTAGTGAATCAATTAGGCTGCTTAACCAAGATTATTCCAGGTAGGGCTAGATTAGTGGCAGTAATTTTTGTAAGTACTTCAGATATTTTCACCGTCCAAGTGATGCTAACATCATCGTTCCATCAAAGGCCAAATTTACCAAACTAGATGTGCATGGTCCTAGTCCACTCATCTTGCAGCCATCAGGTAGAACTCACAGATCAAAGAGGAGGGGGAGGTTGCAGTATTATCCCAGGTTCAATACTGAAGTAAAACATTACGATGAGCAACAGAGAGTGATTGTCAAGAGTAGGATAATTAAATAACAAACTACAAAGCAATAACAAGGTGGATAGTTGTTTGGTTGAAAAAAAAGGACAAACATTCTACGTATCTGAGAAGGAACAAGCACAATGCTTGTCCAAAATATAGTCCTTGAAGTCATACCAAGGCAACAGCTTGCTCTTCCTCAGGGAGATCTTCCATGAATACTGGGCCCTTCTCTGGAGCCTTTACGATCTCATCTGCAGTTCCCATCATCATCAACCTCTGACCCTGAATAAAAGAAAAGACAGTAAGCAACAATTTCTAATAAATTAACAGGAGTCGGAGAAGCAAATGGTCTACCTCCTTGACCCCCAAAGTTGACCAGTCAGCATCATCCTAAATTTTCAGGAAGAAAAGTTAAAAAGAGCAATATTTGGCCAATGCATCACGGATTTTTATTAAAGATTAATCTATATGGATACAGGAAATGCTGATTGAATATCTCCTCTCACAATTTTCTCATACCTTCAATAGACCACCTTTGACCATAATTTTCTGCCTTTCAGGCGGTACTCCAGTTAGATCAAACAATTGGACCTTGAAAACATATGGGGGCTGGCTAGTGTCAATTTCGACATCAGGAAATACTTCTTTCTGCCACTTCACACTAACTGCATAAAAATTAAGTATCTGATGGTTAAACACAAATAAAATCACCTTAATGCCAATGGTATATTTCATCAGACTATTGCATTAGCCATTAATTGTTTCGTTGAGCAGCTGTTTGTTGTAAGTTATTTATAATTTATGCAAACTAGCTGTTAGTCAATGGCTACACATTACATATAAATTGGCACACAACATGCTATTCCATATATATATTAAGTTGCATATTTTCAATCAGTTTAAAATGTGGTCGAACACATCACACTCAGCTGACGGCTTTTTAATCCAAAGACTCTAATTAAGAATCTAAAAATCTGATTGATGCCATGAAGGAAGCAAAATAAAGCCTAGGAAGGAACAGAAGACTCTAAATCAAATTTACACCTAGGATGAGTCAATTCCTTTTGCCACTCAATCAAACAATATATAGGAACTAATCCCCACTTTTTCGATGTTTACATATTCCACCACCATGATTGCTGCATCCTCCGACTTATGTCTAACATGATACTTCACTTCCTTCCGTCCTCAGTTCCTCACCCATGAGAGAATGATATGATAAAGCATATTTTCGAGCAATTAGACCTATTAGACTACAGAAACAACCACATGGCGGAACATCCAAAAGCATTAGTGGAATGGACAAAAAAAGACCCAACGGTTACACAATTTTTTTACAATAGATATCTCTATAAAATTAGCATCAGAAGCTGCAAATTAGTTCAGTGGAGCATTAATTAGCTTAAGATTAGCTATAGTGCTATAAAAATCCACATCCGTGCAAGCATCTTTGCACTTTAATCACGACATCATCATGATATCCATATTACTCCAAATGTCCAATTGCATTTACCTAAAGTCAAGTGAACCATAGCGCATTTGACCCCATGAACTGATGATTAACATCAAACTACCACCAAAACTCAACCACATGTTTAAGATCCAAATAGAAATTAATAAGAGGAAATTAGACGTCCCAACACCAATCAAATGCCAATGCCATCGAGGAAAACGAAAATTAACTAAAATCAGCCGACGATTCTCCTGCTTCGAACGCAAACAAACAGGCCGATCAAATTAAAAATTCACAGCATCACATGGCATGAAGATCTATCAGCAAACGGTACAAAAAAAGGTAATTGTCGACGGGGATTTAAGCGCAGCGACAAATTTGATATTCTGATTAGAGCAGAGAAGGAGAAAGGGATCGAAGAGTGAAGAGAACCTCTCGGCATGATTGGAGTAGAAGGTTCTTCGAAGACTTGCAACTCGATGGATCTACGGAGGGAACGAGCTCAAGGTTTGGCTTGCTTGAAAAGTTGGATAAATTGGGAGCAAATAAAACGGAAGGCTCGATTAGAATCGAGATGTTGCCGGTACTTGTCAATATATACCCGGGTCGGGCGCACCGCCTGAATTTTTATTTTTTTTTTGTATAACGTATGTTGACCTAAGAGGGAGTTAGAGCTCTAATCCAAGACGAGCAGTTCGGGCTGTAATTCGAGACGAACAGTTCGGGTTAGGTTCGAACTCGGCTCGTCAAAAGCTTGTATTCGGCTCGTTCATATTATAAAATGAGCCGAATACGAGTTTGATAATGGGCTCGTTACGAGACGTTCGTTAAGACTCGTTTAAAAAAGAAAATAGAATTAGGAATTTAGGGGAATTAGGTTATTGTAAACAGTAAAGACTCGAACTTCACGAGATTCTCAAATCTCTCTTCTCGGCGGCGACTGGGCGAAGACGAATAGTTCAGACGGCCGAAGGCATCCTCCGAGTCTTCGACGGCCTCCTCCGAGTCTTTGACGGCCACAACTTCCTCTGACGGAGACTATGACTAATCCCTCATAGTCCAACGTAGCAACAACAACATCTCGTTTCTGTCGAGACCCTGGGTACTCTTCTTGTCTAAATCATCCTATTGTGTGTGGTGAATGGTGAATTGGCTAGGTGATACGCCCCCGGATGACATCGTCATCCGTGCTTCCGGCTAGAAGGACCCGCACCATTTTGAAGACATTTATTATTATTCGGCTATTTAATAATTGGTTTTTTATATTCGAAACTTTAATTTCGGACCTTAATTCCGTGACTTAAATTCCGACCTTTCATATTTTAGTCTTTTCATTTACTAGAACTTAATTCTGGCTTTTAATTCCGTCATTTATGTTTGGACTCTTTGTATGGCCTTCCTCCACTATATAAGGATGGTTTGACTCATCTGTAAGATATGTCTAAGTTGAATACTAGGTATTGAGAAGGAAAACCCTCTTACTTGGTTTAGGCATCACTTCTTCTTCCATCCTCTTAAAAGTTCTATCTTGGATCTAGTCTTTGATCCAAGCATTCATCCTCGAGGATCCTTTTGAAGGATCAACCAAACGCTTCCGCCACCCAAATTCTAAGTTTGATCCAATTCAAACGATCAAGAAGAAGTAGTTGACGTTTCTCCTCGATCTAGATCGCTCGTATTTGTATCATTGGTATCAGAGTCAGGGATCGAGGTCAAGTTCTATCATTGGTATCAGAGCTCGGGATCAAGGTCAAGTTCTTTACTTGTGTTCTTGATTGTTCATCAAAAACTTTTTTCTCTTTGGTGTTCTTCAAAGTTATTCAGTGATCTTCAAGTGTTCTTCGGTGTTCTTCAGTATTCTTCGAAGATCTTCATCGTGTTTTTCAGTGTTCTTCATCGTTCATCATGTTCTATGATGATGATCAGTTTGATTTGTATGGAGAATGGTTGCCTTCTCCACATGAACTAAAGCACAAAGTCTCCACAAAGAGGCACCGGCGGTATTCACAAGACCGACGGAGAGAATACTTTGAGGATGAGGAGTGGTTGCCTCCTCCAGACCCACCACGGCCGACTTATACCATGGATGGGCACCAACGGTATCCACACCGACAAGCTTATTTTGAGGATACTTATATTGCCCCAAGACGTCATGCTAATGTCCAAGAAGAGTTGGTCGTGCTCAAGGCAACAAATGATGATCTAAAGCGTGAGTTAGAAGCTTTGAAGGCACAAATTCTTGCCCTAACGACGGTTGCCCAACAAGAAGAACCTCACGCGGTGTCACAACCACGGTGCGAGTTGGTGGTCCAACCGTTGTATGATGAAGTTAAAGACGAGGAAGATGTCGTCATTAAAAACTTGTGCCCCGGTTATTCCAATTCATCTTGTCAATCCGTTATGTGGAGAGTACTTTCAAGATGACAAAGATGAAGCCATCATTGAGAAAGAAGAAATCGACTCCGACAACGGCACAATTGTGTTGATGGAATGCAAATCCGACTCGTATGATCCGAGGTTTGTCTTTACATTGCCAACTAACTCCCATCTTGGCTTGCCTTTCAACATTTTTAGTGTGCCTCCACCGCTCAACAGCAAGACCATTTGCGGCATAAGAGACAAAGTCCACAGTGTCACCATCATGTCGAACTACAAGTTCGAGCCTCCCGATCTGGAGTTTGTCCTCTTTATGTTCGACAAGATTGGTGGCCCCACCGTTCTTTTGAAAGATTACAAGTCCAAGCCGCCCGACTCCGACAATGTGCATCCAGTGCTGCATTTCAAGGGTCTTGTTCCTCAAGTGACTTCTTTCTTTTCTGACAGTGAAACGGGGACGTTTCACATTTAAGAGGAGGATAATGATACGCCCCCGGATGACATCGTCATCCGTGCTTCCGGCTAGAAGGACCCGCACCATTTTGAAGACATTTATTATTATTCGGCTATTTAATAATTGGCTTTTTATATTCGGAACTTTAATTCCGGAACGTAATTCCGTGACTTAAATTTCGACCTTTCATATTTTAGGCTTTTCATTTACTAGAACTTAGTTCTGGCTTTTAATTCCGTCATTTATGTTTGGACTCTTTGTATGACCTCCATCCACTATATAAGGATGACTTGACTCATTTGTAAGATATGTCTAAGTTGAATACTAAGTATTGAGAAGGAAAACCCTCTTACTTGGTTTAGGCATCACTTCTTCTTCCATCATCTTAAAAGTTCTATCTTGGATCTAGTCTTTGATCCAAGCATTCATCCTCGAGGATCCTTTTGAAGGATCAACCAAACGTTTCCGCCACCCAAATTCTAAGTTTGATCCAATTCAAACGATCAAGAAGAAGTAGTTGACGTTTCTCCTCGATCTAGATCGCCCGTATTTATATCACTAGGGAATATTCGTCTTCTCACGAGCCCGAGCCGATCCCGAGCTTTAGAATTAGCTCGCGAGACGAATCCAAGCTTGATCCAAGACTCGTAAAAAATTTCAAGCTCGGCTCGGCTCGTTTAGAAACGAGCCGAGCTGGAACACCCAAGTGCTCGGCTTGAGCAGCTCAAACTACAACACTACTTGGAGTAGTTCACCCTAAAGAGGACACGGCTTGGGATTATAAAAAAAATGGGATAGTGTCAAGGTTACAAATATAGCAATTTGTCGACAAAACAATTGACTTCTCTAGATACATGCTTAAATTGAACTTCGTCAAAAAAAGTAAAGATTCAATCTAGAGTCAGATAAATTATATCAACCTTCTAGGAGCAACTCCGAAACTTGGAATGTATGTGTAAAATGGTTATGTAGACGGTTATTGTAATATTTAACATAATTGCGCAATTCATAAGTAAAGAAGCAATTTGTTCTCCATTATACGCTATACAAGGAAACAATTTGTAACTCTCCTTCATTCGTGGGCCATATTTATCCTTTTCATTTTTTTCAAAAAACACGTTGTTGTAGACCTTCTTCTATTTCATTTGGCATTGATCATTGTTGCATGCCGATTTGATCGAGATTTGTGTGTGAATCGATATATCCTCATATATCTGCTTCGATCATTGAGTTTTTCCTTGCGTATGTAGCAAGCAACGAATATTCATAAATAATGGGTAGTCTTTTGTTGCTAGATTCAATGCTTTGAACCGTTTGTATTGTCAACTGCTTCAATGGTGTGTATATTTTAAAGATATGGCATACATAAGTGTACGCAATCGCAAAAAACGCTGACACATAATACACCTTCATATCGGAATTTTCACATTGAAAACTATCTAGTTTGTGTTCCTGGTAAGTAGTATGTTTTTAATTGTGTTTTGAATTTTGTGTAAGCTAATATGATTGTGTACGTATAGTTTTTTTTACTCAAATTTTCAGTTGTTGTGTTTTGTATATGGTTATGTAAATGTATTGTTGTTTGTACATATGAGTAGGCACTGTCAGTAGTGTACAATATGTATATGATATATTGAACTTATGTTGGATATCTATATTGTGTACATATATGTAGAGTGTTATATTTATCTTCTATTGAGTTTGTATATTTTGAGTGTAACATATATGTATTGTGCGTCCATAAAAACAATAGTATGTATTTTGTGAATGTTTTGATTGTAAATATATATCTACTATATGTACATTTATCTATAAATTATGTATCTTGTGTTTTTATGTTTCAAATTTTTACCTCAAATTGGCCGTTGACAAACGATGAACAAAAAGTAGAAGAAGACGAATGTTGAAGACGACGGTTGAAGACAAAGTTCGAAGAGTTGGTTTCTCTGGTTTCTTTGTCGTTGCTGAGAGAGGGATGTTGATTTGATTTTCGAAACTCTAGCTTTCGGTTGAAAAAAGCGCTCAAACATATTCAGGAATCTTCAATATTTGATTACCATAAATTTTGACGGTTTCTCTTTTTTTGGTAGTTTGTTATATCCTATTTTAATTAACTACCCCCAACTTTCTTACTTAATATCAACATTAATCATCCATTTTATCTTTATTTTTATTTACAAAATTTTAGTGGCATATTTTGTATCCATGATACAAAAAGTGTCTTACTACACCAATATTCTCGGTCTGTCCTGACGACACACAATTGTAACGCCCCAAATTTTAGGTGTGTTTTCAATAATTATTTATCTAATATTTTTTTTAATGGCTAAATATTTTACGAGTATTTTGACATCGTAAATTAAATTTTTCGAGCTTATATATATATATATATATATAGACTTTTATCCACATATTTATTTTGGAAAGGTACGAAAATATTTGCCGATCCGGAGAATTCATTCCGATTAGTTTTGATCAAGTTAATTCTATTACTCAATTTTTTCTTTTTTATTTTCTTTCTCCTTTTTCTTCCCCTTACGTGTGTGACGTGTGTGACGTGTGTGACGTCTTCCCACCTACGCTCAACTTAGCTGCAATGATTTTACCTTGCAGCTCCCGGGGTATGAAACCTAGCCCTCACACGCCACCCCTCAACCCGACCCATGGTTACCCTCACCTCTCTTCTGCTCTTGACAACAACTCATTCTTCTCTCACCTTCTGCTCTCAACCCAAGCTCTCCCTCTTTTACTCTCTGCAAACTCAATGTTCTGCACCACCGGCTTGGAACTCCGCCAAAAAGCCAGCTCGATGTGCCTTCCTCCAGCCTCCACCAACAACCAAGGGTGAAGCAAGCCATCTGCTTGTGGGCTGCTGCCGACCCTGAAGACGAGCCACAAGGAGACCTCCCGCTCCTTCCCTGTCCGCCCTTCACACTGGAGCGTCCGCTTGCTCCCGCCACCGGTCCAAATTGAGAAACGAGAAAACCCTCATCTCCTTCCTTTTTGTTGCCCTTCTCGATTTGGAGCCTTGACTGCGGCGTCCCTGCTCCACCGTCGAAGCTCACCGAAGCTGCATCGGACAGCCTCGCCCTTGACCTCGCCAGAACATATCCCTGTCGCCTGTGGTCCCCTCTGTCTCACCACATCTTCCGGCCGCCTTCCCCCTTGCTCTTGCCTCTCTGTCGGGTTCGAACAACCCAGACCGCCGGATCCATGGCCGCCTTTGGCCGCCTCGACCCATCTCCACCTCTTGCAGCCATCGATTTAGAATTGCCATGGATCTCTTTCAACTTCCGCAACCACCAGTGACCCGACGTTTTGCCTCGCCTCCTTCCTCGCCATCGGAGCCCTTGCGCAGTCCCTCCACCGCCGCTTCTCTCCTTTGCTTTGCCCTAGCCGGAGCCCAGTGAAGATTGTCGTCAACTCCTCTGCCTCCGCTTCTCTCTCGCAGCAATTGGAATGGGTTACGCAGAAACCCTATTTCCCTCTATTTAAATCGGGCCCCCTGATTTTGGTTATAATTGCAAATGTGACCCCGTACTTTGTATTTTACGTTTTTGACCCAAGTTTTGTGAAATTTGAAATGTATCCCTGCAGAATTATTTACAGTTTTGGCCCCATAACTTTATTTGCAGATTATGACCCATGTTTTTATAAGTGTATAGTTTGTCCGGAAAATGTTAAGCGGTTTTGTTTATCCTTGGCTTTGAGAACGAGTTTTACCATTGGGTTTATGATGTTGTTTAGATTGCCCGGAAAATATAATTACGGATTTTTAAATTCGGTTTATGGTTCAAGTGATAGTTTTGGGTTTACGACCAAGTGGTTTGATTTCATATTTTCGCCAGGGAAGGGTTTAACGAGTTTTAACGTTAGCTTTTGAAAATGGATTTTCTTAGAATATTTATATTATACATTCCGTTCAAGTTTAGCGTATGAGCTAAACTTGCTTAGTTTTGGTGTTAGGTTCGGAAGCGTCCCTATAAAGACCTAACAAGTCCAAGTCGACATCCGTTGATCGATTTCCGTCTTTTGAAGTCGTGTGAGTATCCTTTACCTCAATCTAGTTATGTTTAGTAGTATCATGCTAGGTTGGATATAACGTAACTTAGAGTGAATACCAAGTAGTGGTTATGGACCTTAGGTGAGTGTTTGAGGATTGTGAAATGTTTTATGACTTGAGGTGTTAATGTTATCTTGTGTGGCTTGTGAGGTTTGAGAATTGGAGTATATGGTTGTTGAGTTTATGGGCTAGGATATGCGTATCCTAACATGGTGTTGTTAGTGTTGCGTTTGTTTGGACTATACATATTTATCCTAGTATGTACTATGGGTTATGATCGTGCGAGTTCATAGGGTCTAGAAGTCTAAGGACTTCTAGCTTGTGTTGAGTGTGATGTGAGCATGAGAGATTCTAGGATGCGGTCCTAGAATTGAGAGTCAAATGGTCTTGCGTAGATCATTTGTATAGAAGTCTAAGACTTCTATTGTGAGTGGGTTGTTGTTGATATAGTTATCTTCTTGTGAGCAGGTTATGGGCTTCCTCCCTAAGGAAGCGAGAGTGTTGTGAGTTGAGTGTGGTGACGAGGTAAGTCTTCGGACTTACTTAGCTCGTATTCCTTGTATTAGCATCTATGTGTGTTTGGTGGTGTGTGTTTATTGTTTATGTTATAACAATTAAACCGGAAATAGGACCACCGACCTTTATACTATTTGGCCCAAGTGTATGATAACGGGCGGTGACATCACTGCCTAGCTCTTGCGTAGAGCTAGGAGGTTCTTGGCAACTAGCCCGTGTGGTTAGACGGTCGGAGGCATCCACCGTTCCATGCGGTAAGTGGGGACCGAGGCGAGTTTCGGGAGATTCTCGTGTCACAAAAGAAGTTGAATTAGAACGGGATACGACTTAATAATAAAAAGATAATAAACCGGACTTGTGTGATTTGATGTATAATGTGTGTTATGTTGAATTACTTGCGTGTGTGCCTTTCACCTTGATTCTAATGCTTTGAATATAGCTAACGGTTTTATACCGATTGTTGTAGATTGTCTTGCAGGTTAGGAATGCGGCCGAGAGATCCGGAAGGGTGGGCAGCCGGGGTCCGTACATTTTAGGAAGGGTTTTGTTTGGAGTCATGTCTGGAGTTTTGTATATTGTATTATTGTATGCCACATGTATGGAGTTTCGGGAGATTCTCGTGTCACAAAAGAAGTTGAATTAGAACGGGATACGACTTAATAATAAAAAGATAATAAACCGGACTTGTGTGATTTGATGTATAATGTGTGTTATGTTGAATTACTTGCGTGTGTGCCTTTCACCTTGATTCTAATGCTTTGAATATAGCTAACGGTTTTATACCGATTGTTGTAGATTGTCTTGCAGGTTAGGAATGCGGCCGAGAGATCCGGAAGGGTGGGCAGCCGGGGTCCGTACATTTTAGGAAGGGTTTTGTTTGGAGTCATGTCTGGAGTTTTGTATATTGTATTATTGTATGCCACATGTATGGCGTTTGGTCTTTGTAGTTGTTTTCGGCTGAAGTCCGTGGTTTGTTTTCTTTTGGGTTTTCTTACATTGCATTAAATGTATTTCGGTTTTGGCCTATATTTGTGTCTTGTTGCAAGATCCGGTGAAATTGTTGTCAAGCTAAGGGTCGGGACCCATTGTGAGGTCCCAACCCGTAGCATCCCGAGTCCCGCGGATTCGGGGTGTTACAAAAGTGGTATCAGAGCCCTAGGTTGACAACAATGGCACTCGCAATCTTCTAAAGGCCGAATAAGGAATAAACAGAACCCAGCGGGTTCTGAGTTTTTGTTTTCAAAATCACATGCATGAGTCGGGGTAGAATGTACAGACCACCACTCCTTCCGCAGATCTTGACAGCTTAGTTTATTGGATTTTGATATGTATATATATATGTATATATAGATATGTATATGAGGTTTGTAGTTATGCATGATGGAATTGATGTGTATCTTCGTGGATTTTTGTTGCATGATGGACTTGATATACATGTATAGTTATATATGTTGATTATAATGTGTTTTAGACCTTGTTTTGTTGTTATGGATTTCCGGATGTGTTATATTATGGTAGTAATGTGAACATAGGATTTATATAGTCTTATATACGGACTCTTATTATATAGTAGCATATGAAGATGTAGGACCTTATAGAAAAGATGATAGTAAGATATCATCACCTTTAGGACGATATTGTTGGCATAGGATATCGTTCATACGAGGAAGAATAAGCTTAAGTATCGTGTTTGAGCGTTAAGTTCAGACAAATACCATGGCGTGCTCGGATTCCTTTTAGAGGATGTCGAAGAGGAGGATTAGAGATGACGTAAACGAAGGACAACCAAGTGGAAAGAAGAACTCGAGACGATTAAAGAGAGATCGAGATGGAGCAATACAAGTAAAGAGAGCAACATTAAGGTATATAAGTGGTTATAAAGAAACCGGGATTGTACGACAACGAGACCAATAGTGAAAACAAACTTAATCTCTTCTAGAAGACGCGTGGACAACTAGAGATACGAATCGAGAAGGAGATGGATACATTATAGCAAGGTTAAAAGTGGTGTTCTACTAAGAAGTAAAAGTTTTCCCTAGGCGCTCCTAGGCATGTGACTCGAGATGAGAGGTGCGGATGAACCAATCACAAAAGATTTAAGGGACCCGTAAGTTAAGCTTACGGGGGTATCAAAAGGTGAAGTGTCTATTTTACGAGATCCCAAGAGGGTAACTTTCTTCGGATATGTGAAGCTACGAGAAGAATCATGTGGTGAAAGTTCACATAGTAGAAATACCTGGCGGAGTCAATCATTTTCCGTCATTGAGATGAAACTGAGCAACGCTAAGAAGGAGGAAGGGTGTGTGGATGATGATCTTCAGAAGATGAAAGATAAAACAAGGAGTTTTGATTGAAAGACCAACCTAGAGAAGAGAGAGTAGTTACTAACCATAGAGATGTGGGGAAGATGCACTTATTGGATATTATGAAGAACGGTTAAGCCTATAAACGGGAGTTATGCGACACAACAAGGCCGAGAAGGTATAGTTACCTTATAGAAGAAGAAGGAAGCGTGGAGTGTATAAAGAGTTAACGGAGTGTGTGAAGGGTGAAATGAGCAAGTGAAGTTTAAGATAGAGTGCCCTGAGAGGGTAGCCTTCAGGAGAATGGTAACATGGAGGGTAAGTAGAATGGTAAGTCATTGACATTGGATGAGAAGAGTAATTGATGAGAACCAAGAACGCACGTGTGCGGGTTGGCTATTGATGAGCATATATGAGAAGATTAGGCAAGACAATGGCATGAAGGATCGGTAACAAGAGATTGGAGGATTTCCAGTGGTTCGGTGTAAGTAGTGAGGGAGTATGTCAACTAAGTACAATTGTCTTAATCAAGTAATATCGCATGGGTTCAAAGAAAGTGAATGTAACAGACCTCCTAGGGAGGGATTGTAATGACCCTTTGCGACATTCTTCGGTCATGAGAACGACATATGGGAGAGCGACCCAGATTAGAAGTTTTAAGGTTTGATCATGGTAAAGGGAACCAGTAGATCAAGAGAAAGGTAAGGTTTTCATTGTTTGTGGTGCGTAGACGGGAGTATAATAAGATGATACATAATATGTTTGTTCTAATGAAATGATAGTATGTTTTCGCGAGCAAAAGCTGAGTCAGATGTTTCAAACTCACACGGAAGAGTCATGGTGGCTATAGCGTGAAAGGGAGAACCTAGATAAGGGAAACGCTGTGAGCTTAGAGTTATGATGTTAGTACTTGGTGAAGTAATGAGTGGATCTTTCAGTGATTGTGGATGACTTTCGCCTAGCGTTTTTCCACGGGGCATACTAGTATGGTTGTGAAGATTGTTCATGGAATACCAAGAGATGCTTCAGGTGACCAACATAAGTAAGAGAAGACCGAAGTTTTGTTTGTTGTCGATATGAGATGTACAAGAGGTACATGAAATATTGAGGTTAGAGCCTCTACTGTCGGTTTGACGTTACATAAGAAAATGAAGTATAAATTTCTACGCTTACTTGAAGAAAGGATAGGATGTCTACGGTGAAAGCTTATATAGAAGACGAAGAGCTCCTTCCATATGTTAGGATGCCATAAAAAAGCGAAGAAGATAAGGTAAATTGTTTTGAAGCACATTTAAGTCCTGCCGTTTGGACCCTTATGGCTGCACCTAAGTGAGAAACCTTAGAAGATCTTTACAATCATGTCACCATAGAGGGAGGATGAGATTAAGTTATAGGATTACTTAAATAAGGCTACAAGAGCCTATAGACTCGAGCAAGTCTCTCGAGTTCGAGAGATGAAGGATCTCTGAAAGAGAACGATAAACATTGTAGCTAAATATGGAACAATACACGTGTTTGAAGGACGTCACCTCAACAGATCGGGGTAGATCATTAGTACCATGACCACCTGTCAAGTGTTAAGACAAGGTTGTGTCGGTTACTACGTTATGTGACGAAAGAGGAAAAGACAAAAACCGAGATATCACGGATTCCAATATGTCAGAATGCGGATTTTCTCACTAAGGTCGAGCTTGATTCAATTCCGATATCTAAGGCGCCGTATGGAATTACACTTGTGTAGAGATATGAGATGTGGAAGCAAGTGAAAGAGCAATTGCAAGAACTTATTGAAAAGAGTTCATTAGAATAGTGAAATGTTATGGAGAACTCCGAAGGTTTTCTTGAACTCTCGATTCGAAGTTCATATTGGTATATATCTTAAACTCTTGATTTGAAGTTGTTATAGAGAACACCAGTTGGCGAAAAGAGAGACAACTATCTCCGTTTGTACATCGATTACCGCGAGTTGAACAAGATAACAATGAAGAACAAGTATCCCTTACCACGTATAGATGATCTACTCGATCGGTAGTCTCTTCAAAAATGATTTAAGGTCTGATTGTCACCAATTGAGAATTCGAGATTGCGATAGTGCAAATACGACATTTTGGTCAAACCATGGTCACTACGAGTTGTAGAGATTCAATATGGGCTTACCAATGCCCCGGATAAGATATTTCGGTCTACTCGAGAACAAGAGAGAAGTTGTATGACAAGTTGTCTCGGGATGGCAACCCCCGAAGGATGTGAAAGAAGTTACAAGTTTTCTTGGATGTGCTGGTCATTCCCGGAATTTGTGGAGAAATTCTCCAAAGTAATACCATCAATGACTAACATACGTTGGAAGATGAAGAAGTTTTGGAAATGGACAAGGGTCATAAGAGTTGATAAGGGTTAATAAAAGAGATTCATTGGTGCAACTACTTTGAAATTGACTCGAGGTTTGATGGGTTTGAAGTGTATAAGTGATTCTCCAAGACAAGGTCTTGATTGGGTATTGAGGAACGATGTAAAAGTAATAACATATGTATCTCTTCCTTTATTACTTGTAACTTGCAACAAGAATTGAGGAAACGTAACATCAAAGTTTGGTTTGATAAGAACATAAGGCAATGGTGTGAATTTGGAGTTCAATTTTCTTGGTTAGAGACAAGCAAAGAAGAAACATAATGGAAATGTTGCATTTAGAAATACCCGAGAAGAAGTTGAGTTCCCGATATATCCGACCTTTTTGAGATCTTAGCGTGATTTGGGAAGGTGGTTTACCGGTTGGCGTAGCCGCCAAGAGTAGAGAGTGTTCACCCGGTGTTCATGTGTATGAGTCGAGAGAGTATATACACGACTCGAGACAGATTGTCAGTTATGGTGTATGAGTTTTACATTCAGCTAGTATCATCGATAGAATCGACGGGTTAGACCTAGTTCTTTCCATTGTTGAGTTATGTGCATGTGTGTGTTATGTGTAGTTTGTTCCCGTGCAGGAATGTGTTTTATGATCTAATATATCTTGCGTTGATAGTTGAGTAGATGATGCGTTTAGATTAGAAGGTTTAAGCCTTCTTAGTTTGAGAGTTCATACCTCGGTCTTAAGGACCGAGATGTTCGACGCATAGCAAGTTTCGGGACGAAACTTGTTTTAAGGGGGATCTGTTGTAACGCCCCAAATTTTAGGTGTGTTTTCAATAATTATTTATCTAATATTTTTTTTAATGGCTAAATATTTTACGAGTATTTTGACATCGTAAATTAAATTTTTCGAGCTTATATATATATATATATAGACTTTTATCCACATATTTATTTTGGAAAGGTACGAAAATATTTGCCGATCCGGAGAATTCATTCCGATTAGTTTTGATCAAGTTAATTCTATTACTCAATTTTTTCTTTTTTATTTTCTTTCTCCTTTTTCTTCCCCTTACGTGTGTGACGTGTGTGACGTGTGTGACGTCTTCCCACCTACGCTCAACTTAGCTGCAATGATTTTACCTTGCAGCTCCCGGGGTATGAAACCTAGCCCTCACACGCCACCCCTCAACCCGACCCATGGTTACCCTCACCTCTCTTCTGCTCTTGACAACAACTCATTCTTCTCTCACCTTCTGCTCTCAACCCAAGCTCTCCCTCTTTTACTCTCTGCAAACTCAATGTTCTGCACCACCGGCTTGGAACTCCGCCAAAAAGCCAGCTCGATGTGCCTTCCTCCAGCCTCCACCAACAACCAAGGGTGAAGCAAGCCATCTGCTTGTGGGCTGCTGCCGACCCTGAAGACGAGCCACAAGGAGACCTCCCGCTCCTTCCCTGTCCGCCCTTCACACTGGAGCGTCCGCTTGCTCCCGCCACCGGTCCAAATTGAGAAACGAGAAAGCCCTCATCTCCTTCCTTTTTGTTGCCCTTCTCGATTTGGAGCCTTGACTGCGGCGTCCCTGCTCCACCGTCGAAGCTCACCGAAGCTGCATCGGACAGCCTCGCCCTTGACCTCGCCAGAACATATCCCTGTCGCCTGTGGTCCCCTCTGTCTCACCACATCTTCCGGCCGCCTTCCCCCTTGCCCTTGCCTCTCTGTCGGGTTCGAACAACCCAGACCGCCGGATCCATGGCCGCCTTTGGCCGCCTCGACCCATCTCCACCTCTTGCAGCCATCGATTTAGAACTGCCATGGATCTCTTTCAACTTCCGCAACCACCAGTGACCCGACGTTTTGCCTCGCCTCCTTCCTCGCCATCGGAGCCCTTGCGCAGTCCCTCCACCGCCGCTTCTCTCCTTTGCTTTGCCCTAGCCGGAGCCCAGTGAAGATTGTCGTCAACTCCTCTGCCTCCGCTTCTCTCTCGCAGCAATTGGAATGGGTTACGCAGAAACCCTATTTCCCTCTATTTAAATCGGGCCCCCTGATTTTGGTTATAATTGCAAATGTGACCCCGTACTTTGTATTTTACGTTTTTGACCCAAGTTTTGTGAAATTTGAAATGTATCCCTGCAGAATTATTTACAGTTTTGGCCCCATAACTTTATTTGCAGATTATGACCCATGTTTTTATAAGTGTATAGTTTGTCCGGAAAATGTTAAGCGGTTTTGTTTATCCTTGGCTTTGAGAACGAGTTTTACCATTGGGTTTATGATGTTGTTTAGATTGCCCGGAAAATATAATTACGGATTTTTAAATTCGGTTTATGGTTCAAGTGATAGTTTTGGGTTTACGACCAAGTGGTTTGATTTCATATTTTCGCCAGGGAAGGGTTTAACGAGTTTTAACGTTAGCTTTTGAAAATGGATTTTCTTAGAATATTTATATTATACATTCCGTTCAAGTTTAGCGTATGAGCTAAACTTGCTTAGTTTTGGTGTTAGGTTCGGAAGCGTCCCTATAAAGACCTAACAAGTCCAAGTCGACATCCGTTGATCGATTTCCGTCTTTTGAAGTCGTGTGAGTATCCTTTACCTCAATCTAGTTATGTTTAGTAGTATCATGCTAGGTTGGATATAACGTAACTTAGAGTGAATACCAAGTAGTGGTTATGGACCTTAGGTGAGTGTTTGAGGATTGTGAAATATTTTATGACTTGAGGTGTTAATGTTATCTTGTGTGGCTTGTGAGGTTTGAGAATTGGAGTATATGGTTGTTGAGTTTATGGGCTAGGATATGCGTATCCTAACATGGTGTTGTTAGTGTTGCGTTTGTTTGGACTATACATATTTATCCTAGTATGTACTATGGGTTATGATCGTGCGAGTTCATAGGGTCTAGAAGTCTAAGGACTTCTAGCTTGTGTTGAGTGTGATGTGAGCATGAGAGATTCTAGGATGCGGTCCTAGAATTGAGAGTCAAATGGTCTTGCGTAGATCATTTGTATAGAAGTCTAAGACTTCTATTGTGAGTGGGTTGTTGTTGATATAGTTATCTTCTTGTGAGCAGGTTATGGGCTTCCTCCCTAAGGAAGCGAGAGTGTTGTGAGTTGAGTGTGGTGACGAGGTAAGTCTTCGGACTTACTTAGCTCGTATTCCTTGTATTAGCATCTATGTGTGTTTGGTGGTGTGTGTTTATTGTTTATGTTATAACAATTAAACCGGAAATAGGACCACCGACCTTTATACTATTTGGCCCAAGTGTATGATAACGGGCGGTGACATCACTGCCTAGCTCTTGCGTAGAGCTAGGAGGTTCTTGGCAACTAGCCCGTGTGGTTAGACGGTCGGAGGCATCCACCGTTCCATGCGGTAAGTGGGGACCGAGGCGAGTTTCGGGAGATTCTCGTGTCACAAAAGAAGTTGAATTAGAACGGGATACGACTTAATAATAAAAAGATAATAAACCGGACTTGTGTGATTTGATGTATAATGTGTGTTATGTTGAATTACTTGCGTGTGTGCCTTTCACCTTGATTCTAATGCTTTGAATATAGCTAACGGTTTTATACCGATTGTTGTAGATTGTCTTGCAGGTTAGGAATGCGGCCGAGAGATCCGGAAGGGTGGGCAGCCGGGGTCCGTACATTTTAGGAAGGGTTTTGTTTGGAGTCATGTCTGGAGTTTTGTATATTGTATTATTGTATGCCACATGTATGGCGTTTGGTCTTTGTAGTTGTTTTCGGCTGAAGTCCGTGGTTTGTTTTCTTTTGGGTTTTCTTACATTGCATTAAATGTATTTCGGTTTTGGCCTATATTTGTGTCTTGTTGCAAGATCCGGTGAAATTGTTGTCAAGCTAAGGGTCGGGACCCATTGTGAGGTCCCAACCCGTAGCATCCCGAGTCCCGCGGATTCGGGGTGTTACAACAATTGTGACGCTTGATTTTTAATTTTTTTATTTGCAATCTAATAGCTTATTGGAATTCAATTCTAAGAGCACAAACTTCCACTTTTATCACCGAATGAAAAAATGAGAAGATTGATGAAATAGGGCCCTTTTTGTTTAGTGTAGATTAACTAGGCCCCTAACAAAATCAAATTAAAAAATAAAGATAAAATAGAGAAATTAATGTTATAATTAAGGATTTAGATTAGGTAGTTAATTGATTTTCGAATTAAAAAAGCTGCCAAAAATTTTTTAAACGGTTTTAAAAAAATGGAAACCTTAAATAAAAGATTCTCGAAATCTTTTTATAGTTGCTACTTCTATAAATAACAAATAGCTCTACTCTCTCTCCAACTCCATTGAAGACGATTGAAGATATCTTTGTTGAGCGTTGTCTTCTCCGTCTTGCAATCGTCGTCTTTTCAGTTTTGCAATCGTCGTCTTCTCAGTCTTGCAATCGTCGTTTTCTGGTGTGTATTTCATCCATTGTTGTTTAATTCGAACCAGGTAAGTATTCGAATTCGATCTCATCTTTTCGGTTTATTCGTGGTAAAATCCCCAACATTCAAAACTTCTCAACCTAGTTCTTTAGTCATCCGTACGATATTGAGTTCTATGATGAGTACATAATTTCCTGTGATTATGTACATATGTTCAGTCTTATGTACATACGTGATGAACATATGTTGATTAGTAACTTTTTTTAGAAAATATATGTAGGAGAATCATCCGATGTAATTGGGACATGAAATATGTACACATATCAATGTATTAATGTGTTAAGTTTCGATTGTGTATCCGTGATGAATACATATTTTTCTATGACTTTCGACATAACTGTTACATTATGTATGCTCAACGGCATTTTATGTACATACGTGAAGAATATATATGTTTTTATGATTTTTGACATATCTGTTACATTTTATGTAGTAAATGGTGAAGATGATTTTCGGTTCTTCAAAGCTTCGAACTGTAACAATGGCGATAGAGGAGACGAGATGAAGATTGATGGAAATGAGCCATCAATGAAGATTTGCATAATCGTTCCTCTAATATTTTCCTTTTTTATTTCATACAGTTGCCTTTATTTTCGGTTAGTTAATTGATTCAAAAATCAAAAACTGCCAAATTATGTAAATAAATAAAGATAAATAGGAGAGAGAAAGATTGTGATTTATTGAGTATCTTTACTTTTGTTTTAATAAATCTCTTTATGAAAATATGGAGGGGCCTAGTTTGTCAACGTATAAACAAAAGGGCCTAGTTTATACACATTGATACATAAATTGTCTACTTAGCCAACTCATCCTTAAAAAAAAGCACTAATAAGCTCTTTATTGTGGTTTCGGATAACAAAACAGGAAAAGGAAAAAAAACCCCATAATAAGTTGAGAGGTATGAAAATTAAGTTTGTGGAATCCAAACTCTAGTTTTTTCATTTAATGCTTTTTTCACTTAATGTTTTTTTTTTGTGATAGCTTGTGTCATAGTAATCCTCATCTTTGTCAATTTTTTAGCATTTGCATAATTGATTATTAATGAAAGCAGTTTTGTTATTATATGAGTCAATAAGCTCATTATTGGAGATATTTATGTTCTTAAAGAACCAAATAAATCACCATACTAGCTTCTTCTAATAAAACTACAAAGAAAGATATAATCATTTACTCAAAATCAAGTCATATTTTCTCGGACTTTGAAGAGTGTTACAATTTATCTAAATATTTATTATTATCGTGTACGTAATAAACAATACTCCCATCTACAAAGAAAATAATACCAATGTAAAAAATATGAGGTTTAATATTAATCAATCAATGCTCTCTCAAAAGCTGAGAATATAGGGTAGTAAAATAGTAACAATGCATGTGAACCCCTTTTATCCAATTTAATCTTTAATATCCCGAACAATGTCATTTACATTTTTATTCTTATGATTGATGTTGTTATTTTGTCCGAGATTATTCTATAAATTTTATTAGAGATTTATTTTATAATGGCACAATCCATAACTAAATGGCATAAGTCTTTGAGGTGGTTGTTACACAATTCTTCCAATAACCGTAAAATTTTTTTTGTCAATTTATGTTGGTAATTTGTTTTTTTTGAGCCTTTTCCTAGTAAGTTATTTAATTTAAGTTGGGTATTAAGTTTCAAATCAATTCGCACGCATTACAGGGATAAAACACTTACCTTTCATTATAAGCTCAGATGTTGACTTGACTATTTTTACCTACACCAATAATATTTATCTTGTATTTGATTTTTTGGAATAGTTTTTTACTCTAACTTTATTAAGGATCTCATCACTATTGATGTTTTTGAGATCATTGTTAATTTTATTAATATCCTACTCCTTATACTTATTAATATTTTTTTACGTTGACTTAAGTTGTAAAATAATAAGCTAAATTGATGAGGAAAATTATCAAACTGTGAATTAAACAAGTTTTTGCTGGTAGGAGGTTGCTAAATATTTTTTGTTTAAACACATCTTTATTTTTTTTAAATTGCTGATAATTATGAAATTATATTTTGTACATAAATTTGTATTTGTGATAAAACAAATTAAATTCAATCTTCTAGGTATATATGATAAAAACAAAATATTTTCCTTTTCATCCAAATGTGTTTCATATCCCCCACGATATTATTAAAAAAAGAAAAAATAACTCAAAATAATATCAACTATTAACATTGAACCGAAAATAATACGAACTTTGAAAATTACTAGGAGCGATACAAACTATCCATGTATTTACCATTAATAATACATTATACTTTTCCAGCAAAAACTCTTAACTCCGGTGACGACGTGGCAGCCGGCATGTTACATGTCATCAAATAAATAGATTAAATGTGTGATGTGAATTTTATTTTTCAAAAAATTAATTTAATAATATTTAAAATATTAAAAAAATAAAATTTTAAAATTTTAAAATTTTTAAAATTTTAAATAATAATTTTTAAAAAATATATTTTTTGTAAAATTTTTTTTTGAAATAAAGTCTTGAACATTTTTTTAAACAGGTTTCTAAAAAATGTAAAAATATTTTTTTTTTAAAATTTATTTATAAACAATTCGAATTTTTTTTTTCAAAATTAAATTTTACAGAAAATTTGGGGAAAAAATTATGTAGGGTTACAAGAGTGAAAAAAAATATAAATTCGAATGTTTTTTTTTAAAATTATTTTTTTTAAGAATTAAAAATTTTATTTTATACAAAAATCTGAAAATAAATTTGATTAAAAAAATATTATATTTTTATATTTTTTGGAAAATTAAATATATTACATTTTTTACAAATCTATTGAAAAAAAGTTTCAAACTTTATTTTTAAAAATTATTTTTTTAAAAATAAATATTTGTACAATTTTTTTAAAAAATTATTATTTAAAATTTTAAAAATAATAGTTTTTATTTTTTAATTTTTTAAATATTATTAAATTGTTTTTTTTAAATAAAATCCACATCACACATTTAACCCATTCATTTGATGACATGTAACATTCCGGTTGCCACGTCATCGCCGGAGCTAGGGTTTTTGCCGGAAAATATATGACGTATTATTTTCGGTAAATACATTGAAAGTTTGTATCGCTCCTAGTAATTTTCAAAGTTCGTATTATTTTCGGTTCAATGTCGATAGTTGGTATTATTTTGGGTTATTTTTCTTTAAACAAATAATTAGTTATTGCTTACTTCATTTTCATTCCGTTTTCGTTTTTGGGCTTCTAACCAAACGGAGGTTAATGTTACTCCTATAATTAAAATTTTTGTCCAACTGGCCATAAAAAAAGGTCTTTCTACAAAAACTAAATTACATGAGATAAAAAAAATATTATAACTATGTGTTTCATTTTATGCAATCACCACACACTAGAGACCTAAAACATCTCTTTATCAAATGTCCTAATTACTAACCAAATTATTAGAATATGTTGCTTCCACTAAAACAATTTTTCAATGATAAATTAACGATAACATTAATTTCCTTGATTTTTTAAAATTATGGTAAAATTTACTAATCAAGAAAGACATAAAATTACTTTGCCATGAACATTCGAATTTTTTTAACTTATTACTCATGCATCTCATTATTATAACGGTAACTATTCACTTGGCTATATCATCATTGATGGGGTTATATTCGATCAATGAACTATGGAAAACTGCGTAGCATCTTTATCCTCCAAGCTGAAGTATTATCTATTAAACTTAATGTTGAAAAAGTTTTATCCATCCGGTTGGGTAAACTTCAAGTTGAAGGCGATAATTTGACGGATACTAATGCTATTAACAATTTATGGGAAACACCTTGAGAAATTAATTTAATTATTTCTGATATCCGTAGTTCTCTCATTTGTTTTGTTTCTTGACATGTGGTTAATATTTTCAAGGAAGTTAATGTGATACGACAAGCTGGTTAGTGATGACATGAATTATATACCATTATAATCATGCATAATGTAGAGGTTTACCTCAATTTACCTTGCATTTGGAGAGAATTTGTGTACCTTTTAAGCTTATTTCATTTATATTTCGAAAATAGAGGTCTACACGAGTTTTGGTTGAATTATAGGTAAATTTGGTGGACTTGGAAGCAAAAGTGGAGTAAGGAGCATCTAAGGCTAGTAAGGAATCTTAAGGAGTCTTAGAGGAGTCACAAAGAGCAAATGAGGTGTATAAAAGAGTCATTAAAGGGAGGAAGGAAACAAGCCAAGAGACGAGCATTATCTGTTGAAGAAAATCGTGCCATTCACCATAAAAATCGGACGATTTTTATCACTGAAAATCTAACGGTTTTATTCTTTGTTTTGACAGCACGATTTTCTACAGTTTTCGCCAAAGAAATGTCACGACCCAAAGCCCATCACTTCTGAGCTTGAGATGTGTTTTGCCAAACAGCCCATTAGCAAGGAAGTATACATTGGAACCCTAGGAACGAAAATCGGGGGTTCGCAGCGGGAAAGATTTACACGATTTTGAGAGATTGAAGGTTCCTGGAGAGGAGATTGAAGGAAACTGTCAAGAAGTCAATCTATACTATAGTTGTGAGATCTTTTATTTCCCTTTCTGATTCTTGTGATTTGTGAACACAATATTGAGTGTTTTGAGAGATTTTTTGAAAGGTTTTGAGATTTGATTACAGATTTGGAGATTATTTGGTTTTTATTCGAAGTTCGGGTTTTAATTGATTTTATTCATTCAATCTTGATTTTGATTTGATTTTGAAAATGGTTGGCTAAAAACCTTGTGATTCTGGGGAGAATAGTTGATGATTGAGGCTTAGATGATGATAGACTGAACTCATTTAACCAATTGGACCCTGAGATTTGAGATTTAACTTTGCGACAACAGAAAAATCGACCTATTCTTGATAAAATCGTCCGATTTATCTATGAACAACACGATTTATCCCCTTGACGATCTTTAATTGATTTATTCTTTAACCAAAGTTAATCATTGCCTAAATCCCAACCTTGCTTAATCTTTTTTAACCCCTATTTAAGTATGTGAAGAGACTTCATCATTGATTCTACATTTAATAGTTAAAGATTACAAGATTTGAGTAATAGAGAGACTCAACATCTTTTATTTAGGTTTAACCGTGCTTTCCATCTTTACCTTTGAGAGTCATATTCTGGGGTTTTGGGTGGTTAGTTTGAGTGTACTTGTCCTTAGAACTTTCTATATTGCAGCCTCAACAACCCTTATAGAGAGAGCCTTTGGATTAGACATATAGGTATTGGAACTTCACCTTACGATATCTTCCTTTGAAACACATAACCTTGGCAACATCAACTCTGTCCTTTGATCCTTAGAAGTGTCTTGAATCGAAAGCCGCAGTTGGATACTTGAATCCTTGGAATCATTTGTCCTTTATTAATCACAAAAGCTTTTGCACTTTGTCAGATATTTGAAATCAATTTTATTCTCACCAAATCCCTGAGTTCAACTCTGGAATTTTCTTGCCTTACTACAGCTGATCCGTACACTGCGGGTTCGCTTTGCTTTAAGTTCTAGATATAAATTTTAAGACTTTGACGCACACACTTTTGAGCGAACAGTTGGCTTGGACACGCCTTTCTCGGTGCTCTTGTGGACCTACATATGTGATGATGCTCTAGGTCGATTAACGTCTTGTAGGATGACCAAATAAACATAACAATTTATTTCGTTGTCCATCTCCTGAGATATTTTTAAGGATGTGACCGGATATTGTTATTACGGCAAAGAGAATAAGGATTGTGTGAGAGTGTGTGTTGAAGTATTCTCCAAGTTGGATGTTGGGGTTATAGGAAGATTTAGTGTTTTTGGTGTGTGGTATCCGGTGGACAAAAAAAATTTGAGAATCTTCCGTGAAAAGAAAATGAAGCAAACTGAGATATCAAAATAATGCTCGACAAGGAATAGAGAGTTTAAGGCGAAGGGTGGAGGAATCCGATGATTGCGGGAGCCACCGTCACACAACTACAATGTTGGGTCAAACCAAAGCGGGGTAAGTGGAGATTAATTGTGATGCTTAATAAGTGAGGTTGAATTTAGGGTTGGCAAGATGAATGATGAATTTGTTTTGCTTGTTTTGTGCTAAGAGCATTCAACATAACATGACTCTAATTCAAGAGGTTGTAAAGGCTGAAGTTATTTCATGTGATGTTGAGTTGTCAATCAATCGCGAGCTTTCTCTTGTGAAATTTGAGTTCAACTATCTAACAATGATTTTGAAGATCAAAAAGCGGTGTCATAGGCTTGATGGGATGGGATTATTGTCTCCAAAATTCTTGAGTTGTCTCATAGTTTGGTTATCTAGTCCAAAGGATGAATGATGCAATTACTTCGTTACTTGGTCTTTTGTTGGCAAAAATAATCATGTGGCTTACTAATAGAGTTAGATTTAACATTTGTGTCTTTTATTTATCTCCTATTGTTTTCTCTTCTATTTTGTCAGACGATTGAATGGTGCATGCAATTAATGGTCGATGATTATGAGCTTTTGTATTGCATGGGAGAAAATTGAATCAATTTTCTCTTTAGAAGGCGATGTTGGGCTTTTATCGAAGGAGCTACGACTCTGAGATGAAAGGCTTTTAAAGCTTCCAATTAATGGTCTAGTGGTTGTGGTGCTAGACTCCTTAAGTGTTAGCCCGGAGATTCGAGTTCGAACCCTATCCGGACGTAGGCAAAGCCGAACCGGAAACGTACCATTTCAAAACAAAAAAAAAAAAGAAAAAGAAAAGTGTCATATCTACTGATACAACCTAGAATTAGAGTTTGTGAAGATCTTAAATTTAAATGAGAGTTCTTAAGATATTAATTAATCAATTAAAGTAAATGATAATGTAATTTGTCTTTACAAATATATTACATGTTTAAGTGTGATGAGGTGGTTGCACGAAACCGTGTTAAGTGTAAGTTTACAACCGGCCTTAATATATAGATAGTGACAGATGTTTAGAAATTTAATTATTAATTAGTTAGAGATTTGAGATGCCAAAATAAATAAATTTGTGAAGTAACAAACTAAATAACAATAAGGGTCTATAGCTCAGTGGTAGAGCATTTGACTGCAGATCAAGAGGTCATCGGTTCGATCCCGGTTAGGCCCTTATTTTACTTTGATTTCAATCGATATATGTAGGTGCATTATAAAAGTAGATTAGAATATTGAAGGTCGTTTGATTGATAAATTTGAGGGAAAGAAGCAACTTGCAAAATCATTGGAGAAGGCCACAACTTGCAAAATCATTGGAGAAGTTCACAAAATCCTATAAAAATATTCAAACACAATTAAAGGTAATTGAAAATTGAACTTAATCTAACCATTGGATTATCATTTAATGGGGGAATTAAAGGTAATTCAAGAACTTCACCGTAACTAAACCCGTAAAACTCCATCGCGCAAATTTCATGAGTCCACACGAGTACACGACGGTGGGACCAGTAACGCCGTAATGTAAAGCCAGGTTTCCTGAACAAAAGATAAGAAGTTCATCCAATCCTTAAGGACTGAAAATGGAACAAGGAAACAAGCAGACAAACTAGCAAGTACAGAAATTCCTGAAGAGAAAAGGTAGCATTACAGTGTAGAAATAAAGTAAAAATAATGGATGGAATTTCACAATTTGGAAGGAATTATTTAAGCAAACAAGCTTTCACAATGAAGCGGTATGTTCTTTACCTATAGACTGACCAAAGTGCATAATTCAACTAGGTATGCAAATTTCCAATTCAATAGAGTTTAACAATGATATAAAGATTCAACACCAACAAATGTCAACTTTTTCACTATGTGCACAATAGACAGGCATTAATAAGTAGAGCACTGTCCTACCACCACCCTCCTTATCACCAATCTGAACAGAAGTACCTAAAAGATTTGCCTTTATGTCAAAGCCAGGAGTGGTTTCATTCACAAATCAAGAGCAGCAGTTTGATTTTTGATTGATTGGCTGCCCACGCATCTGCACTGTGCTAGGCTTGTTTGGACCTCTGCCAGGCTGACTTGCCATTCTGTATTTAGACATAAATAAGGCTTGAGAATTTATATGAAATGCAAGCTAATAAAAGATCACCAATTTAGCAGGGTGCCCACCGGTTCTTAATCTCAGCTGACATGGTCATGAATGCCTGCTCAACATTGGTGGCATCTTTTGCACTAGTTTCCAGGAAGGGTATCCCGAGCTCATCAGCAAATGCCTTCAAGAAAAACAGCCACCGTTATGAAGGAAAAGGAAAGGGATACGTAACTAAACATATAGTGTTTGAACTTTTGCTCATCAGTTCAACATTTATTAAGATAGGTGACTGATTAGCATAGGGTTTGTTAAGATGTCTTGTGAAACAGTATTACAGGTCATAAAACTTGTATTATAAAACGTCTATGCATCCAAACACGACCTAAGTACAGCTGAGGAGCACACCCACCTTAGCTGTTTCATAGGGAACTGCTCTACTATCTTCCATATCAGATTTGTTTCCAACCAAAAGCTTGTTAACATTATCACTAGCATATCGGTCAATTTCATTCAACCATTGCTTGACATTGTTGAAACTCTCTTCATCTGTGATGTCATACACAATCTGTAAACATAACATATTGCATGAGACAAGAACCCAAACAGCATTCCACATAGTATGGTCATTTCGAGCTTACAATGATGCCATGTGCACCGCGGTAGTAGCTGCTGGTGATTGTACGGAATCTTTCTTGCCCTGCCGTGTCCCACTACAGCAATAACATGAAATATATGATGATAAATCATTTGCTAGACCAAGAATTAAGGGGGGAAAATACTTACAATTTGTAGCTTAATGGTCTTCCCGTCTTGATCCACAGTACGGATTTTCTGAGGAGAAAAGGAGTATTAGAGCTACCCAAAATGATATGCTAATATGAAGTACATATTGTATACAATCATTACTTACAAAATCAACACCAATGGTGCTGATATAGCTATCCAAGTAAGAATCATCCTGCAACATACAATGTGTTATACAGTCGTCATAGCAAAATTAGAAGTAACTCAAACTCTCAGAGGATAAATGAAAATAAAAGATCATGCAATTTGACATGCCTTTGTGTCCTCCTAATATTAAGGTCAATGCTAAAACTTTAGAGCTTCAATAAATTTTAGTCGAATGATTAAAAAAAGAAATTCAGAACATAACAACATCAACTTACTGCAAATCTAAGCAGAAGGCATGACTTGCCAACTCCTGAATCACCAATCAGAAGTAGCTTGAAGAGATAGTCACTGCGAATTTAAACATGTAAATATGATTTTCATCCTCCGATAACTTTAGCTGATCAATGAGAATCTTATATGTACAGTAAAAGATATAGTCCTGGGCCAAATGGTTCTTACATGAAGCTTAGTAGTTTAATTCATTTATTTAGAAACCTATCACAAGTTATAATCTCAAATTGGATTCAAAGAAACACGATGACATCCATTCAAACATTGAAAAGACCTACTTTCACATGCTAATTTAGTTATTGGACCTACTTGGATTCATTTAATTCAAAGCTACATATGCCTCTCTTTTTTCATAAACAAGCTACACATGAGTTTCGATTAGCTAAATCAACAGAATTTGGGAACCAACACAATTTGGGAACTAAAAACAACAAATTCCAGATCCATCAATATCTTCAGTACACATGAAAACTATTAAAGTTGCATGACATAAGATCCAAAATCAATAAAACACTATCACCTTCCACTCGGTACCGAGGATCATGCGGTTTCGTAATTGTTTTGGCAAAAGTTGAGGGGAAAATATCAGATGAACCAATTTAATATGGAAATAAATCGCTCCTCCAGAGATCTATCATCAAATTAACAAAAACCAAGAATCAAATTCTTCACATGATCACATGAAGGGATGCTTGAAGACTTACTATTCAGGATTCATAGTTGAAGGGGAATCGATCGCAGATCCCGATGTGTGTCAGGCGGATCAAAGTCGATCCCTTCGAGAAGATTGGCAGAACCCTAGGCCTGATTTGAGAAAAGGAATTGGTAACAAGATCAAGATCGAGATCGGTCTCGGAAGGAAAGAGAGAGAAAAATGTTGGGGGTCATGTAATCGTCGGTTGGTTCATTTTGTCGACGCAATTTTATAATGGAAAATAAATAAATATATTTTTTATAAAATAATCTAAATCTAATAGAGAAAATGTTGGTAGGTTTGATGACTTTACTATACTCGACAGAAAATTATAATTTATTAAACTATTCAAAAATAAATAATATATATATAGGGTTAGAATCCGGTGAGAACCTATATTACGGTAATAAATAAGAATGCATCTTAATCGTCGGATTAAAAAATGAACACTTAAGATTGCTTGATTATATATGGTAAACGAATTAGTGCAAGATTGTGCATTTGAAAACTAAAAACTAAACGGAAAACAAATCTAATACAAATGGAAATACTATTTCTACATTATAATTAATCATTCATACGAACATTAGTCTCGTAAAAGATGCTCCGATCGATACACGGATTGAGTCTACCGTTAATAGTCATATTTTGATCAATGTGTCGTTGATTTCTTTGTGTATTCGTGTAGTTATCTATCATGTTTAGCTCGATGTCTTTAAATTTTATTAATCGTGTATCAACTTAACATTTAGATATCTTACTCGGACCCTAAATTGTCTTACCGTGCAAATTAAAGTGACTAGTTTGTCCATACATGCAATGCACACGACGAAGGTTTGCACTTGCACATTCAATGCACGACTAAGGTTTGCACTTGCACATACAATGCACGACTATGGTTTGCACCTCCAACGTATTAAGCATGATTAAGGTTTTCTAATGCAAGATTAGTAAAGATTAAATTAATGACTAAGTTTTGTTCCTGCACGACTAAGGTTTGTCCATACATGACTTAGGATGTACATGCACGATTAATTATAGTTGAACACGTTACTTGGACACGCTTATTTTCGGTTTTTCATGCACTCTTACATTTTGCACGTCCTACTTTTTATTGTGCAATGTATATATACGAGTGCACATCTCCTATTTGCATTGAAAAGATTACATAAGGAAATTTAATTGCATGACTTTATGGTGCATGTGCACGAGTTTATGGTGCATGCGCACGAGTTTATTGTGCATTCCACGAGTTCATACATAATTACGTGTTTTTAAACGTACAAATACACATAATTGTAGTTATAGGTTTTTTAAACAAGTGACGAGTTCTAACCAGATTAACAATGCAACAAAGCACGAATGATATTTTGATAAATTAAATCAATATCAACTTTTAGTTTTGCAAATGTATTATCTAGTAACACATATGGAAAGGAAAATTATATTTAATATTGTCTTTAATTAGTGTTCAATCATAGCCGTCTACCTACTTTAATCATGTGACTAATATTCGTTTTTATTTTTTACCGTAAAATATATTGTTAACCCTATCCCTATATATATATATATATAGGGTATGGTTCCCATGAGAACACCCCCTAACGGGAGAACATGAGAACAATCGTACACCGTTGGATGTGAGTATTAAGGGTTGAGATTTAGAGTAGATATAAAAAATAATAATAATTACGAATAATCATAATTAGGAATCCAACAATAACTACGAATAATCCACTCAACCAACAATAACTACGAATAATATATTAAACGATATGGCACATTCGTAACAAAACTGATAATAATTACGAATCTCTTCTCATCTCACGTTAGGGGGTGTTCTCATAGGATCTATAGTCTATATATATATATATAATTTGGTGGATTTAAATTGGAAAAAGTATATTTAAAACCTAACACACATTATTAAAAATGATAGAAGAAAAGTGATTATGAATTAGGATCAACAATTTATGCAATCTTAGTCGTCCAAAAAAAATTACACAACCAACTAATTGAATTTTTTTTTAGAGACTATTATGACAACCTTTTTTTCTTATTAGAATCAACAATCTATATATACTACTAAAATAGAACCCTTTTTGTCCACATGTCAACACCTTAGCCATGCCACCTAGGATTTTTTGTCAAATATTTACAATTTTGTCACATTTTAATTACGATCATGCCATTATTCAATAAATGTTTAAAGTTAAAATTAAAATATTTTCCATCTCATTATGCCAATTTAACAAAAATAATTCCATGTCATCATTTTCATTATCTTACGGTTATAAAAATAATTTTAAAAAAAATATCATATCATCTAATCGAATTTAGAGATTTCAATGGATTTTGTTTGGTTTCTAAATTTTACAAAATATATCCGAACTAACATTTAAATCTTATTGATTACAATATGAGATATAACAATATTTTAATATAAACAATTTGTATTATCGTTAATAAAGATTTTAATTATCGTTTTATTAAATCAATTTTTTTTAAAAAAAATAATCGATTTTTAAAAACAATTTTTTTAACAAAAACTTTAATTTTTTAGTTATAGGTAATAATATTAAAAAAATAAATTAGAAATTTGTTATGTAATTTTTTTTATTTAACACTTTGACAACTATTATAAATTTAATAATTAATTTTTTTGTTATATCAAATTGATATTAATATATTTTTCTTAACATTTAGCGCATTTTCTTAAAAAAATCGTAAATTATTTAGATAATAAATTTTCAATTTTTTTCCCGCACAAGGTGCGGGTATTAGACTAGTTATTTTTTATCACGACTCTTCGTTTTTTAAGATTAAAATGGAAATTTGTGTTAGGACTTTAAAATTAAAATCAAAATCAAAATCAAAATCAAAATTAAAATTAAAATTAAAATTAAAATTAAAATTAAAAATTAAAAATAAAAAATTAAAATTAAAATTAAAATTAAAATTAAAATCTATTATACTTACTAAAACAGAGCACGGGTTGATGACGTGGCGCGCTGTGGACGTACGATTTTTGAAATTGAGCTCCCACAATTAAAGCCAATAAATCTTTATTTTTTACACTATTTTTTAAACCATAAAATCTTTTAATATTAAAATAATAATTTTATAGAAACCAAATCTATTATACTTACTAAAACAGAGCACGGGTTGATGACGTGTGGACGCAGGATTTCTGAAATTGAGCTCCCACAATTAAAGCCAATAAATCTTTATTTTTTACACTATTTTTTAAACAATAAAATCTTTTATTATTAAAATAATAATTTTATAAAAACCAAATCTATATACTTACTAAAACAGAGCACGGGTTGATGACGTGGCGCGCTGTGGACGCAGGATTTTTGAAATTGAGCTCCCACAATTAAAGCCAATAAATCTTTATTTTTTACACTATTTTTTAAACCATAAAATCTTTTATTATTAAAATAATAATTTTATAGAAACCAAATCTATTATACTTACTAAAACAGAGCACGGGTTGATGACGTGGCGCGCTGTGGACGCAGGATTTCTGAAAGATTTCTGAAATTGAGCTCCCACAATTAAAGCCAATAAATCTTTATTTTTTACACTATTTTTTAAACCATAAAATCTTTTATTATTAAAATAATAATTTTATAGAAACCAAATCTATTATACTTACTAAAACAGAGCACGGGTTGATGACGTGACGCTGTGGACGCAGGATTTCTGAAATTGAGCTCCCACAATTAAAGCCAATAAATCTTTATTTTTTACACTATTTTTTAAACCATAAAATCTTTTATTATTAAAATAATAATTTTATAGAAACCAAATCTATTATACTTACTAAAACAGAGCACGGGTTGATGACGTGACGCTGTGGACGCAGGATTTCTGAAATTGAGCTCCCACAATTAAAGCCAATAAATCTTTATTTTTTACACTATTTTTTAAACCATAAAATCTTTTATTATTAAAATAATAATTTTATAGAAACCAAATCTATTATACTTACTAAAACAGAGCACGGGTTGATGACGTGGCGCGCTGTGGACGCAGGGTTTCTGAAATTGAGCTCCCACAATTAAAGCCAATAAATCTTTATTTTTTACACTATTTTTTAAACCATAAAATCTTTTATTATTAAAATAATAATTTTATAGAAACCAAATCTATTATACTTACTAAAACAGAGCACGGGTTGATGACGTGGCGTTGTGGACGCAGAATTTCTGAAATTGAGCTCCCACAATTAAAGCCAATAAATCTTTATTTTTTACACTATTTTTTAAACCATAAAATCTTTTATTATTAAAATAATAATTTTATAGAAACCAAATCTATTATACTTACTAAAACAGAGCACGGGTTGATGTCGTGGCGCGTTGTGGACGCAGGATTTCTGAAAATGAGCTCCCACAATTAAAGCCAATAAATCTTTATTTTTTACACTATTTTTTAAACCATAAAATCTTTTATTATTAAAATAATAATTTTATGGAAACCAAATCCATTATACTTACTAAAACAGAGCACGGGTTGATGACGTGGCGCGCTGTGGACGCAGGATTTCTGAAATTGAGCTCCCACAATTAAAGCCAATAAATCTTTATTTTTTACACTATTTTTTAAACCATAAAATCTTTTATTATTAAAATAATAATTTTATAGAAACCAAATCTATTATACTTACTAAAACAGAGCACGGGTTGATGTCGTGGCGCGCTGTGTACGCAGGATTTCTGAAATTGAGCTCCCACAATTAAAGCCAATAAATCTTTATTTTTTACACTATTTTTTAAACCATAAAATCTTTTATTATTAAAATAATAATTTTATGGAAACCAAATCTATTATTCTATTATACTTACTAAAACAGAGCACGAGTTGATGACGTGACGCGCTGTGGACGCAGGATTTCTGAAATTGAGCTCCCACAATTAAAGCCAATAAATCTTTATTTTTTACACTATTTTTTAAAACCATAAAATCTTTTATTATTAAAATAATAATTTTATTGAAACCAAATCTATTATTCTATTATACTTACTAAAACAAAGCACGGGTTGATGACGTGACGCGCTGTGGACGCAAGATTAGATTAGAGAAGTATACAAAACAAAAGCACGTAAAAAAACCTATTTCACAATATTCTTTCTCATTTTTTTCAAAACCCGCACAAGGTGCGGGTATTATACTAGTTAAAATCAAAATAGATTATCTATATTCTATATATTCTAATAAAGTACACTACACTAATGTTGACGTGGCGCTTCCACGATTTTATCGGATTAAATTTTTTACTAAATCACGAATTAAGTGAATAAATATTTTTTTTACTAAAACAAAAAAATATTTTTATAACTAAATCTAATAATATCAAAATTTACAAAATCCTTTCGTAGTTATCCCCTAACACAATTTACGTTGGGATAAAATCTAAACTTCTTTGTAAGTTAAAAAATATATCCGAACAAAACAAAATTTAAAAAATAAATAATTTTTTTTAACTAAAATCTAAGAATACCAAAATTTGCAAAACCTCGCGTTAAATTCCCTAACACAATTTACGTTGGAATAAAACCTAAACTTCTCTCGTACGTTAAAAACATATCCAAACGAAACAAAATTTTAAAAAAAATAATCTTTTTTTTAAATAAATCTAATAATATCAAAATCTACAAAATCTTTGCGTTGTTATCCCCTAACACAATTTAGGTTGCGATAAAACCTAAATTTCTCACGTACGTTAAAAAACATATCCAAACAAAACAATTTTTAAAAAAATTTTTTTTTTTAACTAAATCTAATAATATCAAAATCAACAAAATCTCAAAGTTGTTTTCGCTAACCCAATTTACGTTGGCATAAAACTTAAACTTCTCATGTACGTTAAAAATATACCCAATTAATAAATATCAAAATCTACTAAATCTAGTAATATCCACCGATTACACAATTTAGTTTAGTTGACGATAAATCTTAAACTTCTCTTGTATGTTTTATTTCTCACACTATATATACAAATGTGATATATATACAAATAATATCACATCGTCTTCCATTATGTTCTTGCTTTACAATACTAATCTGTAATAACCGAAAATTTTAAGTTTCCGATAAATTGAAATTAACCAAAGTCCGATGCGACCATCGTAAATAAATAAATAAGTAAAATAAAACGAGAGTAGTTCGATCATTTTCGTGACCTAGATTCACATAAAATGATAAATTAAATGACCGGAAATAATTTAAGTACGTTAAAATAAGAATAATAATAAATTATAAAATACGGAATTTAATTCCGTATTTTTATAATTTTCCGCACGCAAATAACGAGTGGGGTATCCGTTTTAATAGTCGCATAGCGGACCGGGTGTGGGCCACTACAAAGCCCAATTAGCAGCCCACTTAATTTTCCTAACCCTAATTAGAGTTAACCTAATCCTAATCCTAAAACTAACCTGCCGCTCACCTCGTTACGCTTCTCTGGATTTGCAACGATAGCTGCTTCTTCTCCCTCGCAACTCAGACCGCCGCAGCCCCAACAGCCTTCCGCCTGCCACCGGAGTGCCGCCACCGTGTCTGCGCCGCGCCGCAATCGTCCGCCTCTCCGCTCGCCGCCAGACACCGCCTAGGTAAGCGGTCTCGACCAATCTCTTCTCCCTCCTTCCGTTCGATTACCGTATCGAACCGACTTCCCTCACCACCTCGACTGCAGGCCTCGCCGCCGACCGCCGTGCTGCCGCCGAACCCTGTCGTCTTCCTGCAGTCCCGCGCGTCAACGCCGGTAAGTACCGCTCTTTCCCCCCCTCGTTTCTTCCCTCCTCGTCACTGCTGTTGAGACTCACGCCGTCTTCGGCTGTTCCGCAGCAGCAGCAGGTCGACCACCGAGGAAGGGCCGCCGGAACACTAGCGCTGCCTAGGACCTCCTCGCCGGACTGCCACTCCGGTAACCGACTTCTCCGCTCCTTCTTTCCACTGCAATATGTGCATATGTAGGGAATTGATTCTGAACGTATCTTCTTCCCACTGTAATACGTATATAGGTAGGAATTTATTCAGAATATGTCTTCCTCTGCGGTATGTATATACGTATAGAATGATAGGTATAAGAGACGTAAATGTGTATATATATACGGGTACTGTATTAGTATATTGTAAGAGAAACGTGAGTAGAGATGCGAGTTGGGTATGAATAAGTGGATCGGAATATATATATATATATATATATATATATATATATATATAGGATACATAAGCACATATGTACATTCAATTACGGAAGGTTAATCCGACCAGGTGTGAGCTTATATAGGAGAGTGTATGCCGAGTACACAAAATACGTATATGTATATTTTGAAATAAAAAGTATACTTATGAGTTGAGTGGTGAAATTATAAGTATGTGAATTTATATATATATCTAAATACCTAAGAGTTTCGGATGTTATATAATTGGAAGGAAGGTTAGTTTGCATGGACGTATATATATATATATATATAGATATATAGATATGTATATAAAATTAGTTAATACCCGAAAATGAAGTAATGTAATTCCAGACGACGAGTGGACGAGATTAAATTTTTATAACCTTAGTAAACTATTTTGGAAGTAATATTAGATTTGAAAAGTGTTTCAAGAGAAATATTAGAGGTCAAGAAGTGACCCGGAGAATTATTTACACTAAGGGTAAAACGGTCTTTTACCGTATGAGAATCGTTCTTTCCGTAATTCCTTCGCATGAGGTTGGACATAGAGATGTGAGCTTGATACACATGCCTTCATTGACAGGCACTTGAGTTACCACGAGTACGGACTATCTGAGGAGTGTTAGAGTGTTTGGACTCAGGTAAGTCCTTGCGACTTACTTAGCCAGTTTCTGAGTGTTAGTTGAATGATGGTAGTGGTGTGTGCTATTGCGTGATTTAATAATAATAACTTGCTAGGACGACTGTTATTATTACGTTTAAGGCCCAAGTGTATGTACAACGGGCCGTGACATCACTGCCCAGCTCTGACAGGAGACTGGGAGGTTCTCTATACCCAAACCATGCAGGTACAAGGTGAGATGCATCGGATCCATTCCTGATGGTTCCACGGGGCGGAGGCGAGGTTTGGGAATCCCTCGTGTCACAAAATAAGTATCACTAGAGTGAACGAGTAAATTAAAGCAAGATAATAAAACGGACTTGTTTGAAAGCATGCTGAGTGTTTATGTTTATCTGAGTGTGTTTGTGGTGCTATTATTCTGCTAATATTTAGATAACTAGCTAACGGTTCTTCTTGTTGTTGTTTTAGATTTACCGCAGGTTAGATCAGCAACTGAGTGATCCGGAAGTAGTGGTCAGCCGGGTCTCCGTACTCCTTAGAGCGGGGTTGGGGTTGTTTTGTCTTTCCTTTCTTTTGGTTAAGACAGTTGTTCTTTTCTTTTGTTTAAGTACTTTAGGCTGCTAGACAATGTTGCATTCATTACTCTAAAAACATGGTTTTTATGAATTTCGGTTTCTTTATTTGTGTCTTGTTGCAAGATCCTAGCGATGTTGTTGTCAAACTGAGGTCGGGACCCATTGTGAGGTCCTAACCAGTAATACTCCGAGTTCTAAAAATTCGGGGTGTTACAACATGGTATCAGAGCTCTAGGTTGGCAACAATGACACTTGAAATCTTCTGAAAGACCGAATAAGTTTTAAACAGAACCCAAAAAGGGATCTGAGTTTTAAAAAGAAAATTTTTGGTTTTAAATGCATGCATAGTCTGGTTGGGAATAGAAAAGTACGGCTGACCACCACTACTACCGCGGATCTCAGTATGCTTAGTTGGACTTTAGGTTACTGTAGTTGGACTTTTGGACTTTCAGCTAGTAGTAATTATAGTCATTATTCTTGCGCAGATGGCACGTACTAGAGCTACGCTAGCTACTGGTCGAGGCAGAGGTCGTCCACCTCTCCCTCCAGCTGGACCAGGTAGGGGAGATAGGACCCCTACAGTTAGAGGACGCGGCCGTGGAGGTAGACCCCCACTAGCCCGAGGTCGAGGTCGAGCTCCACGAGAGGATCCCCCAGCAGTGATCATGCCAGAGGTTGGAGTGGAGGAAGTAGCTGAGAGTGTTGGTCCTGAGGTCAGGAACGAGACCGTTGCTAGGTCTGGAGCACAGAGAGCACGTTCGACAAAGTCAGGACATGTTTCCATTGGAGCGACTGAGTACAGAGAGTACCGAGCCTACGTTGAGCGTAGGGAGGAGGCTGCTAGGACAGAGAGACTTACCCAGGTACCACCATTACCGGTTAGATCTGTCCAGGTGACACAGGAAGCGCCTCAGGTGCCAGCTGTACCTGAGAGGAGAGTTGTGGCTGATAGAGCGCCTACTGGGACTAGAGCACCGAGGCCAGATGAGTGGTTGAAGGCTTTCAACTCTCAGAAGGTCCCCTCATATAATGGAGAGATAGGATTGGAGGTGGAGCACTGGATTGGGCAGGTAGAGACTGCGTTAGAGGCAATACGCTGCCCAGAGGATCGGCAGGTAGACTTGGTGCAGACCTGCTTCACTAGAGATGCTCATTCCTGGTGGCGGACCATGCGTAGTCGAGTCACCAGTTGGGAGCAGATGAGGAGCATTGTTAGAGACAGATACTGCCCTGTTTCGTTGAGGAGAGAGAGATTCCAGGACTTCATTGAGGCTGGATTTGAGGACGTTCCGATTGCTGCTGCCATCAAGAAGTTCCAGAAGGAACTGACACTGCTTGGACCAGCTGCACCTCCTGAGGAGCAGCATGTCTATCTCTTTTCACGGAGATTGAGAGAGAGTACCCGTTCCTATCTGGCAGGATTTCGCTGTGAGACTCTGTCAGACTATCAGGATAGAGCATCTGCTTATGAGAGAGACATACCAGTGTCGAGGAGAGCTGCTCAGTCAGACAGGCCGGATAAGCGGCAGATGACATGTTATGCTAGTGGTAGTTCAGGAGTAGCTGCTTTTGGACGGGGACAGACTCAGGGGCGACAGAGTCATACAGCTACTGGTCAGACTTCAGCTGGTGGCTTGCAGTGCCACAACTGCAATAGCTATGGGCATATCCGATCAAACTGCACGAAGCCAGCAGTGACTTGCTTCCAGTGCGGTAAGATTGGACATAGAGCTGCCTTCTGCCGTCAGGGCAAGGCTCCATCTCAGCAAGGTTCTTCTCCTGCAGGCTTATCAGGGAGTGTACAGAGACCGCCACAGTACCGGACTCCTAGTCAGCAGCAGCAGTACAGAGCTCCTAGTCAGCAGCAGTCTTACCGGGCTCCAGGACACACACCACCACAGAGTTCTATGCAGGGATCAGGTCGGGGCAGAGGACGTGGTAGTGTGGCTGATACTAGAGGAGCTCAGGCACGAGTGTTTGAGTTGAGGGATGTTGATCAGCCAGATGCACCGACTGCCACAGGTACAATCCAGATTCATGACTTACCTGTACGAGTTTTATTTGATACGGGTGCTACACACTCCTTCATATCTGATGCATGCGTAGATAGGTTGTCCTTAGCCACTGTAGAGGGGATACCTTTTATGATAGGCTTACCTGATGGGAGTAAGGTAAGAGGGACTAGAGAGATCTTTGGATGTCCTGTTCGCATGGGAGATCGAGACTGGCTAGTCAATTTTCTAGTCATGCCCTTAGCTCATGAGGATGTCATTTTAGGGATAGACTGGATGAGGAAACACGGAGCAGTCTTAGACATTGGTAGGAGGACAGTGACCGTTGCCACGGAGGAGGGCCATAGGGTAATATTCCGAGGTTGGGACCTCGGAAAGTCAGGTACAGTTATCAGTGCAGTGAGAGCAGCGAGACTGATAGCCCAGGGTTGCGAAGCCTTCTGGTGTTATGCCATGAAGGAAAGCAAGAGCCTGACTATAGAGGAGATACCTGTTGCATGCGAGTTTGCAGAGGTATTCAGTGACGACCTGCCAGGGCTCCCCCCACAGAGGAGCGTTGATTTCAGCATTGACTTGGAGCCGGGCACGAGACCTATCTCGAAGGCCCCGTACCGTATGGCACCTATAGAGCTGCTTGAGCTGAAGAAGTAGTTAGAGGAGGTAGCAGAGAAGGGTTTTATACGCCCCAGTGTGTCTCCTTGGGGTGCGCCAGTGTTATTTGTGAAGAAGAAGGATGGATCGATGAGGCTGTGCATAGACTACAGAGAGCTGAACAAAGTAACCATCAAGAATAAGTATCCACTGCCACGCATAGATGATCTGTTGGACCAGTTGTATGGAGCGTCCGTGTTCTCGAGGATAAACTTGAGGTCAGGTTACCACCAGTTGAGGGTGAGAGATCAGGACATACCTAAGACGGCATTCCGGACTAGGTATGGTCATTATGAGTTCGTAGTGATGCCATTCGGGCTCACTAATGCACCATCGGTGTTCATGGAGTTGATGAATGGAATATTCATTGACTTCTTAGACCAGTTTGTAGTGGTCTTCATTGACGACATCCTAGTCTACTCTAGGAGTCGAGAGGAGCATGCCGGACACTTGAGGACAGTACTGCAGGTTCTACAGGATAGCCAGCTGTATGCTAAGCTATCCAAGTGTGAGTTTTGGATATCAGAGGTGGCTTTCTTAAGCCACGTGGTGACTGCTGAAGGTATTAAGGTCGATCCGGCGAAGATCGAGTCAGTATCTTCTTGGCAACCTCCTAAGAATGTTAAGGAGGTTCGCAGCTTTTTAGGTTTAGCAGGTTACTACCGCCGGTTTGTGGAAGGGTTCTCTTTGATTGCCCGACCACTTACTTGTCTTCTGAGGAAGACCACTCGGTTTGTCTGGTCTGAGCCGTGTCAGCAGAGTTTTGAGGAGCTGAAGAGGAGATTGACGTCCGCTCCGATTTTAGCACAGCCTGAGGGTATTGATGACTTTGTGGTATACAGTGATGCATCCAAGCTGGGCTTGGGGTGCGTTTTGATGCAGAGGGGTAAGGTCATAGCCTATGCGTCTCGATAGTTGAAGACGTATGAGGAGAACTACCCCACATGATCTGGAGTTGGCTGCAGTAGTCCATGCTCTAAAGATCTGGCGTCACTATCTCTATGGGGCGACATATCAGATCTTTACAGACCACAAGAGTCTGAAGTACATATTCACTCAGAGGGAGTTGAATAACCGCCAGAGGCGGTGGTTAGAGTTGATCAAGGACTTCGACCTTGAGATCCTTTACCACCCCGGAAAGGCGAATGTGGTAGCTGATGCTTTGAGCCGGAAGACGCCTAGAGAGAGGGCGATAGCCCGGTTGACAGTACAGCCACAGTTGCAGAGGGACTTGGCTTGGTTGGAGATAGAGGTTCAGTTTCCCGATACCGATGGTCAGTTGTCTACCATGGAGTTACTTCCTGATCTGTTTGATGAGATCCGACGGAAGCAGGAGACTTGCCCTACTCTGATCAGGATCCGAGACAGGATGTCTCGAGGTGAGGCCCCACAGTTTACTATTGGTGCAGATGGAGTGATGAGACATCAGGATCGCGTTTGTGTACCGTCAGACAGTGAGTTGAGACAGAGGATACTAGGTGAGGCTCATGCTACCCCATACTCAGTACATCCTGGAGCGAGTAAGATGTACAAGGATGTGAGACGGTCCTTCTGGTGGGGTGGTTTGAAGCCCGATGTGACTCGGTATGTAGCTCAGTGCGCGACCTGCCAGCAGGTCAAGATTGAGCACCGTAGGTCTGGAGGAGAGCTCCACCCACTTCCAGTACCACAGTGGAAGTGGGAGGATATATCTATGGATTTTGTCACTGGTTTGAGACTCAACAAAGGATTTGATGCTATTTGGGTAGTGGTAGACCGCCTGACGAAGACCGCACGTTTCATTCCGATTAAGGAAACGTGGCCGGTGAGTCGTCTGGCTGAGGAGTTCACCAGGCACATTGTGAGACTCCATGGGGTACCGAGGACTATCGTCTCTGACAGAGATGGACGTTTTACCTCGAGATTTTGGCAGCAGGTACATACTGCTTTGGGGACGAGTCTCCACTTCACTACCGCCTATCATCCACAGACAGACGGACAGTCTGAGAGGACCATTCAGACCTTAGAGGACATGCTTCGGGCGTGTGTACTAGATTGGGGACAGGTATGGCCAGATCATCTTCCACTGGTAGAGTTTTCATATAATAATAGCTGGCACGCATCTATTGGGATGGCTCCTTATGAGGCTTTGTACGGACGGAGATGTCGTACACCCTTATGTTGGGATGAGCCTAGTAGAGTTGATGGAGTAGCTCCAGATCAGGTACAGGATGACATCGCTCGGATTGCCCTAGTCCGAGAGCGGATGTTAGCAGCTCAGAGTCGTCAGAAGTCCTACGCCGACAAAAGGCGTCGACCTTTGGAGTTTAGAGTGGGTGCACAGGTGTGGCTGAGAGTGTCACCTACGAGAGGGGTCAGGCGTTTCGGCATTAAGGGGAAGCTGAGTCCCCGATATGTCGGACCTTTTGAGATCTTGGAGAGAGTTGGAGAGGTGGCCTACAGACTAGCACTACCGCCGAGACTAGAGAGTGTCCATCCGGTCTTTCATGTATCTCAGTTGAGAGAGTACATTCCGGATCCGAGACACGTCATTAGCCATGAGGATCTGACAGTTGAGCCTGACCATACATTTGTAGAGTACCCAGTAGCTGTCTTGGAGCGCAGTACTAGACATCTGCGGTCCAAGGAGATACCTATGTTGAGGATCCAGTGGTCTAGGAGAGGAGCTGATGAGGCCACTTGGGAGACTGAGGAGAGTATTAGACGTAACTATCCCGAGTTCTTTGCTGGGTTAGAGGTTACTCCTGTTTGACGAGTTAGTACTCGGATATTGTGTTGTTTGACCTTTCAGGTTTTCTTTTTGACTGAGTGATTCTGTTTTTGTGCTACTTGTCTGTTTGATGCTTGAGTAGTTGCGTGGTAGAAAACGAAAAGGTCGAGAAACTAAAATATATCGAAGGAAATGTGTGAACAAGGGAAATAATCTAAGTTTCGGGACGAAACTTTTTTTAAGGGGGCACTGATGTAATAACCGAAAATTTTAAGTTTCCGATAAATTGAAATTAACCAAAGTCCGATGCGACCATCGTAAATAAATAAATAAGTAAAATAAAACGAGAGTAGTTCGATCATTTTCGTGACCTAGATTCACATAAAATGATAAATTAAATGACCGGAAATAATTTAAGTACGTTAAAATAAGAATAATAATAAATTATAAAATACGGAATTTAATTCCGTATTTTTATAATTTTCCGCACGCAAATAACGAGTGGGGTATCCGTTTTAATAGTCGCATAGCGGACCGGGTGTGGGCCACTACAAAGCCCAATTAGCAGCCCACTTAATTTTCCTAACCCTAATTAGAGTTAACCTAATCCTAATCCTAAAACTAACCTGCCGCTTACCTCGTTACGCTTCTCTGGATTTGCAACGATAGCTGCTTCTTCTCCCTCGCAACTCAGACCGCCGCAGCCCCAACAGCCTTCCGCCTGCCACCGGAGTGCCGCCACCGTGTCTGCGCCGCGCCGCAATCGTCCGCCTCTCCGCTCGCCGCCAGACACCGCCTAGGTAAGCGGTCTCGACCAATCTCTTCTCCCTCCTTCCGTTCGATTACCGTATCGAACCGACTTCCCTCACCACCTCGACTGCAGGCCTCGCCGCCGACCGCCGTGCTGCCGCCGAACCCTGTCGTCTTCCTGCAGTCCCGCGCGTCAACGCCGGTAAGTACCGCTCTTTCCCCCCCTCGTTTCTTCCCTCCTCGTCACTGCTGTTGAGACTCACGCCGTCTTCGGCTGTTCCGCAGCAGCAGCAGGTCGACCACCGAGGAAGGGCCGCCGGAACACTAGCGCTGCCTAGGACCTCCTCGCCGGACTGCCACTCCGGTAACCGACTTCTCCGCTCCTTCTTTCCACTGCAATATGTGCATATGTAGGGAATTGATTCTGAACGTATCTTCTTCCCACTGTAATACGTATATAGGTAGGAATTTATTCAGAATATGTCTTCCTCTGCGGTATGTATATACGTATAGAATGATAGGTATAAGAGACGTAAATGTGTATATATATACGGGTACTGTATTAGTATATTGTAAGAGAAACGTGAGTAGAGATGCGAGTTGGGTATGAATAAGTGGATCGGAATATATATATATATATATATATATATATATATATAGGATACATAAGCACATATGTACATTCAATTACGGAAGGTTAATCCGACCAGGTGTGAGCTTATATAGGAGAGTGTATGCCGAGTACACAAAATACGTATATGTATATTTTGAAATAAAAAGTATACTTATGAGTTGAGTGGTGAAATTATAAGTATGTGAATTTATATATATATCTAAATACCTAAGAGTTTCGGATGTTATATAATTGGAAGGAAGGTTAGTTTGCATGGACGTATATATATATATATAGATATATAGATATGTATATAAAATTAGTTAATACCCGAAAATGAAGTAATGTAATTCCAGACGACGAGTGGACGAGATTAAATTTTTATAACCTTAGTAAACTATTTTGGAAGTAATATTAGATTTGAAAAGTGTTTCAAGAGAAATATTAGAGGTCAAGAAGTGACCCGGAGAATTATTTACACTAAGGGTAAAACGGTCTTTTACCGTATGAGAATCGTTCTTTCCGTAATTCCTTCGCATGAGGTTGGACATAGAGATGTGAGCTTGATACACATGCCTTCATTGACAGGCACTTGAGTTACCACGAGTACGGACTATCTGAGGAGTGTTAGAGTGTTTGGACTCAGGTAAGTCCTTGCGACTTACTTAGCCAGTTTCTGAGTGTTAGTTGAATGATGGTAGTGGTGTGTGCTATTGCGTGATTTAATAATAATAACTTGCTAGGACGACTGTTATTATTACGTTTAAGGCCCAAGTGTATGTACAACGGGCCGTGACATCACTGCCCAGCTCTGACAGGAGACTGGGAGGTTCTCTATACCCAAACCATGCAGGTACAAGGTGAGATGCATCGGATCCATTCCTGATGGTTCCACGGGGCGGAGGCGAGGTTTGGGAATCCCTCGTGTCACAAAATAAGTATCACTAGAGTGAACGAGTAAATTAAAGCAAGATAATAAAACGGACTTGTTTGAAAGCATGTTGAGTGTTTATGTTTATCTGAGTGTGTTTGTGCTGCTATTATTCTGCTAATATTTAGATAACTAGCTAACGGTTCTTCTTGTTGTTGTTTTAGATTTACCGCAGGTTAGAGCAGCAACTGAGTGATCCGGAAGTAGTGGTCAGCCGGGTCTCCGTACTCCTTAGAGCGGGGTTGGGGTTGTTTTGTCTTTCCTTTCTTTTGGTTAAGACAGTTGTTCTTTTCTTTTGTTTAAGTACTTTAGGCTGCTAGACAATGTTGCATTCATTACTCTAAAAACATGGTTTTTATGAATTTCGGTTTCTTTATTTGTGTCTTGTTGCAAGATCCTAGCGATGTTGTTGTCAAACTGAGGTCGGGACCCATTGTGAGGTCCTAACCAGTAATACTCCGAGTTCTAAAAATTCGGGGTGTTACATAATCAAAGTTCTTTCATCTTTTTCAAGGTTCAGATAATTTGAAGAAATTTTTAAGTTTCTTCGTCATATTGTTTTCAGGTTATTTTCTACGATGTTATCCCCTTACTATCATTCTTTTTTCTATACCGATTTTCAATCGTCGCATTCCTTTTGCTATAGTTTATTATTTTTCATATCTACCGATTTTCAAATATACGTTTTTATCTTCAAATCCATTCACATTCGCATGCCTCCTTATCTTTTATCTGTCTTTTCTATTTCACGATTTATGTGTTATGTATAATCTATAGTTCGAGAGAATATGTGAAATTTGTAGCAAATAACCCAATTATTTTCTCCATCTGCTTGAATTTCTCGTACTTCCGTGATTTGTTTTCAATAATTGGTGTTTCAACAATTTGCAAGAACAAGGGTTTCAATAGCTTGCAAATAAATCATCTAAACGATTTCAATATTTCTCTTAAAATGTTTCATTATTTTTTTTCAATATTTCTATTAAGATTTTGTTTTACATTTATTTCAACTATAAATTCGGGTTTTTACAACCGTATTTCGTTTTTTGTTTAAACAAACTTTTTTTATTATTAAGTTTGGTTTTTTTATTTAAATATTTTGCTTTTTTTTATTCAATTTTGTTTTTACAAATTTTTTTATATTCTGATTCAAATTTGTTAATTTTATTTTTTTTTAATTCAGTTTTTAAGAAATTTGTTTTGTTCAGATTACTTCGACTACAAATCTTCGGGGCATATACTCTACTAAAGTATATTACACTAATGTTGACGTGGCACTCACACGATTTTTCTCGGATTAAATCTTTTACTGAATCACGAATTAAGCCAATAATATTTTTTTACTAAAAAAATAAATATTTTTATAACTAAATCTAATAATATCAAAATTTACTAAATCTTTGTGTTGTTATTACCTAACACAATTTACGTTGGGATAAAAGCTAAACTCCTTTGTAAGTTAAAAAACATATCCAAATAAAACAAAATTTTTTTTAAAATCTTTTTTTAAGTAAATCTATTAATACCAAAATTTGCAAAATCTCTACGTTGTTATTGCCTAACACAATTTATGTTGTAATAAAACCTAAACTTCTTTAGTACGTTAAAAAACATATCCAAACAAAACAATTTTTTTTAAAGCAAATCTTTTTTTAACTAAATCTAATAACATCAAAATCTCTGCGTTGTTACCCCCAACAAAATTTAGGTTGCGAGAAAACCTAAACTTCTCATGTACGTTAAAAAACATATCCAAACAAACCAATTTTTTTTTAAAAAAATATTTTTTTAACTAAATCTAATAATATCAAAATCAACAAAATCTCTGCGTTGTTTTCCGCTAACACAATTTATGTTGTAATAAAACCTAAACTTCTTTAGTACGTTAAAAATATTTTTTTTAACTAAACCTAAACTTCTCATGTACGTTAAAAACATACCCAATTAATAAATATCAAAATCTACTAAATCTAATAATATCTACCGATTACACAATTTAGGTTGGTTGACGATAAATCCTAAACTTCTCTTGTATGTTTTATTTCTCACACTATATATACAAATAATATCATATTGTCTTCCATTCTATTCTTGCTTTCCAATACTAATCAAAGTTCTTTCATCTTTTTCATGGTTCTGATAATTTGAAGAAAATTTTAAGTTTCTTTGTCATATTGTTTTCAGGTTATTTTCTACGTTGTTATCCCCTTACTATCATTCTTTTTTTCTATACCGATTTTCAATCGTCTCATTCGTTTTGCTATCGTTTATTATTTTTCATATCTACTGATTTTCAAATATACGTTTTTATCTTCAAATCCATTCACATTCGCATGCCTCCTTATCTTTTCTCTGTCTTTTTTATTTCACGATTTATGTGTTATGTATAATCTATAGTTCGAGAGAATATGTGAAATTTGTAACAAATAACCCAATTATTTTCTCATCTGCTTGAATTTCTCGTACTTCCGTGATTTGTTTTTAAGAATTGGTGTTTCAACAATTTGCAAGAACAAGGGTTTCAATAGCATGCATATAATCCATCTAAAAGATTTTAATATTTCTCTTAAAAGATTTCATTACTTTTTTTTTATATATATTTCTCTTAAGATTTTGTTTTAACATTTATTTCAACTACAAATTCGGGTTTTTACAACCGTCTTTCGTTATTTGTTTTAACAAATATTTTTTTTATTAAGTTTTGTTTTTGTTATTTAAATATTTTTCTTTTTTATTCAATTTGGTTTTTACAAATTTTTTTATCCTTGATTCAGATTTTTTAATTTTATTTTTTTGATTCAGTTTCCAAGAAATTTATTTTGTTCAAATTACTTCGACTACAAATATTCCGGGCCATCAAATTTTTTAACAATTATTTTTTTTTAAAATATTTCTTTAGTTTATAAAAAATTAGCAACTTGTCACAACTTGTATCTTTAAAAGATTTCATTAATTCTTTTTCAATATTTCTCTTAATATTTTTGTATTATTAATTAAGTTGTAAATAACATATCTAATTTGTTTATCTTAACTAAAAAATGGATATTGACTATCCGTCTATTGATTATAGTTTTTATAAAAATTTATTTTTTTTAAAAAAATATATGATTTTCAAATATCTATTGTTACTAAATAACCAATTGTAAAAATTTTGTAAAAGGAATCAAAATTTTCTTTTTTGTTTTCTAATATCTTTTATTGTTTTTTATGGGTGAAGTAGGCTATTTTTATGGGCTTTTGTTTTGTAGACCCCTCTAATTTTTATTTATAGTTTGATTGATTGTAACGCCCCAAATATTCGGCGCGTTTTCGAGATTTATTATTTCTTATTTGTATTTAATTATTTAATAGCTTAAATATTTTTATGAGTATTTTTACGCCGTAAATTAAAAATTTTACAAGTTTATGTCTATATATTTTATATTTGTATATTATCCGTATTATTATTAGTATGTTAATCTCGTGACTATATACGAGAATGATTTTTATTGTAAATTGATATTTTTTTTTTGCATATATATATTGATGTTGTAACAACCAGTTTTGGTTGTCACCGCCCCAACGGCAAGCCTTGGCTGTCACCGCCCCGCGGTGACAGTAAGCCGCCCCAACGGTTTTGCCCTAGATCGCGCCGATCTGTTTTCCGTTCGTTTTTATTTCTTTTCATAAATAGAAGATCCGATATTCTATCTTATGGACCGGTTTTCCTATCTTGTTCTTAATCCTAGAACGTCCTTCCATCTATCTTTTCACCCATTTCCTATAAATTACTGCCTTCTCTTCCTTTTTCCGTTTCTTGCATATGGTTTTCATCAACCTTGAGAGATGCAGCCGTTTCCCTCCTTCCCTTTGTTGAACGTGTAAGTCTTTCTTTCATGAGTTGTTGGCCTTCTTGTTGTTGATTCGTTAATGTTCACAAGCTCCCTTGGTTGAGTCTTGACGTGTGTGAATCAAAGGATCGAGCTTTGAATCTCTTGCTCTGAGTTTATGTCGAGAGAAACCCCGACAGTCGTTGTTGTCACGCCGCCTCCCCCGCATCCCCATCGTGCCGCCCTGCGGGAAGTACCCAATACCTCCCCCACGGTCTGTCCAACCGCCCCTGCGGTTTCTTTGCAGTGTCTCCGTTCTTTGGTGAGTTACTTCCTTCTTTGCTTTCCTCGTTCCTTCCCCTAGCTTTTGATGATGTTGTTGACCTTATGGGTGCTGTAAGACTAAGATCAAACTCTTAGCATGTGGAGATCTCCTAGAGATAATTGAGACTAGAAGTTATAGACTTTTAGCAACTGTTCAGTTATGATTTGTGATGCCTTGTGTGAACAGACTTCTTTTCCTCCTTTCATACGGAAAACTGAGCATTCGCAGACCTTCTGAGTTTACCTTCGAGTGAGGTAAGTCATTTGGACTTACTTAGCTTCATTCTGTATATTGCTTTGAGTGTTTTGGCTTGTTTGTGTTGTTGTTGTTAACTAGGTAAGTCCATTGGACTTACTAATGCTGACGTGGCGCCTCCACAAATTTTCTTGGATGAAATCTTTAACTAAATCACAAATTAAGCCAATAAATCTTTTTTTACTAAAACGAAATCTAAAAAAAATGTTTTCTTTAACTAATCTTTTAAAAAATTAATCCAAAATAAGTTAAGTATATCACACTCTAGGCTTCTCCCGTATGTTTTATCAAAACAAAATCTTAAATTTTTTTTTTTAACTAATCTGTTAAAAAATTAATCCAAAATAAGTTAAGTATATCACATTCTAGATTTCTTCTGTATGTTTTATCAAAAAAATATAATAAATCTATATTCTATATATACTACTAAAGTACACTACACTGTGACGTGATGCCCCCACAATTTTTCTCGAATTTAATATTTTACTAAAGATCACCTTTTTTGGAATTAAATTTTTGTAGATATTATATAAATACTTTATAATCAAAATGTTTTTAAGCACATACTAATAAAAAAAATTAAAATATTTTTTTTGATTTTTTTAATTTTTAAAAAATAGATAATTTTCAAATATATATTTTGATTTTCTAACAAATAATTTTCACAATACTGAAAGATCAATGTAAGATTTCGTAAGTTAAAAAGTATATATTTTTTGTCTTTTTCTTTACAAAACTTTTGTTAGTGATAAATTAAAAAAAATTTAATGACAATATCATTAGTTTTCACATACACAAGTTGATGACATTTTATTCTAAAAACATTAAATATATAAATTTACCCGCATAAGGTGCGCGATATGAACTAGTTTTAATGGAAAAAAATGTTATGTTTATAAAACAAGTTTCTAATTGTATAAATGATAACACGAGTATTATAAATTCATTTTTATTTTATCCAAAAAGAGTAACAAAAGCAATGTTGAGATTTGATGATAATTTGTTTTATAAATGATTGGATTTATCTAAGGTTAATAATTTTAAGTCAATCATTAACAAAAATGCAATAGGAAAGACAATATCTAAAGGTAATTGGTAATCCGGATTGGGGTTCTTGTACGGGTAAAATTAATTAAAATACCCCAAACTTATAGGTGTGGTAACTTTGTACCACAAACTTTTAAAGGGAATAAAAATACATCAATCTTCATTACACATGTTAACACGCTATCATAAAAATTTACCCGGTCAAAATTCTGACAGTGAGTGTGACGAGTCATCTGAGTTGAATTTTTATGGGAATAGAAAAAAGTTAAACAATAGAAATATCCCTAATCTTATTCTTCCTCCTCTACATTATCCTCTTCATTGTCTGGATGAATACCAACGGAAACTGGAATTCCATTACTGATTGAAAATGAATGTCGGCCACTAGAGGAATTCCTGTTGGTAGATCTTCTCATTAACTTATTATGTCCCAAATTCTTGTCATCTTTGCTTTCTTGAGGTCCCTGTTGTAGTTGAATTAGCTATGAGTAAGCTCCCAGTGGATCCTGAATCTATTCTTCACGTGTACCTAGTCATAGTTAAGACACCTGTTCAGGTGTCATGTTTTAAAGTGTTGTTTTGGGATATACATACTAACTTCATGCATGGTTGTTATGTAAACGTTTTCTAAATGACAGGTTGAATGTTTTCATTATTTCTTCGTGCTTCTTGTTGCAAGGTCCTATTTGTGAAGTTGTTGTCAGGCTAACTGATGGGACCCACTGTGTGGTCCTTAACCTAGTGACGTCTTGGGTTACTTAAAACTCGGGTCGTTACAGATTGGTATCAGAGCTTAGGTTGACAACAAGGGCACATGTGACTTGAGATGAGACATGATAGTTCAACCTAACTATAACCCAGTTCGGGTTGGTTTTGAAAGGAATTTAAGTTTTCAAAAGATTTTGGAAATTACTAACATATGGTTTTAATGAATCATATGCATAGTCGGGATTGTGGGTAAAGACACTACCTTCCACTCCTCAGCGTGAATCCTTGTAAGTGTAGTTCTCTCTCTAACTTGTTAAGATCATAGTATTCTTATAGATATCACTATTGTTATAAGTAGTGGATATATATGAAGAGAGAACGATCGTGAATGTTCCGGTTTGTCGAAACCGTGATAAAGGCAACCGTAAGCGTTTTGATTAAGAGACAAGGAAGTTGCAGCTTCATTACGAGTATGTCAATGGAAGCACAATGTGCAAGTGTGCCAGTGGAAGTACGACAAACTAGAAGTACATGAGAGTATAATATTTAAAGTAAGTGGTCAAGGTCAAGTACCTTTACCCATCGAGCTACATGAGATGAGAAGATGCAAGAATATAGCGGTAGAAAGGGCTATTGCTACGATAGAAACGCAAGGGCAAGCACGAGTTGTTGAACCCCAAACACTAGAAGTTCCATATGAGGAACAAGAAGGTAGTGAACTTCATTAGAGAAGTGGCTAAGGCCATAAAAAGAAGAGATGCGTTAGTGTTTGCAGGAGCTTATGTAATGCAAGTTGATTGGTGGTTGAACCACATAAACATGACTTTTGGGGACATTGGAGAGCTAGAAAAGTATAAGATGAAACTTGCAGCAACCTTCATGCCGAACATTGGTGCATATTGGTTGATGAGAAATTGTGCAATCATCGTGGATTACGAGACTTTCAAGAGTCGGATTTGGACTAACTTGTACGTTAAAGTCTTTCTTGGAAGCAACATTTGGAGGTTCTCCTATGAGGGAGATGATTTTCACGAGGAGTATACATCGTTGGATTAGAATGCACCACTTTATGATCAATTGATAAGATTGTTTACGATAGGATGAAACGACCTCTTAGTTGGTGTTGTCACCTAAGATATGACGTTATTGGAGTATTAGGAGAGGATACTAAAGCGTGAAGCAAGACAAGGCTTTAGGAAAGAGGTGGATTCCTAAACTAGTGGAGGAAAGAGGCAGAAGTCTACTCCAAGTTTCTTGAACCTGCGAGTACGAAACGTGTGAGTCAAGAAACAAGACCTTCTCCACAACCATGATCATAAGAGAAATTGGAGGAAGAACATTTTAAATGTGGAGACCTAAATTATTACAAGAAGGACTGATCAAAAAGTCCAACTACATGTTTCAAATGTAGTTAACCTAGAGATATGATAAAGTTTGTGAGGTTAGGGGATAATGTTAACTCAAGGATCTTGTCCTAATGTGAGAGGAGGAGAAAGTCAAAGTTTACGTGGAAACTAGGCAAGTAAAGTAGCCAACCGATATCCTTATTACCGGATTGGATAATGATGACGTGATTCTAGGCATCGATTGGATGATCAAGTATATGGATAAGATAGATGCGGAAATGCTAACAAAAATGATGTTAGCCAAAGATGATACTTGTCATGTGTTCAAAGGAAGTGAGCTACAAGACCCGCTAGTGATGATCTCTGTGATGAAAGCAAGTAAGCTGTTAGGGAAAGGATGTGAAGCATATTTATGTTATGCCTTGAAGAAAGAAGGAAAGATTCAATTGAAATACATTCCAGTTGCACGCGAGTTTAAGAATGTTTTTCAAGATGAGTTACCTGGATTGCCACCTACTAGGCAAGTTGACTTAGAATCGATCTAGAGCCTGGAACTAGACCAATTTCTAAAGCTCCGTACAGAATGGCACATGTGGAAATGCTTGAGTTGAAGAAGCAATTGGAAAATTTGGCAAATAAAGGATTTATTCGGCCAAGTGTATCACCATGGGGAGAGCCAGTATTGTTCGTGAAGAAAAATGGATAGTACAATGAGGCTATGTATCGACTATAGAGACCTGAATAAGATGACGATTAAGAACAAGTATCCACTGTCACGAATTGATGATTTGTTAGATCAGTTGCAAGGATCAAAGGTGTTCTCCAAGATAGACCTACGGTCAGGCTATCACCAGTTGAAGATTCAAGAAGATGATATCCATAAGACAACATTCAGGAATCGGTTTGTTGTGGTCTTTATCGATGACATATTGGCTTATTCACGAAGTAGTGAAGAGCATAGAGCATTTGAAAGCAGTTCTTCAAGTATTGAGGAAAGAAAAGCTTTATGCTAAGTTGTCCAAGTGTGACTTCTGGATGAAAGAAGTAACATTCTTGGGACACATGATTACTGCAGATGGAGTCAAAGTTGACCCATCCAAGATCGAAACCGTGCTAGCATGGGAACCACCCAAGAACGTCAATGAGATACGTAGTTTCCTAGGATTAGCAGGATACTATAGACGTTTTGTAAAAGGGTTTTCCATCATAGCAAGACCTATGACCAACTTACTTCAGAAAAAGGCAAAGTTTATATGGACTAACAAGTGCCAAGCAAGCTTTGAAGAGATAAAGAAGAGGTTGACTATTGCACCTGTGTTAGCTCAGCCGAATGGAACACTAGGGTTCATTGTTTACAGTGATGCATCTAAAATGGGCTTGGGATGCGTCTTGATGCAAACTGAAAGAGTCATCGCCTATGCATCAAGACAACTGAGACAATATGAGCAGAATTATCCTACACATGACTTGGAGTTAGCAGCAGTAGTTCATGCACTTAAGATTTGGCGGCATTACCTATTTGGGACGACGTGTAAGATCATGACAGATCATAAGAGCCTAAAGTACATTTTCACTCAAAAAAGAGTGGAATATGAGACAAAGAAGGTGGTTGGAGTTGATAAAGGATTATGACTTAGAGATACTATATCATCCTGGTAAAGCTAATGTGGGGATTGATGCTTTGAGTAGGAAGTCAGCTCAAGAAAGAGCGATTGCTCGATTAACTGTACAAGTTGAAATACAAAAAGATCTGATTTGTAGTGGCATTGAAATATGGGTTCACAAAGAACAAGGGTATCTGTGTACCTTGGAGGTAGTGCCCAATTGGTTGAAGGAAATTCAACAAAAACAACTAAGTTGTCCTAGTTTAATCAAAATAAGGTCAGTGATCGGAAATGGTGAATCTTCAGATTTCCATATCGATACTGACAATATAATGAGATATTAGGGAAGAGTATGTGTTCCTCAAGATGAAGAGATTAGAAAAAAAAAGATTCTTGTGGAAGCCCATGCAACACCATATTCCATACATCCAGGATCGAACAAGATGTATCGGGATATTAAACCTTACTTTTGGTGGCAAGGTATGAAAAAAGATATTGTTGAGTTTGTGTCAAGGTGTCAAACATGTCAACAAGTTAAAATTGAACACCAAAGGCCAGGAGGAGAACTCCAATCATTGGAGATACCGGAGTGGAAATGGGAACACATCACCATGGATTTTGTAACCAGTCTACGTAGTAGTAAGGTTTATAACTCCATATGGGTGGTGGTTGATCGATTAACAAAGACTGCAAGATTTATTCCTATCAAGGAAACTTGGTGTAACACCCCAAATCCGCGGGACTCGGGATGTCACATTGGGCTAGGATCTCACAATGGATCCTGACCCTAGCCTGACAACAAGTTCACTGGACCTTACAACATGGCACTGACAGATATAAAACAAATACATAAAACATTATAAATTGTACGACCCAAAGTAAACAACAACATAGCCGAGTATATAAAACGACATCCTCACACAGGAGGTACAAAAGATCCTCCTCACGCAGGAGGGGAAACACAACAACCCCAAACCAACCACCTAATGTACGAGAGTCCTCGGCCTGTCACCCTGCCAGATCACCTAGTAGCGCCTAACCTGTAATAATCTACAACACGGTATGAAACCGTTAGCTAACCATACATATATGAGGTAATGCATAAGCACAATCACACATAGGGAAAGATAAACATATCAGCATGCTTTCACTCATTTACCCATTTATTCATCTCAATATAATGGTCATTCACTCAAATCGTATAGATATAATATATATGAAACTAGGTGACACGAGGACCGATACATCCTCGCCTCTGAGCCTGCTAGCCAGCCGTACTAGTATCGGTCACACAATCCGTGTACCCTATGGGAGTGGATTGCGCCCTTCCTGTAAACCGGTCTGGCCTGACATCAGAGAACCTCCCAGACTCCACGGCGGGATGAAAGGGAAGGTTATCACAGCCACGCAGTGGGGCACTTAATAAAACATAGGTCGGTAAATACGACATCACATGCTATCATAGCAAACATATAAGGCACACACCACTCATACAAACACCCCATATAAGGATGGTAGCTAAGTAAGTCCTACGGACTTACCTCAACCTCGTACAAACTCAACCACGATCACCTCAACACTGGAGGAACAACACAGCCTATAGACAAGGCATAAAGAGATGTCACATCTCTTATCAAACAAAGGGTCACACCTAGACCCAAAGGGATCCATAGGGATCATATACATCCTATAACCTCGAATAACATGCTAAACCTAAAAGCCACATCAGGGCATAAATCCAACTCATGATATCATCACCAACTAAAATCCCATAATTACCAGAATAATGTAACGAGCATAATGGAAATTCCAATTATCCATTTTAACAAACTTAAGGTTAATTTATACTAACCCGCAATACGGAAAACGAATAAATTCATAACTTATTCGTTACTAACCCGATATACGATCCGGAAGAAGGTACGGACTCCGTGCGATACGGGGAGTAAGAGCACGGTATGAAACTTTACGTTTGACGACTTGCGGTGGTCCGTCGGCATTCCGGAAGCGGTAAACGGAAGCTTTATCAAAAAGCTAACAAACGGGAAATAAATTTGTACCACGTTGAAGAGAACAAGATAAGGGACTCGTTGATACAAACGGATCTGAAAATGGGCTAAAGATGGACAAGTGATGGAATATTGAAGATAGAATATGTTTGCTCGGTTTCTCTCGAACTCCTTCGTCTGTAAGCTTTCAATTTACAATTGAAAAGCAATGTAAATTGTGAAGACTTACTGCAACTTCTGCTTTATATATAATATATATATAATGTATATAATATAAGAAGAAAGGGTAAGAAGACGCTGGTAGCCGCCTTTGCCTCTATATATATATATATATATATATATATATATATATATATATATAAGAAGACGCTGGTAGCCGCCTTTACTAAATTGGAATATCAACTCCGGAATATCATCGGGATAATATTTCCATAACTATCTCGTAGAATGGGCATTCCTAAGTCACATTTCTTAACCGCTAAGAATCGGAATATCGACTCTTCTATCCGTTTCGTCTTTTTATATTATTTCACATCTAAGACAAAGCCGATGTCCCGATCATTTCTCTCAACTGCAATTTTATTAATTGGAGCTCCCAAATGCTCCAAATAACACCGGAGGGTAAAAATAATTACCCGGGGGAAAAACTAAAAATTTCCCCAAACGTCCAAAATTACGCGAGGAACATAACGGTGGGACTCATACTCATCACTTGCGAAATCTTCGCGAGTTATATATCAATTACTATCAATGATTAAGTTAATCAACATTAATTAGAATTCGGAAATCCTAGCTATTACATCACACACCCCTTAAAAAAAAGTTTCGTCCCGAAACTTGAACAATTCCCAAATCCTCTCGGACCCATACGCCGAGGTATAACTCTCACTCTATCTATCGGAGGTATCACATCTCCGTTCAAAAGATCACAATCTATAACAATCTATAACCTCAAGTATAAACATGGAGGAATCATCACTCCAGGAAACAAGGCCATAACGCTACCCAAAGGCGTAGAGGAATCACGTCTCTCGCCATACCACATCACAAGGCATAGAGGAAGCACATCTCTAGCCAAAACATATCACATGCATAGAGGAAATACGTCTCTAGCCAACCCATAAACATATATATCGCATGGAGGAATCACATCTCCACTAAAACTATGTCCATCAAGGTAGCATGGAGGAAAGAACCATCTCCAGCTGAATCCTAATCACACTCAAATAGCATGAAGGAAAGAACCATCTCCAGCTATAAATATAATCATACTCGGGTAGCGTGGAGGAAGTAATCATCTCCAGCTATAACATACATCACGCTAGCACATCAAGATCTACTAAGATCATAAATCACATCACAACTAGCATGGAATAACACATCAAGGCATATAAACACATAAGCACAACATTCATCAAGATAGTACAAAGATCTACTCGTGCTCCCACAAATGGGTATGTCCTAACATATACTCTGGATAGTTCCTCAGGACACTATCCTCAGTCTCTCACATAGCCTCTTCAGGTCTTCATCTCGACCATAATATCCTCAATATGGGAATGTCTTTCGAATGCAAGCGTTTCATATCTTATTCCAAGAATGTAATCAGATACTCAACAACGATGTGGTTCAACTTAACCACTAGATCATTATAACTCACAAAGTGTTTCCAACCTGGTATATACTTCCTCAGTTAAGACACAGGAACACTGGGTGAACATCCACCAACTTCAGAGTAAAAGCTAAACATCATGTTGTCTTCACAAAACTGATCAAGATCTCAAGTAACCGACATATTGGAAACTCAGTTCCCCTTTCCATAATACACAACTAACGTCTCACAGCTGAGATACCTCCAGCCGGACATGAACTCTCACTTGAATTTTAGAGGTTAACACCTCTTGTCTACACACACAATCTGGCGACTATGTAGAGCCAACATTCTTCCTTTAATCATCGTTACTCGAGCTATAAAATCCTGAGTCTGGTCATGTGTTATTTCCACTACTACTGCTAGATCACTTCTAGCATAAGGATATACGACATCTATGTCTATATATTGCCTCATAGGGCCATCCTAGAAAGATGCACGTCCTTCATTGTTATATAATAAAATCAGTAATGGAAGGTAATATAACCATCCATGTTTCCCATTCAACTTACAACTTATAATAGATCTTTAAGATCCAGATGATCCTCTCTAACTGACCATCTGTCACGGGGTGAAGTGTAGTCATGAGGTACAAACTCGTCCCCAAAGCAGTTTGAATCTGCTGCCCAAAATCTCAAAGTAAAAATATCTATCTCAATCAGAAATGATCGTTCTCGGTATACCATGGAGTCTCACTATTTGTCTAGTGTACTCCTCAACCAATTCATTCACTAGCCACGTCCTTCTAATAGAAATGAAACGTGCCAGTTTCATTAATTTGTTACCAACAATCCAGATAACATCAATCTTCTACTGGGTCACAATCCCATAACAAAGTCCATAGAGATGTTCTCCCAAATTCTACTACTACACTGTTAGTGGGTGAGGCTTATATCTAGATCAGAAATACTCTATTTGGACCTGCTAACAGGTCACACACTGTATCACAAATCTGATTATATCGGCTTCATACAATATAATCGTCTCATCTCGTGGTCCATCTTACTCGTACCTGAATGTACCGAATAAGGCGTACAATGGGTATACGTAATATTCTCTATCTCCATCTACATCAGCAGGTACACAAAAGTGGTCATGACTCTTCATCAGTCCATCTACTCCCATGGAGAACTATGGTGCCTCAGTACGAGACATCCTTTCTCTAAACCTTGTCAAGGCTGGGCAGGTCTCCTGCTTCTGTTGGACCTCATCCAACAGACCAGGTAGAACCTCTGAGGTATAACTGGGTATCCTCATCAAGGAACTGATTGTCCAACTCAAGCCAAACTAGATCTCTCTGAAGCTGAGGTTGAACTATCAGTCTCACAATCATCTTCTCTTGGAGCGTCTCTCCATTCAAGTTATCGGCGACAACATTCAACTTTTCTGAATGATATGGAATCTTCAAGTCAAAGTCTTGATCAACTTAAGCTCTTAAATATTGGCGGTTATTCAACCCCTGTTGCATAAAATATACTTCAGATTTCTATGATCTATAGAAATCTGACATGAAGATCACACCGGTACGGTCTTTAAAACTTAAAGGCTTGAACTACAACTACTAACTCTAAATCATAAGTCGGGTAGTTCTCATCATACGTTCTCAGCTGTAAACACACATATTAATAACCCTACTCCTCTGTAGTAATACACATCTCAGACTTAGCTGGGATGTATCACCGTAAATCACGGGATCCCAAAAATCTTCTAACTACAACAGAATGAAAGCAGAGGTCAAATGCCTCCTCAACTCTTCAGAACATAGACACACTGCTTTCATCACGTAGTTATGGTGGTCTTCTCAAAAGACTCGCAATTGAATACGTAATCATATAAAATCCTTCCTCAAAGCATTGGTAGCAATCGGCTGAGCCGAGAAAACTACGTATTCCTTAATGTTCATCAGTATCTCCCATGTTGTAACATACTTAATTCTCGCCAGGTCAACCATGATCCCACTGGCGGAGACAACATGGCTTAAAAAGGCTACCACTGGCATCTCAACTTACACTTAGAGAGCGTAGCATACAACCCTCTATCTCTCGAAATCTGCAGAACGGTCCTCAGACGATCGGTCTACTATTCTCTACTATGAGAGTATACCGACATGTCATCCATGAAGTCCACCACCAACTAATCAAGGAAGTAGATGAAGATACTATTCATCAACTCCATAAAAACTACTAAAATATTTGTCAACCCAAATGACATCACTACAACTCGTAGTGTCCATAACGGGTATGGGATGCTATCTCATACACATGTTGCTCTCTCATTCATGACTAGGGATATCTTGAGCACAAAGGAATCATGAAAACACAATTGCTTCTTGAAGCTAACTTATCAGGTCGTCAATACGGAACATGGAACCCACTAGGGTAAAAGAAGCCCGGTTCAGTCAACTTTTCAAGTTATCAGTACAATATCTCAACAAGCACTGTATAGTGTGGCTTTCCCATTCAATCTTGTATCATACTTCAACTTGATAACAATGTCCACACTCCGCTGAGGTGGCAGCTAGACGGTTCAGTAACACGTCTATAAACTCATAAACAACTGGAATACCTTCAATTGTTGGACTATCTCGCTCCTTTATGGTATAAAACTAGAAGGCGTCACATCCCTGTGCTATCAGCTCACTTCTCGTACAGTCCTGATGACAAACCCGTCTCTTCAAAGGTCTTAATCTCAGAAGACCTCTATTTAACTCAACTCAGTAAAGACTATAATAGTCTTACTATTAAAAGCTAACACCACATGATATCTATTCATCCAAACCATACACATAATGACTTCCTCATGCACCTACGACATGACAAAGAAGTCTGCAACCATACACGGGTCCCTAAAATAAGGGAACAAACACGCATCTCACGGGTATCTCAGACCCAAAATGGTAATCCTATAAAGGAAAATCCACCTTCTACTATATACCAAAATTCAACCATTAACGCATGCATCGAAAGACCTGACGTGCATAGCACTCACAACAAGCAAAACTCCACCAGGTAAACCATTAACGAGAATGGTACCTATAACAGCTAACACTCGTAGCTCCTCTACATATCATCACTCAATGTCAGATCCATGCTCCTCAGGTATCACTGAGGTCATTACTATAGCCGCCACTTCCACTCTTTCTGCACCGGAAAGAGGAAGGTCTTGCTGGGAAGAAACACCACCGTGCTGACAGAAAAGGCCAGATGACCTAACTCACCACAAGTGAAACAAGCTATCAGTGCCAAAGCGCACACAAAACGCAAATGATCTGGATAGCCACAACTGAAACATAATCATCCCATCCTTGCAACTTGTGCAACTGAAGGGTAACTCGACCTTCGTAGTCCACGTGGCATGATCTCACTTTTGAAGGGAACCTGTAAAGGCAATGCCTTGCCCTGTCGACAGAACTTTGCTCTATGCCCTGCTTTACCACACGTAAAGCATGATGGGCGCCTTTGGGCACACAACTCGCCAATGTCCCAACTTCCACGCAATTAAAACACTGTAGTTCCTTGCTAGTCATCTTCATGGCCAAAGGATCACTAGATTGTCCTGATATCGGACTTGGTTCCCCATTCATCATCTTTGCTTCTCCAGTAACTGATTCAGTCCATTGCTTCTTTCCGGATCCAGAAGCTTCAGTTGATCTCACAATTGTTGGTAAATCCGGTGTAGATCTACCCGCTATCACCGCTTCATATACTTGTTACATATATTCTTGAAACTCGGATCTACTCATGGAGACACGATCAACCTCTTCAAACTCGTTCTCTGCCATAGGCGAAACAACAGCGGAAACTGGTCCCTAACTTATCACCACTGGAGGAAGAGGGGGGTGTACCCCTACCTCATCCCACTACAGATACTACTCTAGTCTGAGTCATCTGTAGGATATACGCACCTAATCTTATAAGGCTATATATATGCCATAGGTATCGATATGTATATAATAAATCCACATAATCCATAGTACACACGGATATATATACATATCTACGCTGCAGAGATCCATGGCAGAGGTGACGACTTCTCGTACATTCTATCCCAAAACCACACTTAAAACCAAAACCTTTGAAAACGTCAGATCCCATGTGGGCTCTGTTTATTTTACCTATCAAACCTCATTGCAGGTAGCAAGTGCCATTGTTGTCAACCTGGGCTCTGATACCAACTCTGTAACACCCCAAATCCGCGGGACTCGGGATGTCACATTGGGCTAGGATCTCACAATGGATCCTGACCCTAGCCTGACAACAAGTTCACTGGACCTTACAACATGGCACTGACAGATATAAAACAAATACATAAAACATTATAAATTGTACGACCCAAAGTAAACAACAACATAGCCGAGTATATAAAACGACATCCTCACACAGGAGGTACAAAAGATCCTCCTCACGCAGGAGGGGAAACACAACAACCCCAAACCAACCACCTAATGTACGAGAGTCCTCGGCCTGTCACCCTGCCAGATCACCTAGTAGCGCCTAACCTGTAATCATCTACAACACGGTATGAAACCGTTAGCTAACCATACATATATGAGGTAATGCATAAGCACAATCACACATAGGGAAAGATAAACATATCAGCATGCTTTCACTCATTTACCCATTTATTCATCTCAATATAATGGTCATTCACTCAAATCGTATAGATATAATATATATGAAACTAGGTGACACGAGGACCGATACATCCTCGCCTCTGAGCCTGCTAGCCAGCCGTACTAGTATCGGTCACACAATCCGTGTACCCTATGGGAGTGGATTGCGCCCTTCCTGTAAACCGGTCTGGCCTGACATCAGAGAACCTCCCAGACTCCACGGCGGGATGAAAGGGAAGGTTATCACAGCCACGCAGTGGGGCACTTAATAAAACATAGGTCGGTAAATACGACATCACATGCTATCATAGCAAACATATAAGGCACACACCACTCATACAAACACCCCATATAAGGATGGTAGCTAAGTAAGTCCTACGGACTTACCTCAACCTCGTACAAACTCAACCACGATCACCTCAACACTGGAGGAACAACACAGCCTATAGACAAGGCATAAAGAGATGTCACATCTCTTATCAAACAAAGGGTCACACCTAGACCCAAAGGGATCCATAGGGATCATATACATCCTATAACCTCGAATAACATGCTAAACCTAAAAGCCACATCAGGGCATAAATCCAACTCATGATATCATCACCAACTAAAATCCCATAATTACCAGAATAATGTAACGAGCATAATGGAAATTCCAATTATCCATTTTAACAAACTTAAGGTTAATTTATACTAACCCGCAATACGGAAAACGAATAAATTCATAACTTATTCGTTACTAACCCGATATACGATCCGGAAGAAGGTACGGACTCCGTGCGATACGGGGAGTAAGAGCACGGTATGAAACTTTACGTTTGACGACTTGCGGTGGTCCGTCGGCATTCCGGAAGCGGTAAACGGAAGCTTTATCAAAAAGCTAACAAACGGGAAATAAATTTTTACCACGTTGAAGAGAACAAGATAAGGGACTCGTTGATACAAACGGATCTGAAAATGGGCTAAAGATGGACAAGTGATGGAATATTGAAGATAGAATATGTTTGCTCGGTTTCTCTCGAACTCCTTCGTCTGTAAGCTTTCAATTTACAATTGAAAAGCAATGTAAATTGTGAAGACTTACTGCAACTTCTGCTTTATATATAATATATATATAATGTATATAATATAAGAAGAAAGGGTAAGAAGACGCTGGTAGCCGCCTTTGCCTCTATATATATATATATATATATATATATATATATATATATATATATAAGAAGACGCTGGTAGCCGCCTTTACTAAATTGGAATATCAACTCCGGAATATCATCGGGATAATATTTCCATAACTATCTCGTAGAATGGGCATTCCTAAGTCACATTTCTTAACCGCTAAGAATCGGAATATCGACTCTTCTATCCGTTTCGTCTTTTTATATTATTTCACATCTAAGACAAAGCCGATGTCCCGATCATTTCTCTCAACTGCAATTTTATTAATTGGAGCTCCCAAATGCTCCAAATAACACCGGAGGGTAAAAATAATTACCCGGGGGAAAAACTAAAAATTTCCCCAAACGTCCAAAATTACGCGAGGAACATAACGGTGGGACTCATACTCATCACTTGCGAAATCTTCGCGAGTTATATATCAATTACTATCAATGATTAAGTTAATCAACATTAATTAGAATTCGAAAATCCTAGCTATTACACTTGGGTTGTGAACAAGTTTGCAGAGGAATTCGTGAATCAGATAGTCAGATTACATGGAGTTCCTAAGACCATAGTTTCAAACAGAGATGGACGATTTACTTCCCGATTCTGGAGCCAGGTACAGACAGTAATGGGAACCAAGCTGAATTTTACAACAGCGTTTCATCCACAGTCAGATGGTCAGTCCGAAAGGATTATTTAAACCTTGAATGACTTGTTGGGGTCTTGTGTACTTGATTGGAGGCTAGTATGGCCACATCATTTACCATGAGTAGAGTTCATTTACAACAACAGTTGGCATGCGTCCATTGGGATGGCACCATATGAAGCATTGTACGGAAGGAAATGTCGAACCCCATTATATTGGGATGAGCCTGCCGATGTCATTGACACGGCTCCAGACAAAGTTAAAAGTGATATTAAAAAAAGTTGCTTTGATTCGAGAAAGGATGTTGGCTGCACAAAGTAGACAAAAAATCGTATGCTGATAAGTGCCGACGTCCGCTAGAGTTTGAAACAGGGACACATGTTGGCTGAAAGTTTCACAAACTCGTGGAGTTAAACGGTTTGGTATCAAGAGAAAGTTAAGTCCTTAGTATAATGGACCGTTTGAGATTTTGGAAAAAGTTGGTAAAGTAGCTTATCGTTTAGCATTACCGCCAACAATGGATGGAGTACACCCAGTGTTTCATGTATCATCATTGAGACAATATCAACCAGATCCGAGCCATGTACTCAGCTATGATGCTATCGAGATAGAGCTTGATCAGACCTATGCCGAGTTCCCTATGGCCGTGTTAGATAGAAAGATAAAGAAGTTAAGGAATAAAGATATTCCATTAGTGAAGATCCAGTGGTCCCAAAGGGGAATGGAAGAGGCTATATGGGAAACAATTGAACACATGGAGAGAAATTATCCAGAGGTGTTTAGCTGTTTGATCAATGATTGGGACAAAAGCAAAGAGTAGTACCTAACTTTCCCACTAACTAATGTGCTTATATGGTTCTATGTTTATGTGATTTACGTGTGTGTGAATTGATTTATGTTTGCTAACATAGGAAGTGATAGACTTCCCTAGTGTGAGCGTGATGACCCCGCTAACGTGATAATAATCTATGCTTGCACGAAATGCGAAGATAGGTTAATTATGTGATTGACGGATTCAGTCTTCTGATGAGTTGTGTACTAAAGTTTCGGGACGAAACTTTTTCTTAAGGGGTGTGTGATGTAAAAGCTAAGATTTTCAAATCCTAATAAAGGATGATTAAGGATGATTAAGTTAATCATCGACATCAATTGACCCATAAATCGCGAATAGTGTGTAGATGACGAGTATGAATTCCACCATTATGATTTTGGCGTAAATTTGGACGTATGAGGAAAATTTTACTTTTTCCTCCGGAGAATAATTTTTACCCTCTGGTATTATTTGAAGCATTTGGGAGCTTCAATTAATAAAATTGTAGTTGAAAGAAATGATCAGGATATCGGATATGTTCTAGATATGAAATAACATGGAAAGGCAAAATGACCAAAAGAGTCGCTATTTCGTTTCTTAGCGGCTAAGAAAGTCGGCTTAGGAATACGCGTTTTCCGAGAAAGTTGCGGAATAATTATCCACACAAAATGTCAGATTTATTATTCCAATTTCGAGAAGTTTGGAGAAGGGGCTCAAACCGCCTTCGGATCGATAAACGGATAATTATCGACTTTGCTAAAGGATAATTATCGTCTTCGCTATAAATAGCGGAAATTCATTTATTAATTCATTTCCTTTCACAATTCCTCGTAAAAGCTCTGATTTCTCTCAACCTTCAAATTCAGATCTACTCTTCGTTTGTAATCCGATTTCAATTCCGTTTGAGTTTTCGGATTCCTCTCTTCGTCCTCTTCATTTTGGTACCGAGTTTCTGCGTTTCCGTTGAAGTTATGGCCAGGTCGAGCATCCCCCTTCTATGGTCAGTTCCGTCGCTCAGATTCCGGTGAATTTGATGGTGTCCGAGCGTAGCCTGCGTCGTTGTGATTCCGAATCTTCTTTCGGATCGTCAATCGGGTTAGTAACGAATAAGTTATGAATTTATTCGTTTTCAGTATTGCGATTTGGCCTAAATTGACCTTAGGCTTGTCAAAATGGATAATTGGAAATTCCATTATGCTCGTTACAATATTCTGGTGATTATGGGCTATTTGTTTGATGAGATCTGATGACAGTTGGGTTGAGAAACCGCCTGCGGGCAAAAGGTTATTCTGATGAATTTTAATTAATTAATTAAAGATTAATTAATTAAATTGGGAATCTAGAAAACGCTATAAGCTAATTAAATTCAAAGGAATGAATTTAATTGATGTTTGAAGCAAGAAGTTTAATACGAGGAATATGATATTCTCGACAGGTGGTGTTGAAGACAGTAGACTAACTATAGCTTAGTTGCTCAGTGAGCGTATCCAGGTAAGTCTTCGGACTTACTTAGCTTCGATCTGCAGAAACCGTGCCGGAGAGATTTATATCTCACTGTGTTGATATGTGTTGTTGTTTTGAAATGCCTTGTTGTGTTGAAATGTGAATGTTGATGTGCATTGAGATGTGTTATGTGTGAAGCATGCTTGATGTGTTTATAATGAAAATGACGTTATGATGTGTAAAGCATGCTTAATGTTGTTGTGATTATTATCATGTCATAATTATGAGAAATGGTTAAATGAACATGTGTTAGCCTATTGAGGCGTGCTATTGAATGACATGATAAGCTTGCTGAAACATGATAATGTATGAGATGATAAGCCTTTTGAGGCATGTGATATGATGATGACTTGTAAAGGTCAAGAGTATGTACAGTGAGTATTTTGCAGTGAATACCGGAGCTCGGCCAAGCCCGGATCACTTGCGTTTGTATAAGAATGACACCGAGTCTGATGGACTTCAGGCTCGGGTCGCACACCTAATGAAAATGGTAAATGTTTGCATTAACATGAATGGCAAAATGTTGCATGTGGTTAGGGGTTAAGACCATAACCCACCACGAGAAAGCCTGGCCCGTAGACTTGATCAGTCTGGCTACGACCTAAGAGCAAATATCTGAATTAACCTAATCTGTGCAATGGTGAGCTCACACCAAAGCCAGAACCGTATAAGCAATGATTCCGGATTAATGGGTCCGGGATCGCAAATTGTAAATTTCATACTGCATTCACGTGCATCATTCATAAAAGCATGATATCATCTCATGAGCACGGTATATGGTATTTGAATATATTTGTTGTGTTGTGATGTGATGATATAATCTCTCGTGGATAGATTATGATCGGTAGCTAACGGTTTTAAACCGAATCTTTTTAGGTAATGCTGATCATAGGAACACTTCAGGGATGTCAGCTGCATGGTGTGGACAGCCGGGGCAGTGTTAACCCAAGGGTTGGTTGAACTTGCTTTTGAAAATAATCGCTTGCAAGCGAGTCTTTTGTTGATTGTGTGCAACTGTGTACACATGTTGATTTCAGGCTGAAGTTTTAAGACACCTGTTCAGGTGTCATGTTTTAAAGTGTTGTTTTGGGAAATACATACTAACTTCATGCATGGTTGTTATGTAAACGTTTTCTAAATGACAGGTTGAATGTTTTCATTATTTCTTCGTGCTTCTTGTTGCAAGGTCCTATTTGTGAAGTTGTTGTCAGGCTAACTGATGGGACCCACTGTGTGGTCCTTAACCTAGTGACGTCTTGGGTTACTTAAAACTCGGGTCGTTACAATAGTTGCTTTTCAGAACACAGGTACATGATGAAATAAATCGGTAAAATGTACACAAGAAAAAATAGACCAACCTTGCTCGACAAGATTCCCTTGATTGATCACTACAATGATATCAGCAGTCTTGATGGTAGTTAGCATATGTGCAACAACAACAACAGTAGTTCGTTTTAACATGATTCTATCTAGTACATCTTGGACAATACGTTCTGATTCTGCATCAAGTGAACTAGTTGCCTCGTCTAGGAGTAGGATTTTAGGATTCTTTAAGATGGCTTTTTGTATGGTTGTTCTTTGCTTCTGACCCCCACATAGTTGTGTCCCATGATCTCCCACCATCGTGTCGAGTCCCTGGCGTAATCTGAAATGTATGATATTCTTGCAAGCACATACATCCATACAAGTATTTTAAATTGTTCACTATTACTTTGTTTTAACGGGAAAGGCGCTGACACATGATTATCTATAGATTTTGCATCATTAGCACGCTCAACTACTGATTTAATCTCTGTGTCGGTTGCATCATCTTTTCCGTATTTATGTTCTCTCTAATGGTGGTTGTGAACAAGATAGGTTCTTGACTCATTGACCCGATCTTTTGCCTGACCCATGATAGCTTGAGCATCTTCAAATCAACACCGTTTATCAATACTTGGCCAACATCAAGATCATAGAACCTCTCCACTAGGCTAATCATAGTTGATTTACCATTTCCACTTTTCCCAACAATAGAAATAGTTGTTCCATTAGGAATGTAAAATAAAAAACCAGAAAATATATGTACATTTGGCCAACATCAAGATGGTAGAGGAAGGTGAAGTGGCTACACGAAGCAAGGTTTCTTTAGGGAGGGCCTGAGAACGAGATGCGGAGATAATGGAACAACTCATGCTCTTCTTCCTCTTCTCCATCATATCCGCATCTCGTTCTCAGGCCCTTCTTGTAGCCACTTAACCTCCCTTAACCTCCCTCCACCATCTTGAAGTTGGCTAGATGTACAAATATTTTCTGGTTTTTCATTTTGCATTCCTAATGGAACAACTATTTCTATTGTTGGGCAAAGTGGAAGTGGAAAATCAACTGTGATTAGCCTAGTGGAGAGGTTCTATGATCTTGATGCTGGCCAAGTATTGATAAACGGTGTTGATTTAAAGATGCTCAAGCTATCATGGGTCAGGCAAAAGATCGGGTCAGTGAGTCAAGAACCTATCTTGTTCACAACCACCATTAGAGAGAACATAAATACGGAAAAGATGATGCAACCGATACAGAGATTAAATCAGTAGTTGAGCGTGCTAATGATGCAAAATCTATAGATAATCATGTGTCAGCGCCTTTCCCGTTAAAACAAAGTAATAGTGAACAATTTGAAATACCTGTATGGATGTATGTGCTTGAAAGAATATCATATATTTCATATTACGCCAGGGACTCGACACGATGGTGGGAGAGCATGAGACACAACTATGTGGGGGTCAGAAGCAAAGAACAACCATAACAAGATCCATCTTAAAGAATCCTAAAATCCTACTCCTAGACGAGCCAACTAATGCACTTGATGTAGAATCAAAACGTATTGTGTAACAGTCAAAAATCAAATATGGCCTAATCGGGAATTTTAGGAAGTTAAACGGGTTTAACGGAATCAAAACCGTCTTAACAAGAGATCGATACCTAGATGATATAAACCCGGTGTTATTTGGAGCATTTGGGAGCTTCAATTAATAAAAATGCAGTTGAGAAAAATGATCAGGACATCGGACATGTCCTAGATATGAAAAAACATAGAAAGGCAAAACGGCCAAAAGAGTCGTTATTTCGTTTCTTAGCGCCTAAGAAAGACGGCTTAGGAATACACGTTTTTCGAAACAATTGCGGAATAATTATCCGTACAATATTCCAGATTTATTATTCCAATTTCGAGAAGTTTGGAGAAGGGGGCTTAAACCGCTTTCGGATCGGTAAAAGGATAATTATCGACTCCGCTAAAGGATAATTATCGTCTTCGCTATAAATAGCTGAAATATCGTTTATTAATTCATTTTCTTTCACGTTTCCTCGTAAAAGCTCTGATTTCTCTCAACCTTCAAACTCAGATCTACTCTTCGTTTCTAATCCGATTTCAAATCCGTTTGAGTTTTTGGATTCCTCTCTTCATTCTCTTCATTTTGGTACCGAGTTTCTGCATTTCCGAGCAAGGGAAGGTCTGGTCGAGCATATATGATACTTGGGAGGTTCCGTCGCTCAGATTCCGGTGAATTTGATGGTGTCCGAGCGTAGCCTGCGTCGTTGTGATTCCGAATCTTCTTTCGGATCGTCAATCGGGTTAGTAACGAATAAGTTATGAATTTATTCGTTTTTCGTATTGCGATTTTGCCTAAATTGACCTTAGGCTTGCCAAAATGGATAATTGGAAATTCCATTATGCTCGTTACTTTATTCTGGTGATTATGGGCTGTTTGTTTGATGAGATTTGATGACAGGTGGGTTCAGAAATTGCCTGCGGGCAAAACGTTGTTCTGGCGAAATTTAATTAATTAATTAAAGGTTAATTAATTAAATTAGGATTCTAGAAAATGCTACAAGCTAATTAAATTCAAAGGAATGAATTTAACTGGTGTTTGAAGCGAGAAGTTTAATACGAGGAATATGATATTCTCAACAGGTGTTGTTGAAGGTTTTGGTTAACTATAGCTTAGTTCTTTGTGAGCGTATCCAAGCACGATAAAGGAGGATAGTCCGAGTGGGAAACGGACTCAATAATTGGTTTGCGAGGTGTTATTGTTCTTACCTGCGAGGTAAGTGTATATGAATTACACTTGCTTAATATATGTTATGTATTTAATATGCTATGATTTTATGCATGCTTGTGTGTATATATCTGTTTGTTATGGTTGTATGCATGCTTATATGTATATGAGTGAGACGATGATGATGACTTGATATTCTTTATGAAAGCATGCATGAGGTACATGAGATGATAGTGGAAAGAATGTGATGAAAGAATATGATGAAAGCATGAAATTGAGTTATGATATGAAAGTGATAATATAGGATGGTAATTGATTAATTAGCCCAACTGGGTCCCGCACGGGTTTCCGGGGGACGAGGTCGCTACCTGATCTACAGGGGGCCTCAGAGGTCGCTACCTGATCTACAGGGGGCCTCGAGATAAGAAAAACAGCCAGGGGTCGCTACCTGATCTACAGGGGGCCTCAAGATAAGAAAAATAGTCCAAGATCGCGACCTGATCTACAGGGGGTCTTAGGACAAGATGGCCGAGGTCGCTACCTGATCTACAGGGGGCCTATGACGCTATCGGGTTGGCCAACCGAAAGAAAAAAAGAAAGAAATAAAGAAAAGAAATACGAAAGCAATGAGAAAATATATCGTACGATCAGTTGGAGCTAGTTAGTTAATTATCACCTATGCATCGATGCGATCGAGTCTAGCATGCTATATGTTATGTTATGATTATTTATATGTGTTGAGATGATATGAGATGTTTATATGAGATGATATGTTTATATGTGATGTGTGATAACATGCTTGAATGTTTATGTGAAATGTGATGTGAATGGTTGTGGAATTATATGTGAATGTGGATATGTATGCATTGATCGACTTTGGAATGTGAGGAAGGGTATATAGTGTCCTTTGGGGACGGGATATTAGATACTTATATATATTGGGACAATGCGATTTGTATACCCTTACTGAGCGTGTGGCTCATTGTTGTTATATCCACATATTTTTCAGCTACTCAGACTCAGCCTGATCAAGGCAAGAACGTTGGACCCAACACCTGGATTTGAGATCATATCAGGTGGGCTGTTATGGGATGCTACCGCCTAGGATGTTTTGCATGGTTTTAAAACAGTTGTGTTTTGGTTAAACGGAGTTTATGACGTATGTTAGTATGTATATATGTTGTGAATATTGTTGTAAGATAAAGTTTTAAAAATTTACGTTTTCCGCTTTTCCGCTTATTGTTTTAAACAGGGTTAATTAATTGGTAATCAACTAGAAATGAAATAGGTGGGTCACAATTTGGTTGGTATCAGAGCAGGGATATGATTCCTTGGCTTGGGTTGTGGGAAGTTTTTTGAAAAGTTTTTGAAAGTTTCTTTTTCTTTTAGACGGCGGAGCACCATGAAGGGTCGACTGAGTCTATACATGCTCAGGGTAGAAATGATCAGGAGCACCCTAAGGTGCGAGTTTAGCCAATATCACTACCACCATCGGATATGGCTGGTATATCTGATTTAGTGATATATTTGAGAGAAGTTATACCACCATAGACACAATAGTGTCTCAAGCGGGTATTATTCTAGTAAAGATGGACAAGAATTTTGAGAAGATTTGCCGCCAAGGGGCAAAGCCGTTTGAGGGGACTACTGATCCATTAGTAATGGATGAGTGATTGAGGAACATTGTTTCCATTCTAGATGGAGTTATCTACGCTAATGACAGACGTGTACAATATGTTATATCCTTGATTGAGGAAGCATCTAGAGATTGGTGGGACTCGATCCCTAATGGCCGTAGTATACCACTAGTGCTGACATGGGATGATTTTTCTTGAGGGAGTTTGATGAAATATTAGGTATGGATTGTTATCCTCTCATAGAGCGTTGATTGATTGTTATACAAAGGAAGTCACCATGGAGGTAGATGGGGCAAGAGAGATGATTCTGACATGTGAGAGGAATGTGATTCATGCTTGTCTCACGTCTATAGTGACAACTTTTAGATTACTTCAGGAAGGGTGTCAAGCTTATCTGGCTAGTGTGTCAGATTCTGCTATTGTTAGTCCCGGAGTATCTGAGGTGGATGTTGTTAGAGAATTTCCTGACGTTTTCCTTGATGATTTACCTAGTTTACCTCCGAGTAGAGAGGTAGACTTCGAGATTGAAGCATTATCAGGTGCAACACCTAGATCAATTGCTTCTTACATGATGGCTCCGCTAGAGCTGAAGGAGTTAAAGAAACAACTAGAAGAATTGCTCGAGAAGGGTTTTGCATGCCCGAGTATTTCTCCTTGGAGTGCACCAGTGTTTTTTTTTGTAACGAAGAAGGACGGTAGTTTACGATTGTGCATAGACTACCGTCAGCTGAACAAAATCACAATCAAGAACAAGTATCCCTTACCAAGGATAGAGGACTTGCTTGATCAGTTAAGGGGTGCTATAGTTTTTTCAAAGATTGAACTTCGATCAGGATACTGGCAGTTGAGGAGAGCAGAGAAGTTTATACCGAAGACAAGTTTTCGTACTCGGTATGGATTACAGTTATGTCTTTTAGGTTGACGAATGCACCTGCAACATTCATGGCGTTGATGAACTCGATCTTCCAACCTTATCTAGATAAGTTCATCGTGGTCTTCATTGATGATATCTTGATATATTCCTGAGATGCAGATACTCATAGAGAACATTTGAGACGTATCTTAGGGATTTTGAGGGAGAGACAGTTGTACGCGAAGTTCAGCAAGTGCGAGTTTTGGACGGATCAGATTGCCTTTCTAGGGCATGTGATATCACGAGATGGTATACAACCTGATCCATTCAAGATCAAGGCTATTACAGAATGGGAAATTCCGAAGAGCATTACGGAGATTCGCAGCTTCTATGGACTTGCGGGTTATTACAGGAGGTTTGTAAAGAACTTTTCGATTATCGCGCGCCCATTGACTAACTTGCTAAAGAGGAATCAGCAGTTTATATGAGATAATAGTTGTCAAGAGAGCTTTGAAGAACTTAAGAAAAGATTGACTACGTTCCCTATTTTAGCTGTACCCTTAGATAAGGGTAACTTTGTGGTTTACACCGACGCATTTGGGAGTGGCTTAGGAGGAGTTCTAATGCAGGAAGAGAAGATAATAGCATATACATTTAGACAGTTGAGACCTCATGAGCAGAACTACCCTACACACGACCTAGAGCTTGCTGCTATAGTTCATGCTCTTAAGACCTGGAGGCACTATCTTTATGGTGATACATTTCCGGTGTTTACCGACCATAAAAGCCTGAAGTATATTCCCACTCAGAGGGATCTGAATCTGAGGCAGAGAAGATGGATGGAGTTACTCAAGGATTATGATTGCACTATAGAGTACCATCCAGGAAAGGCGAATGTGGTAGCTGACGCTCTTAGCAGAAAGAGCAGTGACCAAGGCGGTAAGGTCAACTACAAAGTTGAGCATCTATTAGCTCTTAGAGTTATGAGAGTAGAGATGGATGTAAGAGGATCTGAGTTGATAGCGAACATTCAGGTAAGACCGTTGATTCTTGATGAGATTTCAATTAGACAAGATGAGGATGATACACTGAAGAAGTTGAAAGCTAACACACTTCCAGTTGTCTGATCAGGGAGTGTTATACAGAGGTGCACGGATATGCGTGCCAAACACTGAGAAGTTAAAGAAGAAGCTACTTGAAGAGGCACATTCCTCGAGGTATTCCATGCATCTTGGGAGTACGAAGATGTTTAATGACCTGAGGAAGATCTATTGGTGGCCTAGATGAGACGAGAGGTAGCTGATTTTGTAGCTCGATGTTTAGTGTGTCAGCAAGTGAAGGCTGAACACCAAGCACCAGTAGAAAAATTACAATCTTTATCAGTTCCTGAGTGGAAGTGGGAGCGGATTACAATGGATTTTGTGGTTGGACTTCCTAGGACTTTCAGAAAGAATGACACGGTATGGGTGATTGTAGACAGATTGACGAAATCTGCTCACTTCTTATCGATGAGACAAGATAACTCCTTAGATGAGCTGGCAGAGTTGTATGTGAGAGAGATTGTTCGACTGCACGGAGTCCCTGTATCGATTGTATTCGATAGAGATCCGAGGTTTACCTCGCATTTCTGGGGAAGTCTGCAAAATACCCTAGGTACAAGATTGCATTTCAGTACGGCATTTCATCCTCAGACAGACGGACAATCAGAGAGAACGATTCAGACCTTGGAGGAGATGTTGAGATCTTGTGTTTTGGAGCTTAAAGGTAACTGGGATTCTAACCTGCCATTGCTCGAATTTGCGTATAGTAACAGTTTCCATTCAAGTATTGGTATGGCCCCTTACGAGGCCTTGTATGGAAGGAAGTGTCGCACACTTGTATGTTGGGATTTTGAGGGCATGCGACAGATAGAGGGTCCTGAACTTGTACAACAGACAATAGAGAAAGTACAAGTAGTAAAGCACTGCTTGAAGGCAACACAAGATCGTCAAAAGAGCTACTTTGATCGCCATAGACGAGAGATGACATATGAGATAGGCGATAGAGTGTTTTTGAAGGTATCTCCTTGGAGGGGAGTTATGAGATTTGGTAGGCATGGGAAGTTAGCACCGAGATACATTGGTCCATATGAGATCTTAGAGAAGATCGGACCACTTGCGTATAGATTGGCGTTACCACCTGAGTTATCAAGATTGCATGACGTCTTCCACGTATCGGTGCTACGGAGGTATAGGTCAGATCCGAGTCATATCATTCCCGAACCTGAGATAGAAGTATCTGAGAACTTGTCCTACCCAGAAGAACCAGTTGAGGTTTTAGGCAGACAAGTTCGAAGATTGAGAAACAAGGAGATTCCGATGGTGAAGGTCAGATGGGGACATCATTCAGCTCGAGAGGCTACATGGGAGACCGAACGAGATATGAAAGCGAAATACCCCTACCTTTTTAAGTAAAAACCTCGAGAAATTGTGATCCGGTTGTGCATCCTTTTTATATATCTACGAGTTTGGTTCTACGTCCTTTCTTAAATTTCGGGACGAAATTTCTTAAAGTGGGAGATATTTGTAACAGTCAAAAATCAAATATGGCCTAATCGGGAATTTTAGGAAGTTAAACGGGTTTAACGGAATCAAAACCGTCTTAACAAGAGATCGATACCTAGATGATATAAACCCGGTGTTATTTGGAGCATTTGGGAGCTTCAATTAATAAAAATGCAGTTGAGAAAAATGATCAGGACATCGGACATGTCCTAGATATGAAAAAACATAGAAAGGCAAAACGGCCAAAAGAGTCGTTATTTCGTTTATTAGCGCCTAAGAAAGACGGCTTAGGAATACACGTTTTTCGAAACAATTGCGGAATAATTATCCGTACAATATTCCAGATTTATTATTCCAATTTCGAGAAGTTTGGAGAAGGGGGCTTAAACCGCTTTCGGATCGGTAAAAGGATAATTATCGACTCCGCTAAAGGATAATTATCGTCTTCGCTATAAATAGCTAAAATATCGTTTATTAATTCATTTTCTTTCACGTTTCCTCGTAAAAGCTCTGATTTCTCTCAACCTTCAAACTCAGATCTACTCTTCGTTTCTAATCCGATTTCAAATCCGTTTGAGTTTTTGGATTCCTCTCTTCATTCTCTTCATTTTGGTACCGAGTTTCTGCATTTCCGAGCAAGGGAAGGTCTGGTCGAGCATATATGATACTTGGGAGGTTCCGTCGCTCAGATTCCGGTGAATTTGATGGTGTCCGAGCGTAGCCTGCGTCGTTGTGATTCCGAATCTTCTTTCGGATCGTCAATCGGGTTAGTAACGAATAAGTTATGAATTTATTCGTTTTTCGTATTGCGATTTTGCCTAAATTGACCTTAGGCTTGCCAAAATGGATAATTGGAAATTCCATTATCCTCGTTACTTTATTCTGGTGATTATGGGCTGTTTGTTTGATGAGATTTGATGACAGGTGGGTTCAGAAATTGCCTGCGGGCAAAACGTTGTTCTGGCGAAATTTAATTAATTAATTAAAGGTTAATTAATTAAATTAGGATTCTAGAAAATGCTACAAGCTAATTAAATTCAAAGGAATGAATTTAACTGGTGTTTGAAGCGAGAAGTTTAATACGAGGAATATGATATTCTCAACAGGTGTTGTTGAAGGTTTTGGTTAACTATAGCTTAGTTCTTTGTGAGCGTATCCAAGCACGATAAAGGAGGATAGTCCGAGTGGGAAACGGACTCAATAATTGGTTTGCGAGGTGTTATTGTTCTTACCTGCGAGGTAAGTGTATATGAATTACACTTGCTTAATATATGTTATGTATTTAATATGCTATGATTTTATGCATGCTTGTGTGTATATATCTGTTTGTTATGGTTGTATGCATGCTTATATGTATATGAGTGAGACGATGATGATGACTTGATATTCTTTATGAAAGCATGCATGAGGTACATGAGATGATAGTGGAAAGAATGTGATGAAAGAATATGATGAAAGCATGAAATTGAGTTATGATATGAAAGTGATAATATAGGATGGTAATTGATTAATTAGCCCAACTGGGTCCCGCACGGGTTTCCGGGGGACGAGGTCGCTACCTGATCTACAGGGGGCCTCAGAGGTCGCTACCTGATCTACAGGGGGCCTCGAGATAAGAAAAACAGCCAGGGGTCGCTACCTGATCTACAGGGGGCCTCAAGATAAGAAAAATAGTCCAAGATCGCGACCTGATCTACAGGGGGTCTTAGGACAAGATGGCCGAGGTCGCTACCTGATCTACAGGGGGCCTATGACGCTATCGGGTTGGCCAACCGAAAGAAAAAAAGAAAGAAATAAAGAAAAGAAATACGAAAGCAATGAGAAAATATATCGTACGATCAGTTGGAGCTAGTTAGTTAATTATCACCTATGCATCGATGCGATCGAGTCTAGCATGCTATATGTTATGTTATGATTATTTATATGTGTTGAGATGATATGAGATGTTTATATGAGATGATATGTTTATATGTGATGTGTGATAACATGCTTGAATGTTTATGTGAAATGTGATGTGAATGGTTGTGGAATTATATGTGAATGTGGATATGTATGCATTGATCGACTTTGGAATGTGAGGAAGGGTATATAGTGTCCTTTGGGGACGGGATATTAGATACTTATATATATTGGGACAATGCGATTTGTATACCCTTACTGAGCGTGTGGCTCATTGTTGTTATATCCACATATTTTTCAGCTACTCAGACTCAGCCTGATCAAGGCAAGAACGTTGGACCCAACACCTGGATTTGAGATCATATCAGGTGGGCTGTTATGGGATGCTACCGCCTAGGATGTTTTGCATGGTTTTAAAACAGTTGTGTTTTGGTTAAACGGAGTTTATGACGTATGTTAGTATGTATATATGTTGTGAATATTGTTGTAAGATAAAGTTTTAAAAATTTACGTTTTCCGCTTTTCCGCTTATTGTTTTAAACAGGGTTAATTAATTGGTAATCAACTAGAAATGAAATAGGGGGGTCACATATTGTCCAAGATGCACTAGATATAACCATGTTAATCGAACCACTGTTGTTGTTGTTGCACATATGCTAACTACCATCAAGACTGCTGATATCATTGTAGTGATCAATCAAGGGAATCTTGTCGAGCAAGGTTGGTCTATTTTTCTTGTGTATATTTTACCGATTCATTTCATCATGTATTGTGTTTTGAAAAGCAATTGTGACCAGGTACACATGAAAAATTGATTCTAGATCCACTGGGAGCTTACTCACAACTAATTCAACTACAACAGGGAACTCAAGAAAGAAAAGATGACAAGAATTTGGGACAGAATATGTCAATGAGAAGATCTACCAACAAGAATTCCTCTAGTGGCCGACATTCATTTTCAATCATTAATGGAATTCCAGTTTACGTTGTTATTCATCCAGACAATGAAGAGGATAATGGAGAGGAGAAAGAAGAAGATTGGGGATATTTTTATTGTTTAACTTTTTTTTATTTCCATAAAAATCCAACTTATATGACACGTCACCCTCACTGTCGGAATTTTGACCGGGTAAATTTTTATGGAAACGTGTTACCATGTGTAATGAAGATTGAGTATATTTATTCCCGTTAAAAATTTGTGTTATAAAGTTTCTACCCCTACAAGTTTGAGGTATTTTAATTAATTTACCGGAAATTTTGAATTGGGTTTTCAGGAATTTGAGACCAATAGGCTTATACGAGAAGAACTTGACAAACTAGGCGTTTCTTACAAATACCCACTAGCTGAAACTGGTATTGTAGGGTTCATTGAAATTAGCAAACCCCCTTTGTTGCTTTGAGGGCTGATATGGATGCTCTTCCAATTCATGTACCAACCATTAGTTTACTAATTGATATGTATTCACGAGTCATCTTTGGCTAGAGAATGAGCATCCAATTGAATTCAGTGAGAAATTAAGATTTAAAGGTATCAGATCGAGACTTGGTAGATTACCGAGGGTGTCTATGTTTCATTTGGTATCGATTGCCACGTATCGGAGAGAACATAGGATTTCTGGTGTGGTTTTGGAGGTCGTGGCGGGTACCTTTCCAAGGCGGCATTGCACATAAGACTGCTTCTTTCCTTTCGCCGGTGGTGTTACCATTTTCGCCAAACTCTAGTAGTCTCTTCTGTGTCCTATGTATCGAGAGAAGAATGAGGAGTGTGGAGCAGTTTCGAGGGACATCCTGGGTATACAAATTTGAGAAATCTTTGTTAATCTCCAAAAATCTTGAAAAATAAGATTCTCAATGTAACATCCAGAATTTTTATTCCGAATTGTTAGCGAGTTATTGAACTTCCCGTAGGCGCGACTCAGTTTTCCTGCAGGCACGAGGTGTTGAGTAACGAAATTCTTTCCAAATCCCGTTCCGGCCTTCTGTTTTTCGCCATTTTCTTTTGGACCTCTCGGTTCTAGCACAAGGGACAAGAGGTCAGCTAACCCCTTGTTCCCCTCCCCCTTTATGCAGCCTTGACTTTCTCTCTCATTTCTCTTTCTCCTCTTTCACGTTAGTCTCCTTCCTTTGCTTCCTCTTGTACTCTCTTCTTCATCTTTTTCTATGGAGCTCATGTGGGATGTCCAATAGTGAGGTACTGCAAACCTGGAGTTGGTAAGTAAGTTCCCCTCTTTCTTCTTCATCCTTCTTCATTCTTCATCCTCTTCCATGAGCTCCAATGGTGGAAGCCATGAATTCACCATGTTCTTCCCTCTTTTTGTGTTGCATGTGTATGGATCTTGATGAGATCGTAAGCTATGGTAATGATTGTGTATTGGGACATCCATGGTTGTGCAAGGAAGCTAGGAGGCCCTCAACACATCAAGGATCCACCGAAGAAGCCATCGCAGGATCGCCCTCTGAAGCTCGACCGCGGGGGCGGATCTTCAGTTCCGCGGGGGTGGCCAAAGCCCTGAGCCGCAGGGGCGGCCAACCTAGGCCGCAGGGGCAGCCACTGGCTTTGTCAGTCCACCCTTGCGGTCTTCTTCTCCCTTTCACGGCTGTTCTTCCTCCTTCCGAGCTCGTGTTTTTGCTTGGTGAGTTCCCTACCACGAGTATGTATTCTTAGATGATCTTAGAGAGTGTTATGATAGTATCATGAGAATGCCAAGTAGTGGCTTGCATCCTATGTGAGTGTTCGAGGATCTTGTTATGTTCTAAGGATTGATGTTGCATGTTTCTGAGTTGGTTCTTAGGATGAGAGTTGGTTGTTCCTTGTGAGGCTTGCAAGGTTGAGATGGTAAGTTTATAGTTGTGAGGTTGTGGACTAGGACATGCGTATCCTAGCATAGTGTGGTTACCGTTGAGACTAGGCATGCTTGGCCTAGTGTGTTATGGGTTTTGATTGTGAGATTATAGGGTCTAGAAGTCTAAGGATTTCTACCTTGTGTTGAGTGTGATATGAGCATGAGGGATTCTAGGATGCGGTCCTAAATGTGAGTCAAATGATCTTGCGTAAATCTTTTGTGTAGAAGTCTTAGACTTCTTGAGTTGAGCGAGTTGTTGATATAGTTATCTTCTTTTGAGCAGGTTATGGGCTTCCTTCCTAAGGAAGCAAGATATGGGCTTCCTTCCTAAGGAAGCAAGAGTGTTGTGAGTTGAGTGTGGTGACGAGGTAAGTTTCCGGACTTACTTAGCTCGATTCTATGTATTAGGTTCGATGCGTGTTTGGTGGTGTGTGTTTTATCGCTTTCATTATAACAATTAAAACCGGAATTAGGATCACCGACCTTATATTATTTTGGCCCAAGTGTATGATAACGGACGGTGACAACTTGCCTAGCTCTTGCGTAGAGCTAGGGGGTTCTTGGCGACTATCCCGTGCTGGTAGACGGTCAGATGCATCAATACCATTCCATGCCAGTAAGTGGGGACCGCCGGCGAGTTTTGGGAGATTCTCGTGTCACAAAAGAAGTTGAATTAGAACGAGATATGACCTAATAAATAAAGATAATAAACCGGACTTGTTTGTTGAGCATGTTATGTGATATGATGTTGTATGAGTGTGTATGTGCCTTCACCTTGTTTCTAACGATTCTAATTGAGGTAACGGTTTTATACCGATTGTTGTAGATTGCCTTGCAGGTTAGGTTTGCAGCCGAGAGATCCGGAAGAGTGGGCGCCGGGGTTCCGTACATTTTAGGAGTGGGTTTTGGTTGGAGTCGAGTTTGTAATTTTGTTAATGTATTATGTATGTCACGTGTGTGGCGATGGTCTTTGGTGTTGTTTATCGGCTGAAGTCTTTTGTTGTATGCTTCCGGGTTTCTTTATATTGCACAAAAATGTATTTTTGTTTTAGGCCTTTATTTGTGTCTTGTTGCAAGTTCCGGTGAAATTGTTGTCAGGCTAAGGGCCGGGACCCATTGTGGGGTCTCGCCCGTAGCATTCCCGAGTCCCGCGAATTCGGGGTGTTACACTCAAAATTGTAGTTATACAACTCAAAAACCATCCCACAAAAATTTGCACAAAACCACACACCTTCAACTAGACACCACAAATTTCTAACCCTTTATGGGTCCGTTTGGGAAGCATCATTTACCAGCTTATGGAGATGAAGCTAGCTAAAGGTAGTTGATGGAAAGAAAAGAGGTGTTTGGGAGGCAAAGATGATGGTGGATGATGGTAACGTTTACTAGCGTCTACTAGATGAAAAATTGGCATTTCTATCAGCTCCCAGGGGTAGCTTATGGGAGCTGATGGAGATGACCAAAATTTTTGTTCCATCAATACCCTCATCGATTTTTTCTTGCTCAAGAACACATTTGCATTCCAGCAATACATCAAACAATGACATGGTGCTCAAGAACACATTTACCTTCCAGCAATCCATCAAACAATGGCATGGTTGGCTTAACAAGAGAAGAAATCAAATCTAAACTAAACTATAAACAAATTTGCCAAAATTTACGGGATTAATATCCTAAATAGATAACCAAACTAGACTAAAGTTTTGACTGTCTTACAAGCTTGAAAAGATTGAGGTTGAGAATTAACTAAGGAGAAGAACCCTATACTCCCATTCACCCATCGCAACCTTGAGCCCGGTTTGCCTTCCTTCACCACCCCGAGTCCGATTACACAATCCCTCAAACCAGAATACTCCCTTTCCATGATGAGCCCAACTCGATTGCATCCATATCCACCACCACCCGAGCCACATCGCCCAAACAAAGCCTAACCTGCGCCGTCTTTCTTTGATTCAGCATCGATGAAAATGAATTCGTCATCGGTGAATGGATGCTGGAGCGATTACATCCAGATCCACCACCACCCGAGCCAAATCGTCCAAACAAAACCTCATTTGCGATTCTTCCTTTTAATTGGACAGGAGGAAGATGAATTTTTGAATTAACTGGAGGAAGATGAATTTTTGGAATACCATCGCCGATACCAATCTCAAATCAAGCATCTTCAAGTTTTATTAGGAAATTTATTTATTTTTAATATAAAAATATCAACGTGATCTCTTTTTAGTTGGAACGTGATTTTTTTTAGTTGGAACGTGATTTTTTTGTGTTGAAATGTGATTTTTTTTTCTTCAGATGAATATGCATTAGAATGATAGTTGGGTTGAACATTATTGGGCTTTTTTTTAAACTTTTGGTTCATGATTTTTTAATGGTAGTTTTGGGCTAAGTATAAGGTTGATTTTGTTTTTAATATTGGTATAAGAGTAATTACAATTGATAAATTATGAAAATGACATCTTTCAATTGAAATGTTACATTAATTCCTCATAGAATGTTAAACCAAAAAGTAAATTATTATTATTATTATTATTATTATTATTATTATTATAGAATTTTATTATTATCTTGTTGTTATAATATTATATAACTAGCTACTTATTTCAACTACTCAACCAGTTTCAACTTTAGCTTCAGGTACAATAAGTTTCAGCTTCAACTTCATCTACAATAAGCTTGTGGTTCCAAAGACGGATCTAAGGGTGGGCATGGATTTGTCATAGCCCACCTCATTCCAAACTAATTGAACTAATAGCCATACTTAAACATAAGTGCATTTGGCCTAATTAATTCAGAGCAACGAGAATGCAAGGTCAATTTACCTGAGGGCTGTGGATTCAGTTTATCTTGTATAACATTTTAGCTTTTTAAAACAATGATTGTAGTTCTAATATTTGTAAAATTTTCTTTTTAGTACTCTATGATATTTCAAACTTTATATTATAATCTCCATTTTTTAAACTAATTTTAGATCATAATCTCCATTGTTTAAAAACAATTATCCTTTATATAAATTTAAAATGTAGATTATAAAAATATCTTATAATGAATTTAACCATATATACTTGAAATGAACCTGTTTGAGTCATTTACAATTTTTTTTTTTATCTTTTTCTTTATAAAAATCTAAAAAATTTCAATTATCAACATTGTCTTACAAGGAATATATTCATTTTATAGTCAAAATAAACCCATTAGTAGTAAGTACTCAAATATGTTATAATAAAATTTTTTAACTAATTTTAATGTTGAAAAGAAGATTTTAACTAGTTTTCAACTTGATATACAAAATGATAATTAATATAAAAAAATATAGAATTAAATACATATTTAGCCTACCTAAAATTTTATTTCTAGATCCGTTTCTGCGTGGTTCCAAACGGACCCTATAACTCTAAACTAAAAAAAACCCACAAACTCAACCAATATCTAAAGGTAGGAGTGAGCATCTCCGGATATCCGATCTGACAAAATTTAAAAGCCAGATCCGAATTTGATCCGACAACACTCGGATATCCGACAGTTTTCTCCGGACGGATATCCGGTTCGAAGATCCGATCCGATCCGGACATTTATTCTTAGACTCGTCGGATATATCTGATCCGATCCGAATTTCCCTCTAAACCCCGATCCATATCCGATCCGATTATCCGAAAATATGCCCGGATCGGAATCGGATCACCAATTGTCGAATATCTTCATATTCGAATTTTTTCGGATTAAATCTTCGGATTAGCGAATCGAATTAGTCGCATCGGATATTTTTGCTCACCTAAAGGTAACTGGTGATCCGGACTGGGGGTTTCTGTACGTGTTTGGTTCAATGAAATACATAATCAGTTTTTCCGCAATCAACAAAGGCTCCAAAAGTAGAAACCTTCATCGTCCCTGAGTGCAACTCCAGATCGCTCTTTGATTTTCTCCAAGATGGATTTTGCCAACCGTATAACTCTAATTCTTCTTATCCAGCTTCTAATTGCAGTGCCGAGTTTCTCCGATTCTCAACTCCTCCCAACTAAACTCTCTGATATCCCAAGCTATTTTCTCAATCTGACCAAGACCAATGAGGTGTTTGATTGGACGGTTGCTCTTAGAAGGAAGTTACACGAAAATCCTGAACTGGGTTTTCAGGAATTTGAGACCAGTAGGCTTATACGAGAAGAACTTGACAAACTAGGGGTTTCTTACAAATACCCACTTGCTGAAACTGGTATTGTAGGGTTCATTGGAACTGGCAAACCCCCCTTTGTTGCTTTGAGGGCTGATATGGATGCTCTTCCAATTCAGGTACCAGCCATTAGTTTTACTAATTGTTATGTGTATTCACGAGTCATCTTCGGCTGGAGAATGAGCATCCAGTAAAATTCAGTGAGATATTATGTTTTAGAGGTATCGGCCATTAGTTTTACTAATTGATATGTGCATTCACGAGTCAAACCCGAAATCTCACCCGATCCACCCCATCATCCGTTGGATACGGTTGAGACCCATTGGATACGGTTGAGACCCTAGTGGGTGGTGGGTGGGGTGCGCGGAAAATTTTGGGCGATGAATCGGATGGGGGTCAAGGTCATCCTCCCGCCACCCGACCGAGGTATCTGGCAATGGATGTAGGTGTAAATGTGATATGATCAGGATTTCGAAGTAAGACTATAGAGGAGATTGCTGATTTGAATGAGCCAAACTGGAGTAAGACTATAGAGGAGATTCGGATTAGAGTTGTCTGATTGGTCAAGGTTCAGTTAGTCCGATCATTATAAGTTTACAAAGGTTCTTACTGGTAGCCAGTTACTTTTATGGTTGTCTGATTGGTCAAGGTTCAGTATAATGTTGATGACTTCAGATTAGAGTTTGATGAAGGCATTGATGGAGAATCTGGAGATGCTTGAATCTTGTTTGACGGCTGTTTTTTTCTGTTGTAGGAAAAGGTGGAGTGGGAGCACAAGAGTAAAATCCCCGGGAAAATGCATGCTTGCGGCCATGATGCCCATGTGGCTATGCTGCTTGGTGCTGCAAATATACTACAAAAGCATCAAGGGGAGCTAAAGGTTTGTGTTTCTGAAATCAATATTTGTCACAAGTTGTTCCTATACAATTTCACTTTTGTGGTATTATGAACTGAAATTTGAGCAAAATAGTCACTGTCTCTTCAGCTTACTGTGATTAACATTTTGCCTATACCTTTCTATTCACTATCATGACACCCGAAGGTTGGCTTTTCTTGTTTACTTGTGCAAATGCTACCTAGATACACTATCTGATGCAAATGATGTACATAGTTTGCTATGAAAGATAATTCTACCAACATTAGCAATACAGCTATGAAGGAATTATACGAATCTAAATGGTTGGAATTCTACTGTCAAGTATTATTTCCCCCTTAGGCGATGTATTTGATAAACTCTAGATCGTTTGTTCACTGAGTGTAAGTTCAGTGTTTCTTACCGAGTGACAGGGAACTGTGGTTCTACTTTTCCAACCAGGGGAGGAAGTGTACGGAGGTGCCAAGACAATGATTGAGCATGGCGCGTTAGAGAATGTTGAGGCAATTTTTGGGTTGCATGCTGATCCTGACTTGCCCCTAGGTCAAGTTTCCTCGAGGGCTGGCCCCATTTTAGCTGGTTGTGGCGGTTTTAAGGCTACTATTAAAGGGAAGGGAGGACATGCAGCTATACCACATCACGCCGTGGACCCTATTTTGGCTGCATCAAATGTGATCGTTAGCTTGCAACATATTGTTTCCCGGGAAACTGATCCACTTGATTCACAGGTAAGCTATATTAGACTGTCTTCCTTTAATACACACTAACATAGTTTGTTGAAGATCGATTTCCTGTCTTAAATCTTTGTTGCAGGCATCCATCTACACTATATTATGTAAACAGAATCTTTATATATATACAAAAAACAAATATCATTTTCACGTGAAAAGCTTTTTATCTGGCATAGTAATTAGGCAAATATTTTCCACACTAACATAGTTTGTTCTTACATTTTGTGCTACTGCGTTTCTTAACTGGCTTGATTGACTGCAGCTTCACTGTTGATGTCTAAATGAAATGTCTGCTCTTCAGGTTGTGACAGTAGCACAGTTTGAAGGTGGTGGTGGTGCCTTTAATGTCATTCCTGATTCGGTTACCATTGGTGGTACTATTCGAGCATTTTCACAGGAAGGTCTCTTAAGTCTCCGGCATCGTGTTGAGGAGGTAAACTGTTATTAGATTATAGGTGTGAGAATCATATGTTGAGGTTAATGATAAGACTGTAAGAGCCATTTGATTGAAAATTAACAATCAGAATTACATGTTCAAAACTTGTCATTTCTCATCCAATAAGCTATATCATTATGCCAAAACCTGGCTTTGAGATACTGATCCTCTCGAGCTTATAGGTAATCACTCGACAAGCGTTAGTCCATAGATGCAATGCAACCGTGGACTTCCTTGACAATGAGCAACCCATGGATCCTCCAACCATTAACAGCGACCGGTTGCATCAACACTTCATGAAAGTCTCCACTGATATGCTTGGCTCGGTGAACGTCAAAGATATGACACCAAGCATGGGATCAGAGGATTTCTCGTTCTACCAACAAGTAGTCCCGGGGTACTTCATATTTGTCGGGATGGATGATGGAAGCGAACAGTTAGCAGAAGCGCACAGCCCCGAGTATACAGTGAACGAGGGCATGCTTCCTTTTGGTGCATCTCTTCATGCCTCGTTGGCCGTTAGGTACCTTCTTGATGGACAAACGTTTGAAGAAGGATCGGTTCACGATGAACTGTAAGGTTTGGTCACATAATCACATTGGTTGAAACTTGAAACTTAACTAGCTATTATTCTCAAGGTAAGAATTTTTGTGAATACTTCTTGCTGTTGCTTGCCAGTTCCGCATTTTCCAAATTGGCCTATCTACGAAGCTCAAACAAGTAGACCGATTTATTCTTTTTCATTTACAGCAATATTCAACAACTAATTGTCAACTATTGATATTTGTGCTACAGTAGAGAGAATAGTAGAGGAAAAAACAAAACAAAGCAAAACTGTTGATTGTTATGCGCAAATGAAGAAACCTCTTCATAGGATGCAATGACTAATGCCGAAATCGAACTTGTGACAAAGCCATGGAAGAAGCCTCAGTCAGCCATCTATAATGAGGCATACATTTCAGGTTTCTTGCTGGTTCCACCAAAGCTTCTATTCAACTGAACAAAAACAGGCATTTTTAGGACTTAATTGTAATTTAAATGAATCAATATCTATTGTAAAAAGTGAATTCGAATAGCTAAGGTCCATACAAACCTGAATATTCTCTACCCTCATATTGTATGGGTGTTCTGTGAAGGCTGTTATTGCAGGATTTGAGATGAAGTCCATCTGGTGCAAGTGTCATTACAAAACATCATTAAAAGAAGAAAAAAAACATCCATATAGGCTTACAGTAGTTGGGTTCATATATTCAATTACTCACAGTGTTGTGTGTCTTTGCAAGTGAATCACATGCAGAAAAGCCTCTAAAGCCATGCTCAACTGCCATTTGTAGACTTGGAGAAGGTAGAAGCGGATGCATGGATCCAATAGGTTTAACACCTTGGCAAGTAAATGGCATGTAGTGAGAGCAATTCTGCAGTGTTTTTTGCCTCTCTTGCTTTTGCATAGCTATTCCAAGAAACAAGGGCTTTCCATGCAAAGTTGATCCTTAAACCAGTAAAGTAAAGCCAAATTAGGAATAAGTTTCCAACTTCAATGCTTCCCATACATAAACTAAAATATAAGATGACTGATTAGCTCACCTTGTAGTGAAAGCAAGGCTACTCTTGCCTCAGCAGGACTTGAGAATCTCACAAACCCAAAACCCTTACTTATACCATTATCATCGTGCATTACTTTCACTGATTCTATCTTTCCACAGGGGCTAAAGTGCTCAGCTAAGATTTTGTCATCAACAGAAGGGTGGAGGTGCTTCACATACACATTTGAAGCTCTACATCTCTCTTCAAAGATCTTATTCTGCTCCCTTTTGCTTTTCAATATCTCTTTTCTTTCAGCTTTTTTCTGGGCCCTCCCAACAAATAGTTCCTTTGATCCTAATAAGTATAGCAAACCGGATTTTGTTATTGCCTCATACACAGAGACAGAGGATATGAATTATATATAGTAAAAGACAAATTCTTACTAAATTGTGCACCATTCAGGGCTTCAACTGCCTGTTTTGCCTCTTCAGTTGATTCATAGTTGACGAAACCAAACCCTTTTGACTTTCCCTCACCATCTCTCATGATAATGGCATTGTTAACAGTTCCAAATTCAGAAAATTTCTCCTTAAGCTCATCATCTGTCAGGTTTTCATCAAGATTCTTTACATACAAGTTGGTAAATTTCTCATCATTGGCTGCTATCCTTTGGCTCTTGTTCATGAACCTAGACACGAATCTGGAAAAGAATCCGTATTTAGTCAGTAGGAACATAAACTGCAAAGCCAAAATGTTAATCCTCAAAAAACAGGACTTACAGCTTCTTCCCTCCAACCATCTTATCATTCATAGCACTGACAGCCAAATCAACTGAACGCTCGTCCTCGAAATGAACAAACCCAAAACACTTACTTTCCCCATCTTCTTCTACGACCTTGCAAGATAGGATACTCCCAAACCCTTGGAACATGAACTGCAGCTGAGCACTGGTAATAGAAGGGTCCAAGTTCTTTACAAAGAGGTTGGTAACACCAGCCCTTCTTGGATAAGGGTTTCTTTGGCACCACATTACCCGCATTGGCTTTCCCTTCAATATAGTATGATTCAGTGATGACAAAGCCCTTGAAGCTGCCAAGAAGAGTAAACAAGTAATGGGTTAATTCAGGTCATAAGCAGAAACAGCTGTAAACACAAAGATAAAGAATCAGCAAAATCAGGGGTGGAAGCAAGTAGGCGAACAGATAAAACAGGAAACTAACCCACACACGAAATTGGGATCCAGCAGGAAAATGAAGATAGAGAAGACAAAATATATTTGAAAGATTGATCGACAGAGACTATTGCAAACAGGAACGGTAAAGACCAGTAAAGACAAGATGAAAAGCAACTCGAGAGTAAAACCCACAAAATTTCTCGCTATAACCGACTGAACCCTAAAGTATGAAAAGCAACTCGAGAGTAAAACCCACAAAAGACACTCAAAATTGAAAAAGAAACGAACGAAGCAAAGAAATAAATGCACGAAGCTTTCCGGCAACACATAATTGAGTTCAAACAAGAACGCTTAAAGAAGTGAACAACATAAAACTGAACCCTAAAGTATGAAAATAAAAAGAACGGAAGAAACCTAAAGTATGGAAATCCACATTGTATCTCGCTAAAAGAACGAAGAAGAGAAATTCAACCCGCGAAACTCTCCGGCAACACTGAATTTACTTCAAACAAGAACACAATGCGCAACATCAAACCTAAACATATAGGAAATAGAAAGAAAAAGAACCATGAAAACGCAACTTCTTGTAAGATCAAGCATGCCAGAAGATCAATAACATAATATAGACATCGGTTCGTAGAGATAATTCTTGTACCTATAAATTCAAAAATACAGAGAGAATATAGAAAGAGTAGATACCATCGAGGGGAGAGAGGAAGTTGACGTAACCATATCGGAGGGAATCTCCGGTGAGAGCGTCGACACAGAGATGAACGGAAGAAACCTTTCCAATCTGAGAGAAGACATAAAAGAGGTCCGTTGAAGAAACCTTCTCGTCAAGATCCCCAACGTAAAGCGAGGTCTTTATCCACAAATTCGCCGCCGACGGCTGATTAACCTTGTCGGTACTGTTGACGGCCGTCATTTTTGGATGATTTTCCTCCATTTTCTGTAATCGTAAGAGAGAATCTTCGCCGGTCAATACTAGAGAGAGGGAAAGGAATGTGAATTTGGTATGAAGAGAAAATGAATTTGCATGATAATGGTGTCTTGAGAAGAGTTGAGCTTGTGAGTTCGTTGCTTATATAAAGACGGTACAGTTGAGACGGTGTCGTTTCGATTCCTGTCATTCCCGCCGAAAGATGATTAGTACGGTGTAAACGGTGTCGTTTTTGCGTCGAAGGGTGACCTTTTTCTTTTTCTTTTTTTTTTTTTGGCAGGACAGAACATATAATTGTATATATTTCATGCCCTACTACACTTTAATTTTCTCAAGCATCAACAACCATCCATCGACTCAAAGACGCATGTCGGAGTCGGTAGGACCACGGGGACTTACCACCGGAAACTCAACCAGCCGATAACACTCCTTGTATCCGATATCTGATGCAAAATCAATGATAACAAGCTTAATAGATCCCGTAGAAAAAAGATGAGTGTCGGTTCAAAGAAATTGACGATAATGAAAGATCGATGACGAAGAGCTTCGATTCATATAAGAAAAGGTGTTGTGAAGAGAAATCAAAATGGAAACTAATCAAGGATGCCAATTGGATGACTAGGGACTTAGGGTTATTTCATCCACTACCACTTCAAAGGTGCCGTTAAAATTTACTTCTAAATATTATGAGCGTATTTTGGTCTTTAATCAAAATCAAAATTAATTTGAATTATTTAACTAAATACATATACAAAGTTTTTTTACAAACAACAAATATTAAAAAAACTCGTTTACAACCAAATCACATATTACAATCATATTACCAAAAGACAAATTTTAATTTTACTAGATACACACTACTAGAAAATTACTTTCACCTAAATGAAGATCAAATAATTCTCTATTTTCAAATTGTTATATCTAATGTGTGGATATTCGTTATAAAAAGGAAAAATGACTAAAAATAATATAAACTATCACCAAACTAATAATAATACGAACTTTAAAAATTACCAAATGGTATACAAATTATAAAAGATTATATCAAATTTGATACGGTAAACATTTTAACCCAAAATTTTAGTCAACGAGTAATGTGTCAATGAAAATTAAGTTTTGGACTCAAAATATAATTTATAAAAAGTTATGAAAACAATTGTAAAATCTAAAAATTGCTTTCTCCTTGTTCGTGGTCTCTTGGCTACGGCGTTTGAGAAAACTTCTTGTAATTTATGGCTTAACATGTAAAATCATATATTGTTTGAATGTATTATGGATTTATGGGGCTTTACTTATTATACAATTTTTACCGCTTTATATGATGTTTTTATTGGTTAATTTGGAGGAAGATTGTGTTGAGCTCCCCTTTTTAAAAATTAAGATTCTTGAGGCCATAAATCAAAATTAAATCGATTTACCTGGTGTTTCTAAATGTGTGTTTAGCCCATATTATTTGAATTTATAGTACCCTTATGTAAATTAAGGGCTAATTCACATCATATTGATTGATTTCTAACTTTGAATCTCAAACAAGAGAGGTGCTATGTGAAGACGTGAAACACAAAAAGGAGTAAGAAGTAGCTTTGTTCAACTTTACATTATTCTCTCAACTTTTTTATAAATTATTTTTTCAACCCAAAACTTATTTTTAGTTGTCAAATTAACACTTTAAATGGAAATTTGGTCAAAATTATTCACTATATCAAAATTGGTTTAATCTTTCATAGTTTATATATCATTTGATAATTTTTAAGTTCGTATTATTTTTTGTACATTAGTGATAGTTTGTATAATTTTTAGTCATTTTTCCTTATAAAAATGTTATGTTATTATATTTCACGGGTAATTTTACATGTCTTTGTAACTGTGAAGAAACTTTTTTTTTTTCTTTTTGATGAGTAAGAAACTTTATTATAAGAGATGAATATATTAGTTTTAAAAAGGATCAATATCCTCTAATCTCTTACTTACACGATATTATATGATTCATACGACCTATTTTGGAACTTTGATTAGTTTAATTGTGCCTCGAAGGTAAAAAAACCCCAAGAAGAATTACCCAACCTTCACCAACCTTACAGAAAGCCTAGAATCACCCCAAATTATGTCAAGAGGGTAACTATTAATGACAATATCTATGCATTCAAAACTTTCGAACGCAACAATTTCATACGTTCAAACAAAAACAAAATCTCAAATAAATAAACAAGTAAATGGTAAAAACAAAAGACCAACAACGTTGGCCGGAAGAACAAATCCAACTACATACTGCATTATTTTCTTCAACCCAAAAAAAAAAAAGAAGAAGTATTATTCCCCCAACAGCAATTCCTTTCCTCTTCAAGACTGAGTTACCCAGAGAGAAAAAAATGAATCACCATGAGCTTTTAACAAGCAGCTACAGCCCCTGTTCGACAAGGTAGTCGCCGAGCTTCTCCACAACCATGTTACACTGTCCAGGAGTCACTGGTTCTTCGTAGATTCCCATAACAGCAGCCTGACCAGTTTTCTTCACACAAATACCACCAGCACCCTGAAAGGATAAAAAACAGTCACAATGTCAACAATGTCTGTTATAGTGTTTTTTATGTTATATATTATTCAGAATATTGCAGGCCACCAGCATGTAGAAGATATGCTGGTTTAGTTTCCAGAGATCGATAATCTGAGACCATCGTTCAAAACTGTAGCAATATGTTCATGGAAATAATAGTAGCTTCTTGAAAATAAGTAAACATTTCAAATCATAATATGCAATTGATGTACAGATCAGAAGCAATCATTCTAGATCACATACTTCAGCATTTCAGATCACAATATGCAACTGATGTTCAGATTAGAAACAATCATTCTATATCACATACTTGGCATTTCAGATCATAATGCAACTGATTTCAAATCATCCTTGATTTTTGTTGTATTGTAAATGTTGAAGGATATATAGTAACGATGAGAAACAGATCACCTTCTTCCCACGAATAACAGCTCCAGCCTCTCCCTGAATAACCATATACTTTGCACCTGCAAGGAGTAGCCCGGTGGGAGCGAGGGTTCCTGGTTCATCGAAATCTTTCATAATAGCTGCAAACTCGGCAGGCGTAAACTGCACAATTATTATCAACAAGAACAACTCAGAAGAGGATTACAGGGATATAATCTAATAACAACTCAGAAGTGGAATTTTCATATACATGTCGTTTTAGCAGATAATACACCTTTTAAACTTACAATTATTCTCATTAATCATATCAATTTCAATATACAATGTAACTATAATGCATCAAGTTTTCTTCCTTTTCCTTATCGATAATGAAAAAATAAGTTTATTTGAAAACGACATGGATTGTGAGACGAGAGGGATGGAGTGAAATCGAAGGCTCACTCGATGTACAATGCAACTTTAATGCATCATGTTTTCTTCCTTTCCCTTCTAAATAATGGAAAAATAAGTTTATTTAAAAGCGACATGGATTGTGAGACGAGAGGAAGGGAGTGAAATCAAAGGCTCACGCGATACGATCGCCGATCCACATTACCGCAGATAAGAAAATCATCATTCATCAAGATCTCATTATTGAGAGAAAAGCTAAATCCATCAAAGGACACAACGCGAAGAACACTTTTGAATCAACAAATATCATTTGATGAATGATAAAGTGGCCGATCAAAAGAAAAACAGATCCATGATATACCGATTGAATAATAGAAAGAGATGTACCTGGGGGAAAGCGGCGCTCTGAGCCCAAACGCTGCCGTCAAGACCGACGATGGCAGCGGAGGCGAGGTGGTTGCCGGTGCCCTCGATATCGCACATGAGGTGATCATCGACGTAAGTTTGCCACGACATTTTCTCCGACACTCTTCTTCTGGCTTTCTCTTCTCTTGAATTGCTTCCCTTTAAGATCCTTTGGCTCTTTTATTCTGTCTATGAATCTCTTTTTTGGCAACGAGGGAGGGGGCATAAAATCGGATGTTGTTACAAAAGACTTGTTTAGAACCACTATCCTCTGTTGATTTAATCTTTGTCGTTGATTACATTCAATGGCTAAGATTAATCCATCAATAATTTTAGATTCTCTACTTTGAATTTAAAAAGAAAAATGACTATTACGATTACAAAAATCCACTTAAAATTTAGAAAAAAAGTTTTTTCACGTGAATTTATGTTTTCTTTCTTAAATGTGAACGCATATAAAATGACAGTCGATATTTAAATACTTCATGAATAATATTTTTTTTTATGTTATTTTACAAGAGGTATAACATCGTCACGTATATAATCTTTTATCAACATATTTAGATATGAAATGCTATCATATATATGATCACGTAATGAACTCAATTATAAAGGGAATTTATATAACATTGTTTTTGGCACAACAAGAATTTATATAACCCTTTAATCGAATTAGCCGGACATAAAATGTACTTATGATCACAAAATAATACAGTAATCCATTCAATATGAGCAAATTTTAATGGTGAAACGTGTTGGAGATTCATGTTAAGTCTCAACGGAATTATTGAGCTTGTTGACGAGACAAGGTACAATGAGTTGCTCACATGTGTAATGATAGTCTAGGTTGCGGGAGACAAACCAAGTGACCGACACTTAGAGTAATTAGCAATTACGGGATAAAAGTATGGAAGCTAATTAAGCTGAACTAAACCAAGAGACTTGACTATCATGCATTTGTCATAAATTGGTTTGATTGAGCCTCATGAGCGTCATGGTATATTGACTTTGTCATGACAATTTCATGATTTGACAAGAGAGTCGTTGACCTTGCCAACGCATATGCCATTTTACGGCAGGAATTGAGAGCCGACTCTTTGTGTTTTTTTCACACCATTTATGAGCGTTCTTTCGGGGATTCCTCGTTATATTAGCTCAAGAATGTTGCTACAAAGTTTGAGAGGATTTCGAGCACAAATGTTCATTGTGCTACAAGAAGCTAGCCAGTGAGTTACTTGGTGAGCTAAACTAGTTTGAGCTGAGCTCATGGGTATTTGTGGATCTTGGAGTTTCACCTAATTATAATGAATTAATTAAAGCTCATTGGTGGATAAAAAAAGTCGGCCAAAAAAGTTTGCTTCCTTTGGGCTTCTTGATGGCCCAGGGCTTGAGGCGTAAAGTGATTTAGAAAACTCTAACTTCTCTCAAACGCGTGAAACCGCTCTCAACTGATTTGGTGGCGGTTATTCTCCCAAAAGTGTGCCCCTTATAAAAGGGAAAATCATTTGCACTTTTTAGATGATCCTTATGCATGACAAAAGTTAGCCTTTAGTTCCCAAGTTTTGACAAGGGATAAAGGATTTCTTTTTTACTTATTTGTGCAACTTGAAAGATCAAAATACTTCTTTAGTATTTAAAAAAAGATAGACATTCATTTTAAAAGGATCAAGTTTCGACAAGATTTTAAAAAACTTTTTTTTAGAAACGTAAAACATGGTATATTTCAATACTTTAGTTTTTTGTGACGTGTTGCTCATACCCACTAAGGAATTTGGATATCGGCGTAGGGGTTAATACACTTATAATGAAAACACGATAAATATTGATTTCAACATTATTCAAATCAAGTACATACAACGTCTCAATAACCGGTTTTTGCATGCAATTGAAACTAACTGTACGAAGATGTTCGCCTACTCCTTTTAGAGATTACAACTCTTGACTCTAATTCTGGATGTTGACTTAAATAACATATATAATTCTGGTTTGTTATTTTAAGGTTGTTTTCTACTCAAGCTTACGACACTAAGTTGTTAGTATACTCCTTGTCAAATATTACAACTTGTAAGTCGATTCTCTACTCACTTGTGAGACTACGACGCATTTGCCTAATTAAGTTATTTATCTACCCCTATTGGATAATACAACAACTTAAAAGTTGTTAGTATATTCTTTCTTGAAGATTACAACAAGAATACCCTTTTATCTAATTAGTAGGACATAAAATTTACTCATGATCACAAACAATCCAATCATAAAATATACACTCTTTTCGGACAAATAGGAAAAATGTATAGAATGATCACAAAATCAACTGAACCATTAGGTAAAATAACTTTTTCCTGACATAACAAGAATTTATATAATCCTTTTCCGGTGACTATACAATCCGGTCAGATATGGAACATACTTGTGATCACATAATCAACTCGAGCACAACGTATGCCCTTTTCCGGTGACTATACAATCCGGTCAAATATGGAACATACTAGTGATCACATAATCAACTCGAGCACAAAGTATGCCCTTTTATCTGGCGTAATGCATAATTGTTTGATATTTATGCAAACAATGAATTTAACATTTTTATCCGTACGGATGACCTACCATTAAGATTTATGGAAATAATGAATTTAACGTCCTTATCCGTAAGGATAACTAAGATATATGGACGACTTCTCGCACATAAAACACCCGCGTACATTAAAAGTTCGTCACCCTACCACTCCCGTCCATTTTAGGCAAAATAACCCTAAAAATGTCCATCCATTTTAAGCAAAACACCCTAAAAATGGATATGTTATAACAGATACACCCAATACAGTGAGTCATTACCTATGGGCAAAGAAAATCTGCTCCAACATCAAAAGCAACCATATAATAACCAAATTGGAATTGTAACCAAACATCACCAATGAATTAACCCACGCAAAATTAACACAATAATTTTAAGAGGGTAAAGTCATTAGAAACTCCAAGCCAATACCTTCATACGTCCAGACTCCAAACAACACAATAGTCAAATAAATAAACAGTAGATAAGGTCAAAAAATTTGATGGGAAGAACAATTCCTTTTTCATTTCTTTTTTTCCAGACCCAGTTTAACCTGCAAATGAGGAAGAGGGCACCATGAGCTACTGAAAGCAGACTACATTCCCTGATCGAGGAGGTAGTCACCAAGCCTCTCAACGATCACGTTACACTGTCCAGGAGTAACAGGTTCCTCATAGATTCCTATGATTGCAGCCAGACCAGTCTTCTTCACACATATACCACCAGCTCCCTACAAGAATAAATACCACAGTAATTAAGAGAACAGCCAATTGCTATTAAATTTCTTAAGCATTGATTTAGGTCTTCTGTTATATTCACATTGTGATACTACTTCAAACTTATTCAATACTTTCAAGGCCTCCAGCATTTATATATGGCCGCAAATGACTTTGATAAGATAAATCATTAATGAAATTCTAGTAAAATGTTTGTTCAAAGTGACAATATAAAACACTGAGATGCCCAACACCTCGTTAAAATAGCCGAAATAGAGCTTCTACAGATGAGTAGGAATCATGTTTTCCTGGACAGAGCAATGATGATCCAGAAAGAAACACATTCAACCCCTTCTGTTTGTTGCTTTTATCCTCACATTGTTTCTGTTTTGTGGCATTGTGCTCCACTACTCTGGAATCTTATAGTTTCTACTACTATAGTAACTCTAAGCACATTATAGGTGAATAACATTAATGAATGAACTTATTAGTGGAACTAATAGAAAGGTAATCTTTAACGAAATTCAGAAACTGATAAATGTGCCACTAGGTGAATCAGGAAAAGCAAGAGGGCTTGTATATAAGGTATTCTAAACTACACAGGCAATAATTTCACAAAAAGTTCTATTTAGTGACACCCTTGTTATTTTTAGAATTGCAAAATGCGCCATGCTGTCAACAGGACAAATACAGCGTTGCACGTGAAAGAAGAAGAAAGTAGATATGAACAAAACATATAAGGAAAAAAAAAAAGCAAACCTAATGATATACTCATGTAGAAGTAGAACCCAATGATATACTCGGGGAATGTTGGAAAGTTTTCTTTGCAATCTAGCAAAGCTCAACAAGTTGGGAATAATGTCTTCACCCCAATGATATACTCAGGTAAATTGTTGGTAAATCTCAGAGATAACATTGCATTCAGCTTAATCAAATAAGAACAAAATGAAGAAAACTCGATTTCCTAGGGCACACAGAAGCCCAGTTAAATGGTAAAAGATGTCTAAGACACGAAAAGGCAGTCATGGAATATTGATTTACAAAGTTTCATAAAGAAAAATGAAAAAAATATCATAGCAGGAGTCTGTGTTCATCTTAGAGTAATTTCACAGGCTTGATTTTCAAGTTTAATTTGTTACTAGTCACCAAATTATTAACCAAAGATTTGTTTGAGCAACATATACATTATATACTGCATATAATACAAATATATATAACATAGAAGAGTCAAAAGTGTCACAATGTCAATCAATATTTTCAATATCCTGCTTAACCAAAGAGTTATTTGAACAACATACAAATTATATAATGTATATAATACAAATACATATAATATAGAAACATGTCACATGAACTATCAAGTAATAATGTAATGAGATAGCTCACTTTCTTTCCTCGGATAACAGCGCCAGGCTCTCCCTGAATAACCATGTACTTTGTACCTCCAAGGTGTAACCCTGTAGGAGCTAAGGAACCTGGTTCATCGAAATCTTTCATAATGGCCGCAAACTCTTCAGGCTTAAACTGCACAATCGTAGCACCAATAACCACAACTCAGAAGGCATTACAGGTGACCTTTTGTGTAGTAAAGTAAAGATAAAATATAAATAAAAAAGAACAAGCAAATCACGAATAAACATTGAACACTTGCAACGTTTGAAAAGAAAATCACAATTGTCCACTTATATTCAACAAACAATATCACCGAGATAAGTCAAAAGACTTCCGTAACTTACAGTCCTATAATACGAGAAAGATCCATGCTATATACTAGAGTAAAACACTAAGAAGTAGCATTTACATATCATATTGACACTAAACAAAAGTGGGATTTCCAAAATGAATAAGAAACCGAACCCCCAAAAATAAGTTGGAGATCTAATATCAGAAGTTCATAGTCAAAACAAATTTAAAACAAGATCGAATTGTAGATCCACAAATGCGCAAATACGAAACATCATCAAGATCTCAATTCTGACAGAACTCCCCCAAGTCAAAAAGCATCGTCAATTCTAATCCATTTTGATCAAATAAATTACATTTGATGAACAACATAAACAAAGCAGCACCAGGCAATAATCCACTTCGCAAAGCATGAAAGGACAATTAAGCACAAGATTGACAACAGTCAAAGTAAAGTCAAGCTAAATCTACTACACAAGGAGATCTAATCACCAACCACCGAACTTCCACCGCTCACACGAAACAGATCTATGCAGATAGAGGTATAGATGAATCGATTGATTGATAAAGAGAAAGACTACCTGGGGGAAAGTGTCGTTCTGAGCCCAGACGCTGCCGTCGTGACCGATGATTGCAGCGGCGGTGAGTTTGCTGCCGGTAGCATCGATATCGCACAGCAGGTGATCGTCAACGTACGCTTGCCACGACATTTTTCCGACACTCTTCTCTCTCTCTTGATCTGTATAGGACGTTGTTCTGAAATGAGGGGAGGGGAAAATGAGGAAAGGTGTTATATATAGTCTCTAGAATTTTCTAGAGATGGCAACGTAGTGTGGGCCCCATTCTAGGTGGCCCCAGCTGGATATTTTGGGTGTGTAAAGTGAAAACTGTAAATATCCTTCAGGACAGTAAAAAACCTCGAGATAAAATTCTTATCAATTTCGGTGAGAAAAGGGTTTTAGGGCAGGTGAAAATGACTCACGGGGCGATCAGTTTGGGAAGAGGAAATTTCCAAGATCCGGTTTATTTTTTATTGATTATTTTCACCTATAAGGTGATGTTAATGGAAAAAAAATAATAATAATAATAAAATAAAAAAATAATTCCCACAAAAAAAAAATTGAATAAAAAAATTCCAAATTCCATAAAATATACATTAAACCGAGAGAAGACCTGAATAATTATGAAGTTATAAGACCAATCTTCTCAATAAAAGTAATTATTTTGGTTTAGGGTTTAGCTATGATATTTAATTATTAATATTTATGAAGTTTGTTTTTCTGCTTGAAATTAGGTTAAGCAATGAACGTGTTTTTTTTATTTAATGTGAGTATACAATGTATGTTCGGATTGCTCGGTTATATTACTTATATATCATATGATATGTTTGAAAATTTTCAAATTTCATAAACTACCGAGAAGAATTGTTGTCCCCTATTTTTCATTAAACCGAGAGAAGACCTGAATAATTATGAAGTTATAAGACCAATCTTCTCAATAAAAGTAATTATTTTGGTTTAGGGTTTAGCTATGATATTTAATTATTAATATTTATGAAGTTTGTTTTTCTGCTTGAAATTAGGTTAAGCAATGAACGTGTTTTTTTTATGTAATGTGAGTATACAATGTATGTTCGGATTGCTCGGTTATATTACTTATATATCATATGATATGTTTGAAAATTTTCAAATTTCATAAACTACCGAGAAGAATTGTTGTCCCCTATTTTTCATTTAGGGTTTGGTTATGACATTTGATTCTCTACCATATTTATTGAAGTCCATTTCTATTTAAAAATTGCTATGCCATGTTTAGAAATTTATGAATTTCGTAAAGTAAATGTTAACCACGTGAGAATAGCGATCGTCGAATAATTAATTCGGTTTAGGTATGAGTTGTGCACCTATATTTATTTATTGAAATTCTCTTTCTTATTTTCTGTCATCAACCATCAATAAACTCGTGCAATTTTCATTGTAAAATTTCACATTATGAAAAAAAGATACGTTAAAAATGGAGATGTAAAAGAGTCACCGGAAAAAATAATAGTTTTTGTCGTATTTGTAAGTTTGTAAGTATGTTTCGCAAATAGGGAAATTTTCTTGCTATATCTTTTTGAAAATTCTTAGGCAACTCTTAGGTTAATAGAAATAAAAAAATATTTAAATATTGTATTTTAATTTACTATAATAATTGTAACACCCCGAATCCGCGGGACTTGAAGTGTCACATTGAGTTAGAATCTCACAATGGATCATGACCCTAACTTGACAACAAGTTCACTGGACCTTACTACATGACACTGACAGATATAAAACAAATACATAAAACTGTATTAACTGTACAACCCAAAGGTAAACAACAACATAGCCGAGTATAAAACACATCCTCACGCAGGAGGTAAACAAGACATCATCCTCACCCAAGAAGGGAAACATAAACAAACCCCAAACCAACCACCTAATGTACGAGAGTCCTCGGCCTGTCACCTTGTCAAATCACTCAGCAGCGTCTATCCTGCAAACATCTACAACACGGTATGAAACCGTTAGCTAACCATACATATATGAAGTAATGCATAAGCACAAACACAATCATGAAAGATAGACACATCAGCATGCTATCACACATTTATCCATTTATTATCTTTATATAATAATCATTCACTCAAAATCGTATATATATAGATAGATGAAAGTATGTGACACGAGGACCGATACATCCTCGCCTTTGAGCCTCCTAGCCAGCTGTACAAATATCGGTCACACAATCCGTGTACCCTATGGGAGTGGATTGTGCCCTTCCTATAAAGTCAGTCTAGTCTGACATTAGAGAACCTCCCAAACTCCACGACAAGATGAAAGGAAAGGTTATCACAACCACGCATACGGGGCAATCCATAAAACATAGGTCGGTATAAACGACATCTCATGCTATCATAGCAAACATATAAAGCACACACCACTCATGCAAACACCCAATATAAGGATGACAGCTAAGTAAGTCCTACGGACTTACCTCAACCTAACTTGTACACAACTCACCACAAACAACCTCCAATCCTGAGAGAGGGACACTGCCTAATAACAAGGTATAGAAAGATACCAACCTCTATTCATCAAAGGGGTCACTCCTAGACCCAAAGGGATCCATAGGAATCATACTCAACCTCAAACCTAAACCAACATCAACCTAAGTCCTTAAAGCCGTACAAGGCATAAACCGATCATAACCTCAACCAAACACATCCTCACACCTCTAGCACAATCCTATACACTCACACTAGGAAAGGAGGGGGCAAAGGCATCCTAAGGAAAGCCTAGAAGCAACACACACCTGCAGAACCAAGTGCAAGACCTTGCTGATGCAGGTGGGCGCAGGGGCGGCTGCAAGGTGACGCGGAGGCGGCTGAACAGCAGAGGACACCACCTTAGCCCTTTCTTCACTTCTTCCTTCGATTCTTTACTCATTCTTCACTTCAACATCACTATACATACATATATATATATACATCAACACAAGTCAATTAAGGCTGAAACAAGATCCAACCCTAAGGGATCAAGGCTAGATTAAGGAAAGAGATGGAAAGATGAAGAAAAAGGGAAGGAAAGAAGAAAAACCATGAAAGCTTACCAACTGATCTTCCTAGGAGATCAGCACAACACCAACACAACCTCAAGCTGGCTCATAAAGCTCAGCAACAACAACCATCAACAACAGCAAGCAAAGCTATCCAAGATCTCTCACAAACTCAACAAACTTTAAGAAAGATCAAAGATGATCCAAGGAGAAGAGAGGAGAAGAAGAGGAGTGTAGGGAGAGTGATGAAGCAGAAAAGAGATTGAGGAAACCCTCATCTAAAGGAAGAAGGAAATATATAGGAGAAGGGGTCAAAAAGCAAAGCTCGGGTCAAAGAAGACGGTTGCAGCACACAGAGCCGCAGGGGCGGACCTTGTGAGCCGCAAATGCGGCCGAGGCAAACCGCAGGGGCGCCTCCTAGGTTACGCAGGGGCGGTCCAGGCTAAATCATGTCCCTCAACTCACTCTCCCAACAACTCAACAACTAGGCTCTTACATTAATTATACATTATCATTCAAACAAATCGACAAATCGACATGAACAGTACCATATTATTATTATTATTATTATTATTATTATTATTATTATTATTATTATTATTATGTTTAAAGTCTTTTTGGGGGTGGATTTTAGGTTATAAAATATGACTTAGATTAATTTTGTTTGAATTTCATCATAGTATATGAACTAAAATTATTAATTGAAATCATTGGAAAAATCAATGTCCATTACTAAAGTAAAATACAAACTAAACCCATCCATCCAAATTATCAAATTACATTAAAATGTAAATTATAAAAATTACTTGACATTCTCATTTAGACACCTTAAACTTTATTATATACGCGTTATTTTATTTTTAGAAAGAATTTAACAAAATAGACTTTTTTTTTTATTTTCATTAGTTTTGTGTACCTTTCAATTTTTACCACTTTTATTAAATTAAAGTTGAAAGATAAGGGGTTTGATTATGGTTATTTATAAAACATATTTATACCACGAATAGTTATCAGAAAGAAATCTTAAAAAGAGTTACTTAACTAATTTGGGTATTTATTTATATTTATATCTTGATACATGTTATCTTTGGAGGATGTATACAACCAAATGAAATGATTCATTGGATGAAATAGCTAATATTAGCCTAATAGTTACAAATAAGGTAATTATGTCATTATATAGCAAATGAATTATAAAACAAACACACAAAGGCCCATGCATTATAGTGACTAATATGATAAGATTACTAAAATGAGTAATATAATAAGATGAAATTCCAAGTTGATACGAATATGAATCATGAAAACGAATGCATTCTGAAAAAGGAATACACACAATCACATGTACTACAATGAGTAATAATGTAATAAGATGCTAAGTTGATAGGGATTATGAATTATTAAATTGTTCTGATACTATGGATTTTCGATTTTATTTTTAGACTATAGATTTTAAAAAAATCATTTTATAATGTTTTTGTTAAAAGACCACCTTTTTCAAAATAGAAATTTCAATAAAATATATATTTTACATATATTTTTAAAGTAGTACCACCTTGTATAATGTATATCATAAAAATAAATCATTTTCTAGTAAAATATTACATTAATTGATCAATTACCCTTGCTTATTAGTTAAGTATACTTGCTATTTATTTTTAAATTCAGAATTATGATAATGATAATATATTTTTAGTAAATTAAAATTAAAATTAAAATTTTATTTGTTAAAAACAACTCATTTAGAATTCATTTTCTCAAACTTCTTTTTCTATATAACTTATAAATAAAAAATAATTAAGAACTTTTTTTTATAAATGATTTATTTATATCAAATAAATGTTTTATTGTAAAATAATATTATTATTAAAAGGTGTTTACAAAAATAAACAACAAACATACTATTTTTTTAATAGTTGGTTACGGGTATTTTGATAAACTAATGTAATAATTATCTACAAAATGATTATGAATTGTTTAATTTTATGGTTTATATTATATAAAGTGACTTGATTTGTAGAAAAACTATAAAAGGTGGTTTGCTAAAAGTTCTAGAATTTAAAAGGATTTTTTTTCAAATAAAAAAAAACAATTTCAAATATATATATTTTTCAAAAAAAAAAAAAAGATTATCCCCTTTTTTGTTGGAAAGTTTTTTCAAATTAATATTCTTTATTTTGTAGGTTGTAAATCATGATAGGGAATAACGACGATAATTTCATTAAAATTCGATGAAAATTTGAGTACTTGAACAAAAGAAAATGGGTAGAACCCGACAAAACTCGGTGGAAGTTGGAAAAACATGTGATATCGGGTTGGATGTGAGGTGAAGGTTTCATCTCATGTCAATTAACCACCGGCTCGCTTTCGCCTACACTAATATTTATGAATGACATTGAAACATGTGGCGGGTGGATGACCTTGACCACCACCCGAGTCGTGACCCAAAATCACCCATCCCACCCAATCACCACCCGTCAATGGTCTCACAAACATTCAATCCACCATCATCCAAGGGATGAAGCAGGTGGATCGGGTGAGGTTTCATGTGTTTAACACATTATTTGTAATAAATTAAATATTCTACTGAAAATCAAGAACATACCTAAATCTAACTAAAAAAGAACATAAGATTGTGTACATAATATCAAGTTCAAGCACAATGCTATTAACGAATGAAGATGCAAAATTGATTTTTTTTAAATGAAGGGTCAGAATAAATTAGAAAAATTAGGAAATAAGTCTAGGATTTACTTTAATACATTTCATAAGTTAAAGGAACAAAGATAAAATTTATTTGTACAATATAAAAAAATAAAATACGTTAAGCGAGTAAAAACAGATCAGACAGGTGAATGATGTTGAATAAAATGTTCACCCGGATCCTACCCAATCCATCGCCCACTTGACCCATCGGTGCCACCACCCATTTTCACCCAACTTTTACCAAGTTTTCATCCTTTTTCACTGGATCGGGTTGGATCGGGTGATTGAATATCCGTCATATACGGGTGAAATTGTCTTATCTGTTTGACTCCCTCGCGAATACACCTTGTTGGTTTTTATGGTGATAATATGTTTGTTTTGGTTCATGATAATTTGGTTGTTTGCTTCATGGGATTGATACCCATACATTCTTTTTCGCAAGATCTTCGATCCGCAGCTTGAATTGTTGGCTAGGATGAACTTGTTGGCCTGCTTGGCTGCTTCAACATGAAGAAGGAACGAGTTGGCTTTCGGTTTCGCGAAAAACCCCTAAAAACTGGGGTCGTAAGTTCCTCCGATTCTTCCCACAACTGTGCTTAGTTCCTCGGATAATCCATCATTTAATAACTCTCATTTAACAACTCTCCGTTCCTATAATCTCAGATTTGCAAGAAGCCCAAACCAGGAAGCCATAGATTGTTGGAGTCGTTTTAATGGTAACGAGTTCCTACAACTCGCTAGCATCCTCCCCGTGACCAACACTAATATCGGAAGTCCTATCCTCGTATCAACCTTAACATCAACAACGACAACAACACCAGTTCCTTGTCAAGCTTTTTGCTCCTCCTTCAACCGTGCTTTGACTATGGTAACCTCTTGGTAAATTCCGATTACAATGGCAGAAGGGTAAAATAGCAGTCCGCTGATGTTCAGAATAGAATAATATAGCCCCCAGATTCTATAAACCAAACACAAGTTTAAACAGGTTTTCATCAAATGCCAGAAGGATCTCTCAAGAGTCGTGACAACAATCCCTTCTTTATAACATAGAAAAACATAAAACACAATGGCCATAAACACGCAATTGATTGTATTTTCTGATGCCAAGAAAGAAGAAGCAAGCAGCCGAAACTGGTACTGTCAAAAACCAAAACCCAAGATGAAGGACTTCCTTGGAGAAATCTATCACCAAATTAGATGAGATCGGCAACATTGGCAGGCAGCTCTTCAACGACGACATTGTAGAACCTCTGAATATCAGACAACATTCTTGAATCATCTGTGGTCACAAAGTTGATTGCAACACCCTTCCTTCCAAACCTTCCACTTCTACCAATACGGTGAAGATAATTCTCGGGCTGGGTAGGAAGATCATAGTTAATAACCAAAGAAACCTGTTGGACATCAATACCACGAGCCAAGAGATCAGTGGTGATGAGGACACGAGAAGACCCGGATCTGAACTCGCGCATAATGATGTCACGGGTGTTCTGATCCATGTCACCGTGTGTAGCAGACACTGTGTGATCACGGTTTCGCATATTTTCAGTTAGCCAGTCAACTTTGCGACGTGTGTTAACAAAGATGACACTTTGGGTGATGGCTAGTGTCTCGTAAAGATCACAGAGGGTTTCGAGCTTCCAGTCTTCCTTCTCAACATTGACATAGAATTGTTTGATACCCTCAAGGGTCAGTTCATCACGCTTCACCAAGATCCTAACCGGTTTGTTCATGAATTTCCTAGTGATCTCGAGAGCTTCAGGGGGCATAGTAGCGGAAAACACACCAACCTGAACCTTTGGGGGCAGGAGTTGGAAGATATCATAGATCTGCAAGAAAATAAGACAAAGTAAATTCCTAATTTTATCTTGCGATTTTTCTTTTTCTGGTAAATGTGCATAAACCACACTTCAAATACCTCTATTTAGCACAAACCAACCTCCATTAAACAAAAAAGTGCAAGAAACCACCCATTATAGCTGATCAAGTTAAGAATCAAATAATTCTCTTTCTTTTCCATATTGGACACAGGTCTTATCATGACTATGAAGATCACTTGCCTAGTGTCCCCAGGCTGATTACTTTGCTTATTAGAATGCTCTTACAGGGTTTGATGTACGTGAAGATAATAATGAAGATGAAGAAACCCTCTAATTGGAAGAGATAGATAAGCCATCTCCAAACAAATTCATAGACAATTTAAAACAACAAAATTAAAAGAGTGTGGTTGATTTATAACTTGGTATGTTAAAGGGTTCTTTCATATTTCTATGTTTAGTAGGTGGTTTTTGTTAAATAAAGGTATTTACAGGATGGTTTATGGCACTTTACCATTTTTTTTTTTATTAGCAATATACATGGAAGAAATTCAAATTTGTGAATCAAATAAACAAGCAAAAGAGGTGATTGTATAGGAGGTACCTGATCCTTAAAACCACGTGAAAGCATCTCATCAGCTTCATCCAACACAAACATCTTGATATGATCAGAAAAGAGCGATTTTCTTCTCAACATGTCAAAAACACGACCAGGAGTACCAACAACAACATGGACACCACTTTGAAGAATGCGTTGATCCTCCCTTACACTAGTGCCACCAACACAGGCATGGACCTTCACTCCAAGGTAGTCACCAAGTGCTCGCATAACCTTCTCAATTTGCTGGGCAAGTTCACGAGTGGGTGCCAGCACCAATGCTTGGCATTGGACTAGGCTGTAATCAAGTTGCTGCAAAATTCCAGAACAAAAGGTAGCTGTCTTTCCTGTTCCGGACTGAGCCTGTTGGATGACATCAAGACCTTTGCAGAAAGGAACTATCCCTCTTTGCTGAATAGCAGAAGGCTTCTCAAAACCTATTAATGGTACAAGTGAAATTAGAGAGCACTAATAATGCAAATTATACTTTCGCCACCTCTAGGCAACACAGCAATAAGACCCTTCCTCAAGGCTTTGAAGTTAGAAGCATCTCAAAGAAGAAGATGATTCTTTTTCTTAAAAAATGATTTAGTTTTATACTCATAACTTCAAAGACAACAGTATGTTATAAGTTCAAACCTAAAATTGATCCAACTAACAACCCCTACAGCTTTATGTCCAAGTTGGCAAGTGAACATAATTATATTCTGTCACTTCTGGGGTATAATTATATCTCACCTCGAAATATATTTAACAAAATCAAAAAGAACAAAAAAAGGTGTTTCTGGCCATAAGAGCAGTAGAACACAAAGGGGCATACAAAAAAACAATAAGTTATTTGGGGGGGGGGGGGGGGGGGGGTATAACTTTGACAAATAATTTCCAGGGATAAGTAAGAGTATAGTTACCATAGGCATAGATTCCTCTAAGAAGGTTTTCTTGCAAACCCATGGCATCAAAACTGTCGTGAACCTCATCATAAGAGGTGAAGAATTCATCCCCTTCAACAAGCCTAAACAATTAAAAAAATGGAAGTAACTACTGGATGTCATAAAGCACAGAGATGAATTTCTTCTAGAGAAAGCAAGAGATCCACCACACTCACAACTCAGTCATTTTGGAATCATAACGACGTTCATCATACTGTGATCCTTCTGGAGCTACACCTGCCATGACTGCGCTCCCAGATGACATAGTAGTGAAAGGATTAATATAAGGCTATCAAGCAAAATATGATAAATGTAACAAATTGGCAAAATATGATAAATGTAACAAATTGGCAAAATATGTATTTTTGAGTTTGTATCGATATTATAATCTTCTAAGAAAATAGCTCCAACTTTTAAAGCTCACACATAAATGAATAAAAAAAACTACAAAATAAATGCAGATCTCACTTCCAAGGAATTGCATAAGAACTTAGTTGAAAGTGAAACAGGAGATACAAAATGAGAACACAGGAATATAAAAGAAGAGTGAAATGCACAAGTAACTGATAAGTAATAAACAGCATGAGGTTCCAAAGTCTTCAGAGAACAACAAAAAAGGTTAGGGCATTATCACAAGCTTTTTTGTTGGCCCGTTGGGTTCAAGATTTTTCAGTAGTTAAGTTTATTGCGTAATTGTTTAAGTAGCTTTTTGAATGGTCTTGTGATACTTGCCAAATTAATGAAAAATATAATTGAGATTTGGTAAGAGAAGACTATTGGGTGGATTTTTAGAGTGTGGATTCACCGAAAGAGGTGATACTAAAATTGATTTTTTTAAAATGTCACAGAGATATGACATTGAAAGCTACCCAAAAAACTCTTGACAAATAAAACCTCCTCGAAAACCTTCCCAGGCATCTAAACCCATATAACACAAGGCTTTCAAAATTTGAAGGCTCCGCTAATATCTCCCCAATAAGCTATCATGATCAAGCCGTTAGCTTTTGAGATTTGCCTATATGATATCTCACAGATTTGCACCAATTTCGCTCTCTTCCAGCTGTCAGCACTCTTATACCCAGCTTTGATACCGGGCACAGATTTGAGCAGAGGTAGAGCTTCAAAGTCTTCCTCATTCTCACCTTATCATCCAAAAAACTACCCGATTGACATATAATCAGACAGGGGTAAGACAAAATTTTTCCTGCTTTGTTAAAGCTCCTGAATTTTGGACCACAAGCCCTAAACCCCATGTATTGGGTTATTATTCCTTCGCGATGTATGATCGAACGGTAACTGAAACAACGATTATATATAGCGCACTGCATCATATAGAACGATACCACAATATCAATCACGCCCCAATAATATCATCAGTAATTCATTACACTCCTAATTTCGATTATAGTCTTCCTACGCAGTATATGTAGAAAAGCAAACCCTAAAGAAGGGAGTCAATACGATAACAGAGAAAAAAGATCGAAAATTTATAAAAACCAAAATCCGAATCCAGATGATGAGACGATAAAAAAACAATTGCCACAGAGATAAAGGTAATCGTAATCCAGCTAAATCAAACACGAGATTCAAACAGAGAGGAAACGAAAATTCGATGTAAGAGAGGAAGCTGTACCTGAAGAACGAATTAGTGATTGCTGCAAGTCGTAAAAGGATTTTGGATTGATGTCTTCCAACTCCTCGGATCGACGCCGTGGAGTTGGACTTAAAATTTGGGAATCAGATGGGGAGAGAAAGATAGTGGAGAGTGAACAGAGAGTTTGCTTTCTTTTTCTTTTTTTGCCCTAGTGCGGCTAAACGTTTTGAGTATTCGATAATTGGTAATTATGAATTTACAATTATACCCCTACTGTTTTTTTAAACCCTCCAAATTCTATCAACCAAAATAATATTAAGGATTTTTCCCTACCCTCAAAGTTTAGACTTTAGACTTTAAGTGTGTGTTGGCACACTTAATTTCTTATTTATATCCATTTTTCATATATTTAATTATATTTTAATTATAAATTAAAAAAGAGTTTCTTTTTGTAGTGTCTTCATTTAAATTTTTCCTCCTAATATCCATTGAGTTTTAAAATTCCGCTTGATATTCTTATGATTTTATTTATTTTCTTTCTATAACCATTCTTAATATATTATATTAAATAATTTTCTCTTTTGATGCCCTCAAGATTTGAACTTTTTCTCTTGATATCCATTAAATTTCAAATTCCTCTTACTACCTTTTATGGTTCTACTAGTGTATATCCCGTGCCTTGCACGGGTATTTGTTAAAAATATTTTTTTATATTTTTTCATTTGGATGATTAACATCTAATTTTACTTGACTGTCATGAGTCGTTCATTGTAAATATTGACCATATTTAAATAGCTTCTTATGATACGGAGTAATAAACTTGTACGTTGATAAAATATGAAATGCTAATTATTAAAATAATTTGTTATTTATCGCTTGTATTGAAATATAATAAGAAAAATAATATTTTCAAGGATAAAATAACTTTTTCATTTGTTTAAATTAGGAGGAGGAATAGAAAAACGGAAACTATAACAATTTATATTAAATGTGGACCCAAAAAAATTTATCTTAACAAAAAAAATTGATATTATAGGCTAACAGATATATTTACTTGTAAACTTTAAATAAAATTATAAAAACAACAATAAAGACGTTTTAAAAAAGAATTATAAACTTAATTGTTACAGTAAATTCCTAAATTTGATAACAAAAAGTAAAATTAGTTAAGTCAAATCAAAAGAAAATTATATCAAATATTCAGTAATCAAACAAAATTTGTCAAAATCCGAGATTGTTAAAAACTTTAAATTATTTATGATATTTAAAAAACTTAAAAACTTTAATTATTTTATGATATTTAAAAAATTAAAAACCCACAATATTGCCTTTGCCACAACCCGTTTCTTCTCAGCAAGCTCCTTGTCCCGTGCTAGCTTGACAGCAAGAAAACCCTCATCTTCTCATGTTTTTCTAATGCTAGCCATCTTGACTTGAGCTTCATTCGACGGGGAGAAAAATACTTCAGAATCCCTAACAGGTCTGACCAATTCAGATCATCAGAATAGCGTTTGACACACAAGCAAACCGGAAATTATAAAAAATAAGCAGATTAATATGAAATCGAACCACAAACGTTAACCTGAAAGTTATCTTCAAATCGGAAATGATAAATTATATAAATGAGTAGATCAATCCGTAATCGAAACACGTACCTGAAAGCTATATTCAAAACGGAAATTTAGAAGCAGAATCCGAACCTGAAAAAGAAACGAAATATGATTAGTTTTGACCGGAAGTTATAGAATTACGTAGGTCAACTTGAAAAAGAGGAAAACGTTATTTTTGCTCATGGGAGACGTGTTCAACATATATAGTGGAAAATGATGTGCGAAGTGTAGGTGAGAAGTTTTTGTATCGTACACGAGAAGTTTAACAGAAGATCGAAAAAACTTGAGGAAAAAAACATATTCTATATCTGAAATGAAAATTTTAACATAAAAAATTTAATAAAAATCTAACAAAATCTAAAAAAAATAATATTTTTATCAAACTGTAATATTTCAAAATTACAGCAGGTTAATATTAATAAACGTACACAATTTTTTTAAAAACTGATCCATCATGTCAACTAATCTCATCCAATCAATTAAAGTTTGTTAATTTGTTAATTAGAAAACGTACAAATTATTTTTTAATCGGTTATGATTTTAATCAAAGTTTGTTAAAACTAAATTGATTTTTTATGTATAATTTTAAATTTTAATTCAGTTATGATTTGAATTGAAGTTTGTTAAAACTGATTTAATTTTTTTGCGTAATTTAAAATTTAACATGCATATTTTAGTTTTTACTTTAGTGAAAAGATACGTTAAACAAAATTGAGGAATAAAAGAATAGTTTAAAATATTATTAGAATAGTTTAAAATATCATTAGAATTAAAAATAGATTATAACAATTGTGGAAAATAACCTAGAACATTATAAGGTTATTTTCTAAATATTGTGGCTTAAAAAATAAAAAGGATTAATGTTTTAATTAAGTTTTAACAAAAATCTACTTTTCCGTAAAAAGTAGAACAATTTAAAAATTATTAATGACCATAAATTCGAAAACAACTTGGATTAGTGTTAATTAAGCTTTAGAAAATAATTAAAAGATTCAAAATCTACTATTCCGTAAAAATAGATCAATTTTAAAAAAATATGACCAACAAACTTGAGGGGTTTCTGGAGATTGGATCATAAAAAAATAATTTCATGATTTTTTTTGTTAATTAACATGACAATTAATTAATATATATATAGATACTGACTCCCATGTAAACAGCCCTTATAGTGTTCAATGAGAACGAATTATATCCGTTGGATCATTATAATGGATGGCTGAGATTAAGCAATAGTTTAATAAATAAAAAAATTTTAAAAAAAATTGGAAAATTGACCACAATTAATACAAACTATCAATTGTGAACAAAAAATAATATGAACTTTAAAAATTACTAACTCGTATACATACTATCGCATAATAAACCAATTTTGATACGGAACCAATTCCGGCCAAAACTCCGGTGATTTTAATGACGTGGCTCACCGGACAACAAACAATCAACATTTTTTGTCCTACATGTAAAATAATTTTTGCCACATAGGATCCATCTAATTATAATGATTTAAATAAAGAAGAAAAAAACTACTTCTGTACAAAATTCTATCGATAGAAGCAAGAGAAATAGAAGGTCATCCATGAGAAACTAAACTGATTAGGGCTTCGTGAATTCTGCAAAATCAAAGGCAAGTGAACAACAAGGTCGTGCGAAGGAAGATGTCAAGGCAGGAAAGCATGAATTCTTCTCGAAGTTCTACGACATGGAGATCAGGGCTTCGTGAATCTTTCGTTCGAACATGCTTCCATGGCCTCCCTTCAACTCTGCAAACATGTAAAAGAGGATCTAATTCCGGTAGACAATTTTATGGGTGTTCTTTGTGGAAGGTAAGATTGTAGTGAGTTCAAATTAGGGTTTCATCTTTTGCTTATGCTTTCGTATTTTGTTGCTTAATTTAGTTTGCAGGTTTTAGATTGTAGTGAGTTCAAATTAGGGTTTCATCTTTTGCTTATGAAACTCTTCATTCTCATTTTGTATATAGTAACTGCTTTTGTTTAAATTGCAGGTAGGGAAAAAATGTGAGTACTTTGTTTGGGCTGATCAAGCTATAGGAAGAAGAAACGCTAATCAAGTTACTACAACCTCTTCAATGTACCCTGGGGACATGCCTTTGAGCCAAGATATTTTGAAAATTCATGGAGAAAATTTAGTACTAAAAGTTGTAGTTGTTTTGTTGTTTATTATGTTGGTAATCATGATGTTGAAACTATGATGTATTGAGATTGATGATCCAAGAGTGTTCATGTAATGGTAGTGAATCATGTAATGTGCTAGAATTATCAAGAACAATTTATGAATGACTGCTTCATATTACTGATTTATGGTTGATATCAAGGTGTTTTAGCTGTTCAATTGTACTTGCTTTGCTGGTTCAATTTACTGATTTTGCTGTTTTCATTGGTTTCAATTTACTAGTTTTGCTGATTTACTGATTTCAACTTACTGGTTTTGGTATTTTTACCGGTTTCAATTTATTGGTTTCAATTTACTGGTTTAGCTAGTTTTTCTTGTTTTTTTTTTTTTACAGATTTCAATTTCTAGAATTATCAAGAAGTTTATATAAACTTCTAAAGTTGAATCAAGCCTTAGTGTTGCGGCTAATTCTAGTTTAACTCGAGTTTGATGCATTATTTTTAGTTATTGGTAATACTTGTGTTGAATCTTCAATCAACCTACTCATTTCATCCTCGTCTCTCAATCTTCCATTGGATTCTCATCTAAATTCTCGGTCAAGCTATGTTTATTGAGTTTGCTGGTTCATTTACTGATTATGTTGTTTTTACTAGTATCAATTTACTGGTTTTGCTGATTTATTGGTTTCAACTTACTGGTGTTGTTATTTTTAATGGTTTTGCTGATTTACTGGTTTCAACTTACTGGTTTTGTTTTTGTTACTGGTTTCAATTTACTGATTTGCTGATTTTGTGGTTTCAATTTACTGGTTTTGCTAGTTTTGCTATATTTTACTGGTTCAATTTATTAGTTTTGTGGAGGGTTCCTACCAGCATTGACACATCTATTCAGCATGAGTGTGTGACAAACAGAAAAGGAAAAGTCTAAATTTCACCATTTGGATTTGTAACCAAACAGATCACTTACCTTTGACATCAATTATGTTGAGTTTAAGGCAAAAAAATAGACCGACAAAAAAGCACTTGACTGTGATATCTCCATAGGCCAAAAACTGTGAATCTTAGCTACATTGTGCAGCAGTAGAAGATTTGCTAGACTCCATTGATATCTACTTCAAAGCTACAAGCCAACAACTATCTTCACATTTTGTTACTGGAGTACTATTCTTAATGCACTGTAATAGGTTTAAAAAATTATTTATCCTATTTTTAATGCAATAAAATATTTATCCTATTTATAATCTGTATTTTTTCATTTTTTTTGGTTATGTGAATTTCAAGTTCCTAGTTTTAGGCACTTTCCCATTTCCTTCCACTTTCTCCATGTTTCCCGATTCCCATTACATTGTTTTAGCTGCTAAACTTTTAAAATTATTATTTTTTAATCATTCTTAGGGGTTAATGTTTATATTCTATTATAAAAGGAGGAACTACTGCAAATTGTAAGGTTAAGACTTGTATATTCAATTGAATACAAAACTCAGTGAAATCCATTCACGTGAGTTTAACAAAGCAAATTAAGTTTTACAAATTACATCATATCAAAATGTTGTTGTAACAAATTACAGCAAATCAAGCTGATCGACAGGTACCAGAGGATCAAACACATAGTTTTGTTTGTTTTGACAGCACCCCTCCTGTGTGTATTTCCTCCTCAAAACAGACAGTTGAAGAAGTCATTCACCAAAATACATGGTAAGAAGACCATCTCTGTTCTAATTGATTCATAAACAAAATAAAATAGAAAAGTACAGCATATAACTTGTTCAAAATGTTGCTGTAACAAAAACTGAGTATCTAGTGTTCCTCCATTTTCACTTTCCATAAAAAAGTAGAAAAGTACAGCATATAACTTGTTTAAAATGTTGTTGTAACAAAATAAAAATATAAAAAGTACACCATATATCAGTATTCAATGCTCCTCCGCATAAGCCAATTCATGTTTCACTTTCCATAAAGGGTGCTGAAGTTGACAGATCTTGAGATTCACGATGAAGTGCCTATAAACAATAACAATAAATTAATTCAAATGGAACACAAATTGAACCCTACAAAAAAAAATTTATAAAGCACCTGTGAAGGATTGATATTTCCCATATGATGTGCAACCACATGTCCGAAGGCACTAGATTTGTGTAAGATTGATCCTCCTTCACCATATATAACTCCCATTCCTGTTGCAGCTAGTCTAATATCTCTTCCTCTTCCTGTGCTTCTTCCTCTCTCTGATCTTCTTCCTCTTGATGTGCTTCTTCCTCTCAAGGCAACACCTTCATCTACAACACACAATAAGTAATTAAAATAGGTGAATGAGAAGGAGAAAAAAAAATTGTTTTGTGTGTAAGATGAAATTTACCCGAAGGACCAACAGAGTGAGCTTGTACATTCATTGGATGTTTCCTAGGTCTACCTCGAGGCCTTTTCTCATGGAGTGGCAAATTGCTATTGTTGTTTGGACACCTTCTCTTGTTGTGTTCAGTTGACTTACACACACTACAAGTCATTTGAACCCCGTGCTTAGTAAGCTTTCCTTTTTTCTTTGGATCTTCGTGCGGGTCTTTCCTTCTATTTTTCTTTGGGCGCCCAGGTAGTATTCTAACCGGGGGAGGGTCCAAAGAAAAGCTCACCTTTGGCCAAAACTTTTCACTCACACATGGATTTATATTTCCTTGATAAGCCTTCATGTAATGCTCCTTCTTGTAGTAGTCGTCAACATAATCTTCTACTGTTTCTTTTTTAAATGACAAAGCAGCCACCCCATGATGACATGGTATGCCTGTTATATCCCATTTCCTACATGTGCAACTTCTGTCTTGAATATTTACCTTGAAGACATCTACAAATTCTCTCACCTGAAAAATGAAATCTGTTGAAGGTTGGACTGTCAGCTCCCATGCTTTGACCTTCTCCTCCTCTAGTTTTAGTTTGATTCTAGGGCAAATAGCATTTCCTTCTTGGTTATCCATCAACTTATTTTTTACTGTCATCCTTTCCATGAGCAGAGTTCTTATTGTATCAAGCATGTCAATGATGTGTTTTTCCCTTGCCTTTAGAATGTAACCATTGAAGGTCTCTGCCATATTGCTCACAACTACATCACACTTGGTCACACCAGTAATGAATGCCCGACAAAAAACCCTAGGATTTTGATGTAAAAAATCTTCTGCAGCTCTACCTGAAATCATCTTCAAGTCTTCCACAGCCTCTTCAAAATCAGCTTCATTATAAGCTCTAACGGCCTTCCAAAAAATCATTTTCAGCTCATCTCCTTTATGCAACTTATTCCAATTTGCATATATATGTCTTGCACAATTCTTGTGATGAGACCCAGGAAAAACAGAAGCAGAAGCAGCAAGTAAACCCTGTGCACATAATATGTTGAGTTTTAATCAATTGGTTAGGAAATTAAATTTAGAATATAAGAAATATAAAGGTTGGTGATATCGAACCTTTTGTTGATCAGACATTAAGGTCAAACTTGCTCCACCAAATCCATGTAGCTCAATTTTCAGCTTGTTTAAGAACCATTCCCAACTATCTCTATTCTCAGACTCTACTACGGCCCAACAAATTGGAAACATTTGGTTGTTCCCATCTCTCCCCACAGCTGCGAGTAATATACCACCCAAGAAAGTTCTAAGATGACATCCATCCAAGCAAATAAAGGGTCTACAACCAGCAATCAATCCATTTCTCAAGCCTTCAAAGCAGACAAACATCCTATGAAATATTGGAGGGCTAGATGGGATAGTAATGAGCTCGAATGTGCTACTTCCATTTGATCTTCTTAATTCTTCAATGTACCTTCCAAGCTTGTTATAGTGTTGCTTAAGTGAACCATGCAACATTTTAAGTGCGGCTGTCTTTGCCTTGTATGCAATCCATCTTTGTATGATCACACCATACCTTTTCCTCACACTTTCCATCAAGTACTCAGCTGGCCAGTTGGGATTTACCTTAAAACGATCAAGGTATTGCTTAGCAAGCCATTTGGATGTAAGTTGACGATTTCTATGCATATCCCTCACACAAGAATGTTCATTTTTTACACTCTTTACAAGCAAACACCCCTCCTTATGATGCCATGATGCATAAACTCTAAAGGGACAACCTTTTTTGCAAATAACCCCTACCTTTGCTCTAAACCTGTCAGACACAACAAACGACAAGCTAAAACCGTTGAAAATACCATATTTTCTGGTATGCTCCTTGAACAAGGTAATGTTTGGAAACCTTTGTCCAACTTCCCACGTAAACTCCTTGTAGTTAGCTTTATCACCAACTGTCATCTTTATTCTCCTCCTCCTCTTCAGTTTAGCATCGTCATCTTCTTCATCCTGAGACACAATATGTATGTCACCGTCAGAGTCTTCGTATTCACTAAATTGAGACTCTCTTTCCTTCTCCGAATGTTCTCTATGTTCTTGTACCCTTTGTCTTGCAATATGCAATTCATCATCAGAAGACTCAAGTTCGTGTGCATTCATACCATAGTTGTTCATCCCTTCTTCTTCATCTTCTTCAGGCTCCCCTATGTACTCAATCAAAGCAAGTTTTCCATCATCCTCAATTATGTCGGATGTAGCATCGTCACCATTGTCACTCAACGGAAATTCAGAAGGAGCATAATCGGAATCATCTGAAGATACATTCATAGCACCCTCAGTTAAAAAATTTTCCCAATTCATGTTGTCATCATCACTGTAAGTGCCTTCCAACGCTCTTCTTTCATTCTCATGAGGATTATTCTCGGAGTTGTTTTCAGCATACAAATCATCCTCATCAATTTCCTTCATTCTATTGTCCTTACAGACAAACACAAAAGCAGAAATCATAAGTAATAGTTAAAAATAGAGAAGAAGGTTCTAGTTTCTCTACTCTTTGCAAAACGCGATTTTATACATACCTGACAAGAGTTGTCGTTAATCTTCTTTCACCGTGAAGTAATTTCTGGGATTTAGTTTGTAATCGATTTAGGGTTTAATCGATATCCTTCAACCTTCTATTTCTCCTGTTTCTGTCGATAGATTTTTGTACTGAGAAGTAATTTTTTTCTTCTTTATTTAAATCATTATAATTAGATGGATCCTATGTGGCAAAAATTAGTTTACATGTAGGATAAAAAATGCTGATTGTTTATTTTCCGGTGAGCCACGTCATTAAAATCACCGAAGTTTTGGCCGGAATTGGTTCCGTATCAAAATTGGTTGATTATGCGATAGTATGTATACGAGTTAGTAATTTTTAAAGTTCATATTATTTTTGGTTCACAGTTGATAGTTTGTATTAATTTTGGTCAATTTTCCAAAAAAATTTAATTGTAATTTTGGAAGTTATAGGCGCGTGTTATACAATCCTCTCCATAATTACCCCAATTTTAAAATTTTTCTTAAATAAAACAATAAAATCTTTTTACGGTTATTTTTGTATCCCACTTCTTCCTCTAAAGCAGAATCCCCTATTTTCGAACTGAAGGAGACCATTGGTGCCGCTATCTTCTTCCATTATTCACCGCCGTATGTGGAGCATGAGCTTTTTTCTCCATCCATTCTACACTAGGTATTGTGTTCGTCTTTCCCCCGTCGCTCGAGGTAATGTCCATTGTTGATGAACTTTCTGTTTCGTTTCTACAAATTAGGGTTTTTTGCGGTTAAAAGTAACGAAATCCCTAATTTTGTTGTAGTTATCTTCGTCCTCTACTTCTTTTTCTTCCGGTCTTCAGCGCCATTGGAGTCGCCGGTATTGTGTTCGTACTCGATTCCGCATTCGGTTATGGGAGCGTCGGTATTTGGAGTTCTGCATAATAATATCCTGTTCATTGTTTGTATTCGGTTCTAGAAGCGCCGGTATTCGGCGTTCTGCATCTTAATATCCTGTTCATTGTCGATTGCTACACATATTAGGGTATTCTTTGACTAGGCGCAACTCATCCGTCACACAAGGTACTGCTATCGTTGTATTCCGCCTGCCTGTCCATATATGAGTGGTGTTTGAGTAATGATTTTTATATTCGTTAGTCCATTGTTGTTGAATGTTGGCAACCGAATGTCTATTGATTTTTGTTGATGAGCTTGAAGTATTATTGTCGAATTTGGGTTGATAAGTCATTCTTATTGAATGTTGTTCATCCCTTGTCGAATGCGAGTTATGCTTGAGCCATTATTCACTTGTCTGTTCATATGTGATTGGTGTTAATGGTTATAGGTTTTTATATTCGGTAGTCCATTGTTGATGAATGTTGCAAACTGAATGGCTATTGATTTATGTTGATGAATTTCGGTTGATAGTCCAATTTTGTTGAATGTTCTCCCATGCCTTGTCGAATACGAGTTATGTTGCAGTCATTATACACTTGCCTGCTCATATATGATTGGTGCTGATGGTCATTATTTTTTATATTTGATACGAAACTTGATAAAATTGCTAAAAGATTAATTATATTCGTTATTGTTTGATTGTTCTCCATGCCTTGTCGAATGAGACATTGGCTATGCTTATGAAATATTCATGAATAAGATGAATTATATTCATTATTGTTTGATTGCTGTGTTCAGAAAACAAGATGGTGTCAGACAAGAAACAATAGATTAGAAGTGGGAAAATGAAGGCCGTTTCAATTCAAGAATCTTTTGACGAGTCAGATATTTATATACTTTGTTCCATTGGTCTGAGAACACAATGATGCCAGAAATACCGTGTATAGTTGCTAGAGGGGCGTTGGAGATTAACAACGCTAAGGATGATGATGAATAGACCATCCAAGTAGTTATGTTGATATGTTGCTTCGGACAACCATTGGAAGAAGATCTTTATCTTGTATGCCAACACCGTTTACCATGCATAATATGATGGATTAGTAATTGTACTAATCACCGAATATGAACGATATAATTTAAGAATATACATGATATAGTTAATGGATGTTTCATATATTAGATGTTGTATGTTAAGGAGCACAACCTTTACACTTTTTACCGTATATGATGCTATATTTTATAGAATATACAAGGTATATATACCGGATATAGAATATATTAGTGTATTGTATGTTAATGACCGCTGTACACTTGGGTAATTAAGTTTACGCTTTCTTATTTGGTGTTTCAACGCTATAAAATGTAATCGTATTTCAAACAATATATCCCGAAATAATATTTTTATAATAACGTATATAGTTGAAGAAAATTGTACATTACTGGAACTAATATTTCAAACAATATATCCCGCTGCTTCATAAAATCCATCCATACTCTCCATGTTAGCATAAATGCCGAATCCATCAATATCCCAATCTCTTTCACTTGCGGAATCTGTAAAAAATTCACTACATATATATAATATGAGGATTGAAATATAAATAATGATTACGAGTATGTTTAATGTTTGATGATTGGGTAAGCCATCACCGTTGTCGAATCTATTTTCGTAACAATACTGCAAATCGTATTCGGTGGTATAGTTAAATATATTCGTTAATATGAAACCAAATATCTGTTAATATATTAATTTAGTTGTGTACGGCATATCACATTCACTTACCTTATTCCATCGATTTCGAAAATGTTGCTTGCCAAAATGGATGATATTGCGTAGAACGATTATTTTGATATTCTTTACTACCCTTATTAATTAATTGGAAGATTTTGTAAATTGTAACTGCCTAAAATAGTGGAACAAGATTTCATTTATAATTATTAAAAGATATCGAAATTGCCTTAATTTGGAGAGTGTATTACACATTCCAATCAAGAGAGTGGTTTGTATTTTTTATAGAATATTTAGGTAAAATTTCAGCCTTTGGATTAATCAAATCAAGGGCTACTATTCGTTCTCATTGAACACTATAAGGGCGGTTTACATGGGAGCCAAACTCTATATATATATATATATATATATATATATATATATATATATATATATATATATATATATATATATATATAAATATATATAGATATAACACATAATTTTTTTGTTAATTAACAAAATTCTACGTAGAAAGAGAAATATGTGAGGATCTGTATTAATAAAAATTTCAATTGTTAAATTAAAATTTTTTGAGGGTAATATGTGACAAAAAAAAAGTATTTTTAAAATTTATTAATTTAGCAACAAATTGGCTAACAAAATATTTTTTTATTTTGAAAACTTACCAAAGAAGTTAAGAGTTTATGAAAAATCTTTAAATTATTTTAAATTTACTAATTTAGTAGTTATTTAGTAACAAAAATTCCGTAAATAAAAAAATGTGGGCCAAGGTTAATTTTCTAATTATTTAAAATAAATTTTTTAATAATAATGGCAATTGAGTAAATATTTCACAAAAAATCTGATGTGGCATTACTCGTTGAATGACATTTATCTTTTGAATCGGTTATAACAAATTGATTGAACTACTATTGTTTAAGTTAATTTTTTAATATCTTTTGATTCGTAATGTTAGATTAACATCGATTCATATCTTTTGTTTAGTTTATTTTTTCTATCTAATTTAAAAATAATGAGTTAATGTTTTTTCTGCTTAATTGCTAACAACTTTTTTATTTCTACAATATTTTCAACACGTGTTTGACATTCAAATTATTTGTTTTTACAACTTTTCATGTTTTTTTCTTGATTATAATATTCCTTGTTATTATAATTAGTCAAACTTAAAATTTTAATTTTTGGACTCTAAAATCATTTATTTTGTTAATATTAGACTTCCGATACACGCTATGAAATTTTCGAATTTTGATTAATTTTTTCCCCTAACTTATAAACAAAACAAAGGCAATTTAGTAAAAAAAAATTAAAAAAAATTTGTTAAAAATTTCGATTACAAAATTTAGATATAAATTACGTAATTAAAAAAATGTGGTTTGAGGTTAATTTTTTAACTATTTAAATTTAACTTTTAGTAATAATGGAAATTTAGTAAATATTTAATATAAATTTAGTAATTAGGATTCTATTATTTATAGATAGAAATCTTAAATATTTATTTAGTAATTAGGATTCTATTATTTAGGAGTGGTAATTTAGTAATCTCTCATAAATTTTTTAGGAGTGGCATTTCAGTAAATATTTCACAAAAAATCCTATGTGGCATACCTAGTTGATTGACATGTGGACTTAGTGTCCTTTGTTTTAGTAAGTTATATAGATTTGTTTCCTCTTTATACCCATTCTTAATATATTATATTAAAATTTATTATAAAATAATTAAAAAAAAAGAACAATAAATTTAAACTAATTATGACCTCATTAAAATTGAGAAAATTGGTGTAGAAAATCCCTTTTTGTATTCATGATACAATCTAGACCCCTCCAATTTTCTCCCTAAAAATAAAACTAAATTAAATTATAAAGAGGCTATTAATTGTGGAGGACCACTTTAATTAAAAAGATTATCTCCCTTAATTAAGGAGGATAAATAACTATTAAAAATTAAAAAGATAAACTAAATTAAAAAGATAAGTAAATATTAATTGTGGGAACCACTCTCATTAAAAAGATTCTCTCCCTTAATTAATATGGTTATTTTTTAATTAAATAAGAAAAATGATAGTGGTCCCCACAAATTCTGTACATAATTTTATGTACATAATTTCGCACGCAGATCATGTACATAATTTCGCACGCAGATTATGTACATAATTTCGCACGCAGAACATGTACATAATTTCGCACGCAGATCATGTACATAATTTCGCACGCAGATCATGTACATAAAATTATGTAATTAATTTTAATGCCAACAAATAAGCGACTCTTTGAAAAAAATAAGCAATATTAATTAAGGGAGAGAATCTTTTAATGTTAAAACTAATTCCTTAATCGTAGGGGATCACTCTCATTTTCATTTTTTATTTTAAAAAATTAAAGGGAAAGAATCTTTTTTAATTTTGAATAATGGTAGGGAACCACTCTCATATTCCTTTTTAATTTTAAAAGTATCTTAAATTTTTTTAGATTTTATCTTTTTCTCAAAATTACAAGGGGCCTAGTTAATACACATTAAAACATAAAAGCCTGCTTAATCTACATTTATACAATAAAAGCCTACTTACCCCTTTTACTCATTAAGATTTTAACTAATAAATTTATAATAAAGTATTTTTTAAATATTTTTTAATTAAAAATTAAGTAAATTAAAGATAATTTTTTATTTTAAAACTAAAATAAAAAAATTTATTTATTTTTGATTTAAAATTAAATAAAAAATAAACTTTTTAAAAAGTTTTTAAGAGTCCGAAAATTTAAACATAGTAATTTTTCTTGAAGTTAATTTTCAATAATTTATTTTAATTTGAAAATAAAAATATTATTTTTTAAGTTTAATTTTTTATTTTCTATAATATAATTTCCTATTCTCTTAAAATTAAATATAAAACATAATTTTTAAAATTTTTGAATAAATATAAATTATATAAAATTAAATTCAAATATTAATAAAATTTATTATATTTTAAAAATTTTAGGCTCTCAATAAAGTTTTAATTGTTTTTAATTTAATTTTATATATATTTTTAAAATCGAAAGTAAAAATTAAAAAAATATTTCAATTCAAATATAAAAGATTATATTTATTTCAAAAATTAAAAAAATATATAAAAACTATTTCTATTATATTTAATGAGATTATAATATATTTTACTTTTTTTTTTATTTTTATTCTTTTATAATAAATTTTTAATGTAATATATTAAGAATGGGTATAGACATGAAACAAATAGAATCATAAGAGTATCAAGAGGAATGTTAAAACTTAGTAGATATCAAGGGTAAAAGTTCAAACTTTGAGGGCACCAAGAGAAAAACCCATTACAAAATCAAAAAATTAAAATGGATAACTAATTTTGAGTAAAAAGTTTATTTTTTATTAATTGTTGTTGAAATAAAAAATTAAATTAAATTAAAACTCTTGACCTCAGATCGAGCTACGAGCACAAGTAGGTAGACGGCTGGGCTGCTTTTTCAATCAATCTCCGGCCGCTCAGTGCCGCTATTGGTGCGAGTTGTAAGGAGTCTTGGTCTCGAGTTGAGCTGGGACCTCATTTCATTCTCGTAACGGGAGTGAGTGCACCGTATATTCATGTTAAATTTTAAACTAATTAACTTTATAAATACTAGGTAATTATTTTTTAAATTAAAAAATCTAGAAAATTAAAATTAGACCTTTTTTGTTTTTAAAAAATATTGCAGTTTTTAAAAAATTTGAATTGAAATAAAATATAGAAATTAAAACTAAAACTAAATCATAAAAATATTAAATCTAAAAATTATAAATATATTAATAAAATAAATATTATTAAATATATTTCATTAAAAGTTGCATCTTGGATTATAAAATAAAAAATTAAAAAAATTAGGTTTGTCTTCATATTTTATAAAACCTATTTATAGTTTTCAAGTTAATATTTTCAAATTAGGTTTAGTTTAATTTTATATTTTATTTAAATTAGAATATAAATATAAAATTTTCTATTTTTAATTAAAAATAAAAATTTAGGTCTAAATTTAATTTTCTAAATTTTGAATTAAAAAATATAAAAATACTTATAAGCCATTACTTAGTATTTATAAATTTAATTAGTTTGAAATTTAACGTGAACTTAGTTTTTTATTTTTTTATTTTTTTTTCAAAAATATAAAATAAAATTAAGTTCGGTTTTTTATTATTAAGTTAATTAATTTTAAATTTAACTTGATCATAATTAGTTTTTGTAAAAATTATTTTTATTTCAAAAACATAAAATAAAAAAGTAAGTTGATTAGTTTTGAATTTTTTAAAGATTTTTTTTTATTTTATAATTAAACTTTAATGAAATATATTATGAAAGGGTATAAAAAAAATTATACCATGAGGGTACCAAGAGAAATTTTAAAACATTGTGGATACCAAGAGGAAAATCTAAACTTGAGGGGTATTAAGAGGAAAGATCATAATATTAACTATCGCCATTAAGTTCAAACTAATAACAACGATACAAACTATTAACGAATTCACAAAAAATTACAGAGACTCCGTTTGATAGAGGTGAAAATTAAGAATATTAAGATTATAAGAATTAAAAAGATAAACCATTCTCTTAATCACGTTTGGTAAGAGAATGAAGTAAATGAAAGGATTTAGATTTGAGAGATTTAAAAAAAATTATAAGAATTGTGTAATCCTATTAAACCTACATTATAAGGATTAATGAGGTTAATATATCATTTTTACCCCTCTATTTTATTCATCTATTTCATATAAATTTAACACATACTTTTTCGTAATTTTACTCACAACCATATTCATTTTACCAAACATTCCTTCCAATTATTTTCATTCTCATCTCCTTAAACAATTTCACATCCTTAATTATTCATCTAAATAATTTTATTTATCTTTATCTTTATCTTCAATTTCATCTTTGCAATCTTATGTTACCAAACGGACCCACGATTTACAATAAATTCACAAAAAATTATACAATCTACTATTCTGGAAAGATCTAGATTGGCCCATGATGTGACACCCATTATTATAGTTTAACTAGTTTATAGCCCGTGTCTTGTAAGGATATGCAGAACCAATCCGGTCCGAAATATTCGTTGCCCCGATCTGAAAAACCAAATATTTAGTACTTGTTTTGTTTTCCCAATTTTAATGCTTAGAAAAGTATAAATAAAGGTGTCTGCATTCCTTCATGGTGAATGGTCGTGGGTGCGTGATGGGGATTCAGACAGCTATGCGACGCATCGGGTGCGGCAAGGTGGAGCGTCGGGGTTTCCAGCCAAACCCTCGAGTGCGGGTGGATGTAGCCACGGGTGCGTGGTGATGTTGCGGCCGTAACGGATCTTGGCCGCGGGTGTGGTGATGCAACATAAAGTGTCCTCTTGATCTTCTTCTTCGGTTTCTTCACTTTCTTGACTTGAATCTTCTACTTAATCCTTTGAATTCTTCAATACTTGTTTCCTCATTTGGATTTACAAAAGTTGCACTAACATACAACCAAACTAACACAAAATACATGCTAAAACTAGGCAAATGTGATAGAGAATATATCACCTATCATTAGTCCCGCGCCCCATCTTAATACCAAGTTACCAACTTGAAAAGTTATAACTCATGATTTATTTTTATTTTTTGAAAATTATAAATATATGTTAATTATGACTCTCGAATTTTCTCTTGTACATGATTTAATGTAAATAATTTTCTAGTACAAGAGTTAATATAAATAATTTCCTTGTACACGATTCTTGTATCGTATACAAGTAACTCGAAAATATTATTAGATGAATTATCTTGTACACAAGTGATTTGATTATTTATTGTACTTGAAACTCATTATATTAGAATTATATACAAAATCTTGTAACAAATTGAGAAAAAAATGATATATTAGGTAAGGGCAAATTTGTAAGGGATTGATTCGGGTATATAGAGATCTTGTGGTAAGGCCTTACTGAGTAATATTGTCCGTTGATTCACTTGATTCAATGAACTACATGCATCCACGTCATTTAATGATTTAAGGGATGTGTGGTGGCAATTTTTACAAGGTACGAGGGCAATTTTGTCGTTTTGAAAAACTTTTTTTAAGGGGATAAGATAACATTTTTGTAAATTTCATGAGAAAACTGAAACAATTATTATATCACTTTATAATTTTAGTTCAATTCATTAAAAAATATTCACTATATGTTTTGATATTTTCTGTAGTTAGTTCACGTATTATTTTGTTAATTTGGTAGTTATGTTTTTATGCACTTTGTAACATGTACATGTTTGAACTAATAAAAGATAATGTTTGAACTAACGGTATACAATATACAACTTAATGATACCATAATTTGAACTAATATTATAAAGCTCATAATGTTAGTTCAATTTGTTCATAACTTTTGTTTAATTCGTTCAAAAGTATAAAGTTCATAATTTTAGTTCAATTAGTTCAAAATATAAACTATCAATTCTGATATTTGAACTAATTGAAAAAATATTAACCTTAGGACAAACAATCTGAACTAACAGATCAAAACAAATTTTCACTACACCTTTTAAAAATTAGAAAATTGTCACATATGTTTTTAAAACATATTTTTAAAATGACAAAAACGGCATATGAACTTCATATAATTACAAAAAAATCACCACACTGTCCAAACAATCATTAAATGACGTGGACTAATCTGGACGATTGGATCAAGTGCATCAACCGTAAAAATGTTCCGTAGCTCAGTACCGATAGTTTTACTCCAAATCTAAACCAATTTCAATTAGTATATATATTTATAAAGATGATATAAACTCATCATTGAGAGACATCGACTAAGTCATTATTACTAAGTTAATTCACTCAAACAATTATGCAGTACTATACGTTTGGTTGGGTTCGCAAGGATTACAATATAATAAAACCTTAACAATATATCGTTTTACTTGTTTACTATACAAACCAGATTTTCATCAAATGCCATAAGGATCTCTTAACAGTCACAACAACAACCCCTGTTTAAAACACAGGAAAGTAGAATATACAAAGAAACATAAAAATAGGATGCTAAATTTTTTCTAATGCCAAGAAATAAGAAGCAAGCTTGTATCGTCAAAAACCCAAGATGAAGGACTTCCCTTGGAAAAGCTCTTTGCAAAATCATATAAGATCAGCAACATTGGCAGGCAGCTCTTCAATGACAACATTGTAGAACCTCTGAATATCAGACAGCATTCTTGCATCATCTGCTGTCACAAAGTTGATTGCAACACCCTTCCTTCCAAACCTTCCACTTCTACCGATACGGTGAAGGTAATTCTCGGGTTGGGAAGGAAGATCATAGTTAATAACCAAGGAAACCTGTTGGACATCAATACCACGGGCTAAGAGATCAGTGGTAATGAGAACACGAGAAGACCCGGATCTGAACTCGCGCATAATGATGTCACGGGTGTTCTGGTCCATGTCACCGTGTGTAGCAGACACGGTGTGATCACGACTTCTCATGTTGTCGCTTAGCCAATCAACTTTGCGACGTGTGTTGATAAAGATGACACTTTGGGTGATGGCTAGTGTCTCGTAAAGATCACAGAGGGTTTCGAGTTTCCAGTCTTCCTTTTCAACATTGACATAGAATTGTTTGATACCCTCAAGGGTCAGTTCATCACGCTTCACTAAGATCCTAACTGGTTTGTTCATGAACTTCCTAGTGATCTCAAGAGCTTCAGGGGGCATAGTAGCTGAAAACACACCAACTTGAACCTTGGGGGGTAGGAGTTGGAAGATATCATAGATCTGCAAGAAAATAAGACATTAAACTCCTAATTTTACCCTGGAAATTTTTTAAATATCTCTATTTAGCACAAACCATCCATTAAACACAAAAGTGCAAGAAACCACCAGTATAGCTGATCAAATTAGGAATCAAAATTCTCTTTCTTTTCCATTTTGTTACGTTCAGTTTACAAAAATGACAAATCTGAGAAGGCAAGAGTTCAGTTTTTTTTTTTTTTTTCAAATAGAGCAGTAAAATAAGAGAAGATCCTTAGCCTTCTCTAATTGTGGCATCAGTGCTTGATATTGGACACAGGTCTTATCATATGGCTATGAAGATCAATTGCCTGGTGTCCCCGGGCTGATTAGTTTGCTTATTGGAATGCTCTTGCAGGGTTTGGTGTTCATGAAGACAATTTTGAAGATCAGTGCTTGATTGCTGACTTGTATGTTGAAGAGTTCTTTCATATATCTGTGTTTAGTGGCTGTTTTTGTTGAATAAGGGATTTACAGGGTGGTTTCTGGCAGTATACCATTTTTTATTAGCAGTATACATGGAAGAGCTTCAAATTTGTGAATCAAATGAAAGAAACAAAAGAGGTGGTTGTATAGGAGATACCTGATCCTTAAAACCACGTGAAAGCATCTCATCAGCTTCATCCAAGACAAACATCTTGATATGATCAGAAAAGAGTGATTTTCTTCTCAACATGTCAAAAACACGACCAGGAGTACCAACAACAACATGAACACCGCTTTGAAGAATGCGTTGATCCTCCCTTACACTAGTGCCACCAAAACAGGCATGGACCTTCACTCCAAGGTAGTCACCAAGTGCTCGCATAACCTTCTCAATTTGGCTGGCAAGTTCACGAGTGGGTGCCAGCACCAATGCTTGGCATTGGACTAGGCTGTAATCAAGTTGCTGCAAAATTCCAGAACAAAAGGTAGCTGTCTTTCCTGTTCCAGACTGAGCCTGTTGAATGACATCAAGACCTTTGCAGAAAGGAACTATCCCTCTTTGCTGAATAGCAGAAGGCTTCTCAAAACCTATTAATGGAACAAATAAGTGCAATTAGACCCTTACTCAGTTCTCATACTTCCAAAGGCAAATGTATTTTAAAATTGAAAACTAAAAATGATGCAACCAACAAATTCCTGCAGCTTTATGTCCAAGTTGCTAAGTGAACATAATTATACTGTGGTATAATTTAATCTCAACTCTGAAATATATTTAACAAAACCAAAAAAAATGCCTCTGGCTATAAGAGCAGCAGAACACAAAGGGACATACATAAAAACAATAAGTTCATGGGGATATAACTTTGACAGTTTGACATATAATTTGCTGAGATAAGTAAGAGTAACAGTACCATAGGCATAAATTCCTCTAAGAAGGTTTTCTTGCAAACCCATGGCATCAAAACTGTCGTGAACCTCATCATAATATGTGAAGAATTCATCCCCTTCAACAAGCCTAAGGAATAAAAAAACATCAAAGTAACTACTGGATGTCATTAAAAGCACAGCTGAATTTCTTTTAGAAAGCAAGAGATCCACGACACTCACAATTCAGTCATTTTGGAATCATAACGACGTTCATCATACTGTGATCCTTCCGGAGCTACACCTGCCATGACTGCACTCACAGATGATATAGAAGTGAAAGGGAGAAAACTAAAAAGGCTATCATGCAAAAGATGATACATGTAAAATTGAAATTATTTTTTTTATGAGTTTGAATCGAACTGAAATTATGTATTCTCTATTCATCAGTAAACTCCTAACTTCAGTTATATTCCCTACTCTCAGAGTGTACTACAAAGCAAACCCTAAAAATCGGCGTCAATACGGCCATAGCTGAATAATACACTGAAAATTTATAGAAACCAAAATCCGAATCCAGATTGATGACGCAATGAAATTCAATGCAACAGAAGTAAAGGTAAACGTCAATCCAGCTAAATCAAACACAAGAGACTGAAACAGAGAGGAAACGTAAATTCGATGTAAGAAATGAATCTGAACCTGAAGAACGAATTAGTGATTGCTGCAAGTCGTAAGAGATTTTGGATCGACTGAAGATTTGAATTAGTGATTGCTGCAAGTGCTTGGTTCTACGCCGAGGAAGAGAACTTAATCTCCCTCCCTAGGAAGGAGATACTTGCACGCCAAGCAGAACAAATTTACTTATCTTTTTTCTTTTTTTGGTTTCTTTCATCCGTAACAACTAACAACAAAGACCACAAAGAAGAAACGCAGCAAGAATGGACGGTGGCCGCCGACTTTCCGTTTCAGAAGATTGAATTTGGACCTTCCGTTTTTTTCACTGTTTTTTTAGTTTCTTTCCTTTTTTTTCTTCACTGGTTTTTCATGTGAACTCGAGTCATGAAATATTCGTCCTCAAACTCTTCTCATTTTTATTTCAAAAAAAAAAAAAAAACTCTTCTCATTTATCAAATTTTAAATGAGTTTTAAAATGGGATTAGATTTAGGGCCCGTTTGGTTCCAACTCCGGAAACGGAAACGGAATGGAAACGAATTTAGTCCATATGTATATCCATGTTCATGAAATTTTATGGAATCATTCCCCCATTGTTCAATGAAAAACGCACTTGCTTCCTCACATTTTGTTACCCTATATGGTATCAAAAGTAATCAAACTCTCATCCAATTACTACAAAACACAAGGAATGATTCCAAAAATTTTAATGAACAAGGATATACATATTGACTAGATTCGTTTCCATTTCGTTTCTGATTCCGGAGTTAAAACCAAACGGGCCCTTAGTGTTTAGTTAAAAAAAGGCTGAATTTGCAATGTGGGCCTTTTACAATGTAGAGTTTGGATTTAGGGTCTCTCATCATTTTATTTAGAAAATGGGCTTCTATTGTAGAAAAAATCAGAAAAGTAAGGGACATAAGTTCCATCTGATTTGATGGGTGACATGTAGAAAAAATCAGAAAATAGACCAATCAATTCAGTCAGCCCATCTTTTTCCCTCCTTTGTCCCTTCTTCTTCCATCCTTTCAAACGTAAGTTTATTTCTAGGTATCCATATGCAGCTCTTTTCTTCTTCCCATTGATACGCAAGAATCTTGACTGCTTGTTGAGCTTCTTCTTCACCGGAATGTTTTTGTGGGTAAGCAGTGTTTGTTCCTATTTCTGGGTAAGCAGTGTTTGTTCCTATTTTTGGGTAATCTCAAACTTCCTGGGTAATGTATTTGTGGGTAATCTGAAACTTCTCATCTCTTCTTTTTGTGAATCTAAAACACTGAAACTTTTTGTTCTATTTGTGGGTAAGAAGTGTTTGTTTACATTTTATATTTGTGGGTAAGCAGTGTTTGTTTGTATCCATGGATAATCTTCAACTTCTCATCTTCCTGGGCAATGTATTTCGGGGTAAGCTGAAACTTCTCATGTTCCTGGGTAATGTATTTTGGGTAATCTAAAACAGTCAAACTTCTTGGGTAATCTATTTCTGGGTAATCTCAAAATTTCTGGGTAATGTATTTCGGGGTAATCTATTCTTGGGTAATCTATTTGTGGGTAAGCAGTGTTTGTTTGTATCCATGGATAATCTCCAACTTCTCATCTTCTTGGGTAACGTATTTCGGGGTAAGTTGAAACTTCTCATCTTATTGGGTAATGTATTTCGGGGTAATCTAAAACATTCAAACTTTTTGGGTAATGTCAAACTTCTTGAGTAATCTATTTCTGGGTAATCTCAAAATTTTTGGGTAATGTATTTCGGGGTAATCTATTCCTGGGTAAGTAGTGTTTTTTTTTTTTTTCAAAAAATTAACATCAAATCATCTCAAAAAAAAGCCTGCATCCCTTTTTTTTCAATTCAATGTCCACAGTAGCCTAGTTTGTACTTTTCAGACCTATTTTATGCAGTTAGTTTATTAGAGGCTCATTTCACAAAATGAAAAATATTGGGGGTCCTCTTTCTCTAAATAAGGCTGAATTTGTAGTGTAGGGTTTTTACAATGTAGAGTTTGGATTTTGGACCTCTCATAATTTCATATAGAAAATGGGCTCTTATTGTAAAAAAAGCTGAAAAGTAAGAGTCATAGGTATATACACTGATTTGATGGGTGACATGTAGAAAAAATCAGAAAATAGCCCAATCAATTCAGTCAGCCCATCTTCTTCCCTCCATTGTCCCTTCTTCTTCCCATTTGAAATGCAGGAATCCATATGCAGCTTTTTTGTTCGTATCCCATTGAGACGCATGAACAAACACAACTCTTTTGTTCGTAGCCCAATCAATTCAGTCAACTCTATTCTGGGTAAGCAGTGTTTGTTGAGCTTCTTCTTCCCATTGATACGCAGGAATCTGTTCAGCTTCTTCTTCACCGAAATCTGGACTGCTTACATAGTCCTGTTCTATTTCTGGGTAAGTAGTGTTTGTTCCTATTTCTGGGTTATCTCAAAGTTCATGGGTAATGTATTTATGGGTAATCTGAAACTTCTCATCTCTTGTTTTTGTGAATCTAAAACACAAAAACTTCCCGTTCTATTTGTGGGTAAGAAGCGTTTGTTTACATTTTCTATTTGTGGTTAAGCAGTGTTTGTTTGTATCCATGGATAATCTCCAACTTGTCATCTTCCTAGATAATGTATTTCGTGGTAAGCTGAAACTTCTCATCTTCCTAGGTAATGTATTTCTTGGGTAATCTATTTCTGGGTAATTTCAAAATTCTTAGGTAATGTATTTCGGGGTAATCTGAAACTTCTCATCTTCCTGGGTAATGTCAAACTTCTTGGGTAATCTATTTGTGGGTAAGCAGTGTTTCTTACATAGCCCTGTTCTATTTCTGGGTAATGTCAAACTTCCTGGGTAATGTCAAACTTCTTGGGTAATGTATTTCTTACATAGCCCTGTTCTATTTTTGGGTAAGTAGTGTTTGTTCCTATTTCTGGGTTATCTCAAAGTTCCTGAAAAATGTATTTGTGAGTAATCTAAAACTTCTCATCTCTTGTTTTTGTGAATCTAAAACACTGAAACTTCCTATTCTATTTGTGGGTAAGCAGTGTTTGTTTACATTTTCTATTTGTGGTTAAGTAGTGTTTGTTTGTATCCATGGATAATCTCCAACTTGTCATCTTCCTGGGTAATGTATTTCGGGGTAAGCTGAAACTTCTCATCTTCTTGGGTAATGTATTTCTTGGGTAATCTATTTCTGGGTAATCTCAAAATTCCTGAGTAATGTATTTCGGGGTAATCTGAAACTTCTCATCTTCTTGGGTAATGTCAAACTTCGTGGGTAATGTCAAACTTCTCATCTTCAACTTCTTGGGTAATCTGAAACTTTTCAGCTTTTTTCTATAATAGGAGCCCATGTTTTTCAGAGTAAGGTTGGGTACCAACGTCAACATTCCGATCCTGAATGACATACCCAATGTCCGACAATATAATACTCAAACAAATATTGGGTATGCTATAAGATTACCCAACTATATGTCAAAGTTGGGTAATGTTGGGTAATATGTAAAACTACTGAGGTTGGGTAATATATAAAACTGAAGTTGTGTAACTTTCATAGAATGGTTAAAAGGATAAAAGATAATATTCAAACAAATATTCCACTTTTATATAAGATTACCCAATGTCGGTCAATAGCTTCATACCCAAAGTAAGACTTACCAATTCAAAATAATACATACCCAAATCAATACATATACTCAATTTACTCAACAATTCAAACCAATACATATACTCAATTGAAAGAGAGATTGAAAGCAATACATACACAAAGTAATACATACCCAAAGTACGACTTATCAATTCAAAGCAATACATACACAAAGCAATGCATATACTTAATTTACTCAACAATTCAAACCAATACATACATGAGTGCTCACACATTCCTAAATTCAAAGCAATACATACCCAAAGCAATACATATACTCAATTTACTCAACAATTCAAACCAATACATATCTAGAGTGCTCACACATTCCTCAATTCAAGGGAATACATACCCAAAGTACGACTTACCAATTCAAATCAATACATACCCAAAGCAATACATATACTAAATTTACTCAACCATTCAAATCAATACATACCCAAAGTGCTCATACTTACCAATTCCTCATCAATGGGAGACTCGAACACTCCATGCTCCTCACGAACTGTAGCCTCGCCGGACTCGGTGGCTCTAGTATCAGCGGAAACCCTAGCTTCATCCGCAATCGAAGTCTCGTCGGCCATCCTACGCTTCTCTGCTTCAATAACAGCCTGCGTAAACCCTAAACTGTAAGACGGCGCCGGAATCTGAGCAGAAGTGGAAAGGAGATCCTCCATTAAAGCAACGTTCGGTTTCAGAGGAGGAAGAAGAGGGCAAAGAAAGGAGAAGTGGGCTCCGGCTTTGGGTAAGGTTGAAGAATAGGGCGCAAATGAAGGGAAAGTGGGCGCCGGCTTCAGCGGACGAAGAAGGAGTGCGCCGGCTTCAGAAGAAGTGCGCCGGCTTCACCGGAGGGAGAGTGCAAAGAAAGGAGAAGTGGGCGCCGGATTTGAGTAAGATTGAAGAATAGGGCGCAACTTCAAGGGAAGATAAAGCAGTGTGCCGGCTTCAGCGGAGGAAGAATGAGAGTGCGAAGGAAGAAGGAGAGTACGAAGTTTGCCGGTTTCAGAAGAAGTTCGCCGGTTTGTAACTCTTCGGAGAGGGCGAATGAAGGAAAGAGAAGTGCGCCGGTTTGTAACTGCTCGGAGAGTGCGAATTAAGGAAAGAGAAAGCCACTCTTTTTTGGCTGAATATTTACAAATAATTTATTTTTTTTTTCCAAAAAGTTAACATCAAATCATGTCAACAAAAAGGCTGTGCCCCTTTTCAATGTCCACAGTAGGCTAGGAGCCCATTTTCAGACCTATTTTATGTAGCTAATTTATTAGAGGCCCATTTCACAAAATGGAAAATTATGGGGTCCTCTTTCTCTAATTATTTCATGAAATAACCGGTTTGTTCATCTCCGATCCAAGTGTTAGGCATCTGTTGAACCTATTTCCGTACATTATTGTAATGGATTCAACAAATAGAGGTTTTCGAGGAGTTTTCTTGTTTGAAATGAGAGCTTTTCGGATTTTTTTTTTTTTTCTGTTCGAAAGGATTGTGACGAAGAAGAGCGGCGGCGGTAGCGGCTTCGCTTCAAGTATGGTTTCAACTTCAACGTAGGCGACTTGTGTTGAAGTAGAAACAATTCAACGCAATCGTTGAGTTCAAAATTTCTACATTATCAAACTGCGTTGGGCGGTGCATTTGTCATTTTTATTGCCGTGACTTTAACAACCCGGTAAAATTATAATAATTAAGGTTTATTACAAATAAAATAATTATGTGTTCGTAAATAATATGTAGCTATAATCTTATCAAATAAAATTATGATATTTCAATATAAAATTATAACTACATAGAAAGTTTATAATAAATTCTATGATAATTATTCACAAACTTTGTATGTAATTATAATTTTCATACTGAAATATCACAATGGCGTAGACATGGGTCGCAAACCTAAACGGTAGGTTTAGGTTTGCGAACCGGTGGATAAACCATAAAAATCCAAACCGCGGTTTAGGTAACTTGGTTGGCGGTTTAGGAACCTAAACCGCCGGTTTGGTCGGCAGTTTAGCCGTTTATTAAAAAAAATTGTAAAATTGGACCAAACCGGCGGTTAACCGACGGTTTAATTTCCAAACCACCGGTTTGGTCCATTTTTTATAAAAAAAAAAAACCAACCGCCGGACCACAAACCCACGGTTTGGCCAAACCGGCAAACCTAAACCGCCGATTTGGGCCAGTTCACAAACCGCCGGTTTGGCGGTTTGGTTTAAACCGGACCCATGTCTACAGTGGCGTTATGAAAAGAGAATCCGCTAGGTCAGACCACTGACGTTCAATATAGAATAATTATAGCCCCGAGATTCTATAAACCAAACCCAAAAGTTCAAACCAGGATTTCATCGAATGCCAGAAGATCCCTTAAGAGTCACAACAACAATCCTTCTTTATAACATAACAAAACATAAGATAATAGGACCATAAATAAGATACTAATTGTGTTTTTCGATGCCGAGAAAGAAGCAAGCTGGTATTGTCAAAAACCAAAACCCAGGATGAAGGACTTCCTTTGGAAAAGCTTTCGCAAAATCAGATGAGATCAGCAACATTGGAAGGCAGCTCTTCGACGATAACATTGTAGAACCTCTGAATATCAGCCAACATCCTTGCATCATCTAAGGTTACAAAGTTGATTGCAACACCCTTCCTTCCAAACCTTCCACTTCTACCAATACGGTGAAGATAATTCTCGGGCTGGGTAGGAAGATCATAGTTAATAACCAAAGAAACCTGTTGGACATCAATACCACGAGCCAAGAGATCAGTGGTTATGAGGACACGAGAGGACCCGGATCTGAACTCGCGCATGATGATGTCACGGGTGTTCTGGTCCATGTCACCGTGTGTAGCAGACACGGTGTGATCACGGTTTCGCATATTTTCAGTTAGCCAGTCAACTTTGCGACGTGTGTTAACAAAGATGACACTTTGGGTGATGGCCAGTGTCTCATAAAGATCACATAGGGTTTCAAGCTTCCAGTCTTCCTTCTCGACATTGACATAGAATTGTTTGATACCCTCAAGGGTCAGTTCATCACGCTTCACCAAGATCCTAACAGGTTTGTTCATGAACTTCCTAGTGATCTCGAGAGCTTCAGGGGGCATAGTAGCGGAAAACACACCAACCTGAACCTTGGGGGGCAGGAGTTGGAAGATATCATAGATCTGCAAGAAAAGTCAGGTGAAGAATTTTGTTTGGTGTAAACTATCAGAAAAATCCCTTCAAATATCTCCATTTACCGCAAACCATTCATTCAACACAAGAATGCAAGAAACCAGCCATATGAAAAGTCAGGTGAAGAAACAATCGCCCCTCTTATTTTTCCATTTTCTTCCATTAAGTGTACAAAAAGACAAATCTGAGAAGGTTTTTAATTCAAAAATAGAGCTAAAATATGAGAAGATCCTTAGCCTTCTTCACTTGGGGCATCAGTGCTTAATAGATACTGGACGTAGGTCGTATCATGGCAATGAAAATCACTTGCCTAGTGTTGTTCCCCGGCTGATTACTTTACTTATTGGAGTGATCTTTCAGGGTTTGGTGTACATAAGATGAGGAAACTTGCTAATGTTAGTAGGTAGAGAGAAGCCATCTCCACAAAAAATCAAAGTAAATCCAGAATGACAAGAGATAAATTAAACATAGTACCTTCAAAACCAATTGAAGCTGAAATAGGTTTTAATTATTTTTCTTGAATCAGAAATTTATTGGAAAGTTAAAAAGGGGCACTGTTGTCTTTTTACCAGTTATGGAAAGATATAAGAGCGGTTCATTATAAACTTGGTAAGTTAGAGGGTGCATTTTTTGCATATCTTTGCGATTGAAGGGTTTTTTGTTGAACACAAGAATTTACAGGGTGGAATGGTGGAGTGTTGCACTCTACCATTTTTCATTAGAGAAATAGATAGAGAACTTCCAATGCGTGAATCAAATGCTACAATCAAAAGGGTCGCATAGGTGGTACCTGATCCTTAAAACCGCGTGAAAGCATCTCATCAGCTTCATCCAACACAAACATCTTGATATGATCTGAAAAGAGTGATTTTCTTCTCAACATGTCAAAAACACGACCAGGAGTACCAACAACAACATGAACACCACTTTGAAGAATGCGTTGATCCTCCCTTACACTAGTGCCACCAACACAGGCATGGACCTTCACTCCAAGGTAGTCACCAAGTGCTCGCATAACCTTCTCAATCTGCTGGGCAAGTTCACGAGTGGGTGCCAGCACCAGCGCTTGGCATTGGACTAGGCTGTAATCAAGTTGCTGCAAAATTCCAGAACAAAAGGTAGCTGTCTTTCCTGTTCCAGACTGAGCCTGTTGAATGACATCAAGACCTTTGCAGAAAGGAACTATCCCTCTTTGCTGAATAGCAGAAGGCTTCTCAAAACCTATTGATGGAACAAATAAGTGCAATTAGAAAGCAATAAATGGCAATATATGCTCATGTGCCTCTAGGAAATACGGCAATAAGACCCTTGCCCAGGCCTTGAGGTTAGAAGTACCTCAAAGAAGAAGATGATTCTTTTTATTAAAAATGATTTAGTTATATAATCATAACTTCAAAGACAACTGCATTTTAAAAATTCAAAACTAAAAATGATGCAACCAACAACTACAGCTCTAGGTCCAAGTTGGTAAGTTGACATAATTATATTCCTCTAAGAAAACAGCTCCAACTTTTACATGGGGTACGAGTTGACATACAATTTGTTGAGATAGATAAGACTCTTAAGAGTTTTATTTACCAGCTTACCATAGGCATAAATTCCTCTAAGAAGGTTTTCTTGCAAACCCATGGCATCAAAACTGTCGTGAACCTCATCATAAGAGGTGAAGAATTCATCCCCTTCAACAAGCCTAAACAGTTAAAAAAAACATGAAAGTAACTACTGGATGTCATAAAGAACAACTGAATTTATTTTAGAGAATGCAAGAAATCATCCACCACACTCACAATTCGGTCATTTTGGAATCATAACGACGTTCATCATACTGTGATCCTTCTGGGGCAACACCTGCCATGACTGCACTCCCAGATGATATAGAAGTGAAGGGGAGAAACATAAAAAGTTATCATGCAAAAGATGATAAATGTAACAAATTTGGCAAATTATGTACTTTTGAGGTTGTATCCAACATTAGAATCTTGTAAGAAAACAGATCCAACTTTTGAAGATCACACATAAATGAACAAACGAATAAAAAATTACAAAGCATATGCACAGCACAACTCACTTTCAAGGAATTCCAATGGAACTCAACTGAATGCAAAACAGAATATACAACAACAAGAACCTGTAAATGTAGCAGAAGACTGAAATACACAAACAAAAGAAAAGTGACAAATAGCAGTATAGCACGAGCTTCCAAAGTATTCACAGTAGAAGAAAAAATGATTAGCATTAAAGATTTGCCTATCTAATGTCTCATAGATTTGCTCCATTTTCCCTCTCCTCCATAAGTCAGCTCTCTCATAACTAGGTGGCACAGAGGTTGAGCTTCAAACCTATCATCCAAAAAACAATCTGACTGGCATATGGTTGGACAGGGTTAAAACTACAAATTTCCTGCTTTGTTAAGGATTTTAAATTTTGGACCGCATAAACGTCTAAACCTCGTGTATTTAGTTCTCATTTCCTCACGATATCTGATCAAACGGTACTTCAAGCAACGATCAAATAAACCGCACTGCATCACATAAGACGATACCACTACATCAATTCTGACCAAATCGATATCATCAGTACACTCCTAATTTCGATACTATTACTAAAAAGCAAACCCTAAAAAAGCAGCATCAATACGGCAACAGATGAATGAAAGATTGAAAATTTAGAGAAACCAAAATCCAAACCGAATCCAAACCGAATCCAGATCGATGACACATTGAAATTAAATGCCATAAAAGTAAAGGTAATCGCCAATCCAGATAAATCGATTTGAGAGGAAATGTAAAATGGATGTAACAGAAGAAGCTGAACCTGGATAACGAATTAGAGATTGCTGCAAGTTGTAAGAGATTTGGGATTGCTGGCTTCCAACTCCTCGGATCTACGCCGTGGAGTTGGACTGAAGGTTTGGGGATCAGATGGGAGTGAGAAAGATAATTGAGAGTGAACAGAGTTTGCGTTTTTGCCCTAGCGGCTAAAATGTTTTTAGTATTTCATAATTGATAATTCTAAATTTACAACTATACCCCTATGTGTTGTTTACTACCTACACTACATATTGTTATTTTTTTTTGATTTTTTTTTTTAAATGATACATTTCCGGTTCAGTTTTGCCTACGTTCGGATACGGTATATATACAGTGGCCCATTAAGTGGCCCATTAAAGGTTGAGGATTCGAACTCGAATCTCCGCGCTAACACTTAAGAGTCTAGCACCACAACCACTGGACCAACTGAGTATTGGTTGTTACGGTTTTTTTCTAACACTAGTTGGAATTACCCTTTTATCCCTACTTAATAGCATATGATTTGATGATTTTATCCTCCCAAATTTAATCTTGCCTCGTGGGATAACTGACCCTTTACATTATTAAAGTGAGATATTGTACAAGCTACTCATACATAAAAAGTATTATAGAAGAAAGTTAGGTGATGACAACTATAATTCTCGATATCTTATCTGAATAATCGAATATGATTAGATCGATATGTTGTCCAACGCAAATAACACGAATAAGGGCTATCGTCCTATTAAACAAATTTTATTGGTCAATATTACTAATTAGGCATTTTAACAATATTGTTCAATTAAATATGTATATAGCACAATCTCATTTAGAAAATATATCTTATTTAGAGTAATAGTGATAAATCAATTAAAGTAGTAAAAAATAGAAGGATATACAAAATAAAGTCAATAAAAAAGAGTTTACTTCACCAACTTCTTTCAATTTCATGTAGGATTATTATTTGAACCGAATTTTATAATTTCATGTAGAATTCGTTTAAACTATAATAGAGCCTAATTTTGAATGAAATTTATAAATATCTTAAAGGTCTGTTCATTTCCCATATCCTGATATAGGATATGGGTATGAATATCACATATCTGATATCCATATTTCATAATTGAGTATATGGAATCAAAGTGATATCCCATATATCAATACGCTACCTTTTGATATTTTTATCGATTTTGATATTTTTAAAAATTGACAGATATCACGTTATTTTTATCTCACTTCTTCCTCCCAACTCTTCCTCCCAAGCCTTCCTCTTTTGATATACCTAGCATCTTGTCTAACACAAGTATGAGATATCAGATATCAATCTCATACCCATATCCCTATAAGATATCAGATATCAATCTCTCATACCCATATCCCTATAAGATATCAGATATCAATCTCATACCCATATCCCTAATATCAATACCGATATCGATATCTGATATACTCATATCAAGATAGGGAAAAGGAATGAACCTTTAGATTTGACTCGTTGAGTCAAGTGAACAAATTCGAGAGTTATTTCGAGGCGACCTCATTTACAAAAGATCCCCTACCAGGCCCATTTACATCTCCTTCGGCCCAATAAATGTGGCCCAACAACTATGGCCCAAAAAGCCCAACTTGTTCCGAATCATACCAATATACTCGGATTTTACATCAATCGCCACTAAATGCCAAAATTTGCAAATTCCAAAGACAAAATAGCATGCGAATGATTGCCATGCTATAACCCACGTGGCCCCAAAGTCAGTTTTGCGTGAATTCAAGCTTCCTATTTTTCTCAGCCGCAAATGTAATAGACGCAATAAACGAGCCACGTATTAGTTGTTAACAGGTTTAAATTTCACGTGTTGATGAAGATATTATATAATAATACCGGGTTTATAATCTGAGTAATATATGTTTGGTTCACATTTTAGTGCGAAAAAAATGTGAAAAACCAATCATTGTATCGAATAGAAAAAGAAGTTTGTATCAAATCTAAGTAGTTTTTAGACATTTTAAGGTTATTTAGGAATTTGGACGTGCTTGTTTAGTGCAATGAAAAATCATGGTATGTAATATCTGAAAATTTTTAATTCCGTTTAGTCCGAGTCAAACTAGTTTTTCGATCCGTTGACCTATCCTAATTCTACCTAGGGTTATACTAATACATATTCTATCATTTTATGTACTCTTTTAGTGACATAAAATGATGAATTTTATCAAATCCTAATCTAAGTCATAACGACACCTTTTTGACGAGACCATGACAATCTTATGACGAACCCATGACGAGACCATGACGACGTTTGACGAGTTTAAGACGAAGCCATGACAAGTTATTGACAAGGCCATGACTAACCTTGACAAACCTTCAGCCATGCCTTTGCCTATGTATTTCAGCCCACACAAATACTCAGCCCATTTCTCTTGCTTGTAATCAACCCGGACTGCCTGTACACACCAGCCAACAGGCCCGTCGAGACAACGGCCCATCGAGCAGAAGCCTACTACCTCTCGTACGTGTGCTGAGCTGGAGCCAAGAGAGATCTTCAACGTGCAGGCCGCAAATCACGTAGCAGGGTTACAATTCTTTCCAATCTGCACGTCTGCAGATCTTCTACCTTTCCAGCCGTTACACCTCTCCCTCTCCTTCATGGCTGCATTCTTCGACCTTCTCCCCTGCGTCCCGATCTGCTGCAACCTGGGGCGACTCAACCTTCCTGCACATAGCCTCAACATAGGTGAGTCATTCCCTCTTCCTTCTCCTATCTGTTACGGGTTTCCACACCAGTAACCGCCTCATCTGAAATCTACAGCCGGGCGAGGAAGTCTTCAGCATCCGGGTGCTAAACTCCTGCACTTGACTCGTCTGCACAAGCCGTTGGACTCCTGCATTCGACTCGAAGAGAGGGGATCTGGACTCCTCCACTCGACCCATCTGCACAGCCGCTGGGACTACTACAAACGACCAGTTGCATCCACAGGAGTCGATCGCCCGCCAGGCTGCTGCAGAAGGGGACCGGCCATCAGTAGCAACCACCTCCCGAGTTCAGTGCCGGACCCGATCGTAGTTCATCAACAGCTACGGTGCCTTCCTTGCTGTGGTGAGTAAACTTTTCCCCTTCTACTTGTTGTAATGTTTAGAGAGTTGTTTTGAGTTGGTATGCGGAATGAGAATTAGTGCAGATGTCGGTAGGCTGAACTTTTGTAGTTTACGAGAGGGGAGTAGGTTGGTTTAAAGGGTTTAAAGAATCAGTAGAAGGGATTCGAACTAGGGACCTGTTGATCCTAGTGATTTTGAGGACTGCTGGAGGAGAGACTCGAACCTAGGACTTTCTGCACACCTAATAATTCAGATTCGACCTGCTGACTTTAGGACCTAATTTCTATAGCTTAAATCGAGAATCCACCGTTGAATTTTTGATATGTCGTAGACGAATACATATAGTTTAATGTGTTAAAATTTGGGAGAAAGTTAACGATCGGATTAGGTTTTATAAGGTCTCGAAGTAGAGCACTTGAGCTGTTTTTACAGCAGGGGAAAATAGACTAAGTATGAAAAATTTCAGCTTTTATACCAACTTTGGAGATTTATGGGAGAGTTATGATTAATTATTTTTAGGGATCTTTACTCCTATGTTTAGTATGTATATCATAGAGGATCTAGGATTTTATCTCGGGATTTTTACATCCTTATCCAAGCCGTGTATATGAACCCAAAGTCGAGTCTTGACGACTTTTGTGTAAACAAAGAATGTTGGGTAACTTTTATAAAACCTTACTAAACTTTTCTATGAGAACTAGGTTTAGGACATAAGTCCTAGAAGAGAATATAAGAACTTGATGATAGACTTTTTCGGAGTTTCGGAACTAGGGTTAAAATAGTCTTTTCACATTTCGAGAGACTTTTCGTTTTTGCTCTTCATGAGACTGTACAAATTAAGAAGTTTATAACTTCTAAGAGAGTATGGATGTGATTTTGATCCACATGCCTTGTTTGACAGGCGTTTGAGTTACCATGAGTACGGACCGAGTTGAGATTGTTAGAGTGTGATTGATTCAGGTAAGTCCTTGCGACTTACTTAGCCGGTTTCCGGATATTAGTTGAGTGATAATGGTGGTGTGTGTACCATGTGTGTTATAATAACAACTTGTTAGGACGACCGTCGTTATTATGTGTTAAGGCTCAAGTTTATGTATAACGGGCCGTGACATCACTGCCCAGCTCTGCCAGGAGACTAGGAGGTTCTCTATACCCAGACCATACAGGTACACGGTGAGATGCATCGGATCCACTCCTGATGGGTACACGGGGCGGAGGCGAGGTTTGGGAATCCCTCGTGTCACAAAATAAGTATCATTAGTAAGAGTGAATGACTTAAATGAAGATAATAAATGGATTGTTTGAAAGCATGATGAGTGTTTACTTTTGCTGTGTGTGTGTGTGCTATTATTATTCTTCTAATGTTTAGATAGCTAGCTAATGGTTGTTTTGTTGTGTTTTTAGATTTACCGCAGGTTAGAGCAGCAACTGAGTGATCCGGAAGTAGTGGTTAGCCGGGTCTCCGTACACCTTAGAATGGGGTTGGGATGTTTTCTGTGTTGTTCTTTTATCTTGTTAAGACAGTTGGTCTGTTTCGTTGGTTTAAGTACTATAGGCTGTTAGACGTTGTTGCATTCATTCCTTTAAAAATACTATTTTATGAATTTCGGTTTTTCTTATTGTGTCTTGTTGTAAGATCCTAGTAATATTGTTGTCAAACTAAGGTCGGGACCCATTGTGAGGTCCGAACCAGTAATGCTCCAAGTTTTGAGAATTTGGGGTGTTACAGTTTAAAACTTTGTATTGAGTTATTTGGAAGAAGAATATTTGTATGGAAATATAATACATTCATAACACGCGTCATTTTTCTTATTAACATCTTGATACTTTCATTTTATATTATTATTAAATTAATATATACAAAATTACTAATTATATTATTTAGTTTTATCATAATCTGCTATTTTTTTATGACAATGTACTTAACACCTTTTCGCTTTTATTTATAAGATTAGATAATTTTGAATTTTTCCGTTTGGAACCTTTGAGTTTTTGGCTTTTGCGGATGGTGCCCAAAGTTTTTCACTTTTCCGCTTGGTACCCTGAGGTTTCAGTTTTTTCGTTTGGTACCCTTATTTCTTATTTTTTGCCTAAAAATTAGAAAAAATAAATAATAATGATTTTATATTATAAATTTCAAAGATAAATATATTTTAATTAAAATAAACTATGATATTTCTTAAATTATATAAGATTTTTACCTACTTTTTTATGAGTTTTATTATATTTATATACTTTATCATATTTTGCATCAAAATATGAGAAATTTATTATGCTTTATATAAAATATAAGAATTTAATTTATATTTATATGATATTTTAATCAAAAATTTTAAAATTGAATATAATCTATAACTATATGATATTTCGTTGTTGGTATACTCCGTGAAACGGAAAATTCAAAACATGTAAAATATTTTCTTACAATTTTAATAATTCTTAGTTTTATAGGTTTTGCATAAAATAAAATTTTACAATACTTGATATTACTGTGTTATACTTTTTACAATTTTAATCATAATTTATTATATTTAATCATATTATTTTTAATTTTAAAATTTTTGATTAAAATATCACATACATATAAATTAAATTTCTTATATTATATATAAAAGTTAATTAATTTCTCATATTTTGAGCAAAGTATGATAAAATATCAAATAGTAATAAATATATTAAAATTCATAAAAATAATAGGTAAAAATCTTATATAATTTAAGAAAATATCATAGTTTATTTTAATTAAATATATTTAGCTTCGAAATTTATAATATATATTTTTTTCTTTTTTTAAAATAATTTTAATATAAAAAACGTTATTTTAGGCAAAAAATAAGGGTACCAAACGGAAAAATCGAAACTTCATGGATATCAAGCGAAAATGTAAAAAATTTGGACACCATCCGGAAAAGCCAAAAACTCAAGGGTACTAAATGAAAAAATTTCATAATTTTTTATTTTAATTTTATTCTATAATATATAACTTATATCTTAAATAGTGAGTACTCACTAAATTAAAAAATGTATAAATTACTATAACGTAAGTGTTACGTAGTCTTTGTTCTTTAAAGATATATATATATATATATATATATATATATATATATATATATATATAATTAACTCCTGGATTTTTTTTTAAGAAATTGGACTTTTAAAAGTTCTTTCTTTAGTTTAAGATTTACATTTGATATTTAATTTTTATATTTGTTTTTATATATTTTTTAATCTCACATTGTCATCTTTCTAAATAGCTAACTTACTTTTACACTATTATATTGTTTAAGAGACGAAAAATTATAATATATAATATTACCTGAATTAATCTATTTTGTATCGTTCATCTAAAATTTTAGTTCACATTGTTAGAATTTTAGATGCTCCTATCATTCGGAAACCAAAGTTGTGAGTTTATTTTCTTTATTTAGCTCGTTAGTGATGCCGGACATTAGGCATGTAATTTGGAGGACTTTTGACAATTTGACTTTAATCAAGAAGAAGCTCAAATCTCGATGCTAACCACTTAAGGAGTCTAGTACCACATCCCACTAGACCAACTGAGTATTGGTTTAGAAACCTTAATATATCTTCAATTTCACCTTGTTTTGTTTTTGTTACTTAAATCTGGCTATCTCGCTTGATGCTTCCATTTTGATGGACTTAATGTAATCGAAGCATTGATGCGAGAGTTAAACCCTCGGTGGTGACTCCATCGGAGCGCAAGGACGTTCTTCTATTGTAAAGTGATTTTTTTAAAACTTAAAAGTTTGACATTTTACAGTTTTTAAGTAAAAATTGGATGAATAATGAAATTAAAAAAAACATGTTTATACGTTTTAACTAGAAATCCGTCTCTTCTTCGTCCTTGTTGATAATGTTTATAATTATGTTGATCTTGTCTTCTATTGTTTGGAAACCGTGAATGTATCTTCAATTTCATCGTGTTTTGTTTTCGTTAATGAAATATGACTATCTCGCTTGATGCTTCCATTTTAATGGACTTAGGGTCCGTTTGGTTTTAACTCCGGAATCGGAAACGAATCTAGTTCATACATATACCCTTGTTCATGAAAATTTTTGGAATCATTCCTTGTGGTTTGAAGTAATTAGAGTAGAGTTTAATTACTTTTGATACCCTATAGGGAAACAAAATGTGGGGAAGCAAGTGGATTTTGCATTAAACCATAAGAAATGATTCCATAAAATTTCATGAATAAGGTTATACATATGGACTAAATCCGTTTCCATTCCGTTTTCGTTTTCGGAGTTGGAACCAAATAGGCCCTTAATGTTCGTAAGATATAATTATTTTAATTTACACTAGTTTGTATTACGAGTCTCGATCCTAATTGAACGAACAAACCTAGTATATACACGCTATACCTTTACTTTGACATATTTGTATTTGAAAATAAACGGAGTTTTCTTTTGTTTTTCTTTTCCTCGTATTTTTGTTTATATAGTTAAATAGAGTAATAATTTTGTATTTTATGGCACAATTTCACATTTATTATCCGAGTTAATGTTTTTGTCAAACTCCTTAATATTAAACGGGGACAGGATGGAGACGGATAATTTTACACAGAAAACCCATAGAAATTTAAAATGGAAAAAAAACGGGGATGGAGATTTCCCGAATGAGATGAATAAATGACGGGGATGGGGATGGGAAACTTTAGGAGAAAAACCATACAAATTTTCATGAAAAAAATTAAAGGGGATGGAGATTTTCTCGATGGGGATGAATATCCGACGAAAATAAGGAAGGGATATCGCTGATGAGGAAGAGCATTATACGAAACGAGAATAGGACGGGCAGAATACTCCCCGCTCCAAACCCGACTAATTGATCCCCTTAGAAACTAGTTACACATGTTAATAGGCCGGGCCTACTTTACCCTCTCACCTCCCGCCCCCTCGTCCGCCTAACCGTCTACCACTCGTATAATTTTACTCACATGGTGAGGTAGGTCAAATAGTTACGAGTTCAATTAGACCATTCCTATACTATATTCTTGCTCTATTATTTCATGCAATCAAACAAAATTCTTGTCTACACTTTTATGTACTCAACTAATGCATACTCCTAATTGTTATTAACCTTAAACTTTCTAGTAGTTTTTGTAAATATAAGTATATTTATATTTTATTATTTGTATTTTCAAAACACTACTCCCTTTATTTCTATATAAGTCTCTACATTTTATAAATATTTTTATACAATTTTTTTAAATCATAGTGTATCAATAAATATTATACCTCATATTTTTCGATTTCTTAAAATTGTAACTTTTTTTAATAACAATTACTGAGAAACAGAGAGGATATATATTTTTAGATACTTACACTTCATATATATGATCAAAAACAGGCACGGATCTAGGGCTAGACTAGAGTTTGCTCTAGCCCACCCAAAATTTAAGATCCATTTATATTTAGAAAGGATCCATGTTTTTGTATAAAGGAAAGTGGTTCGATACACTAGACGACACGTTGTCTAATGGATCGAAAGGCCGATTAAGTTGGCATACAGACTAACCGTCATGAAATAACCAGAACATACAAAAAAGAAAAAAGAAAAACACATCAAAAGAAAACTTCGATCATAACGAGCCAGACGAGGAGTAGCACCGAAGGAAGCGTCAGACAAGCAAAGCGAGAAAAAAAACAACGAGAACATGTTTGTAGAAGCAATACAAAGTACAACTTTGGGGACCACCGGCAGAAACCTCATATCTAGATTCTTCTTTAGAGCCTTCAAATTTCAATCACTCATCTTCGACTCCTTCTCACAAACAAATTCAACCCTTCTTCCATGTAACACCCCAAATTCTCAGAATTCGGAGTATTACTGGTTAGGACCTCACAATGGGTCCCGACCTCAGTTTGACAACAACATTACTAGGATCTTGCAACAAGACACAAATAAAGAAACCAAAATTTCATAAAAATATTATTTTTAGGGTAATGAATGCAACACTGTCTAGCAGCCTAAAGTACTTAAACAAAAGAAAAGAATAACTGTCTTAACCAAACGAAAGGAAAGACAAACACAACCCCCAACCCCCCACTCTAAGGAGTACGGAGACCCGGCTGACCACTACTTCCGGATCACTCAGCTGCTGGTCTAACCTGCGGTAAATCTAAAACACAACAAGAGGAACCATTAGCTAGTTATCTAAATATTAGCAGAATAATAGTAGCACAAACACACTCAGAAAAAATATAAACACTCATCATGCTTTCAAACAAGTCCGTTTTATTATCTTGAATTTAGTTACTCTTTCACACTAATGATACTTATGTTGTGACACGAGGGATTCCCAAACCTCGCCTCCGCCCCCGTGTAACCATCAGGAATGGATCCGATGCATCTCACCTTGTACCTGCCTGGTCTGGGTATAGAGAACCTCCCAGTCTCCTGTCAGAGCTGGGCAGTGATGTCACGGCCCGTTATACATACACTTGGGCCTTAAACGTAATAATAACAGTCGTCCTAGCAAGTTATTATTATTAAACACGCAAATAGCACACACAACCACTATCACTCAACTAATATCCAGAAACTGGCTAAGTAAGTCGCAAGGACTTACTTGAATCACACCACAACTCTCAAAATCTCAACTCGGTCTGCAACCGTAGAAACTCAACCGCCTGTCATACAAGGCACGTGGATCAAAATTACATCCCATATTCTTAGAAGTCCTAAACTTCTAAGACGTACAATCTCATGAAGAGAACTTACTACAAAGGTTTCTTTTAGGTGTAATGACCATTTTACCCTTGATCTCGAATTTCCGAAAAAGTCTATTATTTAGTTCTAATATTTTCTTTTAGAACTCGTTTCCTCTAATCTGGTTCTCAAGGTTAGCTTACTAAAGGTTATGAGATTAAATCTCAAACACTCGTCAATAAAACGACATCATTCCCTTCCCGGTTATTATTCTATTCTTATACATGTATGTATACTTACATACATACCTTAACCTTCCCCCTCTACCCATATATTTATATACCTACTCGGTACACTCATATATATATGTCTACATATATTCATATCACCCATCTCGTACTTATATATATATACCTATATATATATCCCGTTCTATACCTCTATAAATGTACGTCTACGTACTGCACTGATGCATATATAAATATATCTACTCGTATCCTCCATTTCCGTCATCCATATGTATACATATACGTACCCTACACCCAAACATATAAACATACATACCCAAATCTCCAATCTATTCGTATATATATATACACACACACGTACACACTCACATTCTTAAATCCATTATATATATATACACACACTCACATTCTCTAAGTCAATTCGTAAATCTATCCATACGTATACACGTATATTGCACCTAACTATACTGCACTGATACCTATACACATACACTTGTCAATTCTATTTCCTACATCTATATAATTTATATATATGTATACAGCAGTACATTTGAAGAGGGGTACTCACCCGCTAGCCTTCATCTCGTCTTTGCAAGAAGTACGACCGGCCGAAGTCGACCGAAGCAGCTCAGCAAGAACCCTGGCGAGCCTGCATAGCACCAGCCACCCCGGGGGAAATCGACAAGTCGAACAACAGCCGGTTAGAACTGCAGGGGTATAGGACTGAAACGACTAAGGCCAGTTGGGTCGGCTTACCGGGGTCGGATGCAGTAGGCGAGTGATTGCGGTCCCTGTGGAACGAGGACATAACTGTTCCAGCCGATTCATTGGTCCAGAACAAGGCCTACTCGTCGGCGGTTCTGGCTAGGAGGGACGTACAAGAGGCTGGAGTCGTTTCTGCGCCTGCTGGGAATCGACGAGGAAGGTGAGGTAGATGAGTCTGCACTTGCGGTCCGGGAAGAGGACGCAGGCTCCCGCGGCGGCTGGGCGGTCGACAGGGGCAGATCCGGCGTAGCGGGATGGCGTCTGGGGCGGTTGCTGGTCGAAGGTGGAAGAGCTGTTGGTTGTGTCGTTCTCCAGAGGAAGGCGGAAGACGGAATAGCGGCAGGTGAGGGATGATTAGACTAGGTTTAGGTTAGGATAATTAAGGTTATAGTTAATTAGGGTTTTAATTAGAGGTTAAGAGTGGGCTGGGCTGGGCTGTAGTACTCAAAGCATTGGGCCCACTTTTGCCTCATTAAAACGAGCTGAAACGAAGCCCGTTACTCGTACGGATCGGTAGGGCATTTGCGGAAATAATTACGGAATTAAATTCCGTATTAGGTAATTTCTTATTTTATTTTAGAGATATGTAAATTATTATTTTATTTTAAAGGTACGGAAAGTATTTCCGGTTACAAAGTTTCATCATTTTATGTGACTTAAAGTCACATAAAATGATAACATTTAAACTCGTTTTATTTTATTTAATTATTTATGTACCCATTTATTTAAGATTGACGTTTCGGAAATCGGTTAAATTCAGGTTTAACGGACTTTAAAAATTCCGGTTATTACATCAGTGCCCTCTTAAAAGAAGTTTCGTCCCGAAACTTAGAATATTCCTCTTACTCACACATTTCCTTCGGTATATTAATTTTTCTTGACATTTTCGTTGGCTACAAGCAACTACTCAACCATCAACAAAAGACATGTGTCACATAAAACGTAAACACTCAAATCAATATAAAAACCTGAAAGGTCAAACAACACAACATCCGAGTACTAACTCATCAAAACAGGAGTAACCTCTAACTCCGTAAAGAACTCGGGATAGTTACGTCTAATACTCTCCTCAGTCTCCCAAGTGGCCTCATCAGCTCCTCTCCTAGACCACTGGATCTTCAACATAGGTATCTCCTTGGACCGCAGACGTCTAGTACTGCGCTCCAAAATAGCTACTGGGTACTCTACAAATGTATGGTCAGGCTCAACTGTCAGGTCCTCATGGCTGACGACGTGTCTCGGTTTTGGTAGGTGCTCTCTCAACGGTTTGTTTCCTAAACTTACTTCCGGCTCATTTGATAACTCTACCAAACTTTTCCTTCCATTGGCGCACCTGCTTTTTTCCTTTCGAAAGTTCCCGACTATTGATTCTGAAATAATATTCTTAACTTCTGTCGGCACTTTACTAAGTGCCTAATGCTCTTTGTAATACAAACTGCTTGGCTCGTTTTCCTCAATGTGCCCTAATCGGATCGTTCCTTAATTAGTGGATTTTCACCTACTTCTTGTCAAGCTTTCAAATTTATATAACTCAAACAAATCACACTCTCAAGTGGACCTTTTTATATAGTTCTCTAATTCTTAACTTGAAATCATAGATATCCCAACATTGATTTTCTTCATCTGTGAGTTATGGGCCTACCACGCTTCTGGTGTAACACCCATTAGTCACAATGGCATCTTTCTAAGGCGTCAACATGATTTACCCAACTCCCGCCTATACTTCCCTTCTAATACTAGCAAGATCCTCTTCAAACAGACCCTTATTCTCTTATTCAACCGTAGGCTGTTCTTAACCAACTAGTAAGCAACCTCTAACCGATTCTCTCTGTATTTTTAGATCACCCCAGAAAGTTGTCGTTGCCTACTTGGGGATTCCTCCAAGTCATCGGTAAAGTTATCTCTTAAATTCACAGTCACTAATATCTCTTCTTAACGGTACCTGTTCGTCAATACCAATCAACACTTATACGTCCTCAGTTGATGTCAGTCACTCTATAATTGACTTATCTCAATATTCCGGACCTGCTCTTCTCATACCTATACTGGCGTTAAATTCTTGGTGAGCATCATCTGCTCGATTAATCCTTTCATGCTTCACTAATTCGTTTTCTATTCCACACTTCTGTTTCCTTAGGCTAACTCTACTTCTCGAGCTCAACTGGGTCATTCACCTTGACCTAAAGGGTCATTCCAAGTCTTCAACGATAGCTGGTAAGTGTCGTTGTAGTTTTGATGATTTTAGTTATCATCCCCTTGCAGTTCCCCTTGCACGGACCGTCGGTTTTGATGACTTAGGTCCCATGATAATTGGGGTTACCTTGGACTTTCGAGTCCGCCAAGGCCGTCCTTATATATACATTCCTTCGCTGGTGTTACCGGCAACATTGCCTTCCTGATACTCCGTTGTTTCCGCTACAGGGCTTCAACTCTTTGATACCGACATTGCAATTTCTTTCAAGTTCCTATATGTTTGAGGAGGTTAAAACATCTCCACACTTGTAAAGTCTACATTTGCATCTACACTCCATTGTAGGTATCCCTTCCATACACCTTAGACCCTCATATCCGGGTCGAAATTTTATCTCTTTTGGCCTTACAAGCTTGTCTTGTGAACTCTTCTACTAGATGACTCGTCTTATACATTTTTCTTCTCTGCATCGGTCTCTAACTGTTTGTTGATCATTACTACCCATTCTATGTTGGAACTTCAGTTGCTTTGTACTCTTGCCTAGATTTCCTAAGGACATCCTCATCTCAAAACTTTATTTAAAATTTATCATAACCCGCAATTTTGATACCTGATTTTCCTTCTCACTGTATAAGTTATACACTTGGTTTACACTAAATCCGTCATAGTGTCATAAGTCCGTTGGTATGATTGTTATTAAACATCCAATGGTACCATTTGTATACAACACATTAGGTGTATATGATTTTCCCACCAATCAAATTTCTCGCATCGCATTTATTATGTCTTCCTTATACTCATGTCGCTTTACCTTCTTTGATATTTACACCTCGTAACATAGTTAAATCCCTTTGAGTTTTCTCGTACACACTTTACAACTGTGTTGGTTGGTCTTATTACTTTCCTCAACTCTTAGGTCATCAGTCCAGCTGAATTTTCCATGGAGTACCTCCATTTCTCCTTAAATAACAGTCTTTAGTCCCTTCGGTAACCATCTTATTGGTGTGATACCGGATCCATATAACAACCTTTAGTCTTTCATTTTTACTCCTTCTCATGTCTGTTTTAGTCAACCTGTAGATTCTATCTGCAATCACCTCACACTCGATCACACATTTCACCAAGGCTTTATATCATACTCCTTATGTTTGTGCCGCCTCGGAAATTTCCAATAATTCTGTGTCACATCTTAAATCACAAGGGTTTTCCCTGTCAATCTAAACAGTCGGACCATACTTTTTTTTTTTCGAAGGAGCACCATCAGTCTTACTTGTGTGGAATGCTAAGACATAGGACATGTTTCCAATCATCTACTTCCTCTTAATCTTCTAGTTCTTCTTACAGGGATCCCTTCATTCTAACTCTGATATGTATCTTTCGTAGTCAGTAGTAAGTAACTACTTCCAACAATTCCCTTTTCACCATTACTATCATCAAGGGTCATTACCGACCGTCAAGAGCTGCTCTTAAATTTCTTTATTAGAGTTATCATATTGGACTCATTTAACGTTACCATCCAGGCTACTAGTACTTGTATTGATTTAACTTCACCATTTTCGTCGTGGATCTCCGAAAGAAATTCACTAGATGTCGATAAAATTCTTTTATAACCTTGTGGTTATTCTTCTTATCGGTTAACTAACCATCACTAGTTAACCCGCACATGTAACTTTTAAGTTGTCCAAGTAGGATGTAGTTGACCTTCTACAACATCATAGACTTACTTTTCTTCTATCTCTTTTGAGGCTTGATATACTTGGTGAAATATATCTCCTCCAGTCTCTCTGTTTATTCTTCTTTAGCTCCTCCTACAATCTACACTTTTGTAAGATTGTTATACTCTTACAAGTCCAGTTGTATCATTCTTCTTCCTTCGGTGTTGCTTGTAATGTTGCCTTTACAGAAGCTGGTTATTGTTGTATACCGGTCTATGTCGGAATTCTCATGTTTCTATGAGATCACTCCACTTCTACGTTGGTGAAATCCACCTTTCCCTTTCTAGCAATGCGTAAGCTTCCAAGTTGCAGCTCTTTAATTCTTTCTATTTGGATGGATAATGTATCTCATGTTGACTTCCATACTTTTGACTGTCTCGGTTATCAATCTGGATTGTGGTGGCAATTAGCTTGTTGAGAGTGATCATATTTCGCCTTGCTTTTGGCATCAACTTTCACTTCCTAGTCTGTCAGTGAGCTTAAATTTTATGTCCCTTTTCTTGATCGCTACTATATCTCCCTTTTGACTTTCATGTCCATGGCAAAATTTTCAACGTCATCCTCTTTGTTTGTGAAGTCACTTTACACAACTTGAAAGAGCCTCTCCGTTGTCTTTCTCAATTCCCTAGTTGGCGATCATCACTTGCTTCTCCGGAACTACTCTCTTGTATATCCTTCATTTGATCCCGTTGAGTTGATTCGGGATTCTCTTTTTGTCATCGTAATTGGTGTTGTCTTTGAGTATTCACTTTTCCGTCTCGACGTTCCTCAACAAGCTCGAAGGAGTTGTCCGACGTTCGTCTACCCAAATGCACATAAGATATGCATACTAATCCTCACGTTGACACCTTTCAAAACTACTTAGATGTGTCCAAGGGGTGAGAAACTCATTATGTTATCTCCGTTAAGGACATAACATAACTACAATGTCTACTAATCTTCGGCATATACCTATCTATATAACATATCTTTATAAACAAGCTAAAAGTCCAACTACAGTAAAACCTAAAGTCCATACTAAGCAAACTAAGATCCGCGGTAGTAGTGGTGGTCAGCCGTACTTTTCTATTCCCAACCAGACTATGCATGCATTTAAAAACCAAAATTCTCTTTTTAAAACTCAGACCCCTTTTCGGGTTCTGCTTTATCTTATTCGGTCTTTCAAAAGATTTCAAGTGCCATTGTTGCCAACCTAGAGCTCTGATACCAAGTTGTAACACCCCAAATTCTCAGAATTCGGAGTATTACTGGTTAGGACCTCACAATGGGTCCCGACCTCAGTTTGACAACAACATTACTAGGATCTTGCAACAAGACACAAATAAAGAAACCAAAATTTCATAAAAATAATATTTTTAGGGTAATGAATGCAACACTGTCTAGCAGCCTAAAGTACTTAAACAAAAGAAAAGAATAACTGTCTTAACCAAACGAAAGGAAAGACAAACACAACCCCCAACCCCCCACTCTAAGGAGTACGGAGACCCGGCTGACCACTACTTCCGGATCACTCAGCTGCTGGTCTAACATGCGGTAAATCTAAAACACAACAAGAGGAACCATTAGCTAGTTATCTAAATATTAGCAGAATAATAGTAGCACAAACACACTCAGAAAAAATATAAACACTCATCATGCTTTCAAACAAGTCCGTTTTATTATCTTGAATTTAGTTACTCTTTCACGCTAATGATACTTATGTTGTGACACGAGGGATTCCCAAACCTCGCCTCCACCCCGTGTAACCATCAGGAATGGATCCGATGCATCTCACCTTGTACCTGCCTGGTCTGGGTATAGAGAACCTCCCAGTCTCCTGTCAGAGCTGGGCAGTGATGTCACGGCCCGTTATACATACACTTGGGCCTTAAACGTAATAATAACAGTCGTCCTAGCAAGTTATTATTATTAAACACGCAAATAGCACACACAACCACTATCACTCAACTAATATCCAGAAACTGGCTAAGTAAGTCGCAAGGACTTACTTGAATCACACCACAACTCTCAAAATCTCAACTCGGTCTGCAACCGTAGAAACTCAACCGCCTGTCATACAAGGCACGTGGATCAAAATTACATCCCATATTCTTAGAAGTCCTAAACTTCTAAGACGTACAATCTCATGAAGAGAACTTACTACAAAGGTTTCTTTTAGGTGTAATGACCATTTTACCCTTGATCTCGAATTTCCGAAAAAGTCTATTATTTAGTTCTAATATTTTCTTTTAGAACTCGTTTCCTCTAATCTGGTTCTCAAGGTTAGCTTACTAAAGGTTATGAGATTAAATCTCAAACACTCGTCAATAAAACGACATCATTCCCTTCCCGGTTATTATTCTATTCTTATACATGTATGTATACTTACATACATACCTTAACCTTCCCCCTCTACTCATATATTTATATACCTACTCGGTACACTCATATATATATGTCTACATATATTCATATCACCCATCTCGTACTTATATATATATACCTATATATATATCCCGTTCTATACCTCTATAAATGTACGTCTACGTACTGCACTGATGCATATATAAATATATCTACTCGTATCCTCCATTTCCGTCATCCATATGTATACATATACGTACCCTACACCCAAACATATAAACATACATACCCAAATCTCCAATCTATTCGTATATATATATACACACACACGTACACACTCACATTCTTAAATCCATTATATATATATACACACACTCACATTCTCTAAGTCAATTCGTAAATCTATCCATACGTATACACGTATATTGCACCTAACTATACTGCACTGATACCTATACACATACACTTGTCAATTCTATTTCCTACATCTATATAATTTATATATATGTATACAGCAGTACATTTGAAGAGGGGTACTCACCCGCTAGCCTTCATCTCGTCTTTGCAGGAAGTACGACCGGCCGAAGTCGACCGAAGCAGCTCAGCAAGAACCCTGGCGAGCCTGCATAGCACCAGCCACCCCGGGGGAAATCGACAAGTCGAACAACAGCCGGTTAGAACTGCAGGGGTATGTTAGCATGAAATATTGTGATATTTTAGGCACGTTTTCTAATCGTATTTGATTCATATTGATAGTCTTTGATTGAGCTTTTTGCATATGTGAGCTAGTAATGCCTATATTGTCGATATGGATGTCTACACGAGTTCTATGTTGATTATAGGTGATTTGGAGCTATTTCCGAACGGAATCGAGCAAAGGAGAGTTGAGTTGATATGTCCATAGATCGAGGACACCTCTTGGAAGCAATTTGGAGTCTTAGATTGAGGAATGCACGAATGAAGGCAAAAACCACGTTCTCACCCTAAATTACGGCCGTGGATTTTGAGTCAGAATTCGATGTTCATTCCAGGAGATATTACGGCCGTGGAACTAACCGTAGTAGTTTCCACGCCCTAAATTACGGTCGTGAAAAGATTCCACGACCGTGATTTTGGCGAATCTTTTCGCCATGTTTCGAAGCCACGATCTTTTGAAGATTGGGCCGGGCCGACATTTTGCCCTGCATTATAAAATAGACGGATGAGGCAAGATTCCGTCACCTCGCTTACGACCTTTCAACCCTCGCTTGGCGGCAAAACGCAAAAACCCTCATCTTGGAGGTAATTTGGAGATCTCATTGAAGATCAAAGTTCGTATTGAAGAGTTGCTGTTTGTGATCTCCGTGTTTGTGGAAGATCGAAGTTCTTGGAGGATTTTGCAAGAAGATCTCTCTTCTTGTTTAGGTTTGATTCAGAATCGGATTGACATCCCGTTTCTCTTCTTTCCTAAAGATTGTGATTGCTTGGTCCGTTTTGAATCTTTGGATAAACACTTGTTCTTGATTGTGATTCTGAGATTCACTTGAAGATTATTGATAGTTCTTGAAAGTTTTCATCTTTTATCTCTTAATTCTTGAATCAATATCAATATGACAGTTATTGGCTAAAAACCCTTAACAATTCTAAGGTGAAGGGTTGATAGTTGTGGCTTAGATGATGATAGATCGATCGTAAACAGATTAGACCCTGAGAGTTAGAGAATTATCGCCGACAACCCTAAATCACGGGCTGTTCTTGAGTTCCACGACCGTGGAATCTCAAGATCCAACCGTAATTTCCCTAAGTCTACGAGCTTGCTTTTACCTTAATCTAAAGTTAAAGATTTGCTTTAGCTTAGCTTAGACTTGTCTTTTCTAGGTGGTAGTGAAGCCTCAACAACCTCTACCTCGATTGTGAGCCTCAACAACCTCAATCGGATAAGTTAGTCTTGATCTTTAGATTATAAGTTTGGATATTTGATACTAATCCTTGCCTTTAGAATCTTTCTATATTGAGCCTCAACAACCTGTATAGGGAGTGTCTTTTAGGTGAATTACATAAGGTTTTTGGAACCTCAACCGTACGATTACCTTACATTAGTATACCCTTGCATATCTCGACTCTGTCTTTATATCATTAGTATATCTTGAATCGATTGCCACAGCTGGATACTTGGATCTTTAGGATTGTTGTTTTCCCGATAATTTGCAAACTCCCATATTCACTTGCTTGATAACCTGCGATCGAGTTCGTTCCACCCAAATCCCTGTGTTCGATACTCTGGAATTCTTGCTAATCTACGTCGATCCGTACACTGCGGGTTCGCTTGCTTGATTCTAGTTTTATAAATTTAAAGCTTATTTGCACACACCTCTAGGGGCGAACAAGTTTTTGGCGCCGTTGCCGGGGATTTGGCTTCGTCCGAATCCGGTAGCCGGTTGTCAAGCTTGGGAGCTTGCTCTCGTTATTTGATTTTTCTTTGAGTGCATGCGCAGGTCTAGGAACACCGAAGATCTCTTACCCCTTGATCAAGAGCTAGAGAAAACCTTGAGGCAAAAGCGCAAGGAAAGGAAGATGGCTGAAGAAAACGAGCACAATCTTCAAACTAAGTTGGCAGAGAAAGAAGCTCAACTCCGATGGAATGAGACTCTCCTCCAGGATGAGATGGATCGTCATCAAACTCAAGTTAACGGTCTACAAGACATGATCGTCCAAATGAAGATAAAAATGAGCGATCTTGAAGATAAGGTGGGCAAGAAGTCCTCGAGAAGGAGAACAAGGTCTAGAAGAAGAAACCACTCATCCACCGATGATAGTGATTCTTCCATGCCTCCGCTAGAAGAGATTGATCCCACGATCAATATAAATCCTTTCAATCCACAAGGAGCTGCTAACCGCCGCATTCCACCCAGGAACGCGAGGGTCGAACGTGTGGATAATGAGCCGAGAACTCTTGGCCAGCGGATGGATCCGACACAACAACCACGCCGCTTAGGTCTGAATTTTGATGCTGAAGATGTACAAGGGTTTAGCTTTAACCCTCAAGTTATCACTCTTGTTCGCCAAAGTCAGTTTGGCGGTACAAGCGCTGAATCTCCACACCAACACTTGCAAAACTTTGAGTGTATGATGGAGACGATGAGACCGAAGAGCGCTACTACCAACAGCTATAAGCTCAAACCTTTCTTTTTCTCCTTGAAAGGGAAAGCGCTATCTTGGTACCAAGCTCTTCCTAGTGGGAAACTAGAAACATGGGAAGACCTCTCCGCAGAGTTTCTCACCAAATTCTTTCCGCCATCCAAAACGGCGGAACTTAGAGGTAAGATTAATGCTTTTTCTATGAGACCTAACGAAAGTTTGTTTCAATCTTGGGAAAGGTTTCAGGATTTGCTCTTGGATTGCCCTCATCATGGCATATCCAAGCTTGCCTTGCTGGAGATTTACTACAAAGGGCTGGATGCGGGAACGCAATTCAACCTCCAATCCCTCTCATGTGGAACGTTCATGGACATGAGAGAAGATGACGCTTGGGACTTCATTGAGAAGCAAGCAAGAGTCATAGAGAAGTATTCCCACCGGAAAGTGGAGGGAAATCGTGTGGAGCAAGGAGCAAAGCTCACACATGAAGCTCAAAATCAGATTTTCTCCCTCAACAATGAGATCAAAGAGTTGAAGGAGACTATCAAGACCAACTTCCCAAAGCAACAAGAGAAGGATGTTGGCTATTTGGGCAACAACAACGGCGGTGATAACACCAACCGCAACAACAATAACCGGAACAATAACCGGAATAACAATTGGAATGGAAACAACAACAACCGGAACAACAACAATTGGAACAACAATCGGGGTTCGAACAACAACAATTGGCGCTCCAATCAACAAAATTCCGGTAACTCCTATCCTTCCAATTCCAATTCACTAACTCCACCCTCTTCTTCCTCTACTCCTTTGAAAAGTCAGGGGCAATCATCAAATGGAGGAAACAATACGGGAAAGGAGAAGCCGGATCCTATGTTGGAAACAATCTTGGGAAAGCTTCAAGGGTTGGAGAACCGCATCATCAAGGTTGATGATCAAATTTCTAAGGTTGACAAAGCTCAAAAGGTTTTGGAAAACCAAATGTTCAACCATGCGGAGGAAGTTCCTAGAAATCAAGGGAAACTTCCAGGAAAAACGGAGGACAACCCTAAGGGAAGGGTAATGGCGATTACAACTAGGAGCGGAGTGACTACCACCGATCCGCAGCCTACGTTTGTTGAAGTCCCCGTAGAGAAGGGCAAAGAAAAGGGGAAGGAGAAGGAAGACGTCTATGTTCCTCCTCCAGCTTTCAAACCTCCCCTACCGTTCCCTCAATCTAGAGCGCGAGCGCGCCTAGATAAACAATTTGGTAAGTTTATAGAACTCATGAGCAAGCTGCATATTAATATACCTTTCATTGATGCCATTGTAGGTATGCCGGCTTATGGCAAGTTCTTGAAGGAGCTCCTCTCTAACAAGAGGAAGCTAGAAGATTTTGGTGAAGTCAAGATGAGTTCGGATTCTTCGGATCTCATCAAGACTATGAAGGAGAAAATGCCCCCAAAGCTGAAAGATCCGGGGTCATTTTGCATTCCCATTGGAGTGGGAGAGGTCACATATGACGCTTTATGTGACTTGGGAGCAAGTGTGAGCATCATACCACTTGCATTGTGCAGGAAGATCGGTTTAGGCGACCCTAAACCGGTGAAGATGACGTTATACATGGCGGATCGATCCATTACTCGCCCCGTCGGCATTGTAGAAGACGTCCCGGTCAAGCTAGGCAAGTTCTTTGTTCCCATTGATTTTGTCGTGCTTGACATTCCTGCGGATAGTCCGGTCCCGATCATACTCGGAAGGCCGTTTCTTGAAACTTCTGGTTGCATGGTCGATTGCAAGAATGGGAGGCTCGCTTTTGATATTGGGGAAGAGAAAGTAGAATTCGTTCTTTCCACTCTAGTGAAGGAGCCAATCTTTGATGAGGATATTTACAATGTCCAAGACGAAGAAGGTTTATCTAGGGAAGAGGTAAGTGCAATTCTCTTTAACGATCCTTTGCAAAAGGTTATTACTATGAGTCTAACCGATGTAGGAGAAGAGGAAGAGTGCAAAGAGGAAATTAAAGCCTTAGGAGCACAAGAAGAGATGTATGAAGTGGAGTTTGAGAAACTCCACGATGAGGCTGAAAATACTCGAATCCACGGTCATACTCTGTATTCCACGACCGTGGATTCCACGACCAAAATCAACCTCCATTCCAGAGGATATTACGGCCGTGGAACTCCAGAGGAGACCGTAATTTTGGCCGTGGAAGATGGTGATCGGCATACTTCTTCAACTTCTTCTAATTCTTCTCCAAACCATCCAACCTCCTTAGAAACTTCTAAGGAAACATCGGAAGCTCCTCAAGGATCATTGGAAGCTCCGAAAGCAATGGAACTCAAACCACTTCCTACTCATCTAAGGTACGCTTTTCTTGGATCTAATTCCACCTTCCCGGTTATCGTTAGTTCCGAATTAAGCATAGATGAACATGAACAGCTCATGATTGTCCTTAGGAAACATAGAAAAGCCATAGGCTATACTATTGAGGACTTAGTAGGAATTAAACCCTCCCTATGCATGCATAAGATACTAATGGAGGAGGACTTTAGAACTTCAAGACAACCTCAAAGGCGGTTGAATCCGACCATGAAGGAGGTTGTCAAGAAGGAAATTCTTAAACTTCTTGATGCAGGTATCATCTATCCTATCTCCGATAGCAAGTGGGTGAGCCCAGTTCAAGTAGTTCCGAAGAAGGGAGGAATGACAGTCATCACCAATAAGAACAACGAACTCATTCCTACCCGAACTGTAACTGGATGGCGAATGTGCATAGACTACCGCAAGCTCAACAATGCAACGCGGAAGGATCACTTTCCATTGCCATTCATCGATCAAATGCTTGAAAGGTTAGCACAACATTCATACTTTTGCTACCTTGACGGCTATAGTGGTTTCTTTCAGATCCCGATACATCCGGATGATCAAGAGAAGACCACATTCACGTGTCCTTGGGGTACGTTCGCTTATAGGAGAATGCCGTTCGGGCTTTGCAACGCCCCAGCCACCTTTCAACGGTGCATGATGGCCATCTTCTCCGAATATGTAGAGGAAATCATGGAAGTCTTCATGGACGACTTCTCCGTTTACGGTTCCTCTTTTAACGATTGTCTTTCTAACCTTTCTCTTGTTTTGCAAAGATGTGAAGACACTAACCTAGTTCTTAATTGGGAGAAGTGTCAATTCATGGTTAAGGAAGGAATCGTGTTAGGTCACTTAGTCTCTAGTAGAGGGATAGAGGTAGACAAAGCTAAAATAGAGACCATAGAGAAACTTCCTCCCCCAATTTCGGTGAAGGGAATAAGAAGTTTCCTAGGACATGCTGGATTTTATAGACGTTTCATTCAGGACTTTTCTAAGATATCAAAACCTCTCACTAATCTATTGATGAAGGATGCGGTTTTTGAGTTTTCACAGGAATGTCTAGATGCGTTCAACACCATTCGGCAAGCTCTAATTTCAACACCCATTATCCAACCCCCGGATTGGACTCTCCCTTTCGAGATTATGTGTGATGCTAGTGACGTAGCCATTGGAGCTGTTCTTGGGCAACGAAAGGAAGGACGAACCCACGCCATATACTATGCTAGCAAGACGCTAGACGAAGCCCAGCTCAACTACGCCACTATGGAAAAAGAGTTTCTAGCCATTGTCTACGCTATTGACAAGTTTCGCTCTTATCTTGTAGGTGCAAAGGTGATTATCTACACGGATCATGCTGCGATCCGGTACCTCCTTGCAAAGAAAGACGCGAAGCCAAGGCTAATTAGATGGATTCTTCTCCTACAAGAATTCGATCTTGAGATCCGCGATAAGAAAGGCTCGGAAAATTCTGTTGCGGATCATTTGAGTCGTCTAACACATCTAGAGGACGACCATTTACCCATTGATGACTCCTTCCCGGACGAACACCTACATATCATAGAGGAGTGCATCAAGGTAATCTCCAAAGGTAACGAACCATGGTTTGCTGACTTCGTTAACTATTTGGTTTGCCAGGAGATACCACCCGGACTGTCATACGCACAAAGGAAGAAGTTCTTCAAGGACGTCCGAGAATACCATTGGAACGAGCCTCTCCTCTTCAAGAGAGGTCCGGATGGCATCATCCGGCGATGTGTGCCGGAAGACGAGATGCAAAGTGTCATCCGTCATTGTCATTCACTACCTTGTGGAGGACACGCTAGTTCGAACAAAACTAGCGCAAAGGTATTGCAATTTGGATTCTATTGGCCTACTTTATTTAAAGATGTGCAATCCTTTGTTTCTTGTTGCGATGCTTGTCAAAGAACAGGCAATATCTCTAGGAGGAACGAGATGCCCCTCAACAACATCCAAGAGGTGGAGATTTTCGACGTTTGGGGAGTCGATTTCATGGGACCATTCCCTTCTTCTTGTGGAAACCAATACATACTATTGGCGGTAGATTACGTCTCTAGATGGGTCGAAGCAATTGCCTCTCCCACAAATGATGCCATGGTGGTGGTCAAGTTCTTCAACAAGACCATCTTTCCGCGATTCGGGACGCCAAGGACGATCATTAGTGATGGAGGTTCTCACTTCATAGCCCGTCGCTTTGAAGCTCTTCTAACCAAGTATGGGGTTACTCACAAGATCGCCACCCCTTACCATCCACAAACGAGTGGACAAGTTGAGATCTCAAATAGGGAGATCAAGGGAATTCTAGAGAAGACGGTTTCAAGGACTAGGAAGGATTGGTCCTTGAAACTAGATGATGCATTATGGGCATACCGGACTGCATACAAGACTCCCATAGGAACCACACCATACAACCTTGTGTATGGGAAGTCTTGTCATTTGCCGGTAGAGCTAGAGCACAAAGCGTTTTGGGCTATCAAATGGCTGAATTTCAGCATGAAGGAAGCGGGAGAGAAGCGTCTCCTAGACATCAACGAGCTGGATGAACTCCGTTTGAACGCCTATGAAAACGCTAAGATCTACAAGGAAAGAGCAAAGCGTTGGCATGATAAGCATATCATTCCAAAGGACTTCCAAGAAGGAGATCAAGTCCTCCTCTTCAATTCGAGACTTCGCCTCTTTCCAGGTAAGTTAAAATCTCGTTGGACTGGACCTTTTCTAATTAAGCGTATTTTCCCCCATGGTGCAGTTGAAGTATGGGGTGAAGCTAGTGGAAGTTTTAAGGTGAACGGCCAACGACTCAAGAAGTACTCGCCGGAACTCCAAGCTGAGGAGTTTGCACCTACCGCACTCGAATAAGTGCGAGATTGGTCTAGCTACGGACCTTAAACAAAGCGCTTCTTGGGAGGCAACCCAAGGTATTGCATTCTCGTTTTTGTTTTCGATTCATAGATTAGTTTAGAATAGACGTTTTCGCTTTGTTTTGCCTCGATTTCTTCCGGTATGTTCGTGTTTTTGGTTGTAGGAATGATGGAAAAGGAGAAAGGAGGGATAATGTCAAAGAAAAGCGACGAAACTTGGACTTTGAAGCTTTACAGAGGGTTCCACGGTCTAAATCACGGTCGTCATAGCTACAGTGGCCGTAATTCTCAAAAGCCTGTGAAAAATCACCAAAACCACGGGTCCGTACATTTCCACGGCCGTGGAATGCCCCGACAGACCGTGATTTTTGAAATTTTGCCTGCGAGTATAAAAGCCACACTTCATCACAAAAACACCACAATCCTTCCCCAATTCCACGACCTAGATACCGAAAACACGAACCCTCTCCAAATTCTTCATTTTCTAATCGTTTTCAACGATTCTTCGTCCTAAACTGCGGCAAATCCAACCACGAACAAGATTCAAGCAACAAATCGAGTGGAAATCGATCAACAAACGCACATTTTGGATTTTTCAATCCGAAAAAGAGGTTAATTCTTTCTCTTCGATTCTCGCGGATTTGGTTCGTTTTTGCCATAGATTTTTAGGAAGAACTGATAAAGATTGGAAGAAATTAGATTAGGACTGCTTGTTGTGGTGAGATTGGGTGAATTTGCTGAGATTCACAAGATTCTGTCTAGAATTACGGTCTCTGGAGGTTCCACGGCCGTGGTTTTCGAAGAACAGACCGTAATTTTGAACAGAAATGGATTTCGTAAGGAGAGTTTCGGGAAGGATAAAGGAGAAGAAAGGGGACCAAAATAAGAAAAGAAAGGGCAACCCCTCCACATCTAGGGCACCACCACCCTCATCTCCCTCACCACCATCCTCACCTTCACCTCCATCTTCACCACCTCACCCTAGCATCCCAACCATACATGATGACCACCTAGCTGCATTTGAGAAGATAGAGAAGAGGGCAGTGATTGGCCCTAGGTATTTGTTGTTGGAGGATCTACATCCTCTCAACATAGTTGACGACCTTACATGGCTCTTGGATAGAGCCGGATTGACCGTCTTCACGAACATTCGTGAAGATGCCTATGAGGAGATCACCCGAGAGGTTGTGACGTCTTTCGAGCACAGCCATGTTGATAGGACTGTCTCCTTCCGTCTCATGAATCGAGACTACCAGTTGAGTATAGTTGAGTTTGGAGCCATTTTCGGGTTCCATGAGACCTACAATGGTCGATTCCCTAGCGGTATCTACCCTAAGGATTTCTGGGAGGAGGTAGCCATGATCTACGCCGACGAGGACCGTTGGCAACCCGCTGATACCAAGGCTAGATTGATGTACCATCTAGCCTTGAAGATAGCTCACCGTGTTCTTTCGGAGTGTCTCTTTCCTAGGACGGAGACGCCCCAAAAGATCAAGACGGATGAGCTATTCCTGCTATACTGTATGCTCTACGGTCGCCGCGCAGATTGTGCTACTCTTTTGGCGGCTACAATGAGTAAATTGAAGAACAAGAGGAAGGGGAACATTGGTTATGGAGGGATAGTGACCCACATAGCTAGGACATTCGGAGTGGATTTTTCTGGTTGCACCCGCATACCCGCCGTACCTCTAGGATTACATGCGTTCATGGTTAGGGGACTCATCTTCCCCACACATAGAGGGCCGCCTTATGCGGGCATGCCTTGGGAGAGTAGGACAGGCAGAGGGATTGAGTGGCTGCCGGAGTATTCCATTGCGGCGGGACGCCACAATTGGAAGGAGACGTTCGCTGCGATGCATGCGAACAGGCTAGGAGCTCCCCTTTACGTTCCACCGCCAGTTGTGGATGAGGAGGAGATGGGAGAGCAGTACGAGAGTGGTGGAGGAGCGGAGCAGGAGTTCGGCTCGTTTCCGGATCAGCCGGAAGCGGCCCCGGATGTACCTAGGCGCTCTCCACGCCCAGCTAGAGCTTCAGGCTCGTCATCTCGCCGCGCCAGCGTGAGTGAGAGGCCCACGTGGATGACTACACCTCCCACTTGGTACGATACACCCCCTCCTTGGTCCACGACGCAGCCAGCAGCACCACCACCACCACCAGCACCAGCACCAGCCGATGCCCCCGCATGGTATGGTCACCCCCCGGGATGGTACGAGCAGATGCCGGATTGGGCTACCGGACTTTCAGAGAGAGTCGGAGCACTAGAGATCCGGGCGGATGCTAGAGACGGACGCCTAGACGACCTTGACCACATGATGAGGGACGTCTACCGCCAGCAGTTTGGGCGGTTCTATGATCCGAGTTTCTCTCCATTCCCACCACCACCGCCGCCGCAGTGATCGATGCATGACAGTTTGTTTTAGACATTCCCGCCACCTCTTGTGAGTTTCTTTTTCTTTTGCTTTCTATTGTTCTTTCTTGTGAACATTAGGGACAATGTTCGTCCTAAGTATGGGGTGGGATGTACTAAATGTTTGTAATAACTCTACTCTATATGTTGCTTCCATCACGAGACTATCATTGCATGTTCATTATATGTTACACGTTTCATTCTTGCATTGCATGAAAAGTGACTTGAAAAACCCATAAAAATTGAAAATTTTGAAAATTTTGTGCTTCTAATGAATTGAGATGATTTCCATGATAATCACTACTTGTGAATTGAGTTTGATAACAATTGCATGCTTAAAAGGATTGTGAATCAAAAAGGATTTGAATGAATGAATTTTACCTCTTTTGCAAGTTTTATAATGTGAAAATGTTGCCTAAATCATGTTGAGAGATTGAAGTTGAAATCACATTATAAGTTCCTATACTTCTTGTTGAAATGATTAAGGCAATTCGATACTTTCTTTCCTCTTTCTTTGATCATCTAGCTCCTCATTGAAATATTAGCCTCCCTTACCCATCCGGGAACTTGGAAAGTGAATGAGAAAAAGGCATGTTTGATGTGGGAGGGCCATGAGAGCAATTATTTGCAATCAATTGAATAGAAAGAAAGTATAGGTTCGGGGAAGTCAATCATGACGATGAGTAACTCGGCACCATTCACATAGCCGGGTGTTTGTGTCTTGCCAAAGTCGGATTGAGCGATATTCCTAGCGGATTATGGTATGTGCACTAAGGGTTTGAGGCATCTCTTGCAAATTTTGAGAAACGCCAATCTCCTAGGCTTCGGTTTTTGTGCACCTCTATCCATAACTCCAAAAGTAAAGTCGAAAAAGAAGAGAGCAAAGCTCTAAGTGAAGTGTTGCGGAAACCGCAAAAGAAGAAGAAGGTAGTTATCCACTTTCCCGGATTTATGCACCACTCTCCCTTAAAGTTTTCCCTTCCCTTCCATACTCTAGACCTTTTCTTTGAAAGTCCTTAAGATCAAAAGAATGTTATATGGCTTGGTGATCTAAATTGAAGTTCTTATGATTGATTTTGATAATATTTGAAGGTTATAATGCTTGTTTGGAAGTTAAATTGATTCATGAGTTTTCTTTGCCTTTTACTCTCTAATCAAGTGTGTGAAAGTTTGAAAAACGATTGAAGCAAGGTTTGAGAATGATCTATTCTTTAGAAGTCACTTTCATCCAAAAGAAGGTACACATATTTCATCCTAACTCTTGTTTAAAACTTTTTGAAAGACCTTGCTTAGGGACAAGCAAGTGCTAAGTATGGGGTTATTTGTTAGCATGAAATATTGTGATATTTTAGGCACGTTTTCTAATCGTATTTGATTCATATTGATAGTCTTTGATTGAGCTTTTTGCATATGTGAGCTAGTAATGCCTATATTGTCGATATGGATGTCTACACGAGTTCTATGTTGATTATAGGTGATTTGGAGCTATTTCCGAACGGAATCGAGCAAAGGAGAGTTGAGTTGATATGTCCATAGATCGAGGACACCTCTTGGAAGCAATTTGGAGTCTTAGATTGAGGAATGCACGAATGAAGGCAAAAACCACGTTCTCACCCTAAATTACGGCCGTGGATTTTGAGTCAGAATTCGATGTTCATTCCAGGAGATATTACGGCCGTGGAACTAACCGTAGTAGTTTCCACGCCCTAAATTACGGTCGTGAAAAGATTCCACGACCGTGATTTTGGCGAATCTTTTCGCCATGTTTCGAAGCCACGATCTTTTGAAGATTGGGCCGGGCCGACATTTTGCCCTGCATTATAAAATAGACGGATGAGGCAAGATTCCGTCACCTCGCTTACGACCTTTCAACCCTCGCTTGGCGGCAAAACGCAAAAACCCTCATCTTGGAGGTAATTTGGAGATCTCATTGAAGATCAAAGTTCGTATTGAAGAGTTGCTGTTTGTGATCTCCGTGTTTGTGGAAGATCGAAGTTCTTGGAGGATTTTGCAAGAAGATCTCTCTTCTTGTTTAGGTTTGATTCAGAATCGGATTGACATCCCGTTTCTCTTCTTTCCTAAAGATTGTGATTGCTTGGTCCGTTTTGAATCTTTGGATAAACACTTGTTCTTGATTGTGATTCTGAGATTCACTTGAAGATTATTGATAGTTCTTGAAAGTTTTCATCTTTTATCTCTTAATTCTTGAATCAATATCAATATGACAGTTATTGGCTAAAAACCCTTAACAATTCTAAGGTGAAGGGTTGATAGTTGTGGCTTAGATGATGATAGATCGATCGTAAACAGATTAGACCCTGAGAGTTAGAGAATTATCGCCGACAACCCTAAATCACGGGCTGTTCTTGAGTTCCACGACCGTGGAATCTCAAGATCCAACCGTAATTTCCCTAAGTCTACGAGCTTGCTTTTACCTTAATCTAAAGTTAAAGATTTGCTTTAGCTTAGCTTAGACTTGTCTTTTCTAGGTGGTAGTGAAGCCTCAACAACCTCTACCTCGATTGTGAGCCTCAACAACCTCAATCGGATAAGTTAGTCTTGATCTTTAGATTATAAGTTTGGGTATTCGATACTAATCCTTGCCTTTAGAATCTTTCTATATTGAGCCTCAACAACCTGTATAGGGAGTGTCTTTTAGGTGAATTACATAAGGTTTTTGGAACCTCAACCGTACGATTACCTTACATTAGTATACCCTTGCATATCTCGACTCTGTCTTTATATCATTAGTATATCTTGAATCGATTGCCACAGCTGGATACTTGGATCTTTAGGATTGTTGTTTTCCCGATAATTTGCAAACTCCCATATTCACTTGCTTGATAACCTGCGATCGAGTTCGTTCCACCCAAATCCCTGTGTTCGATACTCTGGAATTCTTGCTAATCTACGTCGATCCGTACACTGCGGGTTCGCTTGCTTGATTCTAGTTTTATAAATTTAAAGCTTATTTGCACACACCTCTAGGGGCGAACAGGGTATAGGACTGAAACGACTAAGGCCAGTTGGGTCAGCTTACTGGGGTCGGATGCAGTAGGCGAGTGATTGCGGTCCTTGTGGAACGAGGACATAACTGTTCCAGCCGATTCATTGGTCCAGAACAAGGCCTACTCGTCGGCGGTTCTGGCTAGGAGGGACGTACAAGAGGCTGGAGTCGTTTCTGCGCCTGCTGGGAATCGACGAGGAAGGTGAGGTAGATGAGTCTGCACTTGCGGTCCGGGAAGAGGACGCAGGCTCCCGCGGCGGCTGGGCGGTCGACAGGGGCAGATCCGGCGTAGCGGGATGGCGTCTGGGGCGGTTGCTGGTCGAAGGTGGAAGAGCTGTTGGTTGTGTCGTTCTCCAGAGGAAGGCGGAAGACGGAATAACGGCAGGTGAGGGATGATTAGACTAGGTTTAGGTTAGGGTAATTAAGGTTATAGTTAATTAGGGTTTTAATTAGAGGTTAAGAGTGGGCTGGGCTGGGCTGTAGTACTCAAAGCATTGGGCCCACTTTTGCCTCATTAAAACGAGCTGAAACGAAGCCCGTTACTCGTACGGATCGGTAGGGCATTTGCGGAAATAATTACGGAATTAAATTCCGTATTAGGTAATTTCTTATTTTATTTTAGAGATACGTAAATTAATATTTTATTTTAAAGGTACGGAAAGTATTTCCGGTTACAAAGTTTCATCATTTTATGTGACTTAAAGTCACATAAAATGATAACATTTAAACTCGTTTTATTTTATTTAATTATTTATGTACCCATTTATTTAAGATTGACGTTTCGGAAATCGGTTAAATTCAGGTTTAACGGACTTTAAAAATTCCGGTTATTACATTCCAAATGAGGCTCACAACAAAAAAAACATACCCCAAACCATCGGATCATGTAACGTGATACAAATGAGCTCTTTTAATGCAAGTCATGGTGTGGGAAGGCAAATAATACCTTGATGAGAAGACATAAGTCATGTTCCTTCAAGTTTACTCGGTACAATGATAATTAGACTTTCATTTAATAATACCCTTTCTTGATAAAGTCTTGGCATCTAAACACCCGTTCCGATCCGCTGGTGTTTAGATGCCAAGACTTTATCAAAAGGACTGGTCTATCCAGTTTCGACATGTCTATCGCGAGGCGAATAACGTCGCGGATTTTCTTGCTTCTCTTGCCTTTAATTATCCCCTAGGTTATCATGTATTGCTCGACCCTCCCGACGGTGTTATAAATTGGCTTTGTCATGATGTAAGGGGTCGGACTATCCCCGCTTGAGGACTACTTAGCCTTTTTCTTCATTAATAATAAAGCGCGTCTAGATTCCCCGGAGAGCGCTGACTCTCCTTCTCACCATAACAGATTTAGCCTACTAAAAATTTCAATCCCGGATCCGTCCCCCCGACAAATAAGAGAGTACATTTCTATCCTTTTTAAAAAGTATGCCTACATTTTTGCCAAACTACCAATGAATTATGAAAAAAAATCATAATAAATTTGAAAATTCTTTTATTATTGATGGTAATCAATTATACCCTTTTTTTAAAAAAATAATTGAGTACTACTTTCATTTAGGGAACAATCAATTATTACGTCGCCTTTGCTGTACACGTGATTTTGAAATATTGGGACGTAAAAATTGACTAAATTGTTCACATGCATTCTAGTATTGTCCAGTAGCAAGTGCATTTTTTTTCCTCACCACATTCTTGAAGTTTATTTTGACTTATAGATCTTGTATTAGGATTTGATAATCGTATATAATGTTAGATTAAAAATATGAGTTGTTTCGTACATAATAGAGGAAACATGAATTTTGAACCCCAACACACCCTTTTCTGACGATCCAAAATTTCGTATTCTCATCCGTCAGGATGTTTTAGGATAGATTACCTCTAGAAAGTAGGCCGTCCTAACCGCTTTCCATTTAAAAAAAAAAATAGAGGAAACATGAATAAACGAAATGAAAAACAAAACTCTCGAGAATACTGAAGTCAGTGACGTATGTAGAACATGCTTGGTATCAGATGTGTATTTTATTTTAAAATTAACTAGTTTAGTGTCCGCACCTTGTGCGGGTTTATTATATTTTTATATATCAATCTATAATAAAAATTATTTTTATTAATTAATACGACTAACATGTGAGGATAAAAAAAATTTTAAATAAATAAAAAAAACGTAATTAAAATTCTATTACAAAGATAATTATTCGAGTATTATATTATACTTTAATATAGTATCACTTTTACTTAGATTTAGATAGAGAAAAAAAAATTGATTTAGTTTTAAATTTAACAAATGTGTCAAATCTTGTTAGAAAATTTGCGTTAGATTATCTCGACAAATCGAGTTAGAATATATCAGTTTGTTAATTTTGATGGGTAGTTAAGTAGATTTATTTTTTTTAATTATTTATTTTAATAAAATTGACGTGGCATGATGACTGTTTACAAATTCTAATAAAAAGAGTGTTGTTTTAGTAGTATATAGATTAGATGGAGCTTAATCTCCAATAATCTCGTGGGAATAAGATTATTTTTGAATATTTTTACCCATATAAGCTACTTTAATATCTAATATATAATATTCGTCCAAAACACCTCATCATAAATAATCTCCTCCTTTTAATCATTTAAACTAGTACCAACCATGATATAAACAGAACCGCCTTTCTTTGTATTTCGTATACCGGATTGATGGGTTTTGCAATAAGGCAGCCAGGTGCATAATTGGGCCCATTCGGCATCGCTCTTAGAGAAAGAAGCCTACTCTGTACTATCACTGGCCAACTCCCTCCACCAGCGCACCCCTCAATGCTACGTCCACTCTACCGCATTGACGAAATTCCCTCCGCTAGCTGCCTTACCGCTTCCGACATTCCTGCTTCCAACAAGCCTAAGCGTGATAGCTATCCCCAGAGCAACCTGGATAAGAGAAAAAGATCTCTAAGGAAGATCATAATAGGGCCCTGACTCAAGTTTTCAAATTTTGTGTTGCATGAGTTTAAAGAATCGGAATGTAAATTGAAGTGTACAAGTGAGGTAGAGTTGTTTCAAGAAAGGAAAGACCTCCTAAGTGAATATGGCTTTAGGAACCGTTATGGTTGAAGAAACTTGTAACTTTGAAAATAAAAACGGAATGAAAGTAAATCTAGTTCATAATGTACTATTGTTCATAAGTTTTTTTTGGAAATCATACATTGTATTTTCATACAAAATGCATTTGTTTTCTCTATTTTATTTTCCTATATATAAGGTATCAAAACTACTCAAGTTCTACTATAAATTTTATAAGGAGTTGGTTCAGGTATATATCATTGTTACAGTGCGGCCTTGAAGAGTAAAATTTGGATCGTTGATTCACTTGATCCATTGACTTACAATCATCAACGTCATTTAGTGGATTATGAGAGGTGTGATGACAATTTTGTAATTTTTAGAAGGTATGAGAACAATTTTGTCATTTTAGAAATCTATTTTTAAAGAGGGAGAACGTTTGACATTTTGGTAATTTTCATACAACTATAATAATCATTATCTCAGTTCATAGTTTTTGTTCAATTCGTTGATAATTATACACTATCAATTCTCTTTTTTTCTATAGTTAGTTCACACATTAGTTTTTTTAATTTAGTATTTATATTTTTACGCACTATTTTGCTTGAGCGGTTATACACAATGTTATGAATTTATATTATAAAAGTTTATATTTTAATAGTTATGATTATTAGAGTCGAGTGTTTCATTTAGTTCAAACATTTTATATTATTAGTTCATGCGTTATTTTGACTTATGAACAAATTTATAAAAATGTATGAACTATTAATACACTATAATCTGAACTCACAGAATAAATAGTTTGAACCAAAAGATGCCCGTTTGAAAAAGAAGATAAGAAAAATACAATAATAAAAAAAATTAAAATTTTCATACTATTAAGTTCAAAATTTTTTGAACGAAAATCTATAAAAATTTTGAACGAAAAAGGTGTTACAAAAATTAGAACTATTAGAACAAATAGTTTGAACTAAAAGAAAGGAAGCAAAAAAACTAGAATAAAAAAGTTTATAATTTTATACAATTAATTCAAAACTATTTGAACGAGAATGTATAAAATTTTGGACGAAAAAATGTTAAAAAATAAGAACTATTGGAACAAACAGTTTGAACTACTTGAACAAAAATATGAATCATTTGAACAAACAGTTTGAACTAAGAGAACAAAACCCATGAACTGAGATTATAGTTTCAAAGTTTTCTAATGAAAATTACGAGGTTGTCACCGTGTCACTCTCTTTTAAATATATTTTCAAAAGGACAAAATGTCGTCCGAACATCGCATGAGGATTAATGTGGACCGTTGGATAAAGTGCATGAACGGTGAAAAATACTCCGTAACTTTGAACCGGTATATTTACTCCGTATGTGAACTGGTTTCATTTTATAATTGGACAATTTTTATTTATATTAGATCAACCCCGTAACTACTTATTATAACCAAGCTTAAAATATACTTACACACTTAAACTTAAGTCTTTCAATAATATAATAAAATTCGGAGATATTATGAGCACGGTGATGGATTTCGTAAACGCACTACTGTTACGGAATTCGCGAGCGTCGCGGCCACGGGTTCCGAAACCGTGATTTTTTTCCTGACACCTGTCACGGTTACAGGTTCCGTAACCGTGACAGTGTCAGATTGTTTTTTTTTTTGGGTAGAATTCACAAAGAAAATTATCACGGATCCGGAACCCGTAATTGTGACGGTTACGGGTTCCGTAACCATGATGATTTTCTTCACTTTTTTATATTTTCTTGTTAGAATTTACAAAGAAAATCATCACGGTTACGGATTCCGTAATCGTCGTGCCTTTATGAATTTCATCGCCGTGCGTTTAAAATTCAAGTACCTTGACCCCCATAATAACCGTCTAAAATATACACCTTTAATTTTTTGCAGAGGTACCCTGATTAGAAGGGTAAATGAAATCCGATCACAATAAGGGCCCGTTTGGTTTTAACTCCGGAATCGGAAACGGAATGGAAACGAATCTAGTCCATATGTACACCCTTATTCATGAAAGTTTTTGGAATCATTCTTTGTGATTACTTTTGATACCCTATAGGGTAACAAAATGTAGGGAGACAAGTGCAAACCACAAGAAATGATTTCATAAAATTTCATGAATAAGGATATACATATGGACTAAATTCGTTTTCATTCCGTTTCCATTTCCGGAACCAAACGGGCCCTAAAACTAAGAGCAATAAAAAAAAAAGCGATCAAAGCGTAAATATACATTGAGAAATTTATTCTATATGGTCCTTGTCTCCTTGATGATTTGGTCCACCAATGACATATATATGCATCCTCAGTCCACTCATCTATCATTCATTACAATTACAGATATAGATGGATTGCTACCCTAGTCCACAATGTGTACCGCCTGCACATAATAATACATCCGTCCATGTCCGTTATACGAAGGCATCTAATTATGGTCGAATAGCTAAATACACAATAAACGATTTATTAATGTATAAATGACATCTAGTGATATTTTTTTCGAAACAATTTGGTTTTCTAGTCTTTTTCCAAGTTTTGTTTTTGGTAAATGTACCACTTAGAGAAGAGTGTGTAAAGTTTGAAAATAAATACAAAAGGTTGGGGTATATTTACTTAATTGAAACATTAAAAAGCCTAGTTACTACTCTAGTTTTTCAAAAAAACCTACTTACCAAAATTACCCTATTTTTTCTTATAAAATCTGATAGTATTTTCAAAAAAGTGTTAGCGTCAACATTAATCCATGATGTACGGTCATAATACGCGTTAGTCTCAGACTTTTTTTTTGTAATTCTGGTATTAATTTCAAAAAAATAAGAAATTTTGTTTGATATTGAGGCGCTATAAGACTTGCGTCAGAATCATTTCTTTTTTGAGATAAAAGCGAAAGTAGGCTAATTATGCATTAATGTAGATTAACTAGTCTCTTTTGTAAAAATGTAGATAAAGTAGGCCCCTTGTAATTTTGAAAAAAAGATAAAATCAAAAATAATTTAAGATACTTTCAAAATTAAAAAGGAAAATGAGAGTGGTCCCCTATAATTATTCAAAATTAAAAAGATTCTCCCCCTTAATTTTTTTAAATAAAAAAGGAAAATAAGAGTGGTCCCCTACAATTAAGGAATTAGTTTTAAAAAATAAAAAGATTCTCTCCCTTAATTAACATTGCTTTTTTTTTTTTAAATAATCGCTTATTTGCTGGCATTAAAATTAATTACATAATTTTATGTACATAATCTGCGTGCGAAGTTATGTACATAATCTGCGTGCGAAGTTATGTACATAATCTGCGTGCGAAGTTATGTACATAATCTACGTGCGAATTTATGTACATAATCTGCGTGCGAATTTATGTACATAATCTGCGTGCGAATTTATGTACATAAAATTATGTACAGAATTTGTGGGAATCACTCTCATTTTCCTTATTTAATTAAAAAACAACCATATTAATTAAGGGAGAATCTTTTTAATGAAAGTGGTCCCAGAATTAATATTCAATTTTCTTTTTAATTTAGTTTATCTTTTTAATTTTTAATAGTTATTTATCCTCCTTAATTAAGGGAGAGAATCTTTTTAATTAGAGTGGTCCCCACAATTAATAATCTCTTTATAATTTAATTTAGTTTTATTTTTTGAGAGAAAATTACAGGGGCCTAGATTGTATCATGGATACAAAAAGGGCTCCTTTACACCAATTTTCTCTTCTTTTTTCTTTAATCTGACTCGTGACGGTTGTCTGTTTAGTCGTACCGACGTGTATTTAATGCCACAATTATGCTATTTTTGTAAATAACTTTTTGAAGTTATAAATGTATAACCTAACAACTTTTATTTAAATTGTTGTTTAATTTTTAAAAAGTTTATGTATTTTTTTTGGTGATGACAAATAAATAGTATTGTTTAGTCGTACCGTCGTGGTATTTTTTTTTTTGAAAAAATTATGGGCAATTTTGGTAACTAGGCCTTTTTGAAAAATTAGAGTAGTAACTAGACTTTTTAATGTTTCAATTAAGTAAATATACCCCAACCTATTGTGTTTGTTTTCAAACTCTACACACTCTTCTCTCAAGGGGTACATTTACTAAACACAAAACTAAAAAAAGCCTAATAAACCAAATTGTTTCAAAAATTATGATATTTTTCAATGTCCAAGTACGGGCTCAAACACTAGTGACAACATATGCTAAAATCAGTAAAATTTTATGTGGGCTAGTTAGGTTTGCATCTAATTTTTATTGTGCTAGGATAGATCACACAACACAAAATTTGAAATTTGAATCGATTGGGGTTAGGATCAATTCGGGTCGATTCATATCTTAAACTTTGTTTTAAAACCGTTTTTAGTATTAGTTTTTTAGTATAAATTATAAATTTTGTTCATTAACAAAGAAAGTTAAAAATTCAAATTTTGGTTTAATCTTTTGAATTAATATTTATATTTTAATAACTCATAATCAAATATTATATTTTAAAAAACATCGTCGACTAAAATGGCTTCCTCCTCTAACCCTCCCCCTGCTTCTTCGCCGGAATTATCCCCCGTTCAACCACCAGTCCCGCCAGATAAACCACCAGATACAAAGTCTTATGCTGCTGCAGTGGGTGGGACGTCACTTTCTTCTGCCCCGTTATGCTGCGATGCACTCATTGAGTCTAGACGAATGAGGATATCCTTCCCGGAGGGTACCAAAGGACTTGCAGTTGCTGAGATTGATGATGATGTGGTGGCTGGTTTGTCTGAGAAGTGGAAGAAAGCCGTCATAGTCAAAGTGCTTGGGCGTAATGTGGCGTTTCGTCTTCTAGAGAAACGGCTATATCAACTATGGAGGCCAGCTGGGCTTATGACTATCCTGGATTTACCTAATGGGTATTATGCTGTAAGATTTGATCAAGAGGAAGACTTCCTTAGATCTCTTACAGAGGGTCCTTGGGAGATATTCGGCCATTACATTACAGTAAGACCTTGGGCTGCAGGGTTTAATCCGTACAATGATACCCTACGTACTGTTTTTGCATGGGCTAGACTTTCTGACCTGCCGATGCAACTGTATGATGAAGGTGTACTATACGGTCTCGCTACAGCGTTGGGGACCCCGTTGAAAGTCGATCTGAATACTTTGTACGCCACTAGAGGGAAGTTCGCTCGAGTATGCATCGAGTTAGAATTAGATAAACCTCTTATAGGAACCATTTTGATCGGGGATAACCGTGTGCATGTTGTGTATGAAGGATTGAACTCGATATGCCATAGATGTGGGTTATATGGTCATGGGGTGGAAAGATGTACTCAATCAATCCAAACAGATCAGGTTAAAGAAGGTACTGAAGCAATTGGAAAGGAAAGTCTCCAGAGTACAGCTGAAGATAATAGTGTAGTGAATCAAACTACAAAACCTAGTAAGGCAGACGAGGAACACTTCCTCGGACCTTGGATGTCTGTCACTCGGAACCCAAGGAGGACTAGAATGGCGGCGACTAGCAGTGACAGGATCCTACGTCCGATCACCTCCACTAACCAATTTCAACAACTGGCCACCATGGAAGGAAATGACACCACCGCAATGAATGCAACAACGGTTACAAATGAGGCAGGAGGAGAGACTGCAGCTGTTATTGCGCCTATCATTACGCCTTCATTGCCGTCAGTTTCGCATCCCAATAAAACGGTAACGGCTGAGCATGTAAAAAACCCTAATCCAACTCAAAAGCAATCCAAACGTGCGAAAATTGGGGGCCCAGAATCCACTACTATGCCCATTGACCAGCCCAATCCAGCGACACCAAAGATCACTCACATTACATCTCCGGGAAACCCTAAAGCCATAATACTCCCTGATGCAAATAATTCGCTAAAGAAGTACTCGGTCAGAATGAGCGCCATCCCTGACGACTTACAACAATCTGCCTCCCCGGGAATGGATATTGATATCCAAGTGAACGATAATCTGGGAGAGTCCATCCCTCCGGATAGGAATGATGTGCAAATGGGAGAAGCCCTAACAGATAATGATGACACTAGAACACCTGGGCCCGTCAACTCCGATGGTTCCCAATGATTGCTCTTTTTTGGAATTGTAGGGGCGCGGGTAACAGACGGTTCCGCAAAGCCCTGAACTATATGGTCAACCGTCACAGAGTGAATATACTTTGTCTATTTGAGACGAAGATTACAGGAGATAATGCGGATGAGGTTTGTCGACGATTGAAGTTTATAGATTTTGAGAGAGTGGATGCAGTGGGATTTGAAGGTGGTATTTGGGTACTATGGAACTCTGGAGATGTGGCAGTGACAGTCAAGCAAAAATCTATTTCGTTTATTCAGCTATCTGTTTGTGTGGATTGTACTCATACCAATATTTTTGTTGTGTACAATCCTCCTACGGCAAGAAGGCGTATGGAGTGCTGGGTTTCGCTTCGTGAGGCCATACTTAATTGCTCGGGTCCAGTACTGGCGGGGGGTGATTTCAATTGCATCCTTAATGCTAATGAGGTTGGAGGTTCCTCTAATAGGCTTTCTAAAGATTCTGGCACTTTTCAGGAGTGGATTGATGAGGTTAATTTGGTAGATATGGGTTTCAGCGGTCCTGCATTTACGTGGAATAGGGGTGTTTCAGTGGAGTCAAGGATATCAAAGCGGCTTGATCGGTTATTTATGAGCAGTGATGCAAGGTTATTATGGCCGAATGCAACAGTACGGCATCTCCCATCGTTATCCTCGGACCATAATCCACTGCTGTTGCAACTATTTCCATATAGGCCGACTAATAAAGCTCGACGACCTTTCCGTTTTGAAGCAGCGTGGACTTTGCATCCTGAGTTTAGTAGGGTGATTGCTGAATGTTGGGAGGTCCGGAATAATAACATTTGTAGAGCATTGTCGGACTTAAAGATTAAACTGCTTAAATGGAATGCTTCTTCGTTCGGAAGAATTGAGCAGCGAAAACAATTTCTGATTGATCGACTTCTGGAAATACAGACTGAGATCGAAAGGGATCTAAATCAAGGTCTTATTGATCTTCAATGTTCGGTGTAGCGAGAATTGGACGATGTGCTGGATCAAGAGGAAGTAAAATGGCAACAAAAGTCTCGAGAAATCTTCTATGTCCAGGGTGATAGAAATACTAAATTCTTTCATACTAGTACTATTATCAGAAGACGTCGGAACCGGGTAGAATGTCTCAAAAATGAGGATGGTGAGTGGATTTCGAATCCGCTACTATTACAACAGAATGCAAGAAATTACTTCCGCCAGTTGTTCTCCAAGTCGACTGAGCCTCAAGGTAATACTGGTACGTTTTTTGCTAACTTTCCCTCTCTTACACAGGACGAGTACCACTCCTTGTGCCGACCCTTTTCGGTTAAAGAGATCAAGAGCTGTATGTTTCAAATGCACCCTCTTAAAGCGCCGGGACGAGACGGCTTTAGCGCGGTCTTCTATCAGAACACTTGGGATATTATTGGAGAGGATGTTACTTCCTTCGTGACTCATTTCTTTGAAACGAGTATATTACCGGAGGGTGTTAATGACACATTAATATCGCTTATTCCGAAAGTTGCTTGCCCGGAACATATGTCTAATTTCAGACCCATTGGCTTATGCAACGTTAAGTATAAATTGATCTCTAAGCTTATTGTATCTCGTCTTCAACCATTCATGAATCATATCGTTGGTCCACTTCAAAGCAGCTTCATTCCGGGAAGATTGATTGAAGATAATGTAATTATCGTTCAGGAGTTGATACATACGATTGAGAGAAAGAAGAAGGGAAAGAAGTGGATGGCAATTAAGATAGACCTCGAAAAAGCTTATGATAGACTATCTTGGGACTTCATTGAAGAGACTTGTGAGTGTATTGGCTTCCCGGGTACACTTAAGGATTGGATTTCCTCGTGCTTCCGTTCTCAAAAAATGTCGGTTCTTTGGGATGGTGAGATGACTGATAGCTTCATTCCGAGCAGGGGGGTGCGCCAAGGTGACCCTATTTCACCGTATATTTTCGTCCTGTGTTTGGAGAGACTAGGACATGCTATTCAGCACTTAGTTGATAACAAGAGTTGGGAGCCGGTGAGAGTTAAACGGGGGAGTGTTGGTTTCTCTCACGTTTTTTTTGCGGATGATATTGTGTTATTCGGAGAGGCTTCAATGAGTAATATTACTATCATAAAGAAATGTTTATCGGATTTCTGCGCTGCATCTGGTCTCAAGGTTAGTCTTGCTAAATCTAAAATTCTTGTCTCTCCAAATGTTGAGGAGGAGCTACGAAGTAATATTAGTATGATTGCGGGAATCCCAATTGCTGCTGATTTCGGTTTATACTTGGGGTTTCCAATTATCCAAACAAGAATGAGAAGATCTGATTTCAACGCACTGTTGGACAAAACCAAGAGCAAATTGAATACATGGAAGGGTAAACTATTGAGTTTTGCTGGAAGGATGACCCTAGTCAAATCTGTGCTTTGCTCCGTACCGGCCTATATCTCGAGAGTGGTAAAGCTTCCCGTGTCGGTATGTAACGAGCTTGATAGAACTTGTAGATCTTTCTTGTGGGGGGATACCGAGAGTAGTCGTTCCATGCATCTGGTTGCTTGGAAAGATGTTTGTCGTCCAGTCGACAGAGGGGGCTTAGGTATCCGTTCAGCTGCTTCAGCTAATGCATGTTCACTGGGCAAACTAGCTTGGCGATTTTTGCACTGCAGTGAGGCTCCATGGGTTAATCTTCTATCTGACAAATACGGGTTGGTTGGAGAGAGGGGTTTTCTGGACTGCAGCATATCGAGAAGGGGTTCGTACATTCTTAAAGGTCTATTATGGTCTAGGTCCAAGGTTCTTTGTTTGGGAATGCAGTGGATGATTTCGAATGGTAGTAAGGCGAAATTCTGGAAGGAACCCTGGTGTAGTAGGTTGCCGCTAATCAATGAGTTGGTTGGGCCTCCGGTTTTTGATGAATTGAACTGCACAGTTTCTGAATATTGGAATGAAGGAATGGGCTGGGACTGGGGAAGGCTGAGTGCTTTGCTTCCGGCCAGATCACTGATGAGCATTGCTGGGTGGGTTGTTTTGGAATCACCAACGGAGTATGATAGTATAGCTTGGAGCTTATCAAATGACGGTGAATACTTAACTACTTCTGCTTACCTTGCAACCGTTGATCATCATCCTACGTTAGATGCGATGAATACGTTATTTTCGTGTATATGGAAGCTGCGAGTTCCGGAAAGAGTCAGAACATTTCTATGGCTTGTCTCTCATGGTCGAATTCTTACGAACGCGGAAAGATCACGAAGACACCTTACTTCAAATAGTCAATGCGGACTTTGTTCGAACAGCCCGGAAACTGCATTGCATTTATTCAGAGATTGCCCCCATGTTGCTAATGTATGGAGCAATCTTCTTAGTACTGAGCATGCTGCTGATTTCTATTCCTTGGATATCATCCCATGGTTGCTGCTTAATATTAAGAGAGTCGATCTGATTGCGGAAAATTTGCCATGGAATGTTTGCTTCGCCATTACCTTATGGAAATGTTGGAAATGGAGAAACGAATTCACATTCCGTGCTACACCGATCCCTCCTAACCGCATTGGGTTGATTGCTGCTGAATCGAAATCCATAACACAGGCTTGGATGGAAAAAAGGGGTCCTTTCTCTAGCAAGGTTAAAGAAGAGATATCCATACAGTGGAAGGCGCCTGATTATGGATGGATCAAGCTTAATTCGGATGGCTCTGTCCGGAGTGATTTGAGGTCGGGATCTGCTGGGGGTTTATTTCGGGATCTTCATGGTCAGTGGTTATGTGGGTTCTTGATGAATATTGGACCTTGTTCGGTTCCAAAGGCGGAACTGTGGGGCCTCTGTATGGGGCTTTATCAAGCATGGGAGAAGGGGTTCCGTAAGTTAATTGTGAAAGTCGATTCAATGACGGTTATCAAGCTTGTCAACCGTTCCATCCCGACACACCATCCACTTTCTAGTCTGGTATCTAGGTGCCAAGGCTTCCTTCGTAGGAACTGGCACGTCCAGCTCCGGCACAATTTCCGTGAAGCCAATGCCGCTGCCGACCATCTGGCATCCATTGCTTCGACTTATCCTTTAGGGTATTTTTATTTACAGAACCCACCAAGTTCATTAGTTCATGTGTTAAAAAACGATGCTCGAGGACTCGAGGAGTAGCGACCCGTCGACATGTTTTATGTTAGTTTTATTTTTAATTGAATAAAAGTACGGATGTACGCGGCGGTGTCATCCGTAGGCATTACCAAAAAAAAAAAAAAAAAAAAAAAAAAAGCGTTCGGCTCAACCCGAATCCCTAAAAATGAATAAATTGTTAGAAATCATTTATTAAATGATTTAAAAGTGAAATATTTTCTCACATTCTTTAAAATAAGATATTTATTTAATTTTTCGTAAAATATATTCATAAAAAACAAAATCAACAAATGGTGACCGGAGAAAGAGCACCCCTACAAAATTACAAATCCCCAACTCGACATAAAATAAAAAGAATTTTCTCTACGTATTTTCAAAATTGCTTTTAATATCCTCAAAGTAATAAAACATCCCTCTCCTTATTCATTTTATTTTATTTTATTTTTTCTTCATTATTTTTTTTTGTTTACTTACAAAAACTAAAAATTATCGAGCAACAAGAGGAATGTACCTTCTTATTTTGGTTTACTTAAAAGAAATGTAAATATTAACGAATAATCGTGTATTGTGTAATATAAGTTATAATATATCAAAATTTATTTTTTTTAAAAAAAAAGAAAATTAAATTTTTTTACTTTATAAAAAAAAAGGGTTAATAGACGTACCGGCGAAAATCTATAATTGTTACCCCAACTACGCTATTCGCGTGCGTAGTTGTTAGGGTCCCCAACTACGCTTTTGGGGAGCGTAGTTGAAATTCCAAAAAAAATAAAAATATCAGCTATGCTTGTGGGGAGCGTAGTTGGAATTCCCAAAAAAATTTTAAATTTTTTTTTAGGGAACTCTAACTACGCTCCCCAAGTGAGTAGTTGATATTTTTATTTTTTTTGGAAATCTAACTACGCTTCCCAAAAACGTAGTTGGGGACCTTATCAACTACGCACGCGAAGTGCGTAATTATGGTAACTAATAGAGATTTTCATCGGTACATTTAAAAATCACGAAAAAAAATGGTTATCTTTTTTTTTTAAAAGGGTAAAAAGTAAAACAAAGTTAAATTCCGTATATGATTATTTGGTTCTGAAAATCGGTAGTCCTTCAATTTTGGTAGGTTTGACCATTAAATTCCTGTTATAATCTGCGCAGGCGATACTTACGACCCCACTCTTCAAAAAAATGTGACCCGACCCGGCCCACATTGACCTGACACACTGCCCGTTTTAGTGGTCCAGACGGCCCAACCCGTAAAAAAAGCATCAAGATGTTTCCATGCAGTGTTTTGTTTTTATTATTTTTATGTTTCGATATAAGGCACGTGTTTTATTCTCCAATGTGTAGTGTCAATGTTTAATGAGTTGGTTGGTGTTCCTTAAGTTTCATAAAACTAGAGAAAATTCGTGGAGTATATTACGTAAAAAACAAATTTTGAAAATGCATCTGTTTAACTATTTTAATTTTTAGTCAAACAACATTTAGGGCATGTTTGGAAGCACCGGAAATGATTCCCGGTAACGGAATAATTTTCGAATCAATCAAAAATTACAATTGCTCTCTATTTTCTTTTGTTAATTACATTTTAATCCCAATATTTTTGTACGGCTACAACATCACCAATTTGGCCGGAAATGTTGCCATATTAAAATTGGTTAGTATGGTTATAGTTTGTATCGTTATTGGTGATTTTAAAGTTCGTATTAACGTACCGAATTTCTAAACACGGGATGTCACGGCTAGGACCTTCTAATAGGTACCGACTCTAGTTTGACAACAATCTCACTAGATTTATAACAAGCAACAAATGAAAAACGTATAAAAAGTAGTAATATCGTGCGCATAACATGAGATAACCTTGTACGAGATTAAATCTGCACACATTGAGACCGTACCGGACCGGAAATTAGGGTCCGGTTCGGTCCTGGACCGTAATTGGAAATTTTCAATTCGGTCCAAGATATTCCGGACTATATTTTTTATACTTTTAATATATTTTAACTAGAATAACATCCGGTCCGGTCCAAACCCATACCAAAACGGATTTAATCCATAGAAAAAAAAATATTTTAAAAAATATATAAATTAAAAGGTCCGGACCGGACCGTTTTGGACCGGACCGTGGTGGACCGGACTGTTACGGTCCGGTCCGGTCCATGGACCGTTTCATCCAAGTACTGAAATGGTCCCGTCCGGTCCGTGACTTTGGTCCAGTCCGGTTTGGACAGCCTTATACGAGATAACTACTAACATCATAACAAAATGTGAGATGTTTTATATGAATGCAATTTGAAAGGCCACCTAATCTATATGAATATGTGGACTCGGCCGACCATTCGCTTTGGATCACCCTATAACTTTCTTACCCTACAAAAATTCTAAAAAATAACGGTAAAACCATTAGCTAACAATCCTAGGCATCAACTAAGTACTACAATAGCGCAATCACACGTTAATGCGGAAAGCAAACACAACAACATGCTTGCACAAAAAACCTCATTATTATCTCTATTATGTGGTTTTCGCTTTAGATTCAAGTTATAGTGTGGCACGAGGTCTCTCGACCCTCACCTCCGTCCTCTTATCCAACATGAGTGGATCTAATGTATCTCTCCGTATACATGTATGGACTAGTCGCGAGAACATCCTATTCTCATGTCAAAGCTGAACAGTGATGTCACGACCCGTAATACATACACTTGGGTCTCATAATATAGTAACGTCTTTCTATTCATGTTATAATTATAATTCACATAGCACAAATCACTACAATAGCACACAACAATACGAGGTAAACTAGCTAAGTAAGTTCATGAGACTTACTTGTACCGGTAAAAACTCAACTACCGTTTATCTCATGGTATCAGACGTATGTGACCCCAAATGCTTGGTCAAATTGGAAACACAACTCAACATTACATTTTCATTTGTCTAGAAGGTTTCAAAATACTTTTAGGGCTAGAATGGACTAGTCGGAATTTATTTACAAGACTAGCCCCCAAACTTTTAGGTACATACGAATATAACCCAACTTTCTCTACATTATGTACAAGGCCAAAAAGTATTATAAACACCGTAATTAAATCTCATACCGTCATGTAAATGATAACTAAACTTCTCGGAAGCTTTGAAATTCTCTAGGGTTTCCAAATATACCTAATGCGTCGTCTCTTCAAAATTCTCAACCTCTTAACAAACCTACTATGGTCATCTGATTAAGCCTTTAATTGATCCATAGTTATGGGAAAAATCATGTATAATCTATGATACACTAACTATCAAAAAGTCAAGACAAAATAACCAATCACTTCCGCTAAACCTATAGAAGTTCTCAAATATGACTCCATAACCTTCAAATTTTATACTTAACCATTTTCACCAAAATTTCCGAAATAGATTTTTCAACTTAATTTCAAATGCTTACAAATAATAAGTCAATCATTCTAATTCAACTTCTTTTGTCATACGGGAATCTTTCGAAACTCGCCTCCGCTTCCATCTACCAACAGGAATAGATCAGCATTATTCGTTATCTGCGGGTCTGGGTTGCAAGAGCACATTCCAGTCTCCTGTAGAACTAGACAAGTGGTCACCGCCCCTAGTCCAGTTATCCGTTTAAACAATAATAACAACGCAAACAAGCCAAAACACTCAATCCAATATACGGAATGAAGCTAAGTAAGTCCAAGAGACTTACTTCACTCGAAGGTAACTCAAACGGTCAGAGAACAACTCAGTTTCCCTTAGAAAAGGAGTAAGAAAAGTCTGTTCACACAAGACATCACGAATCAAGAACAAAACGGTTGAGAAGTCTGTAACTTCTAGTCTCAATGATCTCTAAGAGATCTTCACATGTTAAGGGCTCGACCTTAGTCTTACAGCACACTCAGGGGGCAAAGAACATCCATAAGAATTAAGGAAAGGAACGAGGAAAGTAAGGAAGGAAGCAACTCACAAGAACGGAAGTTAATGCAGAAGAAACCGCAAGGGCGCCGGAGCAAGGTGCAGGGGCGGCTTGCCGTGGGGGTGGGGATGTGCAGCCGCGGGGGAGGATTCGTGACAATAAACACTGTCGGGGTTTCTCTCAACAAAAACTCTCAACAAGGGATCCAAAACTCGAACCTTTGATACAACCACGTCAAGACTCAACCTAAAGAGTCTGAGAACAACAATACATCAACAACGGGGGTGCCAACAAGAATCAAAGTTCAAACTTGATTCATGGAGAAGAAGAAAAGGAAGAACGAAAGACGAAAAACAAAACAGAAGGATGAGCATGCAACCACTACATGAACGTGATGAAGAACAAGGGAGGAAGAACTTACACGTTTAGCAAGATCACAGGAAGCAAGGCTGCAACACTCGAGGGTTGAAGAAAGCGTAAGCAAGAAACGGGGAATAAGAAGAAAAGACGGGAATATATAGAAAATGGGTGGGAAGATAGAAGGAAAGGCGTTTTAGGGTTTGGAAGAAGATAAAGAAGCCGACTCATAAGATAGAAAATTGGATATTTTATATATGGAAAGAAGATAAAACGAACGAAAATAGATCGGGCGCGATCTGTGGCAAATATGCAGGGGCGGATTGCCTGTTCCGCAGGGGCTGCCCCTTGTCACCACGGGGCGGTGACAAACACCTTTGCCGCTGGGGCGGCCTTCTTCATCGCGGGGGCGGTGAAGGTAGAAACTAGGGTCTTACATAAAAATTATATATATATATATATTCCAAAATTTTTTAAAAAAAATTACAAGAAAAAGAGTTTTTTAAAAAAAAGTTACAAATTTTTTTTAAAAAAAATATGTTTTACAAAGTTTATTGTATTTAAAAAAGAATATTTTCTACAAAAATAGTTTTTATAAGAAAATACTTACGAAGTTATTATTTAAAAAAAATTTAATATATATTTTTTAACATATTAAATATTATTAACTTGATTTAAAAAAAAATAAAATTCACATTACATAATTATTTCCCGATGACATGTAAGATTCCGGGTACCACATCATCGTCGGAGTTAGGATTTTTGATGGAAAAATAAGGCATATTAGTTTTGGTAAATACGTTGATAGTTTGTATCACTCGTATTAATATTCAAAGTTGGTATTATTTTGCATTGAATGTTGATAGTTGATATTATTTGGGGTTATTTTCCAATTTTTTTTATGGATAAATATTGTTATTAGGAAATATGTAAATAAATATTTCAAGCCTGGAAGCTGAGACAATGGTTTTTTTTGTTCATAAAGTACAATATTGTTTTATTGAAAAATATTGTAACGATCATTATATATTTGTTTAACTTAAAGTTATTTTGAATATAGGACTGTGACTAGACTTGGTTAAACTTGGAATTGGGACGGACTTATTAAAAAATGTACCCTTTTTTGGGACCGAACTCGAACCGAGTTCGAAATTCAGGCCTTTTCGTACTTGTTCGGTTTACAGCTTTGGTATCATTTTTTCTAAAAAGAAAAATTATACATACTAAATATAAAATAAATAAAACCATAACACATAAATCAACGTAGCCTAATGATCGTGGACATTTAAATCTTACCTTGAGGTCTCAACTCCGATTCCTACCATCATTATCGGAAACTTTGAGAGATTTATAAATTTGTTTTTGTATTTCTTATAGTTTTGCCCTTGTTTGTCTCTTTTCCTCCTCTAAAATGAATGTCTAAAAGAAGCCATGTGGAAAGCAATGAGAATAACACCGGAAAGATTGAGAGAAGCCATTGAAAAGAATCTGAAAGACTGAGAGAAGAAATGAAAGCTTCTCTAATAGATGGAGAATCATCGAAAATCAGTGAGAACCTGCACGGCTTTCAAAAAACACGAGATCCGATCAAGAACTAAAAACTAGTCGATTTTGAATTTTCAAGGGACGTGTTGCGTAGTTGGTGTGGGAATAGAGCTTTCAACTCAAAGAAGTCATGTATAAGACCCTAAAAGTTGAAGGATTAAAACCCTAAAAATTGGTCACGTGTACTAAAAATGCTCAAAGAATTGTCTACACAAGCAAAAAATGTCGCTAATGCATGAATTAATGTTATTTGACATAAAATGCCGATAGATGATTGAAATCCAGAAAAAACCTAAAATTTTATTGGAATTAATTAGGGAAATAGGATCCCTTAAAATTATGCTTTGTAAACTAGGTTTCTATATAAAAGAAAGAAAAAGTAGGTATGAAAACTAGAAGATAGAAGCAATACTTTCTTTAATTGAAATGATGGTGATTAGATGTTTACTTTTGGTTTAAATATCTTTTTTACATATTTACCTTTTATTTTTGGTAATATTTTTCTCATTATTGGGTATATGTTTATTGCTTTTGTGATATGTTTCTTATTGTTGAGTATGTCTAAAGTGATATTTTTGGGTATGTTTTATGGTTATCCAAACTGTGTTACAAGGATCAAATGTCATTTGGTATTGATGTTTGTGTACAATATCGATTTATGTAAATTTTGATTATGACAAATTCAAATTGGGTATGTTTTTATACGTGTATTGACTTTGTAGTATATTTCTTATTATTAAGTATATTTATAGTGATATCGTGGGTATAATTTATGGTTACCCAAAATGTGTTATAATGATCAAATGTCAAGCGAATTTTTGGGTAATGACCAAATGTCATTTGATATTGATGTTTGTGTACAATATCGAGTTTTGAAAATTTTGGGTATGACAAATTTAAATTGGGTATGGATTTTGTATTAAGTGATGTTTAAATTGGGTATAAATATAAAATATTATAAAACTTATGGATATTGTTTATTTTGATATTTGATTTATTGGGTATGTTGTTTTCGAGTATGTTTATGTACTTTGACAAATTTATTTTTGGGTATGATTGTGTCATTATTTGGGTAAGTGAATTTTTGGGTAAGCGGATTTTTCCTGGGCAGAGGGCTGCGTTTTTTTTGTCCCAAATTCCCTCCAAATGTCAATCAAAAGTGTCACAGTCAGCACTCACATCAGTCATCACTCATTAGTCATCACTTTTGAGCTCTATTTCTCAATTTGTAATTGGTAGAGCCTAAATTTCAACTCTATAGTGTAAAAGGCCCTTAATGCCAATTCAACCATTTTATTGTGTCACAAAATGTTGAACACGTTAAGACCGCCTCACATTGCGATTCAATGTAAAAACAACGTTTTCACGCAGAGAATCAATATGAAAACAATATTTTCACGTCGGAAGCCATTGTAAATATATCATTTTCACATTGAAAGACACTAAGAACAAGCCGATTTTCATGTCAGTTATCAACGTAGTTACCTTTTGTTCCCATCCGAAGTCATCGTAAGTCCATATTTATAATTCACGGTAAATTTGAACTGCGACTTTCGTTTTCGGTGTACCGCGACACTTTCCACAACTCGCACATGGTCTAAGTTCATACACGGTACATAGTGAATAAACTAGCACACTCATTTACACACACAAATAACCAAAGGGTCCACTCTTCATCACGTACACATAAGACAGAAACGTCTGTTCTTTATATATTTGGTTGAGTGAAGAAGTAGATGGGAAACACATGCACAATAAAGTCATACATACAAATTACAAAGAGTTGTAGCTACTTAGAAGAATGGGTAGAAGACCATGCTGCTCAAAGGACCAAGTCAACAGAGGAGCATGGTCTCTACAAGAAGACCAAATCCTCATCAACTATATCAACTCTCATGGCGAAGGCCATTGGAGAGATCTTCCTCAAAAAGCTGGTGTGTGTATATACCACATTTGATCAAAGCTTTATTATTTTTCATGTTTTTATTTTTTTTTACGGTTTTTTTCGCTTTGTGGTGATCGAATAAGGTTTGAATCGATGTGGGAAGAGTTGTAGGCTTCGATGGATGAATTATCTGAAACCGGATATAAAGAGAGGCAACATTTCTAAGGACGAAGAAGATCTCATCATCAGACTACATACTCTTCTTGGTAATAGGTAACTACTATTGCTTACTATACGTATTAAAACAAAATATGTTAATTTATTTCTTCTATTTATATTTTTGCAAATTATCATAAAATTAATAAATATCTTTTTTAATTTTATTTTATGCATTTAATAAAAACTATAACCCATAGTCAAAAACAATCATAGGCCCGTCTTGTATTTATGGTATTAGGTGAAAATAAAATACGTAACACACAATCACACACATATATATATATATATATATATATATATATATATATATATATATATATATATTATAGATCCTATCAGAACACCCCCTAACGTGAGAATATGAAAACAGATTCGTAATTATTATTAGTTTTGTTACGAAGGTGCCATATCGTTTAATGTATTATTCGTAGTTATTGTTGGTTGAGTGGATTATTCGTAGTTATTGTTGGATTTCTAATTATTATTATTCGTAGTTATTATTAATTATGATATCTACTCTAAATCTCAACCCTTAATACTCACCATCCAACGGTGTACGATTGTTCTCATGTTCTCACGGTATGGGTGTTCTCATGGGAAAAACACCCTCTCTATATATATATAAACGAATGAACAATATACAATATGTATTATGCAATTGCTTGTAAATCAATGTGCGATCGTACTTACATTGTGTTATGTTTGTTAGTTCGAAGTATTGTGAGTAACATGCATAATAAATTAATAAAAAATAGCAATTATAATCAAATTTATAAAAAAAAAATAGTTTCCTTATATAATAATTCGACGATTTTTCGAAAGAAATATTTTGATGTATATACATGTACAATAATATGTGATGTTGTGACCCCATAATAAATATATAGATAGGTAGAGTACGTATATGTATTTGTTGTGACTTGTGAGTCACGTACGTCCAACATATCTAACAGTCAAAAGTCTATTAACATCTATCAAGCAATCTTTATCAAAGAAAAAAAACATCTATGAAGCAATTAATATTTGGGAAGTATGTAGGGCTATTTATTCTTAATATCGTATCGTACCTTTACTGGGAAGACCAGAGATCGGGTCGGGTGGAAATTGGAGAAACAATTATGTTCAAATTTGGTAAAATTGTATTTAATTAATTCCTCATTATAGCCCGAAAGTTTGATTCACTCGTTTGGAAGCGCTAGGAATCATTTCCGGTAACGGAATGATTTCGAATCAATAAAAAAATTATGTTTGATTAGAGACATTTTCACACATGAAAGTAATACCTTCATTTCCATTTCCTTTCCTTACCCTTAACCGATTCCATTCCGTTTCTATTCCACTGCTTCAACCAAACGGACACTTAGTGTATATAATTCATACGCTCTAAATGAACCTGTTTATTAGATATTTTTTTAATCATTTCTATAATTTCGGGTCTGAAGGGTGAAATAAGTGTTCAATTAGATTCACACTTGGGTTAGAAAGTAAAATTGTATTTAATTAATTTCTTATTTATGGCCCGAAAGATAAATTGATTTAATTAATTCTGCACTTGAGATGTTAAAGAGAAATTGAGTTTAATTAGTTTCGCTTTTCGGAAGTAAAATTGAGTTTAATCAATTCCACGCTTGAACCACGAAACCGAAACTAAAAAAAATATTTTTAAATGACATAATTGATTCCGCACCTGCGGGATTGAGTAATTTTATAAATAAATATATGGGTTCATCTAACGATTAACATGACCCAAACATAGAACCAACATACGTATTAAGAAAGGTTGATTCAGATGAGGAGACTATTTGGGTAGAGAAGAATAAATTTTGTTGTTTTTTTATACTATTTACTTCAGTTTTAACTCATTTATTTTTTGAAACAATTTGATTTACTAAGCTTTTTTTAGTTTTGTATTTAGTAAAGGTACCCCTTGAGAAAAGAGTGTGTAGAGTTTGAAAATAAATACAAAAGGTTGGGGTACATTTACTTAATTGAAACATTAAAAAGCCTAGTTACTACTTTAGTTTTTTGAAAAAGGCCTAGTTACCAAAATTGCCCTTTATTTTTTCATCTAAAAAAAATTAAACATTAATACTCAAAAATAAAATGAACGGATAATACATGTTGAGATGTAAGGAAAGAAAACGTATCACATCGATAATCCATGACATTGTGACTTATGAGTCATATATTAAGTTCATGAGTTACTCTTATTGTTAATTGATTTTAGGAAGAACCTCTAAGTACGTATCTGTAGGGTTCGTTAGATGTATGCATTCTACATACAAAAATATAAAAATAATATATACATATATATGTATATATAGGATGAACCTCTGAGTATAGATCATATGGGAATAGACTTTATCGTGTAATCATGAGAACAATTCGTAGTTATTATTAGTTTTGTTACGAAGATGTCATATCGTTTAAGGCAGTATTCGTAGTTATTGTTGGTTGAATGAATTATTCGTAGTTATTATTAATTTCAGAATATTATTTATCAAAATAATTATGATATCTACCCTCAATCTCGATCCTTAATACTCATCAACTGACGATATAAGATTGTTCTCATGATTACACGATGATTACACGATAAGACTGTTCTATATATATATATATATATATATATATATATATATATATATATAGCCGGACTATTGAAGATAGTAGATGGATAAATGTATTTTGTAATAATTAGTTTGGGGAAGATATACGTACGATCTACCATTTTGAGATCGATGGTCCATCTATATTAAAGGTTGAAATTGAGTACTCCTTTGTTTTTTTTTTCTTCATAAGTTTAACTTTATTTACTCGTCTTTCTACTATTTATAGAATATAATTTTAATATTCTTCCAACTTACTCTTCTCCTAATCCATTAAAACATTAATTTCCCCAAAACTCGACAAAAGATTATACTAAACAATCCTATTATCGTAACTCAACCTATGAAGAATATATAGTGTCTTTGAAACCTTCATCGTTGGAAGGATTTGCTTCCCATCTATTTTACATGAACAATTTAAGACCATTTATTTGTCGATTTATTGCTAAAAGGCGATAAATATTTTTTTTTACCCGAATGAAAATATGAAAAGTTTAAGAAAATACCCCCTATAACTAGAGCATGTTTGGTATAATGCGAGTTCTCAAGAGTTTTATAAAAGGTAAAAAATTAATTTAACTTATATTGTAAGTTTTATGGTAAATTTAATAAAAAAAGATAAATAAAAATAAAATAAAATAACGCCAACGTCCGAAACCCTATGTCGACTTATTTATTGTTTGGTTAAAATGGGCATGGTATGACAATTTATTAAGGGACATGGACACTAATGCCCAAATATTGAACGTCCGTGTCATTTTCGTTTTGCTGAAAAATGGACGTCAATGTCCAAAATCTTTTTTTGTAAATAAAATTTTATATTTACACGTTATAAATATCTTAAAAAAATAATGAATTAATTAGGAAAATAGGACCCCTTGAAATTCTCTTTTGCAAACTAGGTTTCTATACAAAAGGAAGAAAAAATAGGTATGAAAACTAAAAAATAGGGGTAATAATATCTCTAATTGAAATGATGGTGATTAGATGTTTATTTTTGATTTAAGTATCTTTTTTACATGGATTGGTTTTGTAGTATATTTCTTGGGTATGGTTTTGGGTATGATTGTGAAAATAGAGACAATATATTTTTTGACAAATTTATTTTTGCGTATGATTATGACATTATTTGGGTAAACGGGTTTTTGGGTATGCTTTTATATGTTATTGGCTTTGTAGTATATTTCTTATTATTAAGTATATTTTTAAAGTGATATCGTGGGTATGTTTTATGGTTACCCAAACTGTGTTATAATAATCAAATTCAAGCGAATTTTTGGGTAATGATCAAATGTCATTTGATATTGATGTTTGTGTATAATATCGAGTTTTGAAAATTTTGGGTATGACAAATTTAAATTGGGTATGGTTTTTGTATTAAGTGATATTTAAATTGGGTATAAATATAAAATATTATCCAATTTATGGATATGATTTTATTTTGATATTTGATTTTTTGGGTATGTTGTTTTCGAGTATGTTTATGTACTTTGACAAATTTATTTTTGGGTATGATTGTAACATTATTTGGGTAAGCGGATTTTTGGGTAATAGGTGATAAAGTAAGAATGTTGGAAATTCCTTTTTCTGATTGATGTGACATGTGAGATAGTACAACATGTCACATCCGATGGGTTGTCAAATTTTGCCCTCTTTTGTACTCTATTCCCTCTATTCTATTTTATAGGGGGTCAAAATACCAATCCCAAATAGTATGAGTCTTCTTTCTCAATTGATTTGCTTAAAATGCTAGTTTGCCAATTTTGCCAAAAATAATTCAGAAGAAATGGCGTCAGCGCTAAGAGTATAAACTCAATCAACGCCTTTAAAATGTGATATTTTTAGCCCCTTAATAAATTTAAGATCATGTATATAGGTTTTTAATTTATTAATTTATTGCTAAATAAAGACCGATAAGAAAAAAAATCTCCGAATTAAAATATAAAAAGTTCAAATAAATAAGCGAAGGTACTATCTTCTTAGTTATTATTTCATTGAAAATTGATTAAATTTTACTATAAAGTTACACAAACTTGAACCATTAATCTATAAATCAATGTTTAGATTTAGGGCCCGTTTGGTTCCAATTCCGGAAACGGAATGAAAACGAATTTAGTCCATATGTATATCCATATTCATGAAATATTTTGGAATCATTCTCCATGGTTTAATGAAAAATGCACTTGCTTCCTCACATTTTGTTACCCTATAGGGTATCAAAAGTAATCAAACTCTCATCCAATTACTACAAACCACAAGGAATGATTTCAAAAATTTTAATGAATAAGGGTATACGTATTGACTAGATTCGTTTTCATTCCGTTTTCGATTCCGGAGTTAAAACCAAACGGGCCCTTAGTCTACTCTCAAGTCTCAACTCATACCTTTATGAAAGATTAGTTTTAATTAATATTTTAAGAATTGTGCTATTTATGTATAATTTTATTCACTTATAAAATTTAATTTCACGCGATCAAACCAAACCCTAAGTATTACAACATTTACTTATTATTTTATGTAATTTGTTATTTTTTACTTTGGTGTGCAGATGGTCTTTAATAGCCGGAAGATTACCGGGACGAACAGACAATGAAATCAAGAACTATTGGAACACAAACCTCGGAAAACGGTTTTCAACAAATAAGAAACCATCACCTTCTATCTTAACAAAAAAGAAGAAAGTAAAGCTTGATCAAATTTCAAAGAATAATCCCAATCTAGTTCAAACTAAGCCAATTCGTCTTAGCAACCGGAATTCTTTCAAAAATCAAGATCAAGGAAGCCACCATCAACAAATTGGATACAAGCAACTTGCAAAGGCAATGAGTCATGATCAAGGAAGATGCTCAAGCAACCATACCAATACAACCACACCATCAACACCGGAGTTAGAGCCGAACGATGATTCTCTCGGGTTTCTCATGGATTTGGATACGAGCAACATCGACTTTGTCTTTGAGCAAGATCAAACACATGCACAAACCAACAACTTAGATGATCATTTTCCGAGGAATGAGAATGATCAAATGTTCAATACGAATGATGTTGGCGATGATCCGAGTAAGAATTTACGCTCATTGCCTTGTTCTGATCCGTTAATCGACGCAAATGGTATTGAGATCAAGATCGAGGATAAGTTAGATGAGGATCAAGAGATAACGTGTGCACCAAGTATGGAGATTAACCTAATGCTGGAGCTCAAGAAGATGGCTTCTTTCCTTGATGTGGATGATGAATGGAATAACATCTGATTGGAGGGTTCAATTATCAATTTGTTCATTAAACATGCTTATGAGTACATGAGTGTAAGTTTATTCAGATATATTTTATTTTTTTTGAAAGTGTAAATTAGGGTTGAATGGGTTACTAAAGCTTTTTTTTTTTTCTATGGTTGTTACGTAATGCATATATGGAATGCGAATAAGTATTCTCGAACTACTTGGGAGCTACTAGTATCAGTGCAGATCCGGTCTTTCATTCACGAATGAAACATATAGCACTTGCATACCATTTTGTTCGGAAGCAGGTTCAGAGGGGAGCTCTCTGTACGAGTCAGCTTTGTATCAACTGATGATCAACTAGCCGAAATACTGATCAAAACATCTGCTTCGTCCACGGTTACAAGATCGCACAAGTTAAGACTCACTAAAGCACAGCTTAACTTAAGGGGAATATCAATAACAATACTGAATTAGTCTAAGATTGATCAAATTCATTTTCTGATATTAGAGAGATTCTAGGGTTTGTTATTTTCCTATCTTTCTCTTGTATACATAAATCTCTTGATCATCATCAATATTTCATACTTTGTTTGCGGAGACAATAATTAGTTGATGATGGATATCTTAACTTGTTATAAAATGTGGTGAATTTGCAGTTATCATGGACATTTGAGAAGGAAGGCACAAAACTGGAAGCAAGTGAAACCCATAGCTTCAACTTAATCTGGTTGTTCTTAGTATGCAGTATGCATGAATGATTTAGATTCACTATGTAGAGAGAATGATGAGTTTGAGTCTGCAGTATACGCAAAGATACTAACAACTCTAGTTTTTTTTTTTTTTTTTGAAAGAGGTAAATAAACTGTATTGAAGAAGAAGAAGAAGAAGATCAGGATATACAGCAAAATTCAAAAGGCACAAACTAAAGTAAAAGAGTGTTGCGGGATTGTGCAATGGTTCTAAGGTGATGAATGATGCTCCTAATACAAGAGAGAGAGGAAGGGAGATATTATTGTGGATCTTAGCGTTCTTGGACAACTATATAAAGTAGATAGTAGTGGTGAGCTGAGTGTAGATCTTGGAGGCAGACTTAGAAGGCCACGCTCCCGAGTGAAGAAGCACCTACTGAATGAGAGAACCCTAGTTGAACCTACACGCAAGTCTTTCGGGATTCCATTTAAAATCAATTGGCAATAGGAGAGATAGCCCTCAGATTTATACGTTAGGTTCACACGGTATCACATTTCCACACATTAACATAGATGATGGTTGGTTTGAAAGGACCGGAGGTGGGAAATCTGGAGAGGACAATATGATCCCGAAGCTTGAGGAGTTGCTTCCAAAAGTGGCTATCTGTAGAGCAAGAGTGAGCATTCCTAATGGATTGGGATCTGAGAAGGTTAGAGGAAGCCCAAGTGAACCAAATAGAGGAGTTAGGCGTGTCAAGGTCAAACATGAAATTGGTAAGGCAAGCTTGGTTCCAAGAAAGAAGTTCATTGAAGTTGAGACCACCTTCAGAGACTGGTCTCCAGACATGATCCTAGATTCCTAGGCAATGAGGCTGGGAGAGGAGGAGCTACATCCCGACCAAAGGAAGGCTCTAAATTGACCTTGAATTTTGCCGATAATATTGGTAGGGAGAAAAACAATGCGACTCCAAAAAGAATGAATGCCATAGAGGATGGAGCAGATGATTTCAAATTTCAATAGACTTTGGTACTAAATCTAAACCTGAAAAACCTAAACCAGTGGTTAAGGAGGTTTATACAAAAAAGGGCAAATAAGATAAATCCGCTTTAAAAATTAAAAAAACTAACAAAATCGGCGGTTAAACCTCCGGTTACCGCCGGTTCGTCAAAGTGACAAACATAAACCTAAACTGTCGATTGACGGGTTTACCAAACCGACAAACCTAAATTGTCGGTTTGACCAAACCGGCGATCGGCCTTTGGTTCTAAGAGATTGGTTACTGATAATAAATCAGCTTTGAAAAAGATCACAGTTCGTCAGCAAAAGGAAGATGGGTGACTTGCGGTCTATAACATGAGTAGCCAGATTTATTTGTTTATTCAGATAAAATGATGGTTATGAGAAATATCCATACTAGTAATGAGGTTTATTGGTACACACTTATTGTAGCAGATTGGATTCTTGACTAGATAATGTTAGTCAAATGGATGGTAGCCACAAGTTTTTATCATTTAAGGTTTAAAGTTGTAGATGGATTTTGGTTTCGGGTTTGATTCAAACCCGATCCGAACCCGAACAAATCTTACCCTTCTGTATTTCTTTGAAAACTATGCCTTGAAAGCTAGAATTATGCTACAGCAAATAGTTTCATTTGAATACTATTTCAGATATATCTGAATTCATTGGAACGCCATTCAACAAGTCAACACAAATGATGAAGAATTAAGACAAATAAAGTAGCTCAACTAAAACGTTATAAGATTCCCTAATAAGTTAATCAAGATCGATGATGCGTCGAAGACCACCCAAAAATAAATTAATCAGCCGACACAACTGTGTTTTTTATTTTATAATTTATAAAGACAAACTCATCATTACTCTCATCCAGATATCCACACCCACCATTCATCTCTACTTTCTATTGTCCAATCAAAACGCAGCGTATCGATCCCCACATACCCAATTATCCTCAAACAGCCCATCTAACCAATCTTCTTCTCCAGCGTGGATCAATGGCGGAAGTGGATGAGCAACAGCCGGCATGGGAGGAGCTTTTGGGCAGCCGTGACTGGGAAGGGCTACTGGATCCACCGGACGTGGATCTCAAGCGGTTGATCCTACGCTGTGGTGATCTCATCCAAGTCACCTACGACACCTTCATCAACGATCAGAATTCCAAATACTGCGGTTGCAGTCGCTACGGCAAGAAATCGCTCCTCCATAAAGTTCTCTTCCCGGAGGCCGACGACTATGATGTCGTCTCTTTTCTATACGCCACCGCTCGCGTCAGCGTTCCGGAGGCGTTTCTCTTGAAATCACAGTCCAGGGAGCGGTGGGACCGTGAGTCCAACTGGATTGGCTATGTCGCTGTTTCCAACGACCGTCTTGCTGCCCAGCTCGGGAGGCGCAACATCTATGTCGCCTGGCGCGGCACCACTCGGAACTATGAGTGGATTGATATCCTTGGGGCTGATCTTGACTCCGCTCAGGAGCTTCTCCGCCAGTCACCGGAGGACGACGACGACGACCATGTCCCCAAAGTGATGAGGGGGTGGATGACCATCTACGTTTCCGATGACCCCAAATCCCCCTTTACTAAAACCAGTGTCAGGACTCAGCTTCTCGCCAAGCTCAACCACCTCATTCAAAGGTTTTTTTTTTCTTTCAATTATTCAATTTTTTTTAAAGAAAATTATTAAAATTCTTAGGCGTCCGGATCAACACGCACGTGCGTTCGATATGCGTTCGACATGCGTTGAAACTAGCATGTGATATTCACTTCGTCGGAATTTCTCATGCTATTATAACAGTTTGATCTCATATGAATATAAATAGGCTTATGTATTGAACTCGAACTCGAATGTGCGATAAAATTCCACGTACAGTGGCGTAGCTAGGCGTTTGGAGGAGGTCATGACTCGGTTAAAATTTGAATATATTTTTACTATTGTATAGTAAATCACAATTTCACCCTAGTTGAGATGATAATCCTTTTAAAAATTGGTAGTGACAGGTTGTCCCGGCTCCGCCACTGCCCATAGGGTTGTGCATATGGTCGGGACAATAGGCCGTAAATTAATAACACCCTGGACGTAGACCAGTCTGGTTTTGGATTGGACCGGTTTGTACCTAAATTATGCAATTTTGGTGAGGTTTTTTTCGTTCTAAACCGGACCCGGACCGAACCAGACTGGACTTGATCGGACTGGACCGGATATTCGCAGTTTACGGTTCAACCCGGGTTACGGTTTATTCGGTCCAAAACCGGACTCGGACCGTAACCCGTGTTTTAAAAAAAAACATGGGCTGACTGCCCATGTGGTCTTCAATCTGCCGGAATTTAACCTATACTAATCTTTGGACTGCATATATGTATGAACTGAACAGGTACAAGGAGGAAAAGTTGAGCATCACATTCACAGGCCACAGCCTAGGAGCAAGCCTGTCCGTAGTGAGCGCCTTCGACGTTGTCGAGAACCTGACGCAATCGATCCCGGTCTGCGCCATCATCTTCGGATGCCCGAAAGTCGGAAACAAAAACTTCAACGACAGATTCAACTCCTACTCGAACCTCAAAGCCCTACACATCAAGAACACGATCGACCTCATCCCCCACTACCCGACCCGGATCATGGGGTACGTGAATACGGGCACGGATCTGATCATAGACACTCGAAAGTCTCCTTACCTTAAGGATTCGAAGCAACCCGGTGACTGGCACAACCTTCAGGCGATGGTCCACGTGGTCAATGGGTGGAACGGCAAGGATGGTGAGTTTAAGGAGAAGATAAAGAGGAGCTTGGCTTTGGTTAATAAGTCTTGTGACTTTCTAAAGGATGAGTGCATGGTGCCGGCGTCGTGGTGGGTGGAGAAGAACAAGGGGATGGTTCTCAAGGATGGGGATTGGGTGATGGGTGAGCTCGATGAAGATGATTTGCCTGTTCCCGAGTCCGATGAGACAAACACAGAGGATTGATTGCTTGTGCTTTTTTTGTCATTTATGTGCATGGTCTTGTCTTGTGCTCTTGTATTTGTAAACATTGTGTTCTCTTTGACTTTTGTACTTGTTTGCTTCCACATTTCAAGTTCATTCAACTCTATTTCTAAATTTCTATCTTCATTTTTTTCCATGAAAAATAGGAATTCAATTCGATAGACAGAACTACGAATCAAGTGGTCACATAGTGACGGACGGATTAATCGTTTATTGTAAATGATTAATTTTAGCATTATAAATTTAATTTGATCACAATTATCTTTCGTTTTAAGTTTTCTAGTCCAATAAATGAACAATAATTATAAGAAATGTTCTTGAAAATCGGTGTAAATGATTAATTTTAGTTTTAAAATTTTTTTTATTGGTTTAAAAGAAGGTTGAATATTAATTAAGTGATAAGATTTAAAAAAACTTTACAAAATCTATATTATTTAATATTTTTCTTAAAAATTGTGTCGAAGGCTAAAATGACAGTTATTTTTTATCGGAGGGAGTAATAATATAAGAAACGACAAAAATTTATATTGGTTCACTAGTAATGACGTCCACTTTGAAAATATTTTATTAGGACTTTCAAACTATAAGATAAGCAAATTTTATTGAGGGGTTTCATATTAAAATGAGACTCTGATCCGAACCCAAGATGACTTTGCCTCCCGGACCCCGGACAAGGAGGACGAAGCCTCCTCAACCCCTGTCGGAATCTGTGAAGTATGACATTCAAGGCATATCAACCATTGTAATTTGATAAGCCAAAAAATATAAGAGTAAAATGAGGGGAATACGTAGGTTTTGTAACCATGAGCATGTGCCTCAAGTTAAAAATGTGTACAAACTAGACGCTTCAAATTATATAAAAAAATATATTAAAATAAAAAGGGATATTAAGTAAATCTGAATATATTTATCTCTCCATTTAATAAGCAATTAATTGTTATAAAATGGGTAAGTAAATATATTTCTCTCTCCATTTAATAAGAAATTAATTTTTATAAAACGGGTAAGTAAATATCTCCATAAACGGGTAAGTAAAACGCCATATCTTCTTCTTCTAACAAACATTTGTTCATCCTTGCGTTCTGTTACAAAATGTGTACGTCATTACAGATCTGTGGAACATAATTGCATTGGGACGATTCAGTTTGTGTATCTGGTATCATATATTAAATGTGTCTTCAATATGTCAAAATATGAACATAACTGGAATATGTCGAAATATGTACATAACTGGAAGTCCATTATGTATTACTTGTGTATGTTGGAAATATGTGCACCATTACCTGTGTATGTTGAAATATGTACATACTTGGAAGTGTTGAACGAAGAATGAAAATTGTGTATGCGTTGTGTATCACTTGTGTATGTTGGAATATGTACATAACTGGAAGTGGTGAACGAATATGTTTGTGTAAGATAGAGTCGTCTTCTTCGAAAACTTGTGTACAATCGACAAAGATAACATACTTGGAAATGGCGATTGAAGATAGACGATTCGCAATTTCGAGAATCCTTTGTTGTAATTGGTAATTGATTGAAGAAGACACCTCGAGAAGAATGGAGATGACGAAATTACTTCCGACTACAAAGAGGGTTTTTTGCTTTGATTTTGATCACCTCTTGAATGGAGAAAATGACGTTAATTTGAGATTCTGAAATCTCAAGCACAGTAATTACCTTTATTAACCGGTTTTCTATTTTATCTTAACTACTATATTTTAGCTTAATCTTCTCAAAATATAAACACCAAAGTTGAGCACAATAGACCAAGGACCCATCCAAGAGAGGCAAAGAAGAAAATTGAGCAAGGAAAGCGGTGAGAAGACGTTGACCAAATAGAAAGTTTACCCGAAATACATTGAGAACGATAGTGAAAGTTTCATATTTAACTAGACTCGATTAAAAACCGTTAGATCTCGATCACACATCAATGATCCTTTCCAAACGAAACCCCACCCACCAACAAAAACTCCCAAGCCAACAAATACGACCCAAAATAGGAACCAAACGTACACCAATTGCTCTCAAATGATACTAAAATTTGTGACTTAACCGTTGAGAAGAAGGTGGGCCAACCAAGTAGTCTGTATCTTCAATTTAAAAAAGCTCGTAGCTTTGATCATACACGTTTTACTTATTTAGACAACTGGACACATTAATTGGGAAACCCACTTTAGCAACTTTTGGTTGCAGTACCACAGCCAGAAAGATTTAGAATCCAAGAACAGATCAAAATCATTAGTTTACAAACAAATTTTTTTGTAAGATCAACTTTTAAATTTTACAGTAGCACATCTTAGTTCTACCCTTCAGATCTAAGGTTGTTCAGGTGTATCGATTGATTTTAAGATGGAATTCAACATATAAGATATGAAATTGGTTGAAAATAGAAGATACACATTTCTAAAGAGGTGAATAGAATGCCCACGCTGACATATATTCTCAATCATATTAACGAGTCATACGGAAATTTTCAATCCGTTTTTAGAAGAGATATAATTGTAAAATTTCCGATATAGACGGAACGTAAAACGGAATCATGTGTATACAAACGTACAACCGCGTTAGACCCATGCTCAACCTATGAGCTCATTGACTTCCATTCTAAAACCAATTCCAATAAAAAGAGTGATATATTGACCTTATACACTGATCTCGGTTTAGATGTGAAAAGTTATTAGCCCTAGTCTAATGAACCCATGATAAGTGGTACGTGACTAAACCTAGATTTCAATTGCATGAATCTACAGTGAAATGAATCTTTTGAGCCACTCAAGATTTGAAGGGTCCTCATTGGAGAAGTCAAAGAAATCATCAGCATCAAATATGTGAGATTGTGAATAATATTCCCCTTAGGGTTTCCATCGACAGATGGATTGTATTTATAATAAACGTATTTACAATAATTACATAGGGTGCCCTCTATTCTACTCTATTTACAATATGAGATCTATCATACCCCCGCAGTCAAAACTGGAGGAGGCATTACAGTAAGACTGGATCTAAAATCTAGAAACAACTGTTTTGGGAGACCCTTAGTAAAAATGTCGGCATATTGAAAAGCCGAAGGGACGTGGAGAACACGGACATGACCGCGGGCAACTTTATCTCTGACGAAGTGAATGTCAATCTCGATATGCTTGGTTCGTTGATGTTGAACCGGGTTGCTGGCAAGGTATGTCGCAGATATGTTATCAATGTAGATCATAGAGGCTTTAGAAAGGGGGCAATGAAGCTCAAGCAGTAAATTGCGTAGCCAGGAACATTCCGACACAACATTGGCAACTCCTCGATATTCTGCCTCAGCGCTAGAACGGGATACCACAGATTGACGTTTGGCAGACCATGAGATTAAAGTGTCATTGAAGAAGACACGGTAACCGGAGGTAGAGCGGCGAGTATCAGGACATCCAGCCCAATCTGCATCTGTATAAGCAATAAGATCTGACTTCGGAGAAGGAGAAATGGTGATACCTAATGAGGAGGTGCCTGAAATGTAGCGAATGATGCGCTTAAGGGCAGCAAAGTGAGTTTCTCTGGGGTCGTGCATGAAAAGGCAAACTTGTTGCACTGCATAACTGATGTCGGGACGTGTGAAAGTCAGATATTGAAGCGCCCCTGCAAGACTTCTGTACAATGTCGGGTCACTGACAGTGGGACCAGAAGAAGCACTGAGTTTTACAGAGGTCTCAGCAGGTGTAGTAGAAGGTTTGCAATTTGTCATGTTTGCACGGTCAACAATGTCCTTGGCGTACTTCTCCTGCGATAAGAATAAGCCCGAAGAACTCCGACTAACGGAAATGCCCAAGAAGTAAGATAACTCTCCGAGATCCTTAAGAGCAAATTCCTTGCCCAAAAGAATGATCAGATTGGTACGCAACTCATCAGAGGATGCAGTAAGGATGATGTCATCAACATAAAGAAGCAGGTAGGCAATGTTGGATCCATGACGGTAAATGAAGAGGGAGGAATCGCTCTTGCTGCCGATGAATCCAAGGTGAAGCAGAAAACTTGCAAAACGTTGAAACCAAGCTCTGGGTGCCTGCTTAAGACCATAGAGAGACTTCTGCAGTAAACATACATGATTAGGTTTAGATGAATCATGAAAACCAGGAGGCTGAAACATATAAACCGTCTCCTTCAAATGTCCATGCAGGAAGGCATTTTGAACGTCTAGTTGATGGATGGACCAAGAACGAGAAACTGCAAGGCTGAGAACTGTCCTGATAGTGGCCGGTTTCACAACTGGGCTGAAAGTTTCATCGCAGTCAATGCCAACCTGCTGTGAGCATCCATTGGCTACCAAACGAGCCTTATACCGTTCAAGGGAACCATCAGACTTGTACTTATGGCGAAAAATCCACATACAACGCACAATGTTAGCATCAAGGGGACGAGGAACCAGTACCCAAGTCTTATTTCGCATAAGGGCTCGATATTCGTCGAGCATGGCATGATTCCAGTTCGGATCTTGGAGAGCTAAATTGTGGGATTTGGGGATAGGCGAGATAAGTTGGGATGATGGTGTAGTGGTAACGGAGAGGTCGAATATAGGTTTAGGCTTGACAATACCGGAGCAGCTTCGAGTCCGGGGTCGGTTGGGCGCAGACGCAGGAATGTCCGTAATTAAAGGTTGGGCAAGGGGAGCTGTTGTTGTCACTGAGGAATGTGGGACAGCAGATGGGCTGGGATTGGAGGATTGGGCTGCTTGTGTCACTGGAGGTGGGCCTGGGACGGATGGCAAGGCGCGGAGGTGGGCCTGGGCATGGGTCTGGCCGGTGTGAGTGACAGCAGGGACAGAAGGTGGGCCGGATAAGCTGTTGGAGGAAGGCGGGCCGGAAACAGTACAAGGGGAAGGTGGGCCGAACGCAGAGTGTGGGCCGGAGGTCATGGGTGATGGGGAAGGGGCCGGGTGGGCCTGGGCTGTTGCAGGGAGCATATTTTCCAGCTGGGCTCTATGGTAGCTGGAAAATCCACTATCATCACACTATGAGACGTAATGTTCCGGGTTGAAAGATGAGCGATTAGCAAATGGAAAACTCGATTCGTCAAAAATCACATGACGAGATATAAAGAATTTTTGTGTTGCTAGATCTAGACATCGATATCCTCTATGGTGTGGTGGGTAACCAAGAAAAACACATGGAGAAGATCGAGGTTGGAGTTTGTGAGACACGGTGGCGCTTTGATTAGGATAACAAAGACAACCGAAAACGCGAAGGTGATTGAAAGACGGTGTTGTAAGATACAACACTTGAGTGGGAGACTTATTTTGAATGGTGGTTGAAGGAAGAATGTTCAACAAATAGCAAGATGTCTCCAAAGCAAAAGGCCAAAAAGAGACGGGAATTGAAGCGTGAAAAAGAAGCGAACGCATCATGTTATTGATCGTTCGAATGATCCGTTCGGCTTTTCCATTTTGGGGAGAAGTGTGAGGACAAGAGAAACGAAAAATAATACCATGAGTGCAAAAGAAATTATGGAAATCAGAATTGTTAAATTCACGTCCCATGTCGCATTGAAAACTCTTGATATTGGCTTGAAATTGCGTTTTTACGAGTTGATGAAATTGCACAAACAATTGAAAGACTTGTGATTTAAATTTAATGGGATAAATCCATAAGAAATGGGAAAAATCATCAAGAAATAACAAGTAATATTTGTAACCTTCCTTACTTGGAATCGGGGAGGTCCAAAGATCACTATGAATAATGTCAAAAGGTGCAATGGAACTAGTATGTGACCGATCAAAAGACAAACGATGATGTTTTCCTAATTGACAAGCATGACAAAGAGAAAGCAATTTTGTCTTATTGCATTTAAAAAAAGATGAATTTCGAAGAAAATCAAACACCGGCATGCCTGGATGACCTAAACGGGCGTGCCATATGCTCGATGACTCAGCGGAAAGTGCATGATGTGGACCGGTGGGTGGACTCGTGACTGGGTAGAGGTCTCCGGAACTATTACATCTCATGCGTGTTGTCCCCGTTTGCAGATCCTTCACGGAAAAACCAAAAGGGTCAAATTCTATAGAGGCACGGTTATCGGTAGTAAAACGTCTAACAGAGACTAAATTTTTGACTATTTGTGGTGCGAGAAGGACATTGGAAAGGCGGAGAGGTTGTTTTGTGGTGGGAAGAATGGCATCACCAAGACCTGTAGATGGAATTTGCATACCATTTCCAACAATTATCGAATTTAATTTACCATTATACGAAAAAGACGAGAGAGAACCTGGATTATTCGTCATGTGTGATGTTGCTCCCGTGTCCATGTACCATAAATTATCCGCTGGATTCAACGACATTGTAGCGAAGGATTGATCGAGAGTGGTTGGCTGCTCCTGCATATAATGGGCCTGTGGCTGTGATGGTCCAGATCCAAGGAGGCCGGCCTGCTGAGATGGAAAGGGGCTGGGCGGGCCATGATATGGGCTTGCAGGGAAATGGGCCGGCCACTGTTGGCCTGAAGAGGAGAGCGCACCGCTGGGAGGAGGCGGGAAGGAAAGATGGGCTGGCCACTGTTGGGCCTGTCGATTGGCCAATACCCATCCGACATTGGGCCTAAAGACATATTTTGTCTGGGCCTGATGTGAAGCATTGGTCCGGGCTTTAGTCTTCTTATTGCGGGCCCTGGACTTACTGGGCTGGTCAGCTGAAGCCGCAGTGGATGACGCAGAATCAGAGGAGCGAGATCCTGCAGTAAGGGCTGTTGCGGGATTGCCGGATTGTGCCGCAAGTCTCGTTTCTTCAAGAAGAAGTTGAGATCGAGCTTTAACAAAACTCGGTAGTGGATCAGTTTGCTGAATAAAACTTGCCACGGCGTTGTATTCTGCCGGCAAACCGGATATCAATTGAAGAACTAGTCGAGTAGCCGGAACCGGAGATCCGACACCCTTGAGTTGATCGGCCAATGATTTTAGGTGCTGGCAAAAAGCATTAACGGAAGAGAAGCTGGATAACTTACAATTTGAAAACTCGTGTTCAAGATATACTGCACGAGTATTCTTATTGTCCTGAAAAATATCCTTAACTCGATTCCATGCCTGGAGCGCAGTGTCATCAGAATCTAGAATTTGAAGAAGAATGTCGCGAGAGACCGTACTGTAAATCCATTGGAGAACAGTGGCATCAACTTGAAGCCATAAGGAGTTGTCGATGTCCGTGGGTCGTGGAACTGCTTCATCAATGTGATCCAGAACATTATGGGCTTTCGCAGTAACGCGAAATAGAGTAACCCAAGATGTGTATGGTGTGTCATGATCAAGCACAAGAGCGATGTTGTTCTTGATGTTCGAGATTCCGAGAGCGGAGTGAAAAGAGGGTTTCTTGTCGGCAGCCATCGAGATAACTGGACTAGAAAGTTGACGGTGAAGCCGGAGGCGAGGGGAGAACCTCAACGGATGGCCATCGGTTGGAGAGAGTGCGGAAGAAGGGTTTAGAGAACGTAGTAGTCTGATACCATGTGAGATTGTGAATAATATTCCCCTTAGGGTTTCCATCGACAGATGGATTGTATTTATAATAAACGTATTTACAATAATTACATAGGGTGCCCTCTATTCTACTCTATTTACAATATGAGATCTATCAAAATACACTTGGCTCTGATTCATCTGCCTTTGAGGATTCCTCAAAATTTTTGATTTGGGTATTTGGATCTAATCTCAATACTGTTTCTGAGCAGGAGGAGCCTCCATTAATGTCTTCCTTTACATTGTCGCGAGCTTGCTCTATTTTCTTGCTTAAACGAGAGTTCCAGTAGTTCTTTATCTCGTTATCAGTTCGACCCGGAAGTCTTCCTGCAATTAGTGACCACCTAGAACAATGATTGATTAACCACGTGAAAAATACTGAAATATAACTGCATAGTTGTGAGAGATTATTATGAGTTTTGAACTAGTTGAATGTTACATATTTTACGTAGGTTTCAAAATTATAGGGGCTTAAAATTACACAATTATTAGTTATTATATTCATATATATAATAAAGATTCAATGTTTACAATTAGAGTTTCTTGTTTAAGGTTAGGGTTAAGGTTTAGGTTAAGAATTTAACATTCATTGTTCAAGGTTATAGTCTTGAATTTAGGAGTTTATAATTTAGCTTTTATATAAAAAGTTCAGAAAATTCGATAGCATATTTTTAATTTTGACTCGTAAGTTTAAAATTTTCAGGCATGAAAAAAGGAAAAAAAATATTTCAAATTTACAATTATAAGTGTAAATGTACGAGTCAAACATTCAAGACAGTTCAAAGAAAGAGTCAAATTGTTCAATATTTTACAATACTAAGTTTAGTTATGTTCAAATTTAGTTATATTTAGAAAAATAATAAATAAACTAATAAAATGAAATCTTATCTTGACCGTCTCGTTGACCGGTCAATCTTCATAGTCAAAGTCAAAGTCAAAGATGAGGTATATGATTAGGAGATGAAACGCAAATTACCGATTTCCAAGGAGTTTATGAAGTCTTAGTATCAAATCCTCTTCTTGATCCGATATGCTGCCTCTCTTTATGTTCGGCCGAAGATAATTCATCCAACGAAGCCTACAACTCTTCCCACATCGATTTATCGCTAATCATCGTATAAACAAAGAAAAACCATGAGTTAAATGTATCATCATATATGAAATTTTGTCACAATAATACATGTTTCTGACTCGGTTTAGATTTGATAATTTGTTTTAAGATTAGTCAATCCAATTGAACGAATAATAAGACATTCATCATAAAATTCGAAGTCAATATCTTAAGGCCGACAATCTTATAAATCGAAACTCCAAATGTCTAATGATAAATAATGTTGGGCAAATAATGTAGGGTTTCAAATGTCAGTACAACACACATTACGCGTTGAAAGACCAATACATAAGTTCGATAAAATTTTACCCTAAAATTAAGGAGAATATTACATACTTATGTTTACGTACCATATGTTACTATGTTAGATTATAAAACATACGTTTATAATTGATACATCAAATTCCCTAATGTCACAAGAATCAAATTTTTTACAAGCTTATTTTGCTTATATATATGCCTTGCTCGGTTAATACTTGACCATATTATATATGTTTTAAGGTTAGTCACTACAATTGAACGACAATTGGACATCATTGTTAAGACTCATGGTCAAAGTATTAAGACCGACAAACCCAATAAATAAGGACTTCAAATGTCTAACTAAACAAATACCATGATAATGAAACTATATAATTAGTTCAAACGCAAGATTTCACACGCCAATTGAACGACAATTGGACATTCATTGTTCAGACTCACGATCAAAGTCTTAAGACCGACAAACGCAGTAAATAAGGATTTCAAATATCTAACTAAATACATACTCTAGCTAATACCATGATAATGAAACTATATAATTAGGTCAAACGCAAGATTTCACACGTCTATTGAAGACAATTGAACAATTGGACATTCATCGTTCATACTCGCAGTCAAAGTCTTGTATACCATACTAGACATATCCCACAAGAATCAAAACCCTCTACTTTATGGAGGAATGCAAATATCATATACAAGACAATAAATGGCACAAAACTAATCTTAATCATGACATAGTTATATGTAAACTAGTTTACTAACCTGCTTTGTTTGCAATGACTTTCCATCTCTTTGGACCGTTGATTTCAATAGCCTCAGCGAGCTTCCTATCCTCCTCAACCGTCCATGCTCCTCTATTAACAATCTTACCACCATTGCTTCTATGTTTACTATAACCTGCAAATCCAACTTCATCTTCGTCTCCTTTCTTCTTCTCCTCAACTTGTTCATCCTTCCTGCTTCGAATCATTCTCATGTTTGCTAGGTTATGTATGTAAGCAAGCTTTGATTCATAGCTTTAGGGTTGAGAAAGATGAAGAAGCTAATATATGCAAAGATGTATCATTACCTACCAGTCTTTGCAGGATGTTGAATAAGTAATCTGTATTTATGTACTAATTAATCACGGACCACATTGTGACAACAAAGGTTTTAACTTTAACCTATATAATTATAACAAGGATCATGAATAAATTATTAACTAAGAGAAAATTAGATTGTGTTTTATATAGTAATCAAGGTGGACAAATTGATCAATACTTTAGTGTATCATTACTGTACCAGTTTATACAATATTCGCAGCTTGTTCAGTGTTGGTTCATCATTGATTTATTCATGTCAGATTTATCTATTTAATCGTGATAATGTTAGGGTTTAACAACTCACACAAATGATAAGAATACTATAATTTGATTAATATTGAGCCTATGTATAAACAATGTAAAAGTTACAATATTTAAAATCCATATGTACTAGCGTATTACCCGCACCTTGTGCGGGATTGAGTTTTAAAAAATTGATAATACTTATAGATTACTAATTATACATTAAAAATAAGGATATGGAGAATGAGCTACATTTAATATAACACTTTTCGGTAAAACAATATTAAAATGTATTAAAAAAGAATTAATACTTAAATTAAAATAATTTAAATATTTAGTTGCCATTATCGATTTTGTAGATTTAGCCTCATATTTTTAAGCTGACCGAAATTTTCGAAAGATTTTTTTTAAATTGACATAAAGAAGATTTTGTAAATACATAACAAATTGTTAAATCTTCGATAATATCTTCAAAAATCTCTGTCATTATCGTTTTGGATATTTTTTTTTAATTTGACATAAAGAAGATTTTGTAGATAATTTTTCTAAAATTAAAATTTAATTGTTTTAATGACGTTTACTATAACAAATTTTAAAGATATTTTAACTTTAATTAACGACTTTACTAAAATACTTTTTATACATTTTAAATTTTAAAAATCACTTTTTTTTGGAGCTGGGAGAACCGTGGCTTGACACGTGGCAATAGAGGCTCCTGCTTTAATATATATATAAGATAAGATAAGATTTTGGCTATCTTTTAAACAATTTTTTTAAAAACATAAAAGAAGCCTCAATTTTTTTAAAATATTCTTAATTATTTGTACCTGATAATCTTTAATATTTATTTAGTAATTCGGATTTTATTATTTAGGAGTGGTAAATTAGTAATCTCTCATAAATTTTTTAGGAGTGGCATTTCAGTAAATATTTCACAAAAAATCCTATGTGGCATACCTAGCTGATTGACACGTGACGGTAGTGTCCTTTGTTTTAGTAAGTTATATAGATTCTAACTTAAAATAAACAATATACTCTTTTTTTTTTTTTTTTGATGTTGTACGGTAAGCATTTAGGTTGGATCATCGTCTCGATATTTTCCAACCTAGAGCATCCTTCCGGATGGCATCCCCCGCCTGTTGGGGGATCACTGAGCATCCAAATGGGTAGTCGTGTCCCAAATCTGCAAGCTTATCGGCGACACTATTGACTTCCCTGAACACATGTCGTATCCTGACCTGCTGAAAACTGACCAAAATGTTAGAAATATCTGAAATGATTAGGTCGAGTTCCCATGGGGGTTTCCAAATTTGTTTAATGGAATTGATAATCGTAAGATTATCTCCCTCAATTTCAAGATTTCTGATCTCCATATCACATGCTCTAATCAAGCCTTCCCTTAGCGCACATGCTTCTGCATGGAGGACCGATATGTTTCCACATTGTCCATAGCCTAGGGAGATGGTTGATGCATGGTGGTTTCTAAGGATGAATCCGAATGAGGCCTCCCCTGATTCACGTTTTGAGCCATCAAAATTTAATTTAGTAAATCCAACAATATACTCTTCAATTATGAAAGATACCATCATAATGATATAAATATTATTTATATCTCAATATTCGGTATGTGTGTGTGTTTTAAAGTCTTAATCGGTGTGTAGACCAATGGTTATGTTCTTGCAACATATGTGTTAGGCTCAAGTCAACACATAAGAATTTCACTGACTTTATATATTACGTATAAAATCTCTCGACTATAGATGTGAGAAATTATTATCTCGACGGTGTAATCCTAAAGCAAAGGGTGTGGCATTGTAAATGGGGTTGCAAATTGCTTGGGAGCTCGGGACTTCAGTCTTATTGAGGAGCTCTTGCTGATGGACTCGGAACATTGGCATCCTTTCTCTGGTTCGTTGTCAAGATCGAAAGATCCGATTTTACCATATTTACCGCACAGTTAATTGTGTTGCATACTTTCTTACTTTTTGTTGATATGCATTGAATGTCACACTTTGTGGAATTACGTTAGGGTTCGAGGGATCAAAGTTCCCCATAAATGGAGTCTGAAGATGTCGCGCCGGGATTCAAAACATAGTTTTGGGATAATCTAAACACCTCGATCAAATTTATCGGAATCTTTCAAAGAGGTTTCATATAAAATATTGAAAGTGAGAGACCAAATAGGGTAGGTAGATATGGAACTCGCAGTGTCATTAGCCTTACTCGACGTCTAATTAATGGACTTTATTCTTCTAACTAAGTTGTTAGAATGGACCTAATAAGATACGACACAAACAACCAAATCAATTACATATTTTATGTTTATAATGGACCTAATAGTGCTTCAGGATACAAAACAGATGAAGATCTGATAATCTGGCTAGGATATAGTGTTTTGGTGGATGAGTAACGAATTCAGTCCAAAACAAACCCAAATAAAATATTATAAATTTTATAATTTCGCAATTTGGGTGAGAAATCGAAACTAGAACAATTCTGTGTTTATACTCGAATGTGGAATGAGTTTTTTTTAAAAAAACGTTTTCGGTTCCGGGGCTCAAATGTGAAGTTCATTAATTATTTTGGCTTTACACAATAGAATTCGTTTGGAAACGCTAAGATTCATTCCCGATAACGAAATGATTATAAATCAATCAAAAATTACGTCTGTCTAGCGCTATTTTCACACGGGAAAGTAATCCAATCATTTCTATTTCATTTCCTTTCCCTTAACCGATTTTATTCCGTTTACATTCCACCACTTTCAACCAAACGGACACTAGATGTGGACTAAGTGGAGCAAACAGAGTGTAAGTAGTCGGAGATTGCTCATTGTTATATATTTACGGCTATATAAGGTTTTGAAAATTCCACTTTCACGTAGAATACGCTTTTATTATACCACAATTGTAGTGTTTGACCCGCCGAAGGGTGTAGTTGATCTTTTACTTGATGATGTAAGGGGTCGGGCTATCCCCGTGTGATAACTACTTAGCCCTATTTTCTATTAATAAAAGCGCGTCCAGATGCGCCAGACACCACTGCCTCTCCTTCCCACCAAAAAAAAAAAAGTATTATGAAATTTGGGTGTCGGTGACATTACGAAAATTGAGTATTACAATCGGATATTATAAAAATTGGGTATTAAGAAAACTGACTACGAACAAAAATTTGATAGGACAATTACAGTGGATATTAAAATTGGGTATTACAGTTCATACAATTTCGTACAAACTACTTCAGTTAAATCACTCTTAATTTTAAAACTAAATAATATATAATTACTTTATAAAACACATATTAAATTTGTACTTATTTTTCAACAACGTAGTAGCCATGTTTTTTTATTGATAAAATGCAAAATCCATGTTTTATTAAAATTGCATGCAATAGTCATGATTGATCTTGGTAGGATGAGTTCAACTTATCATAAGGCTGCAATAGAATTTATACTTTTAAGAGAGTTATGATCAACTTTCAAGTGAGATTTGTGCCTACATTATGCTACTAATTATGTTGTTTAGTGGGAATACGAGTATTCGAATATTGAAAAGTATTGAAATGATTTCATTATCAAAACCATTGAAAACCAACAATTCATTATCAAAAATATTGAAATTCGGGTTATATATATTAAAGGAAAACTCCGGATGGTACCCTCGTGGTTTGGGGTATTCCGGATTTTGTCCAACAGTTTTTTCAAGTTCGGATGATACCCTTAAATTTATATTGTTTTCCGGAATTTGTCCAAATTCATTAAATTTTTTTAAAATCTATTCAAAACATACAAAAGAAATAAACTAAAATTAAAAAACAAATTAAAATAGGAATATTGATTTATTTATTTATATTAAAATTAAAGTCAAACAGTAACTTTTTTATATCAAAAAAAATATTTTATATTAATTTAAAAATAAATAAATTAGATAATTTTTAAAAATTAAAAAAATCAGTGTTTATTTTATTTTAAAAATAAATAAATTGGGTTAGCATTTTTTAACAAAATGTAAAAACATAAGTGTTATACTTTATTTAAATAATAAATAAAATAAGGCTTCTTTTAAAAATTAAAAAAAAATCACTGTTTTTATTTATTATTAAAATAAATAATTCAGTTTTCTAATTTTTTTATTTTTTAATATTACTTTATTTTCTTTCTTTTAGTTTTGGGAAATAAATAAAATATAAAATTATTTATTTATTGTAATAATAAATTAAAACAGTGATTTTTTTAATTTTTTAAAAGAGTCCTTATTTTATTTATTTTTAAATAAAGTATAACACTTATGTTTTTAGATTTTGTTAAAAAAAAATGCTAATCTAATTTATTTATTTTTAAAATAAATAAAATCCTGATTTTTTTGAATTTTTAAAAATTATCTAATTTATTTATTTTTAAATTAATATAAAATATTTTTTTTTAAAAAAAGTTACTGTTACTTTATTTTTAAAATAAATAAATTATTTTTTCTATTTTAATTTGTTTTTTAATTTTAGTTTATTTTCTTTTGTATGTTTTTACTGGAATTTAAAAATTGTAATGAATTTCGGCAAAATCCGAAAAATAACATAAACTTAAGGGTACCATCCGAACTTGAAAAAATTGTTGGGCAAAATTCGGAATACCCCAAACTACGAGGGTACCATATGAAATTTCCCTATATTAAAAAAGAAGAAGAGTATAATGATGAGGGTAAAAAAAAGAAGAATATTAATTAATTAAGTTAAGTTAAAATCGGATTTCTATACTTTTAAGTTGATGCATTTGAGAGGGACATAAGAAAACAATCAAAACATCAATTGAATATTTTAATCTATTATCATTGATCGACAGAGCAAATAGAAAATTTGGGTACGTAAGAACATGTGTAACAAATACTCTATTTTAGGGAATGTTGAGTTTTGAGAAATTTTAAGTTTTGTTTGGGTCTAACCTCTAAAATGGGGGGATTGAGAAAAATATGTCTTTCTTTTTCTATATTCGCAAAAGGAAGAAACTTCTCCAAATAAGGTACAAAATTTGACAGTTTCTATAAATAAATAAATAAATATATAAATTACTCCCTATTATGGAGAAGCTATTGGATTTAAGACAAAAATAATTTTGAAAAAATTAAATTCTTCCCCATTTTAGAGTCTAACCTCTAATTTTGAAGAATCTAAAAGTCCATATAAGTAGTAAAAGTGACACGAAATTAATAAAATTATAAAATGAAGATGTTAGATAACATAAAAGTGACACGAAATTAATAAAAAAATGATATATGTAGTAAAAAGCCTTACATTTTAATATAAGTATATAATATATAAGTTTTGTTATATTATAGGGGATTTATGGAAATGATAAAGAAAATTATGTAAAAATTATGTTGGTTTTTTTTCTAATCTTTCTCTAATGGATGGTGGGTTTGAAGGAGAATTATGGGGCGAAGCATCTGGATATAGATTATGGATTTTATAGTACTTTTTCTCCAAATGGAAAGGTTTTGATACTGTAATCGAGTTTAAGGTTTGCACAAACACATGAATTTGTAGGATTTCGGTTAACCAATTTCCGTCCACTTGGCCCAATAAGCCAATAACCCACATCCTCTCTATTGGGCTCGACTGTTGTGCAGATTGATCCCAATCCGTCAGAGGGATTTTCGGGTCACTCAATTTTTTTATTTTTTTTTGATAAATATATAGGAAGGTGATTCGAAAATATCACATAAATGGTGCATTGAAAATTTGAGATGTCAAATATACGGCAGATATATAAACCGTTATTGTATAAAACGAATATAATAATTGACTAATTAGAGATACACCACCAAGATAAAAACATTAAAGTCAAGATCATCCAGATCAAAGGTTGAACAAACTATCTGCGGAAAATGAAAATGTCACCTCTATACCTGTACAAAACCGGTCCGGTCCGTCCAGCCCGCCTGTCCGTCCGAGAAAAAACATGGGTATGAGCAACAAGTTTAACCCGTTCGGACTTAGTCCGGCCCGTAATTTAATGAGATTGGTACGGGTAAACTCTTTGGCCCGCGGGCTAACCTGACCCGGCCCGTATACAATTTTATACATATAATATTTTATATATATAATTTATATTGTTTTGAGTTTTACATATTCTGATTGTTCATTTAGTTTATTTTGAGTATTTTGACGAGTTATATTCGTTTGTAACACAAGATTGTAGGACTAAATTGCTTGTAATGAACCTAATGATACTTATTGTTTTTTTAGGTATTTGGACTTTTTATTTTTGTGTGTTGAACTTGTTGGTAGTACACTATGCAAGTATAAATAGATTGAAAGTGTGTATTAAATTCATTGTATTACTTGATTTGAACGATATATTCCAAGAAAAAAACGCACAAAAAAATACATTCGGGCTATCCGGGCCGGCCCGGTAGCCCTCCCGCTTTTTACATGGGTGGACATGGGTAGCGTTTGTGACTTGGACAACTCGAGTCAGGCCAGTCCGGCCCGGCCCGCACCTTATGGGTAGAGTTTTTAGGTATGATCCGATCCGAACCCGACCCAAGCCTGGATTCGTACATGTATAGTCAACTCCCCCCTAAAATATCTTAGAATACTTCACCCCATCCCTATTCTACAAACCTTTTCGTTGTTAGAATTTTCGGGTTTAACTTTTAATTTCAAATACTTTGTATTTTGGTCGTTAATTGGACTTTATATGAGTCTTTTTAATGATTTTTTATAATAAAGTTGGCAAAATGTATTGTTTAGATGGTAAACATTTACAAATTGTTTTTATTTATCCTTATAATTTAAATATTCGCAGATAATGTGCATCAGATTTCCTAGTGGATTTTGATCAGTTACCCAAACCTAATTTTGTGACCCCTTTCCAAATATTGTTCATTAGATGCTTGATTTTAACAGCAAAAGAAACAAAACGAACAGATTATATTTTTGCTCTTCAATTTCTCTTCAGCATATCAAACTGTAGCCATTCTCTCTTCAAAATTTGGGAATTCACACATGGAAGCCTATTCGATTTCATGAATTTCTTCACATCCTCTGAAGAAGAACATTCGTTTATTACTACTCAAATCCAATTCCCCCAACAAAGCATCACTAATCAAAATGCCTAAATTTCGATTCGTCGATACCCTAATTTCTCGTTGATCCGTTCTGATTAATTTGTTCGGGATCGTTCGCACGATTCTTCGAATTCGATGAATTGCGAATCCTAAACTTCTATGAAAATGTGTTCAATTAGATCGCCATTGATGAGGCTAGCGTCTCTTGCATTCGCTCTCTTCCTCGCCTTTTCTTCCTCAGTCGTTCAATCTCAATCCACCGCCGGAAAGCCTCCGCCGCCGAAGTTTCGCCATCACACGCCACCACCCCCGCCGTCGACAAAACACCACCGACACCTGTCTCCGCCACCCCCAAGGCCACGAAACAAGACTCACAACCACCGTCAACCGCCTCCTCCTCCACCGCCTAAGAAGGCGGTGAAATCTACTATGACGAGGAGTCAAGGACTCAACAAAGGGAAGGTTGTGGGATTGGTGTTTTGTGGAATTGTGGTGATCTTACAAATTTGGGTTATCAGTTACCTTACCTACTTGAGGAATCTTCCTTATCGGATACCAGATTGAAGGATTTCTAATTTCAATTGAATTGCATTCGTTCCTAAATCCAATCGAAGGTACATATTGAATCGGTTCAAATTCCGATCTATGCAACTGTTCGTGATTTTGCTTGCCATTGATGATTTGGAGAACCAGCTTCAAGAGATGATTACGAAACTATACTACAATATACTGTAAGCCTTTAAGGTATTGTTTGATCAGAATATGTTCTTGCTGATGCTGTTTGGCTTTTGTACACCATGTTTAAAAGGCACATAACATATTTATCTATTCATTATATGTTTGTATATGTAATATTTATACTATTGGTAACATATACAAACAATCGTGCGTGGATTGCATTATTTAATGATGATATTGTTGCAACAATAAAATGATGAGATTATGACTTTGACCTATCCATCTCATCTTCTCAATGTTGTCTTTAGTGGACGATTGCAGATGGATAAGAGTTGGCAAACTCTTGTCTTAGTGGGACTTGATGATTAGTCAGATGAAATTTCACTATCCAAAATTACTATGGTTAATGTGTTAATTACTCTTAGGGCCCGTTTGGTTTAACTCCGGAATCGGAAACAGAATGGAAACGAATCTAGTCCATATGTATAACCTTATTCATGAAGGTTTTTAGAATCATCCCTTGTGGTTTGAAGGAATTGGAGTAGAGTTTGATTACTCCAAAATGTGAGGAATCAAGTATATTTTGCCTTAAAACATTCCACACAATTTCATGAATAAAGATATAGATATGGACTAAATTCGTTTTCATTCCGTTTCCGGTGTTGAAAACCAACGGGCCCTTAAATTGATGATATTTGCTTGAGTGCACTCAATCGAGGGGGCTTGCGTCGTACAATAAACCTCTCCGGCCGAAGACTAGTGGTAGACGGTCCTTGGGAGCATTCGGATAACATTAGCCTAGTGTATAAGCAAAACAATGAACCGCTGCGAACCCTCGGACGGCCTATCTAAGATTAGCAAGGAGATCCTCAATAGTGGTTACCCTTTCACTCTTCCACGGACTGATACATGGACCAAATGCTCATACGGGAAAGTGGATTCCTCGGTTTGACTACCTCTTTAGGTTGCTCCGAGAAAACCATTCTTTCTCGTCCACACAGGGGGTGTGTTCCCCTATGACATAAGCGCTCTTGGGTGGGGTTGATAATACCATCAAATCTTTAAGAAGGGGCTCAACCTCGTATTTGATGGTCGGCATGGTGATAGGTTTCACTTCTACTACTGACGTCCCAGCTGTTGCAAACACTGAGCGCGGTAAACAGACGTCATGTTGCATACATGGTAATATGTTGTCCGTGTCTTTAACAATTCCGATATTAATTTCATATACATTTGTTTTTTTTATGGACTTTTAACAAGTGAAGTAAAAATACTGAGGGTTGTATTATTTGCGTGACGTTTAAATTATTTGTTGTTGAAAAAAATCGCAAGGCGTTGGGCACGGATTGAACATCGTTGCATGATGCCGGGATCTCAGTCCTGTTTGTCGGCGGATGGTAGCCCAACCCGAAATTAGGCTTTGGGTGTCGGTGCTCTATACAAAATTTAAAAAAGAAAAAAAGAAATGGCTTTGACCGATACCTATCTGAAAATTTTAATAGAGATTTTGAGTGCTTGACAAACACGCTCGGATGCGAGTTTTTCGATCATTGATCGAAAACCGTGCATATAACTTTTACGTAAAAATACAGACTAACAATATTCAACAAAGAAAAACAAGCAATTATATATATTGTTTACATATTTGAATATTTCTAATGTGGATCCATAGACATAGACATGTCTTAAAAATATATATTATTTGTAAAATGATCTGGTTTATTTAATTATTCCAATAATTTAATAGAGTTTAAACATTCTTTTTAAGGATTTATTTTAGAAAGACCTATGAAATTTGAATCATTAAAATGTATTGTAGATACACATTAGAAAAACACAATTTATATTGTAACGACCTTTTCAAAACTTAAATCTTATGATAACTCATAGTCATTTAGCCGTGGTACATACATTCATGTTGCAACTGCAAGTAATTTTAGATCATGGCCCTACTCCTCAAAGATGATTCGATGTCTTTGAATTGTATAAGTTTTTATACAACTTTTTTTAAACAATTGACTAAGAACATGATGACGTACATAACTTCAATATTTGACAGATAATATCCGTATGTTGACAAGCAACTATATGACGTGCCAAGGATGACAATATGATTAGTTAGGCAATCCAAATCTAATCCACGTTTATTTTGTCAATTAGATCAAATTGACATCAGTATAGTTGTAAGCTATGATGTATGTAACAGAAGGGGGAGTATCCCGTGTCTTACCGTGTCAGATACGACAATATACGGATCGAAAACGGTTAAATGTGGTTCGACACGATTCAAATTTAGAACACGGCGAGAACATGACGAGTACACGAATTGTGTTCGGTCAAGACACGGTTAACGAAAATTTTCCTTATTTTTAAAGCAAAAAAGATAAGAAAAGAAATTTTATTCTTCTCTACCCATTTTTTTCAACTAAACATATACATCCTCATATAGTCACCTTCAATATTGTGGTTGCTGAAAGCAAAACACCTATCTTTCTTCTTCTTCATTCTAATTTACAAATTTTTATTATTGTTTTCCTTTGTTGATTATGTTGTTCGGTTGTTGTTGATTTGCAAAATGGATGGTCCGTTCTTTAATTATAAAATTATGTTTATTTGAGATTGTAAGATTAAATATGTTTTGTAAGACTGAAAATGTTTGTTTCCAAGCTTTTGTTTCAATTATTTTGTTCTCGTGTTAATGTTTTTATTTACTCGTATATCATTAAGTTTTTTCATACATATGTATCTCATTATGATATATAAATTTTATATTTCAATAGATTTAAAAATATATATTATTTATTTTGCCCACCGTGTCTTCGTTTCTTATACTTTTGAGGATTGTCGCTTCTCCGTTTCTCGCCGTGTCCGTTTTTCGTGTCCGTGTATCATAGGTTGTAAGCAACTCTAGGCATAAATTTTGAGATAGGTCTTTCAAATTCCGAAATTTTAGATCGGACTTGGTACCAATAAGAAATATCTTATTGCACGGAATTTAGACCGGATTTTCAAGTTTAGTTCACTAAATTTTGAAGGGTTTGATGTAGGGAAAAAAAATCCAGAAAATTTTAAAAATATAGATTCAACCCTCTGTACCTGAATATTTTGTTCAAGTTCGTCTAATAAAAACTTTTCGTTTCCGGCCAAATCCGGATACACAACCCTAAATTTAGATTATCATACATTGGTTGTTGAATTTGGGTTGGTTGCTGAATTCCTATTGTACGCGATAAACTATAATTTTTAATATATGACTTGTTTTAATATATGACTTGTTTTATTCATTTGAATCCAAAATATTAATGAAAATTACTAACATATGATCAATTTAACCTATAATTTTTAGCTTACCTTTTTATGGTAAATTTTAGATTTTCTTTGGTTTTCTATCATGCTTGTTTCCAAATTTTGCAAGCAAAATTGAATAACATGCACAATGATCTAGTAGGTAGAGTTTCCTTTTCTTTTTCTTCCAGATTTATCAAATTACCTCTCAAGTATCATTTTTCTTAACAAAACCATCCATCAAATTTCACTTTTCATGATACTGCCCATATAACAAGGTGCTCTTTCACTCAACTACTCACATATAGCTAGGGGTGTCAATGGGTTGGAGATTCCCCAAATTCGCGGGTATTACCCGTCATGGAGATGGGGATGGGTATTTTAAACGGGTATGGGGACGGAGATGGGTTAAAAATTAATTTCCCGCTTGGGTATGGGGATGGGGATGAAGATAGGGGTATTCGCCCCGCTCCTCGATACGAACCCGAACCCGACGGGAACTCGGTGGGGACCCCGACGGGAAACTTGGTGGGGAATCCGACGGGGAACCCAAAAAAAAAAATGTGTTTATTTTAGACTTTCATTGTAGTTTCAAGTTTAATTGAAATTTAATTCAAAAACTGTGTTTAAATTTAAATTGCCGATAATTTTTAAATTTCAAACTATATACAATTTTATGCTTTTAAGAATTAAGAGTATCATACTCATTCCTACAATCCTACTTGCACAAAAATGTATTTAGTTTTTTTTTAAGGTTATATTTTTGTATGATTATTATATGTGTAAATTATGCTAGTGCTAAGTGAAGTAAGTGCTAACCTATTATGGTAGGCATGTTAATGATGTTTGTGGTAGTGATGGTTGAGAACAATTATGAATTGTTCTTTCTGCTATTATTGGTTTTATTTGTAGGTTTGTAGGGTCTGTTATTTTTCATGAGATTAGACATTGAATTCCAACAGATTTTGATTTTGCAGTTATGAATAATTCTTTTTCTACTGTTATTGGTTTTATTTGTAGGTTTATAAGATCTGTTCTTTTATCATGAGATTAGATAGCGGTGATTGAAAACAATTAAAATGCGCTGAATTTGATGAAGAGGTGCAACACTGCAACAAAATAATCCCGTCCTTTGAGTAAATTGCAAAAGCAATTGTTAACAATTGTCAGGAATGCTTTGGCTATCAAGGCCTCGGGGTGCACGTTGCGTACCTACTATCTACAGGGATGAGCATATATACATAACAGTATCACCACTTCATATAATGTAGTATCTGTTGCATTGAGAATTAATATTAAATACATAACAATGATTTGTGGTATGTATTTAATTTTTAATATATGTTTTATTTTTAAGCATAAATAAAGGGTGGTGGGTGGTTGATTGATGAAAATTTTTTTACTGGTATTTTACGAAGAAGAAAAATCAATGGGTGCTTTTGTGAAAACAGCAACTTTAAAGGTGGTTCTGTGTAGTTTACTCAAATTACAATAATTTGGATTGTTTTGTATAATTTTATGTTTTATTGCGTGTGGTTTGTGATTTTGTGGAGTGGTTAATTGTTATTTTAAAGAGTCAAGTCGCAACCTGTAGTTATATTTCCCGCTGCTTTGAACCGTCTAGATGCCGTGGTCGTCTCCTCTCTTCCGTGTCTCTCCGATCCCTCGAAGCTTCGAGGGTGTCGACGGAGAAAATACATTCTTCCTTATCCATTTCCTAGTTTCCGATTTTCTCAATTACTTACAGCTTTCAATTTTCTTCATAATCCTTATCTATTTATCCAACTCTTCTTCGTTTTGTGATTGAAATATTTGCGGAAGATTTTTATCTAGGTATCTGTCGACTTCGCTTTTTTTTTTGGAGCGAAATATTAAAATATCATCTATTGATTCCATTTTGATATGCTGGGAGTGGAGATTTTGGAGCTGTTTGTTCTCGTTGTTCGTTGCGATTAGGAAATTTTTTGTGAGCGAGATCATCATGTGTTGATTAAGCTGCAAGTATGGCTTCACAGTCTAACCTTTTCGAGCTGGAGATTGAGGAACAGGGGATTTCTATTTCAAATTTGATCGATGGACAATGGAAAGGGGAAACGAGCAAGCGCCGGTACTTTCTGGAGAAGTTCTTTCTCTACAAAACTCGCTCGGTAATGCCTTTCTGACCTTTATCAGCTTTGATTTTGTTGCCGGATTTGATTATTTGATTGTTCGTTAGTGTTTAATGTTTGTGGTGCGATCAATTTTGTGAAGATGAACTTCGGGATTTTGCTTAGGTATTTGGAGTTCTTGAAGATCTGTATGGAGAAGTGAAAGCCAGATGTGAATATATTATAAATTTCTGCTGGTTTTAGGTGTTGACCTTTTGTTTTGTAGATTCTTTGGTTTTGATATGATGATAAAACTTTGATTGTTAGAAGACTTTAACAAATTCAATTCTTATTTTGTAGTCTGTTTTTCAACTCTGTCAGCTTTACTTCATTATGTTTTAAATTTTGTGTGACAGAACTTTTACTTGGTTGGAAGAGACAGAAGCAAGAAGATTTGGAGAGTCTTGAAGATTGACAGATCAGAGCCTTCGGAGCTGGTTCTGTATGAGGATCCTACTGAGTATACATGGTTGCAGTGCTGCATTTTGCTGCAAACGATTCATGACGGAAATGTTCATGTTGGTGGACGTAAATTAGTTAGTAAATGTTATGGAATTGTCGGTGAGATTTAGCTGCTGTCTGTTGCTCAATCTTTATGAATTTGTTATGATAAAAAAGCAATTATGGAATGGAGCTTACTAATTTGTCTTTTGCAGGGTTTATAAAGTTTCTGGGGCCATACTATATGTTAATCATAACCAAAAGAAGGAAACTGGGAGAGGTTTGTGGTCATCCAATATACAGAATCTCAAAATATCGGCTAATCCAAATTCCTCATAAATCTGCTCGATTAAAAGAGAAAAATCATACAGACGAGAACAGGTTCGTTCTTTCAGTATTGATCACGATTTTACTTTGTTTACTTTGAGATTCTAATTACAAATTCAATAACTTTTTTCTGAAATCGAAATGCAGATTTTTTTTTTAATTATATTGCTCTTCCACGATCCAAGGGATATAAATTGATTTGTTCTACTTTTTTTCTTCTTCATTTGACAATGATAGGTCCATACCTTTCTTCTTTGCTTGTTTTGTTGATTATTTTATCAAACCTAATATTCACACTGTTTGAGTTTGCCTTTCTTTTTTGGGTTGAATAGATACAAGAACCTTCTGCGCACAGTAGATTTAACAAAAGACTTCTACTTCAGCTATTCCTACCCTCTGATGCACAGTCTACAAAGGAATTTACGTGGTGATGATACACCATCATTGTCGTATTCATCAATCTTCGTCTGGAATGATTTCCTGACGCAGGAAATTCGGGAGCAAGTCCAGAATACACTTTGGACCGTGGCATTGGTGCATGGCTTCTTTAAACAGGTATCAGACTATCAACTTATCTCATTATCAAATTATGATCATTATCTAATACTATCTGCCAGACAATGACTGCTTAATAGGATTTGTTCAATTGTTGTCAGTGCTTAAAAAAAGACAGCAGCAATATTTAATAATCTATGGTGAATAGACTTCAGAATAAATGCATACTCATAAAGTTGCTTCTGTTATGCCCGGCACGTCTGTTTTTATGTGATTAGTAATGATCATCCTTGTGCCTTTTCTAGGTCAAACTTATGAGATTGGGCAGCAAATTCTACCTAACTCTTGTAGCTAGACGATCACGTCTTAATGCTGGACCCAGGTTGGTTAATCTTTGAATAATAGTATTTAAACAACGGTCTTTTCTCTTTTCAGAAAAACAACAGTCTTTTCTAATGCTTTGCCACTTCACCAATATTTTCCAACCTATTGTTATGTCAATGCAAATAGAATAATCTTGTTTCTAAATTGGTAATATAATATTATGAATATAATATTCATTTTACAAATTAATACTCTATATATGTATGTGCATTGAATCTCATCTTGAATCAATTTATTGGGGTGAGAATTTCTGGATATACGATCTGATCCAAAGACCCGGATATCCGATCCAATAATTCTATAAAAAACAGACCCAAATCCATTCCGAAGTCTGATCTGGATATCCGAAAATTTATAACTAACTAATCGGATATATCCGATCCGAATTTTTTTTCACTCAAAACCTCGATCAGTATCTGATCCGAAAAATACTCCATGATCGGATCAGACTTGGATCACCAACTAGTAGATATTTTCGGATTTGGATTTTTCCGGATCAGATCTTCGGATTTGATAGATCGGATTTTTTTGCTCACCACACAACTTCATCTTCTTTTGCTTTTTTATCTTTGTTTAAAAAGAAATTGATTGATTTTCCCCACATTTTTTCTTGTCATAGTTGTACTATATTCACTATATTTGGATTGGTACATATTTTTAATTGAATGTTTACCTCTATATCAACCATATCAAATTACCAATATATTTTAGTCCTATAATTGGCACGGCAATTGATTTTCACTTTTTAGAAATATCATAAGAATTTTTTCATATATGCTATATTTAGTACCAATGTGCTATTGTTAATATCTAGAATATTTTGTAATGCTTGTAATATCCAAGGTTGTTGTAAGCATTGGCTGTTTAGTTTAAATTGTTTAGTTTAGGGTTTATGTATACATTTCTACATTGCTTACCTATTTTTCAAGAGACACTTAGTCCAAGGATGAGAATTTCTATCTTGATTCAAAATCATTTTTTATTTCTAGAAAATATGCTATGTAGTTAATCCCCGCCTTCTGATATTTTGTTCTGACTCTAATTTATCACAGATATCTAAGACGTGGTGTGAATGAGAAGGGTGAAGCTGCTAATGATGTTGAGATTGAGCAGATAGTTTGCGAAGAGATCTGTGATGGACTCCCATACAAGATAACTTCCCTGGTGCAAAACCGAGGTTCCATTCCTCTCTCCTGGTTTCAATCGACTTCTTGGTCAAATCTGAAGCCAGCCATCTTGTGTATGTTCCAAACTACAGCTCTCAATTTTATCTTCTATTTTGTTTTGATATCACCCTTGCTTATGGGTCATAATATGCAGTACTCAATGTGGATGACAATTATGAAGCAACAAAACTCCATTTTGAGGAACTAACCAAAAGATATGGGAGCCCAATTGTTATATTGAACTTAGTAAAGGTACTGCTCCATTCCTTTCTAGTCGACAAAACTTAAATATCCTCCTCTGTTTACAGCTGAGTTACTGCTAACTTGAGCTGTTTCTAATTTGAAGTCTCATGGGCGTGAATCTGTTCTCAATGAAGAATATGATAAAGCCGTTACTTCGATTAAAACTACCTTCGAAGGGGAGAAACTACTAGATTATAAAAGCTTGGATTTGGGTGAACGCTTCAAAATGTAAATTAAATTCACGTTGTTTCTATACCTTTTTCTCTTCTTATTTATAAAGTTTTGATCAAAGTATGCTGATATTGGAAAAATACCAAATGAATTTTCCAGTGAAGGTACTTCAGTTTTAACCCATCTAAATGAAGTGGCGAAGGAAGCATTGGAGCAAACCGGATTCCTTGTTTATGAAGTTAATCCACCTTTGAATAATCCTCAGACCTTTAACGAGTATAGATATTGGTACTAACCAGATCTTGGCTACTCAATATTTTATTGTTACTGCATTTGAATGATTGAATCTCTTTTAATTTCTGTGCATTTTTTGAATGCATATTACATGCTTTAATTTCTCAAACAAGTTGTATGGCCAATAATAAATTTGAGATAATTGGTATTTAGAAAACCTACTATATAATGTATTGGTTAAAATTTCTTGTCGACCAAATACACGTACTAATAGTTTATTCTACATTTTACTTCGAATATTGCACAATTGCTTTATAATGCATGACACCCCAACATACCCTTATTTAGGTGAGGTTGGAAGTTCCCTTGGTATTTTATACTTTAATAGTACTGAATTGTGAATAAGGTTGATGTTTCTGTCATTTGAAATGCCCTGCAGCGAGCTGAACGGTGATGAATATGACTGGAGGACTTCATACAGTGATGTTAAAGACATTAACAATCTGTGCAAGCCTCATCGTTCTGCTAAACCCGGAGTCACCCAGAATGGGGTTGTAAGAACTAACTGCATTGACTGTATTGACAGAACCAACGTTGCCCAGTTTGCACTGGGATTAGTTGGTCTTCATTATCAGCTGGAAGCCCTAGAAATAGATTCAGGAGATGAGTCTTTGATGTATGAAATTATGGAGGTTTACAAGGATATGGGGGATGCTATTGCATGGCAATACGGAGGATCTGCTGCCCGCTGCAAGGTACTCAGTTCTTTATTTCTATCAAGTGTTCACAAGATGGAAAACGCATCAAAATTTTATATTGTAGACTGTGGTGAATCTCAACTCTATGCTTCGATCACCGAAGCATACACCGAAATGGATCCCTCAAAAAGTTGTGTAGATATTACTCTAGATATTTTTTTCATGCATTACTAGTAAAATGGGAAAATGCTCTGATGTTCTCCTTGCACCTTCATATTGTGCAACCATAGGATAATTTGTCACGTGAATTTTGTTACTTAGCCTCACCTGATTTTTCTGTATGCAAACTCTATGATTTTAACAGGTCTTCTCAGTGAAGAGAGGAGAATGGAAACCAGCCACACAGATGAAGGAGATGGTAAAAACTCTCCAACGTTACATCAGCAACGTCTACTTGGATCTCAAGAAACAAGAAGCCATTAACCTGTGAGCTAGGAAGCAGCCTTTTCTCTTATTTTTTACAGTTCTTCAAGTGAATATCATGAAAGTCTTAATAATTTGAAACATAGGTATAAATGACACTCAAATAAACTTTGGTGTCTATTTTTACGGCAAACTGATTGGTCATCTGATAAGAATATATTTTAGTGGTAAAAGATATTGGTCGTTGCAGATGAAAAAAGATGCTATAAACTCCCTACAAAATCACATCATCTAATTTATTCTAAAAGACTCTATTTTCTTTGGCCAGGTTCCTGGGGCACCATGAACCAGGAGTGGATCCGCTCCAAATGATGGTACTAGATTCTGATCGTTCATTTGATGTTGAAGGGCCCTCCTCGTATGGAATTGTCCCCTGCAGGTAGGTAGCACTCTAAAGTATCAATTAGTTGGTATGTTATAATTCAAGTAGGGCTAGAAATTGCCTGTGGGTGATTGATCACTCCGAACCATTACCTAACCCGACAAACCCGTGTATAGAGCGAAAGGATCACTGAGAACTACTCTTATGATAAGAAGTGAGAACTAGAACATTGATTTGTGTAGTCCAATGGTTAAAGTGACAGAAAAAATAACCAAATCTCCCTATTCTAGCAATCAAATCTCGTGTGTGGTGGTCCCAAAATTGATTTTAACCATTACATCAAACAGATCACAGATCACTGATCAATGGTGTAGATAGTTTTCCCTTCTTACCGTTAAAGTAGTTTTTACTTGAATCCGATCATATATTTCTAGAAATACAACAAAACTATGAATAGTTTAGAGTTCTCTCGTAAGTTGATAAGACTTTGATCATCTTTTGGCTTTAAGAACCCAAGAGCCTCAACTATTTTTGAAGTTTTTAAATTTTATATTTTCGGGATTGTTCTTATTTATATTTTTAAAAAAAAAGTTATAATTTTGCCTAAGATATTACTAGGCGAATGACCATCCTATAGCAGAATAAAGCCAAATATGATGTGTATATGGTAAAATTTACTCACTTTACCCTGGTTTGTCTAGTTTATCTACGATATCGCGGGAAGAACCAATCTACTGTTTTCTCTGCGAGGGTACGTCAAACAACACATTACCAAACACCAAAGCTCAAATCTATGCTGATGCTGCTGCTGTTGCTGCTGCAAGAAAGAACAGGGAGTTCTCACTGGGGCTTCTGGCAAGCGAAACCGAGAGCCTGGCCTCACAAAGTGCTGTCACCAGTGACATTGAAGTTTTAGACGAAAGGTTAGTATGTCTTCTTGCTTTCACCAAATAATAATAATTAATATAATTACATCATGAAATCCCTTGAGATTTGAATGACCTACGGCTTCTCGTCTAATTTCATTTTTGTACTCTACATGCTGGTTTTTCCACAGACTCCCTCATTCTTCATCAGCGCCAGAGCTTCAAGTAATTACAGATATCGAAGAAGGTTTATGGTTTGGGAGCGTCGGTAGTTTCATGAGTGATGAACAAATTGATCAATCTGATCTACACTCAACGGTTTCATCTTCTTCCTAAGAATGGCAAAAGGAGTCAACCAGGTCTTGTGTTGTTAACTTGTTAGTAGTTTGTACAGGAGTGTTATTTTCCGGTTAACGATTAACTGCCTGCTTCCTCATTCAACCTTTCTCGTCGAAATTCGAAAGGGGCCTTCGTATATTGGTGATGGGTTCAAAGTCTTCTTTCACACAACATTGTGGCCAATTGGATCTGAGGTGATCACTGATCATTCTGAACTCTGGTTTGTTGTATTGTTGTTGGTACTTGTTATATCTTTTACTTGATTTAGATTTGCAGTCTCCATACTCGGGATTTAACCTTGTATATGTAAACCAATACTTGGCATAGCTCACCATTGTAAATTACTGAACATTTGTATTACAAATTTCTCAGAAAGGTTGGCAAGAAAATTTATATTTGCCAATATGCCATGATGTTAGCTTGTCAACCGAGAATCGGAAAAGTAGGAATTGGCAAAAAAAAATATGACAAGTTTCCTGAAAGATTTGGATTAAGAAAAGAATTCTGTACAAAAATTAATTGTTTTTTAAACAAAAAAAATATGGTAAAATTATGAATAATTACCCAAAATTTGAGTGTTTTTTGAAAAATTTAGAAGGGTTTTTTTTCAAGAAATGAAAATTGTGGATTTTTTATAAACAAATTTAAAAAATAAATGACGGTTTTTTCAAACAGCTTTAACATTTGTAATGCTTTCTATGATAAAATGCAAATTTCAAAGCAAAATTAAAATTTTAAACCGAGTTTTTTAAAACAAAGCTTTTACAAATATATTTTTCATAACAGACGACCTTTTATGATTTTTTTAATATAAAATATGATAACTTTTTTATTTTCTCTTTCAAAATTTAGTTAAGATAATTTATTTAAAAGAACAAAAAGAACTTATAAAGACATGAAGGGTAATAAATTAGAAATTTAGGGCCCGTTTGGTTCCAACTCCGGAAACGGAATGGAAACGAATTTAGGGCCCGTTTGGTTCCAACACCGGAAACGGAATGGAAACGAATTTAGGGCCCGTTTGGTTCTAACTCCGGAAACGGAATGAAAACGAATATATTCCATATGTATATCTTTATTCATGAAATTTTGTGGAACCTGTGGATTAATGCAAAATGCACTTGTTTTCCCACATTTTGTTACCTATAGGGTAACAAAAGTAATCAAACTCTACTCCAATTCCTTCAAACCACAAGGAATCCCACATTTTGTTACCCTATAGGGTAACAAAAGTAATCAAACTCTACTCCAATTCCTTCAAACCACAAGGAATGATTCCACAAGCTTTTATGAACAATGGTATACATATGGACTAAATCCGTTTCCATTCCGTTTCCGATTCCGGAGTTAAAACCAAACGGGCCCTTAAAGGTATCAAGAAAAATTATGAAAAATTGTCGAAAAAAATCCAAACTTTAAGGGGTTATTGGTGGTAAAACTTAACAAAATGTATAACATTAAAATTATATGGTTATTAAATATAATGAAACATATTACCCAGGTTTTCCATAAAATTTTGAAAGATAGCTTGTTAAAAACAAGAATTTAGGTATTTTGCAAAGAAACGTAATAATATGATCCTAATGATTGAAAGCAGAGTTTTTTTTCAAGCCGGACAGAATCTACTTGACTCATAGAAACAACTTTTTCAAGCCAGACCGAGTCGACCGAGTCAAGTAGCTTGACTCATAAAAGCAACTTTATTGAGACCGACTAATCTAATTCTCTTTTCTGGAGGAACCGACTCATCTAATTGTCATGGCTAGATCGATATATGCATGGTCATATTTCATATCAAGTTGAGTTGCAAAGCCTCGTAATTTGGTTTTGTTTAATAAATCTCATACAAAGAGCATCAATTCCACACAAATCTAGCCCATTACTTAGAATTTTGAAATAATAAAGAAAAATCAATGATTTACAGTTTAACTTTACAATTTTACAAATTGAATACACTTTGGATCGACAAATTGTTGGAATTTAGAGATCGCCTCCAGATCTAATAACCATGGGGTGAAATAAATAAAAACAAGAAGGCAACGATTTCTTTTTATAACAAGCCATGTAGAGAGTAATATCATAAACATGTCGAAACTAAAGGAAGAACATGGGCTGCATTTTAATTGAACATGTATCACTAATAATCTCAAACGGCTCAGACTCCAATTATCAAGGACTTACTCGTGAAAGAACCCAAAATTTAAGAAAATCAAACGAGCAGTCAAAAAAACATAAATCTATTAGTCTTACTACTCCCAGCCTTGAGCTGCTGGAATATCAGCTGCTGCTGGTGGTGCCGCCGCCTCATCCCATCCAGAAGCCGCAGCCGGAGCTGTGCATCATCAGAGAAATCACAGTCAATAAGAGCAATCTAGTTGTTATCAATTCTTCAAACTAGAGTAATTGAGATGGATGATTGTTTACCTTGTACTTGTTGCCAATCAGCAGCAACAGGTGCAGCGGCATCAGGTAGAACAGGAGCAACATCAGCTGCAGCTCCCCACTGAGCATCGGCAGTAGGGGCGCCCCATTGATCACTGGCAAGAACATTAGTTGGGTACTCAATACCGAAATCAGCAGCACCGGCAGCTTCCTCCTCGTCTTCCTCCTTGGTTTCCTCGGGCTCCCTGTAGAAGAACAGATCGACCTGCATACAAGAAATTATATCAAAGAAAAGATAACCATCAAGAAGATGATGTTGTAACTCGTAAGAAATGCTTACCATAACATCCCACTTCTGCCCTTGACGAATGGTTCCGCGCATTTGCAACACCATGCGGGCTAGAAGCCAAAACAGACATCCAATACTGTGTTTGCCCTTGTTGTTGGAAGGGATTCCAATGTCAACATAACGCATGGGAGAATCCGTGTCACAGAATGCAATGGTGGGGATGTTCCCAAGTGCAGCTTCTTTGATGGGCTGTACGAATACATAAATCAAGGATTGTAAACCACATAATCTTTTAACAGAATATGAGAGAGTTTGCATAAACCAACATTACCTGATGATCGGTTCGGGGATCAGTTAGGATAAGAAGGCGTGGCTCGGAGAAAGAAGTCTGAAGCTGGTTAGTAAATGTACCGGGAGTGTGTCTCCCAGCAATTGCATGGGCACCAGTGTATTGTGCGAACTTAAGAACAGCCCTCTGACCATAGGGTCTAGCTGATTGAACAATGATATCTTGAGGGTTCTCAATAGAAACAATAACTCTTGCAGCCAATTGAAGCTTCTCCCATGTCTTACCAAGGTTGATTATGTAAATTCCTAAATACCATATTTAAAACAAAATCTTAAAATGCAGTCTAGATGATGATTGCTCAACCCATCATCATATAACACAATCTATCATTCCATTTTCATAATTCATAATAATCCTAAATAAATAAAAATACATAATTTAATATGTTACGAATGTAGAATTCAACCTGTACATATTACAACACAATTCAGTTCACATCTCAACATCATAATCAAATCAAGGACAAAACTTTATGTTCATCTGAACTTCGATCGAAATCCAATAACAGATTTATTGCTTCATAGATTGTATTTATTCCTCACAGAGTTCTACTAGCATACACATCAACATGCTTAAAACATTAAAAAAAACACCAACAATAATAAGAAACTTCAATTCTCAATCTTCCAATTAGAAATTATTAAGTATAACATAACACGGATCCAGTAAACTGCCAAAATTACACAATCCAGTTCATCCAAAGCCCAAACAATTAATCGGAAAAAAGCGCCAAGGCAGAGAAAGCAAACCATCAGATCGGCGCTTGAAGACGTAACGCTCCATCTGGAAATCACAGTTCTTGGTGCCGAGATGAACATCGGCCGCCAACATCATCTGGATGTCAGTCTCCTTCTGCGAGAGCTGTCTTGTCGCCATTGTTGCACAGTTTGGCAAGCTGTGGGGGGAATGCACGCTAGGGTTTACGATGGAAGCACAGGTTCTTGACGGCCTTTATGTTAAAGCATAATAAAACCTGGCTTAGCGTTTTTTTATATTCTCGTCTCCTCTTCGGCGGCCCAATTGCAAACCATCCCGGCCCACTTCTGATCCACAGCCCAACAAGGACTGAAATTTTCACCCTCAAATAAGTCAAATTAGGTGGGAAAAAAATCTATCAACATTTTTACGGTCATGAAGTCATGAACCACTTAACTAAATAACATTAATAATTATAATAGAGTATAAAATATATTTTATTGTATATTTTATTTTATTCTATGAAAGATTGGCAAAAAAGAGTATTTTGAAAAATCAGCTGTGTGGATAACTGGTTGATCCATTTAAAAATTTTGAACTCCAACAAACCATTTTGTGACGATCCCAACTTTGTGTTCTTATCCTTATCTTTTTTGACGACACCGAACTTCGTATCGTATTATTATCCACAAAGCCTCCAATAAAAAAAAAGGTTATAATAGCCTTGAGACTAAATTTTAACTCTGGAAAAATATTTAGTATTTATTATTAGTTGAATGATCTCCAATAATAAAAGGGCTAATTTAACCCTTTATTAATTAAATATTATAAAAGTTTATTTTTTTTTTCTCCTTCCTCCAAAAAAGAGGGAGCAAGTGGATTTAATATGGTTAAACTTTAAGAGTTAAAGGGTAACCTTTGAGTTTACATTTAGGGCCCGTTTGGTTCCAACTCCGGAAACGGAAACGGAATGGAAACGAATGTAGTCCATATGTATATCCTTATTCATGAAATTATATGGAATAATTCCTTGTGTTTACATGCAAATTGCACTTGCCTCCCCATATTTTGTTACCCTATAGGGTATCAAAAGTAATCAAATTCAACTCCAATTACTTCAAATCACAAGGAATGATTCCAAAAACTTTCATGTACAAGGGCAACCATATGGACTAGATTCGTTTCCATTCCGTTTCCGATTCTGGAGTTCAAACCAAACGGGCCCTTAGCCTTTTGCACCCCACTTTAACCCTTTAGTCCTATAACTTTTTTTATTGGAGACCATCTATATATACTACTAAAGCAGCACCCATTTTGTCCACGTGTCAACCTCTAAGGCCGTCCACATCAGCTTTTTCCAATTTATTTACAGATTTGTCACAACGTATTTACAGATTTGCCATTAACTATTTTATAATAAAATTTTTTTATTAAAATTTGTAAACAATCATCATGCCACGCCAATTTTATTAAAATAAATAATTTAAAAAAATAAATCTACCTATCTACCAATCAAAATTAACAAACTGAGAATCTATTGTAACTCGATTTGTTGAGAAAATCTAACGCAAATCTTCTAACAAGATTTGCCACATTTGTTTAATTTAAAACTAAATCAAATTTTGCTCATCTATCTAAATCTAAATAAAAGTGATAATACATTAAGGTATAAATATAATACTCGAATAATAATCTTTGTAATAGAATTTTAATTTCGAATAATAATCTTTGTAATAGAATTTTAATTATGTTCTTTTATTTATTTTAAAAAAATTAATCCTCATATGTTAATCATATTAATTAATAAAAATAATGATGCATGAAAGTGAAATATAATATTTATTTAGATAATCCCGCACAATGTGCGGACACTAAACTAGTTTTATAATAAAGTAGGGTAAAGGGGGCATATAACTCCCCTTATTGGAAAGGCCTTAACTGCTTTTCGTTTAACAAAAAAAAAAAAAGGGATGAAATGTTCTTGCAATAATAAAAAGAGAATTGAGTTTGGCGAAGAGTATTCATAAACTCTTACAAAAATGTGACAAGAAGTATTAATAAACTTTCTTAATACAACAATGTAGATGACATGTTCTCGTGATAATAAAAAGAAATAAAATGTGTATGAATAGTATTAATAAACTTTTCATAATAAAAGATCGAGTTTAGTATGTACATGTAGTATTAATAAACTTTTCTAAATATAAGAACGAGTTTAATATATAAGGTTGTAAGGTTGCTGAACATATAAGAACGAGTTTTATATAAGATTGTAAGAGTTTAGTATATAAGATTGTAAAAGTTTAGTATATAAAATGGTAAGGTTGTCCATAAGATTGTAAGAGCATATCCATCCCACACACTGAAAGTTTCTTCCCTAATTAATTTTTAAAAAATAAAAATTAATGTCAGAAGATGGTGTAGGAATAGAGACAATAATTGGAGAGAAGGTTCTTCTTCGAAAGATGAAATCTGCCAATTTCCTGCACAAAACGCAAAAATTAAAGTAAGTTTTTGTTTTGTTTTTAATATTTTTCTATTATTTTAATTGTTAGTTTTTTTTTTGTTATTTTTTTAATATTTTAAGTTTTGCTATAAAATAGGGAAGTATATAAATTATTTAAAACTTTAATTTAAATATTAGACATAAAGTTTTAAGGTTTAAAATATATAGTAAAAATAATAAAAATAATAATAAAAATTTTATGTTTAGTTAGAAATTTTTTTGTATCTATTTGTAGACATTAATATTGATTATATTTTAATTATATTTTAATAAATTTTTTTTAAAATATTAATACTTTAAGTAGTGTGTAAGTTAATTTTCAATAAAACTTGTCTTAAACTTGTCTTTTAATCTACATTGTTAATTAAAAATGATAATATATAAATAAATAATAATAATAATAATATTAATTATCAATTGATGATAATAATAATAATAATAATAATAATAATAATAATAATAATTATAATAGTAATTATTATAATAATAAAAATAATAATACATACATACATATAAATAATATAAATAAAAATAAGTAGGGTATAAGTTAAGAAACTGTAGGGTGTAAGTTAAGAAACTATCATGCAAATATAAAATGGAGAAGAATGGAGAAGAATATATGGTGTACATAAAGTAAAAGTAAGTAGCAAATATGAAATGGAGAAGAATATATGGTGTACATAAAGTAAAAGTAAATAGGGTGTAAATTAATAAACTATTTTGAAAATATAGGATAGAGAAAGAGAATTTGAAAATATAGGATAGAGAAAGAGAATTGAGTTAAAGCAAGTAGGGTGTAAATTAAGTAGGGTGTAAATTAAGAAACTATTTTGTAAATATGGGATATAGAAAGAGAATTGAGTTATTTTTGATGAGGTGGGAGAGGGATAAAGTTGTAAAAATGTATCAAATAGAAAGAGAATTGAGTTATTTTTGATGAGGTGGGAGAGGGATAAAGTTGTAAAAATGTATCAAATATGGGATATAGAAAGAGAATTGAGTTATTTTTGATGAGGTGGGAGAGGGATAAAGTTGTAAAAATGTATTAAAAAAATAGTTTCTGAAGATGCTCTAAGGTTGCTGAACATTTAAAATAGTTTCTGAAGATGCTCTAAGGTTAATGAACATATAAGAACGAGTTTAATCTTATAAGTATATAAGATTGTAAGATTGCTGAACAAAGAGTTTGTTTAATATTTAAGGTTGACTTTAACTCAGCGTATTTATGCATTTGGACATCAAATCTCACTAAGCTTATACATTGCACTTAGTGACTTTAGACCCAAGTAGCGGTACTTGTTGCCACCCTCTATAAAGTGACACAAATTTCACAATTAACAAAAAGAGTAAAAATACTTGTACAAGACAAAAACCGGTTATGGGAATTTAAGTAATGAAATTGGATAAATTATACAAACCGAACCGAATCCATTTCATTACAAAGTTCAAAGAGCAGCGTTACTCCATTAGCATGTATCATGATTCTGATTTAATCAAGCAAGAACTCATCACATTCGATGCAGAATCTACTTCAAAATGCACAAAAACCGCAAAACACAATCAATCCAACATTCATTCACAAGATCCATCTAATTTCCAGTCACCTAATTAAGATACAGAGATCTGAACGGTCTTAGCCTTGGGAGGTGGAGGCATCTTCTTCACAGAAACGGTAAGAACTCCATTCTCACACTTAGCCGAGACACTAGAGACATCAGCATCTTGAGGAAGCCGAAATTTCCTCATCAGCTTTTGAGGCACTCGCCGGCGTTCCAATCGGAGATACTTGCATCCTTCTTCTTCTTCTGATTCATCTCTCTTCCTCTTTCCTCCGTTCTTTATCACAAGTATCCTCTCCTCTTCCACCGTAACCTAATTTCATCCGTAATCAATCGATTATTTATGGAAACTGAGTGGTGAGAAATGATTGATTAAGGCTTCAAAGAGTGTTTACCTGAAGATCGGACTTGGAGAGACCGGGTACGTCGACGAAGAAAGTGTAATCAGTTGATGATTCAACTATATCAACTGGTAGAGCGAGGTTCGAGGAGAATGGTGATGATCCTCTGCTCTCGTGTCCTCCGATTTCGCCGTGTTGACCTCTCATTATCTTCTCTAGTGTCTCAGGAATGAAGGTGAGGACATCCAGAACTTCGGTGCTCATTGTTCTTTGATTTTCTAGTTGTAGATTGCTGTTAGGGTGATTTTGTTTCCTTCTCAGTAAACTTGCAATAGAGTGAAAAGGGAAAATGGGATATTATATAGAACAGAGGAAAGAAGATGATTGATTGTTCGAGCGAGTTCTGGAGAGAATGCCACCGAAACATCTGGAAGCATCCGGGTGGCAGCCAGGATCCCCTATTGCGAAATATAGTGCATCCCTTCTATTGGTCCACATGTCATTAAAATTAATTAATTTTTTAATGAATTGATTATTTTTTTTTTAAATTAAATTAGGTTAAAAAAAGAAACAAGATATCCTTAACAGATTCTGAACGAGAAACAAAATATGGGCAAACAGATTCTCTCTCTTTCTCTGTTCTATCGATTATCTTTGCCACGCTTCTTACTCGTTTGACGTCCCGTCGGATCCCTCTTCACCCTCCAGTCTGGCTGTCCTTCTCTTCTCCTCTTCATTCAGTTGTAAGTAAACTTTTCTTTCCGGACCTCAACTTGTTCATGACTCTTGAGTCTTCCCTCCTGCTGCTGCTGCCATCTGTGAAATTTGTTTGTATTTCTTTCGAACTGTCCTGATTATTGATTACTGTTTAGTGGATGATAGATGGATTAATAGGAGTATTCTAAAGAAGTTGCTTTGTGATCTATAGATTGAACGCTAAAGTTGGATTTTATCTAATAGCAAAAAAAAAAAAACGAGCAATCACTCAAAACAATGGTAAATCATATGGGATTCACAGTCCTATAAGATCAGTTTAGACTTCAATTAATCACATATATAACAATTTGCTATCATACAAGATGTAGATACATTGCTATCAGACAACTCTAACAATTTCGACGCTTCATGAATGAGTATTAAAGAATGGTTGGTATCTTGACTTGTAGCTTATGGAGGAATTAGTCCTATTTATTGAACACTTTCATTACTATCACACAAGTGAGTTTGTATGATGATATACATTCATTGTTGATATTTTTCTCTTGAACAGGAAATCTGAAATTTACACTGATTATTTGAATTTTCTCATGAGGTATATAACTTTCCATTGTATTTGACATTTTATTTAGAAGATTATGGGTTTACAAGGAACACAAGCATATCGACGCCTAGAATTTGAGCAAGATTCAGGCTTGGAAAAATCTTGCTTAAATGATGACACAATGGAAGCTTTACATTCTAAGATATCGGAGGACATTATTCCAAAAATTGGTATGGAGTTTGAAACCGAGGATGCAGCTTATGGATTCTACAATAATTATGCTTTAGCTGTTGGCTTCTCAATTCGAAGAGGTCCACTTCATAGAGACAAGCAGACAAAGAGAGTGTTAGATAGAAAGTTTGTGTGTTCTTGTGAAGGTAAACGAGGACCTGATAAACGAGATGCTTATGTCAAATCTCACCGGCCAGAGACAAGGTTTGATTGTTTAGCCATGATGTTGATTAACTGTCGTCAAACTGGAAGGTATCGTGTTGTTAACTTCATTGCTAAGCATGGCCACAATTTGGCTAGTCCGAGTAAGGCTCATCTATTCAGATCACATCGAAAGGTGTCAATCTCTCAAGCATCACAAGTTGACATGGCTAACATGTCAGGTATTGCTCCAAAAAGTACCTATGAGTTCATGGCTAGAGAAGCAGGAGGTCGTGAAAATGTTGGTTTTGCTCAGGTGGATTTAAAAAATTATTTGCGCACTAAGCGGAGTTTACAAATGAAGCAAGGTGATACCGGTGGCGTTTTAGAGTACTTACAGGGGATGAGAGTTGAAGATCCTACTTTCTTCTATGCTATTCAAGTGTATGAAGATGATTTGATAACTAATATCTTTTGGGCTGATGCAAAAATGATGGCCGACTATTATGACTTTGGTGACGTTGTTTGTTTTGATACCACATATCGAAAGCTTAATGATGCCAGACCGATTGCCTTATTTGTTGGTGTGAATCATCATAAACAAACAACTATCTTTGGTGCAGCATTATTGTATGATGAGACAGCAGATTCATTTGTGTGGTTGTTCGACACATTTTCTAGGGCTATGGGCGGAAAATTACCAAAAATTATGTTGACAGATCAAGATGCTGCAATGGCAAAAGCACTTTCTTTTCAGTGGCCTGAAACTTATCATCGACTTTGTATTTGACATATCTTTCAAAATGCAGCGGTCCATTTGAGTAGCGTGTTTGCAAGGCATAAGGACTTTTCAAGAGATTTTAGTAATTGTATCTATGACTATGAGCATGAGGCAGAATTTCTAGAGGCTTGGAGTAAAATGCTTGATAAGTACGACCTTGAAAGCAATGGTTGGCTTCAAAGAATGTTTAGTGTCAAGGAAAAGTGGGCATTGGTTTATGGTCGAGCTACATTTTGCGCAGACATGACAACTACACAACGAAGTGAAAGCATGAATAGTATGCTTAAGCATTATGTATCTCATAAGCATAAAATCAGAGAATTTTTTGAGCACTTTCAGCGGTTACTTAATGATCGGCGTTATGATGAGATGGTTGCTGATTTTAAGGCTAGCCAAAGCAAAGTAGTATTGTCGTATCCTATAGAAGTTTTGAAGCATGTTGTGGGTGTATATACACCCGAAGTCTTTAAGTTGTTTGAGAAAGAAGTCTATAAATGTCATGACTATCAACTTCAAGAATATAGTAAGACGGAAACACTTGTGCAGTATATGGTTACACCTCATAAGAAGCAATCTGGTTATATCGTCTCTACTGATGTAAGAGAAGAAATTGTATATTGTAGCTGCAGAAAATTTGAGTTTGTTGGCCTACTATGTAGTCATATACTGAAGGTTTTATCTTACAAAGGTATTACAGAAGTTCCTAGCAAGTATATTTTGAAAAGATGGACAAACAATGCCAAAAAAGGAAGCATTCAAGCTACTGATGACTGTAGCAATCTTGATCCGGATCCTAAGAAAGCAAGGGGGTGGCGTTATAGAGACTTGTGTCGCCTATCTACTCGCTTGTTTACAAGAGCTGCGGAACTTGAAGATAAGTACACCATTGTGAAAGAAGGTCTCATCAAACTGATTGGAGAAATTAATTTAAGCTCCACGGAAAGACCTGAAGAATTGGGGCAGAATTATAATGCACATATAGATGATCCAAGCCAAGATATGCCTACGAATCTCAATGGTGTGGCAACAAAAATAAAAGGCATGAAGTCAAAGCCCAATCTTGGTGGTCGGTCAAGTAAAAGGCGCAAAAGTGCTCTTGAAACAGTAACAAGAAAAAGTAGAAAACCTAAGCAGAATAGAGTTACTGAGCTGCAGGTATAAGTTACAGTGTTTTAAGCTTTTGTTATATTATCAAAATATTTACCCTTCTAATGTGGTTTGCTACAGGGTGGTCAAACCATTAACTTGGATGAAAGTGATGTACATCAATCAAGTTTAGGAGATTTTTGTCCATCAAATCCATATATTTACACTTCCACACCTTTAGAGAGTGGTCACAATCAGTATTTCCAACCTAGTCATATGGCGTTATTGACAAGTATTGGTTTGCCTCAGGTAAACATAACAAAAAATAAAAATCATTTATATACTTCAATTAATTTGCAGTTCTTGATATATAGATCTTGCTATTTAAATAAATGACTTTTCAATTAATTGTATGATCAATATTGCAGGTTCAAGTGGAAGATATTTTGGACAGTTAGCTACAAAGCTAGATAGTGTGCTAATTAGAACATTGCAGGTTAGTGAACCTTTATGTGTAGTTATTACCCTCATGTTATTTTATTTTCTTTATCTCTTATATCAAGTGTTTTTAATCTTCTAATTATATATTTTATTTTGTTATTTTAGGTGGTAACTAGTGTTTGACAGAGGACTCCTGAAGTTACTTGAATCATGCTTCATAAACAATCTCTTTGTTGGAGTACAAGTTTATGATTTTTTTTATGTTAGAATAGATACCAGTTAGAGTACAAATTTGCTGATGAAAAGTCAGAAATATTCTTCTCTTCTTGCTGATGTAAAGTCAGAAACTAATAAATGGCCTTCTCTTGCGGGATATATACCATCTCTTCACAATAAGTCTCTTTTAAGGGAAATAAACAATATATTGCTTTCTTGAAATGCTGTCAATTACTATTTTTGTTGTTCAGCATGGTTAATATCGACTTTCTCTTGATTTCCCTTTCTCTTGGTTTCCCAACTTAAGTTACGGTTCTAACAAAAGCGGACATAACGGTTATAACAAGAGCGAAAATAAGTAGTAATTAGAACCGTTCAAAATGATGTACCATACTTTCATAAATAAATTTCTCAAATTGTACCATACCTTCATAAATCAATATATAACAAGAGCATTCTTGATGATCATAATAGAGCATTCTGAATTTTTATCATATTACATGATCAACAACCTAAACATGTACTATACTTTCATAAATACATATACTTCTCAAACTGTAATCTATTTTTCTTAAAATCTTCATTCTTGGAATGCTGCTAGGTTCAAGCCGCCACTCTTCATTCTTGAAAAGTATTTTGCCTCTTTATTCAATTACTCTGTCAAGTATAGCAGATAATCCTGTAGCTTATGCAGGTTGTAATGTCCTGAATAGAATTTCATGTGCAGTTGCTTCCTTGCTTGTCTCCTTGTTTCATTTAATCTGCCAAGTGGCAGACCATGACATTCAGTTGTTGCAATCTGTCAAATGGTAGACCACAACATACACAAGTTTGAGAAATATCAGCCTACAACTTCAATAACAACTTGTAGACTATCACAATGAAAAAAATTGCCTGCGGACTATCACAATGACCAAAATATATCAACTGACACCAATCTGACTAGTCGAAAACTTCAATAACAACCTGCAGAGTATCACAATGACAAAAAAAACAACCTGCAAATTATCACAATGACCAAAAAATATCAGTTGACACTAATCTGACTAGCCAACAACTTCAATTACAACCTGCAGACTATCACAATGACAAAATAATAGCCTGCAGACTATCACAATGACAAAAAGAATATCAGCTGGCACCAATTTGACTAGAATGTGTTCACATAGTTCTGTTATAATCGACAATTGTGTGTCACTGAGTGCAGACTACCACAATGAATGAGTTTGTATCACTAAGTGCAGATAACGAACCCTAGTTACTGGAAATTCAGACAATTGCAACACCAAACAACGAACTACAAACAATTGATCCCAATTGATGTAAATAATAATGAATTTAAGAAGAAAAGCATACCATGGAAGTAAAGTAGGAGACGTTGAACATCAAGCAGGTGGTGCGGTACCAGGATGTTGCTAGAGGTGAAACCGATTAGATTGGTGATGGAAAGTGGCTAGAGAAGAAAAATCTCAAGCCAAACGAGGACGACGAATAAACGGGGCTTCTCCGATATCAATTAATCGCCATATTCGTTTGCATACCAGACATTGAGAAGGTTTGAGAACGGAGGTTGTGAGAATGGAGGAAAGAGGGGGATGGAAAGAGAAAATCGATATCTGTTAAGGATATCTCTTGTTTCTTAATTTAACTTAATTCAATTTAAAAAAAAATTAATAATAAGTCCACGTGGACCAATTACAAGAATGTATCAGACGATGAAATATTGAGTGAAATAGGTGATCCGGGCTGGGTGGGTGGAAGCACGGTTTTTGGATAAGAGATTAGGAGGCTCTGTTTTGTCGACACGTGTCCTTCTTTTATGGAAGTTTTAGGGGATTCGACGGGCTTTACCTTAGACAGCACAAAGTATGTAGAGGTATCGGGGTATTAATATTTTTTTATAAATCCGATTGAGGAAAAAATATGAAGTATTTTCTTTATTTATTAAACCTTACTCATAGTCTCACTTTGCATCAGATTAGTATTAATAAAAAGAATTTTTTTCTCTAAGTACGATCAAGGTTTGGACTTCTCCTCTTGATATCCATTAAATTTTAAAATTTATCATAGTGTCTTCAAGGTTTCATTTGTTTTCTCTTTATATCCATTCTTAATATATTATATTAAAATTTATTAGAAATAATTAAAAAAATAAATAAATAAATTTAAAATATATTATAACCTTAATTAATAATTTATAATAAAATAGTGTTATATTAAATTTTTTAAAAAATTATGTTCTTTTTTTAATTTTAAGATTATGGAAAAGTATATTATAAAAAATAATAAATTAACACATATAAAAATAAAATTGTTATTTTCATATTAAAATAATTTATAAAAAATTGACTTAAAAAATACTATATATTTAATATTTTGGACTCTTAAAAAAATTATTAAAAAAATTTTAATAAATACTGTTATATATATATTTTAAATCGAAAGTAAAAATATTTTAATTCAAAAATAAAAAATATATTTATTTTAAATATATATATATATATGGAGTATAAATCCTATGGCAACACCCTCTAACGTGAGAACATGAGAACAGATTTGTAATTATTATCAGTTTTGTTACGAATGTGCCATATCGTTTAATGTATTATTCGTAGTTATTGTTGGTTGAGTGGGTTATTCGTAATTATTGTTGAATTTCTAATTATTATTATTATTCGTAGTTATTATTATTTATGATATCTACTCTAAATCTCAACCCTTAATACTCACATCCAACGGTGTACGATTGTTCTCATGTTCACACGTTAGGGGTGTTCTCATGGGAACTACATCCTATATATAACTATTTCTATTATAAATTTATTAATTAAGGTCATAATCTATTTTAAATTTATTTTTTTAATTTTTAAAAATAATTTTTGAATGAATTTTAATGTAATATATTAAGAATGGGCATAAAGAGGAAATAAATGGAACCTTGAGGACACCAAGAGGCATTTTAAAACAGAGTGGATATCAAAAGGAAAAGTCCAAACTTGATGACACTAAGAGGAAAAATCCTAATAAAAATTATTGGTCATTTTGTGATTGTAACCCTTAAAGTAATTAATGCTAACGCGACCCATGTTGAATAAGGGTCGAAATAGTTGCGTGAATTTGTTAATAACCACTCTTTTATTGTAAACTATATTTAATTGAATTTATAAATTAATTCTGTTGAGACGTGAGAAAAAATATCTCACATCGATAACACGCAATCAAGTGATACTACTGTATAAGGATTCAGATTACTCATTTTATTGTCAAATGGTTTTTGAATTAAACCCGTATGTTTGTGTGTGTGATTCACCGGACGTATGTCCTCCGTTACAATTGGTCCCAATAGGCCAAGACGAATATTAAAAAAATAACAAATTCAAAAAGTAATAAATATGAATTTTACATACTCATAAAGTAGGTACTTTGATATCATTTAGGGGTAAATGATGCGCACTATCAACATCAAGCTTTCATGGGTAGTTTTAGTGCGTGTCGGTTACACTTTAGTAATTACAGCGTCGTGTATTTAGCGACCTTGTTCTTAAGGATGTACTCGACGCTGATGTTGGTGTTGCATCCGAAATTACTATTGTCTGTATGAATTTGTTTTGATCAAAATGAAAGAATATTGTGAAGCCTTGATAACAAAAAAAAAAAAAACAACTTTTTGTTGATCTCGACTATTCCCTTTAATTGCCAAGTTGTTTGAAGATCATTTTGAAAATAAGGGATTGCTTTATGCCTCCATTTGGTTGTATATCCGGAACGAAAACGAAATAAAAATGAATGTTCTTTGTTCATGAATTTATGGGAATCATTTCATGTGGTTTTATATAAAATACACTAGCTTTCTCCACTTTGTTTCTTTATAGGGCATTAAAATTAATCAAATTCTGCTATTGTTACCTCAAACACAAGGAATAATTTAAAAAAACTTAATGAACATGGATACGTATGGATTAGATTCCATTTCATTCAGATTCCGTTTGCGGAATTGAAACCAAATGACCCCTAAATGGTTTGATTCCTTTTACACGGTTGTCAAAGTAGCTCTTAAACAACTCGAGCTCGTTTGTATAGTACACCAATACGGGAAATTTTGGTACAATATTCAAATTTATGTGAAATTCACCATCGTCCTTTAAATTGACGAATTTTCCGTAGTAGATGACATTAAGGGCCCGTTTGGTTCCAACTTCGGAAACGGAAAGAGAATGAAAACGAAATTAGTTTATACGTATATTCTTATTCATGAAATTTTATGGAATCATTCTTTGTGGTTTCATACAAAATGTACTTGTCTCCCCCTATTTTGTTTCCCTATAGGGTATCAAAAGTAATCAAATTAAACTCCAATTACATCAAACCACAAGGAATGATTCCAAAAACTTTCATGAACAAGGGTATGCATATGAACTAGATTCGTTTCTATTCCGTTTTCAATTTCGGAGTTAAAACCAAACGGGCCATAAATAGTGAACACATCCATCGTCAAACGTATCGTCGAACTGGACTCAGGTCCAACTTGGTATTCCGGCATGGGTCTCTTTCAAACTTTTATCAAAGCTTGGATTTGGCCGTCAATTGGGCTGTGCAGACCTGTTCTAAAGAGGGCCCAATTTTTTTTAACCTTGATACTAGTTTTATAACTAGAGAAAATTGTATAAATAGTACCCATATCTTAGGCCGACGAAACTTTCGTACACCGTCGTTTAAACTATCAGAACGGTACCTCACTTATTGAGTCTGACCAAAGATTAGTATATGGAATACCGTTACATGTAAGTTAACATATCGGTGTTATATATCAGGGTCAAACGTCCACCTACCTTAAACATAAATTTGCAACGTTCACAATTGAAAAACCTCCTTCACGTGATTAAAGAAAAAACCTCCCGCATATGATTAAACATGTTTTTTCTTGAGATTATGTTTTTAATCATATGCTTTTTATAGAGCTATGTCTTTATAATTAAATGTAGATTGACAATCAAACATGTTTTTTCTTGAGATCATGTCTTTAATCATGTAAAGACGTTTTTTCAATTGTGAACGTTCCAAGTTCACTTAACACTCTGATATCATCTTTTAAACAAATTTTAATATCTATACCCAAAATGTCTCTCTCTTTCCTAAACTGAGTAATAAGCAAACACGATTCTTGACTGGATGACCATGTTCATGGCGTTACTTGAGTGTAGTGAGATCGATTGTTTCGGATGATGGCGCACTCACGTGTCTTGTTTGATCATGTTCATTTTGGTTGTGTTAGAGGTTTCCAAAGATCCTCATTTCGGTGGGACAATGTCGTGTGATCAACATTTTCTTAGGTGATGTATTTTTCCTTGCTACATGATTGTGTCGTCTCCGAACTTTCGTTACTTTTTTTTGTTTGTCTATTCCATCTTTTATGATGTTATGGATTATTGTTGTTATTTTATTTCCTTGACGGGTTATTCATTTATCGTTTTTCGATCTCTCAATACATTAAGGGCTCGTTTGGTATGATTGAAGGAATGAGGTTGGAATCAAGAATCGGAATGGAATAAGAAAATGGAATAAGTCATTCCTGACACTTGGTGTTTGGTATGATGTTGGAATGAAATATTTTTGACACATGTTTTTTCATTTTATATGAGTTATGAAACGAGAAATCATATTATATTTGATGATATATGTGTGAATGTTTATAATATAAATATATGGTATTTTTTAAACTACAATAAGAAAAATGAAGACTAAGGAATAAATTTTTTGTCAAAATATATATTTTTTCTAATCGAACAAATTATATTGTTTTCGAGCATTTTTCGGTTACATTACATCTTGAATGAATTATTCGTATTATAGGAAGAAAAAAAACTTTTTTTTGTCAAAATCTTGTTTTTCTACAAAATATTTATATAATTTAAATTAATTGTTGGACAATAAAAAAATTATAAAAAAATATTAATTTTATTTTGTGAAACTAAATAAGCAAGTATATACATAATAAAAATATATAAATGTAGCTTTAAATCTAAAATGAGTTTATGTTGGAATGAGATACCCAACTTTAATTTATGAAATCAACTTTTTCTCTATAGTTGGAATGAGTCATTCCATGAAATTATTTTCATTCTAAATCCAAGCCTTACCAAACACGAGGTATTGATATGACTCATTTCGATTTCGATTCCTGATTTCATGGAAATCGTACCAAACGAGCCCTAAATATATCTAGTATAGTCGAATTGCTTATCATTTTATCTTCCAAAAATATAAATAAAAAAGCAAGTTGAGTATTAGTAAATAGTAATCAAGGTCTACAGTAATAATACGTCAATGTTAGTTGATTCAGTTGAACCTAAGTTATTTATAAAATTACTTAATTTAGTATTCGAGTGCAAGATTATTTAACGTATACGATTTAATACTCTGTTTCGCGCCAAATAAATTAATTAAATTTAATTTTGATTTTGCACCCTAAATACGAAATTAGTTAAACCCGGCATTGTATGTTGTCTAAGTGAGGAATTAGTTAAACTCAATTTCAACTTCGCACCCCAAATACGAAATTAAAATTAATTAAACACTATTTCACACTTCAGGTGTGAAATTAAGAAGATGATTAAAGGAAAACATATAGGTTGGATTAAAATTATCGTGATAGTATTAGTACAAACTTTATTTATGATAGGTTATTTATTACACTATATCTTGATGTCGCATGAAATGCATTACAAGAACAAAATTTTGTATATATATATATATATATATAATGGGAGTGGTTCAGATAAAACTGTTTATTTCGATACGATATTAAAAAAGCTAAATTATACGATGATAAAATATTAACCGTTAGTTAATATTAAGCTAAATATTAGTATTTTTTTGGAAAAACAAAATGCCTTTTTGATGAAATCAAGTCTTATTTTAATACTACAAAATTATAATCTTGTTTTTCTATGTATCATCATTGATTAATGATGATAATGATTAGCAGTATCAAATCAAATTTTATATTAATTACTTAATGATAAAGTTAAGCGGCGGTCATTAGTTTATTAATGATAGTCTTCTAGGTCAGTGGTTGATCATCCCACATGCTACCATAGACATAACATTACCATTTTTATTTTATTCTTTCAAGTGATTCTATTTTCTTTCTCTTGTAGCTTCTTCATGGATCTATCCTTCCAATTAAAATTGTTCATGTACTCCATTTGTTTAAGGGTAACAACTACAAACAAAAAGTAACTCAAAATTTTGTTTTATAAGGCCACTCTACCTCTAACTTATAGATATCATATTAACAACATTTTATTTGTAATTTCCCAAACATATCTCTAACATGTATATATTTTTTAACATATAATAACATTACCATTTATCATGGTGGTAGTTTTAGGTTAAGGGTTCCCATATGGTTCAACCAATCATCTACCTCGGTTTTTAATAACTATTGCTGGGTATGTCAAACACGTTTTTTAGTTGTCTGCAATGTCTTTATGTTCAACTCCTTCATCAAACGACTTATACAAGATGACACACGAAAGCACAAAATAGAAAGTGTATTTTGTGGGCTCAAGACCTCCATGTTCATCTTCATGCATCTCAAGTTGACTCGTCAAAGAATGGATATCATACATTTTTAACCTATCTACACGGATTGTCAACATATTTAGCTAAGCTAAATATTTATCTATTTCCGCAAATAAGAAGAAAAAAAAAGCGACTTAGATGACACATATACAAACATAGAATGAAAAGTGCATTATGTGTGCTCAAATAGTTGAAGACCTCCATACTCATCTTCATACATTCCAAGTAGACTCGTTAAATAACGGGTTTAGACTAGATATAATACAAGCCTATTATACATTTTTCATCTTCACACATATACAAACTTTTTTTAATATTTTGACGAGGATATAGAGAGAGTGGTGTCATATCGTTTAATGTATATGTAACCATACCGCCGAATGCTCATACGTTTTACGTGTATACATGAGAACAGATTCGTAATTATTATTAGTTTCGTTACGAAGGTGTCATATCGTTTAATGTATTATTCGTAGTTATTGTTGGTTGAGTGGATTATTCGTAGTTATTGTTGAATTCCTAATTATCATTATTCGTAGTTATTATTAATTATGATATCTACTCTAAATCTCAACCCTTAATACTCACCATCCAACGGTGTACGATTGTTCTCATGTATACATGTTAGGGATGTTCTCGTGGGAACCGCACCATATATATATATATACATACCATAAACTATTTTTCTATCACAATCATTGAAATTTAAAGTTCCCGACCGGCCGCATTATGATTGATTGGTGATAGTGATGATTCATGTATGTACCATTTTTATATGTTTTAGACTTAGGGAATAGGACAAAAAATGAAAGATGTATGAAGAACAATAGTATATTGCATATATTGTATAGGCACGTTGGTGATTTTTATTTATCATTTAGGAGCCAAGAACATATTCAAATCTAATAAGTATATATGTTGTTGTTTTTAGCCTGTTCTTTGGTCCACCTCTCTAGCATTGATTAACCACCATGCACATGCACACATCCCGGCCGAATACATTCAAATTTCGAACACACCATCCAAATTATTGTCGCCAAATTTGTTTGGCTCGATTTCGATGTTAAAACCTATTCGGGTACGTATAAGTTGTAAAATGGGAACATTTCGGATCGATGTTACGTTTGATTGTGTTATATTCGAATGTACTTATGTTAGTTCTGAATACAACTTATAAGTTGAGCGACAGGTTCAGTGCACCCCTGACCCCTTATATGTTGTATCCAAATTATTGTTGCCAAATTTGTTTGACTCGATTTCGATGTTAAAACCTATACGGGGTACGATAAGTTGTAAAAATGAAAGATCTCCGGCGAAGGGTCACGTTACGTTACTGTATTGGAACTTTTTCAAATATATTGATTGACTTATTTAAATATATTTTTTAGGTTCAGTTTGATATCTATTTTTAGATATTATATTATGTTTACATAAAAAAATAATACTTAATTTTTGATATACAAATATATTTATATGAGAAAATCGATATATATTCATATACTCCTAATACACATTTTTTTCCTTTTTGATATACTATAAAACTAACAAGTTTGCTGCATATGACACTGGTCCTGTGTATACAAGGATATTGAATATCAATCTCATACTCATATCTTGATACCTGACCCTCATATTTTAATATATAGATATGAATCACAATAAATTTTAGAGGTTATCTTTTAATATTTTATTTCTTTTATAATTCTTATCAATATAAAATTATAATTTATATATATTATTTATCTATATAATATTTTTAAAAATATAAAAAATTTATTTTTATATATATGCGGGATGAGACGGGATTAAGTAGGATGAAAAGTTTCCGTCCCGCGTCTCGTCCAACAAATTTGTCACGGGACGGAATTTACATTTTTTTTTTCCAAATCCCGCCGGATCAGAACGAAACCGGGACGTGACGGAATTAACCGGGATTTATGGCACCCCTATAATCAACTGCTCATTAACGAATTCAAAGTCGAACTTTACCATCCATGTCGAATTTTAACATTTTCCTTCAAAACCATCAAACTTATGTTTAAAAAAACATATCTCATCCCATCCATCCAATGATCGGTCGAATTTAATCAAACAAAATACGGGTCCCACATTGTAATAATTTACCAAGAAAGCCCATGAGGTACTTGGTATATATTGATCATCATCTCACACTTTCCACCATCACACACACACTTCCAACATCCAAACAAAAATGGCGAAATCTGGAAAGTTCACAAAGCTAAGATCTGCTCTAAAGAAGATCAATTCCTTCGGAAGCAAACTCAGCCGCACCAACAGCGCCGTATCCTCCAGCGACACAGACGCCGGAGATACGAGACTGCAGAAGGTGTACGTCGGAAGGTCACGCAGAGAGTACCGGGTCGACCCGGAATTGTTGGAGCACCCGATAGTGCAGGAGCTTGTTGATACATCCGACGGCTCAGATCAAATTACGGTTGCGTGTGAGGCGGTGCTGTTTGATCACCTCCGGTGGATGATTCATAACTCCGATCCAAACACTTGTTCACTTGATGATATTGCAGCATTTTATGCTTATTGATATTGTTCTTCAATTCAGAGTGTTCGAGAGTCGTTCTTGAATGTTATAATGGGTGTATATGATTATTGAATTAGATTATATTGTTAGTTAGTGAGATGAAGCAACCATTTATGAGTTGGCTAAGTTTAATATATATGTACGTATGTATTACAATTTCATGATAATTTGACTCTCGATCTTTATTCGTTGTATTTATGTATATGGTTCGAAACAAATTTGTTGATGATTTTTAAATACATAAGTTACTATTTACTTTGATTTTACTTTTGTATTTTGTATTTTTTATTTTGTCTAGATAATTTGTTATGTAACTTAAAGTTCATAATAATGCGATAGTGGATGTTTCCTAATGATAAATAAATTGGTAAATATATAGATGAATTTACTTTTATTTAATATATTAACTTTTCTCAATAAGTTACAAGTTTTTTTATTGAACATTTACAAATAAATTTCATGTATAAAATATAATCGAATCGCTTGTATACAAGAATTATATATATATATATATATATATATATATATATATATATATATATATATATATATATATATATATATATATATATTGTACACAAAACTATTTTTTCATATATCTACTTAATTGATATTAGTGAAGTAAGCTAGTTTTCAATAATATATATATATATATATATTGTACACAAAACTATTTTTTCATATATCTACTTAAATGATATTAGTGAAGTAAGCTAGTTTTCAATAATATATATATATATATATATATATATATATATATATATATATATATATATATATATATATATATATATAGAGAGAGAGAGAGAGAGAGAGAGAGAGATATTAAAAAAAAATGGTTGAGATTAGGCGATATTATAGGGGGGAAAATCGTGTTATTAATGACATAAATATTCACCGGACCTGATTTTATATATTCGGCGGTATAGTCACTTATATTTGACGGTATAGTTATGTATATTCGATGTTTACACGTTCACACAATAAGAGATGTTTACATATGAGTTAGGATCTATATATATAATTACTAGCTAGAAATGGGAATTATGTTGTCAATCAAGTTTGCTATAGTTGAAGTTAATTTACGTGGAAATGATTGATTCAATTAACATGTATTAATCATGGTAATCGTGATAAAGTGAAATAGACTTATTAAATGTTGTTTGGTCAATGTGATTTTCGAGTTTAAAATTTGGTTACAAAGTCGTTCATAATCTTACTACCTTAAACGTTATACTATAAGACATCTAGTTTATTTTTAATATTATGCATCTATTTTTTTTAAAAAAAAAAGTTATTTCCACGATGTTTAAAATGGAGGATGTTAAAAATATTCATGAAGCGATTTCATATATCTAATATGAGGGTAACATGTATGTGTGAAAAAATTGATATTATAACAATTTATCCTTAAGATAGGATCACAAAATATATAGGATGAATTTGGTTAAGGACTTTTTCAGTTTGTATTCTATTAACTAGGCCCGTTCCCTCAATTTCTTTTTTACTGTTCTAAACCCTAGCCGCTTACTCATTTCTCCCTCGCCACTCATCTAGCTCTTGTTGTCGGAACCAAAGAGGAGCAACATTCGACAGGAGCCACACCGGAGGAGCTTCATGCCTCCGCCTTCTCATCATCTCAGGTCTATGTGTTTTCCAATGGCTACTTTTCCCCCTCTCTCCTCCCAAAATCCTATCCCCGACCTCTCAAAGCCTAGATCTAGATCTAGATCTAGAACAACCTCTCCTTGCTTCAGAGATCGATTCCATCATGCCATACTGGAGACGACGACGAGGGCTTCTTCGTCAAGGCTGGGGATGAAGAAGTGCATGCACTGAAGACTTAGTTTGTCCCATTGACTGCAGTTTATCCGGTCGAAAGGTCATTGATATTGAATTTCTCGACCTGAAGATCTACCGAGTTAATGTAAGCTTTGTTGACTTCTATTGTCTTAACTATATATGCCCCAACTTAGCCGATTGAGTTCTGATGAACTATGATTAAAATATTTGAGGGATGCTTGAAAATTTGAAATTAGGGTGGGGAAGCAATCTTTGTATGGCCAAAATGAAGGAGTGATGCAATCTCTCTTCAGGACTCGGCAACCGCCCGCAATTGTAAGAAGATTGAGGTTTAGCTTTACCTCGACGCCCTCTCATCGTAGCCCATCCATCCTTTAGTGGTTGCCGTAGCCAACTCTACTGCGCCTTCTCTCTCCGGGGTACCTTCCCCCCCTCTCCACAGTAGATCTAGCACATACGATCCTGACTCTAATATCCTACGAAGTTTCTAGCTTTTACTAATAGATTTGCTTTGTTCAACTCTACTTTTCATATTAATTAGCTTTTGATTAAGGGTTTGATACAACTCTTCTTAGTTCCTATTGGAAACTTGCATGTGATCAGTATACATATCTCGATTGAGAGCATCCATGCCGAAGTCACAATCAACATCATTTGGTCTCAGCAGATGGAGTCATCAAAGTAGCAAAACTCGTATGAATACTCGTCAGCTTACCAACCGCCACCATGGGTTGCAACACCAAATGAAGTTGCAACAAACGATCAGTACTTGTATTCTTTTCCCAATGGATCCATGCCAACGCAAGTGCAATAGAATCCACATGGTCGGTCTTTACAACATATGAACTCATACCCTACATATGGTGGACAAAAGCCTTATGTTCCATCCTACAGATTGTTTGAAGATCTCAACGTTTTTGGCAACGTAGAAAGGAAAGCAAAGAGCGGTCTATATTCAAGTGCTTCTTCTAGACAAAGTACAATAAGTGGAAGGTGACCAAATTTTCTAGATACAACTTTTCAGCATGTTTGGTCACCTTCTACTGACTGTACTCTATTTAGAAGAAGCACTTGAATAGGGATCGCTCTTTGTTTTCCTTTCTGCGTTGCCAAAAACGTTGAGATCTTCAAACAAATTGTAGGATGGAACATAAGACTTCTATCCACCATCTGCAGGGAATGAGTTCACATGTTGTAAAGATCGACCATGTGGATTCTGTTGCATTTGCGTTGGCATGGATTCATTGGGCAACGAATACAAGTACTGATCGTTTGTTGCAACTTCATTTGGTGTTGCAACCCATGGTGGCGGTTGGTAAGTTGACGAGTATTCATACGAGTTTGGCTGCTTTGATGACTCCGTCTGCTGAGACCAAATGAAGTTGATTGTGACATCAGTATGGATGCTCTCAATCGAGATATGTATACTAATCAGATCCAAGTTTCCAATAGGAACTAAGAAGAGTTATACCAAACCCTTAATCAAAAGCTAATTAACATAAAAAGTAGAGTTGAACAAAGCATATCTATTAGTAAAAGCTAGAAACTTCGAAGGATATTAGAGTTAGGATCGTATGTTCTAGATCTACTGTGGAGATGGGGGGAAGGTACTCCGGAGAGAGAAGGCACAATAGAGTTGGCTACAGCAACCATTGAAGGATGGACGGGCTACGATGAGAGGGCGTCAGGGTAAATTTAGACCTCAATCTTCTTACATTTCCGAGTCTTGAAGATAGATTGCAATGCTCCTTCATTTCAGCCAAACAGAGACTGCTTCCCATCCTAATTCCAAATTTTCAAGCATCACTCAAAGATTTTAATCATAGTTCTTGAAAACTCAATCGTCTAAGTTGGGGCATATATAGTTAAGGCAATAGAAGTCAGCAAAGCTTATATTAACTGGGTAGATCTTCGGGTCGAGAAATTCAATATCAATGACCATTCGACCGGATAAACTACGGCCAATGGGACATACAAAGTCTTCAGTGCATGCACATCTTCATCCCCAGCCGTCAAGCCCTCGTCGTCGTCTCCATTGTGGCATGATGGACTCAATTTCTGAAGCAAGGAGAGACTCTTCTAGATCTAAATCTAGATCTAGATCACGAGTTTGAGAGGCCGGGGATAGGGTTTTGGGGAGGAGAGGGGGAAAAAGTAGCCATTGGAGATGACATAGACCTGTGATGATGAGAAGGCGGAGGCATGAAGCTCCTCCAGCGTGGCTTCTCCGATAGGCCAATGTTGCTAACTTGCTCCTCTTTTGTTTCCAACAACAAGAGTGAGATGAGTGGCGATGGAGAAAGGAGTAAGCGGCTTGGGTTCAGAACAATAAAAAAAAGAAATGGGGTATATTTACTTAACAAAGAAAGGGAACTGACCTAGTTACTAGAATACAAACTGAAAAATACCCATTAACCAAATTCACACATTATTTTTACCTATCATTAAATAAAAGTGGTAAAAATAATGGGATACGTATTGAAAGATATACAAGATAAATATTTGAATATATTGCTTAAAATAATAATCATATAATCTATATATTTTAGGTTGGTTTCTATTTTATTCTATGCACAGTATCTTTATTATTCTCTTTTGATTTTCTTGTAATCCTTTATAAATGATTGTAATAAAGTTAATAAAGTGCGAATCTACCTCCACCATTCGTGTAGTTTTACTCCACCAAAAATCTATCAATACGCTTACTAAACATATAATTAACAAAAAGGCATAAGAGGCCAAATTCTTTCAACTATACAATCATAGCGGTAATGACTTATTAGATCGGATAAATAAAAACAACATCAAAGATTAAATTTCTAAGATATATGAAGATAGGAATCAACTATAATCATATTTTCGTCTGTCGGCTAAATTTCGGTTTAGATTCACTAACTACGATGATCCATCAGAAATACAAAAGAGGTGATGATAGACAAAGAGGGCATGTGAATGGGATTTCATATGCTTCCTGAGGAAGAACCAACATGTTTGTGATCATCATGAAATGCTTCTATCATCTCATTAATTATAATAACTAATATTGAAAAAAACAACAATCATCACGATTATAAGTAAGAAACAAAAGAGAGCATGTTACAATAATTCCCAAACAGGCCAAAAATCAGGTTGCCAAATTGCTATCGTAACTTCGAGATCAGGTTATGATAAGGAAAACTTGCCGACTGTGTAAATGTAGATATATGGACACGTTCCTTTCTCGTATTTTGATATGAGATATGAGTATAAATATTACATATTCGATATCCGTGTTTCGTAAGTGAGTATATGAATATCAAAATGATATACTAGATATCAATATTTTTTTTTTTTTTTTTATCGATTTTGATATCTTTAAAAATTGACGGATATCACGTTCTTTTTCTCACAGTCTCTCTCACCTCTTCCTTCCAAGTCTCCTTTTTTGATATAACTCGCCATCTTGCCAAACATAAGTATTAGATATCATATATCAATATCATACCCATATTTGAATATAGGAAAGGAACAAACCCTAAATAAATTGTCATAAAAATAAAACGGGTCGTCAATAAGCGTTTGTTGATCACTTCCTTATGATCAGTATGTACATATATTAATCTCAAATTTATTTTTCACACCCATAAACGTACTATTTTTAAAAAAATGTATAATGTTTATGTGCCATACTCATGTTTATTTTATCTTGGTATTGCGTTGATATTTAATGTCATTAGTTTTTTAATAAATATAAAATAGCTTTTATTCAAAATTATACACACCTTCTTAATCAGACAACTTTTTAAATTAGATTTTACTTTTTATTGCTATCTCATTTCCTCAAACGAAAATAAAACAACTTATTTTTAAATTATACCTTATGTCTATTTATATATATATATATATGTTCAATATTTATAAAATTAAAATACATATATTTAATGCCAAAACTTTTGAAAAAAATAAAATGAATTATATAGATTAATCAATGTGTACATAATCATAATCTTTAATCACATTTTGAAAAATAGACTTTTACCAATATATATATATATATATATATATATATATATATATATATATATATATATTCACAATTTTAATAATAATACAGTATATGGGCATAAAAAGAACAAAATAATATAACCTATTATTCGTGACCCGAAAATTACCTGAAACTATCAACTAATCACATTAAGTTAGGAAATTAGAAAATTACCTCCTAATTTTTTTTTAACTTTAGGTTTTCAACCCTTGCCCCCAATTTTTTTGTGTGACAATCGTGTTGACACTCATCAATTGTTCCGTCACAATTTGTACTGTCACCAATTCATTTACATTAATTGTGTTTTCATCGATCTAATGTATTATCATTGTCATCTTCTCAAATTTCTCTACTAAAAATTTTAATATATAAACTTTAATGTGGTCTCAACTGCGGTCAAATTTGTGGCTATGGTTTTACGAAAACATTGGTAAATGGTTTTGTAGATATATTACGTGGGTTATTAATTTCAATAATTATTTAAATAATCGATCATTTAAATGTAACTAGCTTACTTTTTTTATCAAAATAATTCCAAAAATAACATGGGTTCAGGATTTCCTCAAATAATCTCACAAACTAAGGCAAATTTGGTTAATAGGTTGTTTTGAGAAATAAGAATAGTAAGTAGGCTTTTTTTATTTTTTTTGTTAAGTAACTAGACCTTTTTTCTTATTTTTAACCGTTCAACTCCGAAACCCTAATTCTCCTTTCCTCCTTACTCTCTGGTAGCCGCAATTTTCCTCTTCCATGGCACCTGCGAAATGGAGCAATCTCCATCCAAACATTTTACAGTGAAAACCCCTTTCTCTCTCAAAAACCCTAGCCGTCCTCTTTGCTCTCCTTTCCTTCCACTCCTCCGAGTTTAGATTCAACCAAACCACCATCAACCCAACCACGGACAAACTCTTCGAATCACTTGCATTCGACCTCAGAAAACTACCTAAATGGAAGACAAGTTGAGGATGCCAAACGGGATGAAAACGATGCCGTTGCCTCTACTTACAAGGCGGCTTAGCAACCAAACCATCAGCAGACTTATAGCCGAGTCGGTTACCAAGACACGGAGCCCAATGACTCCGTCTCCGGTCGGCTCCACGCAACTCAGGTCCATCCTTCAGCGGCTTGAGATCATGGAGATCGAAAGTCGAAATCTCCTCGAGAAGCTCTTCTCCATGGTTCAGACCGACGCTCGGCTCGAGAGGTATATCCGTAAACGATTGCAGGTGTATTGTCTTGGTGATCGAATGTTTTTCTCCTTAAATATTTCTATTACTAGTCTTTCCTGATTCATTTTTTTGTGCTGTATTTTGTTGTGATTTATTGGCTTTTAGTGATGTGAATCTGTCCAGATTAGTGATGTACCATGTTCTGAAGAGCTATCCAAATCCTGTGCCAATTTGTTCTCAAATAATATGATAAATCATTTGGATAACAACTTGCCTGTGGCACATAATCTAGTATTGCAGTTGTTGGAGGGTAGCGATCACGCTTACAATTGCTTCATATATATTGTAAAGTCTTGATTCGATATAAATAACATAAATTATTGTAGCATTCTTGAGGATATTTGGCTTCCTACGTATACAGCTTTTTATTTCCATGCTTACTCTGATGGATGTGTTTGCTTACACTCGATTGTTCATTAGTTGTGCAATGATTGTGGTGTCCTTGACAGAGAAATTGCAGTAAAGGCGCAAAGCTACAAGTTGTAATTTGTGGATTATAAGGAATGTTAATTACTGATGTGTGTGCGTGTAGAGATGGGGCTAGTATTTTCATTATGTATATACTGTATGATTTGAATGTAGAATTCAGTTAATTTTAATTACCAAACTTGGAGCTGCTAATATGTATGGTATGCATTTTATATCTGGTACAAACTTGTTTGGGGATTTCTCTTCTGCAATATCTAACATTTGCATTTCTGCACAATCCACTTTTAGTTGAAGCTTCTCCAGTCATTCTCGTATATTTGGATGGATGAATCGATGGTCTTGTCATGTATGTTTTATACGGAAATATATGGTGGATGGATGAAGTGATGGTGATGTCATGTGTATATTGTACATGAAAATATTTGTTGAAAGGGTGAATTAAGGGCCGTTCGGTAGAGGAGTAGTAAGGGAATGGCCGCCGGTGGACTAGTGTCTGAGATAGGGGTAGTCATAGATTTATATATGTATATATGTTTGTTTCTGCAATTTACAGGCACAAATTATAAAGGGTAGCCTTTTTTATGGTATGTAATTTTATGATAGTTTTACCTATCATTAAGGGCCCGTTTGGTTTCAACTCCGGAAACGGAAACGGAATGGAAACGAATTTAGTCCATATGTATATTCTTATTCATGAAATTCTATGGAATCATTCCATGTGTTTACATGTAAAATACATTTGTCTTCCCATCTTTTGTTACCTAATAGGGTATCAAAAGTAATCAAATTCCACCTCAATTACTTCAAATCATAAGGAATGATTCCAAAAACTTTTATGAATAAGGGTATACATATGGACTAGATTCGTTTCCATTCCGTTTCCGATTCCGGAGTTCAAATCAAACGGGCCCTAAATGTAACTTTATGGTATGTAATTTTATGGTATGAAAATCTGGTGTAAAAAAATTATGGTATGACAAAATCTAATTTTATGGTATGTAACTTTATGGTATGTAATTTTATGGTATGTAATTTTATGGTATGAAAATTTGGTGTAAAAAAATTCTGGTATGACAAAATGTAATTTTATGGTATGTAATTTTATGGTATGAAAATCTGGTGTAAAAATTCTGGTATGACAAAATGTAATTTTATGATATGTAATTTTATGGTATGTAATTTTATGGTATGAAAATCTGGTATGACAAAATTCTTGTATAACAAAATTCTGGTATGAACTTTTTCGTACGATAATTTCTGGTATGAAATTTCTGGTATGAACTTTTCGTATGATAATTTCGAGTATGAAATTTTTGGTATAAAAATTCTGGTATGAGAAATTCTGGTATGAGAAATTCTGGTATGAGAAATTCTGGTATGAAAAATTCGGGTATGAGAAATTCTGGTATGAGAAATTCTGGTATGAGAAATTCTGATATGAGAAATTCAGGTATGAGAAATTTAGTCTAGAAAAAAAAAATAATAAAAAAATAAAAAATAAAGTCAAGAAAAATAATAATAAAAAAAAACAAATTCAGTAATTAAAAATTAAAACTTATATTTATATAACAAATAACAAACATCATTTATTCATTCCCTTCTAAATAGAAGGGTTAATAATTTTTACCTACTATTAAATGAAAGTGGTAAAAAATTTGGGGTACACTTTCTTAAACAAAAACTCAAAAAAGCCTAGTATGTCAAATTATCCCCACAAACTATAGGGTATGTTCGACGGAGATTATTGTAGAGCTTTATATTTATTGAAACCTACATGGTGTTTGACCTAGTAGCCTTTTGAAAATATTAGATTTTTAAAGAGCTTTTTGAGGAGTTTTTTTATGGGATTTGGAAAAGTTTTCTAGGATGGCTTTTTTGGGTTATTTATTATTTTATTTTTTTTTACAATTTTACCCCGCTTTTACACATTTAACAATTTGGACATTTTTTTCCTTTTTGACTTTTTGGTAAATATATCATAAAAATCTATCTACAAATCTAGCTTTACCAAAGCTCAATTAGGTTAGTTGTTAAATTTTTGGAGTTTACAAAGTTATTTGAAACTATATTAACAAATCTACCGAAAAAGTTATAGCTATTCAAAAAGCTTAAATTACTTAAAATCTCGTTTTATCGAACGGGTCTAATAAGAACGAGATCATGATAAGATCAAGATCAGAATCGTGATAATATAGTGATTGTGATAATAATATCAATATAATTGTGGTAAGTTTTGGATCGTGATAATATCGAGATCGTGGTAATTAAATTCATAATAATATCTTTATTATTTAGTTTCCTACGTATTATTATGCATTATTCTCTTGTAAAGTCTATATAAAGGTTATTATAATATTAATATAATTGTGGTACTACCTCCACCAAAATCTATCAGGGTCTATGTTTGTTGAACGGTCTCGAAGTGATCCGAGGGAAGCCGAAAAGGATAGGTCAATGGTCAGCATGATAAGCTACGTAAGCGGCTACCATCCACATGCAATTGTAAGTTGTAACCATACACATTGTCCTTTACATTCACTTTCTTCTTGTTCTTTGTACACAGACGTAGAAAGGTCGCTAGACCACTAAAAAAACAAAGGAAAAGACAAAGCATTACAAACTATGGCTTACTGTTTACAAAACAATGTCCGGAAATATAAACAATGGTTGTAGGTTGTCAGTATGGGATGAACCTCTTCACATGACTCCAAGAGAAATTTGTTAGGGTTCTTCTCTTGGAATAAACTGGAACATCATTAATTGGGCTATTAGATTTAAAAAATGAATAATTCTAATGATTTTATTAACGGTCCGATCGTAGGGGGAATGGGTTGTTATTGATTGTTGTCTCTTCCGCGACTGTCGACCGTAAGCATATCCATGGGTCGGACCTGTCGGGTCGACGGGTCCGACCCGCCGGGTCAGGGGTCCTGGAAGGGTGACCCGGACCCGTGTAAACGGCCAACCCGGCGGGTCGGCGGGTTGACCATTTTTTTGAAACTCAACTTAAAAAAAAAGAGAAGAATTGGGTTTGAACCGGAATTCCGGTCGCCTACGTATCCTCTCGGAGAGGAGGAATCAAAGCCCACGTAGTTCTCTTACCTTTGTTTATATCCCCGATTGACCCTTACCTTAGTCGTCGGACTCTCCCGCCGATACATCCGATGGCGTTTGTTGTCGCTCGTCGTCATCTTCGTCGCCTTCCTCCGCCGATAGGTTGTTTATTTTTATTCACATTTCCGCTTTCCTCCAATCGGCTAGTAGGACTTGTGCCTCCAACGTCTCGGGCAACATGTTTGATCTCGTCGGATCGAGCACCTTTCCACTCCGGCTAAAGGTTTTCTCAACCGCTAAGGCGAGAATGACGAGAATTTGTGTCGCAATCCTTGAGAGGATAGGAAACCTCATTCTCTCCGGTCGGCTCCACCATTCTAATATGTTGAAATCCTCCTCTTCTTCTTCATTGTCAAACTCAAAAGAAATGGTTAGATATTCGTCGCGTTTCGAATGGGAACTCGACGTGGTTTTTGTCCTTTCCGGGCCAAACAAATCTCTAACAATTGATTTAAATTTAGATGAAGTTGAAGATGAAGGACGAGGAAGGGGTTGAGAAGATTGACCTTGATCGAAAACACGATATTGAACCAATAATTCATCAAATAATTTTCTAACTCTAGCAATTATGGTAGAAACATGGCAATCGAGATGTTGTTGTAAATCTAAAAATTCATAATAGATTCTAAAAATTGTTTTAAACCATCCATTTTACGTCTAGGATCTAACACAAATGCAACAAGAAAAACATCGGGAATAGTTGTATAATAATCTAACCATTTACTTCGCATTATATAAATAGCTTGTGAAATATTATCAATTAAAAGACCTTGTTGAAGTGCAAATGCAATATTAATTGCTACATAACAAAATATGTTTGAAGTTGGTGTGGATAAACATAACTAAAAGCATTAGTCGTATCATAAAAATATTTAAAAACCTCCATTACATCTCTTGCTAAAATTCAAGATTCACCAAAAACAAAATCACCGTCAATATGTTGTGCTGCAAAACCACTTAAAAGATCTCGATATTCATATGATTCGGAAATCATTTTGTAAGTAGAGTTTCATCTTGTACAAACATTTTTTGAAATTTTTTTAGGATAAACGCCATTTTGTTTGCAATATGCATACCATTTAGTACGCATACGTTTTTTTAAACCAAAGTTCATTAAGAATTTTTCGAATAGGTTGTACTAAATCTCCAACATATGCTAAACCTTCTTGAACACACAAGTTTAAAATATGAGCGGCACACCTAATGTGAAAAAATTTACCTCCAATCGTCGGCTTACAATAGTTGACTAAATCTCTAATGGAAGCCGTGTTAACGGAGTCGTTGTCAAAACCGATTGAATAAATTCGTGAAAGTAATATATATTCTTTCAAAACATTTGCAATCAAACGGGTAATGTTTTGAGCGGTGTGTTGTTCGTTGAAAACTCGTAATGCTAAAACTCTTTTGTTTAAAATCAAAATTTTATCAACAAAATGACAAGTAATACCCATATATGATTTTTTTTGAAAACCGTCGGTCCAAATATCACTACAAATAGAAACTTGAATATCACCATTTTCCATAAAATATTTAATCAATTCTTCTTTACGCATTTTATATTTAAGCATCATTTTTCTTTTAGCGGTTTGGCGAGAAATCGATTAAAATATGCGGGTTGAGTATGATGTTGCATCCAATCATTAAAACCAACATTTTGTGCAAAACTAAATGCCAAAGAATTTACGGCTAACATTTCCGAAAATGCATCCATAGACGAAACATGATCATATGTAAATAAAGAAGGAGGTTGGTTAGAGGTAGATGCGTACCCGGTTAGTTGTGTTTGCCCTCGTGCCAATCCCATTTTTTCGGGATGCTTGTTCCGAATATGCCTCTTGTAGTTCCCGTAGTCTTCTCCCTTTGTTGTTTTGTTTTTGGGTTAAATAGACTATTAGATTTTAAAAATGTTTAATTCTAACTATACCTTGATCAACAAGTATAACACTACTTTAACGAGATATAGCAACTTATTATATCAAGTTAATGTTATTAGCGGGCCCGATCGTAGGGGGGAATGGGTTGTTATTGGTTGTTGTCTCTTCCACGACCGTCGACCGTGATCTCACAATGACCACGGGTTGGATTCCTGTTAACTTTAAATGTCGGGATGGTGTTGTCAAGAATATTTGAGATTGCAACGGTTAGAAGTATGGGTGAGCATAAATCCTGGTTAATCCCGTCCCATCCCGGTCCTGTTCCGATCCCGGCGGGATTTGGAAAAAAAATGTGTATTACGTCCCGTCCCGTGAAAAATTTGCGGGACGGGACGTGGGTCGGAGACTTCCCTTCCCGGTTAATCCCGTCCCGTCCTGCATATATATAAATTATATTTTAATATTTTTATAAATATTATGTAGATAAATAATATACATTAATTATAATTATTTATATTTTCAAAATTATTAGATTGATAGTTTTTCATTAGTCATTCACTCATTCTTTACTACACATTTGGTTGGATCTAAGATACTAGAGTTTATGTTTTCCCTTGGTTTAGTCCGTTCGCCGCCTTGTTTGGTCCGTTCCATCGCCGCCCGTGCTCTAGTCCGTTTCATCGCCCTTGTATTTGTGGATTCCCACAATTGTAATCGATAATTAAATAAATGTAATTTTCTGTAAATTATCTGTTGTTATTTTTGAATGTAAATCGTTAGATACTTTGATGTAACTTGAATTTGTTTTCAATGTATTAACTACTAATGTAGGCGTCATGAATCAATAGTTAGAAATCAAGTTTTTTTCCCCGATCATTTGTGTCTTTAAACATGAGAGAAAACATGTATACATAATGAATATAATTAGCGCTTAATTTTTGCGGGATTCGTCTCGTCCCATCCCACATGGGACAAGGCCCACGTAGGACGAATAAAAAAAAGTCATAAATCCTGTCCCGTCCCGCAAATAACTTGCGAGACGGGACGCGGGACGACCCTAACCCGTCTCGTTCGGTCTCATACTCACCCCTAGTTAGAAGTATTAATACTAGCTTTGTATTGTTACTCATATGGGTTTATTGTTGGGTTTGAATGAGAATAGGGTTGAGAACGTACGATCAATATTGTTGGAAAAAATTTAGTTTATGGTTCGTCTGTATCGGACTCAAATATTGAGTCGAAATAACAGGGGACCTTCGACTCGGTGGCGGAGCTAGAAACTTTTTTCAATGGAAAAAAGTGTTAGAAACTTTATTGTTTTTGTTAAGTTATTTTGAACTTGCATCATTTTTTTTTTGATACTGTACGGTAAGCATTTAGGTTAGATCATCTTCGCGAGACTCTCCACCCTAGAGCATCCTTTCGGATGAGCTTGACCACCTGGGGAGGTGTCGATGAGCAACCTACTGGGTAGCCGTGTCCCAATTCTGCGAGTTTATCGGCGACACTGTTGACTTCCCTGAAGACGTGATGAATCCGAACCTGCTGGAAACTACCCAAAATATTAGAAATGTCAGATATGATAAGGTCGAGTTCCCATGGTGGCTTCCATATTTGTTTTATTGAATTGATAGTTGTAAGGTTATCTCCTTCAATTTCGATTCTGTTGATCTTTAGATCACATGCCCTTATCAATCCTTTCCGTAGCGCACATGCTTCGACATGGAGGACGGATGTGTTGCCACATTGTCCATAGCCTAAGGAAATGGTTGATGCATGTTGGTTTGTGAGAATGAATCCGTAGGCCGCATCTCCCGATTCACGCTTAGATCCATCGAAATTTAGCTTGATGAATTCATTTTCTGGTTTTACCCAGTGAATATTTCTAGTTTTCCTACTATATTTGATTGTTTTTTGTTTTGTTTGATTCTTCATTTTATTCATGTCTCGCCAGTTTGTAATTTGGTCTTGGACACGTTGTTCAATGTTTTGGGGCTTTTTATTACTAAAAATGTGTTGATTTCTTGTGTATCACACGTTCCACCATGTAACGGCTAGTTGAACAATTGCTTTATCATCCAGTTTATTTCTAAGAAATGTGAATATGTTATGCATATCTTGATTTGAATTAGTTGTTGTTTGAAGCTCCTTTCTAATCTTACTATTAGATAAATTATCCAATAAGAAGGGGCAGGTTAGGAAAATGTGTTTTGCTGACTCATACGGGTGATTACAAAGACCACACTGCATTGGCACTGGGACCCGTTGCTTTTCGAGGTTTTCCTTAGTCGGAAGGCCATTTATAGATAATTTCCATAGGAAGTTCTTGACCTTGGGCATGATGTCGATTTCCCAAATCCAATCATTGGCACTAGCTGTGAGCCCTTTTCTTTTATGGATTAGATCTAGGCCTGATTTTGTAGTATATGATCCCTTGTCCGCGGCTGCCCAATAGAGTCGGTCTTGGATAGTTGATTTTGGCAGTTGGTATGATTTAATTGCAGTGAAGACCTCTTTTGGAAGGAGTTTTCCTAGCTCCATATCCAGTTTCTGGATATTCCATCTGTTGTCAGTGATATAATTACTAACCAATTCATTTTCGTCGGTAATACCATTACTCTTAAGGAGATTGAGTAGCGGTTGATCCATTACCCACGGACATTTCCAAAACTTGATGGTATTTCCATCCCCAACATTCCACCTAAACCCAGATTCAAATTCCGGTCGAAGACTCATTAATCGTTTCCATTGCCAAGAGGTATTTTTTGATGTTTTGTAATTCCAAAGGAAAGAACCCTTGAGATATTTTTCGTTTACTATTCTAACCCAGATGTTGTTTGGCTCAGCCATAATTTTTCATAGTAGTTTCATTTGGAGTGTCTTATTCATATCTTCTGCTTTTCTAATACCCACTCCTCCACATTTTTTTGGTTTACAGATTTTATCCCAGCTAATAAGGGGGTGATAGTTATGTCCTTTGTTCCAAAAGAAAGATCGGTTTATTTGGTCTAGTTCTTTATGTATATAGGCTGTGAGCATGAAGTTTTGCATTATATAGTTTGGTTTGGCATTCAAGTTTGCCTTGATTAGAATTGTTCTTCCTTCTTGGGATAGTGTGGAAGCTTTCCATGCTGTTAACTGTTTTCTAGATTTTGTTATCTCATCTTCAAAATTTATTTCATATGTATACTATTTTTTATGAAAATTTATGGAATCATTTCTTGTGGTTTTAAGTAATTGTAGTAAAATTTGATTAGTGTTGATACCCTATAGGGAAAAAAAATGAGGGAAACAACTACATTTTGCATGTAACCCCAATGAATGATTCCAAAAAAATTTCATGAATAAGGTATGCATATGGACTAAATTCATTTTCATTCCGTTTCCTTTTCCGGACCTCTAACCAAACGGGGGTTAATGTTTCTAAATTTATCTCATAGCTCAATGAAGTCACCCTATTCACAACTGCGTGGATTGGACTTGACTACTATGGTCCTAGTCCGGACTGTATATACCAAATTAGTTGCTATTTGGCTTGATACAACTAATTTTATTTTATTTAGAATTTGATTTGTTTGGTTCAACGTACATGTATACATGCTAACATTAAAGTAAAATCACAATCCCATATTAAACCGTTACCCATAAACTTATAAAAATAAGGACCGTAAATTAAAATGAATCTGAACCGGATGCAAAAACCGGAGAATAGGTTTGGTTTTATAGTCTTGAACAATTGTATACATCCAAGGGTGGGGTGTGACCGGGCCGGTGCGGCTCGGGTCCGTGTGGAAGGAGAATATAATCGCAATTAGATTGATTCACGAGGGCTTGAAATTGAATAATTCTTTCATGAGAGTGGTCATAGTATATTATTCACTAAAAACTAAATAAAATTAACCAATTTATATAATTCGTTAATTTGGTTCAAATTTGTTCCAATTTTAAACCGATAAATAACCCTATTTCGAACTAGACACAAGTCCCAAACCTTTGGGAACCGACGGCTTTTGTCAAACCTAAACCTAAACCAGCCCAACTCAAACCGCCAAATCTTCGGTTTGGCGGTTTGACACACTATTTAAAAAAAAAAAAATTAACATGCAACGTCTTTTTTGACTAAACCGTCAGTTAAACCGACGGTTTGAACCGTCGGTTTAGGTTTGGCTCTCGGCCAAATCTAAACCGTAAACCTCCGGTTCGACCAAACCGGCGAACCTAAACCGCCGGTTCGACGATTTGATTTGAACCGGACCCAACTCTATTTCGAAACACCCTAATTTATAGACATGAAGAACCTCAGACATTATTTTATTAGCTCTAAAAACTATACACACAAAACCCGACAGTTATCTCTAAAATACTTACATAATAATTGTATGTTAATCATTAAATTAGCTGATTTTTCTTGGACGAACTTTTTAGTAATTAACCAATCTCAATTAACAAATAAAAAGGGTATTAGGCCAAAACTTTCAATTGGACCCACATACACAACATTCATACGATGAACTTCATTTCAAAAAAAAATAAAATAATAATTGCCTATAAATATATCCCTAATACATCGACCGTCAATCAAACACTTTCTAATCTATCCTCTCAAGCTTCAACAATGGCAAAGGCTTTCACAAAGTTGAGATCTGCTCTAAGGAAGATTAATTCGTTCGGAAACAAGCTCAGCCGCTCCAACAGCGCCGCCTCCTCCTCCACCGGCGCCGGAGATGGGAGGTTGCAGAAAGTGTACGTGGGAAGATCACGAAGAGAGTATCGGGTCGACCCGGAATTGTTGGAGCATCCGATAGTGCAGGAGCTTGTTGATGCATCCGACGGCTCTGATCAAATCACGGTTGGGTGTGAAGTTGTGTTGTTTGATCATCTCCGTTGGATGATTCACAACTCTGATCCAAACACTTCTTCCCTTGATGACCTGGCAGGATATTATTCGTATTATTAGTTTTTTTTGTTATATATTATTAAGATTCATTTACAAATTTGGAAAATAGCTTCCACATTATTTGGAAGCTATTATCCAAATTTGATGAAATAAGTTTGATTATGGGCTTATGATTAGCTATTGCACAGACAATGTTGTATATGTACAATGTAGACACAATGATTTATATCAAAGTTATGTTATCTTGCATCTTTTGTAACCCGATTGTCATTGCCTACCTTAATTAGTGTTTGAGGATTGGACACTAGTTTATAAAACATTCGAATCGAATTTGAAAAATTTTACGGAATTTCAACATGTATTAACTTGTTACGCGGGATAACAATCTGACTCGGAAGGTAGATAAGAAAAAATAAGATCACAACTAATGTACAAATCTAAAGCACATGACTCGCGGAACTCGATTCAATCTAACGCTTCCTTACTCTTGTGAATGAGAACTTGAACTTCGTGAGAGATTGTTGTAATGGCTAAATAGTAGTCTTGTCCGATTGCTGCAACGTTATCCACACCCCATTGATTTCACTGAAAATATAATTCATCATTACCTATGTGAAAAGTTAAACGGGATGAGATGGATGAAAAGATCAATTTTTTTTAGGGTTCTACAACTTTTAGTTGAGGTGATAATCGTAAGATTATCTTCCGCTATTTAAAATTGTCAATGTCCTGCATTCTAATTTCTCGAGTTCATAATAGTCTCTTTTGGACCAGCACACTCTGAATGTCTTCACCTCCCCCACCCCAAACGGCCAGCACTACATTCCCACCCATCCCACCGGACAAGCCACCGGACTCCAAATCCTACGCTGCTGCGGTCGGAGTCGCACCTGTTACATCTGCTCCATTATGTTGTGACTCTCTTATAGAATCCCGTAGGATGAGGATATCGTTTCCGGAAGGTACTCGAGGGTTGGCACTGGCCGAAATTGACTCTGATGTCGTTGATTCCCTTTCGGAGAAATGGAAGACTGCCGTCATTATCAAGGTACTCGAACGAAATGTTGCCTTCAGGCTCTTGGAACGTCGGATATACCAACTGTGGAGACCTACAGGATTAATGACAATCCTCGATCTGCCAAATGGTTACTACGCCGTTCGCTTCGACCAAGAAGATGACTTCCTTCGGGCTCTTACGGATGGTCCATGGGAGATTTTCGGCCACTATATTACGGTCAGACCATGGGTGTCGGACTTTAATCCATACTGTGATCATCTACGTTCCATTTATGCATGGGCTAGATTATCGGACTTACCCATGCAACTATTCGATGAGGCAGTATTGTACGGTCTAGCATCAGCACTAGGCACCCCATTGAAGGTGGACCTTCATACCTTGTATGCTACAAGAGGAAAGTTCGCAAGAGTCTGCGTGGAAATAGAACTAGACAAGCCGTTAATTGGTACCATTATCATCGGAAATTCCCGAGTCCACGTTGAGTATGAGGGCTTGAATGCCATCTGTCACCGCTGTGGTTTATACGGTCATACAACTGACAGATGCCCTCAAGTACCATCATCGTCCGATAAGGACAAATCATCTGAGAGTGTTGAATCGGCCGTTGAGACAACCACTGTCGAAGGACAACACACGTCACCTACCGGAGCCAGTCCGGACCCAACTACTAATGGAAGCGACTACCTTGGTCCATGGATGACAATGATACGGAAACCACGCAAAGCATCCAACAACAAAGGCATTATCCCTAGCAAACAGGACCCTCAATCTTCCAACACCTACCAAATCCTAGCTACTTCCGGTGACAACATTCCGGCCTCCGATATGCCTTCTGGAAACACAGGCGTTACTGAGCCATTAAAAACGGCGCCAATCAATGCGACAGTTTCCTCTCCAATAATTCAGGTCATTACTGCACCAGTTACGGTCTCACCCTCAAAAAACCCTAGCGACCAACAAAAAAACCCTAAACGGGCCAAAACGGGTGGGCCCAACAATTCCATCAGCCCAATCATTGAGTCAAACGTTTCACCAATCCAGAAGTCTACAACCAATACCCTCCCTAGCGTGACTACAATCATCCCTAACACGCCCCCCATCCCCCTTTCCGCCGAAGTTCCACCTATCCCTCATTCATCTCACCCACCACAACCCAGCTCTACCATGGACGTTGACGCCCACATCCCCGTGTCCGAACCCCATACACTTCCACCGGACACCCGCGATGTGCACATGAGCGACGCATCAACAATTAATCCATCATCTCAGCCACCACGGTCCGTCGAGCCGTCCGGTTCTAAATGAATTGTTTACTATGGAATTGTAGGGGTGCGGCTAATCGACGGTTCCGCAGATCCCTTAATTACATGTTAAACCGTCACAAGATCGATCTCCTCTTTCTTTTTGAAACCAAAATCTCTGGGGACATCGCAGACGAAGTTTGCTTACGTTCCAGATTTTCTGATTACGAACGAGTAGAGGCCATTGGATTCCAAGGGGGTATTTGGCTATTGTGGAACTCTAGTCAATACACTATCTCCATCAAACAAACGGAAATCAACTTTCTGCATGCCCATATCACCCTAGGCTCTTCCTGTCTGCACTTCTTTGGGGTTTATAACCCCCTACTGCTGCTCGAAGAAAAGAATGTTGGACGAAACTCATGCTGGCTATTAGCGCTTGCGCCGGACCAATCATGGTTGGGGGCGACTTTAATTGTGTCCTAAATCTCGACGAGGTTGGAGGGATATCCTATACTCTTTCTCCTGATTCAGCAGCCTTTCAAAAATGGGTCGAAGATACTCAGTTAGTGGACATGGGCTTTAGCGGACCACGTTTTACTTGGAACAAGGGCTCCAGGCCGGATAACAGGGTTTCGAAAAGACTTGACAGGGTTTTTTTGAATGGCCAGGCGCGGATGGAGTGGGCGGATGCGTCAGTGAGACATATCCCTGCTCTTTCGTCTGATCATAACCCACTACTTCTTCAGCTTCAACCCCCGCGTAAGGTAGACGTTTCTCGTCGCCCTTTCAGATTCGAGGCAGTTTGGTTACATGATCCCGACTTCCTCCCTACGGTTAATGGATGGTGGAATTCTACCCCTAGTTCTGATCTATGCAATGCCTTCTCTATTTTGAAAGTAAAACTCAAAAGATGGAACTATAATACTTTCGGAAGAATCGATCAGAAGAAGACTTATCTGATTAGTAGACTCTATGCACTCTAGTCGGAGATTGAATCTCGTATTTCGCAAGGACTTCTCGACCTCCATGCTGATCTACAAACTGAACTGGATACTATCCTTGACCAGGAAGAAATTTTATGGCTGCAGAAATCGAAAGAGAAATTTATCGTCGAGGGGGACAGAAACACTTCTTTTTTTCATACATCTACTCTGATTCGTAGAAGATACAACAGGGTTGATTGTATTATGAATGATGAGGGGAATTGGATCTCAGATCAACAGGCTTTAGCCCAGAATGCCAGGAATTACTTTCAGAATCTATTCACAGAAGATATACAGAACACCCAACGAGGCCACAGATTTTTCTCCAACTTTCCTGCTTTGGATACATCCGAGTATACACAGCTTTGTCAACCATTCACAGATCTTGAAATTAAAAAGTGTATTTTCTCTATGAGCCCGTTAAAGGCTCCTGGAAAAGATGGTTTTTGCGCTGCTTTTTTTCAGCACTGCTGGAGTTCCGTTGGAGAAGCCGTGATCAAATTCGTCAAGCACTTCTTTGAAACAAGCATCCTTCCGCCAGGCGCCAACGATACACTGATATCTCTTATCCCGAAGAATAAGAATCCGGAGCATATGTCTCACTTTCGGCCCATCGGTTTGTGTAATGTTATCTACAAAATTATTACTAAACTTATGGTGAATAGACTACAACCATTAATGGTTTCCATTGTGAGTCCTTTCCAAAGCAGCTTTATTCCAGGAAGAATGATCGAGGATAATGCTATCATCGTTCAAGAAGTTATTCACTCATTGGTAAAGAAGAAGAGAGGGAAGAAATGGATGGCAATCAAGATCGACCTTGAGAAAGCTTACGATAGGCTTTCTTGGGACTTTGTGGACGAGACTTGCGAATTATTGGGCCTTCCCACTGTTTGGAGAAGTTGGATCTCAAGTTGTGTACGATCTCATTCTATGGCAGTGTTGTGGAATGGAGAAATGTCGGATTGTTTTTTTCCGAGTAGGGGGGTAAGACAAGGTGACCCGTTATCACCCTATCTCTTCGTATTATGCCTAGAACGGTTGGGCCATCATATCCAACGACTAGTGAATGACGGGAGTTGGAAGCCTATTCAGATCAAAAGCGGGGGCCCGCTTATTTCTCATGTTTTCTTTGCCGACGACATCGTTCTGTTTGCCGAAGCATCCCTCGAAAACCTGGCTGTGATTAAAGATTGTCTGAGAGATTTCTGCAGTTGTTCTGGGCTTAAAGTCAGTTTGTCTAAATCCCATGTCATGGTGTCTCCTAACGCGGATGAACGACTGAGATCTTCAATTGTGTCGGAATCTGGGTTCCCTCTTGTCTCGAACTTTGGTACGTATCTCGGTTTTCCGATTTTACATTCACGAATGCGCATTGGAGACTTCAACTTTCTTGTGGAGAAATTGAAGAAAAGACTAGCATCTTGGAAGGGGCGGTTCCTCAGCTTTGCCGGAAGACTCACGTTAGTTAAGTCAGTTCTATCTTCTTTCCCTGCATATATAATGCGTATGGTGAAATTTCCGTCGTCTGTTTGCAATGAGTTGGATCGGATTTGCAGATCCTTTCTGTGGAATGATCCTGAAAATGGCAGGACCATACATTTGGTATCTTGGGACGAGGTTTGTAAACCCTTGGAATTCGGTGGACTAGGTGTGCGTTCTGCGCGGATTGCAAATTCTATTGCACTTGGGAAACTGTCCTGGCGTTTTTTACATGACAGAGATAAACCTTGGACTGATTTGATTGCGTCAAAGTATGGTCTCAACGATCTCCGGGACTTTATGGACTGTTCGTCGTTTAGGAACGGATCTTACATTGTGAAGGGCATGCTGTGGGCAAGAAATCTGGTTCTTTGCAAAGGGATCAAGTGGATTGTCTTCAACGGGTCGTCTACCCGCTTCTGTTCTGATTTTTGGTGTGGAGATCGGCCTCTTATTGAGGATGTTGTTAGGCGCCCGCCGGAAGCTTCCTGGTCGAATAAGGTCGCTGATTTCTGGATTCCCGGGGTCGGGTGGAATTGGAATTTACTCAGTAGCCTCCTACCGATGCAATCACTGATTAACATCGCTAATTCACCGCTAAATCTGGAGGTCGACATTGCGGACTGCATTGCCTGGAGGTGGGAATCCAACGGTCTGTTCTCCTCCTCCTCGGCTTATCATGCCCAGATTCGATCAACCATCGCTATACAGCCTCACAGCGCTCTATTCACCATCATTTGGAAGATTGTTGTTCCCGAGCGTATACGAACTTTTTTATGGACTGTTGCCAAAGGCAAACTATTGACTAACGCCGAGAGGTACCGACGTCATCTAGCTGCGTCCGATCGATGCCCAATCTGCAATATCTCTTGCGAGTCAGCCCTCCATCTGTTTCGTGACTGCTTAGGTTCTGCTGACATGTGGAATTTAATTGTTCCTGAGTCGTCATTTGAGAGCTTTTTCACTGATATGGAGCACTGCTAGCTTCTGAGGAATCTCTCCGACTCCAGCAAGTCCTCTTCTGATATCTCGTGGAACGTTCTATTTGCTACATCCTTGTGGTGGTGTTGGAAGTGGCGTAACACTGCTGTATTTCGCTGTGTTCCCCCTCCGTCTAACCGCGTTTCTATTGTCACTAACCAAGCTAGAAGCTTCTGTGTTATCCATACAAAAATACTTGATAACCTGGAGTTACGGGAGAGAGTTTGCGTTGCTGTCTCGTGGTCCGCCCCAACAAACGACTGGGTTAAAGTTAACACCGACGGTTCAGTGATTGGTTCAGGCAATGCGGCCTCTACGAGAGGCTTGATTCGTGATGCGTTTGGTCGGTGGCTCGGAGGGTTTGCTTATAATATTGGCTCGTGTACGGTACCAATGGCTGAACTATGGGGCCTCTTTTCCGGGTTAAGACTTGCATGGGACATGGGCTTTCGAAAGGTTTCAGTCGAGATCGATTCTGATCTCATTGTCAGATTGGTCAAACGGTCCATCACCCCGTCACACCCACTCTTTAGTCTGGTATCTCGTTGCCAAGGCTTCCTTCGTAGAGACTGGCAAGTCCGGTTTCGTCACATTTATAGAGAGGCTAATAGCTCAGCAGACTGTTTGGCTTCATTAGCTTCTGAACTTCCGTTAGGTTTTTTTATTCTTCATACACCCCCGTCTAGCTTAATTTCTATTTTAAGAAACGATGCCCGAGGAGTAGCGACCCAACGGTTTATTCGATGTTAGCTCTTATCGTTTTCAATAAATTATGGTACGAGTAAGATCATGGTCTTACTCGTCTCACTTACCAAAAAAAAAAAAAATATTGTCCAAACTCATAGAACACTAGCGATGCATTGTGCCATGAGGATGTAACTGAACGTGATACGTCTCATGTTTGGTTTCACCCTATAAGTAATTCTGGTTTTTCTTTGTTGTTATTACTTTAGTGGAATGTTTGTATGTATGGAATCATTCCATTCTTTAATATGCTTCGTGATTGATTGTGTCATTTCCTTTGCTTCCTTATTGTTATAGCTATATTGATTTCTTATTAGATAAATATTTTACAAAGTTTGATGCATGCTTTGATGGTGTATTGAATTGTTAATTAACTTTATCTTGGAGGGGGTGTGGTTTTATGATTGATTTCCCATGGTTCTACTGCGAGTCTAAATCTGAGGTGTGCACAATTATTCTTCTTGCTTCCTATATGCATACTTCCTTCGACGGACATTGTGCTCTTGTTGACTGAATTATCCTTCTTTATCTTGAAGATATCATTGCTTTCGGAATGTATTTTGCGTGTGTTTCTTCTTGTTTCTTTTGTTGTGGTTTTTCATTACGGTTGATCCGTCTGTCGATCTTTTTCGATCTTTCAATCCATTAGGCGGCGTATCATTTAGTGTTTTCAAACCGATTTCCATTATAAAAAGGGTATTGATGTAAGGTCTTGTCATCAAATTTATGTATACGTTTGGTTCACAAACTTTTTACTAAATTTGTCTATCATTTTATTTTGTAGCATTGTAATTTAGTGAACATAATCAAGTCATTCATCATAAGAGAAAGTTATTCCAGTAAGAAGAGGTTATTGTGCAAGGCAGGCGTATAAAAATAAACTAGGGGCCCGTTTGGTTCAAACTCTGGAAACGGAAACATAATGGAAACGAATTTAGTTCATATGTATATCCTTATTGATGAAATTTTACGGAATCATTCATTGTGGTTTCATGCAAAATTCACTTGTCTCCTCACATTTTGTTTCCCCTGGGTATCAAAATTAATCAAATTCAACTCCAATTACTTCAAAGCACAAGGAATGATTTCAAAAACTTTCATGAACAATAAGATGCATATGTACTAGATTTATTTCTATCCCGTTTTCGATTTCGGAGTTAAAACCAAACGGGCCCTAAACGTTTATAAAATATGAATGATTAATAAAATATATACTTTTGGTTTATATTTTTCAAAATTTTCGTATTTGTAGAAAGTTTATAAACAGTTCGTATTTTACAACATTGGTTCAATATATATAGTTTACTATTCTAACACTTTATTTTCAAAATTCAATTTTCTATTCCATACCAATATTCAAAATTTTTTTAAAAAAAAACTGTATATCGACAAAATAATATAAAAATACAATAACCCTAATTATTATTAGTTTGCATAATTGTATATATGTAGCTAATATAACACTCATTCACCATTTATAGAGCTTCTATGAATCTGGTAAATCGACAAAATTGATTAATTAAATAAAAAACACGTTAAGGAAATCGCTATGAAGATTTGTTATATTAGTATATGAACTAATTCACCATTCTTTTGTTGATCACGAGCCATCATGAATTGAATGATGAATCGATTACTTAAATTAATCTAATTAAATAATCAGATTTGAGATTACGAAATCTAATTTTGATTACCTGATACAACGATGATCGATGTGCCTGTTAATGGTGATTCAGTGAGTAGTGTCTCTTCCTTGTTCATATACAAGCTGACTGTCTGTCAAAGGTACACAACAAAACCCGACAACAAAAACTGATTTCACATGCAAGATTAATTAATTTCTTACTCATTTGATTCAAATAATTAAGCTATTTAGTAATTTTTTGGCTGGGAAATTAAACTGTTTTGTGATCAAATGGGAACATTTGAACCCTGACAATGATTGTTAATTGTTATATGCAGATCTTGTTAATCTTAATAGCAGATTCCACCCCTGAAAGAAGCAAAGCCACGTAAAATTCTCTAGGGTTGAGTATGTTTGGTTGAAGCGATGAAATAAAAAGGGAATGAAATGGGTTAAAGAGAAAAAAAACAGAAATAACTTAATTACTTTTATGTGTTCAAATAACTTTAAATAAACATAACTTTTGATTGATTTGAAAATTTTCGGGAATAATTTTTAGTGCTTCAAAACGAGCCCTGAATATGAACCAAAAACCACTTTTGTCTAGACATAGATTGGTCCGATTAAAATTCGGTTTGAATCCATTGAATAAGGTTCCATCAATTTTGACAAGGGTTTTTTAGATCAGTTTTTAGTGCTTTTGAAACTAAGAAAACAGGTCCAAACCGAAGTCGGACCAAATATTAACCTGAATATTCCGTCCAAATCTATTTTGATACAAAAAACTAGTTGGAGATAGCAAGTTATCATGTAACTGAGGAGATTTCGAGCCTTGTATATAAGGTCAGTTAGCTATTCTCTTATAACCAATTGGTTTTATTATAAATTTTGTTGAGTTTGTGTGTTCGGTTTGAGTCGAACGTGCATGTGCACTCGTATCCACATGAACCCGCTTTATAGTCCGTTTGTGTCGGACTTTAACATGGTATCCACATTTAGTCTCTAATCGGCCGGTCGATCCTAACCGGGGCAAGTGTCGACTAGGTTTGTACCTAAGTTGCACTTGTGCGGCATCATGATATCAGGCGGTTAGCCTCTAATCAATCCATCGATTCTAACATGTTCAAGTGTCAACTAGGTTTGTACCCAATTTGTACTTGTCAAGGGATGAATATAATAAGTTTTCGCATGTAAAGTGTGAGATTCCAAACCTAATATATAAGGGTGGTCAACTCTTCCTCCTATTGTCAATTGGTTCGTCGGTCGATGGAACCCCGTTGAGTTTATGTGTTGAGCTTGAGCCTAACATGCATGTGCGCTTATATGCACACGACCCTACTCTACAAATCTATTTGTGTTTTCCACCCAAAAAAAAATATATTTGTGTCGGATTTTAACATGGTATTAGAGCGGTTAGTTTCTAATCAGTTCGTCAATCCTAACTTGTCAAGTGTCAACTAGGTTTCACTCTTTGTTAGACTTATGTCTTGGACTTGATCATAAGGTACATGTACGCTCGTATACACACGACTCCTGCTTTACAATCCGTTTAGAACTGTTAAAAGTTGATCCGACGACCCCAGAAATAATCCTCATTAAACACTGCAAACTTCAAAATCCTATTTGTAACTATATATTCACTCATATACGAAGACAAACATGCTAAAAGTTTGGGGAAGAAATGCTCAATTAGCATATTACAATTATGGCCACAAAAGACCCTAACTTTCATTACCAAAACAAAACAAAGACCCTAACTTTAGTGACTTGTTTCCCCAAAATCAAAGAAGCCCAACTCATCAAAGCCCAAAAACAACATATTCACCTTCTTCTCTAAAAATAATAACAAATAAACAAAATTTCCATTCATTTCTCTTAACCAAAAAAAGTTTCCGCCATTCTTACCCTTACCTCCCTATAAGAATTCACACCTCAACAGAACCACCGATTCAACCACCGCATTGAATACAACTCCGCCGCAACAACCACCCACATCCATTCAATCCCAAAATAATAAAAAATGACAAAACCCCCGGTAAACGTAACGAAACTCCGAACGGCATTCAAGAAAATAAACACCTTAGGCCACATCCTCAACCACAACCACCACCGCTCCTCCGCCGCCGGAGAATCATCTTCCGATCAAGCCAAAGCCGTCGCTCCCGTAGAATCAGCCCCGGCTGATGACGTCACAAGCGCGGATATGGACAAAATGTTGACGGTTTACGTCGGGAAGACGAAAAGACCTTATCGGGTCAACCCGGAGCTTCTGGAGCATCCGGTTATGCAAGAGATTGTTGAAAGATCCGATGAGTCTGATGAGATATGTATTGCTTGTGAGGTTGTTTTGTTTGATCATCTTCGTTGGATGATTCAAAATTCTGATCCTCAGCTTGAACGTCTTGATGAACTCGCTGACTTTTATACCTATTAGAGTTTTTATTGCAAAATATTCATTGCTGTTCTTCCATTTTTTAGGAATTTTGTTAGGGTTTATAACTTATTTGAATCACATATGTAAATTCTGTATAAAATAATTCTGACTTTATCTTTTCAATTTTTGACATTTGCGATCATTTTACGGAATGTTATAAATACGGAAAGAAAAATATTAATTGTTATTTGTATGGATATTATATTTAATGAAAAATGACAATGTTTATAAAATTGAGTTTTTAACATTTATATATTCTAATGATCTCAACATGTAAAGACACATTTCATGCATCAATTTTATTCTTTTTTTGGAATTTTCGAATGGTGACATGTGGGTTGATTTTTCTATAATTTTTTTTAGTTTTGTTTACCGAAAGGAGTTCGATTCACGAGAGACCCTAAGTGTATCGAATAATCATAAAAGTGGTAGACGGATAGACCGTCAGCTAAAAAAGGATTTTTTTAAAAAGAAAAATAGATGGCCACAAAAAATCAACAAACGAGAGTTTGAAACATGTAACACTGAGCAAAATGTAAGGCGAAACGATATAAAATGAATGCAAAAGGAAAGCACTAGACCATATCATTCGAAGAAGTGTATATGAAAACTCTCAGGATTACCGGTATAAATCTTAGACACACTTTAATTTTAAGACTTTGACTACGTAATGGTAACCCTCTAGACGAAACAAGTTTAACCCAACTTCCTAAATGGAACTCTATTCATCAATTCATTAGACGAGGATACATCCCATCAATTAATGAGTGAGAGTAAAATAAAATTTCTAGTGACGCAGAAATTTGTCCATTGGTTTTATTAATGAGTTATGTATTGAATCTCAGTATTGCCAATTTTTATTTTAATTAATTTTTAAGTAAAAACAAAAACACAAACATTCACAAATAAGCACTTATGATTGGGGGAGAAGATTCAAGAGAAATTTTAACTATTAGGGCAGTTTTTGTTTATTGGATACTAACTAGGCCCCTAACTAATTTTAATATAAAAATAAAGATAAATTAAAACTAAAAGGCTGAATTATAGGAAGAAGTTATGGCAGTTTTTGTATATAGAGATTTGCATAATCTTTTCCAAATCATATCAACGGAAACTAGATCCCAATAATTCAGAACAAAGCGTCTTCTTCCCACATCCATATCGTCTCCTATGATTTTCGTCAACCAACTTTCGCCCTCGCCGCCCATCAACCCAAAAACTTCAAAGATCATCGGCTTCTTCTTCTTCGACTCTTCATCGTTTCTTATTCCCCCTACTTCGCACCTGAAAATAATATATTATGTACATAATTTTGTACAATCATGTATATATCACATACACAAATTACAATGCACATACATATACACATAAACATAAAATGTAACCAGTCACCAAACAAATGTCTACATTAAACAAAATAGTTAACGTACATACTTAATGTGTACAATACTCTATCAAAAAATTATGTACATATTCATAAGTCATACATATATTAATTTAATAATGTATCATCGAATGTGTACATACTACATGCGCACACATTATGTCATACAATATATGTAACACATATACATATTATTTATATGTTTCAAACACATACATATATTAATGTATCATCGAATGTGTACACAATGTTACTTTCTTCAACTTGATACCGTTAATTACAGACAGTCATCGTCTATCCAGAATATGGCTTACCATTTACACAGTTAAAGCACTACAAGGTGATTCATCATATATGTACATTAATTGTTTCCGATATAACGCTTTAATTTTAGATGAATGATTCGTCCGCCATTGACGCATATAAAAAGCTTCGAAAATCCAGAAAATATATATACACACATAAGGCTTACCGAATTACGAGTGTTGTGATGATGATGCAACCAAAACCAAAATACAGATGTAGTAGAAGTTCACAAACGCACAAAGTTTTTCCCCAAAAATGGCGAAAACCTTCGTCCTCTGAATTCGTTGAAAATGGAGAACTGTATCTCGTAAAAAACAAATCCTAATTATGGATGATCGTGGGTGCTGTATTTTCTCAAACCGTTATTTCCTTTAATTTCAATAATTAATTTTGAAAATAAATATGGTTTAATTGGAGAGAGAAAGATCATGGGATCTTTATTTTAGTTATTTTTAAATATTTTATTTTAATACTCAAGGGGTCTAGTTTGTTAATGATAACTCAAAACTACCTACTTTGTAAACAAGTATGCAAAAGGTGCCTACTTAACCATTTTACCCAAGATTCAATTGTAAACTAACCTCATCTTGAATGTTACTGTGGTGGTTTGCCTTCTTTTTGTATGATAAATCATTATAATTCTTCATAGATTAATTGTTCTTGACCATATTGACCCTAAGTTAGTTTTACTTCATAGACTTAATCTTTCTCTCATTAAATTATTTTTTTTTAATTGGTTACGTTTCTGGTTCGTTCGATTTTACCGCTCTACATCCGGATAAGATATAAATTTGTGGTCTATTTGAGAAGACACTCCTAGTATTAATTTTTTCATAAATACTATCTTAAAAATTCGAGTCAGAATTCTAACACCTCAACTAGTAGACCAATTCTTCTTTATAGTATCATACATGATTTCTCTTGTTTTTGCTTTGACGAAAGTGCTTCACTCTTTTAGGTTGATCAATGACTTAGGTAGTTATGTGTAAATAAGAACAAAGACGAGGGGCTCTTACGTCAATTCCGCACGAGCTCGGATCAGTATACTACTGTAAGCAGTAAATGTAGCCGACAATCACCGAACTGAACCCCACGCACGCCCCTCTTCCCCCCATTTTCAACGGATTTTGTCTCAAGTTTTATCAGGATCCGAATAACTTATTCGGGTTAACCTTATCAACGGCACCGTCACCTTCTTCCGTCAATTTACGCCGTCGATTTGCTTAAACCATTAACCAAACCCACTCTCCGGAAATTTCCTCCTTTCCAAATTCCCACACAATCAAACAACCTTTCTTTCTCTCTCATCCGATTCCCGGATTTTTCAGATCTTTACGTCCATGGCCGCCGACAACGACGACCAGGACAACGGATCTCCGATCGACGTCGACCTTCCGGTGAAGAGCCACCGTCGATCGGCACCTTCCTCCGGGAGAGAAGACTGCTGGAGCGAAGGAGCGACATCGGCGCTGATTGATGCTTGGGGCGAGAGGTACGTCGCGCTAGATAGGGGAAGCTTGAAGCAGAAGCACTGGGAGGAGGTTGCGGAGGTCGTCGCCGCTGCACGTATCGCCGGAGGTAAGCCTCCGAGGACTCACGTTCAGTGCAAGTACCGGATCGACACCGTTAAGAAGAAATATAAGTCTGAAAAGGCGAAACTAGCCTCGACCGGCGACCAAAGAGCTTCCGATTGGAAATTCTTTGACCGCGTTGACCAACTTCTTGGGAACCCTAACGCAAAGATCTCGGTCTCAAGACAGCCGGATCCGACGAATCTCCGGCAGAGGAAGAAGCCGGTGCCGGTGGATTCCGGATCTGACGATGAGGATATATGGCCGGAATCTTCCGAAAGTTTGCCGCCGGTGAATCTTGAAGATCGGCGAGGGAGGAAACGGGAGCGGACGGAGATCAATTCAGATAGTCCACGGCCTGGAAAATCATTGAGAGAGCTGACGAAGGCGATAACGAGGTTCGGTGAGGTGTATGAGAGGGCAGAGAAAGCTAAATTGAAGCAGATGGTGGAGATTGAGACGCAGAGGATGAAGTTTGCAAAGGAGATTGAACTTCAGAGGATGAGATTTCTTGTAGAGACGCAGGTTGAGCTTTCTCAGATTGGCCGTGGTAGTGGTCGTGTGAGGGGACCCGCCGGTGCCGGCGGAGAAGATAGTAATCACCGCCACCATGTCAAGGATGAGACTAATGTGAATAATAATAGTAATAGTAGCAATTAGGCTGTGTTTTTTCTTTATTTTATTTGTATTGGCTTATATTGTAATTGCTATGTAATTTGGAGAAAATGAGAAAGTAGAATCTTAAAATCTTATAAAAAGAAATATAATTGGGTTGGTTAGTGTGTATAATGCCATATTATTTCATGTAAGCTCTCATAAGCTATGTAACAGAATAAAAGAGTAGGATTTTCGACTTTAGGTTTCCGAGTATATTGTTGGATACCTTCGACACCATCCGTCGTTGCTGGGCCGGACCGGTAAAGGTAAAAGTTGGGCCTTGGGCTTTTAGCCCATCAACATAGCATTGGGCCGATTATGGAAACTAAGCCCAATCTGTATGGAATTTTGTCGAACGAGTGGATTTTTGTATCATTTGATCAAATTGAAACATCTATGTGATAAAACACGAAGTTTCGGAATCATCAAAAAAAAAAATCGGTGTTGGAGTTCAATATTATCAGATGGGTCAATCGGTCAACAACATAGCTTATTTATCTGAAAACATGCATTATTTGGACTTCCTCAAAGAAACGGAGATCCGGTCTGGAGTCGGATATAATCATCTCGATCTCCCACGGGCAACTCCTTAAACCTTTGAGTGCCGACTCAAAGATTGTCACCCTCAATTTCGATATTTTTGATCTTTAGTTTGATGGTCTCTTGTAAGCCCGATTTAAGAGCAAAAACTTCAACTTTTTATTATCGAGTTAAAATTATTTTTTTGCATCGAGGCTAACAACCTCAACATTGTGATTCCCGAATCGAGTTTTGATCAATCAAAATAAAGTTTATGGAGTCCATGTTTTGGTTTATTCCACTTAATATTGTGTTTTTTTTTCCTTTTGGTAGAGTTATAATGTCTTTTGGTTGTTGTTTTGTATCGTAATCTTGATAATGATATTAGTTTTTCATATATGGATTTGATTTTTAATGAAAATGATAACCTTTGTATTAAGTACAATAGCCTTATTGCCAAAACTGATTTTGTTTATGAAGAACCAGATGTATCACCAAATAGTTGAAAGACTTGTGCGTGGTTCTTTGTATCATTGATTATAAATTTTAAGTGTACAGATCGGATTTATTAGAAAATATAAAAGATGTATAAATGAGTTATGAAGGATCTGCAGTTGAACTGATATAAGTAAAAATTCCTTGCAATTGCTCATAAATGTTCTTCAGGGTTTGAAAGGAGCAAAGACCACAACTGAGTTATGCCCACCAAATCCAAATGAATTTGAGATTGCTGTAAAAACAAATATTCAGAATTCTACATAAAAAACAAATCTCTAGCCATTGTTAAACTTGCATAGTATTATGAACATACCGACATTCACTTGGTGTTGTATCTTTGTGTTAGGGATGGTGTCGATTGTAACCTCGGGTTCCAAGTTCTGCATATTGGCCTATCAATTTAGGGTTTTGTATAACAAATTATAGAATGATTGAATAAACAAAAGAAGGAACTTGTGTTACAAATTGGTTGATTGTTGGGTGTAGCCAGCCTGTGGTTATTGCCTTGATCGTGGCTATGGCTTCCAATCCACCTGATGCTCCTAGCCCATGACCAATCATCGACTGTCATATATACGCAAGATGTCGCCATTATTTTCCGAGTTAGGTCGGGTTAGTCCAAACCCTAATTTTGCAATTACATAACTATAACAATGCTTTTGTATGACTTACTGGACGTGTGTCCTCTACGTCTAAGGTCACGGAACAGATAAAAAGATAAAACTAACACCAAACTAAACCAACACAACCCTTATCCTCGGGCTAGGAAACTTTGGATGGTCTGGGTTGAGTGGGGTCCATATCGGGTCAGGTTAGAACGATAGATAGTTGTGCTAGTAGGGTTTTGGCTAAAAGTTTGTGAAGGATGAAAATTTTCTTATCGATAATAAAAGATGACAAACCTAATATATAAAGTTGGTAGACTATCCATTAATAGCTATTAGTTTTAGGATGAAACTCATTAAATTTATGTGTTGGGCTCGGATTCAGACTCATCATGCATGTGCGCACATCAGAACCTCCAAGTTAATTTTGATATTCCACAATTTCACAAAGTTACGAGTTTAGTTAAGTAATCCATTACTGATTATATGTACTCAATACCTTAGTTGCATTCATCTTAATCTCGGATGTATCTTTGAACACCTTTTTCATCGCGTTAACTTCGGCGATATCACCTGCTTGTGTCGACGTAGCATGAGCATTGACATAGTTCACCTGTGTCAAAACTCAAACTAATTAACTCCTTACAAAGTCATAAGTAAAAAATAATATCTAAATTAATTTTATATATGCACATTAGGTTTGAACCTCTTCGGGAGAAACATTGGCATCTCGTAAAGCTTTGGTAATACAATCCGATACACCACGACCATCGGGACGAGGATTGGTCATATGATAAGCGTCGCATGTTAATGCTCCGCCTAAATACTCGGCTATGATATTCGCTCCCCGCTTCATTGCGTGTTCCATGCTTTCCATCACCTAATGTATAAACGAGTGATATAACTTTACATGTTAAGTCAAAGTTTTTGCACTTTTCATTCATAGGGTTGTGCAACGCCCAAACCGTAATATTACGGTCCAAACCATTAGCGCTTTAGCATGTTAATGGCCAATGGAACAGGTCATCACGATCAGTTCTGTTGTTTGAGCCGTAATGACCCATTTCCGGTTTCATCTTTTTAAATATATCATAGGGTTCAATACGGTCCGGTTCAAACCCAAACCATACCTTAACTAGTTTTACCTAAAAAAAGGCTATCTGAATTGATAAAAATCGGTTAAGGGCGGTTTAAGACCGAACTGGAGCCAACAATAACGGTCTGTTCGAAAAGTTTATAGCCCTATTTGATTGTGTAGAACAAGTTTTGACATCTATGATAGTTACCAAAAGACCGCAACCTTCGCCCATAACAAAGCCGTCCCGATCTTTGTCCCAAGGCCTTGATGCTCGTTGTGGTTCGTCGTTTCTCTCCGACAATGCCCTGTGTTAATTCCAGATTTTGTTGACATCTGAGGCTTTACTTAAACTAGATAGAAATGTCACTACCAATAAGCGAATATATCACAATAATATTGAATAAATCTATAGTCTAACAAATTAGAGTAGCCGACTATTCCTCCTCCAAAAATCATGTACTTATATGTTTTCGTATAAAATTTTGACGCAAATATACATTGTTGTAATTTAGCGGTGTGGATCCTCTGGTCCGCTTATTTGGTCCACTTAGTAGTCCACTATCTCCTATTGGTCCATGTGAAAACTAGGTTAGGAAGGTTTATATATATATATATATATATATATATATATATATATATATATATATATATATTTTGTAATGTTTTTTATTTTTATATTTAATATAAATTTTTTTCCTCATACTTCCTAAGCCCGATAAAAATGCTGAGTTGAGGTTGAATGAATAGTTACCTGCAAGCAATGAAACCGGCGAGACCATGACGGACGATGCCGGCCTCAGTACCACCGGCGAGAATGACGTCAGCGTCGCCTTTTCGGATATGGTTAGCAGCGGCGTAGAAGCAGTAATTGGAAGTAGCGCACGCCGTCGATATAGAGTAGCTGGGGCCCATTAAGCCGGCATCTATGGCCAGCATTGCGGTCCCCACATTCAAGATGTGGTGGGGAATAAAATAGGGGCTTACCTTCTTGAACCCGTCTTCCAATAATGTCGTTATCCCGGTTTGCGTTATGCCGGCCCCACCTATCCCGGACCCCACTATTGCCCCGACTCGACTCCGGTCCATCTGCCACTCCCATGGGCCCAATATTTAATACACACTTTATGAAAATGATATTTAAGTACACTAATAAAATTCAATATACTGAAAGTTTAGGTAACACTATTTAAGTATCAATCTGATACTCCTATCTCGATATTCTAGTTTTAATAATAAACTGACCCTAAACTATATCGAGTTTAAGTATATGTTTAAATGCACATGTGCATTATGTTCAGCATAGGGTCCGTTCGGTGCATAATTCATGTCTCATTGCACCAAACAAGCCCATTGTTCTTGTTGATTAGAAATTCATGAAAGTGCAACAAATTTTTAACGAGTTAACTTTGTCGTAAAAGACGTTTTTTACGGTTGACTTTTAAACGTTGATCTTTCCTTTCCAAACCATACGCTCCAAAAAAAAAAAAAAAACTTAACTGTTTGGAGGACTTGTCGGTCAAGGTTGGCTTGTTGAAGAGCTTTCCATCCAGCAACCAAACAATACTTTGAGCAATCATCCATCTTGCTTTCTTTGGTAGGATCAATGTAGCCTTTTGAATCAAAGTTTCGGATCTTCCCGGCGATTTTCACCGGTAAATCCATCACGTCAAAGCTCTCAATTTGGGTTACACCACTTTCTCCTACCAATAATTTATTGTAATACTCGTCCACATCAGATCCAAAGACCGAAACAAGTCCCATCCCCGTGATCACCACCCGCTTTCTTGGATCATTTTCGCGTCTTGGAGCTTGTGTGATTGGTGCTACCGTTGCCCTGGTGCGTTTTTCTCGGCCTGGACATTTTAGTAGAAAATTTAGTTAACTTATTTAGGGAAGTAGACCAATCCAAATAAGATTGTTCCGTATTCCGGTCTGGATTAGAACATATGCTCTTATGGGACCGGATTTGGATTTTAAAATAAGCTATTTAGGTTTGATTTTAATAATGCGTTTAAGGTTTATTTATTTTACTATTAGTATTTTAAATAATATAGCTGAAAACATGAAAATTTGACCGAAAATTCAGCAAGTTAATTAACGTAAATTAAAATGATTAAAAAGTATATAACATAATATAATATAACAATCACCTATTACTCATAAAATACCACCAACAAATACAGCCAGAAAGTATAATAATACTGATATATATTATAATCTCAAAAATATAGACACAAATGTCATGTAATTGAGAAAATGGTTAACTATAAGCTTAGGTGGTGAGTATCATTAACCATGGCTAGTCACAAATCCCATACAATCGAGCAACCGAAACCCGAATCCGAAATCGAAACTGAACCGAAGAAGAAGTGAGAAGTTACCTTTAGAAGAAGAAGACGAAGAAAAAGCTTTGGGTTTGTAATGGTAAGCAGTCGAGTTTGTAAGAAGCTTTGTTTGAGCATTTGTGGGTGTAAAAGTTGGATCATCGAATGCAAGTGAGAAAACATGATGACCCAATCCAAATGAGGAAGTCATTTGTAAAAGTGAAAGGAAGATTGAAGATGTACGTAGTTATATAGGAACAAAAATGGTGGAACAAGAGCTTATATTAAAAAACTTATGTTAAACGTGCTTAAGTTATGTTTTTTTTGGGTAAAAAAGAACTTGTATATGATTTATGATGTTGTATAGTGGGCACTTGTTTTTTCTGATCTTGTTAAGTATTGAGTTTTGGTACCAACTCGGTTCAAACTAGTTTACTTTATAAATGAACTGAATATGTTAAGGCTTTTTTGTTTGGTTAGAATAACATTTGGTTATATTATTCGAATTACGTAACTTGATTGAGAAAAAGCTCGGTCTGTGCTCGTTATTTTATAAATAGTTGATTGAACATACTTTTTTTTAATTTTTATAAGCTTTATGCATTTTTATTTTAGTTATTAAAGAAAAAAAATTACTAAAAGTATCGATAAAGTTGTTGGAGATGTAGGGAAAAAGTCCGACATCGACAATACGATATTGTGTAAACCTAACATATAAGTACTAGGGGCTACTCCTCTTATTGTCAATTGGTTTTGGGATGGAACCCCGTGTGCTTGTATATGTGGTTGACCGGACGTACGCCCTCTGCGTCATTTGATCCGGGACGGGTATAAGAAAAAGTAACAAAAGCCACCCTATGACTATTGATGTTGTAAATGAGGTACCCTTTAATCGTTTAGGGCTGCGTGAGTAACCATAAAAAGTAGCTCTCCCAGTCCAGACGAAATTATTTATCACCATCATACATTCATACCTTATCTTCATACACACCTAGCTAAAATTCAAGTTGTTTTGAGTTATTAACTAAGCTACCCTTTAACAAAAATCTAGATTTGGGTAAACGCGGACATGTCCGTTGGACGGGTACATGCAAGGGAGTAGGTTTGTTCGGATCGTTGAGTTCATCCCGAAATGTCCACAACCATCCGACTACTTTAATTTATATGTTATAATTTATTTTATTTTATATTTAATATGTATAATTTCTTTTTTTTTTAATATAAATAAATGGTACAACCCAGTCTGAAGCCCGACTCGGGCGGGTACGGACAAGGTCTTATATACTCGAGTCTAGCCGGGAAAACGGGTAAAATAAAAATCCCTCACTGTAAATGTTTGGCCCGAGTCCGGGCCAGGTCCATGTTTACACAAGTCTGATTAAATCTTATATGAAAATTTTCGTTGGTTTGGATGTTTTTTTTTATCGGAAATTTATTGATTAGTTTATTTCCTCTTTTTGCTTAGCCGGATTCTAAATATTGTCAATTATTTATGTTTTGTTTGTCGATTTATTCGACATTTCGATACAAAAAATTTATTTAGACATCGGAACTATTTCATCTTTCAAATAAATGGATTTATGTGCAACCCAAACTTATAACTAGCTAGCTATTTGTTCTTGATAGTGTTTGGTTTCAAAGCAATAATTGTTGAAATATGTATTTAGTATAGATTGCATTTAGAGAAATAAAAAAAATTACCAGTAGCAACTATTCACATTAAATTTAAAATAATATCAACTTTAAAAATTACATACAACAATACAAACTTAACTTATTTCCGGCTTAAAATCCAATTTCATCTAACACATCTTGTATTTTTCGACAAAAAATCCGACTCCGATTATGATGTAACCATCAAATATTATATTTAAATTCAAACTAAACTCATTTCCGACTAAAAAACCACTTTCATTATTCAAATAAGTTTGTTTTAAAAAAAAAATCACCCTCTAATATATCAGACTAATCATTGGAACAAATATATAATACCTAAATAATACAGTACTAAATTTATGTATTAATTGCATTGTGCAATTATAAGAGATAACTTTACTAAATTTATGTATTATTTAGGTTCTTGCTATTCGTACCACCATATACATGCTATACATACCACATCTACGCGTAGAAAAACAAAAATTTTTTTTTTTTTTTTTTAACCTTACTAGGCGTAGTAAGTTTTCCTTCATTTTTCGAACTACATATATGTCACGGACTACTACGCGTACGCGTAGTAGGACTACGCATCGGGCATGCGTAGTCGTAACCATTTTCCTTTATTTTTTGAACGAAATGAGCTTCTTGCTACGGCTACGCATTGCGTACGCGTAGTGAGGGTACGAATAGCATGAGTACGTGGGTACGAATAGCAATTTCGTGGTGAGACGAACTCCCTTTCAACATTAATGACAACCAAGCTTTAACAAATCTCATCTCTTGATCGTAGCTGGTTTTCCACCGGTTCGATATGAGCACGGCCGATCAAGTCATGGTTACTTTATTGTTCTCTCTCCAACGCAACAACCACTAACCCTAAATCCTCAAATTTCCCAACTCTTCATCTTCTTTTGTTTCCCAAATCCGATGATTCCTCTCTTGGACCGGACACAAATTTAATCTTGTCAAATTATTAATGAGTGCAAAGACACATTCTTTGCTCTCTTTTTTTAGTTTTTATTTATGATGCACGGAATACAGATACGGAAAACGAACACGGTGAGAAATGGGGAAGCGACAATTATTGGAAATGAGGACACGACGAGTAAAATAAATAAGAAATATTTGTAAAGTATAAAAAGTGAAATAATAAGTATCAAAACTGAAGAATAAACCATTCATTTTGCAAATCAACAACAACCGAACAAAGAAACATTACACAATAAATTAGTAATAAATGATTCAACAAAGAAGCATTACACAACAAACAAACACTAATTTATGAAAACATAAGAAAAATGGAGAGAAGAGTGTCCGAGCCGTAGCATGTTGTGTCTCTGTGTCCGACACGGCAGGACACGGGGCACGCCACCTTCTAGAAGTGTCCGTGTATCATAGGTTCTTATTGTCCGATGTTGACGTCAATTTTTTCTCCGGCTCAATCCCTAAAGTCTTCGTGGTTTGATGATTGTGACCTCGTTTAATGATCAAGTTATTGTGTCAATTGTCAACATGGATTATGTTTCATAGACAAATATATTAAACAACAACAACAAATTTCATTAATGTTCATTTAAAGATTGTTCTCCAAAACAAATAACAATTGATCACCAATAGAGATTGTTTGGTTTACTTTCTTTGATCCGATGATTTGGGTTACAGTTTGATTTTGTGAGCTCCGCCTGGAAAAAGTGTTGAATCTATTCGTGAGAATGAGTCATGTATAGGTGATTGAAACATGAAGGCTTAAAAGAAGAGTCCAAATATGAGGTTTTAGTATTTGACCAAGACCTACCTTCGGAAGCAAAAAGCCACCGGTGGTCCCTGGAAGTTGTGCTCTGCAGTGCTTCTACAAACTTGTTCTCGTTGTTTCTTCCTCGCTTTGGTTGATTTGCCCTTCCTTTGGCACTCTTTCTAGACCGATTCGTTGTAATCGAAGTTCTCTTGTGATGTATTTTATTTTTGTATGTTCCTACATTCTCGTTTTAATGCAATGAGAGGGGAATCTTGACAAATTTCAGCAATATGATTTTCCGAGAACAGTAAGCATGAATTTGAAGGCATTTTTTTCATTGGCTAAAATTTTTTAACTAGTCTATTTGTGTTTTAAAACTAAATATGTGGCTTTTGTTCAGGTACGGTTCAATTAATGCGGTACGGCCGTGCGGCCGCCCATAAGGCCGACATGTGTCCTGAAATTTTATTTTTATTTATTTTTTTATTTTTTTTTTCAGAAACGAATGAAAATTTGTTTGAACTACCATGTTATAATTTATGCACTATTCTCCTATAAACTTTGAACTATTCCCATATAATCCATGAATTATTACTTTTTAATATATTTTATCAAATTATTCATAAATTAATCGTTTATATGTTATGAACTATTCAATTGTAATTCATGAACTATCATTTTATAAGTTATGCACTATCCTTTATAAATTTTGCACTTTGAACTATTCTGTTATAATTCATGAACTATTCTAGTATAATTCATGAACTATCCCATAATAAGTTTTGAACTATTACTTTCACTCCTTTATAAATTTTGTACTATGAACTATTCTATTATAATTCATGAACTATCCTTTTATAAGTTATGAACTATTCCTTAATAAATTTTGAACTATTACTTTCACTCGTTTTTGAAAAAAAAAAATAAAAAAAATCGGGATACGTGTCGGCCTTACGGCGGCCGCACGGCCGTACCAGAATAATGTGTCTTACCTGAACAGCACCCCTAAATATGTAGCTAAAACTTTTTATCTTTTAGATTTAAATCTAATAAAAATTAGAAAATTTAATATTTTTTGAAAATTTATTTTTCAATTTAAAAGAAATGTTTATTCTTATCGATGGACGATGGTAGATTAGTGATGACATTATTAATGACAGTGAATTGGTAGAATACCGTTGATGACACTACAATTAATAACATTACAATTGATGATAATATAGTTAATGATTGTATAATTTACGACGACTCTGGATTAACGACCGTGTTTTGGAGACAAAATAGTTGATGCACTTGACTTGATGATAGTAAAGTCGGCGACAACATTGTCGCTGACAATGACCGGTGCACTTCATTTTTAAAAATTTTATATAAAAATATGATATTTTTGGAAAATAAATTCAAAAGGAAAATTTTCTAATTTTAAAATATAACTCTAAAATTAATGCTTTATAATCAAAGAGCTAAAAATTAAAGGAAAAAAAGGGATTTAATTTATAATTCATAACATTCGAGTTGTTAACCTAGTGAAATTTTTTAACCTATTAAAACCCCGCTTTACCTTTTTGTAAGTGGGAAGAGATTCGAGACAACTAAATAATTGATGGTTTGAGAAGTCGCGCTAAGCAGCATTCGAGTTGACCGCCGAGGACTAAAACGAGGATAGAGACAAACACCAGAAGTATCAAAGCAAAACAAACCCGATATAGACGTCAAAGCATGAGAACCACCGAGGGAAATGAGAGGTGTCGGAGCTTTAAGATAGCAATCGGGGAACAAAGTTATTGGAGAAATTTAGATTGGTTAGCTTGACTTGTTTATAAACGAGTCAAACTCGATTGGCCCAATGCACGACTTTTTTTTGCCTAAAGTAACTCAACTCGTTAGGCTATAAAAAAAACTATGAAGGCGTTATATTATTATAGCTATCCGAACTTGACTCGGGAAAAGCGTGATTTTATCTCATTCACTTTCTAACGAGATGAATATTTAAAGCTTGTTTAATACTTAGGCTCGGCTCGTTTAAAGAGCCGAGCTTGTACATATCAATATTTTGACGATAAAACAACCCTAGGTCGAGAACTTGTAAGCGGCAGTGCGGTGATTATGGCTCGGGTATAGGGTTGGGTGATTCTTTTCAAACTCTTTATTAATACTAGGTGGTTTTTGGCAAATTGTTTTAAAAAGAAATATTAACAAAAATAAGTGTAAGAAAAAGGTGGTTTGATGCATTTTACTCAATTGTTAAGTATAATTAGAGTTCCTTTAACGCCTAATTTCATACATACATATTTACCACACATAATCTAACATCCTATATTAGAAGAGAGGCTTTGCAAGTTTTGTTTTCCATTGACCAAGTCAAATTGGTTTTCTATTTCAATCCATCTCTCATCTATCACCTAAACGTTTGAGATCTCCTCCAACCTAACCTAAGGGTTATGTTGCAACTCTTCCCCAACATCTAAGAAATTCTCCCAAAAAAAGGCAAAATTTAGCAAGAAGGAGAATCAAAAGAAGAAGAAGAAGAAAAACAAGGGGGGAGAAGAAGACTAGAAAATCCAACAAAAAATCTCAAACAAGCACCACAATCACCATGAGCAAAATAGAATGCAAGAAACAACAAACAAGAGTTTCCAATCCATGTAAAACTAAAGCCCCATTGCCCTTAACAAGTGATTTAGCTTTGCAATATTGTCTAAGGTAAATGGATACTCTTCATCATCCCACCAAATCTCAACCTTCCACAACCATTCTCCTACTACTATTCCTTATCATTCCAATCCAAATGACATCCTCTTTATCAGAAACTGAAGCTCTTCTCCAATTCAAGCAATCTCTCCAAGGCGCCGCTGCTCTCGACGCCACATGGGTCCCGACGACAACCCCGTGTGGAGAGCCCGTGAAATGGAATGGAGTTATTTGCGATAAAAACTCCGTTATAGGCATACGTTTAGAAACCATGGGGCTCTCGGGGAAGATAGACATTGATGCTTTGTTAAACCTTCAAGGCCTCCGGACCATAAGTTTTAATGACAACCGGTTCAATGGTCCTATACCGGAGCTAAACCGGTTAGGATCTCTTAAAGCAATATATATCTCTACCAATCAATTCTCAGGTGAGATTCCACAAGACTACTTTGCCAAAATGAGTTCCTTGAAAAAGGTTTGGTTGTCGAAAAACAACTTCTCCGGTCAAATCCCATCGTCTCTTGCTCAAGTCCCATCGTTGATGGAGCTCCACCTTGAGAACAACCAATTCACGGGGCCTCTTCCTCCGTTATCTCAACCGCCATTGGTGGATTTAAACGTTGCTAATAACAAGCTTGATGGTGAGGTTCCGAAAGGCTTATCAAAGATCGCGAAGAGCTCCTTTGAAGGAAACCCGGGCCTTTGTGGGCGTATAATGGGGCAGGATTGCCGAAGCGAGACTGATGAGGAAAAGCCGAATCAAACAGCTACAACTACAGGTGAGTCGCCGCCAAGTGGAGGCGAGGATGACTCGAGTAAGGGTACTAGCGCGGTTGCTACCTTCCTTGGCATTGTCTTTTTGATGCTTATTGTGCTTGTCTTCGTTATGAAGAAGACGAACGAAGATGAAGATGATAGCAACTCCAACATAGCTAAAACTGCAGGTGGCAATGAAAATGAAAAGCTTGTTGATATTCAGGTAAGGACATCACGATGTGCGCTCGTATGCACAATATCTTCAAAGTATACTTACTAACATACTATTTTGCCTTAGCTTGCATCACCACACGCATCTTCAGGGTCCGGCAGAAAGAGCAATGCAAGCAGGAAAAGCGTGGGCGGGAAAGGAGGCAACGGGGCGGGAGATCTCGTAATGGTGAATGAGGAGAAGGGGATATTTGGGCTACAAGATCTCATGAAAGCCTCGGCTGAGGTGCTCGGAAGTGGAGGCACGGGATCCGCTTACAAGGCTGTGTTGTCGAGCGGAGTGTCGGTCACAGTGAAGAGGATTAGGCAAATGAATAGGTTGGGAAGGGAAGCGTTTGATGCCGAGATGAGAAGGTTGGCTGGATTGAAACATAAGTATTTGCTGCCTCCTTTGGCGTATCACTATAGGAAGGAGGAGAAGTTGCTTGTCTACGAGTATATGCCTAAGAGAAGCTTGCTTTACTGCTTACATGGTATGGAAGCCTAATTTCTTATGAATACCACGTGAACCTAGCGTATAAGTCTTAGGACTACTACTCCTATTGGTTTTAGAATGTTAGAATGAAATCTAACATTCTTCTTAACTTGCAGGGGACGAGAAGAACCCCACCGCGAATCTAGACTGGCCGATACGACGGAAAATCATTAAGGGCGTGGCACAAGGAATGGGTTTTCTACACACACAACTTTCATCCTCGGAACTCCCTCATGGCAACCTCAAATCAAGCAACATCCTACTAAACACCGACTACGAGCCGGTAATGGCAGAGTATGGCTTCTGCTCTGTTGTTAGCTCAAACAAAATGCAGCAAGCGCAATTAGCATACAAAGCTCCTGAGGTAGCTCAATCCCAAAAGATCTCCAAAAAATGCGATGTGTATTGCTTTGGAGTGGTTGTCTTAGAGACACTGACAGGAAAGTTCCCCTCTGTGTACCTTCCTAGCAACAAGGGTGGAATAGATGTTGCCCAGTGGGTAATTTCCGCCATTGGTGAGAAACGAGAAGCTGAACTTCTCGATCCTCAGATAGCCAAAGACAGTAAGCATTTGGAGGAAATGGTGGAGTTCCTTCGGGTTGGCGCATCTTGTGTTGACCCGAACCCAAATGCCAGACCGGATATTTTCGAGGTTATTAAGAGGGTGGAGACGGTGTAGGATGTGTTAGGAAGATTGGGATAACCCTGAGTTGTTTGTCTTGATTAGGGTTAGAGGGAATTGGAAAGACAAAATAAGAGTTTAGTTGTATATAGTTTTGCAGTTCTTGAATTGGTTGTGAATTTGTTTGTGAATAGCCTATTCAATTTCTCAGAAATTTGATTACAATGACAACTGCTGTAATTATCTCCATCACTTGAGCTACGTTTGCACCTACAAACTGAGCATTAGGAAGGGAAAAGGAGCATGCTGTGTTTGAACAAGAAGATAGCCTTGAAATTATAGGTATGGATCGTTTTGTATCAACAAAGTGCACATTTTGTGAGATGCTCATGTATTGTGAAAAAATAAGGTGAAGAACATAGAGCAATCAAGAGGAAAATGAGATAAAACATAGAGATGATCATGTATGAAGCTTGTGTACTGTGAACAAATAAGGTGAATAAATGTGTCCTAAATTCCTAGTGTGCATATTTTATTTTTTTGATAAAGAAAAGCTGAATCGAAAGGCCGATCAAATCGACGGACTAACCGTCACGAGGGACCAAGAACATATAAGAAAACATCAAAAACATCAAAAAGATAACTTCAATCACAACGAGTCAGTTGAGAAGGAGCATCAAAGGAAACATCAGGCAAGCAAAGCAAGACAGAAACACCAAGAATATGCGTAAAGGCAGTGCAGAGTACGACTCTCAGGACCACCATAAAATGCGAAACAAAAAATCTCTACTAATGTTTAATTTGCTATATGTTGAATGTTAGATTTTAATATTTATGGATTTAGTTCATTTAGGGACACATGGTGTAGGGAGACAAAAGTTGATCTCAAATGGAAGGAGTCAGGTAAAGGTTATAAGTTAACAAACGAACCAATATGTTATATTAGACATTTTGACGGGTTACGTCAGAGATTGCAATAGGTTACGAAGACCTTGTTGTGAAGACGGAGGTAGGTTATACCGGAGTGCGTGGCTAAGTTTCGACACTCATTTAGGGAGGTACATGAATACTTGTACACAGGTTCTAACATATAAAACAAATCAATGAGATAAATTACTATACCAGCTATTATCAGTCCATGAATACTCGTACACAGATTCTAGCTTATACTGAATATGAATGAGAACACTAGTGTTACACTTTCAAGAAATAAAGAACAAGAAACCATAACCTAATTTGCAATACAGGATTTCTACATCTTTCATGCACTCCCAAGGTTATGAATGAACTTACCGAGATCGATATCTATGTCCTCAGAATCGGGAGCTGAGAATCACTGCGTTTTGTCTTCTTCAGGATTGTCGTCGGAGAGTCCATTGTTGCCTTGCAATGGCTTCATGTCTAATGGAGCTTCCATGTCTTTTGAGGGTAAAGAGGATGGTTTTATCAGTGTTAGAGTATCGTCTTTGTCAAACTCTTCGTTATCCCCAGAGTAAGCGTACCTATGCACATTACGGGGAGAAAAAGAAGGTCATTGTTACTGTGCTAAGGCAATTTTTTATAAATTAAAAAAAACATTTGAAGAACAGTGCATACCAAATTACGGCATCAAATCAGACCCTGACTTGATGATTTCTAAAATAATGCAAGTTTTCCACAGCCTTATAATTTCCATTGAACATCAATAACAGGCTCAACCATGACATTGCTCTGATAAAGTAAATCTAAATTTGGGCCTTAATCACCAGTTCAAACCAGTTTAGACTGGACTGAGCCAAGAAAATAAATTTGGAAACAAGGATAAACAATTAGAGGTTTTATTAGTACTTTAGATAGTGATGATTGATTTATAATTCTACTGCTTTCTGCGTGATAGGAACTGAACCAGTAAATTTATTTTGGAGAATCAAAAAAGAAAACCGAATTGGGTAGGCCTAGTCCGTTTGCTCTCTACTGTTCCACCCCGGACTGGAAACTGGTCATCCCTATATTAAACTTAATACATGAAGGCTAATTCATTATCCATCATGGTCAATGTTCTTGTCCTTAAAACATTGTATTATCTTGTTATATACATTTTTCATATGAGATCAGTATGGATCTTGGCATGTCACCCGGAAAAAAAAAAAACAACCTAACAGAAGAAGCCTGACATATTTACCTCATTGAAGCTTGTGAAGGAGACCATAGAACACAGATGACACAGAGTACTGAGAAGGAGAGGACCTGCCAGAAAGCTGGGATGATCCATGCGTTTTTCCACAGCTCATTATAAGAATCAGCTGACTTAAAATACAGCTAGCAGAACAAAATAAAGAGCTTCAGCAGAGAGATGAGGGGATAATATAATATCTTGAAAATTAAGGCAACAAAAACAAAAGAAAGCATGTTCAATACTCCTGTGTAAGGATTTTAGTGAGATGAACCACAGGAGAAACAAGTTTAGTACCCTAAACAGGTCAAACAACTAGATTGTACATCTCCAGCTTTTGAGATCTTATTTGTTGCAATGGAAGATGCAACAACTATAATGACTGAGTTTTTAAGTAATATAAAGATATAATCATTGCTTTTGAGGAAAAGCCTAATTTATCCAGCAGTAACGCTTCCCTGATAATCCAATTTCTAGAGAACTTCTAAAATTCTAGGAAATTTCATTCAATAGGGTAGTCTAGCATGTCAAAATCAGAAAGTCCAATAATAATACAACCAAAGCAGAAGAGCAATGATCAAGATGGTAATCAAGTTTCAAGAAATCCACCGACCTCGTAGCATATCCAACCAATTGATACAAGGACAGCCACTGCCAAAGCATTTGTGAACTTCCGGTAAATATCTAGCTTGGCCATCAACCTCCGAGCCTACACCAATTGACAAAATATCAATTGATTAATTATATCGTCGTTCAGTTTTCATAAATAATCATGTTATGCAATATAACAAATGAGCAATCCCGTAGTATTTTTCATAGAAGCAATTGTCAAATGCCACAGAAATGATGACAAATACCTGAAGCTTATTTAAAGTTGCAGATAGAGATTTGAAAATCCAAATAATGAAGAAGGCATCCAGTATCGCCACAGGAAGAACCAAAAAGAGCCTGGCCTTTCCTGACATATCACTAACAGCACCTACATTTTCTATCAATTCCAGAATCTCTGATGCCACAAAAAATGTTGCTCCAAGGGAAATGACCTTAGATGTAAGACCACCAAGAGTAGGTCTCACAACTCCATAACCCATTGACACCATCAGGATAATCAGCCGAGAAACAGTACGCTTGATAGTGCCAAAGGTAACAGCCCACACAGTGATCCCTGTTGGTCTTATTCCACTCTCACTGAATTCCGCATAATCATAGTACCAAAACGACATCTCAAGCATGCCCAATGTAATGACCAGTGTTATGCAGTTTTGCAATGGAAGAATCTCTTTCCAAAACCTAGCATATTGTGAGAACCAAAATATCCCAAGAAAAACAAAAGCAAAGGACATAAATCCAAAAAAGTTCATCAGAGGAGCCATTCTACCAGGCAAGTATCCTGCGGGGTTCTTCCAGATAGTTTTTCCATCCACAATCAAATCTTTAAGATTTGAATCACAGTGAATGAAGTACAAGTTATACATCCCAGTTTTCGTGATGTCTATTTTTATTGATGGAAACAATGTATCTTCTTCATCAACATCAAATGATATACTATACAGTTGGGGCCAGCCAGGATTTTGCGTAGACTTCCTATAAATGATCTCCCCCAATTTACAAACTCCCAGTTTGTCGAGATCAGGTGTGCAGCAAACAGCTCTTTGTCCCCCATAGGCAGAACCTCCTATTGTTTCTCTGTCATCGACCTCAAAAACTAAAGCATGGACACCCGCACTGAAATTTGAAAATTCCTTCGGCCTTCTAAATGTGATCTTCTCAAATCTGGATACAGTAATAATGAAGCTTAAATAAATAGGAACAAGCATCAAGCCATCAACATCAAGGACGTTGAGTTGCATCGTAATCATCAGCAAGGATTAACTATCCTTTCTGAAACTGCGACGGTGCTGAATTGTGACTGACTACAACCTCTATAACTCAAAAATCAAACACTCAACAGAGTTAACATTAGCCAATCCCCATTCCAGTTTATGCAGTTCAATAATAGCAAACGTTTAATCACAACAGTAATTCAAATCAAATTAGATTATCCTGACAACTAAAACTTCATCACTTATCTATGAACTAAAATAGCCTAGAGCTGAGCGTTTTACTCTAGTAGCTCAACTAGATCTCAGTTTCAATCAAACTCAGCATAAGTTCAAGTACGAGCGTCAACAAAAGCACATAATCACTCCAAATTTTCGAGAATAAGAAGCAATCGAATCCTACTCAGTTCAGAACTAAGAGATCTAAGGAATCGGGAGCTCACCGAATGAAGGAATCACGAGCGGAATCGTTTAGAGAAAGAGGCAAAGCGTAGATTCCTTCGCTCCCGCCATGAAAAACGAAAGAGTTCCCCTTCCTTACAAACTTATCTCCAGTGTACTGATGAACTGAAGCTTCAATGCTGACGATTAGCCATAGCAACAGAACTGAGAGAGCTGCGATTAGCTCCCTGGATCTCATCACTGAAAGCTTTGTCGATACCGACGGAGAGAGAAAGAGGGAGTGAGGGGATACGTAGATAGATAAAGCTAGATCTGGGCGGAAGATGAGATTTATGCGAAAACGTCTCGAATCTGCCGCACTGCCTACTAGTACAGTAAAGACGAAGAAATGGGCTATTCAGAAATCGTTGAAGGTTTGGGGGAGAAATGATAGCATATGACGCGGTCCATGGACGATACAATAATCCCCTGCTCAGTGATTGTCTCTGCCGTCTGATCCTTAATCAACTAATCAAAAAAGTCAAAACACAGGATGCAGACAAAAATGGAAACCTAAAAATTGATACTCTTCTAATTTTTTTTTGTTAATAAAAGTGATTTTGTTCAGTAGTTGTTGATGTAAGTTTCACAAGTTTTAGTGCAATAAATAAAAAAATTGAGACCTAAAAGCTCATATTTGTGCATAGATTTTCGAAAGTCTTAATCAAATTGAATACTCCAATAGTTGATAATTGAGAGTATAATTATAATTTTAATATTTTATGACCAAGTGGTTCATACCGACACCTACTTTAATTCCTTTGATTAGATCATTAGACATCTACTTAAAAAGTCTTTTTTAGGTTTTTTTTACAAAACTATAGAAAATACTAAATAATCTTTTTTTTTACTATACTTCTGTGTGAAACGAAGATCAATCTAGAGGTGGGTCGCAAACCTAAACCTAAATCGACATAGTTTGAACTGCCGGTTTGGCGGTTTGGCACATGAATTTAAAATATATATATATATATATATATATATAAGTATAATATATTTTAATTAAAAAGTTATACATTTGTTAATTTTTGTACATTTTAAAGTTTTGTAGATTGAAATTTTACATAACTATGTTTTTATAATTTATATTTTATACATTGAATTTTTTATTTTTACAATAGCATTTAAATAGAATTAGTAAGTAAATAAAAGAAAGCAACTAAAATAAAATTACTAACTACAATAAAAGAAAGAAGCAACTAAAATAAAATTACTAACTAAAATATAATAAAGCAAACCAAATTTTTTATACATTGAATAAAATAATTACATTGTAAAAAAAATTACTAACTACAAGTCTACAATAAAATAAAGCAAGCTAAATTTTTTATACATTCAATTTTTTTTTATTACATATTTACATTAGTATTTGAAATTTTGAATAGAACTAAATGAAAAAAAAAAAGTAAAGGGCTTGAACCGGTTTCCCGGTTGCCTACGTATCCTCTTGGGGTTTAAGAGGAATCAAAGCCTACGTATTTCTCTTACCTTTACTTACCTTTTTTCGGACTTCCAAGTTATTTTCGTAACCCCCTTACCTTTGCGCCTCGGACTCGGAAGTAGTGGCCGGATCATCGGAGTTGGAATCCGATTTTGTGTCATAAACGGGTGCATTCCGTTGTTGCCTCCTCTCTGCTCTTATCCAATCTTGAACACATACTTGAGCCTCCAATTTATCGGGCTTCAATTGACTCCTCTTGTAGCTTAGCATGTTTCCTCCTTGACTAAAAGCTTGCTCCACGGCCACCGTTGATGCGGGAACGGCCATAATTTGTTGCACAATCTTGGCTAATGTTGGATACTTTGGGGCCATCTTCTTCCAATATTGTAAAATTTCAAAACTATCAATGTCACCATCAAAACTAAAATGAGTAGTTAGATAATCTTCAAATTCCGCACTTGCGGATGAATGTCTGGTGTTTTTGTTCTTTTAGATAAAATTTGTCTAGCTTTAGAAGAAGAAGAAGAAGAAGAAGAAGAAGAAGAAGAAGAAGAGGGTGGAGGAGTTGTTTGGGTAGAAGCACTAGCACTAGTTTCAAATAAAGGAAGTAATTTAGCAATTTCAACACGAACACTACTTGTAGTAGAATTAACGTTCTTAATAGAAGATAAACCTAAACATTCATAATAAGCATTTAAAAATTCCGTAACACCATCAATTTTAAGTTTAGGATCGAAAACGGCGGCAATAAGATAAACTAGGGGAACGTCATCATAATATTTTAGCCATTTTGTTTTCATTTCGGTTGTAGCATATTTAAGTGATTCTAAACCTAAACCGGTTTGTAAAGCCTCGGCAACATTTACGGCTATTTCTAAAAAACTACAAGAAGTTGGAATGTAAACATAACTCAACATATTAGTAGCATCACTAAAAACTTTTAAAACACTACAAATATCAAAACAAGTTTGCCGAATACTTTCATCATCTAAAATAGACCAAGAAATAAATTGTGAAGAAAATTCTTGTAAAACATCTTTATAACGAATAGCTTGAGTAAGTAGTTTATAGGTTGAGTTCCAACGAGTTCCAATATCTTTTGAAAAAGCAATCGGAGGAACATTTTTTTTCTATACAAGTTGATCTCCATTTTCTTCTTAAGTCGGTTGAATGCCAAATATGTTCAATTACTTCGGTTATAGGTTCTAACATTTCATGTAAAACTTTTAGGCCATCTTGAACACATAAATTTAAAATATGACATGCACATCTTTGGTGAGTAAAAGAAGTTTTTATAAGTTGACCCGCATTCCCCACTAAATGGTTAACGGCGCGGGTGTTAGCGGAAGCATTATCAAATGAATATGAAAAAACACGATTTTGTAAATTAAATTCTTGTAAAACCGTTCTTATTAAATTAGCAATGTTGGCGGCACTATGTCTTTCATTAAAATGTCGAAATGCAATAACAAATTTATGCAAGTACATATCATTATCAATAAAATGTAAAGTGATGCCCATGTAAAAATGTTTTTGTGATAAAATACTCCAAATATCACTACAAATTGAAACTTGATGCGAAAAAGATTGTAAAACCGTAAGAATTTTTTGTTTCTTTTGTTCATAAGATTGAGAAATTAATTTCGAAATTTGTTTACGAGAAGTTGGTTTATAAGCCGGTTGAAGATAAGTAGTGTTATATTCTCTTACATTAATAGATTCCGCATAAGAAAATGGAAAAGCTTCGGATGCAATTAAGTTGGCTAATCCTAAAGATTCATCAACATGATTATAATTAAATAAAGAAGATTGAGAGGAAGAGGATGCAAACTCGTGGGACAATTGAGTTTGTCCCCGTGTTATTCCGAGCTTCTCCGGATGAGTCTTTTGCATGTGGGTTTGCAAAGTCCCGTATCCGCCCTTCGCCTTCCACGTACACCTTCGGACAATAATTGCACGAAACTTGGCAATAATCGTCCATCACCGGACCCTTCTTGTAATGCTTGGTGAATATGTCGGAGGTGAGCATTTTCGGTGGAGGGGCTTGTCGGAATGGCCCTTCACCTTGTGGAACTTGTGGCATTTCCGAATCCGGCGGTTGAGTCTCGCTTTCTTGTGTGCTAGGAAAGAAAGCGGGACTCGGAGTGAAGTCGTAGTCGCTTGGGTAATCCGGGTTTGCCATTTCGAAAGATCGAGAATACGAGAAAGAGAATACGAGATGGAGATTGAGAGTAGTAGATAGATGAGAATGTTGGTGTGAGATAAATGGAAGAATTGTATGGTATTTATAGGAATTGTGGGTATTAATTTATTTTTTTCCAATTAAACTAATATTACAAAAAAAAATTAAAATACACATCCAACGGCTCTAAGAGCCGTTGGGATGTGGGGCCCACCGAATAATAGCCGTTGTGGGCCAAAGAGCCGTTGGCAAAAGCCAACAGCTCTTTTTTTGCCAAACCGCCGATTAACCGCCGGTTTGGTAAAAAAAATTAAAAAATGGTTCAAACCGGCGGTTAACCGCCGGTTTAGAACCAAACCTAAACCGTAAATCCCGGTTCAACCAAACCGGCGGTTCGGCGGTTTGGTTTGAACCGGACCCAACTCTAGATCAATCCATAAACTAAATGTCATTATTAAGAAAAGCAATTAGATAAAAAAAAGGCTGAATTTGCAATGTGGGTCTTTTACAATGTAGAGTTTAGATTTAGATTCTCTCATCATTTCATTTAAAAAATGGGCTCCTATTGTAGAAAAAATCATAAAAGTAAGGGACATAGTTTTCATTTGATTTGATAGTTGACATGTAGAAAAAAATCAGAAAATAGTCCAATCAATTCAGTCAGCCCATCTTTTTCCCTCATTTGTCCCTTCTTCTTCCCTCTTTTCAAACCTAAATTTATTTCTGGGTATCCATATGCAACTCTTTTCTTCTTCCCATTGAAACGCAGAAATCTGGACTGCTTGTTGAGCTTCTTCTTCACCGGAATGTATTTGTGGGTAAGCAGTGTTTGTTCCTATTTTTGGGTAAGCAGTGTTTGTTCCTATTTCTGGGTAATCTCAAACTTTTTGGGTAATGTATTTGTGGGTAATCTGAAACTTTTCATCTCTTCTTTTTGTGAATCTAAAACACTGAAACTTCTTGTTCTATTTGTGGGTAAGCAATGTTTGTTTACATTTTCTATTTGTGGGTAAGCAGTGTGTGTTTGTATCCATGGATAATCTCCAACTTCTCATCTTCCTGGGTAATGTATTTCGGGGTAAGCTGAAACTTCTCATCTTCCTGGGTAATGTATTTCGGGGTAATCTAAAACAGTCAAACTTCTGGGTAATGTCAAACTTCTTGGGTAATCTATTTATGAGTAATCTCAAAATTCTTGGGTAATGTATTCCTGGGTAATCTATTTGTGGGTAAGCAGTGCTTTTTTTTCCCCAAAAAATTAACATCAAATCATTTCAAAAAAAAAGCCCGCACCCCTCTCTTTTCAATTCAATGTCTACAGTAGCCTAGTTTATACTTTTCAGACCTATTTTATGTAGTAAATTTATTAGAGGCCCATTTCACAAAATGAAAAATTTTAAGGTCCTCTTTCTCTCATTATTTCTAAAAAAAATACACATAGTCCCGTGCGGGAGATTATCGAAATTATTTTCGGAATATTATTCTGAAAGATTAAATTTAGAGATTTATCTTAACTATTTTTTATTCAGAAAGATTATCGAAATTATTTCGGGATATTATTCTGAAATATTATCGAAATTATTTCGGGATATTATTCTGAAAGATTATCGAAATTATTTCGTCCTATTTCCGGTTTCGTGGTTATAAAATAAATAATACTAAAACACACACCACCAAGCACACATCGAATCTAATACAAAGAATACGAGCTAATTAAGTCCGAAGACTTACCTCGTCATCCCGCTCAACTCACAACATTATCGCTTCCCTCGGGAAGAAGCCCACAACCTGCTCACAAGAGGATAAATATGAACCACTCGCTCAACTCGAAAGTCTAAGACATCTCACACAAACGATCTACGCAAGATCGTTTGACTCTCATTCTAGGACTACATCCTAGAATCTATCACACTCACATCTCACTCAACGCATGAGGAGATCTCTCAACAGCCTACTAACTCTCATATGCTCTTACTCAATAGCCAAGAACAACATAAAAGTCTATGAAGTCCAACATGCTCATCACACTCGCCTAAGGTCTCAAAAACCACTACATGGCATTCTCATTCATCCTATGTCCAAACCTATCATGATACTATCATAACACTCTATAGGATCATCAAAGAACACAAGCTCAAGGGAGGGCACTCAACACGCAAAAGGCACGGACTCGGAAGAAGGAAGAAAAACCGCGAAAGGGAGAAGAAGACCGCAAGGGCGTGCTGGCTGAGCTAGTGGCCGCCCCTGCGGCTCATGTTGGCCGCCCCTGCGGTTTAGTGCAATGGCCGCCCCTGCGGCTTTGAAGATCCGCCCCGCGGTCGAACAACAGAAAGCCGTCTTCTTTGTCTTCGATTGTGGATCTTGAGCTCCAATGGTCTCCTTCTCTTGCTGGGTCTTTTCCAATCATCATCCAATGAATCAAGGTTCTCCCTCACGACCTAATCGAGCTTAGAACACATGCATGCAAAGATCAAGAACAACCCACTTCCAAAGCTTCATCCATGGCAATGGAGAAAGAGAGAAGAAGAAGATGATCTCTAGCAAGGAAGGAGAAGAGGGAAAGGAAGAGAAGCTTACCAAACTGGATCCAAGAGCTTCCCACATCAGGCCACCATCCAAGAGATCCAAAGAGAGAAAAGGAAAGAGAGCTCAAGAGAAGGGAAGGAGAGAAAAGAAACCAACGTGGAAGAAGTGTGAGGAGTGAGGAAAAAACCAAGCTGCCAAGGGTGAGGGGAACAAGGGGCCAGCTGACCTCCTTGTCTCCTTGGTGCAAACAATGAAAGGTCCAAAAGCAACAAGGCGGGATAACGGAAGGTCGGAACGAGATTCGGATAATTCTCGTTACTCAGCACCTCGTGTCTGCGAGAAAACTGAGCCGCTAACGCGGGAAGGTCGATCAACCGCTCAAGGATCGGAATAAAACTCCGGACGCTACATTAGTAATTTTCACTAGTTCTTCTAAATTAGAGCTTCCACAATGGAGGATTTACAAGATTCATCTTAACCCAAATTTTAATATTTTTCAAGTTTTCTCTCTCTTCCACATCATATTAAGAAAGTAGTTTATTTTTTGCATTCACATACATGAAACTTATTCAAAAGTGATACAAGCATATATAAAATGGATGTTCATATGTAGATAAAATTATTTTAAAATTTTTTAGAAAATATATTTTATTTTTTTATCTTATATTTTAACATTTAAAGCTATTTATAATATATAGAAATAAGAGGACACTTTTACATTGTTTCTAACAAAAATCAAATTATCTATCCTAATTGACCTCTAAGAACACATTAATTTGATAAGGTCGTGGCTAATTAACAAAAATGGATGTTCATATACAAAAATGGATGTTCATATGTAGATAATGAACCCTACATATTGTTATCAATTTGATATATTATTGAAAGAATTTGATTAAATAGGATTTTTTTTAGGTTTTTATTTTGTAAACTCTATTACTTTTATCTTAAATATAATTTTCATTTGGAATAAAAAAATTAGGTTAATAGGAATATATTTACTAAATGAGTTTATGTAACCTGATAAAATGGATTTTTTTAAATAAACTAGACAATGCAAATCCTCATACATGCACCATTCTATTTCGTGCATATGACCTTGCCCAAACAAGCTTTTAGCAGAAGCCTTTCCAATCTATTAACGACTGCTCTTATTCCAAGTACAAAACACCATCAGAATGAAGTAAACGAAAACAACATACAGGTATAATTTCATCATTTGTAAAATTAAAATTCAATGACGGGCTGCATAAAAGTGACAGCTGTGGGATTTGAACCCACGCCCTTTCGGACCAGAGCCTAAATCTGGCGCCTTAGACCACTCGGCCAAACTGTCGGATATGAACTCTTTCATCGAACAAATAATATAACTGTATTCATTTGTAAGATTCTGAACTCACTGTTGAAATGATCCAAGGAGACCAAATCAAAGCAGCAGGCGGCTGTTTCAAACTAAAACCCATATCAACATGAATAATTGTGTATACAAATATGAACCAACCACTCAAAATAGAAAAAAATGATACGATGATTAAACAATTATGATTATATTTTTAATCAATCATTATTTTGTTTCTGAGACGCTGAGTTGGCAGTACTAATATCTTCTGTTAGTAGCAAAGAGCAACAAGTTCCTTTCACGACATGAATAATCCCTTTTTTTTGCCCTATTCTCCATCAATGATGGTGCCAAACTTTTGTCTCAAGCAACCAATTATATATCTTACAAGAATAAAACTCTTAAATCTCAATAAAAAAATAAAATAATAATTACTATATTAGAATGTAACTTTTTATAATGACCTGAAATTTATTATATATTTATAAAAAAAAAATTAAGCTTAGAACCTAGTCGATCAGAGTAAAAAATGAGTATATATATTTGGAATATTCCAATAATATTATTTTATAAGGAGAGAAAAATGATTTAAACACGTTGGTTTCACCAACAAAATCACAATTAAATTTTTTAGTAATAAATTTTCTTCATGCTTTATTTTTTAATCAAAGGATTTATTTCAATCTTTGTCATATATATATATTTGTAATTAGGCCGGCAGTTTAGTTTGTGGAATTTTAATGGTAATTATTCATTACGTGTACTTTTATGAAAAGTATTGCATTTGACATAGTTTTCGTCGATCAATCATTCCCATTAGGAAAAGAAAGAAAATTAGAAGAAAAAAAAAACAGAAACAATTTCCTAGCAAATACTTGCGTGGCATGTGACATTAAAAAGGCAACAAAATACAGCTGGCGCTTCCGGTAATCAACGGTCCAGATTCATTCTCATAATCAAAGTTTTCCACGTGGACTTTTTCTCATCTATTTTTCAAAAATATATCATGTCACATAATGTGACCTGGAATGAGTGACCTGTTACACTTGGCCAATATAAAAGCATTGTACCCCACATATTTTTTCAATCCTCCTCTATCTCTCTCTTTATCAAACTTCATACACGGAAGATAGATTCTTCGGAAGAGCTTTTCGCGTTGGATGATTCTTCCTTTTTGTGGAGATAAGGGCCACAAGTTAAGCGAAAACACATTGCAGAATCTCTTTTTCGTCGTTGTTACTTTACTTCTTTGAATTTTCTCTCCAGAATCATCCTAGAGAGAAAGTTTGGTTTTGAATTTGACAGGAACAGCGATTATTTTTCCATTTTAAAGATTCTGCAGAATTTTATTCCTGTTGAGGATTTTGGTTTGCGAAAAACGATGCGATTTGTAGTATTTGAATTCTCTGATTGTGTTGGAAAGAAAGCCGAAGGAGAGTGGGGGAAGGAAACATAAACCTCTCTTGCAATTCTTGAAATTCTTCCATCAGTTACTCGCTTAAGCCCTAGCAAAAACCGTTTTTACAGAGGAATTAAACAGCTGAACAGAATCCGGTATGTGAGCAGTTCCAATCTGATTATTCTTTTTAAATTTTGGCGTTGAATTTCGAGATTATATTGATTTTGCTTGTGGTTTGTCGTAGAGAAAAAGAGAGATTAGAAGAGGAAGAGATAAAGATTCAACGATGTCTGCAACAATTATCAGCGAAACAGTTATAGTAGCGACACAAGAAACACTGAACACAGCGTCAAGCTCCGGTGTCCAAATCGAGATCGAATCTACAAACTGCGATTGTTGCGGCCTAAGCGAGGAGTGCACTCCGGAGTATATCGAGCGGATCCGACAACGATATGCCGGAAAATGGATCTGCGGCTTGTGCGCAGAGGCGGTGAAGGACGAGATCGTAAAATCAGACAGGCTTATGAGCTCTGAGGAGGCGTTAGCTCGCCATCTTAACGTTTGCAGGAAGTTCCGTTGTTCATGGCCACCGGAAATAGATCCGACGGTACATCTCATCACTGCCGTCCGACAGATGCTCCGTCGGAGTCTGGAGTGTCCAAGAGGAGGAGTGAGATCAACGCCTGCAAGTCCGAACAGAGGGGGCGGTGGTGGACCGGAGAAAATCTTGGAAGGAATATCTCTACCTCTAGCGAGGTCTGAGAGCTGCTTCCCTGCTCTCTCTACTCTCTCTAGCAACCAATCTTTCAGTGATCTTGAGCTATAAAGTATTCCCATGGAAGAAGAGAACGAGAGGAACTACACTTGACCACATCAACGTGTGTTTGATATAACTTTGTATAAAGAAATCAAGCGTGATGAAATGCTAAGATTGGTTAGTGGGTGGAAATGATTATATGATCACACTGATCAAAATTGTATCATTCTGAAATGGTGTAGACTTTCTTGGAGGGAAATAAAGGAGAAGAAGACAGTATTTTGTTTGATGCAGATGTTTGTGTTAGATTTGTGGACATTGAAGTGATTTGGGTCATTTGTGGTATTAAGGTTTTGTTTGGATGAGCAAAATTGTAGCATTTGTAGTATTGTTCTCTATGTATTTACACTCAAATATATCAGAATAAAAAGTCCCAAACCAAATTACAAAAGAAGAAGAAATTGCATCAAGAACCATTCAAGCACCACTTGAAAATAACTGAAGAAATTACAGTTCAATGTTGTATAGTTAAGTATACAAGAAGCAAATTACAAAAGAAGAAGAAATTGCATCAAGAACCATGACAAATACATGTTGCATAGTCAAGTATCCAATTGAATGTTTGTTTTATCGAACAAATTCGTAGTGAATCCGAATTGCTTAGCAAAACAAGAAATTAACTGTTGATGAATCACTTCATCAGAAGGAAGCTCCAACTTTGTCTCCCTACTCAAAGAAGTAACATCTTTGTCCTTAATCCCACAGGGAACAATATTCTTAAAATAGCCAAGATCAGGATCAATGTTAAATGCTAGTCCATGAGACGTAATCCCGGACTGAATACGAACACCAATCGCGCCAATCTTTCTCTCCCCAACCCAAACTCCAGTTTCACACTTTCTCCCAGCAGAAGCTTGAACACCATACAAAGAGGCCAGTTCAATCATAGTTAACTCGAGTTTCTCCACATAACTTCGTGCACCTACACCAACATCTCTAAGAGATATTATTGGATATAATATAGCTTGTCGTGGACCATGGAAAGTAACGTCTCCTCCTCTTTCTGTATAGTGAAGCTCAGCTCCTATGCTGTTTAGCTCGGACTCTGGAATTAGTAGGTTGTGCTCGGTTTTCCGTTTGCCAAGAGTGTATGTAGGAGGATGTTGCAAAGATAGTAGTGTATTAGATATCTTTTGTGCTTTTCTATCTGAAACCAACCTCTCTTGCAACTTGAGGGCGTTTGCGTAGTTTACAGTCCCCATCTTCCATACTTCAAGACATGAACGAATCCTCATTCTCCTGTAATTCCGATAACACAAAAACTCCATATCCTTAACAGCAATATCACATTTACAAAATACAAGGACATTCGTAAAATTTGACACTTTGTCTTTATATATTTGTCGATGCACATATTGGGAAAAAAACAACTGATTTCAATGAAAAATTCTTCCCCATAAAAGTAATTAAAGGACACTGCATCAAGAAAACTATGCTTTCCTGAGATCATTAGTTGGTTCGTGGTCATTTTTAGTGACACGGGACATTCATAAAAATGATGCTTTGTCTTATATAATTTTCGATACATGTAAAGGTGAATATAATCGGTTGCAATGAAAATATTCAAAGTAGCAAAGGACTTGGAAGAGAAGATGCATCAAGATTACAGAAAACAGTGAAAACTAAGCTTTGCAAAGATCATTGGCTGGCTTCATCTAGTTTATAAGACATGTTTTAGTCCTTTTATGATATGACTTGCTAAGAGCATCTTCATCCCTCATACTATCCTAGGTTTCTTATCTCTTATTTTTCAGCTTTTTTATAGAACCAAGCAAAAAGTGTCAGATTTAGTTTCTTCCCATAGAAACTTCTCTATACTTTTTATTTGATTCTCGCACCAAAATCTGATATGGTTAGTATTTTGAGGTTTCTTAAAATTTAAAGAAACCAGTAGTATGTGGGATGTAAATGCTCTAAGATTCAACTCAAAAATCCAGCTGCAACTAGAAAATATGCAGCAAAAGGGTGCGCCACGGCTAGAACTCAAAATTGTGGCTATATAAAGGAAAACTTAAATCATGTTGGAATATGCTTTTCTGCTAATTCAAAAACAAATCAGAATCAAGCTCAAAACTTTGCTTCTATGAGATAGAATTTTAAGCTGGATCGGCTCCAGCGTGATCTGATCCAACATGAAGTTATCTGGCATTGAATTTCTGAGTACTCGGTTGCAGATCCCATATGCATGACTTCTCCTCCTTAGATTAACGCACAGAAATGTAAATGGAGAGGAAACGGCAATATGAATTATATGTTATTTTATCATTCCTGAATCTCGATCTAACATCATATTCTACAGGATGAACCCAATCTGGTATATGAACCATAAAAGAAATACCTATTACACCGATCACAAGAATTCTAGTTACAGTACCTATTATCTAAGCGGAATACTTCCAGTAGTATTGTCCCTTTAACCCACGTCCCTCCACACAACCACATTCCATCAAGATCTCCATACAATATGATATATCAAGCTATAAACAGTACTCTTAAGGATTGCAGCATTGTGTTCCGTTTCATTATGTTTGTATGAATGAAATCACCAGCATCAAATACTCAGCAGAATCAATCACATTTACATCCGAATGATGTGTATAAATTATAAATTGAGCTTTGTTCATGTTTTATAAGATATAGAGAATAGCCGAAAAGGGGATTTTGACTTACCTGCAACTGGAGAATCTCGATCTAATATCTTTAAATGCGCTAATGTGTACTAAGGCTGACGATTGCGAGCTTGATTGGAGGAGGTCAGCAGAGCCTACGATGTGGTGGATGAGTGGACTGATCGCCGGCGAGTAGCGGCTAGGGATTTTAGAGAGCTAAGGGAGAGGAGATAAGAGGATGTGTTTAGCTTGAGTTTTAGGTTTGTGGTTAAAAATAGCCGGTCAATATTTAAAGTATTTTCGGATTGTATTTTTTATTCCTTCCAGATTTGCCCCAATAATATACAATCGTCTCCCCTGCTCTGAACCAGTCCTTCAATGGCGAAGCAAAACTGTGAAGCGCGCATACTTCTGAAATCAGAAACGAAGAACATAGGGCTTGATTTGAGGAGATTCCAGTACCATACAGAAAGCAAAGCAAAAACAAATCATTTGAATACCTTAAAGCAAAGCAGAGCAGAAACGAAGAACATCGGACGTCGGTTCTCAAGTGGGCATCCTTCAATGAATCCGATCTACATAACCTAAACCCTAAATTCTCTCAATCATTCCCCTCAAGTGAAGCCATTGTTTGTGAGCTGAAGCTTGTGAAGGAGATTCTAAAATCTGATTGAAGAAGCGGTTTAGTTAGACGTCAGCCAATTCATCATTTGTTGATACATAGCTGACTCTGAGCCTTCCGTTTCGAACTTGTTCCCTTAGGCTACATGCTTCATGCGCGAGTGAAAGACTGGGTTTGTACTTAGCCCAGTTGATGCGCCTTGGATGTCCTTTTACGTTGACGGTAGACGAGGAGGACGAGGCTATAATGGTCCGCTCAGATGGATCGCTCCCGATTCCGAGCTAAGGCATTGCCAGAGCCACCGGCTCCATTATCGCCCGCAATATTTCTTCACTTGGTTCCATTACCGGCATGCCGTGTCTCTACACCACCATGACATAGGCTACCGATTCCGTTAGCGGCATGTCTCGTCTTTCCGACTCAATGGCATGAATAGCTTATTTTCGTACTATATTTTCGTGTTTTTCTTTTCATGTAACAAAAGGATATTCCGTATAAGAATATTCATTTTTGATCTTATCCTGGTTTTGATCTTTATCCTTCTAGATTTTCCCTTTTGGCCTTTTCTTCGTGTATTTTTGTTTGACCCGTTGGCCCATAGGTAGTCAAGACTCTCTATATAAGATATATCTTGCCTCACTTATTTTTTTATGTTCAATATTACTAAGTTTTGAGAAAAATTTCCTCTTACTTAGCTTGAGCATCAAAACTTCTCTTCTATCTCTCAAATTTCTTCTTTGGATCACGTCTTTGATCCAAAAAATCCATATTCGAGGATTCTTCTTAAGAATCAACCTTCGATCCACCCAAAAAGGCTTATTCGATCTCTCTAGATCGAATTAACCTTTGTTTCTTCATCGCTTCCTCTCCTTTGGATCTGAAACGATACAACGCTGCACAAAGAATCAAGGAGTAGTTGGAGTTTTGCTTGATCTAGATCCGGAGTTATCCTTGGTTACCTCCAAGGACGCATCACTAGTGGCTTTATAAATATCACTGTGACCGGTGGTAGGGAAGAAGGTTGACGAAGCTCCTCGACTGAATTGGTGTTGGAATAATTAAATTCCCTAAACCATAAACACACCGATCAATATCATGCTAAGGTGATTAACGAATCTAGAATTTACATACTTGGTTCCATAGTAGCAATCGGATGAACCAGTAGCAATCGGATCAAACCGTATACGGTCTTCCTCAGTCAAACCTCCTTAGGGTTTCTAGTATTCACCCATTAACCCATACCGCTTAATTAAAGTCTACGTGCTTTACATGATTGAATCACTTTTATTAGCGCGCTAATATATTTAGTCATATAATATAATTGGTTATTATAATATGTAAGCCCACTAATAATAATAAGATTAATAAAATCTTACATAACGATCCTCCAAGCGGGTGTTTTTAAGGCTTGTGTAATCGTTTTGGTTTAGAAATGGGATTGGATTGGAGTGTGGTTGTGAGGTTCAACTTTTGGACATGTTTGATAACATTGTTCCTAGATCTAGTGACCATTACATGTCGAGGAGCTAGTTCATATATAGGACCATTAGTTGAGGTGGTTGTCTAAGTATGATTTGATCACTAGTCTCGGTTGTAGTAGGTGCAGAAGGTTGTGAGGTGGATGTGGAAAATGTAGAAGAAGTATGAGGCACATAAATGGGAGAGTGTAGTTGTGGTGGAGAGATTGTGGGAGCAAGAACAATTATGGGTCCATTTGGGAGCCTTTTTTTTATCAGCGTTTGGTAGCTGATGAGATGAAGGTAGCTAATGGATATGAAAATTTAGGATTTTTGGTATTTGGGAGTGTAGCGTCTGGGGGATTAAAGGAGCTGATGGTAGCTGATGTTTCTCAAAATCTGTAAGCTCCCAAGACATAAATTATGGTAGTTGATGGAGATAAAAGAACATATTTTCCAAAGTTAACCTTCCTCACTCTGATATTGATTTCTTCAAATCCTGGCAAGCAAACTTCTGCTCCTTAATATTCATCTCTCTCACTTTCTTGCTGAACACTTACTTATGCCCTCTTGATGAATCTCCAAGAAGATATGAATTTGCCCTCAGAGCTGGAACAAGTATCATTTTTCTCAACCCTCGTCTTTTCTGTTTTGCTATACATTCATCTCCTCTCTTTTCTTCTTTGAAGCTGCACTTCCAAATTTGGAATCCAGTTATCCTTCATCCCGTGAGTCTCTTCTTCTTAGTCGTCTATCTTATGTGTCCTCTCTTGATTTTTATTGTAGAGATTGTTTTAGTTTGGTATGCACACCAACTGTTTGATAAAATGCCAAGATGGTTCATTATTTTGTTTGGTTGTGTTGTGCAGATTTATAGTTTGTCCAGGAAATAGCAAATGTTTGATAAAATGGCAAGATTGTTCATTATTTTGTTTGGTTATGTTGTGCTGATTTATAGTTTGTCCAGGAAATAGCATATGAATTTGTGAGTGAAGCTTGGGGCTTCATTAAACAAATGCCTGAAAATCTGGATGTAGTTGTTCTTGAGGCGTTGCTTGGTGCATGCTTGAAAGCTTGAGACTTCATTAGACAAATGCCCGAAAATCTGGATGTAGTCGTCTATCTTAAGTGTCCTCTCCAGTTGTTCTAGTTGTGGGGAGCATTTCTCCAAGGTAAGTGCTAAATTGCTAATCTAATTGCAACTTGCTGCGACATCTTGGACTTCGTTTGACATAAAACATGGGCTGTTTTTTGTCACATCTAAAATATTGCACTTTTGTTTATAGGCTTCTACAAGCTGCTATAGATGCATTTTCAACTATTTTTCCTGGATGTAGTTGTTCTTGGGGCGCTGTTGGGTGCATGCTAGAAAGTTTAGAATGTAGATATTGGTGAGTAGGTATTACAACTGTTGTTGGAGATTGCACATTCAGACTATGAAAATTACATTGTTTGATCAAAGGTGATTGCTAAAATGAAGGTGGGATGATGTTGTAAGATTGAGAATATTAATGAAGCAAAAGGAAATAACCAAGATGACATGCTGTAGTTGGATAAAACTGAGCATCAACTCCATGAGTTTTGTGTTGGTGATGGCTTGAATCTTAGTTCTCCAAAACTGATAATAACATATAGCAATGAACATTGCTGTCAATTTTGTGATTTTGAGCATTAACATCCAACAAAAGAATTATACTTTGTATGGTAGAGTTTGAAGGTGATAAAGGAAGTTTGTAATTAATTTAGCTTTTTTTCTTGATTTTTTTACTAATTTATTAGTTAAAATGTTAGCATATTCAATTATTTTGTTGAATTAATGTACATTCATTGTTGTTGAAATTTTGAGCTGGTGTTAAATTAAGGCTTATTAGCTTCATAAATACGTTGTTAAAAATCAGATATATTAAAGTTAAACTATAAATTTGTAATTTATAAGTGTAAACTTATTTTCTACAAATATATACATATCAATATACAGATGATCTTTCCTAACTAGAAAGATTTGAAGCTAATATTAAGGAATATACAAGGATAATAGAAGGGTGAGTTGGTTAAGTAGGTACATAACGTATTTTTGTGTACATAATAGGTATGTTTTGTAATGTGTAGACAAAGTAGGCACTTAGAATTAAGTAGAAAAAGATTTAATTGAAAATAATGATATCTATTTACCTAATTTGGAGATATTCTCTCCCATAAAAACTTAAATGTTTTCCTAATAAATATTGTAACAGATTTGCTGATAGGTTATTATAGGAAATAGTTTTTAAAATTTTCCTAGAATCTCTCCTAATTGATTTGCTGTAAATATATACTAATATTGCGTATTATCTGAAACTCTCCATTGTTAAGCGAGATATATATATTAGAGCTCTTAATTACGATCAACAATGGAGGATTGTAGATAAAAGTCGGTGCTACATAAGACGAAAGTCGATGACGATATGTTCTACATAACTCAACAAAATTATGTAGTAGATGTGTATTCCTTGTGGATCCGTTATGAATACATATTTTTGTGACTTTTTACACAACTATTACAATTATGTAGTAAACATGGATAACATATCTTGGAGCGTAGAATATGTATGCCTAATGCATTTTATGTAGCTGATATTTGTGTTATATGTATTAACATTGTGTAATTGAAATTGTGTACGGACATTGTGTAATTGAAATTATGTATTAAAATTGTGTATTAATATTATGTATCATCAAAAGAATACACGATGTTTGATTAGCATAACTGGTATAAGGGCGGGGGGTGGGGAACTCGTCCAGAGTTCGAATCCTACCTTTCACACAATCTTTTACTTATTATAATTAAGAGGAAAATTAAGAATATTTAGTTACCCGATTTAACAAAATTTAATTGAATATTAATAGGAGAGAGAAGAATCAATTTCCTTCCTTATTTTAATGATTATCCAACTCATTTATCTTTATTTTTAATTGATGAAATTAGGGTGAAGAATCAATTTCCTTCCTTATTTTAATGATTATCCAACTCATTTATCTTTATTTTTAATTGATGAAATTAGGGTGCCTAGTTTATATCTAAGATACAAAAAGTACCTTATTTCACCAATGTTCTCATAATAGAATATATACTAACCTTATATATATATGCAGGGTTATAATATATACAGTATCTAATTAAAAATAATTTCGGACATAAGATTAATTATAGTTTTAATCATAACCCAAAAATTACAAAATTGTATAAAATTATCTATAAATGCGTTTTGTTAAAAAAAATATATTTCATGTCACTTTATATGAAAATTAGATATTGAATTGTAAGCTTATTTATAAAATTTAATATTATAAAAATAAATTGTTAAAAAAAATATTACACTAAATTATTGAATTATCACCGTTACATAATTCATGTAATACAAAGAAAGTGTGAAATTAAACATAATTTATGTCTTTTATTTTGAAATTAATCATAAATGAAATCATGTCCATTTTTGTAATTTTTACGATTACGTCAACTTCGATAAGCTTGTACTTCCCAAACGCTTAACAAATTTATCTAAAACATCAGCTAGTTTAGTCAGCTACTTATTTCAGCTCCTCAATCAGCTTCATCTCCAGCTTCAGCTACAATAAGCTTCAGTTTCAGCTTCAGCTACAATAAACTCGTGTTTTCCAAACGGACTCTATATCAAAGCTAGCCCGTTTATCAGTCACAGGTTCTTTGATATTGGTTTGTGATTTCATGTGTAAGTAGGCAGTTCATTCTCAAGGAATCGGACATGACAAGATGTGTAAATTCTCTTAGATTTGGAATCCGTGCATTGATAACATCTTTGTGAAGTAGAGTAGCCGATAAACACACAAGGGACATACTTTGTTTGGAGCTTGTTATCACTATAAGGTATGAGCCATGGGAAACACAAACAACCGAAGCTTTTGAGCTTCGAATAGTTTGGCTAGATATGTGTGAGACTAAAGTAAGGTGATTCATAACCACGAGATTGAGATGGTATGCGATTTATGAGATATGTGGCCATGATCATAGCAAGAGGCCAATGATCAAGAGGCATGCCAGAGTTCGTAAGTAAGATATACCAGTTTCAACCACACGGTGATGTTTTCTTTCACTCAAACCATTGTGTTTCGGAGTGGGTGGAGGAGAAGTGATATGTGTAATACTATTCTCACTAAGAAATTGTTTATAGCAACATACTCACCCGCATTACCAGAGTAAAATATTTTTATCCTATGTTTGAAATAGTTTTCAACTAGACATTTAAATTTGATGAATTTGTCTTTGGTTTCAAATTTAAGTTTTATGGGATAGATCCATGTGTATCTAGGGAAGTGGTCAATAAAAACGACATAGTATTTGTACTCGTCCAAAGACAACACATGTGAGGTCCAAACATCACTATAGATAACTTCCAATGGAGAAGTAGATACAATAGTAGACGTATTAAATGAAGGTTTATGACACTTGTTCAAATTACAAGAATGCCAATCTTTTTGATGATAGATTGAAGTTCCTAAGTTAAACTTTTTATTCAAGAATTGAAAATTTTAATGACCTCATTTGTGATGCATTGATAAAGGACCGACTTCAATTGTTGTGTGGACGGAAGGAATATACTTTGGTCATATGTAGACTCCATCAATGCATGAGCCTCTAAGAAGAGTTGTGTTAGACTTGAGGTTATGCACGCGAGTTATTATTGTTAAGTTTAGAGACAAATGATATTCTTCGATATTTGAGGTACAAATAGCACACTGGATAAGGAGCATTTGTTGATAGATTTTAAAGGTAAATGTAAAGAGCCATAGTGAGTGATAGGTAGACTCTTTACATTTCTCACCATCATTTCATCCACAAACCATGGCGAGGTTGTTTGTGAGGTAGTAGCAAGGTTGGTCTGAAGTTGTTTGTGAGGTAGTAGCAAGGCTAGTCTGACGGGGTGGCATAGCAGGGAATTTAGCCGAAGATGGTACCTCAATAGTGGGGTGAAGAGCCCTATATAGATTCTACATTGGGCAAGGACAAGCCCTATCTGACGACACCACTGGCAACTCTACCTTTGAAGGGTTTGATGAACCATTGACTCCTTGTTGTGCAGCGGAATGTGTGCTCGTATGCACATCCGTCTGTATCGGACTTTCATGGTATCAGATCGGTTAGCCTCTATTCAGCTCGCAATCCAAGAATGGATATAATAAGTTCTCCACATCAAAAAGTTGGGACATTTCCCGTTTGAATTATGTGCTAGGCTTAAGCCTAACGTAGACGTGTGTTCGTATGCACACGACCCCACTCTATAATCCGTATGTGTGTTCGTATGCACACGACTACACCCTACAATCCCTTTGTATTAGACTTCAACAACAATCCAAACAAATATAAGTGAAGATCAAAGTTTATATCATTTTCATAAGATTCAAAGATGGGAGCTTTATCAGCATCAAATAAAACTTACAGCAACGAAACAACTATCCCCAAAGATCGAAAACCCAACAGGCAAATTATCTTACACGAAACAACCCTATGGCCTGTCGGTTCTTTATATACACCAGCCTCATCGACACAATCGAGCACTAATGAATTCCAAACCTCAAACAAACCACTTAGTACCATATCAGTATGCATTACATACTCAGAGATATAGTACAGGATTAACAGAAACCAAACCTGAAAAAGCAGTAACGAAGCTCCACCTACAACGAAGTTACCATCAACGGAAAAGTAAACAGTGCCCGGTTTTAAGGTTCCAGAAAGATTATTTAAGAAACATGTTTATTGCAGTCACGGGACTTACCAATATGTTCTCTTTTTACAGAAGAACGCCAATCCCATTGGCTTAGAAGATTTCTCCTGTCATATTGGAGAGGTTGTCAAAGTTCCAGATATCCAGGGTTGCATTTGAGTCAAGGAAAGCATCCACAGCCCAGTTCTCATCTAGAAGAGGAGAGCTGAACAGATTCATCTCAGCCTCGAAATCAGCTGATCCTGGAAACTCTAATGAGGATGTGGTCTTCAGTTTTTTGTTTGAGTTACCTTCCTCTGAGGCCCGGGCGTCTTCCTCCTCAAGTATAGCAGAGAAAAATGAAGATATCTCTTGTGCTTGGTGATTCTCTCCCCATCCAAATTCAGAACAATCAAAAGAGTTACTACCTTCATCAGAATTGAAGTGCATAGCTCCAGCATCACAGGGTTTCGTGATCAAGGGTTTAAGTTCTTCTGCCTCTCCGGTAGCAGGTGAGGAGTTGATATAACAGCTCGGCTTAGTTAATGGTTTCTTTTCCCCGAAACTAATCATGTTGTAGAGGCTGTCACCTTCAGAGTTGATAGCAAAGGGTATCGGGTTTGTCTTTGCAATTGATTTCCTTGGCTTGACCTTAATAGTTGGCTTGTTAGAAGTTGGAACATCCTCAGGGAAATTAACCTTGGCTTTGTCACCACGGATCCTGCGGGCCTCAGCATCATAGGCCCTAGCAGCTTCTTCAGCGGTATCAAAAGTTCCGAGCCAGACCCTAACACCCTTCTTGGGATCACGAATCTCAGCAGCCCATTTACCCCATGGGCGTTGGCGGATTCCACGGTATTGGTTTTTCCTCTTTCTTTTGGCAGATTTCTCAGCATTGCCAGTGAACTCTACAGGCTTCAGTCCTGTAATAGTAGAGGAACCAAACAAAAATCATTAATACATTATAGAGGAAGTACAATCTTGTGACAAGAACTCCCAAAACATATGCTCATAAAGACAAACATCAGAAACTGAGTCAATATGAAGGGGATTGTATGGGATTAGCACATGAAACCTCTTAGTTTCACTGTTTTTAAGCCATCAAAGGAAAACCGTTCCACGTTGAGAAGAGAAAAATGAAGATTAATTCCACCAGTTCATAAAAAGAATGTAAAATTGTTTGGTGCCCTCAATCCTTGCTTGATAGTACTAAAAGGTGGTCCACCTGAATTAGCATCTTCTTGTATACAAAATGTAACACATGTTGCTAAGTTACTAACCAAGCAAACAAAAAGATTTTGTCTGTTTGGAAATTTCTTATGCCAGAATATGAAGTACAATATTATCACAACAAGTGAAAAGAAATTTGAATCTCAACATACTTTCTAATGACTCAAGCTGATAAAATGGTGCAGATTTATGAAGGTTACACTAGGACCTGTCATATAATTTTGCTACTTAATACAGGTTCAGAAATCATTGGTGTCATACATCTAATTGGCTTAATCCCTACCAGGAACTATGAATGTGCCATTTCAGCTACAACAACCAATGCACGTATAAATTCTCATCAGAAGGGAAGATCTAGAGCTATTCCATAACAAATGCACCTTTCACATATGTTGCAAGTATGATCTAAAAGCCTGAAATTAAGAGTTGGTTTGGTATCCATATCTAGAAATCAATATGGGTATCGACAAAAAAAAACCTCATACCTAATGTATGGTATAAAGTATATAGATATCAATATGATATCATGAGTTCATGACATTTTCTCTTTTTTTATATACTCCAAAAACTAGTAGTATCAACATATCTTATATTTCTCCACCCTCATCAATAGTAAGACCTACCAAAGAAAGATATCGGATATCAATATCTTTCTTTCTTCGATGTCAGTGTTCTTACGGCAAAGCTGGATGCCTTCGACCACACATATCATGATACCTCGTACACATATATTGATACCGATATTTAATACGTTTCTCCTCCCTCTTCTAACTAAAACCTACCAAACAAAGATATGGGATATCAATCTCAAACTCGTATCTTGATACAAATAAGATATCGGATATCAATCTCATACTCGTATCTTGATACAAACATGTGATACATTTCTCCTCCCACTTCTATACTAAAACCTACCCAACAAAGATATCGGATATCAATCTCGTACCACATCTTGATTCCGATATTTGGTACATTTCTCCTCCCTCTTCTATACTAAAACCTATCAAGCAAAGATATCGGATATCAATTTCACACTCATATCTTGATATTGATATCTCATACATTTTTCTCCTCCCTCTTATGTACTAAAACCTACCAAGAACAAAAATATTGGATATCAATCTCATACTCATATCTTAATACCATATCTCATACATTTTTCCTCCCTCTTCTATACTAAAGCCTACCAAACAAAAGATATCGGATATTAATCTCATACCCACATTTAGATACATTTCTCCTCCCTCTTCTATACTAAAACCTAACAAACAAAGAAAACAAAGATATCAGTTGTCAATCTCATACTCCTATCTTGATACCTTATACACATAATTTGACACAGATATCGTATACATTGACTCATGTGGATACCAAACCGGCTCAAGATGTTAACATATCATTTACCTCATTTCCTAACACTAAAGAAGCGATATTTTTATTAACTTTACAAGAACCAAAAGCAAGTATAATCTCAACAGCGAAATTTCATAAGAATACATTGCTTTGACCGGAAATTGACATCTGGACATACTAGTTAAACCTCAAGGAAATACAAGCAAAGCGCATATATTATATGAAATCTCTAACCTCCCAAGCTTTGACCATTCAAAAACCTAATTCAATGACAAAACCTAGATATTAACCAACAAAAAAAACACAGAGCAGGAGAAATAGCAAACCTTGAGCAGGTCTGGAGTTGAAACCATTGAATCGGTTGGATTCAAAGACTTTGACATCTCCAAACTCTTCATCATCAGATTCATCCATGAACTCACGGAAATCAGCCTCAAAATCATAAGCATTCTTCTCAACATCAATGACTTCTGATCTAGCCGGCTTCGAGTATCCACCATAGGAGCTTTTCATCATTTTAATTTCATCTTCAGAGAGATCCGACCACAGATCGCTGGCGGTGAGGCGCCGGGTGAACTTCGCCGGAATGAAATCGGAGATAATCGCACCACCACACATGGCTCAAAGTAAACAAACAGCAAATTGGTTATGCTTACTCAATTCTTAGAGCAGAAAACACGGATCCTTGTTCTACTTGGAAATAGGAAACGAAGATATCAAGAGATTTTGCGAAAAGGAAGAAGAAAAGGTTGGAGCGGAAAGCGTGGACCGGAAGACGAACACATAAATGGTGAAATGGGGGGAGGGGTCTTTATATAGGAGTAGGTGAAGGAGTGTGTTCGTGGCACGCGGTCATATCTATATTTTGCTTACTTTTTTGGTAAGAAATTGTGATTATTCTTTTTAATTAATGTATTTGTTGAGAAATTTATTTGTATATCTCGGTTGAAAGGTAAGAAATTATGTGAATTTGGTCATAAATCTGTTCTTTTGTGTTTGAGTTAATGAAATGAGAATAAAGATTGTGCTTAATTGATTCTCATTCGTATTTTATCAATAGTCGTCTTGTCGTCTAGTGTAATGATATGTTATACTGATTTTCGTTTAATTATGTGAACAACGATAAAGATATCACTTATTTTAAAAAAAAATAAGTAATAAAGATAAGAAATGTTTTTCAATAAAGTGTATTAATAGTATATATTTACTTATTGTCTTATTATGTGAAGATACGTTAGGATCTTTAGATAAATGTATTAATGTGAGATCATTACTTATTATACTTTATTAATTGTGTTAATGCACCATCAATAGTTATCTTCTTGTCCGAAATTGGAAACCCGAACCCAAACCCGAATTATTTGAAAATGGAAACAAAGAAAAAATATCATCGTACTTTTTTCTAAATGAGTAATTAAGCTAAAGAGCTTCGTTAAAGTGTATTATTAGCTATACTAGTACGGGTTTAAAACATGTGTATACGTTATAAAAAATTTCTCTTAAAAATTGCAATGTTTTGTGTGGGGTTATTAATTTTCAACAAATTTATGGATAATCAAGTTAAATCGGACACAAAACCTAATATCCTAATATGATTTAAGTCATATCGATCGGATACTTATTCACGGATATTCGGATTATCCGTTTCATCGAGTTAAAACTTTATAGTTGAATATGAATTTTTTTGCTCTCTTCATTAGAATTTTGTTTATAGATGGTAAACCAAAGTCAAACAAAATAATTCAAATTGAGGTGTATGAATATTTTTTAATTAATTAAAATAAATTTTCTTTAGCCATATGGATATCCGTTGTATATAAAAATTACAACCTGTATTCGATCCAATGGAGAAATATTTTTGGATGAATTTACATTTAGGGTCTTTTACATTATAGAGTTGAAATTTAGGCCCTACCAATTACAAATTGAGAAATAGGGCTCCTACTTTACTAGACTAATTCATAAATAGGACAAAAAGTTGACAAAAGTAATGATGGCTGATGTGAGTGCTGATTGTGACACTTTTGATTGACATTTGGAGGGAATTTGGGGCAAAAAAAACGCAGCCCTCCGCTTACCCAAAAATCCGTTTACTCAAATAATGTCACAATCATACCCAAAAATAAATTTGTCATAGTACATAAACATATTCGAAAACAACATACCCAATAAATCAAATATCAAAATAAAACAGTATCCATAAATTGGATAATATTTTATATTTATACCCAATTTAAACATCACTTAATACAAAATCCATACCCAATTTAAATTTGTCATACACAAAATTTTTAAAACTCGATATTGTACACAAACACAATATCAAATGACATTTGGTCATTACCCAAAAATTCGCTTGACATTTGATCATTATAATACATTTTGGGTAACCATAAAGCATACCCACGATATCACTTTAAATATACTTAATAATAAGAAATATACTACAAAGCCAATACACGTATAAAAACATACCCAATTTGAATTTGTCATAACCAAAATTTACACAAATCGATATTATACACAAACATCAATACCAAATGACATTTGGTTCTTGTAACACGGTTTAGATAACCATAAAACATACCCAAAAATATCACTTTAAGCATACTCAACAATAAGAAACATCCCACAAAAACAATAAACATATACCCAATAATGAGAAAAATACTACAATTCATATTTGGGTAACGAAAACAATGTCACCAAAAAAAATTAAACATTCACGGACTTGAAAATTTCATCAAACTAGCTACATTAACCAAAAATAAAAGGTAAAAGGTAAACATGTAAAAAATATACTTAAACTAAAAGTAAACATCTAATCACCATCACTCAATTAAAGCAATTATTGCCCCTATTTTCTATTTTTCATACCTACTTTTTCTTTCTTTTATGTAGAAGCCTACTTTACAAAAGATAAGTTTAAGAGGTCCTATTTTCCTAATTAATTCTTTAAATTATCCCCCTCAATTTCATCGCATTTCATACTTTCGAGAAAATAGGTTGTCGTGTGTAGAGTACGTCGCCGATATACATGTGTTTGTGACTTTTGAGAATCTACCATAACACGCATCCGCTCACTCCATGAAGACAACGAGTGGACGCATCCGGATTACAACGGATGTTACCGGTGAATCTCAAAAACGTCGATCATACACTAGTTTACGCGTTTGTAGAGAGGTGTCAACCAGACACGAACACATTCCACCTTCCCTTTGGTGAGATGACGATAACCTTACACGATGTTCTTCAGATCACGGGTCTACCGATCGACGGAGTTGATGTGTCGGAACTTAATTTCCGAACATGAAGTTGAAGAACGTGCAACACAATTATTCGATTTTTGGGACGAGGACGAGTGGCATGATATCCACAAAGGGGTGGATTTTCAATGGCGGAGCTCCAGGCCCAAATGGAGAACATGATTATCGGAGATGCCGACCCTTCTGCAATTGCATCCGCATGGCTCTTGCAATTATTGGGTATAACGATATTTCAAGACAAGTTGGGAAACAAGGTTCGGGGATATTACTTAGACCTTGTTGACGATCACAATCGGACAAGGGAGACGACGTAGGGTACCCTCACCCTCGTGTACTTATACCGACAATTGGGCGAGGCGACTCAAGACAATACACACCAGCTCGCGGGGTATATTGTTCTACTCGGGGTAAGTAAATGATTTTAGTCATCTTATACTTCATTTAACACTAATATTCCTAAATCATATTACTCATTAACTTTTTTTCATGCAGTATTGGATTTCCGTGCATTTTTCGTGTTTTCAAGCACGAGTTTCAAGGTGTACCATTGGGTCAAAATCTTCCAATTGGGGCCCATTTTGAGCAGGACCGAACACTAAAGATTTCACCCGACTGTTTGCGTCGTTACAGGGCACAAATTGAGCGTCTCGACGCCAACAAGGTCACATGGTTCCCCTACGAACTAGGAACATTGGATGTCGTGTCTTTCTACAGGGGTACAATCCGGTTAGGGCATCACATCGAGCCATATCATCTAGATAGGGTGGCACGTCAATTTGGATCAGTTCAACAGATTCCCCTAGAACCGATTCGGCCCTTGATTTTGATTTCTGAATAGAAGGACGTCTGTACGACATTATAACTTGGACTTTGATCCATCGTGCCATAGGTGGGAGACGCGGTATGCGGCCGTTTGTATAATACACCGTTCGTTCTAGTTCCTTGGCATGACTTTGAGGATTACATGCTATGGTACATCACAAACTGTCACCCATACATCATCAAGTCGTCCTGAATTTTCCAAGAACGACAAGTGACAACGTCATTCACATCGAGCCGTTTCCAACGACACATACAAATTGGCGGCAAATTGGCCCAAATTCAAAATCTTGGATATCCACCAACGACCGAAGAAATGCAAGAAATGTATAACATGTTCCACTCTAGAGCGCCTACGCCCCAAGTGACCTAAACGTGGAGACAAACATGTCAAAGGACCGGATTTCGGTTTTAGTTTGTTCTCGCATTTTTTACTTTTTAGTCGAAATGTGTTTCCGTATTTGTTGTGTATTAAGCATTTTTAAGTTGTGTAATTTTCACTTTTGTACGACTAGCTAATTTAAATATTATTTGCAAAAAAAAGTAAAAATACCGTTAAACAACGTTACAATTATTCGATACTCGATACCGTTAATTCCGTCAAACAATGTTACCAAATACTCCCTCCGTTTCTCAATACTTGTCATTTGAACTATAAAATTTTGTTTCATAATATTTGACATTATAAGTCTTATTAATACTCAAACTTTCTATAAATATAATTCTAACTACCTTTTCATTTATTATTTATATTTTCAAAACAATATTCATCTTTCCCATACAACTTTCTACATTTTATCATTATTTTTATACAATTTTTTAAAATTATTAAGCATCATTAAATTTTATAACTTCTACTTTTAGATTTCTTAATATGTGTGTTTTTTACCCTAATGACATATATTGAGAAACGGAGGGAGTATATACTTAAACCTTCATTACTTTTTAAGTCATCATTATAATCATTAGAACAATGATTAGAAAATTACTAAAAAAAAAATATTTATTACATTGATTAGACAAGTTAGAGAACTTTTACCACCATCATTAGCTAATAATTGACCAAATTGATGGACAAGATTAGACAAATCGATGGACTTGATGGACAAAAGCAGACATTTAAGGGGTGTTTCTATTACACCTCACTACAAAGTGAGAAAGACAAAAGGCTGAAAAGGATAAGAACAATAATTACTCGAACCAACATTTACCTCAAAAGGCCTTAATAATAGATTTAAGGAAATCTGGTGTACAATGGATGAGTCATTAGTCCGATTGGACAAAATTAATCCGATTCGGATAAGACAATGCACGTGAGTCGAGAGGATAAAAATTTTCTATTCGATTCGGATAAGACAATCCACGTGACTCGAGAGGGTAAAAAAAAGATTAAGACAGACAAACCCCGGTGAATCGAAAGGGTTACAAAAGACTACCATATTCTAACAAAAAGGAACATCAAAACCATAAGAATCTAAGACACTAAGACATACACCGAGCTACAAGAAAATACACAAGAGGACATCAGGAGAACAATTCAAGACACCTCAAATTTGGACTTCATATATAGCCTTCAAGAGTCATACAAAAAATTACGACCTCTAAAAACAATTTCATCGACCACAATCCTAAAGAGACCTTGAACACCATCAAATGAAACTCAAAATTAGTCTAAACATATGAACTAATTAATCAAATGGATCGAAATATCCAATGTCAACTAAAATTTTCATCGTTGGGAATCAAACCCACCTTGTCTTCAACACAAGGTCCTACAATCGGTAATATTACGTACCAAAAGAAGCAGGTTTATTACATACCGAATAATAGTTCAGAGAATTATTATCTTCTTTTTTTTATTAATTATTTGTAAATCAAATGCTGCATTAAATTGATATGAGCGGAATTTAGAAGCTCAATCCCAAACTATCTTCCACAAATTCATTCTTATTCTCTACCGAATAAAGGTAATCCAAGCCTAACACAGGACATAATGGACGCCTAAGGCTGAAATACACATCTAGATGAAGCTTACTCACTAAGGATGAGTTTGAGTTGAAGCTTATCCAATTGTTAGATTAGTAAGCCCAGTTACAATTCTATCTTTGCCATAATTTATTTTTTAAGTCCTTTTTGTAATTTATTTTTATATTAGAGTTAGTTATAACTTTCTATTAGACTGAAAATAGAGGTCATTTTTTTAAAATTTCAATTATCTTTAAAATTGAATAATATTGTCCATGGTACGATTGTCAATGTTAATCAACTAGCCCCAAAGTTACCAATAGAAGCAACATTTTTGTTCAAGAAATTTGTGTGGCCTCGCCCTACTCCATCCATGTGTTTCATTCATCTTATCCTCTTGATTTGATCCTTAGTTCAATCAATCAATTTAAATTGTATTCGGATTTAAATCCTTATCCAATTCTCTATTCGATTTTATCAATGTTTGTGATTGCACTTATAGGTTCCAATTCTCTCTTTCCCTTCCTTGTGCCGATGAAAGCCTAATACTCCAAGGGTTGGACTTTCGAGTTGGTTCAATGCTTCAATCTAACAAGATCGAATTGGGCGGTTCTATTTCTTTTTCCATTAATCAGCTCGTTTCCTTCTAATGTGTGTTCACTGTAGTTTTAAGGTACACAATCCATTACCTCTATCCTCTCTCGTAAGACTTCTTCCTCTCTCCACTATTTTAGTTGTAACTCTTAGTTGAGTTAGTTTCAACTCTTAACTCCCGAGTATTAACGAGGAATATGTGATTACTTTAGTCGATTTTTTTAAACTTAAATTACCCTTGTTTTGTGCCGGATCATGACATACTTACCTAGAAAATTCGAGCATTGACGGATCTTAGGAATTCTCTTGGAGATGACAACAAATGAAAGATCGAACAAATATAAGCCTAAATCAAGGGGTTCTATACCTTGATTCATACCATAAGTGTGAGGGGAAACTCAAAGAAACCAAAGCACATAAAAGCAGATAGACCATGATAATCAAAGAAGTGTGCGCACGGGAAAGCTCTTGAAGACCACCAATGAAAACCTCAGATTTGGACTATCTCAAAAGCGATTTCAATCACTCTTCAAGGTCCCTCTAGACTAAACAAGTTCAGTTCAGATGAAACTTCATTCCCGAAGACGTGCATACGTCCTATCGATCACTACAAGTGAAACATATCGTGATACTAACATATCACATATATGCTTTAATGGGTATAGTTTATTTTACCGATTATGATTTTAAAACAACATAGTTACTGTTGGAACTAAATTAAGAAAAGTATGAATAAAACATATTTTAACACATGTGTGCGCCGGGTACATTGACGGTGGGATCCGGCCATTGTCAACACCGGAAAGTAGGAGTGTTGGCTTCGTCTCCGCGAGCTCTTGCTCGTGGTATATTCATACGTTAAATTTGAGTTCCGTTTGAATGAGCAATGGAGGCCCGAAGTTGGTTGCATGATAGGCAATAACTAGCGTTGTAATATGAGACAAGCTACTCGGGCTCGGCTCGGGCTCGGCTCATCAAAAGCTCGGCTCGAGCTCGTTCATTTTCTAAACGAGCCAAGCTTGAGCACATTTTAAAGCTCGTATAATTTTTAGGCTCGGCTCGGGCTCGGCTCGTTTATAAACAAGCCGAGCTTGAGCATGTCAAAGCTCGGCTCGTTCGGGTAAAGCTGGGCTCGTTCGGCTAAAATAACACTGTAGGAGCATTATTTTAGCCGAGCTACTCGGGCTCGGCTCGTCAAAAGCTCGGCTCGAGCTCGTTCACTTTCTAAACGAGCCAAGCTTGAGCACATTTTAAAGCTCGTATAAATTTTAGGCTCGGCTCGGGGTCGGCTCGTATTACACCCCGCCAATAACTTGGGAAAAATAGTCCAAAATGGGAGCTTCCCACATGGATTATATGGAGGGAGAAACAATGGGATATATAGGGCAAATATGCTTTAAGGCATGTGGCCTTGGGTCACTACACATTTTCAATGGGGGAACGGCGTAGACAAACCACCACACGTTTGACTCCTACAAAAAACGTTCAGACGGGTGGACCTAATTATAATCTGGGCTGACCACCTATATTGTTTTTGGGCCGACCCAACTCAAACTCCAACAAAAGATCAGCAAGCCCATATTCAAGTGGACCGGATCGGATATCCGAAAGCCCAATCCAATGGGTCCAACATATCCGAGAATTGGGGAGCAAGTTTGACTCCTACAGAAAAGGTTCAGTTGTGGATAAGGTTGACTATGGTTTTGGGCCAGTTAATGGGCTCCGAAGCCCAATCCGTAACCTCCTCCCACAGACGGGTGGACCTAATTATAATCTGGGCTGACCACCTATATTATTTTTGGGCCGACCCAAGTCAAAGTTCAACAGAAGAGTAAGGCCTTGGGTCAGGCCCATCTGTGCAACGGATAAGCAAACCCATATTTCAAGTGGACCGGATCGGATATCCGAAAGCCCAATCCGCTGGGTCCAACAGATCCAAGAATTGGGGAGCAAGTTTGACTCCTATAGAAAAGTTTCAGTTGTGGATAAGGTTGACTATGGTTTTGGGCCAGTCAATGGGCTCCGAAGCCCAATCCGTAACCTCCTCCCACAGACGGGTGGACCTAATTATAATCTGGGTTGACCACCTATATTATTTTTGGGCCGACCCAAGTCAAAGTTCAACAGAAGAGTAAAGCCTTGGGTCAGGCCCATCTGTGCAACGGATAAGCAAACCCATATTCAAGCGGACCGGATCGGATATCCGAAAGCCCAATCCGCTGGGTCCAACAGATCCGAGAATTGGGGAGCAAGTTTGACTCCTACAGAAAAGGTTCAGTTGTGGATAAGGTTGACTATGGTTTTGGGCCAGTCAATGGGCTCCGAAGCCCAATCCGTAACCTCCTCCCACAGACGGGTGAACCTAATTATAATTTGGGCTAACCACCTATATTATTTTTGGGCCGACCCAACTCAAAGTTCAACAAATGAGGAAGGCCTTGGGTCAGACCCATTTGTGCAACGGATAAGCAAGCCCATATTCAAGTGGACCGGATCGGATATCCAAAAGCCTAATCCGCTGGGTCCAATAGATCCAAGAATTGGGGAGCAAGTTTGACTCCTACAAAAAAGGTTAGTTGTGGATAATGCTGACTACGGTTTTGGGCCAGTCAATGGGTTCCGAAGCCCAATCCGTAACCTCCTCCCTCAGCTTATATAAATAGAGAGTTATTCATCTCATTTCAATCACACCATCTCTCTTCTCTCTTCAAGCTTTCGATCTTAACTCTTGCTCAACACACACTACGATGGTATGAAATTATGACCCTTACTGTTATATTATACGCAGTTAATCTGATGTATTACATGTTCATACAATTAGTCTCCGTAAGAAACCTAATTTGATAAAGAACTATAAAATCTTAGGGCTTATTAGGTACCATACTCCAAGAGTATAATAAGGCTTTTATGGACCTACTCTTACTCATATTATTCTAAAATATACACGAACATGTTCAATTATTATTAGAGCATACACGTAAACACATTTCGTTAGTAATCAAATAATTTATCACTATAAAATCTTACTTTGACGGCAATTTCATCCTTCCTAAACTATTAACAATTTGCAATGAATATTAAATAATGTATCATGGAGAGTGTACTTTCACGAGAAAGAATAAATTCTTCCACAATATGAACATATTTCATTAGTATAGGTTCTCAAAATAGAATAAAAAAAACATTATATTCTGGTTGGTTAATGTTCCTCTTCCTCCTATTTCGGAGGTGGAAGAAGGGAATTATTCTCAAAATTGACCTGGAGACAAGTCACCAAACAAACTATAAATATATTTAAAACAAAATCGAACCAAAAAATTTTGTAAATTTTTTGGAATCTGTACTGCTGCTGGTTATATACTTTAATCTCACTCCACATATATTTAACATTAACTATTTCAGATAATAGATTCCGGGTATATATATATATATATATATATATATATATATATATATATATATATATATATATATATATATATATATATATATATATATGTATGGTAGTTTTCGATATGAAATTTCAAGTGTAATAATTTGAACATTATATTCCGGGTATTAGAATTCACTAATTAAAATCAGCTTATAAGATTTAAGCATTATAATTAAGATTTTAAAAAAAATTATAAGATCGATCCGATTTGTCCGTATAATCGAGTAAAAAAAATCTTTTAACCGAGTAAAAAAAAATCTTTTAACCTGATTTCGAAACTAATAAATTACTTACTTGTTAGTTTTTTTTATACCAAACGTATAAAATCTATGAGACATACTTTATCTCCCAATAATAATAAATGACCTACCTATTACAATTACCTTTACAAGTTTTACATAAATTTGTAATTTTGTACGGTACAAAAATATTGAATTAATAGTATTGATAAATAGATAATACAATAAAATATATTAACCAAGCACTTTTCAATAGTTAAATATATTTAAAGAGTTATTATAGAATAACAGATCTCAAATAAATCTACAAAATATTTATGTCCACATTATTTTATATTTTTCACATAAATAATGATATAATCAAATTTACGTGTAGGTTATAATTTATGGAAAGTAGATTTAGGTAAAATATCAGTAATCCAGTATAATCGTAGCTGTATACTTACCTTATTTGAGAAATCGGATATTATTAATTTTTTATTATTATTATTGTATGCGTGTTAATTATGGCAAATTCAAAACTTGAAAGATAAGTTTTGTTTAAAGCGAAACATCTCCATGAATCTGATAAAGATATAGAACTCGTGTTATAAATATTCGTTAGCTTTGCACAATCTGATCAGATTGAAGCTCTACTTCAAAACCCTAATTTTCTTCTACTTACAGCAAGTTCTTCTTCTTCAGTGTTAGTTATGGCTGCTGCAATCTCAACCCAGAGCTATCTCATTCTAAGGTAATTACGTTGATTTATCTTTGAATAATCTTTTAAGAATGATATTTACGTTAATTGAATGAAGGCGGAGACTATATTCAGCGATGGCACAAAAAGTAAGTCAAGAGTCGGCGGTTTCATCTCCGGTGGTCGGAGCAACGGAGAAAAGTGTGGAGAAGGAGGTGTCCTGGATGAAGGATCCGGCGACCGGATTCTGGATGCCGGAAAGCCACATCAATTCCGAGCAGCTTGATCCTGTTGTGCTTAGGGCCATGCTTCTTCCCAAGAAAAAATGATCATCTTCTCATATGACTCCGTACTCTTAGATGCGATTGGAATCACTTTTGTATAGTTTTCGCTTGAGTTGGGCACTTTTGTATACGTAAACTCAAGAGTTTTTCGAGTTCCAATAATTCTAGTTTATATCTCGTAGCTATATTTGAAACAATTTGGTTTATTAGGTTTATTAGACTTTTTCTAATTTTGTGTTTAGTAAATGTAACCTTGAGAGAAGAGTATGGAGAGTTTGAGAATAAACACAAAAGATTTGGCTATATTTACTTAATTAAAACATTAAAAAGCCTAGTTACTATTATAGTTTTTCAAAAAGGCCTAGTTACCAAAATTGCCCGCTATTCTTTAATAAAAATTTTAATTTTTTATATATATCTCGTGCTCCACAATGCGCCACGTACGTCTACAACGTCCCGACCGCAACACTCTTGATAAAAATTGTGAATGCCAAATGATTTTTAACAAGAAGAAAATAGATTTCTTACTATTTAAAAATTTAACAAAATAATTATAGTTTTTTTGATGAGGCACAAAATAATTATAGTTTAATAAAAAAGATATACCAAATTAATTAGTGATTTAGTATAAAACTAGTTTAGTGCCCGCACCTTGTGCGGGATTGTCTAAATAAAAAATATTATATTTTTACTTTCATGCATCACATATTTGATATTAATCTATAAAAAAAATATTTTTATTACCTAATATGACTAACATGTGAGGATTAAGTTTTTTTAAATAAATAAAATAATATAATTAAAATTTTATTACAAAGATTATTATTCGAGTATTATATTTATACCTCAATATATTATCACTCTTACTTATATAAGCTAGAGAAGCAAATTTTGATTTAGTTTTAAATTTAACAAATGTGTCAAATTAGAAGATTTGCGTTAGATTTTTCCAACAAATCGAGTTACAATAGGCCAATTTGTTAATTTTGATTGGTAGATAAGTATATTTAATTTTTTTAATTATTTATTTTAATAAAATTGACGTGGCATGATGACTGTTTACAAATTATAATAAAAAAAATCCTTATAAAATAATTAATGGCAAATTTGTAAATACGTTGTGGCAAATCTATAAATAAATTGAAAAAATGCTGACGTGGACGGCCTTAAAGATTGACACGTGGACAAAATGGGTGCTGTTTTAATAAGATATATAAATTTATTCCGTGATAAAAGTTGTGTCCGAAGAGTTATGCCTTAAAACCTAGTAGATAAGAACGTGCAAAACTAACGTTATATTAGTTTCTCGGAATTGCCCTAGACCAATCAAAACAAATAGAAATTAGCCAAACTTAAGACATAAACAAACACATACGTACGTACAAGGTTGATACAACCTAATGTTAGGATTACAAAGGATGAGAGTAACGTATACACAACTCTACTCTTAATACACTAAGTTGTATTTATGGAAGGAAAAAAAAAACGTAACGTTATACTCGTGATTCACAACATCTACCTAATACATATCAATTGCAAAGACGAATAAGACCAATTAATTTTATAATCACCAAAGATTTGAATAAGCAAATGAAATTCAAATCTCAAGCTATGGTTTAAGTTGTGAAGCACAAAGGTTTGAGTAATCCATGTTTAAGAATCTAAGAATTGAGTTACTTAAAAGTGTGTCTTGATTGGTCAATTGCCGAAGCGGTATTTTATATAAGATGGTACGATTGTCAAATTAGGTAACTTTCTGATTTTTCAAGGCCCTCGTATATGAATTAATATTAGCTCTTGAATTAAATCAATGTTTGAGATCTATTCTAATAGCATTAAATTAATTATTAAAAAAACAATATCTAATACTTACCTTATTCTTTCTACTGGCGTCAACTATTAACAAAGGAAGCAACTTAACTTCTTCTTTCTACCGTCGATCGTCGTTACTGACATCGACATATATTAACCCCATTTTTAAGAATTGAAGATATAGAAGGAAAAAAAGTGTAGACTTTAACCAAACAAGAATACATGCACAACAGGTAATACATGTGAACCCCATTTTTCGAATTCTTTAATGATAATTTGAAACCTAAAATTGGTATGACGTTTGATTCCGAGATTATAGAATATAACTTCTATAATGCGTATGGAAGGAGGGAAGGATTTTATATTAGAAGAGAAGGCGGTCCCAAGAATAAATAAGGGAGACTTACTTTCAGGATTTTTGTATGTTGCAAGGAAGAATTTCGGGGGCTGGATAAAAGAGATGATTTGACAAAAAAATCCGAGAGCACAACAAGGACAGGATGTGGAACACATATGGGGATTGGATTGGTAAGAGTTACCGATAAGTATTATGTATACCGTTTTACAGAAAAGCATAATCATCCTCTTGTCAATGAAGACGTTGTGCATATGATGAGAGAGACGTTGTGCTCCACATCCCGTCCTTGTTTGGAGTTTATCTTCTATCTCTTCAATTAAAGAATACGAAACCTAGGTGGAGCAACAACAATTAAAGAGTACATGAAAGCATTATCTGTTGTGTATATATTCTTGTTTGGTTAAATTCTACACTTTTTGTCTTTTATCTCTTCAATTCTAAAAAATGGGGTTAACATGTGTCGATGCCAGTAACGACGATTGACGGTAGAAAGAAGAAGGTAAGTTTTGCTTTCTCTGTTAATTGACGCCAGTAGAAATGTGAGATTTGAATAACTTTCCCTTGGGGATTCCATCGACAAATGGGTCGTATTAATAACAGAAGTGTATTTTACATAATTGCATAGGGCAACCCTCTATTTACAATATTTACATATTCTATCATACCCTCGCAGTCAAAACTGGATGAGGTATTGTAGTAAGACTGAATCTAAAAATCTAGAAACAATTGTCTTGGAAGGCCCTTTGTAAATGTGTTAGTATATTGAAAAGCCGAAGGTATGTGAAGAACTCGAATGTGATTGCGGGCAACCTTATCCCTGCCGAAGTGAATATCAATCTCAATGTGCTTGTTCGTTGATGTTGAACCGGATTGCTGGCAAGATAAGTAGCAGATATGTTGTCAGTACCACAAATGCCTTTGTAAGGGGGCAATACAGCTCAAGTAAAAGATTGCGGAGGCAGGAACACTCAGAGACAACATTGACAACTCCTCTATATTCTGCCTCTACACTAGACCGGGAAATAACAGATTGCCTCTTAGCAGACCATGAGATTAGAGTGTCATTGAAGAAGACACATTAACCTGATGTGGGCCGACGTGTATTAGGACACCCGGCCCAGTCGGCGTTTGTATAAGCAATAAGGTTAGATTTCGGAGAAGGATAAATGGTGATACCTAACGATGACGTGCCAGAGATGTAGCGGATGATACGCTTAAGAGCAACAAAGTGTGCTTTCCTGGGGTCGTGCATGAAAAGACACACTTGTTGTACTGTATAACTAATGTCATGGCGTGTAAAAGTTAGGTACTGTAGTGTCCCGGCCAGACTCCTATAAAGCGTCGGATCACTGATAGGTGGACTTGATTATGCACTTAGTTTGACGGACGGTTCAGCTGGTGTGACATATGGTTTGCAATTAGTCATCTTTGCTCATTCAACAATCTTGCGAACATATTTTTCCTAAAATAAGAACAAACCAGAATGTGTCCCGCAAACAGACATGCCCAAGAAATAGGATAGAGGGCCTAAATCTTTAAGAGCAAATTGCTTACTAAGAAGTTGGATCAATTTTTGACATACAAAGTCAGAGGAAGCAGTAAGAATAATACTTTCATAGCGCTCCTACCAAAGATTGGCAACCCAACAACAACATCACATTACAGACCTATTAGCTTAGTATCAACGGTCTACAAAATTATCTCGAAAGATATTAGCAAAACGATTAAGTGTAGTCCTTCCATTATTGATTCATCCATTACAAAGCGCTTTCGTCAAAAATAGAGTAATCCATGACAATGTGCTCATTGCGCATGAAACTTTTTATGGATTAAAATAAAAAAAAAAAAGAAAAGAAAAGAAGGTTATATGGCTATAAAATTAGATATGGAAAAAGCCTATGATAAAGTCGAGTGAGAATTCCTTAATGCGGTTTTGATCAAATTCGGATTTGAGGATAAATTCAAAAATTGGATTCAATAATGTATATCAACATTTTCGTAATGTATATCAACATTTTCGTATTTGATCCTAATTAATGACTCTCACCTACCAACTTATTTTGCCCGCAACGTGGACTCGGGCAAGGTGACCCACTATCCCCCTTACTTTTCAACTTTTGTGCGAAAGTTTTAGCAAGAAACCTACAAAAAAATCCAATGATAACCCAAAGTCTATTGGTTTCCTTATTTCAAAAGTGGGACTATAATCCCATTCTTAGCATTTGCAGACGATATAATTATATTCACCAAAACTTCCACTCAAGCAAGTGATATGGTACTTTCGGCTTAAAAGGGCTATTGCGATATTTCCGGGCAGACAATTAACTACCATAAATCCGTGTTTCAAACTATTGCTAATATTGATCAAAGTGATAAGAGAAGAATTCATGGTCGTTTGGGAATCAATATTTCTACAAATATAGAACAGTACTTAAGATATCCAATCATCAACGGTTGTGTCAATAAATTTTTTTTAATTCTGTAATCAATAAAACCAAACAACAACTTACTAAATGGAAAGCTTCCTCCTTGTCTCAAGAAGGAAGAATTAATAAAAGCAAATCTGAATGCAAAACCTAGTTATTTGATGCAGACTTTCATGTTGTCGGGAAATGTACACAGTGAACTAGACAAAATCAATAGAATTTTCTTTTGGAATAAATGACCTAATCATCACCCTCTTATTAGTTGGGATAAGATTTGTAAACCCATACCCTAAGAGGTACAGGAATTCGGAAAGCGGAAGACATGAATAAAACAGTACAAATGAAATTAATGTGGAAAATTATGGCAGAACTGGATAACATATGAGTTAAAATTGTAGAAGAAAAATACCTAAAAGGATCATGTCTCTGGAACTACGAATGCGGAAAGAATATGTCTTGGCGGTGGAAGAACTTGATTAAATTATATAAAGACTTTGATAAAGGTCTCGCCTCGAGGGTAGGAGACGGAAAACAATAAGATTTTAAGAAAGACAAGTGGGTATTGGACAAACCACTCCAAGATGTCTTGTTAAACCCAACTCGAGTTAATTTGACAAAACTTACTTCCTTGTTTATCACTAATAATGTATGGGATCACCAGAAATTAGACCAACTAAACACATACTTGCCAAGTACCATAATGGAAAAAATTAAGAATTATAACCTACCCAACAGTGACATTCGCGACCGATTGCACTGGGTGGGAAACGATGAAGGGTGATATTCGACTAAATCATCTTTGGAGATGATTCAAAAACGAAGAGTTGGAGTCACCAGTGACAAAACTTGGATTTGGAAAATGGACGTCATGCCAAAAATTAAGAATTTCGTATAGAAGATTGTTATGGATGGTCTCCCTACAAACAAAATCTTGATAGACAAAAGATTCCGGTCGTTATGAACTGTGAATACTGTAATCACCATACCGAAAGTGCAAAACACCTTTTTTTTCAATGTCCAACTATGTTCATAACCATCGATAATCAAAATGTTGCAACTAACATACAAAATATCGATATTGATAATGAAGGAATCAGTGAGGCCTTTGTGAACTCAAGGGTTCAATTTCGACTAAGGATATGAAACTTATAGTGGTTATTTGGTGGAACATGTGGATGGCGAGAAATCAATTTGTTTTTAATAAAACGAAATTCCCACAAAACATCAAAGCAACGGCAATTAACCAAATTGCAAGTTGGGATCTAGCAAATTCAAAGCAAAACAAAAATACATTACCACTAAAGTTAACAAGGAGAAAAAAAAGAAAAACCTAAAGTGGAAACGACCTAAGGAAGGATTCTATAAACTTAACTTTGATGCCTCACAAAATTAAACAAATAAGTGTTCTTATGGATTTTTCATTCGGAACCAACATGTGATTCCTATGGCTATAGGAAGCGGCAACTGTAATGCTGAATCAATGTTGGAAGCAGAAGCTCTTGCTTTGCGGTTTGGCCTACAAAAGGCTAAGGAGATTGGAATTACATCTATCGAGATTGAAGGGGATAACGCTCATCAGTTCAATTAATCGAATTTGGAAGCCACCGTGGGAACTCGATATGATTATTAACGATATTTCAATTATTATTTTTAAATTCCAAAGCTCCACAGCTCAACATATCTGTAGGGAGATTAATACGGTTGCGGACAAGATTCTGTTGTACGAATACGATGAAGAGCTGGATGTAGATGCATTCCCAGAAGACGTTCAAGACCTCATCCGAAAGGATGTTTTAGGCCGATCGGTTTCTAGATCCTGATCCTCCTAAGTTGTTTACCGATGTATCAAAAAAAAAGAATCACACATTGAAGCTCCTCTTGCTCGAAACATATCCGCGCAAGGAGATGCGACCGTATTTAGTTTACAATTAACATGAGTAAATATTATAGGAGTTATATATTAACTAAATAGTTTAATAATATAACTAACAAACGGTACAAAAAATATAAAAAACGTAGAAAGTGTTTAGCCAGTTAGACTAATAAAGCAAGAGGTTTTTTCCTTTTTGAAATCTCAAATATTTTTGGGGTAATTTGACATACTAGGCCTTTTTGAGTTTTTGTTTAAGAAAGTGTACCCCAAATTTTTTTATCACTTTCATTTAATAGTAGGTAAAAATTATTAGCCCTTCTATTAAGAAAGAAAGGAATAAATGATGTTTGTTATTTGTTATATAAGTATAAGTTTTAATTTTTAATTACTAAATTTATTTTTTTATATTATTTTTCTTACCTTTTTTTATTGTTTTCTTTTTTATTTTCTAGACTAAATTTCTCATACCGGAATTTTTCATACCAGAATTTCCCATACCAAAATTTCTCATACCAGAATTTTTATACCAGAAATTTCCTACCAGAAATTATCATATGAAAAGTTCATACCAGAAATTATCATACGAAAAGTTAATACCAAAAATTTCATACCAGAAATTATCATACAAAAAGTTCATACTAGAATTTTGTCATACCAGAATTTTTTACACCAGATTTTCATATCATAAAATTATATACCATAAAATTACATACCAGAAATTATCACTTTCATTTAATGGTAGGTAAGACTAATTAACCTTTCTATTTAAAAAAAAGAATGTTTGTTATTTGTAATGTAAGTGAAAGTTTTAATTTTTAATTATTGAATTTGTTTTTTTTTATTTTCTTTTTTTTTGTCTTTTTTATTTTTTTTATTTTTTATTTTCTGGAATAAATTTCACATACGAGAATTTTTATCATACCAGAATTTCGCATAACAGAATTTCGCATAACAGAATTTCGCATACCAATACCAAAAACTTTACATACCAGAAACTTTACATACCAGAAACTTTATATACTAGAAACTTTACATACCAGAAACTTATATCCCAAAATTTTTTAAGTGTTAACTAAATTGAAGTAAAATTCATAGAATTGGTGGATGGAGCCAATACCAGAATTCTTTGTGTATACATCCCAAATCTCTCTTCACCGACGGTCCGACACCCACTTCCTTCACTGCCTGCCGGAGACATGCGATGGCAATGGCGGCAGACGAAAAGATTTTCGAGGACTGGGACGCCGTTTTCCTGGATGAAATGATACAAGCCGAAGAGCTTATTTCAAACTAGTAATTAGGGTCAAAGTATATACATTTTTTTGAGAATCTTCAAACTCTCACCATCCGGACTGGAAAATCCTATAATAGAATCAGTTTTCCACGTTGAGAAGCACCATTGCTCAGTTTATCAATGATCATCTTCGAATCAGACTCCTAAATGAGCTTATTTCAGCCATATATTAGCTCATAGCCCAAGTAATTGCCCATACCAAGGCTTCAATTTCAGCCTCCTCCACCATCAAAACCCCCTACAATGGCTACAACGGAGATCTTGCTCCAGCTGCTGCTCCTCATATACTTGTGGTTCACCTGCAACTCTCATGCCTTTCAAATCATAGGAAGCTCGATGTTCTTCCTTCAGCAAAAACTTCCGACGATCGTCCGAGGTGCCTCCTCCCCCTGTAGAGAAGATAGTCAACATCAGACAATTCGGGGAATGATCGACGTTCTTCGGAGTCAAATACCAACTACATTATGAAATCATTCATCTTCCACAACAACGACAAAATTCAGCGAACAAACAAAAACAAGCAAGATCATTGAGAAAAAAATCTCAAAATCAGACAATTCGGGGAATGATCGATCAACTCACTGTTGAACGCTGAGGGGGTGGAGGAGGATAGAGAGAACGATTTGAGAGAGGGAATTGATCAAGCAGTGAAGGCAAATATTTGTACTCCATTCCATGAAAACCCTTATACTCTTCCAAAGTCCGAATCTCGGGGCCGATCCCGCACACAATGAAGTATTCAAACATCGGCGCCATTGCTGAAAAATTTTGTAGTTGTGTTGTTCCCATTCTCCCTCTCTCACTGAGATTAAGCAGTGAGAGAGACTTCCGGCTAGAAATTTGAATATCGAGGCTTCAATTCGAATAATAATGGCAGCAAATGTGGCACCCTTAGTTGAAGAGGGAAGATGTTGAGGGAACGAGAGCCGAACTCGGTTGTTGACGAAGATCTACTGGTGAGCCTATAAACAAGAGAGAGCTGAGAAAGGAGATTTTATTCTGTGTTGTTTGCAATTTGCGGCCACCAGAGAGGGAAGAGGAGAGGAGAGTTAGTGTTTAGGGAGTTGAACGGTTAAAAAAAAAAGAGGGGTCTAGTTACTTAACAAAAGATGAAAAAAGCCTAGTTACTAGTTATAAATTATAAAAAAGCCTACTTACATAATTAACCCAATATTTTTTAGCAGTAAAAGTTCAAAATAAATGTGAATAAATATTATATTTTAAATATATTAGATATTTAAATAATAAAATAACAGTATATTTTAATATATTAGATATTTAAATAACAAAATATACTTTAAATTATAGTGGTATATTCATGGTAATTTAGTATAGAAGAATGTGTAACTTTGTGATAATTTAATTATCTTTATCCAATAATCTTTAAAAATATATCTGCAGGTTTTATTTCAAAATATTATATTTTTAAATATAAAAATATAATAGTAATAATTATAATAATTAAAGTCACGTATAGATCATTATTTATGGAATGTAGATTACCTCTTAGTTAGCTTAAGGTAAATAAATAAATAAATATATATATATATATATATATATATATATATATATATATATTTAATATAATTATAATTGTGAACTTACCTTATTTGAGATACTCTTTTATTATTTCAAATTCAAACTTAGATAAGTTTGTTAAACCTAATTTGAAAGATATTTAATATAATTATAATTGTGAACTTACCTCTAATTTAATATAATTATAATTTAAACCGAAAGATATTTCCCTACTATTTATCAGATTTGTTTAAAACTAATTTGATAAGAAACAAAAAAAATCTATCATATCTTTTTTAACTTAATAACTCGGGCTTTTAGGAACACAACCATTATATATATCGATTAGCTTGTTCCAATCGAGCACAGATTTAACTCAAGAACAAAACCCTAGTTTTCTTCCGCTAGATTATCTTCCGCTAGATTATCTTCCTTATTAATAATGGCAGCTTCAATCTCAAGCAAGAGCTTTCTCATCCTAAGGTAATTGAAATTTTTTTCTCTCTTTTACGTGGTTTTCGTTAAGCTTTCTCTCTTTGTTTTCCCTCTTATCTTGAATCGGATTTCCTCTTACCTTGAATCGGATGGTTTGCGTTAAGTTTTCTCTCTTTGTTTTTCCTCTTATCTTGAGTCGTGATTTGATTTGATCCGAATGATTTAATTATTTCGTATGTTAATGCTGAACTTGTGTAGGGTTGAACAAAAACTTAAATTTTGAATGAATCTCAATGTGTTTGTGTTTTTATTCTGTTTCTTTGATCAAATGAGTGAACAAAGATTCGGACTTTTCAAACTCGAGAAACTATATATCTGTTTCTAAATATGAAGAACAGATAAATCCTCTTGAATTGAGTGTGGCTCTTACATCGACAAACCCTAAGCAGACCCTAAATTAACAAACCCTACGCAGAATGCATGATTTTTTTTATTATCATTATTTTGTAGTATGTATTCTAAGATGCCCTCTTTGTTACATAAAATTAGCAGCAGCCGGAGAATACATTTCTTAATACCAGACGCACTGAGACAACAGCCAGCGGTTCCATCTGCAGCGGCGAGTGTAGGCGGAGAGAGTGCCGCAGGTCGAGCAACGGATAACAAAAGTGAGGGGAGGTTTTCACCCTTGATGATGGATCCAACAACCGGATTCTGGATGCCTGAGAGCCACAGCAATTCGGAGCAGGTCGATCCTGTTGTGCTTAAGGAGACGCATCTTGCCAAGAAAAAATGATTTCTTTGCTTTACTTCTACGTTCATGTCGTTCTATTTGCCTTTTTTTTTTTTCCTCTTCTTTTCTTAATACATAAACTCAACAATTCTGAGCCATATTCGTTGTGGTTGTTCCGTTTTATGATTGTCCTCATGGAATAAATAGTTTTAATGTTCAGCGTTGCTTTCTTACATTTGTTCAGCAATACAATCCCTCCAGAATTAATAATGTGACGGAAAGATGAACCAAATCAATAGACAAATTTATCTTTTCTAAGTCGAAATCGTTGACTTCTTCTAATCCAGTCTTCAAAATCACTAGACTAAATAATCGAGAAAGCCGATGAGCGGTTATGTGAAGAAAAACTAGATGAATTGGCAGATATGATAGCTCAAGTGTTACCAGCTGCTCCTGGTTATGTCGAAATTGAAGAAGATGGAGGAGGCTAGCTGAGTGGTGCCATCTGGACAATCTTTAAATTCATAATCAATTTTTCACAGTTCATCAATTTTGCTTTCAATTGATGGTTTCTTGTTTGACGCACACCACGTGTTCGTAAAAATGCCCAAAACAACATCAAGTGTTTAAAAGCACCACAAACATGGAATAGGAGGATCATCGGTACAGGTTTGTTCCTCTACTTTCTCTTTATGTATTCTCTGTTTCTAGAGAACTGATGTAAATTCCATTTGATTTGTTTCACAAGCAGCAGATTCAACCAACTGGGCTCGAATTTCCATTTAAAAGCACCACAAACATGTTATATAGATTCTGTTCTCCTCTGGATTTTGATTTACGGCTATTTACTGTTATTTACTGTTTGTCTAGCAACTTATGAAATGGAAGTGAAATGCTAAGGTAAATGATAGTAAAGCGATCAATAAACTACTTGATCTGCCTCAAACAAATCTCATATTCCTACAATCTTTACTAAGGTAAAGAAAGTAAGCATACAATACAGTAGCTTAAGAAAACAGGCAATGATTTTGAACATCTGGAACTATATTGCGTTCTTACGCTTTAAATTGTACAGTGCAGTGTCTAATTGTACTAAAATAGCAGTTTGGACAGTTTATTCTCTTGTTCAACCATATAGATGGGCATGATTCTTGGAATGTGTGTGAGATATATGTCTATTTGATCTGAGCTGGAGTTCTGCTACTGAAATTTGCTTTGATCTTGGACACCATACCCCATCAAAGAAGGTTGCTGGACATGTAAGAAAATGTCAGAGGAAGGAGGCGCCGGATTGAAGAGAGCATGGCACAAATTGAAGATCGAAAAACTTACATTAAAGAAAGACTTGCGAATTAAGGTTTGAAGAATAGGATTGAAGGTAAGTAACTAATTCTCCAAGTCTAAGGTTGGCTCCTAGCTTGATATGTGAACATTTCAACTGTCTTGTATATATCAGGAGACTTCACTATCTCACTTCAGCAACTACAATCTCCGTGGCATTTATGGAAGCTTTTGGCAGCTTATTTCACAGTTTAAGCACTAGCTACAAGTAAGTGATTTATTTCCCGAAGCTTGGGAATTAGGGATGAATAAAAATTGTTTAATCGTATTAATTGGATGTTAACTCAACTCAATCTTTCACTTTATTGCCAGTTATCATGGGGAATATTCATTTTTATGCATATATGTATGCCATTTACCAATCCATATAACAAAGCTTATTTTCTTGCCCTGAAAAGATGACCTATTTATGTTTAGCTGTACATGACTTATGCATAGTTTTAATTTAGTATGATGATCATGGATATGATTTAGGCGCTTGTTCATAAAATATTATGCTTTGTGGGGCCTTATCTGCTATAAGTGCAGCACTGACTGGAATCAACTACAATGTCTTGTGCTCCATATAGGTCCAATGTGAAAATTATGATTAAATCCTTCTGAAGCTCTAGATTCAGCTCGAGTCTTGTGTTTATTGCAGGAAAAATGCAGTTGCAAGGTATTATGGACTAGAGAAAGGGCAATTGGTCAAAGCCCAGCATAATAGGAAGAAAAAAAAAAGACATTTAGAGATCAATAAAAAATAGTTCAAATACGATCTTCGATTAACTGTGTAAATTATGGGTAGCGTAGCGTGTTGCACATATTTTTCCTTAAAGTTTGTCATATAATGTTTACTCACAAGTATAAAACTCGACTGGTTCATACTCGAATTATATCTATTGTGGTTGGCCTTTACCCTAGTGCTAAGGCCTTGTGTTATCGGTGCTTGGATATCCTTGTGCCTCATTTGAATTGTACATTTAGGAAGTGGAACTTAGAGCGGTTGTTCCGACCCAGCTTTTATCCCTTTCACATCTACATAAAACAAAACCTGTTTTTTTAGTTTTCCTTATGGCTTTGGTTACGGTTTACTATGTATCTGTTTTAGCTGGTGATATGTTTGCAGGAACAGTTTAAATGCATTAAGATGATCAACCTGAACCTCCTTGATCCGATGGGGATTTTGAGAAGGTGCATTGGTTTTGCTTGGCAGCATTGTGAATCTGCCCTACTCATGATCAAAAGTCATCCTCCCCCTTTTGAGGAGATGAAGCTGATTAACTCTTTCTTTCTTATTCAGTTAGAACAAAAGAAGTGTTACTTACTAAGATTTGTATTCCATGTTTCGTTTTACATGGAATTGAATCTTTCTTATCCTCGTGTGATTATGCATCGAAAGCCTTGGTGGTTTGGTTTGGTGTAAACACCTATTGCAACAACATTGCATTTTGCGATTTTTTGATCATCGCTCTTTGGGTTCACCCCGTTGTTTTTGGGCTACAACCCAGTCAACTCGAAATAACCAATGTCTCCTTTAACGCCTCGAGACTCATTGATTCACATCAAGTCAAGCCGAGGTTCCGATCTGAACTAATATTCACCCTGATAAGAAATTATCTTTCCATTCAAAAAAGATTACAAATATCCTATGGGACTACAACCTTAAGCATCTTACATGGATTGTTTATACATGGAATGTGATAAACCTGCACTCTTTAAAACGACTATCTGAATATTCACTTGATGGAGAGATGTTTCACAACGCTTCATCTTCTGATGTGCTCAACAATGACCAATATTAGCATAATTCATGAGGCAAAATATATGAAAATTACAATAACAACGGGAACAAAATTTCCACTCAACAAAAAATAAATATCGAAGAACAATCCCCACAAGTGTTTATGATGCTCAAAGCTATTTTCCCATGAGACATTACCACTTATAAAGCAAAAATTTCACCATGAATTACCCTCCCACTTGTAAAAATTTGCCCTACTACAAAGTCATCTTTTACTTATTTTTAAAAATCAAATCAAACCAAAACCAACGATTCCCTCCAAGTATTCTCTTACCCGTGTTTTATGTCACAAGAAATTCTAAAATATCAATAGCAATTGAATCAAAATTACGAGGATTAGGGTTGCAAACTTACGATACTCTCCAAATCAAACCAGAACTTACTAAATTACTATGATAATAAGCTTTTGGAATTATGAGGTATGGGCCGGAATAACCTCAGGACAAACCTCGAAGCCGTATGTAAAATACACAACATTACCATAATGGCTCTAGCAGAGACAAAATCTGAGAACCTGCTAGAAGATCGACTTTGGAGATCGGCGGGTTTTAATAACATTATCTATTGTCCTGCGATTAGGAGCGCCGGGGGCCTTTGCTTACTTTGGAAAGCCTATCATCTTAAGAACCATTCATTTACCCTTATCTTTAAAGGTGATCGATTCATTTGTATTGAATTGGTTTGTAACAACCAAAACCGCAAAATGAATATTATCTTTACTTATGCTCCAAAAGTGACCGGTTTAGGTTAGGCCGAAAACCAAACCTAAATCACCGATCGGCGGTTTGGTCAAACCTAAAAACCTAACCGGCGGTTTGGATCGATTCGAAAATCGCCGGTTCGGCGGTTTGCATTAAACCGGACCCAAGCCTATTTTGAGAGAAAACTTTATAAAATCGTCTAGACTAATATTGCTAATTCATAAATATAACTCCGGAAATAAATCTGGTCCATATGCGTTTCCTCGTTCAAAAAATATTATGGAATCAATTCTTTGTGCTTTCATGCAAAATAAATATACATATAGACTAGATCCGTTTCCATTCCGTTTTCGTTTTTGAAGTTAAAACCAAACGGGGCTCCAAATAAACCTACAAGCCTCTTAAAGTCTCGAACTCCTTCAAAAACTTTCCGCCCTTCTGCTCAAACTTAATAACTTGAAAATATGAATTTCTCTAACAAAATCATCGGTTTTCAAAAACTTATTATAAACTGGACCGGTAAATTTGTATAAAACGGGTTGATTGCCAAACCGGAAATTTTCTCTAACAAAAGTTACAAAATCATCGGTTTTCAAAAACTTGTTCTTTTTTCTCTTCAAACCAAGTCACGTGCTTGTCACGTGGTGTCTGGTTTATAGCAAAACAAGAAACAAATTGAGAAGCCCCAAGACCAAATCTTCGAGCAAACTCGAAGCGAGCACTGAGGGAAGGAGAGCGCACGCAGCAGCGACGACAAAAATGCCGATAGACCATGAAGATGAACTCAAGGACGAGAAGAACCCTCTTCCCCTTGACGAGGACGACATAGCGCTCTTCGAAACTCACTGTGAGTCTGTGAAGGTAGATAGACTGAAAGTGTGTTTTGTATATTGATGCAGAAGGGATTATATACATCAGAATGCTAACAAACTTCATAACAATATCCTAAATACAAGGGATATTATCAGCAATTAACATTATTCTAATTACAGATATTATCTTGATCTTATCATTCCCCCTCAAACCGGAGGTGGCTCTTTGACAACACCGAGCTTGGACAGAAGTGATGAGAAGCGTGAGGGCCCAAGAGCCTTTGTCATTAAATCTGCAACTTGATCGACAGACCTGGTGAAGATAGCTTTGATCACACCGTTTTGTAGTTGATTTCGTACCGTGTGACAATCTACCTCGATGTGCTTCGTCCGTTCATGAAATACGGGATTAGATGCGATGTGAAAAGCGGATTTGTCGTCGCAATACAAGCGCATTGGATACGGATGAGAAACACCGAGTGAAGACAAAACAGATTTTAACCAAAGTAGTTCACACGTGGTGATTGCCATGACTCGGTACTCGGCTTCCGCTGAAGAACGGGAAATGGTTTGCTGCTTCTTTGTCTTCCAGGAAATCGGGGAATTTCCGAGCAAGCAAAAATAGCCGGTTGTGGAACGCCGTGTTAGAGGACAAGCCGCGTAATCCGAGTCACAAAAGGCCCGTAAGGTAGGATCACTATTGCTGGAGAAAAAGATACCTTGTCCCGGCGCATTCTTGAGGTAACGCAGAACACGGAGAGCTGCTTCCTAGTGACCTGTTCGGGGTTCTTGCATATGCTGAGATAACACGTGGACTGAGTATGATAGTTCGGGTCTAGTAATAGTGAGATATATGAGTCGACCCACAAGCCTGCGATATGGTTGAGGATCCAATAAAGGAGTGCTGGTATCCATCTGCAGACCATGATTCTGTTGGAGGGGAAAAGTTGCAGGTTTGCAACCCAGCAGACCACACTCGTGCAATATATCAAGAGTATACCGGCGCTGATTCAACAGCATACCTGTGCGAGTCCGAACAATCTCTATCCCAAGAAAGAACCGAATTGGCCCTAGATCCTTCATGTAGAAACAACGGTGGAGATAGTCCTTGAAGCGAGAGATGGTTAAGGCATTATTGCCAGTTATGAGTAAGTCGTCCACATAAATCAAAACTTGCAGTGATACGCCACATTTGTCATAGCTAAACAAAGAGTAATCAGCCAAGGACTGTTGAAAACCATACCTCTTGAGTGCCTGACCGAGCTTGTAAAACCAATTTCGAGGCGCTTGGCGGAGTCCATAAAGAGATTTTCTGAGCCTGCAGACTTGTCGTGGGTGTGACGCGCCGAAGCCCGGCGGAGGAGACATATAAACTTCTTCATTCAAATCCCCGTGTAAGAATGCGTTATGCATGTCCATCTGATGTACCTCCCAATTACGGATACAGGAGACGGCAAGAAAGAGCTTGACAGTAACTAGTTTAGCCACGGGCGAGAAAGTTTCTGTAAAATCAACACCCTCTTTCTGTCGATTTCCGAGAGCTACTAATCGAGCTTTATAACGTTCAACCTCTCTTGTGGAACGATATTTAATTTTGAATACCCACTTTGATCCTATGGCTTTGCGGTTTGCAGGAAGATCTACATAATCCCATGTGTGATTCCGATGTAGAGCATCAATTGCTTGCTGCATTGCCATCCTCCATTTCGGACTTGCGACTGCCTCGACGTAATGTAGGGGTTCCCTTTCAAGCTGAATTAATTTCAGAGCAGCAACATAGTTTGATGACAAATGGTTATAAGAAACATAATCGGAAATGGAATAAGGTTTACTTGAATCTGGTGCCGGAGGAATGTCGCTTGAGAGTAGCTGTTCATTGGTTGCGGATTTACACACGAAGTCTTTAAGAAGGACGGATGGTAGATCGGGAACTGCGTCGGACTGCCGGAGCAGGAATGGACGAAGCGGGTTGGGAGGTTGAAGAAGATGGGTGGGCTGATTGAATGTTTGGTGACGGTGAAGGAAGAATTTCACTTTGTAAAATGGGAGTTAGGGTTTCAGAGGTAGTAATAGTGGATGGGCCCACATCATTAAGAGTGTTGTCATAAAGTGACGGAGAAAGAATGAGCTTGGGTGAAAGTGGAGGTGTATTTGGTTTGATGGAAAATGGATATATATTTTCAAAGAAAACAACATCTCTTGAAATAAAAATTTAATTTGTTTCTATATCGATGACTTTCCAACCTTTTTGAGTGTGCGGATATCTCAAAAAAATGCATTTACGACTCCGAGAATCAAATTTATTTGTGGATTTGGGAATAACAGAACAAAACGCTAAACAACCAAAAACCCGTAAATGATCAATAGTAGGTTTATACCCGTGTAATTTTTCAAAAGGTGTTTGCTTGTGGAGAAGACGAGATGGGGTACGGTTGATTAAATAGCATGACGTTAGAACGCATTCCCCCAAAATTGTAGTGGTAAGTTGCTTTGAAACATCAAAACCCTAGCAACGTTTAAAATGTGACGATGCTTACGTTCTACCCGGCCATTTTGTTGAGGTGTATGAATGCACGATGTTTCATGATGAATACCACAAGTATCAAAATAATTTTGCAAAGAGAGAAACTCTTTGGCATTGTCACTGCGAAACGTTTTGACACTACAATTATATTTATTTGTAATCATGGCGCAAAAGTGTTTGATGCGGAGATGGACATCCCCTTTTTGTTTGAGTAAATAGACCCAAGTGGACCGTGAGTAGTCATCTAAGCGAGTTAGAAAATAGGAGCACCCAGACGTAGATTTGACACGATAAGGACCCCAAACATCGATATGAACTAAATCAAAAGCTTTTAAAGCATGAGATGTGCTAGAAGGAAAAGATGTGCGAGATTGTTTGGCCCTAAAACAAATGTCACAGGGTTTATTTGAATTGGAAGAACTAAAAATTGTAAAAGATGGATGACCGAGGCGGCGGTGTTGTAGTTCGGACGGGGCTAATGTAACAACATGGTTCAAATGGCCAAGCTTCGGTGGTTTCATCCAACGGAGCCAATAAACGCCATCCCTTGCTTCACTCGCTCCAATCACCATCCTCGAGGTGCGGTCCTGAATTACGCATAACCGATTAGTAATTGATAACACACATTGCACATCATAAGTAAGTTGATTTAAAGAAATTAATTGACAGGCAAGACCGGGAACATATAAAACACGAGAGAGTACGAAAGTCTTAGTGAGAGAGATGTTTTCAGCTAAGTTAGCATGGACAAGGACACCATTTGGAAGTTTGATACTTCTTGCGGGAACAACTGCAATATTTGATAAATGATCTCAATTGCATGTCATGTGGAATGAGGCACCTGAGTGTAATATCCATGGGAGGATAACATTACCTGCTGAAGTATCCTGTAAATGATTAGAGCGGTACGATTGAAGAGCCGTTAAAAGATGAGACCACTGATCGTCTGTAATTGTTGAGCCCAAATCAAGACGGTCTTGCATCGAGAGCGGCGAAGCCGTGGTAGCAACATGAGACGCTAGAGATGTTACTGTTGCAGTAGCAATAGAAGGTGGTGAGGCAGCCGACTGGGAAGACCGCGGTTTGATTGGAGGTGGAGCGCCGGTTTTTGGATCTGCAACCCCACGACCGTTGTTCCACCAATCGGGGTATCCAACAATTTTGAAGCAAGAATTGCTGTCGTGACCTGATTTGGAACAATGACGACAAAACCGATCAGATTTGTCCGGCTTGGACTGACTTTGGCGTGGTTGGGAACGGACTGCAAAAGCAACATCGTCATTGCGAGTGTCTCTGCTGCGAGAAATAGTTTTAAGCCTTTCTTCTTGGATAACCATTGAATAGACTTTATTGAGTTTGGGTAACGGATCCGTTGCAACGATTGTAGAGCGAAGAGAAGCGAAAACATCATCATCAAGACCCAATAAAAATTGATGAACCTCATCTTCTTCTTTACCCTTCACCTTATTTCCACAGATGCAAGCACAATTGCAAAAATTGGTTTTGTTGGAGGAGATATTATCCCATATTTTTTTTCATACGGCCGAAGTATGTTGCAACTGGATCACCGGCTTGCACACATTTGGCTAGATCGGATCGTAGTTGGAGAAGACGTGGACCGTTTCCGGAATCAAAACGGTGTTTGAGATCGTCCCAAAGTTCCTTCACAGTTGAGAAGTAACTTACCCGAAGACGAGTCTTTGGTTCGATGGCTGCCATTATCCAGCCCATCATCATAGAATTGACACATATCCAGTAAGGATAGGTTTCGGAATTTTCTGCAGGAGCAGTAATCGTTCCGTCAATGAAACCCAACTTTCGTTTTGCTGAGAAGGCGTGGGTCATGGCAATGGACCAATCGGCGTAGTTATCATCGTTAAGAAGAATGGAACAAATAACTAGACCGGGATGGTCCGACGGATGAAGATAATAGGGGGAGGCTGGTGTTAGAGGCGTTGGAAGAGCCATTGATGCGGAAGTGCGTTTGGTTTAAGAGGAGCAAGCCTGATACCATGTGAAGGTAGATAGACTGAAAGTGTGTTTTGTATATTGATGCAGAAGGGATTATATACATCAGAATGCTAACAAACTTCATAACAATATCCTAAATACAAGGGATATTATCAGCAATTAACATTATTCTAATTACAGAGATTATCTTGATCTTATCAGAGTCTTCTTCATCTTCAATCTAAGAAACCTAAATTGATTCCCGGTTGTATGTTCTTTGAACCAGTGAGCTAAATTCAGATCGTTGTATCTAGAATTGACATGGATTCTTAATTACCTCGCCCTCTGTTTCGCGATTTTGCTTGATTTCTGACTTGTATTTTCAGAATTATGCTTGATGTATCCATGATTGTGGCATGGTGATTTCGTTAATTCTATAATCTCTCCGTGCTAGTATATCGAACAAGTCCTATTGCAAAGCCTCTTAATATTTTCAATTGTTTTCTGGAAGCCAATTCATCAAGAACTTAGCAGTAAGTCCATTTGCTACCGGAAAACACAGACAATGGATTCATTTTGTCATAAGAAATCCATCCTTGTTGGACTCTTGTTGATTGATCTAAATTACCTTGAGAACCCTCTCGTCAGCCTGATATTTAGTTGACTGATCTAATTTTGAATTCAAGATTCTGGTTGTTGTGTGTTACTTTCTGACTAATTCTATATTCGGGGCTTGGGACCTTACTCAAACAGCATCAAGAAAGTTGAGAAGGAAATTAAAGAAATGGCAAAGAAAGTGAATGACTTGTGTGGTAATGTTCTAGATTGTATCTCTTTTCATTGTGCAGCAGAATATATATATATACTAGTGACTGTTAGACAAATAAATGATTGTGTTTCTGAATTCTAAGTACATTTTCACACTTATTACCAAGTTTATCGGATCTGTGGAATCAATTGTCTTCCACCTCTTAATTGGTGCAAGTTATGCTTTTTGTAAATATATCTACCGGTTTATTTTAATATATTAGATATTTAAATAATAAAATTATACTATATATTCAAGTCAAGTATATGCATGGTAATTTAGTATAAAAGAATTTGTAACTTTGTGATAATTTAAATTATCTTTATATCTGATAACTTTTTAAGATATATCTACATGTTTTATATTAATATATTATATATTTAAATATAAAAATATAATAATTATTATAATATTCAAATTCACGTATAGATTATTATTTATGGAATGTAGATTATCTCTTAATTAGATTAAGGTAAATATATATTATTTATTATAATTATAATTGTGAGCTTTTTAAGTTTGTTAAACCGAAATATATTCCCCTACTTCAGATTTGTTTAAATCTACTTTGATAAGAAATAAAAAGATCTATCATCATATCTTTTAGACTACAGCACAACCGTTATATATATTGATATCGATTAGATTTCTCACCGATTTAACTCATAGTTTTCTTCCGCTACCAAGTAGATTATCTCTTCGTTAATAATGGCAGCTTCAATATCAAGCAAGAGCATTCTCATCCTAAGGTATTCTCTTTTAAATTCTTATCGATTCTCTCTTTGTTTTCCTCGTATCTCTTGTGCATCTTCAATGTAGAGTTGAACAAATCTCAATGTGTTTGTGTTTTTATTATGTTTCTTTGATCAAATGAGCGAACAAAATTCGGAATTTCAAACTCGTGACTAGTATATATCTCCTTCTGGATATGAACAAGTAAACCCGCCTGATCTGGGACATTCGATAAACCCTAAACGTGCAGACCCCTACGCAGAATGCATGATTTTTTATTATTATTATTTTGTAGTGTGTATTCTAAGATGCCCTCTTTGTTACATAAACATAGCAGCCGGAGAATACATTTCTTAATACCAGACGCACTGAGACAACAGCCAGTGGTTTCATCTGCAGCGGCGAGTGTAGGCGGAGAGACCGCCGCAGGTCGAGCAACGGATAACAAAAGTGACAGGAGGTTTTCACCCTGGATGATGGATCCAACAACCGTGCCTGAGAGCCACATCAATTCAGAGCAGGTCGATCCTGTTGTGCTTAAGGAGATGCATCCCAAGAAAAAATGATTTCTTTGCTTTACTTCTACGTTCATGTCTCGCTCTATTTGCCTATTTCTTTTTTTTTTTTTACTCCTCTTCCTTTCTTAATACATAAACTCAACAGTTTGCGATATAGAAGATGCTTGTTTGTTGTTTAATAGTTCTATTTTTACATCTATCTATCAAACTGTGTAGTTGATCCAATAAAGACTCGTATTGCATAATGGATATAGTTAAAGAAAAACATTGTCTTGCCACACTGCAATCTCTTTTGATTTGCAAGAATATCTCGATCAGAAATAACAAACCCCGTTTGGGAATATCGACACCCAACCCCTCCTTTTACGATGATCCCGAACTTTGTGTTCACATCTCTAAGAATGCTTTAGGGATGGACTTCCTAACCGCATATCGAAATAACATAACCAACATTTGTCTCACTCCTACGTATATGCTTCTTCATAAAATTTTATGAAATCGTTCATTGTGGTTTAGTGTATTAAAATCAAAAGGGCTCCATATAAATCTACAAGCTTCTTAAAGTCTCAGACTCCTCCAAACGGGTATTTTTATTGGTTTTGAAGAATTAATTATTAACTGGACCGGTATTTTTATATAAAACGGGTTGGTTGCCAAACCGGAAAAATTTTCCGATTTTACAAGCGGTTACAATGGAGTTGGACACCCCCGCGGTCTTCCTTATATTCTTCTTCCTCTTCAAGCCAAGTCACGTGCTTGTCACGTGCTGGCTGGTTTATAACAAAACTAGAAACAAATTGAGAAACTCCCAAGGCCAAATCTTCGAGCAAACTCGAAGCGAGCACTGAGGGAAGGAGAGCGCAAGCATCAGCGACGACAAAAATGCCGATTGACCATGAAGATGAACTCAAGGACGAGAAGAACCCTCCTCCCCTTGACGAGGACGACATAGCGCTCCTCAAAACTTACGTGAGTCTTCTTCGTCTTCAATATAAGAAACCCTAAATTGATTTCAGGCTGTATGTTCTTTGAACCAGTGAGCTAAATTCAGATCTGTTGTAGCTAGGGTTGACATGGATTCGTAATTACCTCGCCCTCTGTTTCGCGATTTTGCTTGATTTCTGACTTGTATTTTCAGAATTATGCTTGATGTATCCATGATTGTGGCATGGTGATTTTATTAATTCTATAACATCTCCGTGCTAGTATATGGAATAATCCCTATTGCAAAGCCTCTTGATATTTTCAATTGTTTTCTGGAAACCAATTCATCAAGAGCTTAGCAGTAAGTCCATTTGCTACCGGAAAACACAGACAATGGATGCATTTTGTCATAAGAAATCCATCCTTGTTACACTCTTGTTTGTGAGTGGTTTAAATTACCTTGAGAACCCTCTCGTCAGCGTGATAGTTAGTTGACTGATCTAATTTGAATTCAAGATTCTGGTTGCTGTGTGTTACTTTCTTACTAATTCTATATTCAGGGTTTGGGACCTTACTCAAACAGCATCAAGAGAGTTGAGAAGGAAATTAAAGAAATGGCAAAGAAAGTGAATGACTTGTGTGGTAATGTTCTAGATTGTATCTCTTTTCATTGTGCAGCAGAATATATATACTAGTGACTGTTTGTCAAATAAATGATTGTGTTTCTAAGTAGAAAAACATTTTCACACTTATTACCAAATTTATTGGATCTTTGGAATCAATCGTCTTCCACCTCTTAATTGGTGCAAGTTATGCTTTTAGAAATAGATGAAGTGCAGAATTTTCGATTTGTATGATCCTCGGTATAAACATATGAAGAAAAGGGAAATGACAACAAGCAACTACTCCAACTAGTGCTTATTCTATGGTCACTTTGACAAGGGACGTTTTTATAAATGTATTAAACATGGAATTAGCTAGTTAGCTGCAACTTCATGAGTATTAGAGCTGCTGCTGAAAATTTTCCCTAACCATTTTCTGTGTATTAGATAGTACCCTTGAAGCCTCATATCATTATAGTTTAGAACTGAGCGGTCGAAGAACATGTGTTTGTTTCTCTTGTGTAAATATGTTCTAAATTTTTTGTTGATTGTTAGGCATTAAGGAATCTGACACGGGATTGGCTGCACCTAGTCAGTGGGACCTAGTCTCAGATAAACAAATGATGCAGGAGGAACAACCTCTTCAGGTGTGCTTTTTGGATAGATAATGTGATACAAGGCTCAGCTTCAATGCCTTCATATTATATGTTTGATCTAAATATTTTTTTTCTTGGAAAACAGGTTGCAAGGTGCACAAAGATAATCAACCCAAATACTGAAGATGCCAAATATGTAATTAATGTCAAACAGATAGCAAAGGTTCGTTTATCTGTTACCTTAGTTTCTGTTGGTTTCTTTTTGAAAATATGAACTCTTATTCAACAGTCTAATTAGACTTCACAAACTAATTTGATGTTGACTGCAGTTTGTTGTCGGACTTGGTGATAAAGTTTCGCCGACAGATATTGAAGAAGGCATGCGTGTTGGGTATGTTTTCTACTTCATCCCTCTTTTTCTCTTATTGTGTAGAGAAGTATAAAGTTATTCTTCATAGACCAAGATCTTTAGTATTTAGGCTTTGCACTAAAATTGAATTGTAGATTATGTACCCTGCTTCCTCAGAAATAGAAAGTTTACTCCTCGTATGTTTGCTCTCTGAGATGGAAGTTGCAGAAATTTGTCTTTAGATTACCACAATACATGTTTGATATCTAATACTAGTACCCTTAAGACTAGTGTTGAGGTGATCATAGGACTGTGTCAACCCAGGTTGCTTGCAAAAGTAAAATGACTATGATTTAGGAGTAAGACTACTACCTATTGATTGACAATTGTGTATAATTGTATATTTTGATGATCTTATCTTGCAACTAATGTAACCCATGTTTATAAGTTTACGCAACTCATCATCCCATATTTACATT